>JASWHV010000020.1:51801682-53056812 GCA_030760725.1 Neostapfia colusana
CTCGCCAGCTCCTCTCTGAAGCTCGCCGGACCCGGCTTCCCGGCCGCCTCTCGGCTGGAAACTCGCCGCCTGGGCCTAATTTCGTGCGCTGAACACGATGGCACCAACTTCTCCGGCCGGCGGTGGCCCTAATCTAGCCGGCGACGGTGCAGAGGCCCGGGGTCACTTCGGCTATGTCACCCGACACTTCTAGCCCGCCAAAACCTTTTTGAAAGGGCTCTACAGCACCGGGGAATCCTAGGTAAGATCAACAGGGCCATGCAAAGGCTCGGGGAGAGCTCTAACCTAGCTGTCACCGTGAGCCCGATCATTCCCGCCATAGCCACGGTTAGAAAAAAGGAAAATACGCCGGCTACAGCCCTAAACAAGCTAGGGTTGCGAAGCAAACTTGGGAGTCATCAAGTCTAGCTCCTGTGAGTGCAGTATGATGTGCTCTAAGCAAGTATACGTCGGGAATTTGCGGATTTCTTACTAGAAGGTGGTTCTGCACCGGCTGGAAGTGTTTTGCGAAATTCACCGGCGATGATCGGTCACTTGGTCCAGGCTTTGGGGTTGAGCAGCGTGGAGCCTGGGTGCGTCCAAACCCGCTCTTGCTTGGTCGTGACAAGCCCTCTTCCGGGCTGCCCACGGGAGCACCTTTGCTCGGTTCTTCCCGGCCGCCATGAAGAACACTGTTTACTCAGGTTGTGGTGGCCTAGCTCGACTAGAACTGGTGCGGGGAGGCCGTGAGATGTCTGGTGATGTTGTTTTGCTGGGCTGCCGACACTTGCACGTGAGCTGAGATCGCTCCTGAGCGATTTGATGATGGCGGCGGCGCCTCTGTTCTCTGGCGGTGAGAGTGAGGGAAACGGGGTTCTCTTTGTGCTGTGGCTCGCTGAGGCACGGCTGAGAGTTAAGGCCCCCCACGAGGAGCTCGCCAGCGCGTAAGATTCAGCAGGAGGTGGCGTCCGGCTCCCCCCCCCACCCCCCCCCCCCCCCCCCCCCCCGCGGTGTCCCTCGGTGAGCTTCTCTCGGTGGAGTGCAACCCGATCACAATACTTAGGGGTTAAGCCAACTGAGCCCTATGACATGTGGGACCCACTTGTCAGTGCTCCCCCAGCCCTCAAAAGATATCCAAAAACTTGGCAAGTGATGAATTCGAATGTTTGGTGTCTCAAACTGAGATACATTTGTATGGTTGGGCAAATTTCCCCCAAATTCAAATGTATATTTGAATTCTTTGCACATTTGGATCATTTTTAGAAAAATGGGTAGCAAACCTTTTCAAACATTACTGAAACTTTGCCTTCCCACTAATTTGGACCTAAGGAATCCAAATATGCACTTTGGTTCTTGTGTAGCTGCTGCAACCATGAGTTTGAATACAACAGTTTTGAATCACCATTATGTCCTCCCCTCATTTGAATTTTGAGTTGGACATTAGATCAAATTCTAATTTTCAAACCCTCCCATTGCACTTGAGTACTTCAACTCAGTGGTCTTAATCCAACTAGGGTCCAAACATGTGAATGACTCTAAGTTGGTTATAGAATAACCTCTCATGTGTTATCACATGTGTGGAGAGTTTAAACCAACACCCTTTTGATGGAGGTTCCTTGCTCTTCACACTATATTCACAACAAAACTGTGGTGTTGTGAGGTGATAAAAAGTTTTTGCAAGTCCCTTTTTCTTGGGCTTTTACAGTACATTGCAAAGATCTTGTGCTTGTACGGTGTTCCCCGCTCCATTATTTCAGATCGCGGTGCGCAGTTCGTCTCTCGGTTTTGGGAACAGCTGCACGCATCGTTGAGGACCAAACTGATCCGAAGCTCCGCGTATCACCCGCAGACAGATGGTCAAACTGAACGGGTGAATCAAGTACTTGAAGACATGCTACGCGCTTGTGCCATCCACCACGGCAAGAATTGGGACGATCATTTGCCGTTGGCGGAGTTTTCTTACAACAATGGCTATCAAGCTAGCATCAAGATGGCGCCGTATGAAGCTCTCTACGGCCGGAAATGTCGCACACCTCTCAATTGGTGCGAGTCCGGCGAGCGAGTTATCTACGACATTGAACTTGTGAATGAAGCTGAAGAACGAGTGCGAGTAATACAAGCCAACCTCAAGGCTGCTCAATCTCGTCAGAAGAGCTATGCGGACAAAAGACGCCGCCCTCTCCACTTCGATATCGGAGACCATGTTTATGTCCGTGTATCTCCGATGAAGGGAGTTCACCGTTTCGGAGTGAAGGGTAATCTTGCGCCGCGGTTCATTGGTTCGTTCGTCGTCATTGAAAGATGCGGACCCGTAGCCTATCGCTTGGATTTACCGGCGTCGCTCGCAGGCATTCACAACATCTTCCATATTTCTCAGCTGAAGAAGTGCCTCAAACCCTCCGCTGAAATCCGCACTGAAGACATAGAAGTTCTTCAGCCGGACCTCACATACACGGAGTATCCAATCCGGATTATCGATGAAAAGACTCGTGCCACAAGAAACCGGACCTTATGGTTCTACAAGGTCTTGTGGAGCAACCATACCGCTGATGAGGCGACATGGGAAATCGAGGACTATCTCCGAACATATTATCCGGACTTGCTATCATCATATACTCGGTAAAGTCTTCCCATTTTGCATTTCTTTTGGAATCTCGGGATGAGATTCTTTTTAAGGGGGGAGGGATGTAAAATCCTCAAAAAGTGGTAGCAAGAATTTTCAGCTTATGTACACTTAGGAAAAATGAGGGGAATTAAAACTTTGGATTATAAGGTGTAAGTTCAAAGTGAGGATTTGGACTTCCCAAAAACTTCCAAACATGGAGATCTAAATTCATAACTTGGATCTTCATAGTCCAAATATTCACCCTTCCAAATTTCAGCTCATTTGGAGGAGTTTCAATATTTGTTTGGGATTAAAAGGAGAAACCCTCTAATCTGAATTTCAAATTCAGTTTCAAATTCTAATTTCCCCAATTTGCAAATTTGATTCCACAAATGTGTTCTCCACATTTGAATGAGCAGCCATGCCAAAAATTGGAAACTTTGGAGCTGGTTTGCCATGTTTTTGGGGACAATACAAAATGGAGAAATCAAATGCATCTCAAATTCAAATAATCAAATACCATTCAAACTTTCACACCAGAATTCAAATCATTTGAATTAAGAAAGTTTAAACCATGACTTGGTGTGAAAGTCTAGCCTTAAATGTTGAGTTGCTGGGGTAAAATATCAGAGAAAAAATTGGATTAAAAGGGAGGGAGGTGGGGCCCAGTAGTCAGCCTCTCCACAGAGCCTACTGTTTTCATTGGCCGATCACCGAGAGACCGCCAGCGCCCGGCAAAACCCGCTCCCGAGGACTCCACCGTGCCACCTCCTGGTTTCCTCGATCGCCAGTCGCTTCATTACCACATGGTCGCAGCAACGAAGTCGGTCTTCACTTCTCTCGGTTGCTCGCCGCTCCCTCCGTTCTCTCCCGCAAGAAACTGGCTCCATGCCGCTTCTGTTTCGCTCTCGCCCACGCTCGCCCAAGCTCGGATGATCGAGCTCCAAGCAGCAAAAATAAGCGCAAGAGACTGCTCCAGCTTCCACCGTCCCCCCCCCCCCAAGCTTCCTAGCTCGTGCTACGCGTAAACCAAAGATTTGCGCCGGCGTTCGGAGGTGCTCGGCGGAACCACGTTCTGTTCACCGTGGGCAGCACGCTATGGCCAGTTTCACCGCCCCTTCCCTGCACAAGAAAGGTGCGTGTATCTGTCCTGGTCGTGTAGCCGGAGGCCGTTTAGCGATTGCTAGAACCGGTGGCGAGAATTTCACCGTTTCCCGAAATTGTGCACCGACGGGTAGTGCTCGGTCTAACCGAAAATTCGTGGTGCACGATCCATTAGAGCTCGAGCAAGCTTGCACACAGCTTCCATACTTCCTAGCACCTCTCCTCGACGAAGAATCGAGCAAAAACATCAAGAAATGAGGGAGTCCTAGCTGTTTTCTTAGTCGCCGGTGCAAAAGCACCTCGGGTCGCCGTAGAACCCCCGGTTGCCGGCTGTTTCACCGACGGCTGAGACCATTACGAGTTCCTACATCTTCCACTGGTGCTCTAGAGCCCGAGAACCGATCATTTGGTGGAGGAATAAGGGCTCCCGACCTCGCCGGAGTTCAAAACCTTGTTGTCACCGGTGCGCGGTGGTTTCCGGCGAGCTACGGCCGCCGGCAACCCTCCCAGGGTGTTCAGCACGGTCAAATATGGGGGAGCGGCGAGTTTAGGCCCGGGAGATGGTCGGGAAAGCCTTTCCCGCCAACCTCGCCGGAGCAGCGCCGCGGGCTTCCCTGTTTGGCGCGAGGAAGGAGAGAGAGCTGACAGGGGGGCCCACAGACAGAATTTAAACATTTCCAGATTTTCTTAATCCAGTTCAAACTTTGGAGACCCATAACTTTGTGTAGAAAACTCCAAAAAGGGTGGGACCAATTTTATTGGAATCCTCAGGAGGAGTACTTCACAGAGAAACAAATTGCATACTATGAAAATGTCCAGAAATTTCTGTAGAATTGTTTTTAGTAAATCCTTTAGGGATTTATTACAGGAGCAATTATTTATGAAATACTCCCAAATTTGGGCAGCCAATCCTTTTCGTATTCACTGATCTCCAGTAAAAATTTGGGCTTCATTGGAGTTAATTTGCTAGGCGAAACTGCTTCCCAAGTTCAGCCTTTATCTGGAAAATTCAAGTTTAAACATAAACTTTTCAGAACTCCTGTCGAACTTCAAAAATGCATATCTCTCTTTTGGTAGCTCCAAAAATGGTGAAACAAATTTTGTTAGAACTATAGAAACTTACCCTAATCAGATATTCCACTGTTAGCTATGTCAAAGCTCCTGAATTAGGCTCAAAATTCAGAGAAGCATTGTACTTGTAGGAATTTTAAAGACTACATTGTGCAATGACATTTCTCCAAATTTTGCTCAGATTATCCTTAGAGGGTCTAGTATCCACTGTAAAAATCCCAAAGCCAATTAAGGACTCTAAATAAAAATAGCTATGAATAGAAGTCCAATTCTCATAAATCCTTAATACTTACACATGTATTTTATTACATTTCATAATAGTGACCGAAGTTGAAGACGCACCGGAACCCTTGGACGTCCTTCCACCTGAAGATAACTTCCCGTTTGACTCGCAACCAGGCAAGCCCCGGTTTGCACTTAAGTACCTTTTATAAAGTTTTTCATTTGTATCACTTATGTCTAGGTTGAAATGTATGCATTAGAGTTAGGGTGATTGAAACCCCACTTGCATATACTTTTAAATCCTATAAAGGGTTGGGTAGTTTACAAATTCAACGAGTAGAGAATGCCATGCTAATGTTTAGGCTCTCGGTAGAAGTCGAGTGGTTGGAAGCTACTCGCGAGATAGTACTTATCACACGGGATGAGAAGAGGTAGAAAATGGCTTGAATTGTGAAAATGAGACCCAGCAGGGGGGATAGGATGCAGTGAGCAGAGGTCTCACGCGCGTAGCCCTATTGGCGTCGGTTGAGGACCATCCGTGTGCGGCCCTGCTGGACAAGTATCGAACAGTACCTGATGCATACTGGCATATGGGAACCAGGAAACCGATGTAATTGGTTAACCTGGGTGCCGAGGCTTACCCAACCGTAAAAAGGAGTGGGTTGAGGGTAGCAAGGTGTAAATCTGCTGGTGGGAACGGTCATGCTCCACGCGGGGACCTCCAGCCCGTTACGGATGGACCGGTTCGGCATTTAGGTTGCCTTTGAAAGGTTGTTGCATACAACAGAGTAGGAAGGGGTGTGGAATCACGCTTCTGAAAGTGGGTGTATGTGACGTGTTATCCGGGTATGTCGTGATTGCAATCACCGTCCCTCGCGGTTATTTGAGTACCCGCTTGTTCACTGCGCTGTGACGTAGTAAGAAGTGAAATAAGCCAACTGAATATGTTGTATTGAACTATTAATGTCTTGAAACCTTGTATGTTGTAGTTATAGAGCTAATTAAGTTTATATTCCACTTTGGGCATCTCCACATCGGAGGAAAGTGTTTCTTGTTTGATTGTGGACTTCCGATGTGAGGGCTGCCTAAGGCTCAATAAATTGTTGCTAAAAAACTGAAAGTAAGGTTCAACATGTAGGCGTGTCTTTATTGCAAAGTCCTTTTTCCTATCTTACACATCCTGACATGTAGAGTTCCATGCCTAGGGTTGTAGGTTAAGCCTTGCTGAGCCATCGTACTCACGGTTGCAATATTTTGAGCTATATGCAGGTGAGAGTTATGAGGAAGGTTCCGAGGATGAGGCGATGCCCCCGTCGGGGTACACGGCCGAGCCGGAGCCCTGCACGCCGCCGTGATCTCCGGTTACTTGCTGCTAGTGTGTAGCGTCCCCGGGCTGGACGGCTGCACTTTTGCATAGTTAGTATGAGAGGCCATCTATGTATAATACTTACGCTGTTAATTAAGCTTTGTAAAAGACTTCCGCTGTTTTATATCAAATAAAAGTTTGTATGTTGTTCTTAATTCTTTTTGTGTGTGCTTTGGGTGCCGCATCGCACGGCACCACCCTATGTGATCCTGGAGTGGGTGAACCACGGGGTGGTCCCCACAATGTTGATCAACGGAGAGACGACGAAGAAGAATACCACTCAAGTGCCTCACCCAAGGGTTCATCAAAGCACTCAACGGGATCACCCCGTTGACAACATCCTTAGAGATATCACAAAAGGGGTAACAACACGTTCTCGAATGGTTAACTTTTGTGCACATTACTCTTTTGTGTCTTCCTTAGAACCATTTAGGGTGGAAGAAGAACTCAAGGATCCGGATTGGGTGGTGGCCATGCAAGAAGAGTTGAACAACTTCACAAGAAACCAAGTGTGGGAGCTAGTGAAAAGACCATATGCAAATGTAGTAGGCACCAAGTGGGTGTTCCGCAACAAGCAAGTCGAACACGGAGTGGTGACAAGAAACAAGGTCTGACTTGTGGCAAAGGTATATGCTCAAGTCAAAGGTATGGACTTTGATGAAACTTTTGCTCCCGTAGCTAGGCTTGAATCAATTCGTATTCTATTGGCCTATGCTACTCACCATGACTTCAAGCTTTATCAAATGGATGTGAAAAGCGCCTTCCTAAACAGTCCAATCAAGGAGGTGGTGTACGTGGAGCAACCACCTGGGTTTGAAGACCAAGAATATCCTAATTATGTGTTTAAATTGCATAAAGCTCTCTATGGCCTCAAGCAAGCACCTAGAGCTTGGTATGAGTATCGTAGAGACTTTCTTATTGATAATGGTTTTAAAGTAGGCAAGGCAGATTACACTCTTTTCACAAAGAATGTAGATGACGATCTCTTCGTGTGCCAAATATATGTCGATGACATTATATTTAGTTCAACTAACAAATCTTTTTGTCATGAGTTTAGTAAGATAATTACAGATCGGTTTGAGATGTCTATGATGGAAGAGTTGAAGTTCTTCCTAGGATTTCAAGTCAAGCAACTCAAGTAAGGCACGTTCATTAGTCAAACGAAATACACACAAGACATACTCAAGAAGTTTAACATGGACAAGGCCAAACCCATCAAGACACCAATGGAAACAAACAGGCACCTTGATCTCAATGAAGATGGACCAAGCGTGGATCAAAAGTCATATCGCTCTATGATTGGTTCATTGTTGTACCTTTGTGCATCTAGGCCCAATATCATCCTTAGTGTATGTTTGTGTACAAGATTTTAAGCATCACCTAAACAATGTTATTAAACTGTCGTTAAAAGAATCTTAAGATATTTAGTTCACACACCTAACCTTGGATTGTGGTATACAAAGGGGTCTAAGTTTAATCTCTTCGGATACTTCGATGCGGATTACGCTGGATGTAAAGTATATAGAAAAAACACCTCAGGGACTTATCAATTCTTGGGTAGTTCCCTAGTATCAGGGTCATCCAAGAAATAAAACTCCATTGCCCTTTCCACAGCCGAGACGGAGTATGTTGCAGCCGGAAGTTGTTGTGCTCAACTTCTTTGGATGCGACAAACTCTAAGGGATTATGGTTACAATATGAACCACGCTCCACTCCTATGCAATAATGAGAGTGCCATTAAGATGGCCCATAACCCCGTTGAGCACTCTAGGACCAAACACATAGACATCCAACATCACTTTTTGAAAGACCATTCTATAAAGGGCGGCATAGCTATCTCACATGTAAGAACCGAAAAACAACTAGGTGATATTTTCACTAAGCCACTAGATGAAAGACTATTTTGTGAACTTCGAAATGAGCTAAATATCCTAGACTCTAGGAATGTGACTTGAAATGTTGTGTATCTGAATGCTAGTAATTAGGAGTCTACAAAAATTTTCACAAACTTCAAAAATATGCACGATTGTGAAAAAACTTGTTCACCCTCTATTTTTTCTCTCATATTATTTTTGGCTATATTATGGTCATCATATAATTGTGTGCTTTGATATATATATTGACCATAACTATCTAATAGAAGGTGTAAGTAAATTCACCATAATCACTCTTGGCGAAATTCTACTATATAAGAATTTTTCAGCCTTCAAGAACTAGACTAGTCCGCCCAGCAGGCCGGACAAGTCCGGATATCTTGAATAGTCCGGGATGCAGTAGACAAGTCCACAACGGACTAGTCCGGACTGCATCCGGACAAGTCCGGACAGCAGACTAGTCCGCACTAGTCCGGACAGCACACCGGACTAATCTGACCCCTAGAGACTTAACCTCCAAGGGTCGGGGCCGAACCCCCTCCCTCTCATTCACTTCTACTCCACTCCTTTCCTCCAAAACTTGCCCCCATTGGAGATTTTGATACTCTCACTCAAATCCCTCGAAGGAATCCTCGATTCAAGGCATGTGGAGTGCGGGGAATCCTTCTCCGACCATCTCCGCTCCTTCGATCCACGGATTTCATCAAATTTCTTTGCTCTAAGGTATTTTTTGAACTAACTTCGATTTTTCATAAAATCACTTGTTTCTAGGTCATACTTTTAGTGCCTTAGGCCTTCCCTGATGTTCTTACGCCATATCGTTGCAATTCCTCGTAGTATTGCGTCTAGTTTGCTAAATTTGTGTTCAGATCACTTAAGTTAGGGTTTAAAACTATAGAGTCCGAACTAGTCTGGACACCAACCGGACAAGTCCGGCCAGGGCGGACTAGTCCGTCCCTGGCCCGGACAAGTCCGGCTGATGCAATTTTAGCCCCTAACTTTAGGGATGTACACTAATTCAAACGCAATGCTCTCACATTTAATCTTTCCCTTTCATCTATCACCAGATCATGTCAGGATCCGGAGACAGTCCTCTTCCCAACCCCGAGGCAGAAGCGGCTCGCCAAGCCGCCTATCGTGTATCAATCGAGGCAGAGGCAGGAGAGGCTGCAGCAAGAGAGGCTCGAACAAAGAAACGGGCTGATAGAGAAGCACAAGCTTCTCAATCCGTTGATCCTCCAAGAAGGAAGAGGCTGGTGACCTTGAAGGAGAAACAACAAGCTCAGTCACAAAGAACGACCCAAGACAAAGGGAAAGAAAAAGCAACAGATCCTCCTAGAAAAAAGGCTTTGGCCAACAGGGGACTTTTCATTCAAGACAACCCTAGACGGGGAAGGGACTATCCCCCACAAGGACCAATTAGGCCACTTGAGAGGGCACCACCTATGCACAATCCAAACCGCCAATCCAATTTGGCAAGTGCAACTTTCAAAGGGAAAGGAGCTGAGAAATACAGAAGGCTCAGGGAAGAAGAGGTCTATAAGTATGAGAAGTCCACACCAGACCCTCGTTTCTGGTGTAACTTCCATTATGACTACTACCGACTCGTCTATCTTCCAATGAAGACACCGGTAGTCGATGCTCAGTGGGTGGATTGTCCCTACATGCCAAACAAGAAGCATCAAGCTTTTGATGCAGTGATTGAAGCGATAGAACGCCATGGGATCAAGGAGTTGATGGTTTTTTAGTATGACTGGAACATTGAGGTCATAGTCCAGTTCTACACCATCTGTTACTTCCACACCTATGGAAACAGAAAGATCACTTGGATGACAAATGGTGTGGTGTACTCGGTGTTGTACGATGAGTTTCAAGGATCCTTGGACTTGAGGAGCACTTGAACTATGATATCATAGTTCACAATGAAATGACCTTGGGAAAGGATGACTTGGACTTTATGTATCCCTCATACCTCACCTACGAGTCATCCTCAACTCACAACATCAAGCCATTCTTTGGAGTGCTCAACAGAATCCTGAGGAAGACACTAGCTCCGAAAGATGGCAATGCGGGGATGATACAAGGGTATCTCAGAAACTTGTTGAAGCTACTCAATGAAGAAGAGCGGTTCAACGTCTTCGACTACATATACAACGATATCTTCAACATCTCTTACATCCCAAATAGGTCCTATGGATATGTGCCATATATCATGTGCATGATAGAGAGAGTCACATGAATGGAATTTGTAAAGGATGTGAAGCACAGTAAGCTACGTCCACAAATGTCGACTCCTCTTCCTCGCCCTCCTGTGTCTTTGGGTAGGAGCTCCTCTGCAGCTCCATCCTCTTCAGCTGGGTCATCTGCTCCTCCATCGTCAAGTGGCTCCTCTAGTGGGCTGCTCAAAATATTCAAGGCCATTTTCTCCTCGTGCTGGAAGGTGGAAGTTCGCAAGCAGAAAATGAAGCAACACCAAGAGAAGTATCTCAAGGCAATGTGCGACAAGATGGAGATATCTATGTGTCCACTATCATCGGAAGATGAAGAAGTGACAGTTTCCCACTCTCACCGAGGGCAAGCTTGCATACTTTGGTGAAGGTGATTCCTCCTCTGCTGCTCCTCCTACCTCCCACTCTCATCATGTGGATGATGATGAAGACGACGATGAGGATGAGAAAACTCAAAGTGACCAAGCCGAGATCAAGATGAAGATGATAGCGATTAGTCCCTTCTCTCTTTTCTTTTCCTTTTTGGTGCTTTGATGCCAAAGGGAGAGAGAACAAGGGGGAGTAGTCTAGCTCTTTAAACTAGCTTTTTAAAATTCTTGTCTTGTCTTGGTTTGTAATGACTATACCACGTATGTTATTTTTTTAATGACTATGCCATGTATGTTATTTTCTAATGATTATGCCACGTATGTTATTTTGTAATGACTATGCCACATTATGTCTTCATACTATGCCATATTGAGATAATCTTGTTAGTAAATGTTATACTCTCCTCAATGCGTTTAACACTCATTTTATCACATCACACTTACACACCCCACCATAACACATGTGTGTATGAAATCCCAATAGAACTCATTTATGTGCATATTTTTCTTGACAAACTCTTGTGCACACATTTAGAGGGAGTGAACCATACACACATGTATTATGAAAAATAAACTATTATATCCATTTATCGAGAGTCTTAATGTGTTGTCATCAATCACCAAAAAGGGGGAGATTGAAAGTGCATCTAGGTAATCCATGTGGGTTTTGGATGATTAATGATGACAATTAAGATACTAATGAGTTTTACTGAGTATTAGTACATGTCCTTAACATAGGAATGAATGTGGAGTCTCTCAAGAAGCAAAAAGGAAAATAAGAAGACTCGCAAGAGTAGCAAATAGAATTTTTCTATTGAGTTTCACATTTTCTAGTTGTGTACTGGGTCTCCTCTTTTAGAGGGCTTGAGAATCATTAGAGAGCTCAAAGTTTAGTTAGAATCTTGGGAAGAAATAGTCATAGGTATGGCTGAGAAAGTAGACCGAACTTGTCCGGACTCAAGGCCGGACTAGTCCGACCCAACCGGACTACTCCGTATCTGACCGGACAAGGAGTCTCTGAGTGAGTTCGGACTAGTCCGTTTTAGGCCGGATTAGTCCATTTTAGAGTGAGTGTGAGCCTTTATGAGACTAAGTCCCAGAAGACCGGACTAGTCCGCCCATGGGGTCGGACTAGTCCGCTAAACGGACTAAGCCACTTAGGTCCGGAGAAGTCTCTGAGTGACCTCGGACTAGTCCGCTCCTCAGGATGGACTAGTCCGGCTCCTTTAGACTAGTCCGGTTTAGGACGGAACAAAGGTTCTTATGTGATCTCGGACTAGTCCGGATATAGCCAGACTAGTCCGCAATCTGAGATTAGAGAGTTATCGAGACTAAGTCTGGTAACACCGGACTAGTCCACCTTTGTGATCAGACTAGTCCGCTCTCTGCCAGACTAGTCCGTTCTCATCCGGAACAAAGGTTCCTATGTGAGATCGGGCTAGTCCGCTCTTCAGCGGACTAGTCTGGGATTTTATGAACGTTTGAATTCAAAGTTCACGAAACTTTAGTTGGTAGCCTTTGTGACGTAAGTGGTCCCCCAAGAACGGACTAGTCCGGGGTTCTGCGGACTAGTCCGGACTTTAGTAGGTGTAACGGCTAGATGTCGGAATCTCTATAAAAAGGGACCCCCGGCTTCTAATGAATCTCTCTGAAACCCTAGTTCCAAAAACTCATTCCTTGAGCTCTTATAAGCCTCTTTCCTCACCTTCTTGACCCCTAAGAGTGGATCTTAAGGGGTTTGTGGATTTGTGAGAGGAGAGACGAGGTGATCGACGTTTGAGCTCTCAGTTTGAATCTTCTGCACTCTAATTGTTAAATTAAGTTCTTGTCTGTTGTATTTTGATTCCTAGAACTGCTAGGTTGTTATAGGGAGCCTCACTTTCTTGCTCATTCACTAAAGTTACTTGTTAGGTTTCATCTCGCTCAAAACTTGTAAATTGCTTTATGGTTGTGAGTCTTGCAATCTAATTAGTCTTTTTCTCATAAATTAATTAGTTAGATTGTTAGACTACTTACATACCTTCTGCTTAAACAAACTTGATAAGAAATCCTAAAAACGCAATTTCTATATCTAGACCGGACTAGTCCATCCTAGACCGGACTAGTCCGGCCCCTTCAGGTTTAATCCGTTGTTTTCAGTAGTTTTAGGTTTTATTAGCCTATTCACCCCCCTCTAGGCAACTTTGAGTGTTGTCCTCAGCGGAGAGGTGGCTCTGAGCTAGGGGACACGTGGCAGCTCCGGACATCACCTCAGAGGGAAGGCTCAGACCGGAGCCCAGGACACGTGTCAGCTCCGGAGCTAGAGCGCACGTGGCTACGCTGGGGCCCGTCTCCTAAGGGAGGTGGGGCCCATGCTGTCTTTTACCACTATGCGGGGGTACCCGATCTGCAGAGTACCGACAAGTGGCATGGTGGATAATTTCTGTGAAAAGTTAGAACAGGAATCTTGAAAATGTAGGGTCGTGGCAGATTTCCATTTGCACTAGGAAAATCTGTAGATTCTGGAGAATTTGATTCTCGTGTGAACCCCTTTGCATCATATTTCTAATTTTTTAGAGAATCTGGTTGGTGTAGCTGAACCAAACAAACTGATGTGGACATCACTCTTGTAGATATACACAACACTCACATGGTAGACATGCAAGGTCCAATTACTAGAGCTCGAGCACGACAATTGAATTTAGAGGTGAGCTCGTTCATGAACAATTCTTTATATGTGAATTTTGAGAGTATGTTGCTACCTAATGGATTAATTATGATTAGGAACCATGGAGAGGACATGGAGATACATGGAGAGGGGTTTGGAGGCGTGGAGGACCAGAAAATACGCCAAAAAGAAGTTAGAGACCGAGCCCAACTCAAACCCGAGTCCAACTCGGGCCCAGGAGCAGTCCACCTTAAAATGGATGCACAAGAGGCATACAGACTCTGTTTTTGACGTTCTACATATGCACGGAAAGCTGAAAGGATAAACTTTCCAATGGAACTGGCCCCACATCAAAATTCCCTAGGAGTTGACGGGAAACTTCGAAATAATATAAAGTTCAGAGTCTGTCAGGGTGTTGCATCACCTAGTTGGGCCATTGGGCCTTGTATCGAGTCCAAGTCCATTATGTACGTGTCTTAAGGTTAGGTCACGACCCCAGCACCCCCTTGGTCGTCCTCCACCTCCTTTATACCCCCTAGCCGCCATCACAAACAGTTGGGTTTTGCTTAGATTATTCTGTCAAGAACAGTTTCGCCGTTCATCGGTTTGTGAGACCCCAACTTGAGTGCTTCATATCTTTCAGCAATTTGGTTGCATTCTTTCTTGTTCTTGCTTGTGTTCTTCGATTCGCAAGCAAGTATTAGCCTTCTTGGCGAGGTCAACCGCGCAATATTGATTGATAACCTGAGGAGACGTGGTGCTGCAATTGCATGGTTCAGAACGTGTTGTTCGGAAGCCGGATCAATTTGTGTCAAGTCTCCACCAAATCGAGAGTTATCAGAACCTTTCAGAAGATCAGGACCACTGTACACATCAAGTGGTAATCAGAGCTTTAGGTGCACCGTCAGGTTTGACTTCCCCTAGTTTTGTTTATCTTGAACTCGTCCTATCGTCCACGAAAAAGCCAAAAAAATTATAGTCATAGGTTTCCCCATCCCAGACCAGGTTCAGCCTTTTGCACAATTCTGTTTTGGAGTCCGTAGTGTTGAATTTGTGTCCTAGTTCGTGTTTTGTTGCTGGTTTAATCGTGTTTTGTTCCTACTTTGTTATTCCATCCGCTGCATTCCATCGAAACCCTAGCTGCCACAATCGTTATCAAATCGATCACCATAACTATTCATTGTGCTAGGGTTATTCTTGTTCTTCAGTTTTCATCACATATTACGTGAGTTTATCCTCCTTGATATACACACACCATCCCACACGTTGTCACCATCATATCCAATTTTTTCTCACCACCGTTTCTAATTCAGCTCCACCAAAAACATAATCTTGTGGTGTTGTCTTAAAACAGCCATAACCTTGGCATTGGGTTAAATTACATTGCCCAGATTCACTTTGGAAGATTGATTATTTAGCATCTAAAGGCTCAACAATAATCATAAAGAAACATATTGAATTTCTATTGTCCACATCTTTTTTTTTCAAGTGAGCTGAAAATTTGTGCGACGTGTATATTAGTGCCCCTGGTTTCATGGCAGATATAAAAAAATCAAAGAAAAAATATAGAAAAGAAAATTTGTGAAGAGGAGCACAAATATCAAAACTTGGGTGTGTCATTTTGCCTTGTGGTGCAATTGTTCCTACTCAATTATTGTCCTTATCATTCATACTTCTTGTTATCTTGTTCATAACATCCGGGATAAGACACGAGTAGGCCAGCAACTAGGACAAGTGTTTGGACATCTATTCAGCATTACTATCTGTTATTGAATTGTGTGCTACTTACATATATTTGTCCATCCAAACTCCACATTCATCCTTTCAAACAGCACAAGTTTTTGACCCTTGCAATCGCTGAATCACGTCGTCCAGGTATCCTTTGCCTTATTGTGGTAAGAAACTTGTAAAAGCTTGGTAAGACTCGACCCATTGTTTTGTGAGTTCCACCATCATTGTGTAGTAGTTAATAGTGATAATCTTATTGTTTTCCATATCATTCTTGCTAACAATGTCAGATCATGTTGATCCTACGGAGTGTGTTTTGAAAAGTGAGATGGAGGGTTACATAGAACAAATGATGAAGTTTGTCAAGGAAGCAATCTCACAAGGGGTAAAAGATTATCTTGCTGAACAGAGAATACCCCACACCCTTGAGAGGTTGGACAAACGCTTAAGCTTGCTAGTTGCAAGGATTGATGATATGGAGACCCACCTACCATTCAGCCATGATGCTACCCACCACAACAACTTTGAAGAAGAAGAAGAAGACGTGTTGTGTGATGTCAATGGAGAGGTGGATACACGTGCTGCACAGAATGTACATCTACGTTAACGCCTTCATCAAAACACTCATGATATGGTAGGAAACAACATGTGTGGTAACAATAACCGCCCTCTTGATGACCCTTTTGCTAAAGTTAAATTTTCCATACCTTCATTTTCTGGTGCTTATGATGCTGAGGCATATCTTGATTGGGAAATGACGGTTGAGCAGAAATTTAATTCCCACCTTGTTCCTGCAAAACATAGAGTTCGACAAGCCACTAGTGAGTTTAAGGATTTTGCTATAATATGGTGGAATGAACTAGGTACCACACGCTTACAACCTGATACATGGTAACGTTTAGAAGAAGCTATGCATAATCGTTTGTTCCTCCATCCTACCAACGTGATTTACGAAAGAAATTGCAGCGCTTAGAGCAGGGAAATAATTATGTCCAAGATTATTATGCGGAGCCTCAAAAGGGTATTGATACGATGTGGGGTAGTAGAGGACACTGAAAATAAAATTTGTTGTTTCTATGGGGTGTTGAGACGTGAGATACAGGATATTGTTGATTATAAGGAATTTAATACTGTCAACCAGTTGTTCCAGCTTGCTATGCTTGCAGAAAAGCATTTACAGGGTCGTCAACAAAAGAACAAGAGCAGCAGCGGTGCCTCGTATACTCCACGCACGACAAAATCTTCGGGGGCGTCCAAGTCATTCCGTTTTGATGCCCTTTCACCAAAACCAGCAGCCAAGCTTCCTTCTGGCAGCAACAACGTTTCAGCAGCACCGAAACCACCACCTGCACGACCTGTGGATTCGGGTAAAAATTCCATGCAGGTACCCGCCAAAAGTGCTTCATCCGTTGCTTCAATAGGACGCACTTCCGACATTCAGTGTCACCGCTGCCATGGTCTTGGTCATGTGCAAAAAGATTGTCCTAGTCAGCGGGCATACGTGGCTACAGAAGAGGGAGGATACATCAGCACCTCCGATGTTGAAGACAACAATGATGATGAAGCTGCCACGGACAATGATGAGGGACATGTTTTTGGGAGTGAAGACACATCAGCCTACATGAACATCATTGTGCAGCGGATGCTGAACACACAAGTTCAACAACTTGATAGATTACAACGCCATAATTTGTTTCAGATTTTCTTTGTCATCAAGAACCGGCGAGCACGTGTCATCATTGATGGAGGAAGCTACAACAACTTGGTGAGTTCTGAATTGGTCAAGAAGCTTAGCTTGAATACATGACCACACTCACATTCGTACTATATTCAATGGTTGAATGATTCTGGAAGAGCTAAGGTAACACAAACTTACATAATTCCATTTTTTATTGGTACATATGTTGATTCCGTTGATTGTGATGAGGTGCCCATGCAAGCGTGTTCACTTTTATTGGGTCGACCTTGGGAACATGATAAGGATGCTTTGCACCATGGTAGAAGTAATAAATATACTTTTATGCATAAAGGAAAGAAAATTACTTTGATACCTTTGACTCCTACTGAAATTGTACAAGCTGATAGGGAGAGAGCTGGAATTTCTAGTAGTTCTAAATCAGAAAATCAACAAGTCATTAATTTTGTGTTACCACCAAATAATGAGAGATCTACACCTAGTTCTAAGACTGAGGGAATTAAATTGAAGGGTCGTGTAATGCTTGCTACAAAATCAGACCTTGCTGAAATTTCTGATCATGATATTTGTTGTGCATTGGTGTGCAAACAAGTTTTGTTCTCCATTGATGATATTGCTAGGTTTTTGCCTCCAGCAGTTACTAACTTGTTGCAAGAGTATGAGGATATTTTCAAGCTGAGATACCCTCGGGACTTCCACCTTTGAGAGGGATTGAACATCAAATTGATTTGATTCCAGGTGCAATTTTACGAAACCGTGCTGCATATAGGACCAACCCCGAGGAGACTAAGGAAATTCAGTGGTAAGTCCAAGACCTTTTGGACCGTGGGTATGTACGTGAAATCCTTAGTCCTTGTGTTGTTCCTGTACTTTTGGTTTCTAAGAAAGATGGTACTTGGCGTATGTGTGTTGATTGTAGAGCCATTAACAATATTACTATAAGGTATTGTCATCCTATTCCTAGGCTAGACGACATGCTTGATGAGTTGTGTGG
This sequence comes from Neostapfia colusana, assembly GCA_030760725.1. Classification (NCBI taxonomy): domain Eukaryota; kingdom Viridiplantae; phylum Streptophyta; class Magnoliopsida; order Poales; family Poaceae; genus Neostapfia; species Neostapfia colusana. Next base: position 51,819,565 of record JASWHV010000020.1, read on the forward strand.
TTCTATAATTTTCACTAAGATTGACATGCGTAGTGGTTACCACGAAATAAGAATGAAATTGGGAGATGAATGAAAAACAGCTTTAAAAACCAAATTTGGGTTGTATGAGTGGTTAGTAATGTCTTTTGGTTTAACTAATGCACCAAGTACATTCATGCGTTTGATGAATGAGGTTTTGAGAGTTTTTATTGGAAAATTTGTGGTGGTTTACTTTGATGATATCTTGATTTATAGCAAGTCATTGGATGAACATATGGATCATTTACGTGCTATTTTTAATGCTTTGAGAGATGCACGTTTATTTGGTAACCTTGAGAAGTGCATCCTTTGTACGAATCGAGTTTCCTTTCTTGGCTATGTTGTGACTCCATAGGGAATTGAGGTGGATGAGATGAAAATTCAAGCGATCAAGAGCTGGCCAATACCTCAAGCCATCACACAGGTAAGGAGTTTTCTTGGTCTTGCAGGTTTCTACCGACGTTTCGTCAAGGATTTTAGCACTATTGCTGCCCCATTGCATGAGTTGACTAAGAAAGGTGTGGTGTTCCATTGGGGGAAAGCACAAGAGGAGTCCTTTGACACCTTGAAGGACAAGCTTACACACGCACCATTGCTGCAACTTCCTGATTTTAGTAAGACTTTTGAACTTGAATGTGATGCTAGTGGAGTTGGCATTGGTGGTGTCTTACTGCAAGGTGGTAAACCGGTTGCGTACTTTAGTGAAAAACTTAATGGTCCTGTCCTGAATTACTCCACATATGATAAAGAATTTTATGCTCTCGTACGATGTTTAGAGACATGGCGTCATTATTTATGGCCTAAAGAATTTGTTATTCATTCTAATCATGAATCGCTAAAGCATATTCGTTCTCAAAATAATCTGAATCATAGACATGCAAAATGGATTAAATTTATTGAGTCTTTTCCTTATGTCATTAAACATAAGAAAGGGAAGGATAATTTGATCGCTGATGCATTGTGTAGACGATATAATATGCTGTCCGAACTTGATTGTCGAATTTTTGGACTTGAATCAATTAAAGAACAATATGCTCTTGATGCTGATTTTAAAGATGTGTTGCTGCATTGTAGAAAAGGTCATACCTGAAATAAATTTGTACTGGATGATGGATTCTTGTTTAGAGCTAACTGTCTATGCATTCCAGTTGGTTCCATTCATCTTTTGTTATTATAGGAGGCACATGGTGGAGGTTCGATGGGCCATTTTGGCACAAAGAAGACGGAGGATGTTCTGGCCACACATTTCTTTTGGCCAAAGATGAGGAGAGATGTAGAGCGGTTTGTGGCTCGCTGCACCACATGTCAGAAAGCTAAGTCCCGTTTGAATCCACATGGTTTATACATGCCTCGTCCCACTCCTTCCATTCCTTGGGCGGATATCTCTATGGACTTTGTTTTGGGATTGCCTAGGATTAAGAGGGGGAGGGACAACATTTTTGTTGTGGTGGATCGTTTTTCTAAGATGGCACATTTTATACCGTGTCAGAAAAGTGATGATGTTGTACATATTGCCGACCTTTTTTTCAAAGAGATTGTTCGCTTGCATGGTATGCCTTCTACTATTATTTTAGATCGTGATGCTAAATTTTTGAGTCACTTTTGGCGCACCCTATGGAACAAGTTGGGTACAAAACTGTTGTTCTCTACAACATGTCACCCACAAACTGATGGGCAAACAGAAGTAGTGAACCGCACTTTGGGCACCATGTTGAGAGATGTTTTGAAGAAAAATTTAAAGATGTGGGAAGAATGTTTGCCACATGTGGAGTTTGCATATAATCGGGCAACACATTCTACCACCAAGGTAAGTCCTTTTCGGGTAGTGTATGGATTCAATCCTCATGCTCCTATTGATATCTTGCCTTTACCTACTAGTGAGAGAACTCATAATGATGCAAAGGAACGTGCTGATTTTATTTTGAAAATTCATGAGACCACTAAACACAATATTGAAAAGATGAATGAAAAATATAGAATTGCTGATAGTAAAGGTAGCACGAAGTTAGACTTGAACCGGGTGATTTAGTTTGGTTACACTTGAGAAAAGATAGATTTTCAGAACTGAGAAAGTCTAAATTGATGCCTAGAGTTGATGGTCCTTTTAAAATACTTCAGAAGATTAATGATAATGCATATAAACTTGAGTTGCCTCCCGAGTTTGGGGTTAGTCCCACCTTTAACATTTCAGATTTGAGGCCATATTTGGGAGAAGAAGATGAGCTTGAGTTGAGAACGACTCCAATGCAAGAGGGGGATGATGTGGACATCACTCCTGCAGATATACACAACACTCACATGGTAGACATGCAAGGTCCAATTACTAGAGCTCGAGCACGACAATTGAATTTAGAGGTGAGCTCGTTCCTGAACAATTCTTTATATGTGAATTTTGAGAGTATGTTGCTATCTAATGGATTAATTATGATTAGAAACCATGGAGAGAATATGGAGATACATGGAGAGGGGTTTGGAGGCGTGAAGGACCAGAAAATACGCCAACAAGAAGTTAGAGACCGAGCCCAACTCAAACTCGAGTCCAACTCGGGCCCAGGAGCAGTCCACCTTAAAATGGATGCACGGGAGGCATACGGACTCCGTTTTTGACGTTCTACATATGCACGGAAAGCTGAGAGTATAAACTTTCCAATGGAACTGGTCCCACGTCAAAATTCCCTCGAAGTCGACGGGAAACTTCGAAACAATATAAAGTTCAGAGTCTGTCAGGGTGTTGCATCACCTAGTTGGGCCATTGGGCCTTGTATCGAGTCCAAGTCCATTATGTATGTGTCTTAGGGTTAGGTCATGACCCCAGCACCCCCCTGGTCATCCTCCACCTCCTTTATACCTTTTAGCCGCCGTCACAAACAGCTGACTTTTGCTTAGATTATTCTGTCAAGAACAGTTTCGTCGTTCATCGGTTTGTGAGACCCCAACTTGAGTGTTTCATATCTTTCAGCAATTTGGTTGCATTCTTTCTTGTTCTTGCTTGTGTTCTTCGATTCGCAGGTAAGGATTAGCCTTCTTGGCGAGGTCAACCGCGCAATATCGGTTGATAACCTAAGGAGACGTGGTGCTGCGATTGCAGGGTTCAGAACGTGTTGTTCGGAAGCCAGATTGATTTGTGTCAAGTCTCCACCAAATCGAGAGTTATCAAAACCTTTCGGAAGATCGAGACCCTGTACACATCACAAACCCTAAAAAACCACCTCAAGACAGCCATGCAAATGAACCAATGTGCTCACTCATAACTACCCAAGAGTATCCGCTTGCTTCCCTAATCTATACTATGGGACACCAAACAAAGGGATGGGGATCCCTTGGGCAGCACCAACGGTCGAGCGGAGGACAATCCATGAAAATACCATGGGACGCCAATCAAAGGGATGAGGATCCCTTGGGTGGCAGCATCAGCCGAGCGGAGGACAATTGATGAAGTAAGACAACATGAAGGCATGGAGATTTGAGGAGCAATGGAGATACATATTGAGGGGCTTGAAAGTGATGGAGTTAAAAGTAAGATATAAGAAGACAAGTACCCCATCCGTTCTGAAATAAATGACATTTAGGACAAAAATCTAGTTCAATTTAAACTAAATTAGTTGTCATAAACATCATTTATTTTAGAACGGAGGGAGTATATAATGTAACATTTTAGTTGATAGGGCTATACATAACAAATTCTAGTTAGCATAGCATTTTAGAGCACATTTTAAAAGTGGAGAGGGGGCATAGCCTTCCGTTGGCTTTGACCTGCACCTTGGCAGAGATTTGAGGGAGGAGCAGGAAGAGAAAGTGACACGATGGTCAAGGGCTTAAAAATTGTTGTATGTAAATTCGATTGTTCGTGCGTTTGTGCAAAATATAGGTAATTTTAATTTTTTTTGCTTCCCTCTGTTGCAATATTTCTGGAAGCCTAGAGTTCCGCATAAAAATCAGTCACACATACTATTTATGTGGATGATTAGCTATATTTGAGAAAGTATTAAGGATCTCTCAATAGAAAGTATCTAGTGTTTTGCGTGATATCAAGATATAAAATGTGATAGGATAAATAATGGTGGCACAAGAGCACATAAAAATTGATATAACATCTCCCAATTTCTAATATGTTGCTTGAAACTAAGGGACACAACCAGACAAGAAGGTAAAATCAGCGACACATACCTCGTATTACGTGCAAGTAAATTTATAAAAACATCTTCAAATTTATGATAGAATGAAAATAAAAAATTGTTCGAGAAATTTCATTTTATTTCTATTGGAGTGAGGAAAAATTCACTACAAAGGGTCGCTCTTAGGTATGCAGTAACTTTTTTTCAATGAAGGAACATGAATTAAAATCCTGGGTTCAATGAGCAATCCACGGCCGGAAGGGCATCTTGGTCATTCCTTCCGTGGTTGTCATTTGCGTACACACGCCACGCTGGCTGAGAGTCAGCCGCACTCAGCCAGCCGCCGAGAGCCAGAGAGAGAGAGAAAGAGAGGGAGGGAGAGAGAGAGAACAAAAAAAGAGGAGCGAGCCGACGCAGGCGAAGGCGAGAGAGCGCAAGGGCTCAAGCTTCGCCGAGGAACCCCAGGCCTCGCTTCGCGCTCCCTTCCCTTCCTCCGCCAGACTCCTCTTCGGCCTCCGACTCGACTCGATCCAAGATGGTTAGTCTCCGCCACCCGTCTCTGTTTCGCTTGTCGCTTTCCTCGATTCACCTCCACTATTGCGATTGCGATTTTTTCTTGGTTGTTGAATCGGCCTGTGCGAGAGTCGCACCCGTCTCTCTCTGCCCGCCGCTCGATTTGCGAGCTAACCTGTCTAATCCGATGTGTGAACTGTTGGAATCTGATGGTTCCTTTTGGGGGAAAAAAGGATGCTGACTCTGTGTTCTGTGGTTGTAATCTGCAGTATAAACTGGGGAGAGGAAGCCGCGAGAAGGTGCAGCAGTTCATGACCATAACCGGCGCCAGGTGCGGGTGCTTGATTCCCTTTGAGCTGTATTTAATTTACCTGCCCTAGAGGCTGGAGTTTTTGTCACGGTGTGCGTGGTGGTTGGTAACCTAGGCAGTTACTTATGCCGAATCTTAGGTTGATAAATGTTGATCGGTTGTTTCACGTGTGTCTCAAGTCATTTGAAAACTTACTCGGTGAAATTGTGCATTCAGTGTGTAATTTGTAATAAACGTGCTGCAGATCCATGTTATGATGTGTCTGTTTTTGGGAGTTTGTACCCTTGACCTAACCATTGGTTACCGGCTCTTACATGACATACACATTTTATCCAGTAGAATCTATGGCAATCAGCTCTGTGTATGTTTAATTATCTTACATACTTGAATTTTCATATCTATATTCACTGTTTCACCTATCATGAGATAAAAAATTCAACATATCCCTTTTCATTGATATATCCAAGGAAACCAAATTGTCATTATTTGCTAATAATGACTATTGCTGCAAATTGGGAACTGATCGATAAAAAGGATTATATTAGATATCTGTTTGGTCCAAATATTGGTACTATGTTTTTCACTAATCAATTGAACAACCTTATAGCCAGTAAGCTACCTATTTATCCACATAACTGGCCCTTTTGCTTGGCTGGACCTATGGGTCTATTCTTCTTCCAATAGGCCTTCAGGATGTAGGGGGTAGGCACTTGGTCCTTGTATAGTTGTATGTGGTCTATACCAGGATAAATGACGTCAGAATTTGTTCTTGTAGGATGTTTGCATGTTCTGTAGAAACCTTGCTGACTGCATAATGCAACATTCAAATGTGCTGGCTTCTAAGTTTTATATTCACATATTTTGTTTTTTCCGATGATGCTAAAATCATTTTATTTGTTTTATAAGTTCACTTGTTACGGTTACAGCTTTAGTAAGGTTTTCTTGATGCAGTGAGAAGGTTGCCCTTCAGGCACTGAAAGCTAGTGATTGGCACTTGGAAGGAGCTTTTGACTTTTTCTATAACCAGCCACAAATTTCTGTAGCCAATACTCGGCGTCTTGAAGATATGTTCAACAAATACAAAGGTGGCTATCTAACCCTTGAATTATTATTCCCTTCACATGCCATACACAACATCTTTTTAGTTTACGCTATTAATATTTGTTCAGTTTTTATCGATTCATGCCACCTGTCTTTTTTTTGTTAATGTCAAGTTTTCCTTTCAGAACCTGATTCTGATATGATCATGGTGGAGGGAGTATCTCAACTTTGCAATGATCTAATGGTAAGGAGAGCATTTATTTTTTTATATTGAGTCCAATCAGTATTCACTTCTCTTTCCATCTGGGGCATGTATAAGTATAATGCTTGGACCATCTGATTGCAAATATAAATACTTTAGGACATTGGTATAGAACACAAGGGAGCATTTTGACCAATAATTTCTATCATAATACTCTCGCAAAATGTGGAAGTAAGATACTATCAGAAACTTATATTCCAGGATAAATTTGGCATTACCAATTTCTTTCCACTGATATACTTTTCTTAATTTCTGGTATCCAATTCAGGAATTTTCTGTTGGCATGTACTCCAGCGGTTTATATTTACAATCGAAGGAAATACTTGCTTAACAATCTACCATACATTTCCTTACGTGCGGAGTCTACGGACAATGCCTTTGTTATTATTATTATTATTAGCTGCTAGTATTAGGTTTCTGGTTCAAGCAGGGTTTACTTAATTGTCAGGGTAGAGAAAGGTCTTGGTGTTACAGTTTTGAACATTTTTTCCGCAGCTGATCAGGTCTCAACAAACTTAGATTGGCTTTATTGTTTGTAACTTCTTATGTATCGGCCGACTGTTATTCTGAAATTTGCACTGTGCTTATTTTGGTTAATGCTCTGGAGTGATTTATGTTTTGTGGACTTGCAACGGCCATTTACTATTGTATATATTAGAGCATCATCATTTTGGTACGTGAGCTTTTGAAAACAATAAACTGCTGTTACTTTTTATGACGTACCATATATTCTATCTCAGGGCAGATTCTTGTAATGTACTCCCTCCATTCTCAAATTGTTGTCGTAAGGACAACTCTAGTTCGTTTTTGAACTAGAATTCTTGTCCTAACTACAACAATTTAAGAACAGAGGGAGTAGTTTTTTACTTAGTACCTTATGGGCATCAACTGTAAAAAACTTCTCATATTTCTGATGTGCACATTCCATGTTCGTTTTCCAGGTGGATCCGCAGGATATTGTTACGGTATGCTTTACCTTCTTGAAGTTTGATTGCAATAAAATTATATGAGATATACCCCCTCATCTGCAACTAATGAAACTAATTTCAGCTATATCTGATATTTAACATAGTGCATAGGCAGATAAATTCATCTGTGTAGTGAAATGCTTCTAGAAGTCCACACTTCCATCAAATCATTATTGTTTCTTCTTTCTAGTCATAGTAATATGGGGTGTTGTTAACAGCTTGTCATATCATGGCACATGAAAGCTGCGACTATGTGTGAATTTACTCGCCAGGAATTCATTGCTGGACTGCAGTCAATTGGGTGAGTGCCATTTTTAATCGTAGCGTTCCTATGTGAGATAGCTATAGCTTAAGACCCTGACTTTTTCGTGCACTGTTGCATGTGGCTTCCTTGTAAGATCTAGTTGTTATTTGTGCTCTTTAATAAGATCTTAACAATATGCAGGGTAGATTCAATTGAGAAGTTCCGTGAAAAGTTACCACCACTACGAGCTGAGCTAAAAGATGAGCGTATGTTCCTTTTCTTTTGGCAAAATTTGATATCACTATTTTAGAATTTTCACTTGGTACTTGCTTTTCAGAATGCCAGTCTCCAAAGTAAAAGAAGATGTGTTTATATCAAATTAGGATCGATGTGTATTGTGAAATGATTTTCTTTTCTTTTCTGTTACCAATCTGTGCCTTTATTCTTTCCTCATCCAGATAAATTCTGTGAGATATACAACTTCACATTCAATTGGGCAAGGGAAAAGGTTGGCCTTAATTGCAGAATATGTATTCAAGTATTTACAAGGGCTATCCGATTTGTTGACCATTGGCAATTCCTTCACCATCCAAAAGTAGCAGTATGCTGTTCTCTATGAATTTTTCCTTTTGTGAACACATTCCCTTTGTTTGACAGGGTCAAAAATCTCTCTCATTGGAGACTGCTATTGGAATGTGGCAGCTGCTATTTGCTGAAAGGCAGTGGCCCCTTATGGATCACTGGTGTGAGTTCCTACAGGTATGATTCAGACACAGCTCCATCTTATGCATTCTGAAGTTAAATGTTGTTGGATGTTGCTACAGTTCTCATTTTGAGCTATTCATATTTCAGGTCAGACATAATAAAACCATCTCCAGAGACACATGGACCCAACTGTTAGAGTTTGTAAAGGTATCAGTATCAGTGTCCATTCTACCCCCTTTCCTCATGGATTGGTAGACCAGTTGTCAATCAGAACATGCACACAAAGCGTAAATTCAACTATAGTGTTCTTTAGGTAGTTAGTCCATGGTACCACGATCTGGGACCTACACTTGATTGAGATAGTTTAGGGATAATCCATCTGATTGAGATGGATCAGCTGACATGCCACGGCAATGTTGCAATATGCCAGTGTTAATTATTGCAGTGGGTCAGTGGCTTCTGCATCAGAGGTTGCAGCAAATCAGTTATTTCTGTAACTGGGAAAGACAAGTTAATGATTATGACCACCTAAGATTTGTGCGGAAGCAACATGCTGTCTTGTTCTTAGTCGGGACATCTCAGTTCAAACTCAAGGATTCCTAGTATCATTTACTTGTAGAAGGGCTTGCTACTATAAGTTTCTTAACTTTATTAATATAATTGATGCAGACAATTGATCCACAGTTATCCAACTACGATGAGGAAGGCGCTTGGCCCTACCTCATAGATGAGTTCGTGGAGTACTTGACCGAGAACGGAGTTGTTCAGCGTAAGAAGTGAGTGGGGGAGGCTACTTCCTGACTTCTCCAAACATCATGATTGGGCTGTACAAACATGATTCGTCTGGGTTGATACAGTGCTCAGGGTCGGATGTTGGCGTTCCTGCTCAATCATTTTGCCAAACAGTTGGTGTATCATTGCCCGATGAATGTGCTGCCAAACGCAGATAAGCATCATTTATCTTGGAACGTAGCGGTAGCGATCGTGAATTTTATCAAAACACTCAATTGGGACTCTGGTCAACTATATGTATTCCGCCGTCTTCCTGACACTTATCGTTTATCATGTTTCTCTCTTCGCCGTGTGCTGCTTTTGGGGCTCCATGTTTGTCGTTTGGTGAGCTACAGTATTTGTCTGCTGCAGGATGGATGGTCGACGGCTGCATTGTCTACTGTCGAGAGGCTGGGTCGAGACACGCGGCGGCCACGACTACGACACACGGCCACCGCCGTGCGGTGAGCGCAAAGCGTTCGTGTCCATGTGTCCAGTTTTCCTCGCCGCAGCTCAGGTTCGGAGGACAACCCTTCTTGGTTCCGACGCACCGCTGCTTCGAAAAAGTAGGTCAAGGTGAGATCGAAGTGACCCGATGGTTCGAAGAACTTGAAAAATCGCGCTGTGAATCGTGGAAAGGCGCCTGAGCCCCGAACATGGGCAGTGCTCGCTGAACGACAAGCTGGCTGATTCCGGCCGTGCGCTTTGGCTTACTAAACCATTGCACCTGCCATTACCAAACTGCCCACCGTCATCAGAGCGACGCAGCCGATAAATCTAGGTTACGCAGAACTTTGGAAGCCCGAGCCTTCCTGTAGAGGGCACTACGTGCTTCCATCTAAAAACGCAGGCTTTTGGAACGGGGCGGCCATGCTGTGGTTGCAGGACAGGACGGCAGTAGACCAAGCCAGAAGAAGTCGATCCGTTTCTCACACACTCGAACAGTGCTTTGCCATTGCCAGGCTTCTTGCTCCTGTTCCGTCGTCGCGACACAGACGGCCTCGTTGAGCTGGAGCCTGTGCTACGCTGTGTGCTAGTAGAACGAAATCGATTCTCCATTATATATCTAAAAAAGGATAGCTCCCTGCTAATGGACCAGGCATGGTGCCATACCACAACCCGATGCCATCAGTTTGGTCAGGCTTTTTCTAGACCACCACAACCCGATGCCATCAGTTTGGTCTGCCAATACTAGTAATATTATTCTTTGACAATCCTAGTTTCGAGTCAATCAGTTACCTCAGCAATTATACACTATTCAAATAGTGCATGATTAAATGTAACCGTCGATTCTATAAGATTTTTCTGCTCTTTTTAACATATTTATTTCCACAACCGCCACGAGCTTTCTTCGTCTGCTATCGAATCGACGGTCGCCACCCTGCTTAAAACCTAATACGAATGTTATAAGGTTGCCGTTCACTGTCTCTTTGTCCTACCGACCCACCAATTACTGTAAATCCATAACCATCCTTATTGAAACCTAATTTGGCGTTCAAAATGATCGCCGTTTGAATGTCTGAACCGCAGGCCCCCGTGCCCCGATGGCGTCCGCGAGCGAGGCGACATGTGATTAGGGGTGAAATATGGACGGAAATATCCCGAATCATTCGATACTGTTTCTGAGAATTATCGAAGCGTTTTCCGTTTTTAACGGAATTGTCCCAAAATTGGCTGAAAACCGAAAATAAAAATATAAAAATCGGAACAAAAACGATTTAGGCAGATTTCTGACCGAATACTCAGAATTCCGTATTTAATTGGAAATTTCTAAACAATTTCCTTTTTTATTTTTGAAATAGCAATAGGCCTTGACCCAATACTTAACGGTACAAGACGCCGAGAGCCCGAACCGAAGCAGCCCAATGTCAAGCGTTACAGCTCCAAGGGTGAGGAGAAGCCGCCAGCCAAGCAGTGGAGCACCGAACCCTAAATCCCTAATTCCATCGCGCTTGCGCTGCCCAGACCAATCACTAGGTCACCTGGCCACGAGGCGGCAAGGCCCCCAACGTCCAGCGCGCTTGCTAGTGTGAAGTTATTATAATTATTTCCTTATATCATTTTAAATAATGATGATAATACTTTGCCTTTAGTGTGTTGTTTCTGAAAAAGATCGGAACCGTTCCGATATCGATATGTTTCCGTTCCGATATATCCGTTTTCAATATTTCCGAAATTTTTGATATCATATCCATTTCGGATGGTACTCTTTCCGATTCTGTTTTTAAAAATTATATATAAAAATAATTTAACTGTTTTTTCAACCGTTTCTCCGAACACCTGCGCGCCGCGGCAGAAAGCGATGCGCACAGACGCACACGGACCGGAGGCACGCCCAAATCCAAAAGCCACCTCGCCCGCTCACTCGGCTGCCGTCCCAGCTAGTGGCGACCTATCCCCGCGATTCTTCTTACCTCTTCCCCTCCGCGGCTTCGCTCGCTTCGCCTGCTCCCGTCCCGACAGTTTCAGGTTCCCGAGAGTTTCAGGTTTCAGCTTCGACTGCCGCACCTTCAAAAGATCGCATCTTTGGCCCCCGGGGTCAGATGAGATGCGAGCGTGGTGGCGGAATCCGAGCTCGTAGGAGCCATGGCTGAAGCTGCGGCCTCTTCGTCCAAATCCTTCGCCCCGAGCCGCCCCCTCCATGGCGCCGGCGTCGTCAGGGACGCGCTCCCATACGGCGGTCTCCCCGCCGTCCCGCCGCCGCCGATGGCGCTGGTGCAGGGTGGGGGAGGAGGTGGTGGAAAAATTAGTCCCGCGGTGCTTTTCATCATCGTGATTCTCGCGGTGGTGTTCTTCATCTCCGGCCTGCTCCACCTCCTTGTGCGGCTGCTCATGAAGAAGCAGCTCCGCCGCGGGCGCCGGGGCTCGCCGGGGGCGGTGGGAGGGGAGGCCGACGCCGGACTGCAGTGGCAGCTCCAGCAGCTGTTCCACCTCCACGACGCCGGGCTGGACCAGGCGTTCATCGACGCGCTACCCGTGTTCGCCTACCGGGAGATTGTCATTGGCTGCGGCGGGGACGGTGAGAAGGAGCCGTTCGACTGCGCGGTATGCCTGTGCGAGTTCGATGCCGAGGACCGGCTGCGGCTGCTGCCGCAGTGCGGGCACGCCTTCCACCTTAATTGCATCGACACGTGGCTGCTCTCCAACTCGACCTGCCCGCTTTGTCGCGGGGCGTTCTTCGTCCAGGGGCTCATGACCGAGGATAACCCCATGTTCGATTTAGAAGAACGACTGGAGGAAGGGCAGCGGTCTGAGGAATGCGAGGATGGGCTTGGGTTGCCCGGGCAGAAGCCGCAGACGCTGGTGACAGAGAAACGGCTGTTTCCGGTGAGGCTTGGGAAGTTCAAGGATGTCGGGACCCAGGGTGCCTTGGAAGGTGGCAATGCAAATGCTAGAGTGCTGAGTAGGGATCAAGGGGAGGGTAGCAGTAGCAGCTTAGATGGTAGGAGATGCTTCTCCATGGGCACATATCAGTATGTTCTTGACACTTCCGACCTCCGGGTAGCCCTCCAGCCAGGCCGGATTCGAAACAACGCTGGTGGTGCAGTAAGAGGAAGGCCTGCTGGGTTAAGTTCGATCAATGCTGATATTATGGAGGGAGGAAAAATCTGCGCGCGCAACAAAGGGGAGAGTTTCTCCGTGTCGAAGATTTGGCAGTGGTCTTATCTTAAGGGCAAGCTACCTGCTGGTTCGGATGATTGTTCGGAAGCAGGGAGCCTTCCATCATGGATGAAGAGAGGCAGCGCCGGGGATACATCAAACATGTGACTCTGTACTACGATAGTAGCTTAAGTTTTCTTTTGCTAGTGTTGCTCACTTAATAGCTTACATTTAGTCATTTTTCTTGTCTAATTTGTCATGTGCTAATTTTGATTGGCATGCGTCAATCTCATTGGGGTGATGACTTCTGGTAGTTGTACTAGCTTAGTATATTGCACCGTGTAGATTGTGATGACTTAGAGATGTGATATCTGGCTTGTCTGTTATTTTGTATTTCTCGATCGCTACTGTTCATATTTTTGCAATTTCTTTTGTACAACGTTCATGTTTTTGCAGTTTGCTTTATGTGGTTGATTAAGTCAGAGTATAAATGGCATTAACCAGTAACTCCTCAAGTCTTAAGTATTCACTTAAGGAAATGCTTTGGAAGGTATCTATTGCTATTATGAGCGACTAGTACATTGAAACTGTTCATGCATAGTAGAACTGTAAAGGAATTGTTTTCTTTAAAGTTTATTTTGCCCCTGGCATTCTATTTCTGCTTACACATACCTTGCCGCTTGCAGTTGTAAAATATATTATATATAACATTTCTAGATTCCTACTGGCGGCTTATAGTTTCTTCAAGAATAGAAGGCTAAGGTTTTATTTTCACCTTACATTTTGCCTGAAATGATGTATCTTTTCCACTTTAAGATACTTGAAGAAGTTTCATATGTTGAACAATTATCTTACATATTATCTTGCCATGGATGCTCTTGAGAAGTTACTGTTAAGAATTTGGGGGTCCTAATCGTCGAAGTGTGTACTTTATGACTTGTTTTAGTTTCAGTTTTATGAATTCATGGTCAAGTACCAGGTAAACATTTCATAAATTTTAAATTAAAAAATTGGTGACATATACTTGATATTTCCCCTTTCCAACATCTGATGAGCACAGTGATTGACATATACAGGGAAATTGTAATGATTGAACCCGCATAAGCATATTTCTTTTGCCTTTAGTCCATCAGTCATCTGCTACCTTTCTCAATGCCTTTCCCTTTGGGGATCACCTTTTGAATTCTTCATCCTCTCTTTCAAAAACATTCCTTTGCCTTAGCAGAAAGAAACTCATTGTGCTTTCCTTAATTCTGGGGTGAAACCTATAGTGTTCAAAATGTAGATGTGTCAGCTCAAGCATAACTTAGTATTGTGTTTCTTAGTTTCTCTATGTCATTGTACCTCATGTGCTTCAATTTCATTGATCGGCAGTATTGCATCATGTGACTACTTCATTGGATTTCCTTACATCTTAAAATACGTAAATTTAATATACACAAATCTGTTCATATGACAGCTGGCAAGTTGGTAAAGAGAAGCTAACTACACCTGCGTTGGTGCTCCATCTCTATGGAGGACAGGAGGGGTGACCATTCCGTCGCTGTCGGCTCTCTTTGTGCATTGATATGATATCCAACTGGAAAATTATCATCGTTTAGCTTAATGCATCTTGTGGTGGTTGCCACTGGGCAGTGGCTCATCTGAGTGCAACGATGAGTTTTCATGGTACAGTATTTTGATGAGGCCTACTGCTTAGTGAAGTGGAACCCAATGCCATATAATGTGTCCATTATGCCTTATAGTTAAATTTTGATCAGAAAGTATCGTGAAATGTCAGCTCTAAAATGCCTCCCACTAACTAGATAAACAGGTAGCATGTGCAACAGGCAGTATGTCTGACGTTTTGCATTGGGATCTGAGGTATGAATCAGCTCATGCTGATGTTCCCGCTGTGCTTAATAAAACAAGATCTACCGGTATTTCATTGAGTAATCAAATAGTCATTATTAATAACCAGATCTGAAGTACTAAAAGCTGCTATTTGCTGCCATCTGAAATAAACTGCCTTGTGATTGGCTCTCCAGGTCTACATTTCCAGATTCATAACAAGTCATAGAGATTCCGTTTCATTTCAACTATAGTACTAGTTTGAAGGTCTCAGGTCCCACATGCTTCCGGGTCAGATCCTACCGTTGATAAGGCTGGCTGGTGCTGGTTCACAATACTGTACCTCCTCGATGACAAAAATGGTGGCACTGGTTTCAGGCTTTCAGCACAGCGCGGGCATTGTTTTCTTCTCGGATGAAGCTGCTCGCCTGCAAAGGCTATAGCCTCAGGCATGATTGAAACAGACAAGAACGACTTAAGGAAAAGTTGGAGGCACGCCATTGACGAGTCCTGTCGTTACCGTCGTACGTGTTCTGGTTCTGTTCGACTCGCCAGCTTTGCCGTTGATCGGTTAAGGCTGGCCGGCGCCAGTTCACATATCACAGTACTGTCCTCGACGAGAAGCATGGTGGGCACTGGTTCCAGGCTTTGAGTTTGAGCACAGCACGAACCCCTGTCTCCTCTCGAGCGCAGCTGTTCATCCGTAAAAGTTAGACTATCTAATGAATGCATAGTCTCGCGTCCTTATTCTTGTTTGACCCACCAGTGCTGTCAGAAGAGAGTAAGCGTATCCTTTTAGACCTCGCTTTCATCTTCAGTGCCGTCAGTACCCGGCAGAGTTGCGATGTTTGCTGCTAACTGCTGGCACATTTGCCAGTGCATCAGGCTTTTGGCTAGCATTAGCACCGGGATAGTGGGGTGAGAATTTTCATCAAAGCTGGAAATTTTGATGTAATGTTCGTCCGGTAATGCCTGTACGGTAGGATCCCTCGGTTTGTTTTTTTGAGCGAACACAGCAGCCAACCCAGTCGCCTAACGTTCCGGCGCGCGGCGAGGTTGGCGCTTGCCCGGCATGGAGCCGAGGTCGGTGCCGATCCGATCGACCGACTAACTGCTAATGGAAAGAAAAAAATAAGAATCACGAGTCATTCGAGATTATTGTCTCGGTGTGGGGATGATGCAGATCGAGAAGCGGGGTCATGGGCTCGTGGCATGGGGAGGAGATGTGATTGCACGAACCGTGTCGGCAACGCCAAAATCTGAACCCACGATCACGAGGGCATCAATTATCGGAGACAGTCAAAAGAGTGCTGCTACTTGACGCCCAGCGAACGTCTAGGCCATACAGAAGTTTGGTTGAAGTTTGGCTGAAAACTGGTCAGTTTCATACAACATTCAGGTAAAATTCGTGCGTTCCGGGCAGTGTTTGTGCAAGGTACAACAGGGTACCAAAGCTAATGGGACTGTTGTATAATCTCACAAGAATTCTCTTATAAAACTATGCCAAAGTTGTCTCATCTTTTTTCCTTGGTAAGAAGGAACAATTTCTATGTCTATATAGTGATGATCGAACAGTACAGCATTCTTTACATAAAGACAAGGAAAAAGGGCACACAAACTTAAAAAATCCTATCGACACCATCCATCCACAAGCAAGAACCGGCCCAAGAACACGAAAGAGACGTCCTCCCTTATCGCCTCCACCGTCCCATCAATGAGGCTGCCGACGGTTACGGCTAGCGTCGTGAGCCCGTGTCTGACGGCCGTCAGCCTCGCAACGCGGCGGCGGGCGTCGGGGGCGCGCGCGGGGAGTGCGGCGGCAGGGGCTGCGGGTGGTGGAAGAGCGGCGGGGCGTCGCGGCCGCCGAGGTCCATGGACGCCTTGGCGGAGGTGGGGGGCGCGACGAAGCGCGCGGAGAAGTCGCGGTAGCCCGCGTAGTCGCCCTCGGGGCTGCCGCCGCCGTGGCCCTCGTCGAAGTTGAGCGCGTAGCTGAGCGGGTCGTAGTTGAGCTTCCGCCCCGTCCCGCCTCCTCCTCCTCCTGCTCCTCCTCCCGCGGCGGTACCGTGGCGGGGGCCGCCGCGGCGGAACCGCCGGATGAAGGTCTTCCACCGAGGGCCGGCCACCAGCTCCGACCACTCCCGCACCTTCATCAGCGCGTCCACCCCGCGCCGCCACCACCGCCGCCGTGCCGCGTCCGCTCCTCCTCCTTCCCCGACGCCGTGCCACCACTCCTCGTCCGCGCGACGGGCGTGCGGGGACGACGACGCCGAGGAGGAGGAAGGCCACGGGAAGCAGCAGCATCGGCGATGCCCGCGGCGGGAGAAGAAGGCAGCGTCCGGGTCATCACGGCCAGCAACCGCGGCGCCGGCGTCCATGGCGGTTGTCTCGGGGAACGGCGCGGTGGTGTGCGCGTGTGGTGTACTGGTGTCGAGGCGGCGGGGCGCGGTCGCTTGAGGCCGCGCGGCGCGGGTGTGATTTTATCGGGGAAACGGTTTCTGGGCGCTGGCGGCCCTCACTTGCTTGTGAGACGGCGCAGCGGAATTAACATAACCGCCGCCCTTTTTGCCTCTCGACACGCGCTCGTCTTACACGTGGGTCCCATGGGCACCATCCTGGGCCGTCCATGTCAGCATCGTCGTATGGCTAACTCCATGCAATGTGGGACCTGGGGCTTGGATTGTGGTTGGCTCGAGGACGCCGACAGACGGCCCGACTTCCACGTCATTGTGAGTTTGTGATTGAACGCATTGGCAATTTGGCATGGTCTATCGTCATCGAGTGAAGGAGAGCTGCATGATGAATAGATAACTTTCTTAAAGTCTCAGTTAAAATGCAGGACTCCAGAAACTCAAAAATAGAAAAAAAACGTAGAATTAAAACTGACTATAAATTACTATCGTACAGGAATTGAGATAGTAGGAAAACTCTTAAGGAAACGTTTAAATGCAACATAGGAAAAAAAGTCGGAATTTGAAGAGGGATATAGACTACTCATAGGAAAAAGTTTTCTAAGACGATGTTTATGCATGTAGGAGTACACAAATACAACGTTAGCCGTTTAGTGCAAAGTTGGCCAAACCGAGCTGAATCTCGCGGACTCCTTTCTCCCTTCTCAGTTTTGCAGAGACGACTACGCAAAGTCGAATGTGCTGCAAGCACACGACGCACCTTTTTAATCCACGGAGGCACACGGATGAGATAATGGCCCCACTAGCGAACAAGCAGAGAAAGAAGGAAAAGAGCCTGACGTGCAAAACGAGCACCATCTCACTGTGCCCGTAATATTCTAGTTGAGCCTCTACTTGAGCCTTTGTTTAGTATTAGATCCGTTCCGAAATAAGTGACGCCCGGTCCGAAGCTGCAGATGGTGGGACCACCCTGCCGGGTGATCCACGTGGCAGGAAAGTAAAGAAAAAGCCCAATGGGCCCGATGCGCTTCATGGGCTAACCGGCCCGTCTGCCCAATCACCCAACGCCAGCAAGCTACTCGGGCGGGAAGCCGGTGCAGCTCGACCAGGCCGCGGTCCTCGGATCCGGCCCGTGTCTTCGCGCTCGTCACATCCTTCCTGGTAAATATCTACCTTGCCACTCCAGCCCTCGTCAACGTCTCGATCCCACACCGACGTAGGGCGTTATTTCCTGATCCATTTTTTTTTGTCCACTGAACTTCGATTTACTGGCTTGATTTACAATCGTGTATACTGATGCCATGTTTCAGTCGGCCTCTACGCGCTTACATTACGTGTGTACGACCGTAGCTATGTTTTCCAGGCGCGCGCATCTGTTTCGATATTCAAACTTCATCAGCGTCAGAAAAGTGGCACTCATAAGGATAAGGCGTCACAAAATTTGTATCTCGATCGGTGTACACTCTCATAAGGTCAGGATAGTAATTACATGAATGTCAAGGTAAATAAATATTGTATCAAAGCTCATCGTAAATGTAACGGTCATGATAAATCAGCCTTGCAAAAATTATTTGATTTAAAAATAGAAAAAAAGGACAACTAGCAACATATGCATAAATCTTAAAATACATCGAAAAGTTATCATTCCGTATGTATAAACTATGATCGGTTTGTTTGTACGGTGTACCTCACTTTTTTTTTGATTTGTGTATAGGTTTGATTTGTATGTGTTGCTTGTTGGGCTTTTTATCTCTGGACAAATGATCCATGGCCCGAGGCTGGGCCGAAGCAATGAGTTGACGTGTCGATTCGAGCCGGCTCGGGACCACAGCTGCAGCAGGCCACGACACCGAAGCGTCTGGGACTTCCGCCGCTCGCCGGGTCCAGTCCACCAAGATAAGCTCCCGCGGCTCCGCCACAACTGCACTTCCCCCGCCTCGTCGTCGCGCCCTCTTTACGAGGCTCTTGCGTCCTTTACTTCCCCGGCGACCGGCCGGGCTCCCTCCGGCGAGCTAGGCATGGCCGTCCTCCTCCGCGGCTCCGCCTCCGCCACGACCGCTGGCCCCTCCTCCACGCTGCTCGCCACCACCTTCCGCAGCGGACGCGGTCGCCTCCTGCCACGTGTCTCGCCGCCGCGCCGCGCGTTCGCTGCCAGCGCCTCGGCGGAGCCGCTCGAGGTCTGCGCCAAGGAGTCCGCTACTGTCCCCGGCCGCCTCGGCGACTGTGAGCGCTCTCGCCCTCCCTCTATCTGCTCTCATCAAGAGTGTGTGCACTAAATTGCAAGGATGGTGGATCCTCAATGTAGGTTAGCGCTGGTCCTTTTTGGGTTCGAAGAGCATTTTATCTCAGTTTAATTTTCTGCGTTAAGACCGGGATCGCAGCTGTAGCCTCAACCTAATCCTCTATACGTCAGGCGTTGAGTGATAAAGGGTTTTACGTGTCATAATTGGCGATTAGTTAATGATTATGCGCCTAATAGAAACAAAACATCAGGTTTTAACTGATACATTAGTACTACAAGGGACGACTGTAATCATCAGATATGTTAAGTCAGTTACAGCACATAGTTTGGTTCGGCAGTCCGCACCAACGCGCTTTTGTTGCAAACGATGTGTGACCTGGAGAGCTTGTTTGAGTTATCACCTACTACTTAACAATGTATGCAGTGCTTGTTCTAGTCATCATTTACTTGATAATGTAAACTGCATAAGTTTTCTGAATCATATAGCTATCCCCAATGCACCAGAGAACTCAAGTTTTCATAGCAAACTTTGCTTCATATAGTACCACACATTTGCCTTACGTAGGGTGACTACTAATAGGATTATACATAACACAACAGTTCATGATATTAAATATTAATGGTGGGTTAAACAGCACAAGTGCATATCTGTATGCTCAATTTAAACATTGGCATCTGATTGATACTTGAAAAATAAAAGAGTTATGGAGAATTCATATTCCCAGAATGACAGAGCATGAAACATGTTCTCTGTTGATGTTTGAAGTGCATTGCAATCTTTTTATGCTCTTACTGTTGGAACATGTCAATTGTCAACATTTTGATTTGAATCAAACATGTTGGCCACAGGTCCTTTCACACAGAGAGTTCTGCTGACAATAGAGGAGAAGCATCTGCCGTATGATCTAAAGCTTGTTGATCTAGCTAATAAACCAGATTGGTACCTACTAACCTTTCTAAACCATATCGTTAGCTGTTAATCTACCTCATAGTTTGTTCGCGATCAACCATCATGCTTTTCTTGCTTCATCAGGTTATTCCAAATAAATCCAGAAGGTAAGGTGCCTATCGTGAAGCTTGAGGACAAATGGGTTGCTGATTCTGATGTTATAACACAAGAAATAGAAGAGAAGTACCCTGAACCGCCCTTGGCAACTCCACCAGAAAAAGCTTCAATGTATGTGATATTTCCAGTGCTCCAATTGGTATCCCCTGTGTTGTTATTTTGTTACGACACTTGAGTCGGCACTGTTGTTGTTAATGTTGAGCCATCGATTAATATTTTGTGCTAATTGATATCTTTTTATTAGAGGAATAGTTGTGGCTGTATTGGATGATTAGAATAATGGGGGTACAGGGATGATTATATAGAGGGATTAGGTGAGGGGAAAAGACTAAACTACCCCTAACCCTAATCCCTCACTAATGACTAATATGCCCCTATGGCGCACACACAATAACAGTGTCTAACAGCCCCCCCCCGCAGTCACAACATCTAGCCACTGCAGATGTTGAGACTGGACCGAAACTCGGAGAACAGTGACGACGGGAGGCCCTTCGTGAAGATGTCGGCGAACTGCGTCGTCGTCGGGACATGGTGTACTCGAACCTCGCCACGTGCAACCTGCTCACGAATAAAGTGAGGGTCGATCTCCACATGCTTTGTGCGCTGATGCTGGACCGGGTTGGTGGAGAGGTACACGGCGCTGACGTTGTCGCAGTAGATCAGGGTGCTCCTGGCGATGGGAGTGTGAAGCTCCTGAAGCAGCTGTTGAAGCCAGTAGGCCTCTGCCACACCGTTAGCCACGACGCGATACTCCGCCTCAGCACTCGAGCGCGACACCACGAGCTGAAGGAGACGAGGTTACCGCCCAGGAAAACGACGTACCCAGAAGTAGAACGTCGTGTGTCCGGGCAGCCTGCCCAGTCAGCTTCGGTGTA
Organism: Neostapfia colusana; assembly: GCA_030760725.1. Lineage (NCBI taxonomy): Eukaryota > Viridiplantae > Streptophyta > Magnoliopsida > Poales > Poaceae > Neostapfia > Neostapfia colusana. The sequence goes on from JASWHV010000020.1 coordinate 51,840,533, forward strand.
CACGACCAGCTCGGAGGCCGTGTCACGTCGAAGAAGGAGGCCATAGTCGAGGGTACCTCGTAGGTACCGAAGAATCCGCTTCACAGCTGTGAGATGCGGCTCCCTCGGGTCATGCATGTGGAGGCACACCTGCTGAACCGCATACGAGATATCCGACCTGGTGAAGGTAAGGTACTGAAGAGCACCTGCAAGACTCCTATAAGCAGTGGGGTCAGAGACGGGTGTCCCGTCGGTAGCGGAGAGCTTCGCCTGAGTATCCACTGGAGTGGAGCATGACTTGCACTCAGCCATGCCCGCTCGCTGGAGGATATCCAGGCAGTACTGTCGCTGGTGAAGGAATAAGTCGCCTGGTCGGTTCTCGACTGCAATACCCAGGAAGTGGTGGAGACGGCCTAGGTCCTTCATAGCGAACTCCTGCTGTAAAGCAGAAATGGTGCGTCGAAGCAGAGCCGGACTAGACGCTGTCAGTACAATGTCATCGACGTACAGTAAAAGGTAAGCAGTGTCACTGCCACATCGATAGACAAACAGTGAAGTGTCCAACTTAGCTTCGACGAACCTCTGTGAGACCAAGAAATAGGCGAACCTGCTATACCAGGCTCGCGGTGCCTGCTTCAGTCCATACAAGGATTTGTTCAGCTTACAGACCATGTCTGGGTGAGCTGAATCAACAAATCTTGCCGGCTGACTGCAGTACACCATCTCGGTCAGTGTACCGTGGAGGAAGACATTCTTGATGTCTAACTGGTGGACAGGCCAAGAACGCGAGAGAGCCAGCGACAGAACGGTACGAACCGTCGCCGGCATCACCACCGGGCTGAAGGTCTCATCGTAGTCGACTCCAGGGCACTGAGTGAAACCTCGAAATACCCACCGAGCCTTGTACCTCTCCAAGGTACCGTCCGCCTTCTTCTTATGTATGAACACCCACTTGCCCGTGACAACATTGCCACGACCGGGGCGGGGAACCAGGTCCCAGGTCCGGTTGGCAAGTAGGGCCTCATACTCTTCCTCCATAGCGCGGCGCCAGTGAGGGTCGACGAGGGCGCTACGCACGGAAGTAGGTATGGGTGAGATCGAAGAAGAGTCAGTCGATGGAGATGTCGTCAACGAGAAAGCGGCCCCGTCGAAACGCTCAACTGGCCGAAGACTCCCGGACGCACGTCGAGTCACCATCGGATGGACGTGACCAGGATCCCTGTGGAAAAGAGGAGGGTTGTACACCGGTCGTTCGGGTACAACCACCTCCTCTCGTCGTGGGTAGACGAGAGTGGGTCTCGAGGCCGCGCGTGGCGCAGCTGGAACAGGGACCCCCCCCCCCCCCCCCCGCTCGTCGCTGGTAGACAAGTGCGGGGTCAGCAAAGCGAGAAGTCGTCGTCGGTGCCACGCGTGGCGCAGCTGGTGGCGTTGTGCTCGCTGCAGGTGACGTCGGGAAAGCTGAGGCAGCGCGTGGCGTAGCAGGTGACGCCGGAGGCGTCTATGCCGCACGTGGTGCAGCTGGTGACGCCAGGGGCACCTAAGGAACAACAGGTGACGTCGGGGAAGCCGAGGCCGCGCGTGGCGCAGCGGGTGACGCCGGAGGCGTTGATGCCACACGTGGTGCAGCAGGTGGCGCCGGGGGCACCTGAGGCGTAGCATGTGTCGAACCTGCAGAAGAAAGAGGCCAAGGCAGCTGGGAGCAACCTCGGGATCAGTGGAAAAAAGAGAGTCCAGCTCTGTGGTGGAACCGGAAGAGGTGGTGGAGAAAGGAGGACTCGTCGAAGACGACGTGCCGAGAGATCAAAAGACGGTGAATAGTGAGATGTAAGCACCGGTACCCCTTATGATCAAGAGAATACCCGAGAAAAACACATCGTGTCGAGCGGGGCGCAAGCTTATGTGGGGCAGTGGCGGAAAGGTTAGGGTAGCAGGCGCATGCGAAAACCCGAAGGTGATCGTAAAGAGGATCGATGCCATATACATCAAAATAGGGGGTGGAGGCACGAATCGCCTTGGTGTGAAGACGATTAATCAGAAGTGTGGCAGTATGGAGAGCCTCCACCCAGTATCGGGCTGGAATAGATGCCTGGAACATCAGGGAGCGCATGACATCATTGGTGGTGCGAATCATGCGCTCCGCCTTGTCGTTTTGAGGAGAGGTATACAGATAAGACATGCGTAGCTGTACCCCATGTGCGGAGAGAAAATTACGAAATGCAGAGTTATCAAACCCGCGTCCATTATCGCACTGGACAGCTCGGATGGTGCGCCCAAACTGAGTAGAAATCCAAACGAAGAAGTGAGAAAGAGTGACGAAAGTCTCAGAGTTCAATCGTAATGGAAAAGTCCAGAAAAAGTGAGAAAAATCATCAATGATCACCAAGTAATAATTAAAGCACGATACACTGGTAATGGGAGATGTCTACAAATCACAATGTATAAGATCAAACGCGTGCTCAACATGAGTCACAGAAGTGGGAAAAGGAAGCCGAACATGGCGATCAAGCTGACAAGCATGACATTGGGAGCCATGTGTGCCCCTAGAACACGAGATAACAGAGCTACTGAACAACTTCGACATAGCATCTGCACCAGGGTGGCCAAGCCGGCGATGCCAAATGGTGGATGAAGTTGTCGTAGTCAAAGTGAAAGGCAGTGATGCAGCTGAAGTAGGAAGCCGAAGTGTGTATAGGGGCCCCGAGCTATCACATCGAAAAAGAGGTCGTCGGGTAGAAAGATTCTTCACGGACAAACCAAAAGGATCAAACTCGATAGAAACATTGTTGTCAGCGGTAAAACGACGAACAGAAAGCAAGTTTTGAATAATGTCCTGAGCGACAAGAATGTTTTTAAGCTGGAAAGAACCCGGGAGACCGGAGTCACCTACTGAGGTGAGCGGAAGAACAGACCCATTCCCAACAACAATAGATGAAGGAAAAGAGGGATTGGTAGGGTGCGTGGAAGAGAGTATACCAGCATTAGGTGTGGTATGGTATGACGCTCTAGAGTCGACTACCCAGTCAGCACCTGGTGGAGTAAGGTGCATGGTGATGAAGGACGGAGCCAACGACTATCGATCCCACGTCGAGGGTGGCTCCTGGAGAGGAGTTGACGGCTCCGAGTACCCAACAGGATAGTCGGTGCCTCCACAGGTCGAGGCTGACTGACCGCCAGAAGAGTATCCATGCTCACCATAGGCCTGAGCCGGCGGCCCACCAGCACTGTAGGCTGGTCCACTGTAGCACGGGGTGGCCACGAACACCGGCTGGGGACGTGGTGGTCATGGAGGCTGAGAACCCGGAGATGGCCCAAGCCACAAGTAGATCTGGCCAGTCCACGGGTTGTAGGGTGTGGGCTAGGGTGCGCTTCCCCGACCGGTACCACCGCTACCACCAGTAGTCGGAGCAGTGGGTGTAGGAGTGCCGCCTGCACTGCTACCACCACCACGGCCGCCGTTCTTGCCTCGGCGGCGACGGTTTCCACCTCCAGTACTGGTAGGAGTGCCTGGAGTGGAAGGTGGTCGTGACGGCGGTCCACCAGCAGCTGATAAGGGTGGACGAGGGGACTGCCCAGAGCGATAAAAGGCTGTGGCAGATCCGGAGCCAGTAGAGGCTCCTGCAGTGATCTCCTCAAGTTCAAGATCAGACCATACATTCTCGAAGGTAGGTAGTGGCTCCAGTCGGAGTAGCCACGCCCGTATGTGACAATAACGCTCATTCAGGCCCTAAAGGACCCGAATGTTAAGCTACTATGCACCGACCGGTTCACCCCAAAAGCTTAAGCTGATGGGAAGGGTGGACAATTCACTTATATTTCAATACTCCCCCTCACGTGCAGGCTCTCTTGGGCCGCAAACGTGGAATAGGAGTCGACTGCAATTTATTTTAATAAATCGCGCCCGCCAGGATTCGAACTCGAGACCTCTGGCTCTGATACCATGTTAAGCTACTATGCACCGACCGGTTCACCCCAAAAGCTTAAGCTGATGGGAAGGGTGGGCAATTCACTAATATTTCAACACCGAAGAACAAGTGCGCTATAGTGACCGGCTCACCAAGGTCACGTAGGGCATCCGCAATGCCCTTCATCTCCCGGTAGTAGGTGGAGACAGAACGGTCACCCTAGACGGTGTTCTGGAACCGAGTGCTGATGTGGAGGGCTCGAGTCACGCGATTCACTAGAAACCGCTGCTCAAGGACCAGCCAGGCCCGTCGAGCAGTGCCACCACCGCGCTGCCTGACGATGTCCTGTAGCTCCTCCATCAAGGAGCCAAGAATCCAAGATAGGACCAGGCTGTCCATGCTGATCCAGGACACCAGTACTGAATGTTGGACTGTACGTGTATTAGGGGGCATTTTAGTCCTTTGTATAGGGTTGCTTAGCCCTTAAGCTGTGTCCCCCTATATATGTATCTCCTTGATAGGCTGTTAATGGACTAATTACTTTTTCCCCAATCTAATTTGGTATCAGATTACCTTCTCTCTCTCCTCTCCTAATCTCGATCCCGATGCCACCACACACGGGCGCCGCCGCCGCTGGCGCGCCGGCCCCGCCGCCGGCCGGCCAGCCGCCGACTCCCCTTCCCCTACTTGACGCCTGCCCGGACGCGGCCGCCGCTGGATTCAGCGCCGCCGACCCGGTCGCCGCCTCCTCAGCGCCCGCCGCCACATGATCTGTCGCCGCCGGCTCCGCCGCCGTATCCCCTGCGCCCGCCGCCACCGGGTATGGCGCCGCCGGCCGCGCCGCCACCTCTGCTGTGAGCACCGCCGCTAGATCCGGGGTATCCAGCCCCGCGGCCGGCCTCAACGCCCCCTCCCCTAGGCGCACAGCCGCTGGGCTGCTCGGGCCCGACTCGGGTGTGGCCGGCCCAGCTGCCGGCGGGCCTCTCGGCCCCCGATCTGGTGCCCCTGGCTCTGCCACCGCCTCCCTCGGCCTTCCGACTGCTGGAATAAGTCTTGTAGTCCTTTGGTCTTTGGTCCCCTAGTCCCTTGTACCCTAGTCCTTTAGTTTGTTGCACTTTAGTCCTTGGTCCTTGTTGTACTCTAGTCCTTTGGTCTTTGTGGCCCCAATTAGGACAGCATCTAAGGACAGCATATTAAGGACACTAGGACAGCATCTTAGTGTCAGCCAAGGACAGCATCTAAGCATCTTAGACTAGCATCTTTGTGGCATATGCTTAGCTGCCATGGCAGCTATAAATATGTAGCCTCAACCCCTTGGGTTGGCATGGCATTGTGTGAGAAATAGACAAGAAAATTGCCCCAACTCCTAGTGTCATCCTCTCTTCCAATGAGAGTGAGAATTCAACTACTAACATCTGGTATCAGAGCCGTTCTATCCTGCAGCTTAAACATCTCCTGCTCATCCTCTTCCCACACCTCTCTCTGTCCGCAACCGGCAGCAGGAACACCGGCTGTTCCAGCTCATTCCTCTCCTGCACAGACGAGCAGCAGCTTGTCTTCCACATACAACAACCCTTCCCCACTAGTGCGCCATGTCCGACGGACAGTCTCAACGCTCGGTCACCTCGAGCGCGCGGCAGACGGAGTCGGCCGCGGCAGAGGAGCGCGAGCGAGCGGCGGCAATGGCGGCAAGGTTTTTCGGCGGCGGAACCGGCAGCAGCGAGGGCGGAAGTGGAAGCAGCGGCGGCGGCGGCTGTAGCGCGTGCGGCGGCAGCGGAGCTGGAGGCTCTGCGCGGCAGTAGCTCCAGCAGCTCTGTCGATGGCGGCGTCGACGATGAGCTCAGGTCGGTGAGGGAGGCGGTGCGAGCACGAGAGGTGCAGCGAGCAGCCGCGCGCCCCCATGGGCGCGACAGCCGCAGCCCAGACGGGCGTGGACGCGCCGGTGGCGCTCCCGGCGGCGGCGGCGGCTGGGTCGACGGAGAACGCAGCCATTACAGGCGGCGCGGTTCTCCCTCCCCGGACAGGTACCATGGACACCACGGGGTCCAGGCCATTGTCAGGGACGTCGGTCCCGGCGGTGGGTGGCCTACCCTCACCAAGACCAACTACGTCGAGTGGACCGCGGTGATGAGGGTACGTCTCCAGGTGCGACACATGTGGGAAACAGTTCAGTACGGCGACGTCGACTACTACGAGGATCGACGGACGTTGGATGGCCTCATTGCTGCAGTCCCGCCCGAGATGCAGTTCTCGCTTTCCAAGAAGCGGACTGCTAAGGAGGCATGGGATGCCATCGCTGCGGCACGTATTGGCAGCGACCGCGCCTGCAAGTCCACACTGCAGGCGCTTCGCAAGGAGTGGGAGAACCTGGCCTTTAAGCCAGGTGAGGATGTTGATGATTTTACTCTCCGTCTCAACACTTTGTTGCAGAAGTTGGTGCAGTTCGGCGACGACACCTACAACGAAGAGAGAGCTGTCGAGAAGCTCCTTCGGTGCATCCCCAGAAGTACAAGCAAATCCCTTGCTCGATCGAGTCTCTGCTGGACCTCTCCACGATGTCGATCGAAGAAGCGATAGGTCGCCTCAAGGTCGTCGACAGCGACGAACCACAACCTCTCTCGGGGCCTATCACCATTGGCGGGAAGCTTCATCTCACTCGCGAGCAGTGGGAGGCTGGCCAGGGTGACCGGAAGAAGGGGGAGTCCTCTTCCTCGACAGGCGGCCGCAAGCGCGGCAAGTCACGCAAGGGGCGCGGAGGTACCCAGGCCGGGGCACGCGGACGCACCGAGGGTGGCGCCCGCGGAGGCGCCCAGGGCGGCACCGTCGGCAACCACAAGCCGACACGAGACGACACCTGCCACAACTGTGGCAAGCTTGGTCGTTAGGCCAGGGAGTGTCGACAGCCACGACGTGGCCAGGCCCATGTAGCACAAGTGGAGGAGAATGCCCATGTGGCATAGGTAGAGAAGGAACCAGCTTTGCTTCTGGCACACAGAAGCACCAAGCCACCTCTAGTGGCATCGACCGCAGCGGCTCTCCTTCATCTTGATGAGCCAAGAGCACACGTTTTCCTCGGCGACGGCTCCAGCAACGACAAGACTGACGGGTGGTGCCTCGACACCGGCGCCACCCATCACATGACCGGTCGACGGGAGTTCTTCGTTGAGCTTGACTCCAATGTCCGAGGCTCTGTCAAGTTTGGTGACGCCTCCGGCGTGGAGATCAAGGGTGTCGGCTCCGTCATCCTCACCGCCGAGTCTGGTGAGCACAGGCTACTCGTCGGAGTCTACTACATCCCCGCGTTGAGAAACTCCATCATCAGCCTGGGACAGTTGGATGAGAACGGTTCACGCGTGGAGATTAAGGACGGAGTCATGAGGATTTGGGATCGCCATCGTCGCCTTCTTGCCAAGGTAACTAGAGGCACCAATCGACTCTATGTCCTTCACGTACAGGTAGCACAGCCTGTCTGCCTCGCCACTCGTCGGGACGACGAGGCATGGCAGTGGCACGAGCGCTTTGGGCATCTTCACTTCGAGGCCCAAAAGCAGCTCAGTGCCAAGGAGATGGTGCGAGGCATGCCATGCCTTGACCACGTGGAGCAGCTCTACGACGTCTGCGTATTGACGAAGCAGAGGCGGCTTCCTTTTCCCCAGCAGTCGAGCTAAGGAACGGCTCGAGCTCGTTCACGGGGACTTGTGTGGCCCGGTGACACCAGCTACACCAGGAGGACGACGCTACTTCCTGCTGCTCGTCGACGACCTCTCCCGCTACATGTGGGTCGTGGTCCTTGGCAGCAAGGGAGAGGCTGCGAACGTCATCAGGCGCGCGCAGGCCATTGCGGAGACGGAGTGCGGCTGCAAGCTGCGTGTGCTGCGCACCGACAACGGCGGCGAATTCATGGCGGCTGAATTCGCGTCGTATTGCGCGGATGAGGGTGTTCAGCGCCACTACTCCGCGCCCTACAGCCCGCAGCAGAACGGCGTCGTCGAGCGGCGCAACCAGACGGTTCTGGGGATGGCTCGGGCCCTCCTCAAGCAGAGGGGAATGTCGGCTAGCCTCGGTCTTTTGCGTGCGATGACGGCGAGCCTCGGTCTTTTGCGGAGGCCGAAAAACACGCAGCATGGCGTGCTGCGATGCAGTCGGAGATGGACGCGGTTGAGACGAACCACACTTGGGTGCTTCTGATCTCCCTCGCGGTCACCGTGCGATCACCCTTAAGTGGGTGTTCAAGTTGAAGAGGGATGAAGCCGGCGCCATCGTCAAGCACAAGGCTCGCTTGGTGGCACGCGGCTTCGTGCAGCAGGAGGGGATCGACTTCGACGATGCTTTTGCCCCCGTGGCAGGGATGGAATCCGTGCGACTCCTTCTTGCACTCGCTGCCCAAGAAGGCTGGCGTGTCCAACACATGGACGTCAAGTCGGCGTTCCTCAACGGCGACTTGAAGGAGGAGGTCTACGTACACCAACCGCCGGAGTTTGTGGTCCCTGGCAAGGAGGGCAAGGTGTTGCGCCTGCGCAAGGCCCTCTATGGCTTGCGTCAGGCACCAAGGGCGTGGAATGCCAAGTTGGATTCCACGCTCAAGAGGATGGGCTTCGGGCAATGCCCGCACGTGGCGGCCATCTACCGGCGGGGCAATGGAGAAAACACCCTACTGGTGGGTGTCTACGTCGACGACTTGGTGATCACCGGCACCAAGAATGCGGAGGTGGCAGCGTTCAAGGAAGAGATGAAAGCCACCTTCCAGATGAGTGACCTGGGATCTCTCTCCTTCTACCTTGGGATTGAAGTGCACCAGGCCGACTCCGGGATCACACTTCGACAGACTGCCTACGCCAAGCGCGTTGTTGAGCTAGCTGGGCTCACAAACTACAACCCAGCTCTCACTCCGATGGAGGAGAGGCTGAAGCTGAGCCGCGACAGCACGGCGGAGGAGGTGGACGCTACGCAGTACCGACGTCTTGTGGGGAGCCTTCGCTACCTCATCCACACACGGCCGGACTTGGCATTCTCCGTCGGCTACGTTAGTCGGTTCCTGCAACGACCGACGACGGATCACCAGCAGGCTGTGAAGAGGATCATCCGCTGTGTTGCGGGGACTCTCGATCACGGCCTCCACTACCCGAGGTGTCCTGGGGAGGCACAACTTGTCGGGTACAGCGATAGCGACCACGCCGGCGACATCGACACCAAAAAAGAGTACGAACGGGATCCTCTTCTTCTTCGGCAAGTGCCTCGTTAGCTGGCAGTCGGTCAAGCAGCAGGTGGTGGCCCTGTCCAGCTGCGAGGCCGAGTACATAGCGGCCTCCATCGCTTCGACTCAGGCGCTCTGGCTTAGTCGACTGCTTGGTGATCTCCTTAGCAGAGACACTGGAGCGGTCGAACTCAGGGTCGATAACGTGTCCGCTTTGGCCCTGGCAAAGAATCTCGTTTTCCATGAACGGAGCAAGCACATCCGGGTGAGGTACCACTTCATCCGCAAATGCTTGGAGAAAGGGAGCATCAAGGCGAACTACATCAACACCAATGACCAGCTTGCGGACCTGCTCACGAAGCCCTTGGGAGGCTCAAGTTCATTGAACTTCGCACCAAGATCGGGATGTTCCAAGCCTCTCAGAAGACGACGTACAAGACTTAGGGGGAGAATGCTGGAATAAGTCTTGTAGTCCTTTGGTCTTTGGTCCCCTAGTCCCTTGTACCCTAGTCCTTTAGTTTGTTGCACTTTAGTCCTTGGTCCTTGTTGTACTCTAGTCCTTTGGTCTTTGTGGCCCCAATTAGGACAGCTTCTAAGGACACTAGGACAGCATATTAAGGACACTAGGATAGCATCTTAGTGTCAGCCAAGGACAACATATTAGGACAACATCTAAGCATCTTAGACTAGCATCTTTGTGGCATATGCTTGGCTGCCATGGCAGCTATAAATATGTAGCCTCAACCCCTTGGGTTGGCATGGCATTGTGTGAGAAATAGACAAGAAAATTGCCCGAACTTCTAGTGTCATCCTCTCTTCCAATGAGAGTGAGAATTCAACTACTAACATCGACAGTTGCCTGGCCGCCGGGCTTCGCCGCCGGCCTGGTTGGACCCGCCAGAGGCCAGCCCTGGCTGCCAAGCCCCGGTGGCCCTGCTGGGATCGCCGCCGGCCATGCCGTCTCTGCTGGATCCGGGGGACAGCCCTATCTCCCGTGAGCGGGAACGAGCGCTCGGAACGTGCGGCTGCGACTTCTCTCACCCGTCAGCTCGAGGAGTCTCCGCCAGTACAGTGGAGTGATGCACAGGATACTCCAGGAGACGGTGCTGCCTATACTACCTACGCGGCGTCCCTTGTCGCTGCTCTACATGCCCAGGCGGCTGGCATACAGAACATCCGGACTCTTGTCCCGATTGTTCTCAGCTCCGACTCTACTTCCTTCGCTCGTTGGCGCAGTCTGCTTCTCCTGACGCTACGACGCTTTCGGCTGGAAGACCACGTCCTGCGGGATGACTCCTGTCGAAGTGTGTGGTCGACACTTCCCCCGGACCTGCTCTGGGCAGCCCGCGGAGGTTCTTTTTTGGAGGGGCTAGACACTTGCGGAGAGCCTAAGCGTTAGGGACGAGTGAGGGAGAAGCTTGACACGGCGAGTTTTACGTGGTTCAGGCCGCCGGAGCGTAAAACCCTACGTCCACGGTGAGCAGAGGTGCTCGCTGTATTGCTTGTTGCTCAGAACCGGAGTCCTGAGCTTGAGGGTGAGTGATGTCTAGAGTGCGAGTTCTCAGGGTTCGAACCCTTGCTATTGTTGCCTACCCGAGCCTTTTATAGTCCAAGGCTCGAGTGACTTACAAGGGGGGTCCGGGACCTGACAGGTGGTCACGGGGAGATTGCCTGCCGACTACCGTATCTGCAGTTATGCCGGTAGTTGTCTCTAGCGAAGGCTTTCGAGTCTTCGTTCTGCTGTCCTGTCCATGCCGCAAGCTAGTCGTAGTGGTTGATGATGGCAGGGGCGGCAGGGGATGTCTTGTTGCTGTGTTTATTGGCGGGCAGGATTTGACACGGCGCGCCAATCTGTGATGCGACTGGGCGCAACGGCACCTGACAGAGGCGTGCTCCGCGTCTCCGCGTCTTAGGAAGGCGCGGGCCTTGAATACCTTGTACGGGCAAGGTGCGTCTTTACGCCCGCTGCCTACTGCACGGGGGCAGGCAGCGTCGTCCTGCTGGCCACGTGGCGGGTCCGGAGCTCTCCTCTGAGGAGAGGGAGGTCCGGCCCCGCGGGACACATGGAGCCTTCGGAGCTCTCCCCGCGGAGGAGGGAGGTCCGACTTCTGCTGGCCACGTGGCGGGCCCGGAGCTCTCCTCTGAGGAGAGGGAGGTCTGGCCCCGCTGGACACGTGGAGCCTTCGGAGCTCTCCCCACGCGGGGGGGAGGTCCGGCTTCTGCCGGCCATGTGGCGGGCCCGGAGCTCTCCTCTGAGGAGAGGGAGGTCCGGCCCCGCTGGACACACGGCGCCTTCGGAGCTCTCCCTGCGGGGAAGGGCGAGGTCCTTAGGTATTTTCCCCTATGCGCGGGGGTACCCTATATCGAGGGTACCGACAATTAGATTAGGGAAAGTAATCTATCTATTAACAGTCTGTCAATGGGCTACATGGGCTACATATATAGGGGGACACAACTTAAGTGTTAAGCAACCCTAATACCAAAAGACTAAAATGCCCCTACCCTCTATACGTACAGTCTAACACCCCCCCCGCCGTCCCAACATCTAGCCACGGCAGATGTTGAGACTGGACCGAAACTCGGTGAACACCGTCGAAGGAAGTCCCTTGGTGAAGATGTCGGCGAACTGCGACGACGTCGGAACGTGCAGGACTCGCATCTCCCCGAGAGCCACCCGCTCACGTACAAAGTGAAGGTCGATCTCTACGTGCTTCGTGCGCTGAAGCTGCACCGGGTTGGTGGAGAGGCAGACGGCGCTGACGTTGTCGCAGTAGACCAACGTACTCCGGGCGAGGGGAGAGTGGAGCTCCTGAAGCACCTGCTGAAGCCAGGAGGACTTGGCCACGCTGTTGGCCACGGCGCGGTATTCCGCCTCGGCACTCGAGCGGGACACCACGTGTTGCCGCTTCGAAGACCAGGAGACGAGGTTGCCGCCCAGGAAGACGGCGTAGCCGGAGGTGGACCGACGGATGTCCGGGCAGCCCGCCCAGTCAGCGTCGGTGTAGACGACCAGCTCGGAGGCAGAGTCGCGCCGCAGAAGAAGGCCGTAGTCGTGAGTACCACGCAGGTACCGAAGGATCCGCTTCACCGCCGTGAGATGTGGCTCTCACGGATCATGCATGTGGAGACACACCTGCTGAACCGCGTAGGAGATGTCTGGCCTGGTGAAGGTGAGATACTGCAGTGCACCTGCAATACTCCTGTAAGTGGTGGGGTCGGCTACCGGGGCGCCGTCGGCCGAAGACACCTTTGCCTGGGTGTCCACGGGAGTGGAGCACGGCTTGCAATCAGCCATGCCCGCTCGCTCGAGGATATCCAGGCAGTACTGGCGCTGGTGGAGGAACAGAGCACCCGGGCGGTGCTCGACCGCAACGCCCAGGAAGTGGTGAAGCTGGCCGAGATCCTTCATCGCAAACTCGCGCTGCAGGGCGAAGATCGTGCGCTGAAGAAGAGCCGGGCTAGACGCCGTGAGGACAATATCGTCCACGTACAGGAGGAGGTAGACAGTGTCACCCTCACGCCTGTAGATGAAGAGCGAAGTGTCTGACTTGGCCTCGACGAAGCCGAGCGAGACCAGGAAGGAGGCGAACCGGCAGTACCAGGCCCGAGGCACCTGCTTCATCCCGTACAGGGACTTGTTCAGCCGGCGGACCATGTCTGGACGGGCTGAATCAACAAACCCTGTCGGCTGACTACAGTACACCGTCTCCGTCAACATCCCGTGGAGAAAGGCGTTCTTGACGTCCAGCTGGTGGACATGCCAAGAACGCGACAGAGCCAGCGACAGAATGGTACGAACTGTCGCCGGCTTCACCACCGGGGTGAAAGTCTCGTCGTAGTCGACGCCGGGACGCTGCGTGAAACCTCGAAGCACCCACCGTGCCTTGTACCTCTCTAGAGACCCATCCGCCCTCCTCTTATGCGTGAACACCCACTTGCCCGCGACAACATTGCCACGACCAGGACGGGGAACCAGGTCCCAGGTCCGGTTGGCAAGTAGGGCCGCATACTCTTCTTCCATAGCCCAACGCCAATGAGGATCGGCGAGGACGCTACGGACAGAAGAGGGGATAGGCGAGATGGGTGACGAGGCAGGCTCCGGAGGGGTCGAGGACGAGAGAACGACCCCGGAGAAGCGCTCCACAGGTCGAAGGACGCCGACAGCCCGTCGAGTCACCATCGGGTGAACGTGACGAGGGTCCCGGTGAAGCAGCGGAGGGTGGTACACCAGGTCCGCAGGGCGCGAAGAGGACGGTCCACCAATCCGCGCTCGTCGCTGATAGACGAGAGCGGGATCGGCGTACCGCGGTCCAGGGGCCGCAGGTGGTGCAGCTGACGACGGCGAAGACACCGTCGTGGGCGTCGGAGACTGTCGTGGACGTCGAAGTCACGTGAGGCGTGACGGACGACGCCGGAGACGCTGGGGCTGTGCGTGGCGCAGCGGACGTCGTCAGAGACGCTGGGGCCGCGTGTGGCGCAGCGGACGTCGTCGGAGACGCTGGGGCCGCGCGTGGCGCAGCGGACGTCGTCGGAGACGCTGGGGCCGCGCGTGGCGCAGCGGACGTCGTCGGAGACGCCGGGGCCGCGCGTGACGCAACGGACGTCGTCGGAGACGCCGGGGCCGCGCGTGGCGCAGCAGACGACGTCGGGGCCGTCGGAGGAACGGCCAGTGGCGGCAAGTACGCCGGAGCCGCGGGAGGCACGACAGGTGGCGTCTGAGACACCGTGGTCGTGTCTGGCGCAGCTAGAGGAAGACCTGCAGAGGGTAAAAAACAAGGTCGCTGGACAGGAGCGGCCGTAGGATCAGTGGAAAAGAGAGAATCCAACTCGGAGACCGAATCAGAAGAAGACCCAGCGAAAGGGAAGGAGGACTCGTTGAAAACGACGTGTCGGGAGACCAAGATACGACGAGTAGTGAGGTCTGGACACCGGTACCCCTTATGATCGGGGGAGTACCCAAGAAAAACACATCGAGTCGAACGAGGCGCGAGCTTATGAGGGGCGGTAGCAGAAAGATTAGGATATCACGCACACCCGAAGACTCGAAGGTGCTCATAAAGAGGGGTGGTATCAAAAAGAGCGAAGTGCGGGGTGGGAGCACTAATCGCCTTTGTAGGAAGGTGATTAATGAGGAAGGTAGCAGTGTGAAGGGCCTCTGCCCAGTAGCAAGCAGGAATAGAAGCCTGGAACATCAGGGAGCGCATGACATCGTTGGTCGTACGAATCATACGCTCGGCCTTGCCATTCTGGGGGGAAGTGTAAGGGCAAGACATGCGCAACTGGACCCCGTGGGAAAGCAAGAAGTGACGAAACGCGGAGTTATCAAACTCGCGGCCGTTGTCGCACTGGACAACCCTGATGGTACACCCAAACTGCGTGGAAACCCAAGCGAAGAAGTGAGAGAGTAGCAAACGTATCGGACTTCTGTCGCAATGGAAAGGTCCACGAATAATGGGAAAAATCATCAACAATCACCAAATAATATTTGTAGCCAGAAACACTGAGAACAGGTGAGGTCCATAGATCACAGTGAATCAGATCAAAAAGGTGCTCCACATGGGTTACAGAATGTGGAAAAGGAAGCCGAACATGGCGACCCAACTGACAAGCATGGCATAAAGACTCATGAGAATCCCTAGTACACGAGATCACTGAACTACGAAACAGCTTCGACATAACTTCAGCACCGGGGTGGCCAAGTCGACGATGCCAAGTAGTCGACGGAGCTGTCGTAGTCAGGCAAAAAGGCGAGGGCGAAGCGGAAGCAGGAAGTCTCATCGTGTACAGGGGCCCTGAGCTCTCACATCGGAGAAGAGGACGCCGGGTAGTAAGATCCTTCACAGACAAACCAAAAGGATCAAACTCGATAGAAACATGATTGTCAGTGGTAAATCGACGAACAGAAAGAAGGTGCTGAATGATGTCCGGAGCAACAAGAACATCACGAAGACGGAAAGACCCCGACGAACCCGAGTCACCTACTGAGGTGACCGGAAGGACAGACCCATTCCCAACAACGATAGAAGAAGGAAAAGAAGGGTGGGTAGAAGAGAGTATACCAGCGTCGGGGGTTGTGTGGTACGAAGCTCCGGAGTCCACAACCCACTCGGGGCTAGGTGGTGTGAGACTCGTCGTACTGAAAGAAGGCGCAAGCTCACACGCAGCAACTCTATAAGAAAAGAGTTGGATTCTGCTGCTTCTCTATTCTACATAGACCCGGCAATCTCCCTCCGACAAAAGCATACTTTTTGAGTACTCTAAAGAAATATAGCCACGGCGATTACTAGCGATTCCTGCTTCATGCAGGGCCAGTCTGTCTGTCCCCAATAATTAACTCTCGCTGACCGCGCCCTATGGGGATCATCGAATCGATAGCAATAAGCCCTGTTTGAAGGGGTTCATACACGGAACGCCTGGAAATTATACCCGGAGCAGGAGATTCAATTAAGCGAGATTCCGAAGCGACAATTTCGCCTCTCCCATCAATAGGTTTAGCGAGAGCATTTATAACACGACCCAAGTAAGCCTCGCTCCAATGCTAAATAAAGGAATCTCTCCTCGGGATGGGAGGATATCCTCTTTAAAAATCAGCTTAGTTCCATCTGCTGTAGCTTGAAGTCGGCCCCCGATTCTTTAAGATCAAATAAAGGCAATTCAATTGTTTCTTTTACGAGGAGCGGGAGATCGACTATTCCTAGTGTAAGACTCAGCAAATAAAGATTAAGTACACGAGATTAAAGAAAGGATAATACATATCTTTCGACGGACTGGCGATCCCAGCCCTGAGCAGGGTCAGAGTGTGGTGCCGACGATTCGGGCCGACCAACTGGGTTTCCCGAAGCACAGTTGGCTAGAGAGGAGGGCCCAGCAGCAGAGTAGCCTGGTCCACCAAGGGGCAGGGTCTATTGTCCACCAGCAGCGTAGACCGGCCCGCCGTAAGTCGGAATAGTCACGTAAGCCGGCTGAGGACGTGGTGGGCGAAGTGCCGGGAGACCCGGGGACGGCCCAGGCCACATCGAGATCTGGCCAGTCCACGGGTTGTAGGGTGTGGGCCAGGTCACACCACCCTGACCCCGACCACCGCTACTGCCACCAGTAGTACCAGCACCACCAGGGGTACCACCAGCACTGGTCGTACCACCGGAGGTAGCAGGGACTCCTGGTGTGGTAGGTGGTCGAGGAAGCTGTCCCCCAGAACCAGCAGGTGGAGGAGGGCGTGAAGACGACCCTGAGCCGTAGAAGGCCGAGGCAGGGGAGGAGGCAGTGGAGCCTCCCTGGGTGATCTCCTCGAGCTCGAGGTCCGACCAGACCTTCTCGAGCCGCACCTCACGGCGGTGAAGCGGATCCTTCGGTACCTGCGTGGTACCCACGACTACGGCCTTCTTCTACGACGCGACTCTGCCTCCGAGCTGGTTGTCTACACCGACGCTGACTGGGCAGGTTGCCCAGACACCCGCCGGTCCACCTCCCGCTAGCCGTCTTCCTGGGCGGCAACCTTGTCTCCTGGTCCTCGAAGCGGCAGCACGTGGTGTCCCGCTCGAGTACCGAGGCGGAATACCGCGTCGTGGCCAACGGTGTGGCTGAGTCCTCCTGGCTTCAGCAGCTACTTCAGGAGCTACACTCTCCTCTCGCCCGGAGTACGTTGGTCTACCGCGACAACGTCAGCGCCGTCTACCTCTCCACCAACCCGGTGCAGCGTCAGCGCATGAAGCACGTAGAGATCGACCTTCACTTTGTTCGTGAGCGGGTGGCTCTCGAGGAGGTGCGAGTCCTGCACGTTCCGATGTCGTCGCAGTTCGCCGACATCTTCACCAAGGGACTTCCTTCGACGGTGTTCACCGAGTTCCGGTCCAGTCTCAACATCTGCCGTGGCTAGATGTTGGGACTGCGGGGGGTGTTGGACTGTACGTGTATTAGGGGGCATTTTAGTCCTTTGTATTAGGGGTTCTTAGCCCTTAAGTTGTGTCCCCCTATATATGTATCTCCTTGACAGGCTGTTAATGGACTAATTACTTTTCCCCCAATCTAATTCTGAAGAATCGTCCTGAGAACGTGGTCGTGAGGAGCACCAAATCACGCCATCGGGCGTATGAGGTGGACTCGGAGCTGAGAACAACCGGCACGAGCGTCCGGATGTTCGGTATCCCGGCGGCCTGCGCATGAAGAGCGGCCACAAGTGAAGCTGAGTACGTACCAGCGTCCGAGGGAGGCTCGTGGGCAACACTCATTGGTCGGTGAGCACTCTCCTCGAGCTGGTGGGATAGAGCTGCCACGGAGGCACGCTCCTGCTCTAGGGCGAGAGTGAGTGCCCGCTCGCGCTCGCGAGAGGCAGCCAGTGCTACGGCGATGTCGGAGGTGTCCGCCGTGTCGGTGCCGTAGGAAGAAGAAGCTGCATTATCTGTTAGATATAATCCCGTTTTTCTAATAATTGGTGTTAGAGATAGAGTCCTAGTCCAATAAGAGTAGCAGTTAGTATTAGATAAGGACTCTGTAATTTGGGGTTATATATACAGCCCCCCCCATTGAGAATAGAAAAAAAAACAGATTAGAGGAAATTAATCCCCGGATTTCCAACAATTGGTATCAGAGCTAGGGTTCTAGGTCCTGCCCACGGGAGGACGAACTCTCGGGGGTGGTCAACGACATAGAGAGGGGGGAAGCAAAAAAACGCACCTTCACGAGAAGTTGCATGCTTGTTGGCTCGTCGACGAGGAGCTGCGCACGCACGAATCAGCGCGGCAGACGAGGAGCGCGCCGAGGTAGGCGTCGAGGGCGCGCTGGTAGGCGGCGCAACGCAGATCTCAACGAAGTCAACTGAATCAAGCACGGATCCGGCAGAGATTCGACGTGATTTGCTCGAGGCCGCACGTGACCTGACTGTGCGTGAGTCGTGCTCGCAGCTGGGACGAGCGGGGCGGCCAATCCAGCCCGAGGCGCGCAGGGCAGTCGTGGAGGCTCGGGGGCACGCAGCGGCGCGGAAGTCAGGCAGGTGGCCGGGCGGGCGACAGCAAGGGGCGGGCGCGCGCAGCGCGAGCACGGCTAGTGGGCGGGCGTGACGAGTGTGGCCAGGGCGCTAGCGGCGTGCGAGGCAGCACAAGCGCAGCCAGGATCGGGCCCGCGCGGCAACGGGCGGCGGTCGAGCCGGATCCAAAGGAGGAGGTGGCTGCTGTTCTATGAGAGTGAAGGCTGCTAGGGTTTCTCAAAGAGGAGGAAGAAGAGGCAGCGGCGCTCACAAGGTAGAGGCGGCGACTGAGCAGAGGAAGGAGGCGGCGGCTGCTAGTTGCTGAGAGGCGGCGGTGGTTTAGGGTTTGCCAGACTTGAGCTGTGCGCACAGAGACAGAGGCAGTGTGCCGGACATGAGCTGGGTTGGGTCTACTTGGTGAGGTGGCCACGTGGGAGTAACTATTCTTTGCTAAGGACACCCAAAGAAGTACAGTTGTTGGTGTTATTTGCTAAAGCCACTCGAAGTGGACCAGAGGAAGTCAAGTGCTAGCCCACAACCAAGGAGGTGTCTGCAGAACATGGCACATGGTTCGAAGTTCAAGCCAACAGAGGACGAGCTGATGCTTCAGTTTCTCCGACCACAACTGCGTGGTTTTCCACCGCGTGAGGCGGGCATTGTGATAGAAGCAGACTTCTATGATGTGATGCCGTGGGACCTCTTGGCGAACTACGGCCTACGCGACTTGGATACTTCTTCACGTTACGCAGGCGGAGCAAGCCTCGAGTACAACGGTCCGGTGGCGGCGGCATCTGGAAGCATAGCGCGACCAAGTGTGCACGGTCAATTTCCAACATGGGAGTTGTGGTGCAATGGCGTAGGGTCAAGTTTTGCTTCTACATGCGTGGAGAACTCGGGAAGCGTCGTAGCACGGGATGGATCTTGGAGGAGTACGAGATCACTGACCCAAGGTGCTATCGCCACGACGATGAAGGTGAAGAAGTAGAATATTGGGTGCTCTGTCGCGTGAGGAAAAGCAGGCCAATGCGAGGTGTGCTCGAGATGAAGATGTGACCATCTCGAGTATGTGGTCGGAATGAAGATGTGTCCATTTCGAGATCAAATGCAGGATGAAGATGAGTCCATCCTAGGGTTGAAGATGCGACCAACCTAAATGCGTGTGCAGGATGAAGATGAGCCCATCCTGGGGTTGAAGATGTGACCAACCCGAATTTGTGTGCAGGATGAAGATGCGGCCATCCTGGGGATGAAGACGTGTCCATCCCAAAATTGAGTTGTGCAGGGTGTAGATGTGACCATCCTGGGGGTGCAGTTGTGTCCATCCCGAAAGTGTGTTTAGGGTGAAAGTGTGTCTCCATCCTAATTAGTGTGAGTGTGATCTAGAAAAACGAGATTAGGGGGTGATTGTTAGATATAATCTCGTTTTTCTAATAATTGGTGTTAGAGATAGAGTCCTAGTCCAATAAGAGTAGGAGTTAGTATTAGATAAGGACTCTGTAATTTGGGGCTATATATACAGCCCCCCATTGAGAATAGAAAAAAAAAGAAAACAGATTAGAGGAAATTAATCCCCGGATTTCCAACACTGTTTTCTTTTTTTCCTATTCTCAATGGGGGGCTGTATATATAGCCCCAAATTACAGAGTCCTTATATAATACTAACTCCTACTCTTATTGGACTAGGACTCTATCTCTAACACCAATTATTAGAAAAAACGGGATTATATCTAACATTATCAGCAGCGGCACCGACGACCGTCGATAGAGTCGCGTGGACCGGAGGTACCTGCCATGAAGATGACAGCGGTGGTGGGTTTGCCGGTGGTACCTACAAGAGGTCCGCCGGCGGCTGGACAGGTCCTCGGAGTCATAGGAGGGGCGGCAGATCCGGGAACGGAGGTAGGCGCGCCATCCTCTCCGGCGGCAGCGGCTACAGACCAGGAGGCAGCGGGCCTGGGAGCTCCAGATGAGGCGGCGGCGGCTGCTGGCTAGGGGGCGGCGGCTGCTGGCCAGGGGCTGGCGGGCCAGGGGGCGGTGGCGGCCATGCCAGCCCTCCCAGAGGCGGCGGCGGCGCCCCCGGGCGCCTGCCAATCAGGCCCAAACCCGGGCGGCCCGGGCATGCGCCGGCTCTGCCCGAGATCGGGCGGCTCGGGCGCGGATCCGACGGCAGCTCAGGGCGCTGCGGTCCAGGGCGCGGCGGCGCAGGTTGGAGGCGCGGCTGCGCGCGGCGCATCGGCGGCGGCGCAAGGCCAGTGCGGCGGCGGCGGCTGGGCCATTAGGGTTAGGGTTTTCCATAATCCTAATCAATTCCTAGCTGATACCATATTAGAGGAATAATTGTGGCTGTATTGGATGATTAGAATAATGGGGGTACAGGGATGATTAGGTGAGGGGAAAAGACTAAACTACCCCTAATCCTAATCCCTCACTAATGACTAATATGCCCCTATGACACACACAATAACAGTGTCTAACACTTTTGTCTTTAATCGTTTCATTCTTTTCCCTTACCATTTACGCATGTGTAACCATACAAATTATTATGTTTCACTATTTCAGTGCTATAGTCACGCTTGTTATTAATGTATCCAATAGAGTTGGCATTTATATCACTGAACTAGTGACTGTATTCGCACATCCTACATCGGAACATTGTTATGATTGGTGTCTTGGAGCTATCTGTAGATATTTCTTATTAGCTTTCTTTTATTTTTATAATACTTGGCACTTCTGTTGGTACTGTCATTGTCATTATTGTGTATAAAATTCATTGCAGAGGGTCGAAGATATTTTCCTCTTTCATCGGCTTCCTCAAAAGCAAAGATCCCAGTGATGGAACAGAACAGGCACTACTTGATGAGCTGACTTCTTTTGATAGTTATCTAAAAGACAATGTAAGTGGGTTACTGGCAATTTAATGTTAGGTTACTGCCTTCAACTAGTACTGTGGTTTTACATGAGCTCCAATACTACAATGTGTGTGACGCCTTCTACCTGCCATATCCACATGCACATTTTGGAAATTCCTGTGCCGTGTTGCATAACCTGTACCATGCATTGGACCATGGACATGCAAAATTCCGTCCATTTTCCCCTTCCTTTTGCATGTGTATGCGTTGCCTTTCAAAATCCTAATGGCTGGTACACATTCTGCAAGCTTATATCCAGGATATCTATATCAAATTTTGATGTCGTATGTAATATACAAACTGTGGATGCCATGGCTTGTTCACCGTCTCCATTCTTTCCTTGTGAAGCATCCTCACATTTTGTACTTGTAGCACTAACCTTGCTTCATATTCTGGTAAGCTGCATGCTAAGATCATATGAAGGCTATAGTAAGGTATCAGGACACCATGGACTTTGAGCAGTGTCAGGGGAAAATTAATCATTTGGTTAGTGGTTATCAATTACTCCCTCCATTCAACTATATTTGTCCACCCCCGTACCCCTACCTGAGTCCACATCCCCTCTCCAATATTACGCATGGACCAAGAAAACTAAATTCCAATGCAAAATGCAGCAATAAATCTACAAAATTATGTGCCTATCATCTCGGAACATGTAAATCTACTTGATTACTCTACATGCATTGGTTTTTCTCCTCCAAAAAGAACATTTTAAAGTTTCCGTTTAAAGTTCCTTGGAAACAAGAGAGCATTCAATCTACAGAAAAAATATTGTTAGACAGCAACTCTCAAGGACAGACAAAGACAAACTTAGCAAAATAGAGGGAGTATTATGAATTACAATGCAGAAATAAACTATTTGTTGCAAGATATGACTAACTTACACATACGAAAGAGAGAATAAATTACGTGAAGCTGCAGTAACGCGGTTGCATTTTGGCATGTTAAAAGTTAGGCCAAAGCGACTTCTTGTCCTGAATGCCCCCTAAAAATGTCTAGGAGGTTTCTCCTTACACTTACAAATGAGGATAAGCTAAATGATGTTAAGGAAATGTGTCTGTATTGTTATATATCAAAAGCTAGAGCAAAACTTATTTCTAATCCTGAATGCCCCGTAGAACTGTGTAGGAGGTTTCTCTTTACCTTCCAGTACATGGTCTAGAATTGTTGGTGATCCAAAATGCTGTTTCACCCTGCAGTGATTGTTGTAATTGGGTGTATATTGGGTGTATTTTCAGAAGGTATTTGCAGCCCTATTTTGTACTTCTACCTCTTAATGAAATGATACACGACTCTCACGTGTGTTCAAGAAAAAAACCTGCAGTGATTGAATAAACTGCTCCCTCCTGTTTTTAGTTGATGTTGTTAAGACAACCATTTAGTTTAGTATGATGATGAACTAAAAATATTGTCCTAACATCATCAATTAAAAACTGGATCTAGTAAATGCTTACTCATGGCAAGCTATTTCGTTTTCACAAAATAATTGCTCATATGCAAATTTGTATTTTCAAGGTGCTCGGTTTGTTTGATATAACATCAGCCTCACCTAGACTGTGTATTTGAAATTTAGGTTATAATGATTTGTCTTTTGTAATCAGAAGTGGAGCAGCCTTAAGCTTTTTATTCAAACTAAGCCAATTATTTCGATTAACTTTCCTCAGTTCAGCATATATCATCTTAAATTACATTCAGTTTGGGTAAAAGATGTTTTCTTAGCAAGAAGATTTTTTAGAAGCTCAATAATTATGCATTTACTATCTTAATAGTCATTTATATGTAGCTTATCTTAATTTTCTTATGGTGTTCTGAGATGCTGTTTGGTGCAGGGTCCATTTATCAATGGTGGAACAATTGCTGCTGCTGATCTCTCTCTTGGACCTAAATTATATCATATGGAGATAGCTCTTGGTCACTACAAGAATTGGTCTGTTCCAGATTCACTGCCACATGTAAAAGCATACATGAAGGTATCTGTTCATTTTTTAGGAAGCAATTGTGTGCATGTCTTTTTGTTAGTTGTTGTTCGGTCTTTCTTGTGGCCTAACTTCACCTGAGTTTGATACCAATTGTTTTACATAGTGGGCATGCACACTTGTGTGCAGAAAATGAACCTGAAGCTAGGTTAGCTATTAAAGGTGTAATGGATTTCTCACTATCTGTACTTACCTAAACAGCCAACATCAGTGCTTGACCAGTTGCTTGGACAATCTGCAGCTTACATATTTTATGAACTATGCATCTTAGTACAGGTTTAAGGAAACATATTTGCACTGAAAAGGAAATAGGATCTTTCTGGGGCAATTGGAAAATATAACTGAAGGGTTGATTCATGAATCCAATGCAGTGTTGACTCAATTATCTAAATTCTCAGCTAACAGTGAATTGGCTATTCTTATATTGTATGTGCAAATCCAACACAAGAAAGGCATTAGGGCATTGTACGGTTTTAGCCTCTGACTACGCATGCGAGCATTGCACCTTTTGCTGCTAGTTTTGTTTAATAATGGGCTGCTTTATGCACAATCCAACCTGAACAAGGCATGAGGGCGTTGTACAGTTTTGGGCTTTTAGTATATTAGCCAGACATGGGAGGTTGTACGTTTTGCTGCTAGCTTTGATTTCACAATGGGCTGCTTTATGCACAATCCAACATGGACAAGGCATGAGGGTGTTGTACAGTTTCGGGCTTTTAGTATATTAGCCAGACATGGGAGGTTGTACGCTTTGGTTTCACAATGGCCTGCTTTATCACTTCCTTGGACTTATTCCTAAGAAGTTGGCTTTGGACATCCTGTCCTTACTGGAACATTTAACTTCTCTTTTGCAGTCTGTTTTCTCAATGGATTCTTTTGTCAAAACTCGAGCTTTGACAGAGGATGTAATTGCTGGATGGCGCGCAAAAGTCATGGGTTAAATCACATTTGTAAAGAGGTAACTTTATATATTCTTTTTATCTATAGAAGAACATTTTTCATTTGAAACTTCCTTGGTCTGCTTTTATGCCTTCGTTCAAACAATGATGATAGATACACCGCTCATACTTATTTTGTATTTAAACTAAAAATATAGGTTACTACCTTATGCTCATTTTATAATATGAATAGATAATTGTTGGTCAAATGCTTGTCCTAACGAAGTAAAATGCATCTACTATTTCTATTTCTTATTGTGCTTGCTACTGGCAAATCATAGGCAAAAAATTTAATTTATAGTTGAATCTGTATAGAATAGAGAATTAAAATATACAACAATTTTCTAGCTGAGCTATTGTGAACTTGTTAAGACTTGGTGGATGAACTGTTCATACTCATTTAGTAGAAACTAGTAATATGGTGGATTTCTTAATCTTGGGTAATAATATGCAAAAACAATATTCAACCATATTTACAATTAAATTTGCATAAAATAAAGT
This sequence comes from Neostapfia colusana, assembly GCA_030760725.1. Taxonomy (NCBI): domain Eukaryota; kingdom Viridiplantae; phylum Streptophyta; class Magnoliopsida; order Poales; family Poaceae; genus Neostapfia; species Neostapfia colusana. The sequence goes on from JASWHV010000020.1 coordinate 51,864,894, forward strand.
AGCTTCCAATACATAAAAATATGCAGCCATTTATCTGGCTGAGGAGTTATGCGGGCAATTCTTCTACTGTTTTATGATACAAGAGAAGGTTGATATAAATTGTTGATTGTTTAGAGTACTACAGATCTTTACTGTCTGCTGTCTCTGTACTAGGGCGTGAGCTAGCTTATAAATAAGCAATTTACCTTCTCTGATCTAATAACATTGAATAATATTGTTGCAGCCAGACCATCATATAATATTTTACTGTTTCAGTTTTCTACGAACTTCATTTAGTTGTTAAAGTGAGGTTCCTCCGAGCATAAACATGTCTGCATGTAACGAAGTGTTTCTATTTCCTCTAATTGGCTGTCAGTGTTACTTTGTATCGTTCTGAACAGACCCCACCAGTTGACACTCCATCCAGGCTGGCAGTGAAAGTTTGGAGTGCGGGAATCTACCATTCCACTATTTGCAGTAGAAATATGTGATGTCAACATTTGCTTAAATCGGTTCAACATGGCGTACACCTGACATTCATAGAGACGTGCTGTTGTGAACTGCCTATCATTTGATATTATATTTCTTTCTTATTAGGAGAGACATGCCTATCAGAGGATCTAGATGTGCTTGTTTGCCGCATGTGTCTTTTCGTCTATACATGAAAGGTGGTGAGGTTTTATTGGAATTTTGCAGAGCATTGCTTGGATAGTATCCTACCTTGTTCTCCTTTGCTTTTTGTCATAGAAAATGTCAGTAAAAATCGGACTTACTCGTGGGAATGAGAATTCATGTTGAACCTCAGATTTGTGGAAAATAAGGGGGGTTATTGTATAGCTATTTTTCTACTTAGTATTTATTTAACAGACAACTTGCGAAAACCGATTATGTTTGTTCCTTGCTGACCAACCTTTTGGTGAAATGATGAATAATTGACAAATAACTGTTCCATTTCATTGCATAGTAATGGTTGTTCCTTGTGATTTAAGGATGTGGTTTCTGAAAGCTGAATTTCAACACTAGAGTTATAATCGTTGGCCCATTTGTCACACCCACGGATCGCGAGACAAATCACCGAACAGAATAGGTTGGGGCCAGGGATCCTCTCATGAATCACAGTGATTTAGTATAAAACTGGGGAACCGATCTAGAGAGAGAGTAGAGAGAGAGGGGGGGTTCGGAGGTGAAAAGGAGGAAGAAGGAAGCAGAGAAACAGAATGCTGGTTTGTTACAAGCATCCCTTCACCTGTCGGCCACCCCTCTACTTATTTCCCGTGCCAGCTTTATGGGTCGGCTCCGCCACTGGCTGGGCCGAACTTGATGCCTGCGTCAAATTTGAATAGCTCCTCCCGCCACGCTTGGAACTCCCGCCATTCTTTCATCATCAAGAGACTGATCCATCGGGGCTATGACATTATCCCTCCTTTGAGATCCAGGCTGTCCCCAGACTGGTGAAGAAGGGAACCGACTCTTGATGACATGATAGTCCTCCTATGTACAAGCAGAATCTGGTAGGCCCGACCATTGAATGAGGACTTGAGTCACAACAGTGTTACCTTTCCGAACAAGCCGCCGATCAATAATGCACACTAGTTGTACTTCCTTGATATCAAAAGCTGGAATGTGCGGTAGAGACGAGTATACAGGTCTGAAATCTGGAGAGAGAGCCTTGAGTTGGGATACATGAAAAACTGGATGTATGAGGCTGTCATTAGGCAGAGCCAACTTGTATGCAGCAGCACCAATTGTCTCCAGAATCTCATATGGTCCAAAGTAGCGGAAAGCCAGTTTAGGAAATGCACGATGCACAACAGATTGTTGCACATATGGCTGAAGCTTCAGAAGAACCTTGTTCCCAACTTGAAAGTGTCTTTCAGATCTGAGTCTATCAGCCTTAACTTTCATCCTCTGCTGAGCTTGATGTAAATTCTGCTGCAGCAACTCAGAGAAAAGTTGGCGCTCTTTAAGCACATCAGTGACTTCAGAATTATCAGAGGAGCTCAGTTGAGGAAAGTAACCCGGGGAGGGATCAGTTCCATACAAAGCCGGGAAATGAGTACATTTTAGAGGTGTGAAATGTATTATACCACAGTCAGCCAATGGCAACCACTTGGATCACTTGGTAGGAGAGTCTTGTAAGGAGCATCGTAAATACTGCTCAAGACACTGGTTAATACGTTCGGTCTGACCATCGGTCTGTGGATGGTAGGCCGACTAAATTTGAGCTCAGTCCCCAAGAGTTTGAACAACTCTGTCCAGAAAGCACTTGTAAAAATTCGGTCTCGGTCAGAAACAATGCTCTTCGGAACCCCATGGAGTTTCACAATATTGTCAAGGAACGATTGAGCGATCATGGATGCTGCAAATGGGTGCTTTATGGGCAAGAAGTGAGCATATTTGGTAATATCGATCCACAATGACCATGATAACAGTGTACCCCGAAGAAGCAGGCAGTTTCTCAATGAAATCCGTAGAAATGTCAGACCAAGAAGTAGTAGGAATGGGTAGAGGATAAAGGAGACCTGGATATTTACAGTGTTCAGACTTCGCTTGTTGACAGGTCAGGTATTGATCCACATAGGACTCCACTGATGCTTCACTCCTGTCCAATAGAATAGCTTCTTCAGTCTGTAATATGTAGCTTGTGTGCCTGAATGCCCACCCAAGGCTGAGTTATGGAAGGCAGCAATAAGCTTTGTTTGCAATGTTGTACACTGACCAACCCATATCCTCCCTTTGTATCTGATTAGCCCAACAGTTAAGGTATAACCCTTTTCATTAGGACTAGCAACTGCTAACTGAGAAAGCAGGTCACGAGCTTCAGGGTCATTGTTGTAGGAGTTTAATACCTCCTGAATCCAAACAGGAAGTATAGCAGAAACAGAGTGAATAGCCTTGAATTGACCCACCCTTGAGAGAGCATCAGCAGCTTTGTTCTTCACACCACTCTTGTATGCAAATTTAAATGTCAGGCCAGCCAACTTCCGCATTGCTTTCTTTTGCATATCAGTTGATAGGTTTTGATCTTGAGGGTGGCATAAACTCTGATGGTCTGTTTTGATTATAAATGACTTTTTCTGTAAATAGGGTCTCCACCTATCAATGGCCATCATAACAGCCAAGAACTCCTTCTCATAAGTGGATAAGTGCTTATTCTTCTCACTCGGACCTTTGCTGAAATAGGCAATAGGATGACCCTCTTGTAACAGCATTGCCCCAATCCCAGTGTCACAGGCGTCTGTTTCAATTACAAACTCTTTATCAAAGTTAGGAAATGCCAGAACAGGGGTGGTGGTCATAGCCAGGTTCAATTTCTCAAAGGCCTGAGCTGCTGCAGACCAAGTAAATTTCTTGTGATGAAGCAAATTTGTCAAAGGTCGAGCAATGGTTCCATAATGTGCCACAAATTTCCTATAATAGCCTGTGAGGCCAAGAAACCCTCGAAGGTCAGTAAAAGACTGAGGAATAGGCCATTTTTGCATAGCTCTGTTTTTGAAGGGTCTGTAGCAACCCCTTGCTCAGAAATAATATGTCCGAGATATGATATTTCCCTTTGAGCAAACCTGCACTTCTTAAGCTTGACAAAGAGTTGATGATCCAACAATGTTTGAAAGACCAATGTCAAATGAGAAATATGATCAGCAAGAGACTTACTATATATCAATATGCCATCCATCAAGATCAGCACAAAATGCCTCATGTAAGATGAAAAGATGGCATTCATTAAACACTGAAATGTGGCCGGAGCGTTGGTCAAGCTAAGAGGCATAACCCTGAATTGAAAGTGCCCATGGTGTGTTTTAAATGCCGTTTTGCATTCATCAGAGGGAACCATTCTTATCTGGTGAAATCCAGAGGCAAGATCAATAGTGGAGAAAATAACAACCCCTGATATCTCATCCAAAAAATCATCAATGATAGGCATAGGAAACTTGTTTTTAACAGTTATGGCATTTAACTTTTTTGTAATCGACACAAAATCTCCAAGTCCCATCTTTCTTGTTGACTAAAAGCATAGGAGAGGCATAAGGACTTAAGCTAGGAACCACCATACCAGCCTTGATCAGATCTGAGACTAGGTGCTTAATTTCAGTTTTCTGTTCTAGGGTATACCTATATGGTTTGCAGTTCACAGGATTTGCATCAGGGAATACAGTGATAGCACGATCATAAATCCTGGAAGGAGGTAGGGTCTTGGGTTCGGCAAAAATGCTCTGAAACTGTAGAATCAGTTGTTGGATGGATAAAGGTATACCTTCTAAAGAATATGAAGGATCCAGTAGACAGTACTTGTCATTAGGTTCCTGTTAGAGATGTAGGGGTATATTTGTACTTTCCTTTTTTATAAGGGGTTTTTTCATAATTGTTATCTCTGTACATCTATTTATAGAGGCCTGTGGCCTGCTAAATAATAACAACATCATATTTGTAGCATGGTAACAGAGCTAGTAGGGTTTTATTTCTATCCTAGCCGCCGCCGCCCCTTTCTCGAACCGGTGAGTGCTCCTGATCTGCACCGACCCTGCACATTCCCGCCATTACTCCTTTTTCTGGGGGAGGGGGGGTTCTCTCTTCGGCGGCGTAGCCTGGTTCTTTCATCGGTCCGCGTGCCTGAACAGGCAATGATATAATGTGCTGCACCGATTGCTGCTCTGATCTGAGCGTCCGTCTCTGGAGATCGCACGCAACTGAGCATTTTTCTGGAAACAGCAGCATGTGTGGTTCTCGGGCTGCTGCCCACGTAAAAAAAGAAAAAAAATAAAGAAAAAAATTACAACTTGCGCTGTTTTCTCTTTGCGCTCTCGCTGTCCCCCGCTGTTGTTTATTTTGCGCTCTCACCGCCGCCCGCCGCTGCTTATTTTGCGCTCTCGCCGTTGCCGATTATCCTATCAAGATGACTTCTTCTTCAGGTGGAGTTCTAGTTGTGCGATGTCCGGTGCTTGTCAATGGCACCAATTACCGCGACTGGGTTTCCCGCATGCATCTACACATACGTGGTCTATGACTTTGGGAGTATGTCACAGGTGATCTCAAATGTCGGCCTTGCCCTGCGGTTCCTTCTCAACCCCTTATTTCAGATAATACTACTGATGATAATAAGAAGAAGTTTCTTGCGGATTATGAGACTCGTCTGTTTGTGTATGAGTCTTGTTTCAGATTATACAGTACTTGGTTGGATGATGATGCTCGAGTTGCTACTATTCTTGCTGCCAGTATGGAGGATCGTCTTGCTGCTGATATAGTTGAGTTTGTATGCACACCAGATGTAGGATTTTCTACGCTCTCGTTACGAGCCTATTGGACAGTCTACCTACCTTGCTGCTATTCGTCAGGAGCAGTTGTTATAGCAGGGAGATGCTACAGTGGAGGAGTTCTTCGGTCAGATGTCTGCTATTTGGCGTCAGCTCGATGCTCTTGGTCGTCGATTGTCGACAGATACTTGTCAGTCTTGTCAGAGTCAGAAGGCTGCACTTGAGCTTCGACGCGCTTATGATTTTCTGACTCGTCTTCGTGTCGAATTTGAGCCTCTTCGTGCTCAGCTACTTGCTCGTCACCCCTGTGTCTCTCTTATGGACGCTCTGATGAGTGTTCGTAATGAGGAGACTCGTCTTCAGGCTGTTGGGTTACTGGTTACTTCTTCGGTATTGGTGGCTCACTCTACGACACCTACGCACACGGCTCCTCCACCGACCGCCCCGTCTTCAGTTACTCCTCCTTCTACGGCTAGGGGCGTGGTGCTCTTCGCTGTGGTTATTGTGGTAAAGATGGTCATGTGGAGGCGTATTGTTTCTAGAAGAACAAGGCTCAGGCTCGTCAGTCTTCACAGGGTATTGGTGGTGCTAGTATTGGAGGATCTCAGGGGAGTTCTGCTACTACGGATGCACAATTACTCATGCTTCTTCGCCGCCTCGCTACTTCTGCACCATCGGGAGCTGTTGTTCTGTGACTCAGTCTTCTGCACCTTCGAGTACTACTGCCGCTTCTTCGTCTTCCACTGAGGGACCACCTCCTACTTCTGCTCCAGGTACTTGTCCATGGATTCTTGATTCCGGTGCTTCCTTTCATATGACTCCTTATCGTACCAGTTTGTCTTCCTTGAGTCATTCGTATCGTTCTTCTACTGTTCACACTGTCGGTGGTTCTCCTCTTTCGGTTGTTGGATAGGGCACTCTTTTATCTGACTCCTTTGTTGTTCCTGATGTTTTCTTTGTTTATAGACTTACAATGCAGCTTATATCCGTTGGTCAACTCACGGATAGTGATTGTCGAGTGATTCTTGATCATGATCTTTGTTACGTTCAGGACCGTCGCACGGGTCGCTGGTTGGTACTGGCCCTCGTCGTCATGATTCACAGCGTCTTTGGGAGCTTGACTGACTTCGTCTTCCTTCCGCTGCGCCTGCCAGTCTTGTTGCTTCGTCCACTTCGACCTTTGCTCAGTGGCACTATCGTTTGGGTCATCTTTGTGTCTCTCGTCTGTCCGTTCTAGTTCGGCGTGGTCTTTTAGGATCAGTCTCTAGTTATGGGTCTTTAGCGATTGTGCCGGCGTTGGTACACCTGCAAGGGGGGTGGTGGAGGTGGTGGTGGTGGTGCAGAACTAGAGGAAGGTCCCGACCCCATAAGACCAGGGTCAGAAGACTTAACGGCCTTAGCCAGAGCATCATGATCAGAGCGCAAGGATGATATAGGCTTGTAGGGGAGATCAGTATGAGTTTGTACCTTAACAAGGTCTGCACTCATCGACTGCATCCTCGAATCCATGGATGTAATAGACTGCTTCAGATCAGCAATGTCGTTCGTCACTGATGCGGTAGACTCCGACATCTTCTCCGCCAGAAAACGCCACTGCGGGTTTGGTTTCAACACCACCGTCCTGATCGAAAACTGGACCGATCTATCCCTAGCAGGGGATTTTACAGATCGATTCCAATCTCAAACGTCGTCACCGCCACAACAACCCGTCTCTGATACCAGTGTCACACCCACGGATCGCGAGACAAATTAACGAACAGAATAGGTTGGGGCCAGGGATCACTCCGATCTTCCTCTCATGAATCACAGTAGTTTAGTACAAAACTGGGAACCGATCTAGAGAGAGAGTAGAGAGAGAGGGGGGGTTCGGAGGTGAGAAGGAGGAAGAAGGAAGCAGAGAAACAGAATGATAGTTTGTTACAAGCATCCCTCCACCCGTCCGCCACCCCTCTACTTATTTCCCACGCCAGCTTTATGGGCCGAACTTGATGCCTGCTTCAAATTTGAACAGCTCCTCCCGCCACGCTTGGAACTCCCGCCATTCTTCCATCATCAAGAGACTGATCCATCGGGGCCATGACACCATCTAATCCCTTGCCCCCACAAAAGTGAGATTCCTTTCTATTTGCCGATTTCAATCTAATAACTTCCAAATATATACGTTTCAAGCTTTGCGTTTGAAGAAGCATCCCTGCATGAAATTGAGTTAGACCATTATTCATTGATGTTCTCTTTCTTCATGTTTCTGTAACTCTTCGTGACTAAACCTTCAATGATTTTATGAACTGTGCGTTCACCATAAATGATTGAAGAGCAGGAATTCCAATTAATGGCGTTCATGCCCGTGGTTGGTGATGGGTCATTTAGTACAAGCTTCTGGAAGCATGTCAATTATTTTATTGTGAACTGATTGTTACGTCTCTTAATTCTTATAGATGTCATTTTCGCTGAGTTGACATCAAAGAATCTTGGTATACATTCCATGTCCGTTCTGTTTTCTTTCATTCGCAATGCTCAAATCCCCGACCACATACTCATATATAAGATAATATCTCAAAGATATTGCTGTTTCTGTTTTCCTTTTGTTAGGGATTTACCAGTCGTCAGTCGTCGCAGTTATGTTTTGCAATGATCTATAGCACATCAGCTGAGTGACATGAAGCACAGTTGTCTTCAGTGACACTTCATTGCATCGAATCACCTTATATATATGTCTGCCCTTGCTAACGCTAAACCTGCTGATTTCAGCACCCAGTCATGTATCGAATGGAATCCATCTTACACTTTGGTGGTACTAAGTAAAATCCAACGGACGTGTCCCCTTTGTACACAAAAGAAACACGAATGCCGTATTCCTGAATCTGAAAAGTAACCAACAGTTCTGTCACGCTCATTTGTGCTGTTTTCATGTTGCAATTGCATTCTGTGTTCGCGGGTTCTTTTTCGGGGTCACCGGGGATCTCGGCTTTGCCACTACTGATGGAGTGCAAATGGGGCAGATCCAATGCAACACCAGGTGCATGTTGCATGAGGCGATTGATCGTTGAGGTGTGATTGACTGGGCATGCCTATCGGCTGCTGACGTTGCGTCGAAGTTTGTAGGTTCTCACGTCTCAGAGGCGATGGTATAATGACGTCCATAAGCTTCCAAGGCCAATACCCCAAGCTGGCGAGCTCACGCGTGAGCACCTGATCTTGTCTGTCCAAATGGCCCATGTTGCAGATAGTAATATTTCTGGGACATCAGCAGAGTAAGTGAGGAGACGGATCACCAGTGGCACCTGCGTGACGGTACCGTACAGCTGACTGGGATGCCGGGACTCGCTTTCAGGGAGGAGTTTGCATGGGGGCCGGCGTACCTGCCTTCCTCGTGACGCCGACGCGTCACGGACGTCTGATGTGTCCATTTCCAGAAAGCTCAGCTCGACCTGTTCATGCTGAAACGTCGCTCCATCGATGCCAGCCTGCCTGCCGCGCGCGCTTTAACGGAAAACCTGGCGCGCCGCATGGCAGCACGGGCATGTTCTGTGGCCGTCCCCCGTCGCTGGCCGCAGTAGGCTTGTCGACGCCTCGGATTATTGGGCAGCGGTACCCGTTCCGTCTTGGCGTCGGTTGAGCATGTTGTCGCTGCGCGTGTGGACTGGAGTACGTAGGTCGCGTCCCTTTCCCGTGAGATACCAGCGCACATGGCTCGCAGGAAACTTCGTTGTCAGCGGGACGGCGTTCCCCGAAACTGTAGCCCAGAATTCTTCGTTCGGCGCTTCCATCCTGTTGTTCTGCCACGAGATTTACCGTATGCTTGAACAGAACAGTGCAAGATTGCGGCGGCGCCCGCAGATCGGCGCTCGGCAGTGCTCGCCATGCCGCATCAAAGCTAGGACAGAGGAGAGATTGTGAAAACGTGGTGGCCTCGCGTCGGAGTATTCGGTGTTGGTGATATACACAAGAGACAATCATAACAAGATAAAGTTCTGATGGATATTTGGATCATAATAAATTAGTTTACTAATAGGCCTGTGACATAAAAATTTATTAGCGCGTCTATAAATATGAGGGGTAGCGTTAGGGGCAGATTACTCCACCACGTAACAGCCCTAGCCGCCGCCCCTCATAGACGTGCGCGCGGTGCTAGCACACCGACGCACGGGCGTTCCTCCCTGTACGTGTGGACTCTGTGGAGGCGCTGTTGTTACTGCTACGCTAATCGGGTACGGTGATGTGACGACGTTCCTATGACGAGGATTTAGGAGGAGACGAACGTGATCGTCTACTTCTCCTACACCGACGCGCATCTACGATCCATTGCGTTGCGCGACTAGTGGTAACGATCCATGACCTCCTTACTCGCGTGTTTTCTGGGTGATACGGTCGAATTGCTAGAGTAGCGCATCGCCTATTTCCCAACAGTGGTATCAGAGCTGACTTGCGTAGTTTTTGGTCTGGATCTTAGATGCGATCTACTGCAGATAAGTTCATATGATGAATTTTTATTGTTCGGATTTTGGGATTTGGAATTGGTTATAGTAGATTGTTATCATATGACTAAATGATTAGTTCGTGCTCCTTCTCTACTGTGTGCGCAACCTGTCACTACCGGCTGGAATCACCATCGAGACTAATAGTGTACATAGCTAACAGATTGAGCCAACAGATCACGGTCATGTGTCGCGATCTTCTCGTGGATAACCAGTCACAATGAAAATTGAGTCATTCTGAATAGCTCAGATTCAGGTTGATTTGATCAATTCAATGATATTTTTATAGTGATTTCATAGATGCGATCTATGTAATTCCGTTTGGTGTTCAGAGCGCTGCCCTGAAACCCGCGGGGGGCGGCTCCCCCCTCGACCCCCCGCCCGTTAAGCGGCTAGCGGGACCGTCGTTGCTGTCTGCTATAGTGACATTATTCAGTTGTTTCGCAATAGAAATCGTTCTACGCTTAACTTGTTTTTGCAGAAAATGGTGTGAATGGTATGGCCTAAATGTGATGTGATGATCTGTGTGTAAAATTTGTGCAGCCTGCGTGTTGCAAATTTAACACAACCGGATTGAGGTTGTCACATAATTATATAACGACCTGCGTGTCACCCTGTGATGTCTGATCTCTCATGTAATTTCTTTGATAGCTATTAGATGTATTAGTTTCTTTTATATTCATTGAGAAACCTAAAACATGATGGCGATGGTGATCATCATAAGAAGGGAGACATGGCGGTGTAGATCATGATGGAACCATGGTGATGGAGACCACTATGATCCTAAATGTCATACTATTCACAAATATGATATGATCATATGTCTGTGATGTTTTACTATTCTTTTCATATTTTTCATATGGTGGATGTTTTGTCATAATAAAATAGCTTCCCTCGAAAAAGTTGAGTATTTGATGTTGTTTACCTATAGTTGCACCTATGTTGTTTTTATCGTTATATGGTAGGTTTGTCAAAGCAAAATACCGTTATCTATCATAATGTATAGGGTGAATGTTGGACATTCACATGCATAGTATTGGTTTACTCAACAAAGCTATCAAAACGGTTTTTGGCTTTATGGCATAGTGTTGGGAGCCGGGACATTATATGTCACCCAACGAACAAGAATCATTTAGAGATATGATTAACAATGGTTGTTTACTTATGTCACTAATTTTCTAGCGATGAAGTCAAAGCTCAATAGAAATTAGTGAATATTGATCTTGGACCACTATATGTCGTTAGAAGGAGGACGATGCTCATATAGTGGTGATGTCTTTTATTAAACTGTTAATAAAAGATTGGTACATAACATAGTGCTAAAAACTTGCATATCTATTATAAATCATGTCTGGTAGTAACAATTTCGTTTCAATTTGTGATCTGTGCTTGAGAATGAAAAGTTTAATGGAGCTAATTTTATTGATTGGTACTGCAACCTGAGAATTGTTCTCAGACAAGAGAAAACTGAGTATGTTCTTGAGCAACCATACCCCAATGACCTCCCCAATGATGCAAATGTCGCAACTCGCGGGACTTACGAGAAGCACTGCGATGATGAACTTAATGCAAGCTGCCTCATGCTTGCCACAATGTCACCTAATCTACAGAAACAGTATGAGCATACAAATGCTTATTCTATGATTCAGGGACTATGTGGAATGTTTGAGAACCAAGCAAGGACTGATAGGTACAACATCTCAAAGTCATTGTTCTCATGCAAGCTGGCAGAAGATAGCTCGGTCAGTCCCCATGTAATCAAGATAATTGGTTACATTGAGACTTTGGACAAACTTGGTTCTGAACTCAAAGATGACCTGGCTATTGACATTATTCTCTAGTCACTCCCACCGAGCTATGAGCCATTTATATTGAATTATCAAATGAATGGCATGGAGAAAACGTTGTCTGAATTGCATGGGATGCTTAAAATAGCCGAGTAAAACATTAAGAAAAGCATCACTCATGTGATGATGGTTCAAAAGGAGAATAAAAAGAGTAAGCGTGTGACACATCCTAAAGGCAAGGGAAAGGTTCCCAATGAGCCTTCAAGCTCAAGCCAAAGGGTAATCAGACCCTTCTCCTAATGATGAATGCTTTCACTGTCATGCTAAGTGGCATTGGTATAGAAACTGCAAGAAGTACCTGGAGGATAAGAAGAAGAAAGGGAGTGAGACTTTCACTTCAGGTATAAATGTTATAGAAATCAATATTGCTACGTCTTCTAGTGAATCATGGGTATTTGATACTGGATCAATGATCCACACTTTTGCAGGGTCTAAGTGGGACTAGAAGATTTGCAAAAAGCGAGTTGGATGTTCGGGTCGGCAATGGAGCAAAGGTTGTTGCTGTCGGTACCCTCAATACCGGGTACCCCCGCGCACAGGGTAAAGCTTCCTAAGGACCTCGCTCCCTCTGCAGGGGGCGAGGTTTGAAGGCGCCACGTGTCCAGCGGGGCCGGAGCTCCCCTCCCCACAGAGGATAGCTCCGGGCCTGTCGCGTGGCCCAGGAGGCCGGACCTCGTCCCCTCCGCAAGGGCGAGCTCCGAAGGCACCACGTGTCCGGCAGAGCCGAAGCTCCCCCCCCCTTCCTCAGAGGAGAGCTCCGGGTCCGACACGTGGCCAGCAGAACAGTGCTGCCGACCGACGCGGTAGGCAGCGGGAGTAAAGGTGTGCCATGCCTTTACCGTACAAAGCATTCAAGACGCGCGCCTTCCCGAGACGAAGAGGCGCAGCGCACGCCTGTCAGGAGGCGCTGTGACCAGTCACAGTCAGGACAGGCGTACAGTGTCTGAAGCTGCAGGCCATTGAAGGCAGCGACAAGACCGGACAAGACATGCCCTGCCTCCCCTGCCATCGCCAACGACTACACGCTACACTTGGACTGCGGCATGGGTAGGGCTGCAGGACGAGGACTTCGACGCCACCGCCAAGACATAATAGCTGGTAGGAAATCACCTCGGGGCCACCTGTCGGGTCCCGGGCCACCCTTGTAAGCCACTCGAACCTTGGACTATAAAAGGCTCGGGTAGGCAGCGTTAGGAGGGGTTCGCACTCTAGCCATTCGCACCCGGGGTTCGCACTCTAGCCATTCACTCCCAAGGTGTAACTCATCCCCAAGCTCAGGACTCCGGTTCTGAGCAACAAGCAATACAGCGAGCTCCATAGCTCGCCGTGGACGTAGGGTTTTACGCTCCGGCGGGCTGAACCACGTAAAACTCGCCGTGTCAAGCTCTTACTAACTCGTCCATACGCTCAAGCTCTCCGCAAGTGACTAGCCCCACCGAAAAAAGAACCTCCACGGGTTGCCCAGTGCAGGCCCGGGGGAAGTGTCGACCGAACACTTCAACATTTGGCGCGCCAGGTAGGGGGGCTTTTCCCTTGCGCGACGAGCTTCTGCCGACGAAGATGACGAAGCTTCCTTCAGCGGCAAACTCTCCTCCCCCGCGTTCACGGCGAACCGTGACCAGCGGGGAATACGTGTCGACGCAGCAGTGGATATGCGAGGTAGACCGCCTCGTCGTCGTCGCCGCAAACCCTCGACTTCGGCGGGGACAACACTCCGGTCAACCGGCAGTGTCGCTGACGCGCACGCCAACGGTTGACGGGCAGACGGCGGGTTCCAGCTCCACCAGGCTTCCGTCGACGGACCTGAGGACAGAGCTGGAACGGTGCCATTTGGGCCAGGATGCCCGGGTGTACCTCGAGCGACGTCGGGAAAGGCGTCGCAACCAAGAGGCTGGCGACAGCATGACGTCGGCCTCGACCCAGCCTGAAGAGCAGATCTTCGCCACGCGATCTCTGCCCCAGGCATACGCCGCGCAGCATATGCCGCAACCATATGCCCTGCAAACGGCGCCCCCGGTCTATGGAGCTGCCTTGCCCATACCGGGATACACCGTGCCGACGGCGAACCAAGCGTTCGCGGCACCGACACCTGCGGCAACAGGGGCAGGATGTGTAGCCCTGGGACCCCACCTTCGCTTCGCGAGGTGGCCGCGCAAGTTCCGGCCGCACCTGCCCGAGAAGTACGACGGCAGCGTCAACCCGACGGAGATTCTCCAGATCTACTCCACCGCGGTACTTGCCGCAGGGGGGATGAGGCCGTCATGGCCAACTACTTCCCCGTCGCCTTGACCGGCCCAGCCCGGTCTTGACTCATGAACCTCCCCCAGGGTTCCATAACTTCCTGGGGAGAGCTCTGCCGGCAGTTCGTCGCCAACTTCGGCAGCTCCTACACCCGTCCCGGCACGGAGCTTGACCTCCACGCCGTCAAGCAACAACCTGGGGAATCACTGCGCTCCTTCATCCAGCTGTTCTCCCAGGTACGCAACACCATCCCGCATATTCAAAGTGCTTCTGTGGTGGTGGCACTTCGACAGTGTCCGGGACGAGAAGATGCTTGAGAAGCTCGCGACCAGAGAAGTTTGCGATGCCTCTGAGCTCTTCAGCCTGGCGGACAAGTGCGACAGAGCAGCCGAAGGGCTGAATTGGCACTCACTGCCAGCTTCCGAAGCCGGAAGACAGCCCGAAGACGGCGGAGTTCAAGCTGAGTTCCCGACCATGTTAGACAGCCAAGAGCCAAGCATTGGCTGACTTCGTGGCTGAGTGGACGGCAACGAAGGCTGTCCCAGGGGGCCGCGAAGACGGTGAACCAAAGTACCGAGCTCCGGTCTTCACCGGGCCTCACTGGACGCTCTTCTTCGACGGCTCCTCACGAAAGCAGGGGGCCGGTGCTGGCGTACTGCATCTCATGCCATCAGGGGAGCAGTCTGGGTACATGGTGTGTCTCAATTCCAAGGCAACCAACAACTTGGCAGAGTATGAAGCACTCATCTTTGGCCTAAAAGACAGTCCTGTCTCTGGGCGCTTGCCAGTTGTTGGCGCAGGGCGACTCCCAGCTAGTTATCAAGCAAGTTAAGGGTGAATGCCTCTGCAATGACCCACAGCTAGCTGCTTATCTGCTCCACGTGCGGATGTTGGAGAAAGACTTCCTCGGCTTGGACCTGCGCTATGTATCGCACGCTGGCAAGGCCGCAGCTGACGACCTCTCAACGAAGGCCTCCATCGGAGCCCCTGCGCCCGAAGGAGTCTTCGAGAGGACGTTGCTGCGGTCCATAGCCCGGCCTGCCGAGCCGGGCGAAGGGGGCTGAATCAGTGCCTCGAAGCTAGGCAGTCCCGGCAGCCCTGCAGCCATGGATGCCGCCAAAGGATCGTAAGCATCACTGGGGACTCCGTGCAACCCAGCGCTCAAGATCCAGAAGCTCAAGTAGTCCCGATGCATGGACCACGGAGGTCCGGGACTCCTTGAAGGACATCCTTCCTGATGAACGTGCATTCGCTGAACGTGTGGTGCGGATGGCTAACTGCTACGCGCTGGTATCTTTACTGGCGTGGCGCCACGACGTCCTATTGCGGTGCATAACCCAGGAGGAAGGCTGCGACTAGCTCGCAGTAGTCCAAGGAGGCGAGTGCTGGGAACGCTCATCGTCCCGCACGCTGGTCGGTTAAGCCACCCGACATGGCTCCTACTGACCGAGAGCCACCTGGACGCCGTCAAACCGGTTAGGGATGCAATGCGTGCCAGGTCCACGCCAAGCAGACCCACACAACCGGTGCAGTCGTGCACCTAGAGTCGTCGGGGGATACCGGCTCCTCCATGTCGAGGGCCAGCCGGACTTCCTAGGGCCAGGTCACGGGAACTAGCCTTCCACATGGTATGCGGGGCCGAAGCCATGCTTCCCCCTGAGATCGCCATGGGGGTCCCCCCGTGTCCGGCGTACGACGAAGCCACGCATAACCCGCTCTGCGTGAAGACAGGCGCTCCGACGCTACCCCAGTAAGTTCACCATGCTTACTTAGGTGTTTGTTTAAATTACGCATTAATTTATATGAACACCTCCCCACGCTCTAGACAGTGTGCGTCCATTCTACACTCGGTTCCTCTTTCCTGCTCTCATGCATAGTCGATATTTGCCGTCCTGCCGAAGGCGGTAGTGCTTGGGGTACCTGCCAGCGGCCCGGTGGCCTTTTGGATCTCCCCTTGTAAGGGTACTGTACCGCCAGTTGGTCTCCTCCGAGAAAAGACCTACGCTAGACCGGGGGGTCAGGAGCCTTGCTTTGCCCGGTCTTGCACCCAAAGCATGCGCACTCTGCCCCCTGGCGCTACGGTCTGAGTACCAGGGGGCCGGACGGTTACACCCTGACTGGGGCTGGGGCCAGACCTCCGGGACCAAGTGCACTGGATTACCCAAGCCACGTATTTCGGCCTGGGACAGTAAGCCAAATGAGACTAAGGGACAGGAAAGGGGGGACCACTGAGCAGTGTCGGACTCCGCCTCCACAGCCAGGCCGAGCTCCGAGGCCAGCTCTCGCCCTCCTTTCAGAGGCGAGCGCTGATGCCGGACCTCACACCCTTCGTTAGCCTGAGCTCCGATGACTGCCGGACTCCGCCTCCACAGCCAGGCTGAGCTCCGAGGCCAGCCCTCGCCCTCCTTTCACAGGCGAGCGCTGATGTCGGACCTCACGCCCTTCGCTGGCCTGAGCTCTGATGACTTCCGGACCTCCGCCCCCACAGCCAGGCCGAGCTCCGAGGCCAGCCCTCGCCCTCCTTTCAGAGGCGAGCGCTGATTCCGGACCTCACGCCCTTCGCTGGCCTGAGCTCCGATGACTTCCGGACTCCGCCTCCACAGCCAGGCCGAGCTCCGAAGCCAGCCCTCGCCCTCCTTTCAGAGGCGAGCGCTGATGCCGGACCTCACGCCCTTCGTTGGCCTGAGTTCCGATGACTTTCGGACTCCGCCCCCACAGCTGGGCCGAGCTCCGAGGCCAGCCCTCGCCCTCCTTTCACAGGCGAGCGCTGATGCCGGATCTCACGCCCTTCGCTGGCCTGAGCTCCGATGACTTCCGGACCTCCGCCCCCACAGCTGGGTCGAGCTCTGAGGCCAGCCCTCGCCCTCTTTTCAAAGGCGAGCGCTGATGCTGGACCTCACGCCCTTCGCTGGCCTGAGCTCCGATGACCTCCGGACCTCCGCACCCACAGCTGGGCCGAGCTACGGGGCCAGCCCTCGCCCTCCTTTCAGAGGCGAGCACTGATGTCGGACTTCACGCCCTTCGCTGGCCTGAGCTCCGATGACCTCCGGACCTCACGCCCTTCGCTGGCGTGAGCTCTGATGACTTCCGGACCTCCGCCCCCGCAGCTGGGCCGAGCTCCGAGGCGAGCCCTCGCCCTCCTTTCAGAGGCGAGCGCTGATGCCGGACCTCACGCCCTTCGCTGGCCTGAGCTCCGATGAATTTCGGACCTCCGCCCCCACAGCTGGGCCGAGCTCCGACGCCAGCCCTCGCCCTCCTTTCAGAGGCGAGCCCTGAAGCCGGACCTCCCCCTTTCACAAGCGCTGAGCTCCGATGCCAGGCTTCACCCTCTCCTCAGAGGCTGAACTCCGAAGCCGTCAGGACCCTGCCAGCACAGGGAGTACTCAAGACAAGAAAGTGTGCGGGTAGGAGAAGGCCTCACCTCGGGCTCGTTACCTCCCCCGAGGTGAGCCCAGGGGCCACTGTCGGTACCCTCAATACCGGGTACCCCCGCGCACAGGGTAAAGCTTCCTAAGGACCTCGCTCCCTCTGCAGGGGGCGAGGTTTGAAGGCACCACGTGTCCAGCGGGGCCGGAGCTCCCCTCCCCACGGAGGATAGCTCCGGGCCTGCCGCGTGGCCCAGGAGGCCGGACCTCGCCCCCTCCGCAAGGGCGAGCTCCGAAGGCACCACGTGTCCGGCAGAGCCGGAGCTCCCTCCCCTCCTCAGAGGAGAGCTCCGGGTCCGACACGTGGCCAGCAGAACAGTGCTGCCGACCGACGCGGTAGGCAGCGGGAGTAAAGGCGTGCCATGCCTTTACCGTACAAAGCATTCAAGACGCGCGCCTTCCCGAGACGAAGAGGCGCAGCGCACGCCTGTCAGGAGGCGTTGTGACCAGTCACAGTCAGGACAGGCGTACAGTGTTTGAAGCTGCAGGCCATTGAAGGCACCGACAAGACTGGACAAGACATGCCCTGCCTCCCGTGCCATCGCCAACAACTACACGCTACACTTAGCCTGCGGCATGGGTAGGGCTGCAGGACGAGGACTTTGACGCCAGCGCCAAGACATAATAGCTGGTAGGAAATCACCCCGGGGCTACCTGTCGGGTCCCGGGCCACCCTTGTAAGCCACTCGAGCCTTGGACTATAAAAGGCTCGGGTAGGCAGCGTTAGGAGGGGTTCGCACTCTAGCCATTCGCACCCGGGGTTCGCACTCTGGCCATTCACTCCCAAGGTGTAACTCATCCCCAAGCTCAGGACTCCGGTTCTGAGCAACAAGCAATACAGCGAGCTCCATAGCTCGCCGTGGACGTAGGGTTTTATGCTCCGGCGGCCTGAACCACGTAAAACTCACCGTGTCAAGATCTTACTAACTCGTCCATACGCTCAACCTCTCCGCAAGTGACTAGCCCCACCGAAAAAAGAACCTCCGTGGGCTGCCCAGTGTAGGCCCGGGGGAAGTGTCGACCGAACACTTCAACAGTTGCCATAGCTATCGAAACTTATCACTTGTCATTACCCTCAGGATTAGTTTTGGAATTAAATAATTGTTATTGCATTCCTTCTTTGAGAAAGAACATTATATCTTCTTCATTTTTGGAAGAAGTTAATGGTTATGAGATTATAATAAAGAATAAATATTGTTCTATTTATTATAATAATATTTTCTATGCTTAATATCCATTAGTGAATGGATTATATGTTCTTGATGAGGATAAAACAGTCTAAAACATTAATACAAAAATGGCTCGACGAAATGATCTAAATCCTACTTTTATTTGGCATTGTCGCTTAGGTTATATAAATGAGAAACGCATTGAGAAACTTCATAAAGATGGTTTGTTAAGTTCATTTGATTTTGAATCACTTGACACATGCGAGTCTTGTTTGCTTGGGAAGATGACCAAAGCACCCTTCACTGGTCAAAGTGAGAGTGCAAGTGACTTGTTGGGATTTATACATACTGATGTATATGGACCAATGAGTTCGATAGCTAGAGGTGGTTTTCAGCATTTCATTACTTTTACCGATGACTTTAGTAGATATGGATATGTCTATCTAATAAGGCACAAGTCTGAATCTTTTAAAAAGTTTAAAGAATTTAAGAATGAAGTACAAAATCAGTTGGGCGAGACAATTAAACTTCTACGATCTGATCGTGGGGGTGAATATTTGAGCCATGAATTTTATGATCATTTAAAACAATGTGGAATTGTTCCACAGTTGACTCTACCTGGAACGCCTCAATGGAATGGGGTGTCTGAGCGTAGGAACCAAACCTTGCTAGACATGGTTAGGTCGATAATGAGTCAGACTGATCTTCCACTATTCTTTTGGGTTATGCTCTTGAAACTGTTGCGTTTACACTAAACAGAGTTGTCGGTACCCGCGATATGGGGTACCCCCGCGCACAGGGGGAAAATGCCTAAGAAACTCGCCCTTCTCCGCAGGGAGAGCTCCGAAGGCGCCACGCGTCCAGCGGGGCCACACCTCCCTCTCCTCAGAGGAGAGCTCCGGGCTCGCCATGTGGCATACAGAAGCCGGACCTCCCCCTCCGCGGGAGAGAGGTCCGAAGGTGCCACGTATCCGGCGGGGCCGGACCTCCCTCTCCTCAGAGAGGAGCTCCGAGCCCGCCACGTGGCCGACAGAAGCCGAACCTCCCCCTCCGTGGGGAGAGGTCCGAAGGCTCCACGTGTCCCGCGGGGCCGGACCCCCCCCCCCTCCTCTGAGGAGGGCTCCGGGCCCGCCACGTGGCCAGCAGAACGGCGCTGCCTGCCCCCGAGCGATAGGTAGCGGGCATAAAGGCGCCCCACACCTTGACCGTACAAGGTATTCAAGGCCCGCGTCTTCCCAAGACGCGGAAACGCGGAGCACGCGTCTGTCAGGTGCCGTTGCGCCCAGTCGCATCACAGACTGGCTCACGGTGTCAGAACCTGCCAGCTAATAAACGTCGCGACAAGACATCCCATACCGCCTGCGCCGTCATCAACCACTACGACTAGCATGCGGCATGGGCAGGGCGGCAAAATGAAGACTCAGAAGCCTTCGACCAGAGGCAACTACCGGCGTAACTACAGATACGGTAGATAATAGACAATCTTCCCGGGACCACCTGTCGGGTCCCGGCTCCACTTATAAGCCGCCCGAGTCTTGGACTATAAAAGGCTCGGGTAGGCGTCGATAGCAAGGGTTCGTATTTTGCAACTCATACGCTAGCCATACACTCTCAAGCTGTAACTCACCCCCAAGCTCAGGTCCCCGGCCCTGAGCAGCAAGCAATACAGCGAGCTCCATAGCTCGCCGTGGACGTAGGGTTTTACGCTCCGGCGGCCTGAACCACGTAAAACTCGCCGTGTCAAGCTCTCCCTAACTCGTCCATCTGCGCAAGCTTTCCGCTAGGAGTATAGCCCCGCCGAAAAAAGAACCTCCGCGGGCTGCCCCATGCAGGCCCGGGGGAAGTGTCGACCGAACACTTCGACATTTGGCGCGCCAGGTAGGGGGCTTATCCCCTTGCGCGACGAGTTTCCGCCGACGAAGATGACCAAGCTTCCTTCAGCGGCAAACTCTCCTCCCCCGCGTTCGCGGCGAACCGTGACCAGGGTGGAGTACATGTCATCACACTCAAGAAGGAGTGTGTCGGCGCCAGCTAAGAGCCAGCAGCCGGCTCTGGCAGCGCCGACCCCGGCAATGCAGGCTCCGACCAGCATGAGATCTTCTGCAGCGATAAGCGAACCCCACAGGGGTGCGCTAGCTGCAGCAAGAGCACTACTGCGCAACCCACCTGCTGGGGACGCACCTCATTCGGTAATCCAGCAGTGGATACACGAAGTAGACCGCCTCGTCGTCGCCGCCGCAAACCGTCGACTTCGGCGGGGACGACGCTCCGGTCAACCAGGCTATGTCGCTGACGCGCACGCCAACGGTTGACGGGCAGACGGCGGACTCCAGCTCCACCAGGCTTCTGTCGACGGATCTGAGGGCAGAGCTGGAGCGATGCCGCTTGGGCCAAGATGCCCGAGTGTTCCTCGAGCGACGTCGAGAAAGGCGTCGACAGTATGACGTCGGCCTCGACCCAGCCTGAAGGGCAGACCTTCGCCACGCGAGCTCTGCCCCAGGCGTACGCCGCGCAGCATAAGCCACAACCATGTGCTCTGCAAGCGGCGTCCCCGGCCTATGGCGCAACCTTGCCCATACCGGGGTACACTGTGTCAGGCGCAACCAAGCGTTCGCGGCACCAGTACCTACACTGGGAGCCAGCAACCGGCTCTGGCAGCGCCGACCCCGGCAATGCAGGCTTCAACCAGCGTCAGGTCTTCAGTAGCGTTGGGCGTACCCGGCGGGGGTGCGCCAGCCGCAGCAAGAGTGCTACTGCGCAATCCGCCTGCTGGGGACGCGCCTCAGGCAGCGACCCAGCAGTGGATTCGCGAGAGAGACCGTCTCGTCGTCGCCGCCGCAAACCTTCGACTTTGGCGGGGACGACGCTCTGGCCAACCGGTTGTGTCGCTGATGCGCACGCCAATGGTTGCCGAGCAGTCGGCGGACTCCAGCTCCACCAGGCTTCTGTCGACGGACCTGAGGGCAGAGCCGGAGCGATGCCACTTGGGCCAAGATGCCCGAGTGTTCTTCGAGCGACGTCGAGAAAGGCGTCGCAACCAAGAGGCTGGCGTCAGCATGACGTCGGCCTCGACCCAGCCTGAAGGGCAGATCTTCGCCACGCGAGCTCTGCCCCAGGCATACGCCGCGCAACATATGCCACAACCATATGCCCCGCAAACGGCGTCCCCGGTCTAGGGAGCAGCCTTGCCCATACCGGGGTACACTGTGCCAGCGGCGAACCAAGCGTTCGCGGCACCAATACCTGCACTGGGAGCCAGCAGCCGGCTCTGGCAGCACCGACCCCGGCAATGCAGGCTCCAACCAGCGTCAGGTCTTCAGTAGCGCTGGGCGTATCCGGCGGGGGTGCGCTAGCCGCAGTAAGAGTGCTACTGCACAATCCGTCAGCTGGGGACGCGCCTCAGGCAGCGACCCAGCAGTGGATTCGCGAAGTAGACCGTTTTGTTGTCGCCGCCGCAAACCCTTGACTTCGGTGGGGACGACGCTCCGGCCAACCGGCTGTGTCGCTGACGCGCACGCCGACAGTTCACGGACAGACGGCAGATTCCAGCTCCACCAGGCTTCCGTCGACGGACCTGAGGACTGGGCTGGAACGATGCCACCTGGGCCGAGACGCCCGAGTGTTCCTCGAGCGGCGACGAGAAAGGCGTCGCAGCCAAGAGGCCGGCGTCAGCATGACGACTGCCTCAACCCTGCCTGAGGCGCAGACTTTCGCCACGCGAACTCTGCCCCAGACATACGCCACGCAGCATATGCCACAGCCATATGTCCTGCAAACGGCGCCCCCGGTCTATGGCGTAGCCTTGCCCATACCGGGGTACACTGTGCCAGCGGCAAACCAAGCGTTCGCGGCACCAACGCCTGCAGCAACAGGGGCAGGATGTACGGCCCTGGAGCCCCACCTCCGCTCCACGAGGTGGCCGCGCAAGTTTTGGCCGCACCTGCCCGAGAAGTACGACGGCAGCGTCAACCCGGCGGGGTTCCTCCAGATCCACTCCACCGCCATACTTGCCGCAGGAGGGGATGAGGCCGTCATGGCCAAACTACTTCCCCGTCGCCTTGACCAGCGCAGCCCGGTCTTGGCTAATGGACCTCCCTCAGGGTTCCATAACTTCCTGGGGAGGGCTCTGCCGGCAGTTCATCGCCAACTTCGGCAGCTCCTACACCCGTCCCGGCACGGAGCCTGACCTCCACGCCATCAAGCAACAACCTGGGGAGTCGCTGCGCTCCTTCATCCAGCGGTTCTCCCAGGTACGCAACACCATTCCGCATATTCAAAGTGCTTCTGTGGTGGCGGCACTTCGACAGTGTCCGGGACGAGAAGATGCTTGAGAGGCTTGCAACCAGAGAGGTCTGCGATGCCTCCGAGATCTTCAGCCTGGCGGACAAGTGCGCCAGAGCAGCCGGAGGGCGGAGTTGGCACTCACTGCCAGCTTCCGAAGCCGGAAGACAGCCCGAAGACGGCGGAGTTCAAGCTGAGCTCCCGACCACGTCAGACAGCCAAGAGCCAAGCACTGGCTGACTTCGTGGCTGAGTGGACGCCAACGAAGGTTGACCCAGGGGGCCGCGAAGACGGTGAACCAAAGTACCGAGCTCCGGCCTTCACCGGGCCTCACTGGACGCTCTTCTTCGACGGCTCCTCGCGAAAGAAGGGGGCCGGTGCCGTCGTACTGCTCCTCATGCCATCGGGGGAGCAGTCTGGGTACATGGTGCGTCTCAATTCCAAGGCAACCAACAACTTGGCAGAGTATGAAGCACTCATCTTTGGCCTAAAAGACAGTCCTGTCTCTGGGCGCTCGCCAGTTGTTGGAGCAGGGCGACTCCCAGCTAGTTATCAAGCAAGTTAAGGGTGAATGCCCCTGCAATGACCCACAGCTAGCTGCTTATCTGCTCCACATGCGGATGTTGGAGAAAGACTCCCTCGCCTTGGACCTGCGCCATGTACCGCGCGCTGGCACGACCGCAGCTGACGACCTCTCAATGAAAGCCTCCATCAGAGCCCCTGCGCACGAAGGAGTCTTCGAGAGGATGTTGCTGCGGTCCAAAGCCCGGCCCGCCGAGCCGGGCGAAGGGGGCTGAACCAGTGCCTCGAAGCTAGGCAGCCCCGGCGGCCCTGTATGCCGCCAAAGGATCGTAAGAGTCACTGGGGACTCCGTGCAACCCAGCGCTCAAGATCCAGAAGCTCAAGTAGTCCCGATGCATGGACCACGGAGGTCCGGGACTCCTTGAAGGACATCCTTCCTGATGAACGTGCATCCGCTGAACGGATGGTGCGGATGGCTAAGTGCTACGCGCTGGTATCTTTACTGGCGTGGCGTCACGACATCCTATTGCGGTGCATAACCCAAGAGGAAGGCTGCGATTAGCTCGCAGTAGTCCAAGGAGGCGAGTGCTGGGAACGCTCATCGTCCCGCACGTTGGTCGGTTAAGCCACCCGGCATGGCTCCTACTGACCGAGAGCCACCTGGACGCCGTCAAACCGGTTAGGGATGCAATGTGTGCCAGGTCCACGCCAAGCAAACCCACACAACCGGTGCAGACGGGCACCCAAAGCCGTCGGGGGATACCGGCTCCTCCATGTCGAGGGCCAGCCGGACTTCCTAGGGCCGGGTCACGGGAACTACCCTTCCACATGGTATGCGGGGCCGAAGCCGTGCTTCCCCCTGAGATCGCCATGGGGGTCCCCCCGTGTCCGGCGTACGACGAAGCCACGCATGACCCGCTCTGCGTGAAGACAGGCGCTCCGACGCCACCCCAGTAAGTTCACCATGCTTACTTAGGTGTTTATTTAAATTACGCATTAATTTATATGAACACCTCCCCATGCTCTAGACAGTGTGCGTCCATTGTACACTTGGTTCCTCTTTCCTGCTCTCATACATAGTCGATATTTGCCGTCCTGCCGAAGGCGGTAGTGCTTGGGGTACCTGCCAGAGTCCCGGTGGCCTTTTGGATCTCCCCCTGTAAGGGTACTGTACCGCCAGTTGGTCTCCTCCGAGAAAAGACCTACGCTAGACCGGGGGGTCAGGAGCCTTGCTTTGCCCGGTCTTGCACCCAAAGCATGCGCACTCTGCCCCCCGGCGCTGCGGTCTGAGTACCAGGGGGCCGGACGGTTACACCCTGACTGGGATGGGGCCAGACCTCCGGGACCAAGTGCACTGGATTACCCAAGCCCTGTATTCCGTCCTAGGAAAGTAAGCCAAATGAGACTAAGGGACAGGAAAGGGGGGACCACTGAGCAGTTCCGGACTCCGCCTCCACAGCCGGGCCGAGCTCCGAGGCCAGCCCTCGCCCTCCTTTCAGAGGCGAGCGCTGATGCCGGACCTCACGCCCTTCGCTGGCTTGAGCTCCGATGACCTTCGGACCTCACGCCCTTCGCTGGCCTGAGCTCCGATGACTTCCGGACTCTGCCCCCATAGCTGGGCCGAGCTCCGAGGCCAGCCCTCGCCCTCCTTTCAGAGGCGAGCGCTGATGCCGGACCTCACGCCCTTCGCTGGCCTGAGCTCCGATGACTTCCGGACTCCGCCTCTACAGGCATGCCGAGCTCCGATGCCAGCCCTCGCCCTCCTTTCAGAGGCGAGCCCTGATGCCGGACCTCATGCCGTTCGTGGACCTGAGCTCCGATGACTCCCGGACCTCCGCCCCAACAGCTCGGCCGAGCTCCGATGCCAGGCTTCACCCTCTCCTAAGAGGCTGAACTCCGAAGCCGTCAAGACCATGCCAGCACAGGGAGTACTCAAGACGAGAAAGTGCGCGGAAAGGAAGAGACGGAGGTCCCACCTCGGGCTCGCTATCTCCCCCGAGATGGGCCCGGGGCCACTGTCGGTACCCGCGATATGGGGTACCCCCGCGCACAGGGGGAAAATGCCTAAGAAACTCGCCCTTCTCCGCAGGGAGAGCTCCGAAGGCACCACGCGTCCAGCGGGGCCGGACCTCCCTCTCCTTAGAGGAGAGCTCCGGGCTCGCCATGTGGCATACAGAAGCCGGACCTCCCCCTCCGCGGGAGAGAGGTCCGAAGGTGCCACGTATCCGGCGGGGCCGGACCTCCCTCTCCTCAGAGAGGAGCTCCGGGCCCGCCACGTGGCCGACAGAAGCCGAACCTCCCCCTCCGCGGGGAGAGGTCCGAAGGCTCCACGTGTACCGCGGGGCCGGACCCCCCTTCTCCTCTGAGGAGGGCTCCGGGCCCGCCACGTGGCCAGCAGAACGGCGCTGCCTGCCCCCGAGCGATAGGCAGCGGGCGTAAAGGCGCCCCACACCTTGCCCGTACAAGGTATTCAAGGCCTGCGTCTTCCCAAGACGCGGAAACGCGGAGCACGCGTCTGTCAGGTGCCGTTGCGCCCAGTCGCATCACGGACTGGCGCACGGTGTCAGAACCTGCCAGCTAATAAACGCCGCGACAAGCATCCCATACCGCCTGCGCCGTCAGCAACCACTACGACTAGCATGCGGCATGGGCAGGGCGGCAAAATGAAGACTCAGAAGCCTTCGACCAGAGGCAACTACCGGCGTAACTACAGATACGGTATATAATAGACAATCTTCCCAGGACCACCTGTCGGGTCCCGGCTCCCCTTGTAAGCCGCCCGAGTCTTGGACTATAAAAGGCTCGGGTAGGCGTCGATAGCAAGGGTTCGCATTTTGCAACTCATACGCTAGCCATACACTCTCAAGCTGTAACTCACCCCCAAGCTCAGGCCCCCGGCCCTGAGCAGCAAGCAATACAGCGAGCTCCATAGCTCGCCGTGGACATAGGGTTTTACGCTCCGGCGGCCTGAACCACGTAAAACTCGCTGTGTCAAGCTCTCCCTAACTCGTCCATCTGCGCAAGCTTTCCGCTAGGAGTCTAGCCCCGCCGAAAAAAGAACCTCCGCGGGCTGCCCAGTGCAGGCCCGGGGGAAGTGTCGACCGAACACTTCGACAAGAGTCCTAACTAAATCTGTTGAGAAAACACCATATGAGACGTAGACTAGGAAATGTCCCGGATTATCTTTCCTCAAAGTTTGGGGATGTGATGATTATGTCAAACATTTGACGTCAGACAAACTTACTTCCAAATCAGACAAATGCTTCTTTGTGTGATATCCTAGGGAATCCAAAGTATACTATTTTTATAATAAAACAAAGGGTAAAATGTTTACTGTTCGCAATGGTGTCTTCTTGGAGAAAGAGTTTCTCTAAAAAAGATTTAGTGGGAGCAAGGTGCATTTTAAAGAAATTCAAGAAATATCTGAAAATGTTTCGGCACTCTCTAATCCTATACAGGATGTATAAGATGTTTTACAACCACTTGATGAAACACCAGTCCCACGAAGGTCTACAAGGGTACGTCGTGCAACTAAAAAGTTGACACTCCTAACCACGGAACAACAGGAAATGGTATTGCTAGACAATAATGAGCTTGTGACCTACACTGAAGCAATAATGAGACCCGACTCTGAGAAATGGTTTGGAGCCATAGAATCCGAAATAGAATTCATGCATGAGAATCAAGTTTGGAACTTGGTTGATCCAATCGATGGTGTCAGACCGATCGATTTCAAATGGATTTTCAAGAAAAAGACTGATATGGATGGAAAAGTTCACATCTATAAAGCACGATTGGTGGTGAAATGTTTCAAACAAATTCAAGGTGTTGATTATGATGAAACATTTTTGCCCGTCGTTATGCTAAAGTCTGTTCGGATTCTCGTAGTAATTGTTGTATATTTTGATTATGAAATATGGCAGATGGATGTCAAAATAACTTTTCTTAATGGGAGTCTGATTGAGGATGTGTACATGACACAACCTGAGGGTTTTATCGATTCTAAAAATGCTAGAAAAATATGCAAACTTTAAAAGTCCATCTATGGATTGAAGCAAGCATCTCGGAGTTGGAATCTACGTTTTGATGAAGTGGGCAAAGGGTTTGGTTTTATCAAGAACGTAGAATAACCTTGTGTTTACAATAAGGTTAGTGAGAGCGCACTTATATTTCTGGTCCTATATGTAGATGATATATTGTTGATCGGAAATAACATTCCAGTACTAGATGTTGTTAAATCCTTATTAAGGAAAAGTTTCTCAATGAAGGATTTAGGGGAGGCAGCGTACATTTTGGGCATAAAAATCTATAGAGATAGATCTAGAAGGCTAATTGGATTAAGCCAAGACACATATATTGACAAGATATTGAATTGATTCAATATGCAAGATTCTAAGAAAGGTTTCTTGCCAATGTCACATGGCATCACTCTAAGCAAAAGTCAGTGTCTTTCGACGCCTGATGAGGAAAAGATGATGAGAGCGATTCCTTATGCTTCGGCTATTGGATCTATCATGTATGCCATGTTGTGTACACGCCCAGATGTATCCCATCCTCTAAGTGTTAAGAGCAGGTATCAATCAGATTCTGGTGAGGCTCATTGGACAGTTGTCAAAAACATTCTTAAGTACTTGAGAAAAACTAAGGATGTGTTCCTAGTGTTTGGAGGTGAAGAGGAGCTCGTTGTAAGAGGTTACACCGATGCTAGCTTCCAAACAGATAAGGATGACTCTAGATCGCAATCCGGTTTTGTGTTCTGCCTCAATGGAGGGGCAGTGAGTTGGAAAAGTTTCAAGCAAGACACAGTAGCAGATTCAACGATGGAGGCAAAGTATATGGTAGCTTCTGAAGCTGCAAAAGAAGTTGTTTGGATCAGAAAATTTGTTTCTGAGTTGAGTGTTGTTTCTAGTGCGTCCGGACCTATGGATCTATATTGCGATAATAATGGGGCCATTGCACAGGCAAAGGAGACTAGATCACACAAAAGATATAAACATATACTACGACGCTATCACCTCATTCGAGAGATTATCGACCGAGGTGATGTGAATATATGCAAGATGCATAAGATTTGAATGTGGTAGATCCGTTGACAAAGCCTATTCCACAATTAAAGCATGAAGCGCACATGAGATATATGGGTATTAGATACTTACATCAGTGATTCTAGTGTGTACGTGGGAGACTTGTGTCATAGCTATGTTTATGTACTATTTGAGTAACTATTATTCACATTGATAATCAAGTATGTGACTTGTTCGTGAGACTCTTTGTTAATTATAATGTTACTCAAAATGATCTCTAGTCTACATCACTATATGAGATAATGATAGTACGCAGACTAGCACATGTATTAATTGATGATCACGTTTCACGGATCATAGATATGGAGATATCAAATTAATAATATGAACACATATTAGTGAACATGGTGTTGGATAGACTCATTCTGACACACTTTTGGGATTGTTATTTACATATGTGCCATCAGTTGGTCTTAAGTGATACATCTGCTAGGTTCTTAGACCTGAGATCGCCATTGTTTCTCACTATGTGTAGTTGTGCGCTTTGAAACTATCAAACATACTACGTAACTGGTTGGTAATAAAAATAGTCATCAGGTACATGATGAAGTATGAAATGAAATGTGTGCGGATGAAGATGAGATTTGCCCCTCCTAAATAGCAGGAGAGATATCTCTGGGCCCCTCGAGATAGTTGGATTGGAAACTGCATGGCCATGCCAAAGTGATTAAGGAGTTAATCATTATGACTAAAAGTTAGTCATAGATTGAATCCACTATTTGATCGAGTGAATGTTCGAGCTATCACAAGGATGACACGTATCTCGCCTTGAGCTTGACTGGTATCGTGTGGCAAAAGAATTAGCATGTGAATGTATTTAGGTTCAGCCGATATGATCTTTATGTACATTCGGGAGTCAGTATGTCATGCTAGGTACCTCTACTGACTTGTGTTTGAAAACGGTTTTCATTCATAACCGACTGTACGTGAACCTAACGGGTCACACACTTAAAGGATGGAATATTGAAAAACTTGCCTATATGATTGTTTCTAGTGCAAGTGGGAGATTGTTGGTGATATGCCCAAGAGACAATCATAACAATTCGGATAAAGGCCTGATGGATATTCGATCCATAAAAAATTAGGTTACTAATGGGCCTGTGACCTAAAAGCTCATTAGCGCGTCTATAAATATGAGGGGTAGGGTTAGGGGCAGATTACTCCACCATGTAGCAGCCCTAGCCGCCACCCCTCACAGGTCACACGCCGAAACCCCTGTCGCGCGCGCGTGCTAGCACACTGACGCACGGTGTTCCTACCTGTACGTGTGGACTCCGTGGAGGAGCTGTTGTTACTGCTGCGCTGATCGGCTACGGTGACGTGACAGCGTTCCTGTGACGAGGATTCAGGAGGAGACGAACGTGATCGTCTACTTCTCCTACACTGACGCGCATCTACGATCAGTTGCGCGTCTAGTAGTAATGATCCATGACCTACTTACTCGCATCTAGTTAATACGATCAAATTGCTAGAATAACGTATGTCTATTTTCTAACATCCGGCCATGGTAGTGCTGGCAGTTTGGTGCGCATGCACAGTGCCACCAGTTGATGGTGAGAGTGCGACACGGTACCCGTGGCGCTGACACGGGACCGAATCCGACTGTGCAGCGTGCGGATTCAGCTGCCGCCTGACCGCGACGGCCATCACCAAGGCGTTGATCGTACTTGCTGAGTCCGATGACCGTGCCTTGCCGTCGTTCTATTTACTACCTGACCTCCGTTCTTGGCAAAAACTTGCAGTCATACGACGAGCCCTAAAATCACGCATTATATCAGGGAGAATCAAGAGATTCACTAGTCAAACAGTGAAGAGAAGTATACATCTTAAAATTTTTAGTAGCAGAACAATGTACTGTACGCAACGCAGCACACAGAACCCGGTCGGCGGAGGGCCGGGCAACGCGGGTCCCCGCCCACGCGTCCCTCCTACGCAGCTGCTCCCGCACGGGCCCCTGTCGCCTCCCCACGATCGCCGCTCGCAAGGGTCCAAACCGCCACGAGCTACGGGCACTGCAAACCAGTGCGGCCTCGCACTGCTTCGTTTCGCTCGCCGCTCGTCGTTTGCGGCGACGCGGGGGCTCGCGCCGCTGTTCCGCGACAGTGCCGGTCGCGTAGAGGTGGTTATGGGCGGGGGGAGCGGATGGAAGAGCTAGGGGCCCAAAGACGTGCGTGCGTATGGGCCAGGGAGGTGAGCGCTGCCCCACCCTGCCTCCCCGGAGCCGGAGGTCGGTTGTCTCCGCGCGCGTTGTCGCGCACCGGCGGGCCATGGCCTCCTGCCCGTCCGGGAGGAAGCCGCCACGGGCAATATAGCCAGCCTCCCGCCGGTCGCGCCGAAACGACGTCTCCTCCCCATCGGCGTCAAGGCGATCTAGATGCCGATGCCGCCGCGGGTGCCTCAGGCCGAGCGCGTCCGGACGTCGCATCGCCTTACGGCACTGCGCGCCGCGCAGCATCGCGACGTGCTGCCGACCTCCTGCACGTACCTACGCGTGAGACCAAGAAGCGTCCGTCACTGTGAGAGATCGCAACGCAACGCAGTGCATGCGAACGCGCGATGGGCACGCACAGCCACATGCCCACACCATATCCTACTAGCAGGTGATCATACAGGCGCCGGGATGGACGTACATGCACCGCTGGCCATTGGCCGGACTGTTGCTTCGTTGCTTTGCGCGGAGCACACTTCCGGGGATGGGCCGTGCCTTACCATCTCGCGCCGGTGATCCGGCAGGTGCCAGGGCCACGTCAGGCGGCGGCTTGTCCATGCTTTGGCAGCTAAGGCATCCATGCGCGGTCGACCAGAAGCTGCCATACGCAGAGTTTGATTAATCCATGGTTCGTCCACTGGTCGGCAACAGTTCGGCTATGCTGGCAGGGACGCGGAGTGGAAGCTGACAAGCGGAAGCGGCCGGGCATGCAGCAGCGGGACATGGAAGGAGGCATTGATTCATTCATGCCCTAGGCCCCTAGCTAGACATGGTCAGAGATCTGGTGGATCGGTACTGGGTGTCGTATTGTAGTGTTATCAGAAGATCGAGTGGGGTCTCGAGTAGGGTACGTCGGAGAGACGGGGCCGATTGACACTGTAAAATTGGGTTTGTTTGGAACGCTAGAAATCCGTGGGAAACAGCTCGTGCTTTGCTACTCTGTTGATCTGACTGCAGAAGTGTTTTCCGAAATCATTGGATCTGTACGTACCGAGACCGATGTGGTCAGCTGCATGTGCTGTACGAAGGGTAGCCGACGGGATCACGCTAAAACAAATCAACACTCGGCCGTAGTTTTGCGCGTGTCCAAGTTTCAGATTGGTTCATCCAGATCAAGCGCCAATGGCATTTTCCTTTTGTGATCTTACGTTCTTTTAATTAAAAACGTTGCTGCACGGCCCAGACTCGAACGGGAGGTGGTGGCGTCTTGCAAACTTCCAACTCCCGATGAACCCGGGTTTAACCGTGCGTCCCAGAGTTTCAACATAGAGAAGCCGAGAAGCTTGTCCCAGCTCAAACCATACTTTCCTGCGTGAGTATGAACCAACGGTCGACGTACCTCACGAGTCCAACTGACCAATATCTCCCCAAAGTGGTCGGACTCCAAGGTAGCGTCACGTCTCCGGCCCGGTCGGCGGAGACAGCTCCACGGATTTCAGAAACGCTATGTACTGATTACGACATGGCCGGATACCTGGAACCCAAAAAGAACACGGCGGCCATGAGCCATCCATGCATGCCGCCGTGCGCATGCAGAAGCTTTTCTCGTACCTCGGGTGTGTGCGCGCTTTAGCCGGCCAGCATCGCCAGAGAGAACAAAGCCTGGCATGCCTCGAGGTTCCGATTCGATCCGCATATACCCCGCACGTTTCGATCGGGCAGGAAAAAGGAGGAGAGAACAAAAGACGATTCAGGCAGGGCGCTCGATTGCTGGAGCATGTGAACGGTGGTAAAGCGGCGTCCCTTTACCCAAGCGCTAGGAAGGCATGTGGAGCAGTACGTGCATGCACCACCGTCGCCATTGGCTCGCCGGTAGCTGCTTGGCGCATCAACGATCCAATCCAATGCAACTTGTTGAGGAAAAGGAAAACTGAAGAACGGTCTAGCTTGCGCATGTGGACCTGCTGCTGCACGTTAGCGGGTAAAGTAGCTAGCTAGTGGAGTACTCATCGGTCTCTTCACCTTTTATTCCTCTTGGGGCAATATTAAATATCTATTGGCAGTGACAACAAGCGTATCACGAATCAGTAGAGAATGCATGTGCAAGCTAAGCTAGTACTAGAATCTCCCGTTTCGTCCCGGTATCTAGTATAGCAGCAGCACGGTGAAAATAGAGGTGATTCTAGTACCTCCTAGCTAGGCTGAGATGAGACTTCGCAGCAGGGCTACAGTGATACTGTATCTTCTTAGCTTTACAGTTGTATACCGCCGCAAGTGCTGCGCCCACTGGCTTCCCGTGTCATCGGTCGGCCCTTCTTCTCACCTGGCATGATGATGCAGTCGACAGCATGCACCCCCACTCAACTCAGACGTTCTTTCAAGGCCGATTTGATTTTGTCCACAGAGGTATCGATCAGAAAAAGGCGAGTCGACTGCATAGCAAGCCGCTGGTGATATGCGTCGGTTCAAGATGTCGGGCGCGCTCGGATCTTCAGTGTTCAACGTCGATCTCATGGCGTGTCCAAGGTAAAAAAAAACGGCGAAGCTGCGTTGGTGCGGCTAGCGTGCCGTAGCTCGGGAGATCTGGATAGCCAGCAGGACGAAGCGGCAGGGGAAAAAGATCTGGTCAGTTGCGGTACACTAGCTGCTGGGCCATGGCGACACGGCCGACGGCCGGCGGGAGCGCGACACCCCACACGCGCGCCACTGTCAAGTGGCCAGCGCGGCAACTCAGGTGCCGGCCCGGCGTGTGCCCGCCTTTGGGCGCCGCGCGAGGACCACGCCCCGGGGCCCCGGCCACGTATCAGCGCACGCACCGCACCCGAACTTCCCAGCTCCCCGCGCGGCAAAGGCAAAGGCTGGTGCCAGACGAAAGCCGCGCGCGTTGCCGGTGCCCCCACCCAAATCTCCTTTCTACTCTACTTGCGCGCGCCCGCTTGCCGAGCCAATCCCGGTCGCGGCTAGTGGTGCTTGGCCGCCCCCCCCCCCCCCCCCCCCCCCCCCCCCCCGCTGCGCGACGGGGCTGGTTCACGTGATCGAGGACGGAAGAGGGCGCGCGCGCGCGGCCCCGCGCTTTCCACGGTATTTACCGGTTGGTTCCCGTGGGTATGGGTGGTCGTCATGCGCGCCCAGGCGCCTTTCCATGATGCAGCGCACGCCACCGAAACCCGAAGTTGCCGAGCGGCCATCATCATCGCGGTTCATTCTCGCCTGTCCTTTCCGTGTCCGCCGTTGTACTACTACTACTACTCCGCCCCGGCTGTCACGTATGGTATGGGTGTGGCTTTTCGCGGTCCTGATGCTCTCTCGCGAGCTTTTGCTCGGGTCGTTATGGCGTCCCAATCTTTGAGTGATGCTGCCAAAAACGTATATCTCGCACGATCTTTACTCAGTCACTATGACCATCCCTGGGGGCTGGGGGCGGCTGCCTGTATCCATGGTCCGAGACGATTGCCACATGTAGGAGCACAGAAGATGTGTTCCACACAGTGGATACGTTATTAGTCGAAGTGCCTCAAGCGAGAAACGCAGGTCATACCACCTCCACTCACGACCTGAACGAAAGGTGTTGCGATATCATAAAAAACGACCGTCCGAAAAAAATCACAAAGGCTTAGCTCCCTAGCTCTTTTGATACCAGATGGGACTGGTATGAAACATTACGGCAAAGAAGCCGGAAAAGAAAGTGCCTCGCGTTACCATCCTTCCTTTGCGAAATCAAAAGAAACAGTGGCAATCACTCAGTCGACGCGGGAGCCTGATCTGACATCGCTAGCTCTGCAGCAAGACATGACGCATATCCGCTGGTGCTAATGCCGATCGAACTTTCTCCCGTTCTTATGAGAAATCATTAGCCGCATTCTCCTTTGCCGTTTTTCTTTTCTGAGAAACCATCATTAGGACCGGGCGGTTAATAAATATAATACTCAGCCGATAAACACATCAACGTCATGTATACTCGTTTTTTAACTAGAATGCAAACAACACTCTGGGTGCAATCATATTAAAATATCTCTTAGATTATACGATCTACATAGTGACTATATTTTTACATTTAAACTCTTCAACCTTCATGCTTTATTTTCTTTCAACTTATGTTGTCAGATGGAAAGATTTATTTATAAAAATACAGTTACCATGTGATGTAAATCATGTGGTTCAGAAGATATTTTTGTACAATTGCATCGGTGGATCGTTTGCACTCTAGTCGTAATACTAATTATAAGCACACATATAAAAAGGACAAGTTAATCTTTGTCTTGGATGGTTATAGTAACCGGCAATGATTCAATCGGCCCGATTAATCAAATGGATCCTGTCGGTACCCTCGCGCACAGGGGGAAATGGCTAAGGACCTCGCCCTTCTCCGTAGGGAGAGCTCCTAAGGCGCCACGTGTCTAGCGGGGCCGGACCTCCCTCTCCTCAGAGGAGAGCTCCGGACTCGCCACGTGCCCAACTGAGCCGGACCTCCCCCGGGAGAGCTCCGAAGGCTCCACGTGTCCCGCGGGGCCGGACCTCTCTCTCCTCAAAGGAGAGCTCCGGGCCCGCCACGTGGCTAGCAGAAGCCGGACCTCCCCCCTCCGCGGGGAGAGCTCCGAAGGCTCCACGTGTCTCGCGGGGCCGGACCTCCCTCTCCTCAGAGGAGAGCTCCGGGCCTGCCACGTGGCCTGCAGGACGACGCTGTCTGCCCCCGCGCGGTAGGCAGCGGGCGTAAAGACGCACCATACCTTGCCTGTACGAGGTATTCAAGGCCCGCACCTTCCCAAGACGCGGAGACGCGGAGCACGCATTTATCAGGTGTCGTTGCGCCGAGTCGCATCACAGACTGGCGCGTCGTGTCAGTGTCTGCTCGCCAATAAACACAGCAACAAGACATCCCCTGCCGCCCCTGCCGTCATCAACCACTACGACTAGCTTGCGGCATGGGCAGGGCGGCAGAACGAAGACTCGGAAGCCTTCGCCAGAGACAACTACCGGCATAACTGCGGATAAGGTAGACAGTAGGCAATCTCCCCGGGACCACCTGTCAGGTCCCGGGCCCACCTTGTAAGCCACTCGAGCCTTGGACTATAAAAGGCTCGGGTAGGCAACGTTAGCAAGGGTTCAAACTCTGTGAACTCGCATCATAGACATCACTCACCCTCAAACTCAGGACTCCGGTTCTGAGCAACAAGCAATACATCGAGCATCTCTGCTCACCGTGGACATAGAGTTTTACGCTCCGGCGGCCTGAACCACGTAAAACTCGTCGTGTCAAGCTTCTCCCTCACTCGTCCCTAACGTTGAATCTCTCCGCAAACGTCTAGCCCCTCCGAAAAAGAACCTCTACGGGCTGCCCAGAGCAGGTCCGGGGGAAGTGTCGACCACACACTTCGACAGATCGAATCTATGCATTCAGTAGTCTTTCACTATCCATACGTTCTTTTTCGTAAGTTCCAATCCATACGTTCTTTTTCGTAAGTTCCAATCCATACGTTCTTTGAAAAGCTTTGTTCATTTGCTGGGGGTCATTTTGCACTCCCTAACCAGACTCAACACAGGCGTGGCATCACAAGAATTTTGTTTTTTCTCTAAAGACTAAAACATTATGTCATGCCAAGTGGTGTACAAGAGCTTTGCCATTCCAAAGTAACATCCATCCATTTTACAAGTCATCCATGGAAACCTCGCCCCACCTACAATCTCCTAAAACCCCCAATAAACCTTACAATTCGTCACTCCAAAGGTTTGAACATGTTCATGAATGAGTCCTCCTTCAAACAAAGTAGGGGGTACCCAGCTCTTGCCCTAAACATTTTGTTTTACTCTAATCACCTTCCATGACCTCGACACCTAATAAGAATATTAATCCTAGACAACCTCCTCCACGACGCCTGCAAGCACGCGCGGTCCTTGTCCCTCCTGTGTCTCCCCACCCGTCCTGCATATATCAAGCTGTGACCTGCGACAACAGCTTGTCTTCTTTCCCATTTTTTTGTTTCACAGCCCCAGCAGGATGTAGTACACCAGCGTGATGGGCAGCGCGATGAGCATGCCGAAGATGACTCTGCAACAAAGGAACGCAGCGCAAGCGAACGGGGAGTGAGACAAATTCACGCGCAGAGGCAGCAGGGAATGAGAATCTCGGCGTTGCCGTTGCGAGACGGAGGCTGGGAGAGGAGCAGCAGGTCGCTTACCCCGTGCTGAGGATGTCAGGGTGCACGCCGTACTCCTTGGCGAACACGAAGGGGACAATGCCCTGCGGCAGCGCTGCCTGCTCAGCCAGAAAACAAAAGGAACTTCAGAGAGAACGGTGAAAAAAGTGCGAGCGTTTTGTGCGTGCAAAGTCTAAAGCGAAAGCGATATGTGCTGCGCTTTTCCGGCGCAGGGGGGCATATCGATCGGCATGCCCGGCCGGCCACTCGAGCGCAGCTCCGTTTTTTTTTGTCAAAAGGCGGTTCTTGTCAGTGGCATGCCTGTGCTCGTGCCGGCGTGTGTTGTGCAGTTGGTTGGATGGTCGAGCAGGTTTTCCTCTGGTTTTACCTGCACGATAGCGACGCGGAGGAGCGTGCCGCGGAGGCCGACGACGATGGAGGCGGCGGCCATGACGGCCGGGCCGGTCAGGAACCGCACGGCCATGGAGAACGTCGCCACCTTGTTCCCGCATGCGATGATCCGCGGCTGAAGCGCCATGAACAGGCCTGCATTTCGGCACGCACGCTGTCAGTACAATATTCACTGTTCCATTCGCGCCGGGGGAGTAGAAGAGAGAAGAGAGGCGCGAACCGAGGCTGAACATGGCCATGCCGAGGCCGGCGTCGGAGAGGATGGAGATGGACTTCAGGATGATCGCCGGCATCTCGAAGTTCCACCTGCAAGAGGCGGTTCAGGTCGGTAATGGATCGAATCGAACGCCCATTGATGAACCTCGTCGGGGGAGGAGATGGGAGGGGAGTGGTTACCTGAAGCAGACGAGCGACCAGATGAGGCCGATGAGGCTAGAGTAGGTGTTGGGGTTGCGAATGAGCTTGCGCCACACCATGATCAGGATGAGCCTCGTCATCACGCTCGTCGGCGGCATCGCCGCGGGCCCTGCTACGCCGGCCTTCCCGAGGGCCGCCTTCTCGTCACCAGCCTCCGCGTCTCTCTCCGCCGCGCTCATGTTCCCGAAGCTGACGTCGCGCTCCACGTACTCCTCGCCCCTCTCCTTCCTCCCGTCAGCTGCAACTGACCGTTCAAGAACAGCGCGAGCTAGTTAGAGCGGAAGAGAAGCTCAACTGGAACAGCCGGCGAGTGGAAAGTACTAGCTACCTTTGCGCGGGGAGGCAACGGCCATGCGGCCTTCCTTGACGGCGGCGGCGTCATTGTACTCGGCAGCGCCGTTCATGAACACGTCAGACACTGGCGACGCGCTGGAGCTCCAGACGAACATGTGCAGGTCCTTGCCGTCCTCGCCCTTGGCCTGCCCATTGACCGCCTTCTTGGCTCCCTTCGCCGGCGCCGCCATCGCCGGGTTGGGCGCCGGGTACTGGCCGTACTTGTTGGCCTTGCCTTGGGCGTCCTCCTCGTAGTTGGACGGCCTGGGGGTCGCGCCGGTGCGCACCCCGAACGCGTCCCCGGCGGCGAAGTTGGAGCTCCGCCCGACCATGGAGTAGAAGTCGGTGTGGTTGAAGCTGGATCCCCGCGGCGTCGGGTTCCGCGACGACTGCAGCGAGTAGATCTCGGCGTTGGTGAGGTTACTCGGCCGCGGCGTGGTGCTGGAGAACCCCATGGACCGGCGCGAGTAGATGTCCGAGCGCGACGCGTTGGAGCGGCGCACGGTGACGTGCAGCTTGCCGTCCTCTTTCACCTCGGTCTCGGTCTCGATGGCGTCGTTCCGGCCGTCGAGCGACACGACGTCGGGGTCGACGACGATGGAGGCGATAGCGCCCGCCGTGTCGGGGAACTGCTCCGTGATGAGGATCCTGGCGCCGCGGTACTCGAACATGAAGAGCATGAGCGTGTACCAGATGATGCACTGGAGGACGACGATCTGCACCATGAGGCTGCCGGAGAAGTCGCCGTACATTCCCTTGAGCAACGGGATGCCCATGACGAGCGTGTTGGGCAGCGTGGACAGGGAGAAGAACGTGATGGTCCACTCGAGACAGCCCCGGCGGGAGAGGTGGCTCCAGACGGTGAGCAGCGCGAGGACGATGAGCTTCTGAAGCGTGTCGGCGGCGATGAAGCGGAGGTTCATGGTGTAGGGGTTGTTGGTGGAGATGAAGTGGAAGGAGAGCAGCGGGACGGCGAACAGCGCCACGAAGCGGTTGATGCCGGAGCACTGGTCCGGCGTGAAGATGCGCCACCACTTGACGGAGCCGTAGGCCAGGATCATGGCCACGTACAATGGCACCATGGCCGTCATAACATGGTAGAAGTCCACGGCCGTGATCATCTTGCCACCGCTGTCGCCTTGCCAAGAATCACAGTTTTATGGCAAGGGGCGGTGCTTGGGCTCGGTGGGGGAGTGTGATACTGATGAGTAAGGTTGAGCGGCGGAGGGTAGGCTGGCGGGGGAGTTGATGAGGGCGGGAGGGAGGAGGTGGAGTAGGGGTGTGTGATTATTTATACACATCTTATGAGCACTGCACGCTCCCCGACATGAGAGATCAGGGGAATGCGGCATGGGTTTAAGGAATGTAAGAAATTGAGTTTCCCTATTTAAATATCCTCGCAGCTAAATAAAAGGACTTGCTATTTTCTAGTCGACTAAAAACAGTATCTGTCGCCCAGTACCTTTGTTTATATATCGCAATAGATCTACCGGTCCAAACGTCATCTTAAGCGGCCGTTTGGCTCTTAGAATCGTTTCTAATTCTATATAGAATCACTAGGATCAATTCGAAACAGACATTTTTTGAATCGTTTTATGTGAGAATCGGTCTGAAACGTTTCTAAAATTTGGCCTAGGAGCGTGAAATCGGGTTAGAGGTGTTTCACGACCTAAATCGATTCTGTACATGTACCTCCCCTCAAAGTTCGGTAGGAATTACAGCAATTGTCACCACCTCTTCTTCCACCTAATCCTATGTGATGAGATCACTTATGATATCCGTATATGTGGTTTATTACGATATTATACAATCTCACTTTCTAAATAATATACATGTTATAACATGGCAAAAACAGCATAGCCCATCCAAGGGTAAATAGGTCAATTAAATCCTCCATCTTTTTTACTGAAACTGAAACAGGAAATTAGCCAAACGGTTATAAAGTGATTCTATTTCAGGTTGAGAAACGTTTCTAGATTGAAACCGAAACGTTTTTGATTCTTGAAGAATTTAGGACCGTATCAAACGGTTCCTTTTTCATTTTTCAGTTATGAGTTCTTCATTCTGTTTTCCACAATTTTCGTCAACTCTATCACTCTCTTACAATACCTTCGCTGGCTAGTGTTCCTCACCGTCGCCCATGAAGCCTCGAGTCCATGATGAGATAATAATGTGTTATAAGGGATATTTTATATAAAGTTTATCAATTTAAGATACTCCGAGTTAACTAACTCCGAAAATAGACATATTTTAGAAATGGAAGGAGCACATCAATCTTTATACGAACACGTGGCCGCTTGTCAAACACTTCTTTATCAAAATGCGGTTTGCCATACTCTTAGCTCACATCCCGTACTCATTGTACGATGAATAAAATTACTCGGCACAGCTTAGAGCAAATATGGCACGGGAATATGAGATGAGGAAAATGGTGAATCAAAGACGCAGCAGCAGTTCGCTGAGCATCTTCAGTTTAACCTGAAGGCGCAGCGGTGTCTGAGGCCGTGACGCGACGCGACGGTATACGGTGCGCCCGCCTCCAACGTACCGGTCCGCGAAAAAAAAGAAACTCGCGAGGGGCACAAGTCTTGTACGGCGCCCATGCCGGAGCGCCGACAGGACAACCAAAAAGCTGCGGGGCAGCTCCAAAGCCGCGCGAATAATCAAAGCCGCTCCCCCAGTGCGGCCGCTGTTGCCGACCACCCCGCGCCGGGTGCCGTGCCCCCTGCTCCCCTCTCCCCTCCGGTCCGCGCACTGGCCCTGGGGGCGGTGATTACCTCGGGGGACACGGCGAAAGTGGAAGGTTTCTTCACGCCGGCGCTCGGGGCTGGGCTCTTCGCGCGGCGGCGTGCCGACTCCTGTCCGCTCCGTCCCCCGTCATCATCGCCCGCCCTCGCAGCTCGGCGCGTAGCGTCGTCTACGGAAATACCTTACCGTGTCTGCGGTATTAGTACTGCCATCCCGGTGCTCCGGTGTGGTCTGTGGTGCACCGTTAGAAAACCCTTTTGGCGTCTCGGCTCTAGAGGTGGGAGATGGGCCGGGCCAAATTTGGGCGGGCCGAAGCCCGACGGGCCGACACGGCCCAGACACGAAAATGGCTCGAAATAGATTCGGGCCGTGCCGTGCCTGGATTTGGAGGCTTCGGGCGGCCCGACCCAAAATTGGCCCATCGGCCCGAAAAGGTCCATTGGCCCGAAAAGGCCCGAAATGCCCGAAAAAGCCCGAATTTTTTTGGAATGTTCTCTGAATTTTTTGGATTTTTTTAGATTTATTTGGAATTTCCCTGATTTTTTATGTATTTTTCTATTTTTTCGGTTTTACAGTTTTTTTGGATTTTTTTTATTTACAGATTTTTTGAATTTTTTTGATTTTACAGATTTTTAAAGAATTTTTTTTGAATTATTTGGATTTCTTCTGTTATCGGCCCGTGCCTGGGCCGGGCCCGGCCCGAAATAGACCCGCCGGGCCGCGTGCCATGCTTGGGCCGCCATTTTGGTAATTCGGGCAGACCGGCCCGGCCCGAAAAGGCTCGGCGTGCTTTCAGGTCGCGGGCCGAATCGGCCCGAAGCACGAAAATTTCGGGCCGTGCCGGCCCGGCCCGACTCCCACCTCTACTTGGCTCCCAGCGCGCCTAAAAAAGCTGGCCGCCTCCTCGGCGCACACGCGCACGGGCAGAGAGATCGGTGGTCCACCGATGCTGCCGATTAACTATGGCGTGCTCCTGTTGTTTATCCTGGGCTTCATCAACTTCCAGCTGCTACCTTCTTCCTCTCCTGCTCTGTTGTTCGCGCAGCTGGACCAAGCTGAGGAAAACAGTATAACAGGTGACTGCAAAAAGGAGGTGAACGAATATGCCCGCCAAAAGCGAGAGCGTGGCGTGCCAGGCTTTTGCGCGTGCTTTGTCTCCGTAAACCGCATCTTAGCAGTCTTTTTATTCGTGATGAGTGAGGTCGCCCCGTGCGCGCGATAAAGTTGTTAGCCACGACATGCTCATAGCGAGCACTGGCCCTGCCTGTTGATTCCGACGGCCGTTAACATCCGCCTGCCATGTTTCTGGACGAAACTTACCACGTAGGACCTTTTTTTTGACAGGATACCACGTAGGACTTTGAGCGCACGCATGACAAAAAAACAACCGTTTTCTGTAGTGCAGAGGGTTATGTTTCTGCCTTTTTCATTTATTAAAGGGCTCGGAACGGCATCGAGGAGAAATCGTTAAAGTACTAGAGGATTGGACCCAAAAAAACAAAAGAAACGAGAGGCAAGGATGATGATGATGATACAAGAAAGGCTTCCTCTGCCGCGTGGCTTAGGCTAGCCAGGCCTTTTTTAGGGGACGACAAGCTCGAAATTCACTACTAGTAGTGCTACTATTTGTCGAGATTCCAAATGTTCTCATGACACCCTAAACCTAGCTTTCCAACAAGGGCACCGGTTCATCATCATCAGTACATGTTCTTTCCTTATGCGGGTGTGCGTGACATCCCTCTTTGCCCAAAAGCCCGGCCTAATGTGGTGCTTGCATGGAATGGGGGATTTGGCTCCCAATACAAGCCCCCTTCCAAGCCCCGTTTCCCGGAATTAAACTGTTTTCAGCTCTTTGGAAACGAAATCCGGTGGGGTTACTTCGTAGGGGGTGGGGACTGGGGAGGTCTGGCACGCCATCGAGATGACTCAGATGAGCATGGTGAGGGCATCGGCAGCCCGCCCGCACGCACAGCATGGTATATTCTCGCTTCGCTACAAGCGGAATTCATTCTCCGGATCCTGGTGGCTGTCCGCTTTCGCATCGCACACTGCGTGCCTTGCTAGACTACGCATGCAGTCAACCAGTCGCTGGCTTTCTGCATGATGTGTGAAGCCTGGCTAAGCTAGGCCTCGTACAACCAACCGATCGCGCCCTCAATAACCGGTAGCGATAGTATCATCGTCATCACAGTTTAATTTGGCGTCCTTCCAATTCCAAGACCGTGTTTACCTTTGGACGGGAACGTTTTACGAGACGTTATTAGAGATGACCCTGTACTTGTCGCGGCCTACATTCCCTTGTCACGTACTACAGTACGTATCAGTTGACAAGATCCTTCTTTATCCTCGTCGTCATATTGTTTTTAGAAACCCCTTTTTTTCAAACAGAGGAGGGGTATTCACATGCTTCACACGTAACGTACTACTGCCTAGGCCTTTGCAACATGTAGTAATATAGAAAAAGCAACGGGCCACATGGATGGACCCTTGGGTTGCCAAAGCGCAACAGAGCACTGGCCCAAAGGGAACGAACGAACGGACGGACAGCCCATCGACACCGAAAAGCGGTGCGGGATCCGGTCCACGTGGGTGCGGATGTCGGGGACAAGATTATTATGGAATTCGATGCGGCTGAGCTGAGCTATCCACGACCCGTCACGCTCGCATGCGTATGCGTAAGTTTGCAGGCCGTTTATCTCCTCTTTTCTCCCTCATCGATTCAGCATAAATGTGATGTGACTTTGTATCCCGATCATATCACCTTATTATGCTTACCCCAAGTGTTTCGTGCACATCTCATATATACGTTTAACACAGCTAATTTAATTCAAAATAAACTATTTTGTCAAAACCTCAATTAATTCAGAACGGAGGGAGTACAGTATATACTTAGAGAAGATGTCTCTGCGCAGGATCAGAAACACGTGTGTGTATGAGCTGACAATGGCATGGAACTGCGAAAACCCCACGCCTTCTTTTAGCTGCTCGATCGTGTGAAAAAACTCCATCTCTAATCCGTGCACGTAACCGTACCGGCCGGTAATCCTAACGTTCTTCTTTCCCAAACAACTTGGGTGTACGTGCACACTTTCATTTCCTGTACCTTTTCGAGATCAGGCTGTACGTGCACTTTGTGGGGCTAGCTGCTGGCTAATCTCGCTCCCTTTAATTTGCTGCTGCGCTGTTATCCTCTTAACTCGATCTGCTCAATCAAGACCTGTTTATGGCTCCCCATGAACACGAGCATGTGCTCCCGGTGTGTCCGCACTCATCACTCCCTCTCTACTACGACTACGAGCACCCCATGGTTTTGACCGAGGTCGCCGATAAGTTTGACCGGTCAGCACACCTCGGCCACACATCAACCGGCCAGGGGTAGTTTGTACGAGTTGCTTGAAACGGTGGTGCGTGAAAACACACACATCAACAGATTAATTTGCTATCAAGTTTTGGGGACCAGTGGTGCGTTGGAGTCCGGCTTCGCATTGCGTTGCGTGGATCATTGCAGTACTGTATAGTAGTACTGTAGAAAATAGGAATTGGCAGATCTGGGATGGGATCGGGTTGTTGGAATGAGGCCAAGCAGCTCGGCCTCGGAGTCGCGTCCCTCCAAATTGCAAGCACCGATTTTCAGTATCACGTCGGAAGTCGAGCTGAATCCGTGGAGAACTGGTCAGTATCGGTTGCTCGATCAATGCTCGTTCGTTCGTTCGTTCGTTGTCCACGCTCGCACACTACACCAATAGTAGTCGCAGCCTGCACTCGTGAACCATGATTTGGGCGTGGCGGGCGGGCCCTGCTGAAGCTGACTGCGGCAACTTCCAATGGCCCGTCAAGACTTTGGCCTTTGGGGCTCGATGATCACGGTGTGTGAGCTCAGGTCGGCCTTGTGCGTGTGCAAGAGCAGTTTCAGCGGCATGTCAAGTCAAAGTAGAGCTAGCTGCACGTGAAACATGGAGCGCTGCCAGACAGAAGACGGGTTATTGGGGCGTGCACGGCTGGCGTCAGAGGTTCAACCTCTACTACTATACTACTACTGCTAGGCAGTAGGGACAGGATCGCGTGGTTTG
Source organism: Neostapfia colusana (assembly GCA_030760725.1). NCBI lineage: Eukaryota > Viridiplantae > Streptophyta > Magnoliopsida > Poales > Poaceae > Neostapfia > Neostapfia colusana. The sequence continues at coordinate 51,909,431 of JASWHV010000020.1, forward strand.
GGCCAACATTCTTCGGAGTGGATTAGCGGTTACTCAAGCCTGGCGCCTTTCGGAAGGCCGCCCCCAAGTTCAGGAATGGTGTCTACAGACTGAGGTGTTCATGTTTGCCTTCTTTTATTTTCTTTCTCCTCCTTAAGGAACAAGATATTGCCGGGCGTACAGACAAGGTATTACTCCCTCCGTCGCATAAAAAATTGTTGTTTTGGACATGTTCGCGTATACCAAGGAATTATTAAATAAACTTTCTTTTCATTACTATCATAGTCCCTTTAATAGCTTGACTAGTCTATTTCACTAATTCTCAAACCTCTCATGTAGGTTCAATTCCTAGCCACACACATTACCACGCGTTTATTATGTTTTTTCACGAGACAAACTCCTCGGTTCTCCTTCAACGTCAATTTTTGTGCACTCATGGCTTCTATGTAGAACGTCAATTTTTTGTGCACCGGAGGGAGTAGTTATTGAGCTTGTACTGTGGATATCGAGCTAACGACTACTCTGATCTTTTGTTGATGACATAAGAAATGAGCTCCTTCGCAAGAAGAAAAAAGGAATGACCTAGTCTTCTTGTCCTATGGTCATAAAAAAAGGGATGGAAGAATTTATACTCCCACCGTTTCGAATTATTTAACGTCACCGTTTCAAATTATTTGATATTAATTAGTTCATATTAAACTAACCAGTATCAAATAATTCGAAACAGAGGGAGTAGTACATAGAAAAGGGAAGCTATTGCTTTTTTCTTTGAGGAAAAGGAAAGTTATTGCTAACTCAACTGATGTTGGGGAAGGGATGCAAAGGGATACGTGGGCTGATGGTAGGGAGGCTAAGCACTGGGCCCAAATGCAGCCCATGTAACGCCCGACAGAGCTCATCCTTGAGGGCAGACTGCTCCGTGGCACTATTATCCGGCATGGTCTTTCAGCAACACTACGAGATCAGCGCAAACGCAGTACTGATACATGCCCACCAAAAAGTGCTTACACGGCAAAACTGGTCAGGAAACTGCGTTTTGCACTTGCACCTGATTATTTGGTTTGGCTGGGTGGGGCCTTCGGATGCACCACCAAATGGCAAGGGGTATGCAGACGAAATCACTCCTCTAGCGACACGTGTGCGCTCAGGCCAGTTCACAATGTTACACGTACACTTAAGCAACAACACTGGTCAGGGCGTCGAGCACTTGCTGTCGCGTGGGCAGTGCAGGGATCGCGCCTCTCTCCGTCACAGTGAGAGCTCCACAGACATTTGCAAATTTCAGCGCTTCTCTCAATCGGCCTTCGTCCTGTTTAAGCCCCAGGAGGAAAAAAGAGGTAGCGGTTAGCCTTATAGCATAGCTTCGGATCGTGCGGCAAACACAGAAGAACAGGGTATCATGAAACATATGCATGGTAACTGAAGACGATCCCATACATTAGCTTATCAAATTCTCGGTAGATGAATCTGGGTATATGCTTAAGATAGTAGATAGCAAGTCACCAAATCAGCAAGTACCAATGGCTAAAGTACTTGGCACCCATGGTGCCAAATGTAACTGCAATTGGCAACATATTTAGTTCTGTTTTTTCAAAAAAAAACAGGGAGATTGCCGTTACATCTTGCAATATCCATAACTAAGTATCTCGGGCTGATGGGCTCTACATAAAGAACTAAATATACAATACATGGATCATTTTAGTTCATTTGAAAAGATTTTCATTCAAATTCCTATGTAATACAAACATGGAGAAAGGTGCCGAGCAAAAACTGCATGACATCCAGGTAAGAGTTTCACGCTCATGTCTCCTGAATCCCAATAGAACAAAAACAGAGTATACTCATATTCAGCAAGTTCTATTCGTACCTGGAGAAGTGAAAAATCTGTGGCCAACTGGGATAGAACTCCAGCAACAAAGGCATCGCCAGCACCAGTTGTATCAACAGCAGTCACCTTCAATCCACTGACTCTCCCACTAAATTCCTGTTATTTGACAGGAACTTTAGATTATATTTTATTTTATAGATATATTTTTGTATGACATTTGACATGGTTACCAAGTGACACATGACAATAGAAGGATTGTAAGATCAGGGCTTGAATATATTCACCACAAATAAACAGCTCTATTTACTTCACCAAAGGATTATATCAAATGTTGTGTGATTTTTACCCGACAGCCAAGTATATGTTACAGGAGGAATAAAAAAGTAATGGTATATCACAACAAGAAGTAATAAAATATAGTAGTCTCCACATCATAGGCATGTAAAATTACCTTGGAATAATATCTACAGCCATCTGGACCTTCAGTGACTAGAAGCAATTTCAGGTTTGAGTGGATAAGTTTCTTTATAACAGCATCATCATATGGATCCTTTCCATTAGTCAGAAAGGAAACCTCCTCTTCACTTACCTGTTTCAAACCAGATGCACAGTCACCACAAGTTCCGCGTATGACATGAATTACTATGTAGTCCCTACCTTGATAACATCAGCTGTTTCCCATATGCTCAGAATACCATCCCTAGCATCCTCAGCTGATGACCACAATGGGACCCTCAAATTTGGATCATATGAAACAAGTACTCCGGCATCTTTAGCTGCTTTGGCAGCTGCAATATGTGCAGTTTTACAGGGCTCAGTTATAAGACTTATTGAGCCATGATGAAATATTTTGGCCTAGTGCAAGCAATATGAATAAATCACTGTCAGTTTGTCACAAATAACAAGATTAAAGAAAACAAAAGTAGTGGAGAATCATAACTACAAAAATGGCGGCATAACTCCATTTTATACCTTTCTTATAAGATCAAGGTCAAGTTCTTCTTCTTCAAGTAGCATATCTGCACTTGGATTACGGTAGAACATAAATTCACGTTGACCATCACTCCGAAGTGTCACAAAAGCCAACGCTGTTCTAGCATGAGCATCAAATAGTAATCCTTGATTGTTAACGTTATTCTGCTTCAATATATCTGATAGCATATATCCAAATTCATCATCACCAACCTGCATGCAAAAGTTATGAGTAGAACTCCAAGAAGATGAAAAACTACATTATGTGAAAAACAAAGCCCTGGCCGATTTTGAACATGAAAGGGACAAAACAGCAAATAATTATCAGGAATATAGATGAACATAAGCAATGTGTTATAGTATAAGTGAATTGCCCATCTTTCCCTATCTGCTTAAGCTTTTCGGGTCAACCGGTCGGTGCATCGTAGCTTAACATGGTATCAAGGCCAGAGGTCTCGAGTTCGAATCCTAGCGGGCGTGATTTATTAAAATAAATTGCAACCGACTTCAATTACACTTTGCAGCCTAAGAGAGTCTGCACGTGAGTGAGAGTGTTAAAGTATAAGTGAATTTTCCACCTTTCCCTATCGGCTTAAGCTTTTCGGTCAACCGGTCGGTGCATAGTAGCTTAACATGGTATCAGAGTCAGAGGTCTCGAGTTCAAATCCTGGCAGACACGATTTATTAATATAAATTGCAATCGACTCCTAGTCCAAATGGGTCGGACCCTTCCCCGGACCCTGCGCAAGCGGGAGCTACATGCACCGGGCTGCCCTTTCTTTTTTTCATTTCGACTCCTAGTCCACTTTGCGGCTCAAAAGAGTCTGCACGTGAGAGGGAGTTCTGCTACTACAAATGACCAGTTGCTCACGCTTCTTCGTCGCTTTGCTGCCTCTACACCTTTAAGAGTTGCTGGTTTTGTAAGTCAGTCTTCTGCACCTTCAGGTACTGTTGCTGTTTCTCAGTCTTCTACTGAGTGACCACCTTCCACTTCTGCTCCAGGTATCTGTCCATAGATTCTTGATTTTGGTGCATCGTTCCATATGACCCCTTATCGTACCAGTTTGTCCTCTTTGAGTCCTTCCTCTTGTTCTTTCACTGTTCATACTGCCGATGGTTCCCCTCTTCCTGTTGTTAGACAAGACACTCTTTTATTTGACTCATTTGATGTTTCTGATGTTTCCTATGTTCCTGGTCTAACCACAAAGCTTATATTCGCTAGCCAGCTCACTGATCATGATTGTCGAGTGATTCTTGATTCTGATCTTTGTTATGTTCAAGATTGTCGCACGGATCGCCTGATTGGTATTGGGCCTCGTCGTCGTGATTCCCAACACTCTGGGAACTTGACTGGCTTTGTCTTCCTTCCGTTGCGCCTGCCAGTCTAGACGGATGCGCCTCGTCTATCTACTTAAGCTTTTCGGGTCAACCGGTAGGTGCATAGTAGCTTAACACAATGAAACTAATATTTGATAGTTAAGGGCATAGAGAGTATGCCATCATGAAAAATGATAAACAAATTTGCACTGCCCTTAATACTCAGTGTCCCAACGAGAGGAGCATCTGTACATGCTTGTGATCCCAATTGTTTGAATAATATGGTTAACCAAAATAAAGATGAATATATTACCTTTCCAATGAAAGCTGATGACCCACCAAGACGAGCTATTCCAACTGCAACATTGGCTGGTGCACCCCCTGGGGCCTTCTTGAAGGCTGGAGCTTCTGCCAATGACACGCCGTTGACAGTTGGAACGAAGTCAATTAACAATTCTCCAAAACACACCACATGTGGAGAATCGCTAATTCCAGGGGGACCTTCATCGCTTAAGGATGCTTTCGTTTGAACTGCTATTGGAAATTGGATCGAGCAGGAACTAAATCAAACTCTCTGGCATTGACATCATCATATATAAATGACAAAATGTTATAGCTCAGAAGCTAAGTATGTTTGTGTTATCCAAGACCCTTCTATGTAGCTGACCCATGAATACTATAACATACGGCCAAATAAAAACAGTTCAGTCCACAGAAGAATGTGAGGTTCTGAAGAATCATAGATGGGTGATAGGGAGACCAAAATACAAGTCATGTGCTGGTGCTGCTATATTTTGCTGGAAACAATGCGACAACAGAAGGAGCTACTTAAACAAAGCAAAGCGACTATGACCTCGTTGCAGCAGCCAAAGGAAAGGACCCTTGCTTAACTAGCCCGTTAGATATTCTAATTCTACATTCTCGACCCATGTTCCATGTAGACAGCATGCTACTACAATGCCAAACCCTTTCAATTATATCATATAAACCAAGTCAACCTCAATCTCCTACATTGGGTTTGAATTTCCATCCGAAGATCAGTGGATTCAGCGCAGTAGTTTGGCACATCATGCGTACACGCCCACTCGCAGGACTACACATCATACATTGCAGAGGGTGGAGATTACAAGAGCAACCCGCATGAAACTTTGAAATATAGGTTGGAAATTAGAGGCTGCACAACTCAGACTAGTTTAACTGAATTCACCTCTTCCTAAACCTCCGACGATTGACTCCAAACGTCGCTAAGTACTGAGTCTACGATTGACTAGGTCATAGAAAGTCAACGTTCGTAGAGGCGGACAATTCGCACAAACAAGGCCATCTGTCCAGCCACACACCTGGCTAATGTTTCAGTTACTACAGAACAGTGTCCACATTCCTCCCGACCCGAAGTTAGCGACGCCATCTCTTAGCACCAGAAGCTGCTAACAGCGTAAACTCTTGATCCTGACCCCAATCACTGCCAAGTACTACTAGCAAGTATAGCAGCTAACGGGCATAGCTAGTGAAGGCACACTCTCGACATTACGGTCAGGAACATGTGATACCTGCGGCCGCCCGGAGCGGCGCAATGGGGGCGACGATGCGGAGCCGCGCGGTGGGGGTGCGGAGGGAGAGCCTGCTGCCGCCGGCGCGAGGAGGTGCCGGGGACGGGAGGCCGCGGCCCACTGCGCAGCGCGGCGGCGCGGCGTGGAGAGCCATGCGGATGTGGACGCGGACAAGAGCGGCGCCGGCCGAGCGGGGGTTATATGGTATGGCCGTGGCGGCCGGACGCAGCCGGCGGAAAAAGCGAGGTGATCTAGCGCCGCGGCGAAGAGCTGTTGTGTCGGCTGGAGTCTGGGCTGCAGCCTGCTGCTGCGAAAGTGGAGGGGCCAGCTTGGCGGCTTGCAGATGGTCACTGATGAGATCGTAGCGAGATTCTTTTCTTACGATAAAGACATACAGTATCTTCTATGGTTTTGTTTGTCAGTTTGTATATAGGACGTTGATTTTCTTTTGGGAGCTCACACCTATGGCTATACACGAATCTCACAATACAAGCATTTCTGGTAGATATGTACTCTCCCGTCTCATTATTTAAAAATTTGGAACGGAGAGAGTAGTGAGAAATGCGTATATCCGTTTTAATTGAAGTATTCATCAACTATGCATACTCTTTAGCACACAATCATGAGTATTGACATTGGGTACCTGCAGCTCCTGAAGCAGCATGAGAGCTATCTCAAGTTCTATAAATTCAAGGAAAAAATCACACATCACTAATATTATAAAAAAATAGATAATACCCTTAAATATGTTTTTAAAATTACCTACTATTATCATTAAAAAATAAAACAAAAATACTCATACTATTGTTGTGTTTGATAATTGTCACTTGAAATGTTACTTGCAGGTTATTTACAGAGGAAGTTATTGATGTCGAACTTAGACGCAACTATAAAAATGTGAGAACAACACAAACATGATACGTGACGCGTGTAGGAGATTGGACTCTACAATTCTAAGGCTATTCACCTATTATGAATGGAGATTAGAAATAGAATTGGAGTCTAATAATGTATCCATGATTAGTGAGTGGGCCCTTTTATATTGTGTGGTGAGTGGATCTGTAACTGCAGGTTAAGATGTAATTTCTGGTTGAATAATGTGGCCATACCTCCGTTGGAGGGGATGGTCGGGATGATTTAGCCATTATCTAAAAAAATGTCTTCTGTTGATACAGCTAAACAACACTTAGTACTTTCACAGGCGCACAAATAGACCAGTCTGTCAGCAAGACGCGCGCGCGGCGCACTTGAGTAACTCGGAGTCCAGGATGCTCTACTTTCGTCGTACGGGGTCACCATTTGTCTGTTTACGTTCGTCCCACTGTTACTACTCGTGTGTCCTCCCAACCAAGAGGACGCGCATCGCTGTATTATTAAATCGTGCAGCGTTTTGTTTACGCGGCTTATTCCCACCTCCCAGGCAGCCAGGCTGCTAGCTAGCCTTGCTAGGACTCTGTCGCATTTCACAACTCGTGCTCGCCCCTCGGTACGAAGCTTCACGAAAGGCTACAGCCTACAAACTTCGTTCCGTTCCTTAGCTTTGCATTGGAATAAGCCTCGAGTCCTCGCATATGTTGTGTCATTTCTACGCTCGTTCTGTCTCGTCTCCCTTTACTAGACCTAGCTCGCGAACGTTTGGTTTGGCAAAATCGTCGTCGACCAATGTATACAAGTCAAGCTCAAGAAGTCTTTCCGTTCACAAGGTTGATGTCCAGTACAGAATTTGAAAGCACACAAATAAAAGCGCCACGCGTGCAACGCGGCCATTTGACGAAGACGTGAAAAATCCATCAAGGAGTTCAGCCCCTGCTTCTACACCGGGCTAAAAAGAAGTACTTCCCAGATATTTAATCATGGCTAGAGTCAACGAGTTAATCCTTTTTCTTTTTGGTTTCTTCTCTAGTTTCATCCTCTATTGTTTTTTTTTCAAAAAAAAAGCAGGCGTGAAAAGTCAGAAATATTCTTAGACGAGATTTAGTAAACGGGCCATTTCAAGTTAGGTACTGTTTGGATGGCGTCTAAACTTTGTCATGTCTTAAGTTTAGCGAACAAAATAGCCCTCGCAGTTTAGCAAGTTTTGACATAAAAAATGAAGTAGAGGCCTATTGAACAACTACCATACTTATGCCACAAGTTCGGTAACCAAACAAACAGAAGCCAGAATAATTATGGCTCGCTGAGTTTTCAACATGGTAAAGCGTGACCACCGACCAAAGAGGCATAATTCGAATTTTAACGTCATTGTGGCTACACGGGCCACAGCAAAATATTGTCATATATATTTGCCAACTTGTAGTAAAAGTGAGGTGAACAATTTATTCACCGCAGCCCACACAGTGCGCGGGTCCACTCAATGCCACGTGGGCCCGCGCCACATGGAGCCGGGATCCCAGGCCCACATGGTGGTGGGTGCGCGGCTTCCAAGGGCCATAACCTGGCTTGCGGCACCGCCACTGGCCAAGTTGTCCACTAGGCAAAAGAGGCAGTCTGCAGCGCACCCGATCCGGCAAGTGGGACGACTGCCTCCGGTCCCAGCGGTCAGTCAGATCCACAGCACCATCCGGTCTCACGTGACAGTCGGTGGACCGTCCACTCCGAGCCGAGGGACCCAGCCGCTTGCTCGCTTCCATTTCATTTTTCTTTTGCTTTCGTCGTCCTAAATTCCTAACCAGTTCTGCTCGTTCAAAGCAGTCAGGTTACGTGACGCGAAGACCGTTCAATATCTCTATTGCCTAGTGGACCCGGATGACCGTGGACCTACTCGTCAGAGTCTATTAGGTGCAAAGGACAAGCCGCCAGCGAAGCGCATTTTCCTTTCGGAAAAATCACGCCTCTCAGTTTTCACCAATCACAGCCTAACCTTACCTATCAGTTCATTCAAATTACTACTAGCTCTGAACAAATTATCTGCACAACCCTTGTCAGCTCGTCGAGAGAGGGGTCTACCCGTCTAGGTCTAGGCTAGTAGCAGTAGCCAGTAGGAGCGCGAGAATAGGATGGAGCGGCCGCAAGCCCGCAAACAAGGAGCCAGTAGCAGCGGGCGAGGCAATTAACGGGAATAAATTAGTGCGGCTTGGGCTGCTCGCGGGCAGGTCAATACGAGCACTCTCATCTGCCCCCGCATCCGTAGCCATGTTGGATCCACCGCCCCACCACCAGTAGCTGCGGCGGCGCGGCAGCAGGAATGAAGAACTTCTTCAGGAAGCTCCACATCGGCGACTCCACCGGCGACGGCGCCTCGTCGCCGGCAGCACCTCCCCCGTCGCCATCCAGAAAGGGCGGCGGCGGGGAGCATAAGCACGCTTCCGGGATATCGGGCTGGCTCAGCTCCGTGACCGGGCGGCCGCCACTGCCTCCTCCCTTGCCAGCGCCTCGTCCTGCTGCTACTGCAGCGACGGCTGTGCCGGCGGCAGAGGTGGAGGAGACGGCGTTGACGGCTGCGTTGGCCTCGTCAGTTGAAGGGAGGAGGGTGGAAGAGGAGGAGAACAGGGTGAGGCGGGAGGCCCGGAAGGAGGCAGAGGAGGAGAGGAAGAGGGAGGTGGAGATGGAGAAGCAGGAGCAGCAGAACGCGGACCTGGAAGAGTACCACATGCAACTGGCGCTGGAGATGAGCGTGCGGGAGGACCCCGAGGCGATGCAGATCGAGGTGGCCAAGCAGATCAGCCTCGGCTCCTGCCCGCTCCAAAGTACCCCCGCGGAGGTCGTCGCCTTCCGATACTGGGTACATCAGCCTTCCCATAGCCTCATCTCGATCCATATATCTTCTGATTGTCTCCTTACTGCAACGGAACTCACTCGCGCTATGTTACGCTAATTGAACGTTTGGGTGGAAGTGGAAATCGGGCTTGTCATATACTCATGTATCAGTGTGGTGAACGTCTGCCATATGCTCTATCGATAGAGGTGCACGCCTTTCTGATAACTTTTGAACTCGATACTTGAATAGAATGCGTGACCAGTTCTCTATAGCGTAGTTATGTAACTTAGCTCAATATGGTATGCTCATTTCTGAAGTTCTAGCAGACTCTGGTTTGGCCTATCATTCATAAAACGAGCTTTTATTTGAAAATAAGTTGGGTTGCTTTTCAGCATAATGAATAGCCAAGCTACTTTGTAGAAGTCTACTGGTCATCCATATTGTAGTATGAGTTGCATCCGCAATGCACTCGACCAGTCAAATCTGTAGTCTAGAAGCAGCCAGTAGCCACCATAAGACGCTCTCCTTCATCAGAGATTGTTGCAAAGTAAAACATTGCCCACCATATTTTTGGCCCTTACCATTCTCTTACTTTCCTCATATGGTAGATTTGTTCGTGCTTCACAGAGTTTCAATGCCCTTAGCTATGACGACAAAATCTTGGATGGTTTCTATGACATTTGTGGCAATGGGGATAAGCCTGCATTATCAACCATACCCTCCCTGATGGAACTACAAGAACTGCTTTTTTCACATGGAGGCAAGGCTGAAGCTGTAGTGGTCAACAGAGCACAAGATTCTGAGCTTGTTGCACTTGAGCAGAAGGCATTTATTATGGCCGTGGAATTCCGCTCAAAAAATGCAGAGTTTGTTGCCCCCACTTTGGTTCAAACTCTCGCTAATTTAGTTTCCAACTACATGGGTGGACCAGTCTTTGACCCAGAAAGTATGCTGTTAAAGTACCAGGATATGAGCAGTTCGTTGAGAACCAGTATTAGAAGTGCAGTCATGCCCCTTGGCCAGCTAAGAGTTGGTTTGGCTCGTCACCGTGCGCTGCTTTTTAAGGTGAGTACCAAACAGCATTATAGGCAGCTTTCTAAGCTTTACTCCTTTTTCCAATCATGAAGTTTGTCCCTAAAAAGTCTAGCAATTGTAAATGTCAAATCTCTGATATGCAATATCTTCCCTTGTTCAGTACATAATTTGACTCGAACACTTTCTTGTTCTTCTTGTTCAACTAGTAGCTGACTTTATCCTTGTTCTGTGTTCAGCTGGAGTGCTGGACTCATTAACATATTAGTTCATTACATAAGCCGATAAGCGTCAATATACTTTCAATATTTGCTCTCTGATCTTCAACGTATTGATGTCTGTATCTCTGCATAATTGCATCCAGGTTTTGGCTGACAGTCTTGCTGTTCCTTGTCGGCTAGTTAAAGGAAGGCAGTACACTGGATCTGATGATGGAGCCTTGAACATTGTGAAATTTAATGATGGAAGGTACTGTGCTTATGAATTCCCTGACAGCAGAAGATGTTTCTATCATACTTACTGTAATGGGGATTAAGGGTTAAGCTTATTTTTTCTAGATTTTTTTATTTCAGCCCCTTAAGTGAGCGACACAGATATGAACATTGTCTTATACTATTTGGCCCTCTGTAACATCTGGCCTATTTTCAGGGAGTACATTGTTGATCTCATGTCAGATCCTGGCACTCTTATTCCATCAGATGGCGCCGAGCTGGTTAGAGAATTTGATGCAAATCTATTTGCTGATGACCAACATGTTAGAAAAGATGATTGCAATACTCAGCTGGTGTCTTCTTTTAGTGAAGCTTCAAGCTCAGTGCATGGTTCTTTTGACAATGAACCTGTTGAAAAAGGATCTGTGCCTAGCTATGCTGGGCATTTTGGTTCATGTGGAGCAACTGAAAATGAAATTTCTGGGATATCAAGTTCATTTGAGGAGCTATCAGTCAGCACATCTACAAGTGAAAACATGCCTATAGCTTATGGATCTATAAACACGGACAGCACCATGACTGCCAAAAGAAAAGAAAAGTCAACTACATCAAATAATTCATCATCAAATTCACCTCCATCCTCTGGGACAGGTAGTACTCCAGCTGTACGTAGGATGAAAGTTAAAGATGTCTCAGAGTATATGATTAGTGCTGCAAAAGAGAACCCTCAATTAGCTGAAAAGATCCATGCCGTTTTACTTGAAAGTGGAGTTGTGGCACCACCTGACTTATTTTCAGAAGCATCTATGGAGCAGCCAAAAGACCTTATTGTGTATGATACCTCTCTTTTTGAAACTAGAGATGAAATGATAAGGACAATGAATCAGCTTGAATGCACATCACACGCAGGTCTTGATCATGGTCCTTCATTACCACAACATCCTGATCATCAACTCCAAACAGAGATTGTTCCATATAAGCCTCTGGACTTTAAGCCTGTTCAGGGAATGGGTATTTACCACCCCCCAGATATCCGGGATAGTGCCGCTCCCTCGTTTCCTCTGTATGAACCATCCACACCCCCCCAGGAAGGTGCATTACAGATTATAAAGCAAGTGCCTGTTACAGCTGCTGCTGTTGCAACAGCTGCAGTGGTTGCATCGTCAATGGTTGTTGCAGCAGCAAAGTCTAACAATGATGTTAAACTTGATGTGCCTGTTGCAGCAGCTGCAACTGCTGCTGCAGTTGTTGCCACCACTGCTGCTGTCAACAAGCAATATGAGTACTTAGATCCTAGTCAACAGTTGCTTAGCTTGGCAAGTTCTTCAAATAAATCAATCCAGAAAGTTAGACATGACTTCCAGGATAATGATCAGCTGGAAATAAATCAACGACATGCTAATGCACTAGAGCAAGAAAAGGATTCTTTTGAAGTGTCTCAGGAAGCTGAAAGGATCTCTGACAGGTCGACCGGGACTGACAGTGCGAGATCTGAGATTGCTCTAGATGATGTCTCTGAGTTCGAGATCCAGTGGGAAGAAATTACCCTTGGAGAACGTGTTGGGATAGGTACATTTCCCTTGATTTCTATGAATTCAGTTTTTTCATAACCCTGTCAGTATATTTTAACTACAGATTTATTTGGAGTACTACCAACTATTTTCCATTTCTGAGACATGTTTTTCCATGACTTGAAACAGCGCAAAACATGCTCTAAAAAATGAAATCATGCTTCCTTGTATTTTTCAATGCTGTTCCAATTCTCTGTTATTTTGTGGTTCAGGATCTTTCGGAGAAGTGTACAGAGGGGAATGGCATGGGACTGTAAGTACTCCATCCAAAGCCTCTTATTGCATTATAATTTATTACCAAGCCAGCGGGGAATCAGGTTATTTTTTTTAGAATGAATTCCAGTGTAGTGAAGAAAGATAAGGTTCTTATAGCGTAAGGAACACTTTAAAAATATGGTGAAGGATCCATGCCTTTTTACCTTGTCAAAAAACAAATAATTTCCATTACTTTGTTGCAAATTCATAGGAGCCCCCTCCCACCTTTCTAAAGAAAGACCACCTAGCCCTCATTTGTTTCGCTTTGTCTTGCTGTGAATCGTAATGATGTCCACCACTTCTATTTATTCTGCTTCTATTGCAATATGGCAATTTTCCCCTCATGTAGGAAGTTGCAGTCAAGAAATTCCTGGAACAAGATATTGCAAATGATGCTTTGGAGGAATTTAGAACCGAGGTATATGAATTCTGCATGCAAATATTTGAAGGCAACAAATGGGGAAGTGTTGGCTTTATGACTGACATGCTTTACTTTCTTAATACGAACAAACCAATAATTTTGAGCCCAGAAAGTCAATGGATGCAGAACTTACATATCTTCCATTTGACTGAGGTTGTATTTGCCCTCAACATTGTTGTTTTGTATTTAACTAACAGTGACATCAGTAGTATATTAGGCTACAAAGATTTTGTGGACTGTGGTGTAAATGTATTTTTGCCAAAAGCTGAAGTTCACATTAAGTACAACACTTAAGTATTGTCCTTTATAACGAGATGTAAAATGACACTGTAAGAATTATCAAGACAACCTTATAAAACAATTTAACATCAGTAACCCATTCTGTCAGTGGTAAATTTTGGACGGGTACGTCTTACCAATTTAACTTGAGATGTTATGGGTACTAAACGATACTGTGTCTATCTGAACAATTTTAAGAGGCCATCAATATTTTACAAAATATAGTTGTTTGACTTGAACACAACTGCGTTTGTGCTTTTAGTTTATATACATGAATACATATGGGTCACAAAATAACCTACTGCCTGGCTGGCATCCAGCATGCTACAATATGAAATTTAGATGACTGGTAATAAACATGCTCTGTTGATTTTTGCAGTTTTAAAATCTGTAAAAAAAGGGGCATACCCAGTGCTGAAAGCTCCCACACTTTGTGGGGTCTGGAGAAGGGGATTTCTAGGCAGCCTTCCCCTTGCTTATTTTGCTTAAAAACTGTCAAATTTAACAAATTTTAGTTAGCTGGCTTAAGCAAAACATAGTTTATAATTATATTGTTCTGGTTTATACTTGAAGTTTCAAACATATTTTTGTTGCAAAACAGATTACTGTCATACATCCTCGCAGTGATATGAATGAAATTTCCTGTTGATATGTATACTTTATATTGATCAGTCCACTTCACTTTTTTTTTCATGTTTACTCATAACACTCTTTATTTCTGTTTAGCTACGAATAATGAAAAGAGTGCGCCATCCTAATGTTGTTCTTTTTATGGGTGCTGTCACTCGCATACCTAACCTTTCTATCGTGACTGAATTTCTTCCGAGGTACCTTCTTATCCTTTGTTGAGAACTTTATAACTTTCCGTTTTGAGTCCGCACTTAACTGTGAATTGAGTAGTATGGAGTATAATGACCACCAATTTCTTTTATTCAATACTTGATTGCCTTAAGCCGACCCCAACATGCTTGGGATAAAGGCTTGGTTGTTGTTGTTGAATACTTGATTGCCTTTGTAGGACAAATAGTTTAAATTCATCTATCTTCTAGTCTAGAGTACACAGATGATTGCATTGACAATAATTCCATGTTTTTCAAGGAAATTATTTTCATTAAGCTGCTTGTTATTAATTGGCAGTTAAAATCATGATATCTTATAATCGAAATCTTTAACCCACTGCCCTCTGGCCAAAAACATACCCCTGAATTCTAATCATCCTTACACCCAGTGCCTGGTTCTTTGCATATGATTTTGAGAGACTAGACTCTAGATTTCATGCATCCTTTTGTTCATCTTAATTCCCTCTTTATTCTCTCATGTAGATTATTTTTCACTTATTATATTTATATTGATTCATCATCATTAATCTCCTGTATTTTGGAAAGTTAAATCCCTATTTACAAATATGTAACTTCAGCTGCAGGTGTAGATTTTGGCAAATGCCACACTTGGTCATTTTTTAAAATGACTAACTTGTTCTTAATGGAAATTAGTTAGTGGAAAACAACTGTTTAAATTCCTAAAATAAAAATCATTTAATCTCCACATTTCATGTGCTTTCAAACTTGTTCCTCATATTTATGCAACAACACCGAAACACTGCCTGTTCTGAAGTTTTTGAAAAGTGTGTTACACTCTTTTAGAAAGATGAGGATTCGCCCTCTGGGGCAATGAATTTGCACTGTGGGTAACAGGATGTGGAACAATTGTTCAAATATTTAATGACATTGCATGACCTATATGAGGCTACAATATGTAGTCATATATAGCTACCTATGCGTGTTTAAACTTTATTCGGATGAGATTACCATTGCTATAAGTCATTATATTCTATCCTGTTTATTATTTTATTTTGCATAAATGCATATTTGTTAAATGTATTATTGGCTCTGCAGAGGTAGCTTATTTCAGTTGATCCATCGGCCCAACAACCAGTTGGACGAAAGACGACGTTTACGGATGGCGCTTGATGTGGTAGGTCAAAATTTCTCTTCTTGTTCATTTGTAATAATTTTTGAAACACCTTTTAATATTTTGTTGTTGCTTTCACAGGCCCGTGGTATGAATTATTTGCATAGTTGCACCCCAATCATAGTTCACCGAGATTTGAAATCTCCAAATCTACTTGTTGACAAGAACTGGGTTGTGAAGGTAAAGAACAGGTGCATTAACAGTGACATGCTTTGGATTTTTGACATTATTAAATATATAATCACTTTCACTTTTCATATTGCTTTTTTAGGTTTGTGATTTTGGATTGTCGCGTATGAAGCATAGTACTTTCCTTTCATCAAGATCGACAGCTGGAACAGTAAGCTTGAATATTACTATATTAAATAAGCTATTTTCCGTTTATTCAGATAATAAGAACTTTACTGTCCTCTCTGTTAGACACTGTAATTAGGGGTGTGTCACAGGGTATATTAGTCATTAGAGAGGGATTAGGGTTAGGGGTAGTTTAGTCTTTTCTCCCCTCCTAATCTCTCTATATAATCACACTTGTACCTCAGCTTTTCTATTATCCTCAATACAGCTATCATTAGCCCTCTTTCATGGTATCATTAGCTAGGAATAATTAGGATTAGGGCTAAACCTAATCCTAATGGCCCAGCCGCCGTCGCAGCAGCCCTGGGCGCACGCTGCCGCCGCCACCCCACCTTGGGCCGCCGTCGCCAGAGCCACCGACGCCCCTGAGCCACCGCCCGCCGCCGCCCGTCGCCGCCAGCCGCTGGATCGGGGCCGCGCACGCGGGGGGGGGGGGGGGGGGGGGGGGCTCCTTTGGAGGACAGCGCGCGCAGTAAGGGGCCGCCGCCACCCCACCTTGGGCCGCCGCCGCCGCCACATCCGGATCCGGGGCCGCCGCGCCCTGGATCGGGGCGGCTCCGCCCGAATTCGGGCCGCCCCCACCCGGATGGGGGCCGCGCACACACGGGGGGGGGGGGGGCACCTCCCCTGGAAGGGCCGCCGCCCTCTAGTCTGCCGAATCTGGAGGCACAACAGCCTCTGGAGGGGGCGCCGCCTCCTTAGGAGGTGCTGCAGCCCCCAGGACCCTCGCTGCTGGAGGTGCCGCCCCCCCTCCTTCTCGAGAACCGGTCCAGCCGCCGGTGGACCCCTCGTCGGTACCACCAGCAACCCCGCCACTGCTGTCACCTTCATGGCAGGTACTTGCGTGCTATGGGACTCGACCGGCCTTGACATCGACGGGAGCACCACGGCGATCCCGCCGATTCCGTTCCCAGCCGCCGGTGCTACTGCTGAGAATACAGCTTCTTCCTACGGCACCGTCACTGCGGAGACCTCTGACATCGCCGCAGCACTGGCCGCCTCTCGCGAACGTGAGCGGGCACTCGCCCTTGCCCTAGAGCAGGAGCGTGCCTCCGTGGCGTCACTATCCCACCAACTCGAGGAGAGTGCTCGCCGATCGACGAGTGTTGTCCACGAGCCTCCCTCGGACGCTGGTATGTACTCGGCTTCACTTATGGCTGCTCTTCATGCACAGGCCGTAGGGATTCAGAACATCCGGACGCTCGTGCCGATTGTTCTCAGCTCCGAGTCCACCTCATATGTTCGGTGGCGTGATATGGTGCTCCTCACGCTCAGGCGCTACTGCCTCGATGACCACGTCCTCCAGGACGAGTCTTCAGTATGGGTGTTCTGGATCAGCATGGACAGCCTGGTACTATCCTGGATCCTTGGCTCCCTGACAGAGGAGCTATAGGATATCGTCAGGCAGCGCGGTGGCGGTACTGCTCGATAGGCCTGGCTAGTCCTCGAGCAACGGTTTCTAGGGAACCGCGCGACTTGAGCCCTCCACATCAACACTCGGTTCCAGAACACTGTCCAGGGTGATCGTTCTATCTCCACCTACTGTCGGGAGATGAAGGGCATGGCGGATGCTCTACGTGACCTTGGTCAGCCGGTCACCGACAGCGCTCTTGTTCTTTGGGTACTTCAGGGCCTGAACGAGCGCTATTGTCACCTACGGACGTGGCTACTTCGACTGGAGCCACTACCTATCTTCGAGAAGGTATGGTCTGATCTTGAACTTGAAGAGATCACTGCAGGAGGCTCTACTGGCTCTGGATCTATCACAACCTTCTATGGCTCCGGGCAGTCCCCTCGTCCACCCTTACCAGCTGCTGGTGTACCACCGTCACGTCCACCTTCTACTCCTACCAGTACAGGAGGTGGAAACCGTCGTCGCTGAGGAAAGAACGACGGCCGTGGTGGCAGCAGTGCAGGCAGCACCCCCACGGCTTCGACTACTGATGGTAGTGGTGGTACCAGCCAGGGAGGTGCACCCTGGCCCACACCCTACAACTCGTGGACTGGCCAGATCTACATGTGGCCTGGGCCGTCCCCGGGTTCTCAGCCTCCACGACCACCACGTCCTCAGTCGGCGTTCACGGCTACCCCCGGCTACAGTGGACCAGCCCACAGTGCTGGTGGGCCGACAGCTCAGGCCTATAGTGGGCCTAGATACTCCTCTGGCGGACAATCAGCCCCGACCTACGGAGGCACTGACTGCCCTGTTGGGAACTCGGAGCCATCGGCACCTCTCCAGGAGCCACCGTCGACGTGGGACCGACAGTCGCTTGCTTCCTCCTTCAGCACCATGCACCTTACTCCACCAGGTGCCGACTGGGTAGTTGATTCCGGAGCATCATATCATACCACTCCTAATTCCGGTATACTCTCTTTCACCCATCCTCCCAATCCCTCTTTTCCTTCATCTACCGTTGTTGGGAATGGGCCCGTTCTTCCGGTCACCTCAGTAGGTGATTCCTGTCTTCCGGGTACTTTCTAGCTTAAAAACATTCTTGTCGCTCCGGATATCATTCAAAACTTACTTTCTATTCGCCGTTTTACCACTGACAACAATGTTTTCATTAAATTTGATCCTTTTGGTTTGTCTGTGAAGGATCTTTCCACCCGACGACCTCTTTTCCGATGTGATAGCTCGGGGCCCCTATACACACTTCGGCTTCCTACTTCCGCTGCATCACCGCCATTTGCTTTGTACAACAGCTTCATCCACCATTTGGCATCGTCGGCTTGGCCACCTTGGTGCAAATGCTATGTCAAAGCTGTTCAGTAGCTCAGTTATCTCGTGTTCTAGGGGTACACATGACTCCCTATGTCATGCGTGTCAGCTTGGTCGCCATGTTCGCCTCCCTTTTCTCACATCTGTGACTCATGTTGAGCACCCATTCGTTCTTATACATTGTGATTTGTGGACATCTCCCATTTCCAGTATATCGGGCTTTAATTATTATTTGGTGATAATTGATGATTTTTCTCACTTTTCCTAGACTTTTCCATTACGATTGAAGTCTGGGACTTTCGTCACTCTTTCTCACTTCTTCGTTTGGATTTCTACTCAATTTGGGCGCACCATTCGAGCTGTCCAGTGCGATAACGGACGCAAGTTTGATAACTCTGTGTTTCGTAATTTTCTCTCCGCACATGGGGTACAGCTATGCATGTCTTGTCCGTATACCTCTCCTCAAAACGGCAAGGCAGAGTGCATGATTCGCACCATCAATGATGTCATACGCTCCCTGATGTTCCAGGCATCTATTCCAGCCCGATACTGGGTGGAGGCTCTTCATACTGCCACACTTCTGATCAATCGTCTTCCCACCAAGGCGACTCGTGCCTCCACCCCCTACTTTGCTCTATATGGCACTGATACTCTTTATGGTCACCTTCGAATTTTCGGATGCGCTTGCTACCCTAATCTTTCCGCCACCACCCCACATAAGCTTGCGCCCCGCTCGACACGATGTGTTTTTCTCGGGTATTCCCTTGATCATAAGGGTTACCAGTGCTTAGATGTCACTACCCACCGTCTTTTGATCTCTCGGCACGTCGTCTTCGACGAGTCATCTTTTCCTTTTTCCACCACCTCTTCTGATTCCACCACAGAGCTAGACTCCCTTTTTCCTACTGACCCCGAGGCTGTCTCCCAGTTGCCTTGGCCTATTTCTTCTGCAGGATCGACACGAGCTACGTCCTAGATGCCCTCGACACTGATTTTGCTGCAACTCGTGTGGCATCGACGTCTCAGGCGTCACCCGCTGCACCCCGTGTGGCATCGACGCCTCCGACGTCACCTGCTGCGCCACGCGCGGCCTCGGCTTCCTCGACGCCACCTACTGTACCTCAGGTGCCCCCGGCGTCACCAGCTGTACCACATACGGCACTAGCGGCATCACCAGCTGCCTCCCCGACGTCACCTGCAGCGAGCACGACGCTACCAGCTGCACCACGCGCAGCACCGACGACGACTTCTCGCTTTGCTGACCCCGCACTTGTCTACCAGCGACGAGCGCGGGGAGAGGCTCCTGCTCCAGCGACGCCACGCGCGGCCTCGAGACCCACTCTCGTCTACCCACGACGAGAGAAGATGGTTGTACCCGAGCGGCTGGTGTACAACCCCCCTCTACTTCACAGGGATCCTGGTCACGTCCACCCGATGGTGACTCGATGTGCGTCCGGGAGTCTTCGGCCAGTGGAGCGGTTCGATAGTGCCGCTTTCTCGTCGACGACATCTCGACCGACCGAGCCTTCTTCGATCTCGCCCATACCTACTTCCGTGCGTAGCACCCTCGCCGACCCTAACTGGCGCCGCGCTATGGAGGAAGAGTATGAGGCCCTGCTTGCCAACCGGACCTGGGACCTGGTTCCCCGTCCTGGTCATGGCTATGTTGTCACGGCCTCACGGGCAAGTGGGTATTCACGCATAAGAAGAAGGCGGATGGCACCTTGGAGAGATACAAGGCTCGTTGGGTACTACGGGGTTTCACTCAGCGCCCTGGAGTCGACTACGACGAGACCTTCAGCCCGGTGGTGAAGCCGAAGACGGTTCGTACCGTTCTATCGCTGGCTCTCTCGCGTTCTTGGCCTTTCCACCATTTGGACGTCAAGAATGCCTTCCTCCACGGTACACTGACCGAGACGGTGTACTATAGTCAGCCGGCAAGATTTGTTGATTCAGCTCACCCAGACATAGTCTATAAGCTGAACAAATCCTTGTACGGACTGAAGCAGGCACCGCGAGCCTGGTATAGCCGGTTCGCCTATTTCTTGGTCTCACAGGGGTTTGTCGAAGCTAAGTCGGACACTTCGCTGTTTGTCTATCGACGTGGCACTGACATTGCTTACCTTTTACTGTACGTCGATGACATTGTACTGACAGCATCTAGTCCGGCTCTGCTTCGGCGCACCATTTCTGCTTTACAGCAGGAGTTCGCTATGAAGAACCTGGCCCGTCTCCACCACTTCCTGGGTATTACGGTCGAGGACCGACTAGGCGGCCTATTCCTTCACCAGCGACAGTACTGTCTGGATATCCTCCAGCGAGCGAGCATGGCTGATTGCAAGCCGTGCTCCACTCCAGTGGATACTCAGGCGAAGCTCTCCGCTACCAATGGGACACTCGTCTCTGACCCCACTTCTTACAGGAGCCTTGCAGGTGCTCTCCAGTACCTCACCTTCACCAGTCCGGATATCTCATATGCGTTTCAGCAGGTGTGCCTCCACATGCATGACCCGAAGGAACCGCACCTCACCGTTGTCAAGCGGATTCTTCGATACCTATGAGGCACCCTCGACTACGGCCTCCTTCTTCGGCGTGACATTGCCTCCGAGCTGGTCGTGTACACATACGCTGACTGGGTAGGCTGCCCGGACACACGATGCTCTACTTCTGGGTACGTCGTCTTCCTGGGCGGCAACCTCGTCTCCTGGTCCTCGAAGCGACAGCCCGTAGTGTCGCGCTCGAGTGCTGAGGCGGAGTATCACGCCGTGGCTAACGGCGTGGCTGAGGCCTCATGGCTTCAGCAGCTACTTCAGGAGCTCCACACTCCCGTCATCAAGAGCACCCTCATCTACTGCGACAACGTCAGCGCCATGTACCTCTCCACCAACTCGGTCCAGCATCAGCGCACGAAACATGTGGAGATCGACCTTCATTTTGTTCGTGAGCGGGTTGCACGGGGCGAGGTTCGGGTACACCATGTCCCGACGACGACGCAGTTTGCCGACATCTTCACGAAGGGCCTCCCGTCGTCGCTGTTCTCCGAGTTTCGGTCCAGTCTCAACATCTGCAGCGGCTAGATGTTGTGAGTGCGGGGGGGGGGGTGTTAGACACTGTAATTAGGGGTGTGTCACAGGGGTATATTAGTCATTAGAGAGGGATTAGGGTTAGGGGTGGTTTAGTCTTTTCTCCCCTCCTAATCCCTCTATATAATCACACCTGTACCCCAACTTTTCTATTATCTCAATACAGCTATCATTAGCCCTCTTTCACTCTCCACTAAAAAAAGTACTATTACCTATCATGGAAACATGTGCAGATAACGCCAGACATACCCTCCTACTTAGTAGGATGCCTCTTGATTTTATTTTTGTAGGAGAGGATTGATACATGTAGCTATAGTAGTTGGGAAATGTAACCGCGTTCTCTTTATCTTGATATCAGTTTGCAGAAATATTTAAATAGTTCCTTTACTTTTCATTTTGCACCCTTTACTACTTTTAACTTCTAATAAAGATTCCTAAGTACCTGCATCGCGTCAAATGTAGGCGGAGTGGATGTCACCAGAAGTACTTCGAAACGAACCATCGGATGAGAAGTAGTTCTTACTTTCATGCTTCTCTGTATCCAAATGGTGTTTGCGGTTGCTAAGTGCCTTGTATCTTTTTTTGTTTTGTTTCAGATGTGACGTATTTAGCTATGGGGTTATATTATGGGAACTTTGTACATTACTACAGCCATGGGAAGGCATGAATCCCATGCAAGTTGTTGGGGCTGTTGGTTTCCAGCAAAGGCGACTTGCTATTCCAGGCAATGTTGATCGTGCTGTAGCAGAGATAATCGAGAGATGCTGGGAAACGTTAGTATGATTTAACTTACTGGGCTGCAATGGTGTTTCAAAATTTATACATCTTATACCCTTATAAGCTTGTTTAGATATGTGTAGTTATATGCTTTTTATAGACTATAAATCGCTAAATTTGTTGTCACATTTCTAATACACACAAAATGATAAATGTGACTTCTCGTAATCTGACATTCAAAACATTCTTATTTATGTTATCTTTTGAAAAAGTTCAAAGTATGTGAACATCTAAAATAATATATTTTGTCTTAAGCTTCAATAGAAGGAGAACATTGATATTTAAAAAAAGGTAATTACAATATTGGCAACTAGAAACATGGTACTCTTCTTATCTGCGATATCAATATTTTATTTGTCATATTTTAATGTCTCTGTTTTGTTGTGATTTATCTGTCCTAATTTAGATTTAGTGTCTCAGTTGTGTTGCAATTTTATTCTATGTAGAGATCCAAGGCTGCGGCCATCATTTTTGGAGATCATGGCTGCCTTAAGACCGTTACTGAAAAACATGCCTGTCAACCGGTCTACGAGAAAGCGGGCACAACAAACAGAAGAGTAAAATGGCGATAGATAGCAGCTTATGCCATGTAAACAGAAGAGGATAAAACACTGCATCGGTCTGTCTTGTATTCCCTGCTTCCAGCACCTGCCCATCTGTAACTATGTCACCATTTTGTATAGTAACGCCAAATGCATATCTGACGGGAGAAAGGTGAAAAATTTGGTCCTTTTGCCCTCCAAACACAACTTATCCATTGATGCCAGAAGAGTCTGCCAAGCATTGGACCATCTGGTGGCTACCTACCATGACGGAATAACACATTCCATGAAGCAGAAGAAAAAGATAATAATGGAAATTTCACGTAATAATGGTGTGGGCTCAATGGCGTATCGTAGCTAGGAGTTGATTTGCCAGTTGCCAGGTATAAAAATGGATGATCTTTTAGTTACCTTGGCCTTCTGTTGCCAGTCCTCAACCTAATGGTGGAGTATTCATATTTAACGCCGCATGAATTGACTGATTCTCAACAGAGATCGTTTCATCCTTAGCTTTCAAGCTTGAAGGAGCCCTCTGGCATGGCACTTGTGTATATGACTTGTCAACAAATTCGTTGTAATTGACAGAATATGGGAGAAAATCTGTTGTTTGTATGAATCATCATTCTTTGCTGGAAAAATGTTGAGTATATCTTTCTTTGGCGCCCTTACTTCTAGGTGTACGGTACCGGGTGCATATTAACATCATACATTTTGTTAGATATTTAGACATTTTTTGGTATATTTTAATTCCAAAAGTAATAAACATAATCATGATATAATTAAAAATGAGTAATATTATGGCTTTATAAGGATTGTTCATGTTCACGCTTAATCTGTATAGGAACAGAAAGAACACAGCAAAAGAACTTGAGAGCGTCAGGTTGTACTCTGAGACAGGACCAGTGCCGGAGGCACCGGCGGTGCCGTTCCTAACAGTTGACATGTTGAGCTGCTTGAAATAGTCGATCGTTAGTTGAGGCAGGAAGACTGGAAACAGTGAAGTCCCACGAACGTCCTTCACCAGAAAGTAGTCGTTCGTACAAGCGAGCAGTCGTGCAGAGTTGCGCTTCTCAAAAACTTGATCGTCCGCCTACCCGTGCAAGTATCGCAGCTAGACGAGGTTTCGGAGGCCTGCTCTCGCAAGTTCTGTGCGCGCAGAGATTTGCGAAGGGAATGCAGAGTGCGCAGCGATAATAGTGAAGTGGGTTTTCCACGGTGAATGAGGAGCCCCTTATATAGGCTGAGGCATACTGAATCAGCTTTATTGCGCGAGATTAATTCTCTGTTTTAATACGTCAGTTATTAGTAACGTCTGTTTTAATACGTCGGTTACTAATAATGTCTGTATTTAATTCACTGTCATAATTGAATTGATTCAATTCTCAGAAACGGTAAAAATATTTAACTCAGCGCAATAAGAATGATGCAGCAATTTCTCCACACACGCACACGCCGCTCGTCACAAGTCACAAGTCACGCGATTTTCTCACGCGAAAATGCGCGTGACGCGTGCACGTCGCGCACGGCACGGCTTGGCGCGTGTGTGGCACTCCCTTATCTTCTTTCCAACTTCTCAAATAGAGAGGAATAGTCCACCTATTTAAGTTGGTCAGAATCCTCTTCAACTACCCATGTGGGACTAAATAGTTTAGTCACATAGCATTAATATGGGCCTTAAAATTAATAGGATTAATTTGGGTAATCAATGGGCACTGCCCAAATTATTCCAACGATCCCCACCAATTTTGAGACACACAAAATGCTCTCAATTCCACTACTATTTTGATATACCAGAGTTTCGATGGAGACTGTTAAGTTGAACATCCATCTAGAATAAAGGCTACACTTTGTCTACAACTGATCAATGGACTATGCCTTGAATTGACAGTCTTGTGCAAACAAGTTTTACCGATGGTCTTTTCTGGTACTAGGCTGCTAAGGCATCCCCGCGGTTTGGAGCATATAAGTCATACTCCAGGCCTTTCATGAGCATCTAGAGGCTACTCAAATCTCATACATTACGACTAGTAGTCGAACTCATATAGGTGTAATTCTTATAAGATGTTCTGTAGGACAACATCTTTGCTTAATTAAGCCACACGAATCACATTAAGTCAAAAGCCAACTTGCCGTACAGTTTGAAGAGAAATGCATTTTCACAGGGATGAGCCTTATTCAAAGGTTCTCTTCTCTCAGCCAGCCATGACTTGTTTCATTGTTCTAATTCACGAGATCTCCGATCACATAAGACATGTTGCCGCCATGGCTTGACTCACTATATGGGTCTCAAGGCCAATTCCTTGGATGCATCGTCGATCACAGATCGTGAAAGACCCTTTGTAAATTGATCTGCCAGATTTTCAGCCGTTGTGATATAATCCAAGGCTATCACTCCGGAGCTTCTCAATTTTCTAACAGATTTTAACCGCCTCTTTACATGCCTAGATGACTTCATGTTGTCCTTTGAACTGTTCACTTTAGTAATCACAGTCTCATTGTCACAGTTCATTAAGATAGCCGGGATCGGTTTTTCAACCATCGGCAGATCCATCAGGAGTTCACGAAGCCACCCAACCTCGACTGTGGCGGTATCTAACGCTGTTAGTTCTGCTTCCATAGTTGACCTAGTTAAGATGGTCTGCTTACAAGACTTCCAGCAAACAGCGCCACCTCCGAGCGTGAACACATATCCGCTCGTGGCTTTTATCTCATCAGCATCAGAGATCCAATTAGAATCACTATAACCCTCTAGAACCTTCGGGTTCCCGGAATAGTATATTCCGTAGTTCAATGTGCCTTTTAGATAGCGCATTACTCTCTCAAGAGCCCGCCAATGATCATCTCCTGGGTTTGAAACAAACCTGCTAAGTTTGCTCACGGCAAATGAGATGTCAAGCCTCGTAGCGCTAGCTAAATACATAAGGGAACCAATGATTTGAGAGTATCTCAACTGATTATCCTTTTATTTTTCTTCAAAATCATACTAGCATCATAAGGTGTTGGAGCAGGTTTACAATCGCTATAACCAAAGCGACGTAAAACTTTTTCCACATAATAGGATTGTAGAAGTTTAACCTCACCATCACATTCTCTCACTAGTTTTATGTTAAGAATAACATCAGCCTCTCCCAAATCCTTCATCTCAAAGTTTTGAGACAAAAACTTTTTAACTTCCTTAATCACATTAAGGCTTGTCCCAAATATAAGTATGTCATCAACATACAAGCATAATATTACTCCTTCACCCCCACCAAAGCGATAGTACACACATTTGTCAGCTCCGTTCACAACAAAACCAATAGACATGAGAGTTTTGTCAAACTTCGCATGCCATTGCTTAGGTGCTTGATTCAGGCCATATAAAGATTTCAATAATTTACACACCATTCCTTCTTGACCTTTTACTGCAAAACCATCTGGCTGATCCATATAGATCTCCTCCTCCAACTCTCCATTTAGAAAAGCTGTCTTAACGTCCATCTGATGAACGAGAAGACCATATGAGGTTGCCAAAGAAAGCAACACTCGTATAGTTGTCAGTCAGGCAACGGGTGAGTAAGTGTCAAAGAAATCTTCTCCTTCTTTCTGATTATAGTCCTTAGCTACAAGCCTCGCCTTGCACTTTTCGATTGTACCATCAGGCCTAAGCTTTTTCTTGAACACCCATTTGCACCCAATGGGTTTGCACCCATAAGGTCTACTAACAACCTCCCACGTTCCATTACACATAATTGAATCCATCTCACTCTTGATTGCTTCCTTCCAGTAGTCCGCATCAATAGATGAATATGCCTCTTCAATGGTTCTAGGAGTATCATCCACAAGGTACACAATGAAATCATCACCAAAGTACTTTGCAGTCCTTTGTCTCTTGCTCTTTTTAGAAATTTCATTGTCACCGCATAGATTTCCCACAAGAGTTTGTTCATTGTGTTCTATCATATCAGTAGGCTCGTCATTTATACGAGATTTTTGACTAGTACTACAATGATCCTCTCGCATAGGAAAGATATCCTCAAAAAATGTAGCATCTGTGGACTCCATAATTATACCAACATGCATGTCGGGTACTCCAGATTTTATTATTGAAAATCTATAACCAATGTTGTGGAAGGCATAACCAATAAAAATACAATCAATAGTTTTAGGACCGAGTTTACGCTTTTTATTGATTGGCACACTTAATTTTGCCAAACAACCCCAAGTACGCAAATATGAGAGATTTACTCTTTTCTTTTCCCATTTCTCGAATGGAGGGATCTCTTTATTCTTTATAGGAACACGATTCAGGACATGACATGTTGTCAATATAGCCTCACCCCACCACTCCTTGGAAAGTCCCGATGTATCTAACATAGCGTTAACCAGATCAGTTAGAGTACGTTCTTTCTTTCGGCTACCCCATTCGATTGAGGTGAGTAGCGAGGCGTCCTCTCATTAATTATTTCGTGGTCCTCACAGAACAAAGTGAATAAATTTGAAAAGTATTCTCCAACACGATCAGTCCTTATATGTTTGATCTTTCTCTCAAGTTAGTTTTCTACCTCAGCTTTATAGATTTTAAAATAATGTAACGCTTCATACTTTGATTTTAATAAATATATGTAGCAGAACGTAGTACAATCATCAATTAAGGTCATGAAATATCTTTTACCACCTTTTATCAATTCACCATTCATTTCGCATAAATCGGAATGAATTAGTTCTAATGGTGCCAATTCTCTCCCCTGTGCAACCTTGTGAGGTTTGCGAGGTTGTTTTGATTCCACACAAACATGACACTTAGAACCTTTGACTAAGGCAAATTTTGGAATTAAACTCAAATTTGCTAGCCGTGCCATACAACCAAAATTAATATGACAAAGTCGTGAATGCCAAACATTAGACTCATCAACATTCATGACATTGTTCACAACGTTATTACAATTTTCTGACAAGGATAAGCGGAACAAACCTCCGCTTTCATAACCTTTACCAACAAAATTCTCATACTTAGAAAGTACACATTTATTGGATTCAAAGACTAATTTAAAACCATCTCTACAAAGTAGAGAGCCGCTGACTAAATTCTTTTTGATGGTTGGAACATGTTGCACGTTCTTCAATCGCACGGTCTTTCCCGAAGTAAGCTTCAGATTGACCGTACCAACTCCAAGAACACGCGCATGTGACCCGTTTCCCATCAACAAGGAGACAGTCCCTCCGACCTGATAAGATGAAAACAAGGATATATTAGCACACACTTGGATAATGGCACCGGTATCAATCCATCACTCAGGTGAATGACAAACTGAAAGAACTATAGGTAATATGTTATCATACCTCGACGTTCCTGCAGTTTCACCAATAACCATATTTGCTGATTTTTTATTGCCTTTCCACTTGCGGTTCTCACATTCACTGGCGAAATGACCAGGATCGCCGCAAACAAAGCAATTTCCCTTCATCTTCTTCTTAAAAGTGGTTGTCTGTTTAGTCTTTGTAGGGTTCTCCTGTTTGTTCTTCTTCTTCTTGTTGTGGGATTTATTAGAGTTATTCTTCTGTACTACATTAGCACTAGAAGTCCCAACAACCCCCTTTCCACGAGTGTCTTTAGCCCTCGGCTTTTCTTCAACATCCAAAGAGCCAATAAGATCAGCGATGTTGAACTCTTTTCTCTTATGTTTTAGAGAAGTGGCAAAATCCGTCCAGGTAGGTGGCAGCTTGGCAATAATGCCCCTGGCCACAAAGTTGTCGGGTAACACACACTTGAAACTTTCGAGTTCTTTTGCCAGTGACTGAATTTCATGAGCCTGTTCCACTATAGAACGGTCATCGATCATCTTATAGTCATAGAATTGTTACATGACATACAGTTCACTCCTAGCATCAGAAACACCATATTTAGTCTCCAGCGCATCCCACAATTCCTTGCCAGAGGTCGCAGTGAGATAGAAATCAACTAAGTTTTCTGCAAGAACACTAATCACCGCGCCTCTAAAGAGGTTATCGACTGCCATGAAATCTTGCTCCTCCTCAAGAGTAAACCGTTCAGGCTTTCCATTCGCAACATGAATAATGTTCATAGCAATTAACCAGAGAATTATCCTATCACGCCACCGTTTGTGATTTGATCCGTCAAAAGCATTTGGCTTGAGCGCAGCAGCAAAACTAGTGACCGAAAGGCTATCACAACGATCAAGTTTTTGGATTGTTAGATATTTAGGCATTTTTTGGTACATTTTAATTCCAAAAGTAATAAACATAATCATGATATAATTGAAAATGAGTAATATTATTGCTTCATAAGGATTGTTCGTGTTCACGCTTAATCTGTATAGGAACAGAAAGAACACAACAAAAGAACTTGAGAGCGTCAGGTTGTACCCTGAGGCAGGACCAGTGCCGGAGGCACCAGCGGTGTCGTTCCCAACAGTTGACATGTTGAGCTGCTTGAAGTAGTCGATCATTAGTTGAGACAGGAAGACTGGAAGCAGTGAAGTCCCACGAACGTCCTTCACCAGAAAGTAGTCTTTCGTACAAGCGAGCTGTCGCGCAGAGTTGCGCTTCCCCAAAACTTGATCGTCCGCCTACCCGTGCAAGTATCGCAGCTAGACGAGGTTTCGGAGGCCTGCTCTCGCAAGTTCTGTGCACGCAGAGATTTGCGAAGGGAATGCAGCGCGCGCAGCGATAGTAGTGAAGTGTGTTTTCCAGGGTGAATGAGGAGCGCCTTATATAGGCTGAGGCATACTGAATCAGCTTTATTGCGCGAGATTAATTCTCTGTTTTAATACGTCAGTTATTAGTAACGTCTGTTTAATACGTCGGTTACTAATAATGTCTGTATTTAATTCACTGTCATAATTGAGTTGATTCAATTCTCAGAAATGGTAAAAATATTTAACTCAGCGCAATAAGAATGATGCAGCAATTTCTCCACACACGCACACGCCGCTCGTCACAAGTCACAAGTCACGCGATTTTCTCACGCGAAAATGCGCGTGACGCGTGCGCGTCGCGCACGGCACGGCTCGGCGCGCGTGTGGCACTCCCTTATCTTATTTCCAACTTCTCAAATAGAGACGAATATTCCACCTATTTAAGTTGGTCAGAATCCTCTTCAACTACCCATGTGGGACTAAATAGTTTAGTCACATAGCATTGATGTGGGCCTTAAAATTAATAGGATTAATTTGGGTAATCAATGGGCCCTGCCCAAATTATTCCAACACATTTTCTGTAAAGTTCATGCTTAAGATCATTTGTCACTCGTGCTCAGGGCAGTTGAGCTGTTCCTTATCAAACGTCATGACTACATCATGATTCATGCATGGAAGAAAGCAACCAAACGGATGAAGCGAGCTAGGCAAAACAAAGGGGAAGCAGAGGAGACACAAGGAAGAAGACCTGTTTGTGTCACGGGTGAATATCCTTCAGCCTAAGACCTTGTTTGGGTAATAATAAAAGGGATGGAATGAAGTGAATATAAACTAAATTTTACTTTAACCTCACTCAATCCACTTCACTTGATTAAGAATAGATGACGTGATTACTTTAATGGGCTATTCAATAATGGGAATGGGAGCACTATGGTTGAGTTGGATGACTCCTTTGATGACTCCAGCAGGCGGTTCGTGCGGAGGATACAAGAGTTTGAGGTTAAGGAGGCCTTAAAAAGGATGAAAGGAGGAAAGACCCTCGCCCCTGACGATGTCCCTATTGAGGTGTGGAGATGTCTTGGGGACGTGGCAATAGTATGGCTCACAAAGCTATTCAACCACATTTTTCGTTCAAACAAGATGCCTGAAGAATGGAGGAAAAGTATATTAGTACCTATCTTCAAAATAAAGGAGATATTCAAAGTTTTACTAATTATCGAGGTATTAAGCTTATGAGTTATACTATGAAGCTTTGGGAGAGAGTGATTGAACACCGCCTGAGAAAAGTGACCAATGTCACTAAAAACCAGTTTGGTTTTATGCCTGGGAGGTCTACAATGGAGGCGATTTTCTTGCTTCGTCAGCTTATGGAGAGATATAGGGAGCAGAAGAAGGACTTGCATATGGTGTTCATCGACTTGGAGAAGACGTACGACAAGATACCAATGTCAGTCATGTGGCGGGCACTAGAGAAACATAAAGTGCCAACAAAGTACATTACCCTTATCAAGGATATGTACAATAACGTTAGGACAAGTGTGCGCGTAAGTGATAGTGAGATCGATGCATTTCCTATCACGGTAGGACTACATCAAGGATCAGCTTTGAGCCCATACATCTTTTCCTTGGTGATGGATGAGGTGTCGAAGGATATACAAGGGGATATCCCTTGGTGCATGCTCTTTGCTGATGATGTAGTGCTGGTAGATGAAACTAGAGATGGTGTTGATAAGAAATTAGAGTTATAGAGACAAACCTTAGAGTCTAAGGGGTTTAGACTTAGTAGAACCAAAACCGAGTATATGAGGTGTGATTTTAGTGGTGTTGGTCGTGACGAGGGAAATGTTAGTCTACGAGGACAAATAGTACCTAGAAGGGATTCTTTCCGATACTGAGGATCAATATTACAAAGCAATGGCGATATTGATGAGGATGTTTGCCACAAGATCAAGGTAGGGTGGATGAAATGGCGACAAGCCTCTGGAATCCTATGTGATAGGAAAGTCCCACAAAAGCTAAAAG
Source organism: Neostapfia colusana (assembly GCA_030760725.1). NCBI lineage: Eukaryota > Viridiplantae > Streptophyta > Magnoliopsida > Poales > Poaceae > Neostapfia > Neostapfia colusana. Next base: position 51,940,869 of record JASWHV010000020.1, read on the forward strand.
GGAAGTTCTATAGGACGGTGATCAGACCCGCGATGCTCTATGGGGCGGAATGTTGGCCAACTAAACGGCAACATGTCCAACAAATGAGTGTCGCAGAGATGCACATGCTACGGTGGATGTGCGGGCACACGAGAAGAGACCGAATAAGGAATGAGGCGATTCGTGGTAAGGTATGGGTGGCGCCGATTGAAGAGAAGTTAGTCCAACATCGACTTATGTGGTTTGGACATATCCAACGGAGACCTCCAGAAGCACCGATTAACAGTGGGATTTTAAGAGGTAGAAAAAATATTAGGAGGGGTAGAGGACGACCAAGGTTGATCTAGGTGGAGGCGGTAAAACGAGATTTGAGAGATTGGAATGTATCCAGAGACTTAGCTCATGATAGGACCGCATGGAAAGTAGCAATTCATGTGTCAGAATCGTAGTCTTGTTTTTTTTCCTTTTTTCTTTTCTTTTTCTTTTTCTTTTTTCTTTTTTCTTTTTTCTTTTTCTCTTTTTCTCTTTTTCTTTTTTTTTCTTTTTTTTTCTTTTTTTCTTGTTCTTATATCTCTTCCTCCAGTTTACTTCATTGATATTGGGTTTTATGTCTAGCCGACCCCAACAGGCTTGGGATAAAGGCTTGGTTGTTATTGTTGTTGTAATCCACTTCACTTGGAGAGTATTCCACGTGAATGAGTTGTATCCGTGAGAAAAATAATAAAACAATGCCACGTGGTTGAGGGCAGCCGAATAGTGATGAAGGAGAGCTAAACCGTGGTTTTCTGGATGGCAAATTAGGAATGTATTTGGTTTGAAGTCAAACTTAGATTGGATAAGATCATCCATATTTTTCTGTACTGGATCATCCAAGTTGATGTTTGGTTGGATGGATTGGATGATCCAGTTTTTTGTTTGGTAGGTTGGATGGATTGAACCATCCAAATTAATGTTTTTATATGATATCAATTATTATATATTAATTAGCATATTACTAGTACACATTAATATTAATATCATAATAATTACTAATCAATAATAACATAGACTAATTATCACTAATTATGCTACTAACAAATATACTTAGACAAGGTGGATGAGCTTATTTGGTAAATATTTCTGGACAATATCCCCAAAAGTTGGATGACTCTGTCCAATTTATCATGAAACAAACATGAAACTGAACCATCCAATTCAGTTCAATCTAACACACCAAACGCATCCTAGAGCTCCAAGCTGGAAGTTGCAAACGGCAACTCGCATGCGAGAGTATGGCGAAAAAGAAAAATTAACCCACCGTTTCCACTTGCAGTTCCGCGCTCGCGTCGCCGTGCATCCAGCGTTCCTGTCCTCCAGGCTCCATACACCCCGCCGGGCGCCGGCCACCACGTGCCTCCACGTCTCTCCAGATCCCATTCACGCCTCCAGCTCCCAACGCGCTCCGCAGCATCATATACTCACCACCGAGGCAGGCGTTCCCCTCCCCTACACTCCAACGCGCTCCAAACTCTTTGCTTGCCACTTGCGATCCGACCGATCACCCCCCAGCCGAATCCCGCCATGGCTACCGCGTACTGGGAGAGCTCTCGGCCCCGCGGCGGCGACGCCGACGAGCCGGACGACTTCGACGAGTTCGACCCCACGCCGTACGGCGGTGGGTACGACCTCTTCGTCACCTTCGGCCGCCCGCTGCCGCCGTCCGAGGAGACCTGCCACCCGTGCTCGGCGTCCTCCACCTCCTACGAGGCGCCCCACTACTCCGCGTCCGAGCCCTCCCCATACGGCCACCACGCCAAGCCGCAGCCCGCCTACGGGTTTCGCCCGCAGCAGAAGCAGCGGCCGTCCTACGGCGCCGGGTACGGGTCCAGGCCCCAGCCCTCCGCCGAGGAGGAGGGCGGCGGCTACGGATCTGGCTATGGAAGGAAGGCGCAGGCGGAGGAGAGCTATGGATCCACAGGATATGGATCTGGATACGGCAGTAGGCCGCAGCAGGAGGAGAGCTACGGGTCCACAGGATATGGATCTGGATACGGCAGTAGGCCGCAGCAGCAGGAGAGCTACGGTAGGAAGCCTCAAGTGGAGGAGACCTACGGATCGGAGCACGGTTCCGGCTACGGCAGGAAGCCGCAGGTGGAGGAGAGCTATGGATCCGAGTACGGCTCCGGCTACGGCAGGAAGCCGCAGGTGGAGGAGAGCTATGGATCCGAGTACGGCTCTGGCCCCGACAGGAAGCCGCAGGTGGAGGAGAGCTATGGATCCGAGTACGGCTCCGGTTACAGCAGGAAGCCGCAGGTGAAGGAGAGCTACGGATCGGGGTACGGGAGCCGCCCACAGGGTGGAGAGGAGTACGGAAGTGGTGGGTATGGGAGGAAGACTCAGGAGAGCTATGGTTCCTCGGGGTACAGCTATGGCAGGAAGGCTGAGGAGGAGAGCTATGGTGGTTCTGGATATGGGTACGGGAAGAAGACTGAAGAGGATGAAGGTGCGTATGGCTCTGGTGGGTACCGGAAGCCAAAGCCGTACGGGGAGGAGACGCAGGGCTCGTACGGGTATGGAGAGGACAAGCCCACATATCAGAGCGGTGGGTACGAGAGGCCTAGCTATGGCGGTGGAGAGGAGTACCAGGGGAGCTATGGCCGCAAGAAGCATGTAAGTTCTTTTCCATTTGAATTTTGTTGTGTTAATATGCTTTTGTTTGCCTTGCTGTGCCTACGCATGTTATAATGTGATGAAGGTCTGAGGAAATATAGGATACTTGCTTGTGTATTGCATTAAGTACATTAGGATGCAGGTGATGGATCCATCCATTATGAGCATTTCAAGATTTTAGCTCTTAATCAATTTGAGTTAGGGCATAAGTAATAGTCTCATCAAATAAGACTTTGAGTTCATACTATTTCTTATGGTAGTAAAGAAATGTATTGCACAGAAATGCTGCTGGTGAGAGGGTATATGTTTTAGATGCTGGAAGAAGTTTATCTATATAGTGTTTCATTGTTTATCTGTTTTAGAGTGGAGCTAAAGCTAAACAAAATATTAGTAAGGGCCACTCATTGGATAGAACACCATGTTGTAAAAATGCAGTTGTGTGCTTTTGTCGTGGACTCAATAACCATGTTATGGACCTTGCGGTTGCTGTATTCTGTAATTGATTGGAATGTTCTAAGTATTGGCTCCATGGTTTTTGTCGCATTGTGGTGTCCTGTGGCAACCCAGCCCCTCACAGCACTTAGGCGTTGTGGTTAACTAAAACTGTGTGATGTCTCATGGCGACTCACAATGCTCACAACACCTAGGTGTAACTAAAACTGTGTGACGTCCCATGGCGACTCACAATGCTCACAACACCAAGGTAAGGCCACAAAAACATGGATTGGGTTTGCAGATTTGGATTGAGTAAAAATTACACATTCTCATTGTATTGGATGTACCTAATAGTATAGAGAAGTACCGATGCGTATTGATCATCAGGAGGCAATACATATAGGGAGAGGCAGCACGTTCTGATCCTAGAAGTGCGGCACGCAGGACGCAGTCGCAGGCTGCATGTGTGATGCTGTACTTGCGGTGAATGGTTCAGCACGTACTAGACGGAACCGCATGCAGCCGGCAGTTTAGACTAGTTTGTTACATGCGTACGTGACTTCCTGAGATGTGTGTCACGATACCCCCCCCCCCCCCCCCCCCCGCAGTTCGTGCATCTGGTGCAACAATGCACAAACTGTTACGGAATTCTTCAAACAACGTTGTCGGAACTCGGAAGGCCCTTTGTCATGACGTTGGCGAATTGAAGATGCGTCGGAACGTGTAGCACGCGTAGCTCTCCGAGCGCCACCTTCTGGCGGACGAAGTGAATATCCAGTTCGACATGCTTGGTTCGGCGATGATGTACCGGGTTATGGGTGAGGTAGACAGCCGAGATGTTGTCGCAGTACACCACCGTGCCCTTTTTTATGTCGACATGGAGCTCTTGGAGTAATTGACGAAGCCAACAGCATTCCGCGGTCGCATTTGTGACGGCACGATACTCAGCCTCAGCGCTGGAACGTGAGACCGTGCTTTGTCGTTTGGACGACCACAAAATGAGCGAATCGCCGAGAAAGACACAATAGCCTGACGTGGAACGACGCGTGTTTGGGCATCCAGCCCAGTCGGCGTCGGAGTATGCGGTGAGGGACAATGTTGATGACGAGTGAAGCTGCAGCCCGTGGTCCATGGTGCCCTTGACATAGCGCAATATCCTTTTGACAAGCCCCCAGTGGACATCGCGCGGAGCATGCATGTGAAGGGATACTTGATTCACTGCATACGCAATGTCCGGACGTGTCAAAGTCAGGTACTGTAATGCGCCTGTGATGCTTCTGTAGAAGGATGCATCTGAGGCGAGCGTTCCTGAGCTTGATGAAGTCTTGGGCTTGGTGTCGACAGGCGTGGAGGCAGGTTTGCAATTGAGCATTCCTGCGCGGTCCAGTATCTCCTCGGCATAAGATGCTTGGTTGAGGAAGAAACCACGTTGGGTCCGTTGCACATGGATGCCGAGGAAGAAGTGCAACGGACCCAGATCCTTCATGGCAAAGGAAGTGCTCAGGCGACGAACAATATCTTGGAGCAGCGTGGTCGATGAAGCGGTGAGCACGATGTCGTCAACATACAATAGCAAAAATGCCATGGACGATCTGTCCCTGTATGTGAACAAGGAAGTATTCGAGAGTGCCTGCTGGAAGCCCATAGTCCGCAACACGTTCGAGAACGTGTCGAACCATGCCCGCGGCGCCTGTCGGAGTCCATACAGGGACTTGGACAGGAGGCAGACATAATCCGGGTGCTTGTCGTCGACGAACCCAGTGGGTTGAGAGCAGTAAACACGTTCTGCAAGGTTGCCATGCAGGAACGCGTTTTTGACATCGAGCTGGTGCATTGGCCATGCCCGGCATGCCGCGATATGAAGATCGGTGCGGATCGTCGCAGGTTTAACGACAGGGGAGAAAGTTTGGTGAAAGTCGATCCCCTGACGTTGTGTGAACCCGCGAACGACCCAGCGGGCCTTCCTTCTCTCGAGGCTGCCGTCGACATGGCATTTGTTCTTGAACAACCACTTGCCACTGATGACGTTCACACCTGCTGGGCGAGGAACTAGGATCCACGTCTTGTTAGTTTGCAAGGCGTCAAATTCTTCTTTCATGGTCGTATGCCAGTCGGGGTCGCGCAGAGCGGCACGGACCGACGTGGGAGGTGGTGCTGGTTGAGTGGTGGATACTCCTGAGACGGCCCCACGGGACCTCGTCGGGTGGTGTCGTGTTATGCGGCACCCAACAGCACACGGGTTGCAGAAACACATCATATTACATAAATAGTTTAGCGGAAGCGTACAAGATTGTTTTACAAATAAGTATATCAGAGTAAACTACAACGGAAGACTATTACTCTCACGACTCATATCTAAACTAGCAACAAAGAAACGGTCCAGCCCGCGGACGTTTCTTACTAGCAACACGAAGACAATCTGCAGCGGCGAGGATGCTCTTTGAGTAAGCACTCGAAGGTTCCCGAGTCTCATCGGCATTCCTTCTCATAAGCATCGAGTCAATTACCTGCAAAACAACTCGGATAGCATCCGTGAGCATAACACTCATCCAGACTTAACCGTCACCCTAAACATGAAACTCTAAGTGAGGTTATGGACCTAACATAGGATGGCATAAGCATAATTAAACTCGCCTAAAAGTGAATCCTTACTTTCAGTTATTAATTGCAGCATTTTAAGTAATCCCTGGGCACGCTACATCGGGAGTCCACAATCAAACAAGAAACGCTTTCCCCCGATGTAAATTGCTCATGGCATAAAAGAATCGAGTTTGCACTAGCCTATTCATCAAGCTCCAATAAAAGGTAGGATAATACTTCACATCAAGATGATTAGTTCCTTTCTCATGCAAGTTCTTACTACGTCACGACCGTGAGAACAAGTATGCTCGATCCATTCCGCGAGCGACGGTGATTCGAATCAATAACACCTGGACTACACGACACGTACGCCCGTACTCGACGTTGCCTACAACAACCATCACTGACGTCGTACGTGACAGCCTTTCCCCCGTTTCACCCCCGCTTAATCGATCAAGTCGCCCCGTACAGTAGTTACTCTTATGGTGCACCTACCGACATGAGATGTCATGAGAATATTCCCCACATACTGCACACCGGCCGTCCGCCTGAGGCGACCCGAAAAGTCCCAACGACAGCTTCCCGAGGTACATCGGTTTACTGGGTCCCATATAGCCAGCATGAGTCCGGTACACAACTTAAACTTGTTCAACAGGGCCGCATACGGATCGGTCCTTTACCGACACGGACAGGTCTACAGCACCCAGGCCCCTATGTCCTGCTGCCCCTACAACCTTCCGGTCTCAATTTTAACTTGCTAATTCATTTATGAACCAATCCCGTATGCCCCTGTTATTCCTGAAACTGCGAGTAGCATCTCACCACTCGACTTCTACCGAACGTACTTAAGCATGGCAGTTCTACACGGTGAAAGACACCTACCCAATACTCCATGGGTCATTTGGCTATGCAAGAGGAGTATCAAACACTAGACCTAATGCACAGTTTAAATCTTAACCGAAAGTGAATACAAGAGAAAAAAAACTTAACAGCTGTTAAATGCAAAGCGGAGCTTGCCTGTTTTGCAGGGTAGTCGTATATATCAGTTAGTGTCCTTGCAGATCCACTCTTGACTCTCCGGAGCCTGATCCACTTCGATGAATCACTCCTTTGAGTCCCCTTCGTTGTGGTTCCTATTGAAATGCATATGCATATGTTTTATAGAATGTAATGGAAAGAAGTTATAGAATTACTTTCTTAAGAATAGGGGTTGTGTGGAAAAGCCAAGCATGGCTTGGTTTGCCTCTGTTGTGCAAAGAACAGAAATAAACTAAATTGACCTTAAGGCCTTAGCTATACCCTAACCCTTTTCCTTAATGAACCTAATAGAGAAGCTGAAACAATTTGAGTGCGACTGAAGAACAAGAACTCCAATGGACTCAAAACTTTTACAGCAGGTTCTATACTACCTAAGGATTTAGCTTGCCAAATTGTAGCTAATGTGGAGTCATATTGTGCCCTCTCTAATTCTCACAATATCTTTTATGTATTCCCACATATACACAAGTATGGAGAATAAGAACAGGGAGTTCAAGGACTCATCTTGGGCTGATAATTTACATATGAGTTCTTGATCACATGAGAGTAACCTGGTCTAAAATTCAGCCCTTTTACTTGGGTAGTTCTCCCAGAACAATTCTTTAAGCATTTGTACTCAACAGAATTAATTCTGTACTAATGTGCATTTTCATACCCAACTAAGTGAACTCCAATTCCAAGTATGTCCCAGAGAGCTTGCCTAAATTTTCCTATGATTTTTGGAGCTATGGATTGCTCAGAACAGATTTTTTTGGAAGTGGGAAACATTTTCTGAAAATGTTTCTGGACTCTTATGAACACAACAGATTGTTTTTAGCAAATTCCTACTCAAATGATCTTCAAATGAGCTGAAAATTTGCTAGAAGGTCAACAATATGCTCAAGAATATTCTGGAAAAATTTGGGTATTTTTGGATAACCCAAACTCCCTCAATAATTCTTTTCAGAAAACCTTCCAAGAATTTTCCAGAATTAAATAATTCGTTTCATACAAATTGGGTTGTAGATTTGGACAGAGCTATTCAATATGAATCCAACCCAATTTGAATCACTAAATTTGGGGATTCCTAGCAAGAGTTATGAGGTTCTAAAGTTTGGGGAAAAAATCTGAAATTGACCTCTGTTTATTTTCCCATTTTCAGAGACATAAGGAATTAACACCACATTTGGCCAAGCAAATGAGGTCCAATGCTTCTGAAAATTTTACTAGAGTTCAAGTATTTTTGGAAGACTCTCCTGCCCAAATTTGGGGATTTTCCAATACATAGAACTCCTGGAAAAATTCCCACAAGCTTTTCCTTCTATGAATTAATGAGCCAAAACCAGGGGTTTTCATAATTATTGGGTTGTACCTCTGGATAGTACTCTCTTATAGGAGTCCAACAAAATTTATCTCACTATTTTTGGAGCTTCCTACACCAAGTTATGCATTTTACAAGTTTGAACAACTCTCTGTTTGATTTTAAACAGAACAGTCACACGTGGGGCCCACGGGTCAGGTGCTTCTTCAACCTCCCGCCAGAGCCCGCTGGTGCACACCGGCAGAAAACTTGGCATGGCTCGTTCTCTCTCATTTCTCCACCAAATGAGCTCCGGTTTCGCCCTACATGCTCCTGGGAACAAGGCGCAACTGCCAGGCAAGGTTTCCCCGCGTGAAAACGGCTGTAGGTGGGTCGGCACCGGCGGGGCGGCTCGGGAGCTCGACCTGGACGCGTTCCAGCGTGTCCAAGGCATCTCCCGGCGAGCTACGATGTCCTACAACATCCCTATGGTTCTAGGAACATGGAACGGAGATCAGATCGTGCAGAAAGTGGTTGCAACCTAGTCGTCACCGAGGACCGTGGCAGTTTTGGCCGCCGGCGACGATTTCTCGTCGCCCGGGGCATCGGAGGGTCGGTTTTCTTTGGTTTTCGGCGTGGGAGGGCGCTAGGGCATCTAGTTGCTGTGGTTTGAATTGTAGGAGGTATGATCAATCGGTTTGGGAGAATTTCATGAATTAAACACGGTCGGTTCTATACGTGCGCCGGTGCCAAAAATCGAATTCCGGCGAGCCGGCGTCAGGGGAGAGCAGGAGGACGACGGGATGAGGATCAATACCTCCTGGCGCACCTCTGTGGCCTCTTGAGCCTGCCGGAGAGGCGCTGGGCTGGCCGGGAGACAGGGAGCAGTGGAGCAGCGCCGGTGAAGGAAAAACAACGCCCGGAGTGGCTGCTGATCGTGAGGAGAGGAAGCAACTGCTGTCGGCTTGGTCCGAGGAGGGAGAGATCACATTGCTGAAGCGGTGAGAACCGACCCTGGGGTGCCAACGTGTGGAGGCCGGCAGCAGGAGCTGGCGCGGCAAGCTCCTCTGTGGCGCTCGCGAGATGTTCGGGAAAATATCCCACCGAGAGCAAAACTTAGTAAGTCTCCTCTTTTAGCTCTATGACATGTGAGTCCCACTCCACATGTACCTCCCAAATATCTGCTCAAGCTGATCTTTTCAATCCCCAGAATGCTAAAATTTAAAAAGGTGGGCTAGAATTTGAATTCTTCAAATTCAGTTTGAATTTGCAAGACTAAATCTGAATTTGGTTTACAATTTGTAATTTCTTCTTTTTAGCTCTCTTTTGAGCCCACCCTACAAATGAAAAGTTGGTGAGCAAACTTTTCCCTATAATTCCAACTGTAGGGCTGCATGTTTACTCAAAGTTTTTCGGTCACCATATGTGTGAACTTTGAATTTCAAATCTGAATTTTAAACTTACATGCAAAGAGGTATTTAACTTCTTATTGGTTCAACACTTTTAAATAAAAAGGTGAGCCTCATTTTGGATGATCATCCTACGTATTACTTTGCATGAAGAAAAGTTTTAGCAAGTCCCATTTTTCCTGTCATTGCCACACATATGAACTCAAACCATAGTTTTTATTTATACACATATTTGGGACTTTTAAATTCCTCCCCCCTTAAAAGAATCTCGTCGCGAGATTACAAAAGAGGAACGAGACGGGAGAGGTAATTACAAACTGTACAAAGATAAAAGTTCCGGATAGTTGGTGCGCAGATAATCTTCACTTTCCCACGTCACCTCTTCCGTGGTGTGATTACTCCACACCACCTTGAAGAATCTGATCATCCGGTTCTGGGTTACCCGTGTCTTTTCATCCAAAATCTGAACCGGTCGCTCGGTGTAGGTCAGGTCCGGTTTCAATTCGTCGATGTCCTCAGTGCGAACAACAGCGGTGAATTTGAGACACTTCCGCAGCTGTGAAACATGAAATACATCATGAACACCCGCTAGATTTGCCGGTAATTCCAGCCGGTAGGCTACGGGTCCGCACTTCTCCGTGATAGCAAAAGAACCAATAAAACGGGGAGCGAGTTTCCCCTTTACACCGAACCGGTGAATTCCCTTCATCGGAGATACCCGAAGGTACACATGCTCTCCGACGTCAAAATGCAAAGGCCTACGCCGTTGATCAGCGTAGCTCTTCTGTCGGGACTGTGCAGCCTTTAAGTTCTCTTGTATGAACCGAACTCGGTCTTCGGCTTCGTTGACAAGATCAATCCCAAACAGAACTCTTTCACCGGACTCACACCAATTCAGTGGTGTGCGACATTTCCGGCCATAGAGAGCTTCATACGGTGCCATTTTAATACTCGCTTGATACCCGTTGTTGTATGAAAACTCTGCCAGCGGTAGGTGATTGTCCCAATTCCTACCGTGGTGGATGGCACACGCTCTCAACATGTCCTCAAGTACTTGGTTCACCCTCTCAGTTTGTCCATCGGTTTGAGGGTGATATGCGGAGCTTCTAATTAGCTTGGTGCCCAATGAGGCATGCAGTTGCTCCCAAAATCGAGCAACAAACAGCGCACCTCGATCCGAAATGATGGTCTTCGGGACACCATGTGAGCATATAATCCTGGAGATGAATAACTCCGCATATTGCTTTGCTCGATAATGAGTGTTCACCGGTATGAAATGAGCCGACTTCGTCAACCGGTCAACGATCACCCATATCGAGTCATGTTTCCGGGATGTGAGCGGTAATCCGACGATGAAATCCATACTCACATCCTCCCACTTTCATGCCGGTATCTTCAAAGGTTGTAGCGGTCCGGCTTTCCGCATATGATCAGCCTTGACCCGTCTAAACGTATCACACTCGGATACGTATTTAGCAATCTCCCTCTTCATTCTCGTCCACCAAAATTTCTGTTTCAAATCTTGGTACATCTTGTTACTTCCGGGATGAATGGAAAACTTCGACAGGTGGGCTTCATCCAAGATTTTCTTTCGGAGTTTCATATTGCGCGGTACCACTATACGGTCGTTAAACCACATTGTACCGTTCTCATCCTTCCGGAAACATTTCACCTCTCCGTTGTCTAGTCTTCTCCGTATGTGAGACATACCTCTGTCTCTTCTTTGAGCCTCAACAATCTCTTCACGGATTGTTGGAATGAGCGCGAGATTATAAAGCGCGCCATACGGAATGACACGGAGGCTGGGTTCTTCATCTTCCGACTCAGCAACCGCTAAGTTGTGAACGTGGGCTTTCCGAATAAGCGCGTCGGCAACCACGTTGGCTTTTCCCGGGTGATAGTGGATCTCAATTTCATAATCTTTTATGAGCTCCAACCATCTCCGTTGTCTCATATTCAGCTCCTGCGTGAAGATATACTTCAGGCTTTTATGGTCGGTGTAGAGGTGAACAAGATTACCAAGCAGGTAATGCCTCCACATCTTCAACGCCAACACCACAGCAGCAAGCTCAAGATCGTGAGTTGGATAATGTTGCTCGTGGTTTCGTAGTTGACGAGACCCATAGGCGACTACACACCCTTCTTGCATCAGAACGCAGCCGAGACCGATGCCGGATGCATCACAGTATACATCGAATGGCTTCGTCGTGTCCGGCTGAGCAAGAACTGGAGCCGTTGTGAGATGTTTCACCAATGTTTTGAATGCGGCTTCACATGCTGCATTCCACATGTATTTAGTGCCCTTCTTCAGCAGCTCCGTCATTGGTTTAGCAATCTTTGAGAAGCTTGGAATAAACCTCCGATAATACCCCGCTAAACCTAGGAAACTTCGGACCTCGTGGACTGATTTGGGAGATTCCCACTTCAGCACTTGTTCAATCTTGCTGGGGTCCACGGCGATACCTTCTGCTGAAATAATATGGCCTAGGAAAGGCACTTGATCAATCCAAAATTCGCACTTGCTGAACTTGGCATATAATTGTTGCTCCCGCAACCGTTGTAGCACGATACGTAGATGTTCAGCGTGCTCTTCTTTAGATTTGGAGTAAACCAATATGTCGTCGATGAATACCACGACGAACTTGTCTAACTCCGGCATGAATACAGAATTCATCAAATACATAAAGTGTGCCGGAGCGTTGGTTAGCCCAAATGACATGACGAGGTACTCGTAGAGTCCGTATCTCGTCGTGAAAGCTGTCTTCGGTATGTCTTCCGGTCGGATCTTGATTTGATGATAGCCCGACCGAAGATCCATCTTCGAAAATACCTTTGCACCCACAAGTTGATCAAACAGGATGTCAATGCGGGGCAAAGGATACTTGTTCTTTATTGTGACAGCATTGAGAGGACGGTAATCAACACATAGCCGTAGTGTTTCATCCTTCTTCTTAACGAACAGCGTTGAGCAACCCCAAGGTGAAGAACTTGGTCGTATGAAACCCTTGCTCATAAGTTCATTCAGTTGCTCTTTCAACTCCGCTAGCTCGTTAGGTGCCATCTTGTAAGGCCTTCGTGAAATAGGCGTCGTTCCCAACGCCAGTTCAATCTTGAACTCGACGTCCCGCTCGGGCGGCATGCCCGGTAAGTCATCGGGAAATACGTCGGGATAATCTCGTACCACCGGAATATCTTCAAGTTTCAGCGCTTCCGTGTGGTAGGCCTCTACCAAATCTGGATCTTCGCTGTCTAAAAACAGCGTGTGCTGTCCGTGAATCGGCAAGTCAATCTGGACAGTCCGGTTACCGATATTGAGAACGGCACCGTGACGATTTAACCAAGACATCCCCAATATAATGTCTATCTTCTGCCTATCCAACATAATCAGCGATGTTGGGTATATTTTTCCGCCCAAACACAAAGCTGCTCGGGACACAATCTGATTGGCAGAGATATTTCCTCCCGGTGAACGTATAAGAAAACTTGTTGTGGGAGTATTGGTGGACAATTGGTGCTGATCCACACATGTTTTGCTGATAAAATTGTGGGTTGCACCGGAATCAAAAAGTACCAGCACAAGCATGTTTTTGAGAAACATGCCTGCTAACACCGGTGCTCCCTCCGGGACATCCTCAATAGCAAGATGTTGCACACTTCCAGATTGCAATGCTGTTATGTTGACTTGAGCAGGTGGCGGCATACCACCTGGCGATGATGGCTGTCTGGTGTTCACCAACTTCTCCCGGCATTCCTGCCTAAAATGCCCAGAACGGTGGCAATAAGAACACGGAGGTTTCCCCGGTCCTTCGTTGACTTGTGGTTGAGAAGTCGATGTACTTGGCGGCAGCAATGATGCCATAGGTGTCATTTGTTGCTGCGGCAAGGGTGTTGCTTCAAGACATGATTCTTGAGCAGGAAATCTGTACGGAGTTGATCTCACTGGCGCTTTCCATCTTTCATCGGATAGTGTGTGATACACCACACGGTATTTACGAGGAACAACTGGTGTGTCTTCTAGCACATCCTCCCGGTCCCTCTTTTCTGCTTGATACTCAAGTGTCGCTTGTTCTTGTAGCAGAGCAGCACTGATCAACTCGGTGTAACTGCCTTGATTGAATAAAGCTAACTTCTCTTTTAGTATGACACTCAAGCCATAGAAAAAGTAGTCACACATGGCAGCTTCGCTCGTTGCATAAGCAGGAGCATATTGTGCCAGAAGATTGAATCGTCTGACATAATCGAGGACACTCATGTCCCCCTGCTTCAAGTTTTTGAATTCCTGCTACTGGGCCTTGATAAAACCCATAGGAATGTGACGAGCACGGAATGCTTCACGAAATTCCGTCCATTCCACTTGATGGCCTTCTGGGACAGTGGCAAGATAAGCGAACCACCAATTTCCGGCGGCTCCATGGAGCTGTTGAGCTGCAAAGGATGTCTTCTGATATTCATCGCACTCAAACACTCCAAACTTGGACTCCATAACTCGAAGCCACTGATCGGCTTCCACTGGTTCATTGGCTTCCGTGAAGATTGGCGGTTGTGTCGCCAAGAAATCCAAATAGGCGTTCCGAGGTGGAACGTCCTGTTGCGCGTGTTGGAGTAAGCCCTGTTGTACCAAGTCTTGGAGTAGTCTGGTGTTCTCTTGACTTGACTCGACCATCTGAGCCATGACATCCGCCCATACCGTTGATGGCGGTGCCCCTGATGGAGTCGAGTCATCACCGTCTTGGCGAGAACTATCAACCCTACTCGGAGAATGAGTCCGCACCATACTGCACAAAGATAATTTTTGAGGGGAGTCAAAACATGATCTCAGCAGTATGTAAAAGTATGTAAAACATGAACATGCTAAAACTTTATGAAAGTATAACAATACTTCATGTTTACACATCCTTCTAAAGCCAAAAATAGAACAATCCCTCTATTCTGTACAGAATCGACCTTTCTGTACTTAACCCAGATTTTGATCCAGTTACCAGCATTTTCATAACTCAAGTTGAATACCAAAGTTAAAGTTAACTTCCGTATCTTTCCAATGAGTACTGACATGCCTCTGGATCACCCCTTAACCAGAAGTTATGATTGTTCCAAGTTGACAGAATTTTTTGGCTAAATTTTGCCAGCACCTCCTTTGTATGTGGCTGTTTTCAGCACAGTTTTACATACAAATGGTGTACAATTCTGAATAAACTAAGAACTACAAAATCGTTGCAAGTTTCATAACCTTTCCAACGGTGTATCATATGACCCTTAGAAATTTTTCTACAGATTGTGACGGCTAATTTACAGCAACATCCCGAGAAGTTTGCAGCTGCTCTGTTTTCCGAACAGTTTGCATTCATCTAGACATTCGACTAAGTTGGTGTCGGATTTGGCTCTGGAGTTCTACAGAAAAGTTGTAGAGCACTTAGTAACCTTTCCAGAACGGTATCAAACACCTCCATTGGTTCAAGCTAATCAGAGTTACGCTCTGTTAAAGTTCGGCAAAACTTCTGCCAGAACAAAGCACTCTGTTTTTGAAATCAAAAGAAGCCTAGTAATTCTCTTCTTTGAAACTTAGTTCAAATGAAGAGCTCAGTAACTAATATGTGCTTTATCACATCCATTTTTAGTTTGGAAGTTAGTCATGAATGATTTCTTCATAGGAAAGAATACTATCCAGTGTAGTACGGTGGCGATGCACCGTAAGACATATGACGGTACTACGTTGCCTCACCAAAGAAAAACCTAACCGGATTACACCGGCATATACGTATCCTTAGGTGGCACTAAAACGGTCACTCGCAAACGTGTTCTACACGCACTAAGGTTTTCATGGTTAACACCTACATAAGCCACACTCAATCATTAGGTTCGGCTGCACACAGAACCCGGTATCCATAACAGTTTGTACACCTGGCTGTCATCACTCGCCCAGGTGTTCTCAAGCCAAACACGCCTTGAGCTACGTGTTCACGTTACTGACCACGTGACGGGGTCTCCCAAATTGCACCACGCACGTCAGGGAATGGCGTTGCTCGAATACCCCAAACGACATGAAGAGTCGTAGAGGATACTAAAGCGAGTCGGGTTACCTGCCACCCGTGAGGCTCCACCCTTTAGCTTGTGCGCACTGGTGGATAGCGCTTACGTGCACCCTCCAAGACATAAACGTTCCGAGATGCACTGTTTTCTGACATAACAAATAAGTTAGGTTGCCACCTTCATAATATGCTAATAATAGTCCTTATGTGGGCCTAGTACCGTTATCTCACCGTGTCCTAAGTTTTTGACATAATATGATGCTCAATCCGTGCTCTGTTCCCAACGCAGCTCTGATACCACGCTGAGACGGCCCCACGGGACCTCGTCGGGTGGTGCCGTGTTATGCGACACCCAACAGCACACGGGTTGCAGAAACACATCATATTACATAAATAGTTTAGCGGAAGCGTACAAGATTGTTTTACAAATAAGTATATCAAAGTAAACTACAGCGGAAGACTATCACTCTCATGACTCATATCTAAACTAGCAACAAAGAAACGGTCCAGCCCGCGGACGTTTCTTACTAGCAACACGAAGACAATCTGCAGCGGCGAGGGTGCTCTTTGAGTAAGCACTCGAAGGTTCCCGAGTCTCATCGGCATTCCTTCTCATAAGTATCGAGTCAATTACCTGCAAAACAACTCGGATAGCATCCGTGAGTATAACGCTCAGCAAGACTTAACCGTCACCCTAAACATGAAACTCTAAGTGAGGTTATGGACCTAACATAGGATGGCATAAGCATAATTAAACTCGCCTAAAAGTGAATCCTTACTTTCAGGTATTAATTGCAGCATTTTAAGTAATCCCTGGGCACGCTACATCGGGAGTCCACAATCAAACAAGAAACGCTTTCCCCCGATGTAAATTGCTCATGGCATAAAAGAATCGAGTTTGCACTAGCCTATTCATCAAGCTCCAATAAAAGGTAGGATAATACTTCACATCAAGATGATTAGTTCCTTTCTCATGCAAGTTCTTACTACGTCACGACTGTGAGAACAAGTATGCTCGGTCCATTCCACGAGCGACGGTGATTCGGATCAATAACACCCGGACTACACGACACGTACGTCCGTACTTGACGTTGCCTACAACAACCATCACTGACGTCGTACGTGGCAGCCTTTCCCCCGTTTCACCCCCGCTTAATCGATCAAGTCGCCCCGTACAGTAGCTACTCTCATGGTGCACCTACCGACATGAGATGTCATGAGAATATTCCCCACATACTGCACACCGGCCGTCCGCCTGAGGCGACCCGAAAAGTCACAACGACAGCTTCCCGAGGTACATCGGTTTACTGGGTCCCATATAGCCAGCATGAGTCCGGTACACAACTTAAACTTGTTCAACAGGGCCGCATACGGATCGGTCCTTTATCGACACGGACAGGTCTACAACACCCAGGCCCCTATGTCCTGCTGCCCCTACAACCTTCCGGTCTCAACTTTAACTTGCTAATTCATTTATGAACCAATCCCGTATGCCCCTGTTATTCCTGAAACTGCGAGTAGCATCTCACCACTCGACTTCTACCGAACGTACTTAAGCATGGCAGTTCTACACGGTGAAAGACACCTACCCAATACTCCATGGGTCATTTGGCTATGCAAGAGGAGTATCAAACACTAGACCTAATGCACAGTTTAAATCTTAACCGAAAGTGAATACAAGAGAAAAAAAACTTAACAGCTGTTAAATGCAAAGCGGAGCTTGCCTGTTTTGCAGGGTAGTCGTATATATCAGTTAGTGTCCTTGCAGATCCACCCTTGACTCTCCGTAGCCTGATCCACTTCGATGAATCACTCCTTTGAGTCCCCTTCGTTGTGGTTCCTATTGAAATGCATATGCATATGTTTTATAGAATGTAATGGAAAGAAGTTATAGAATTACTTTCTTAAGAACAGGGGTTGTGTGGAAAAGCCAAGCATGGCTTGGTTTGCCTCTGTTGTGCAGAGAACAGAAATAAACTAAATTGACCTTAAGGCCTTAGCTATACCCTAACCCTTTTCCTTAATGAACCTAATAGAGAAGCTGAAACGATTTGAGTGCGACTGAAGAACAAGAACTTCAATGGCCTCAAAACTTTTACAGCAGATTCTATACTACCTAAGGATTTAGCTTGCCAAGTTGTAGCTAATGTGGAGTCATATTGTGCCCTCTCTAATTCTCACAATATCTCTTATGTATTCCCACATATACACAAGTATGGAGAATAAGAACAGGGAGTTCAAGGACTCATCTTGGGCTGATAATTTACATATGAGTTCTTGATCACATGAGAGTAACCTGGTCCAAAATTCAGGCCTTTTACTTGGGTAGTTCTCCCAGAACAATTCTTTAAGCATTTGTACTTAACAGAATTAATTCTGTAGTAATGTGCATTTTCATACCCAACTAAGTGAACTCCAATTCCAAGTATGTCCTAGAGAGCTTGCCTAAATTTTCCTATGATTTTTGGAGCTATGGATTGCTCAGAACAGATTTTTTTGGAAGTGGGAAACATTTTCTGAAAATGTTTCTGGACTCTTATGAACACAGCAGATTGTTTTTAGCAAATTCCTACTCAAATGAGCTGAAAATTTGCTAGAAGGTCAACAATATGCTAAAGAATATTCTGGCAAAATTTGGGTATTTTTGGATAACCCAAACTCCCTCAATAATTCTTTTTCAGAAAACCTTCCAAGAATTTTCCAGAATTAAATAATTCGTTTCATACAAATTGGGTTGTAGATTTGGACAGAGCTATTCAATATGAATCCAACCCAATTTGAATCACTAAATTTGGGGATTCCTAGCAAGAGTTATGAGGTTCTAAAGTTTGGGGAAAAAATCTGAAATTGACCTCTGTTTATTTTCCCATTTTCAGAGACATAAGGAATTAACACCACATTTGGCCAAGCAAATGAGGTCCAATGCTTCTGAAAATTTTAGTGGAGTTCAAGTATTTTTGGAAGACTCTCCTGCCCAAATTTGGGGATTTTCCAATACATAGAACTCCTGGAAAAATTCGCACAAGCTTTTCCTTCTATGAATTAATGAGCCAAAACCAGGGGTTTTCATAATTATTGGGTTGTACATCTGGATAGTACTCTCTTATAGGAGTCCAACAAAATTTATCTCACTATTTTTGGAGCTTCCTACACCAAGTTATGCATTTTACAAGTTTGAACAACTCTCTGTTTGATTTTAAACAGAACAGTCACACGTGGGGCCCACGGGTCAGGTGCTTCTTCAACCTCCCGCCAGAGCCCGCGGGTGCACACCGGCAGAAAACTTGGCATGGCTCGTTCTCTCTTATTTCTCCACCAAATGAGCTCCGGTTTCGCCCTACATGCTCCTGGGAACGTGGCGCAGCTGCCGGGCAAGGTTTCCCCGCGTGAAAACGGCTGTAGGTGGGTCGGCACCGGCGGGGCGACTCGGGAGCTCGACATGTACGCGTTCCAGCGTGTCCAAGGCATCTCCCGGCGAGCTACGATGTCCTACAGCATCCCTATGGTTCTAGGAACATGGAACGGAGATCAGATCGTGCAGAAAGTGGCTGCAACCTAGTCGTCACCGAGGACCGTGGCAGTTTTGGCTGCCGGCGACGATTTCTCGTTGCCCGGGGCATCGGAGGGTCGGTTTTCTTTGGTTTTCGGCGTGGGAGGGCGCTAGGGCATCTAGTTGCCGTGGTTTGAATTGTAGGAGGTATGATCAATCGGTTTGGGAGAATTTCACGAATTAAACACGGTCGGTTCTATACGTGCGCCGGTGCCAAAAATCGAATTCCGGCGAGCCGGCGTCAGGGGAGAGCAGGAGGACGACGGGATGAGGATCAGTACCTCCTGGCGCACCTCTGTGGCCTCTTGAGCCTGTCGGAGAGGCGCTGGGCTGGCCGGGAGACAGGGAGCAGTGGAGCAGCGCCGGTGAAGTAAAAACAGCGCCCGGAGTGGCTGCTGATCGTGAGGAGAGGAAGCAACTGCTGTCGGCTTGGTCCGAGGAGGGAGAGATCACGTTGCTGAAGCCGTGAGAACCGACCCTGGGGTGCCAACGCGTGGAGGCTGGCAGCAGGAGCTGGCGCGGCAAGCTCCTCTGTGGCGCTCGCGAGATGTTCGGAAAAATATCCCACCGAGAGCAAAACTTAGTGAGTAAGTCTCCTCTTTTAGCTCTATGACATGTGGGTCCCACTCCACATGTACCTCCCAAATATCTGTTCAAGCTGATCTTTTCAATCCCCAGAATGCTAAAATTTAAAAAGGTGGGCTAGAATTTGAATTCTTCAAATTCAGTTTGAATTTGCAAGACTAAATCTGAATTTGGTTTAGAATTTGCAATTTCTTCTTTTTAGCTCTCTTTTGAGCCCACCCTACAAATGGAAAGTTGGTGAGCAAACTTTTCCCTATAATTCCAACTGTAGGGCTGCATGTTTATTCAAAGTTTTTCGGTCACCATATGTGTGAACTTTGAATTTCAAATCTGAATTTTAAACTTACATGCAAAGAGGTATTTAACTTCTTATTGGTTCAACACTTTTAAATAAAAAGGTGAGCCTCATTTTGGATGATCATCCTACGTATTACTTTGCATGAAGAAAAGTTTTAGCAAGTCCCATTTTTCCTGTCATTGCCACACATATGAACTCAAACCATAGTTTTTATTCACACATTTTTGGGACTTTTACAACTCCAGCATATTTTGGGTTAGACAAATAAATGCCGGAACGGGATCTTGTCGTCATGGGATGACGGCTGGTAGCTGGTGCAGGTTGTGTTTGTGATTGGTGGGTAAGTGGCGCCGTGGATTGAGGAGCAGTTGGGATAGGAGCACTGGCATGGATAGGCAGCGGTGGATCCGGTGGCCGTTGTGAGGCAGCAGCGGCAGGCGAGGAATGGACTGGCGCGTCCCGTGTTGACCCACCAGTGGTAGCCAAAGGAATAGCTGTGGTGGGTGCAATCCTGGGTGGGTCTGTGGGTTTGGATGGTTAGTTAAGATTGGTGGGTAGCTGTTGGTTTGGTGGACGAAGTGCTGGACGTGGATGTGGACGTGCGCAGGGCACAGGCACGAAGTGCAAAGCAGGTGCTGCACTTGTGGGAGGTGGTTGTGGCGTGGGCTTGTTTTGAAAAGGAAACACAGTTTCTACAAAAGTGACATGGCGTGAGGTGATGACTCGTCGGGTGTGAGTGTTGAAGCACCTGTAGCCTTTAGACTCGGCTGGGTAGCCAATGAACACACAGGGAACCGAACGAGGAGCCAGCTTGTTCGGCGCAGTGGATGTTGTGTTGGGATAACACAAACAACCAAAGACCCGCAGGTGATCGTATGATGGTGGACTGCCAATGAGTACCTCATATGGAGTAAGGTTGGATCGGACACGACAAGGGCGTCGGTTTAGGAGGTATGTGGCTGTTGTGAGTGTGTCGGGCCAAAATGACGGGGGCGCAAATGCATGGAGCAGCATCGTGCGCATGTTGTCATTCAAAGTCCGAAGAATACGCTCAGCACGTCCGTTTTGTGGAGAGGTGTAGGGGCACGTTAACTGAAGAACGATGCCGTGGGAGGCAAGGAACGAATGCATGACATGATTATCGAACTCCTTTCCATTGTCCGTTCGTATGCACGAGATCGGTCGATGGAACTGAGTTAGGACAAATGCATGAAAAGAGATAATAGTAGCAAGGACATCAGATTTATGACGAAGTGGGAAAGTCCAAGCATAATGGGAGAAATCATCTAAGATAACCAGGTAAAACTTGAAGCCGGAATTACTAGGTATGGGTGATGTCCACAAATCACAGTGTAGTAATTGAAATGGGAAGAAGGAAACACTGTCCGACGTGGAAAATGAGAGACAGACATGCTTTCCTAATTGACAGGAGGCACAAGAATGAATATCTGATTTAGTACAACTAAAATCAAATGATGCTAGAAGGCGCTGGAGCTGTTCGTGTCCTGGATGGCCAAGGTGCGCATGCCAAATGCCGCTGTCAAGGGTGGCTAGTAGGCTCCGATGAGTGCTATTATTTTTGTGGGGTTGATGAAGTGGATAGAGGTCGCCAGTGGAGTCACATCGGAGCAGAATCGTCCCCGTCCGTAAGTCCTTAATAGAGAAACCAAAAGGGTCAAAAATCACAGCAACAAAATTGTCATGTGTGAGGGCACGAACAAAAATAAGATTTTTGACTAAATTTGGAGAAATAAGGATAATTTTTGAGATGCAGTGGAGACGAATGTGTGGGTATTGATGCATGACCGACTTGGTGAACAGGCAAGACATTACCATTCCCGACAATGATGTTAGATGGATGGGAAGGATTGGAGAGGGATGACACAATACCCGAGTTATTTGCCATGTGGGAGTTGGCGCCAGTATCAAGGACCCAATCATGGCCAGTGTAGTGGCTAAGATGCGGGACATCGTGAAGAGCATTCAGGAGGCCAGCCGGGGCCTGAGACTGCTGAACACCGTGCATCGTCGTGTCGAAGTAGGACGGCACGGCACCGGCGAGGAGAGCCTGCTGGTTGTAGCTCGCAGGACGTGGGCCGAGAAGTCCTGGCGAGGGCGCACGCCACAGAGGCATTTGCCATGTCTGCACGACGCCGGTCCAAGGATTGTACGAAGGAACCCAGGGAGGGCGCGGGGCGGTCTGAGAACCGCCTGACGGTGTGGTCGAGGAGTTCCCGTCCGGACGACGACCACCGTTGTTCTTGCCGCGACTCTTGTTCTTCCCGTAGTTCTTGTTGCCAGCCGAGTCTTTGCCGGACGGACCCGACTCGTTGGCATGCAGCGCCGAGGCTGGCGTCGACGAGGTTGAGGAGGCATTGCCAGTTGCCAGGAGCGCTAGCTGGGACTCCATCTTGGCCGTGTGTGCTTGGCGCGCCTCATCCTGGAGCAGGTAGTCCTGCACGTTCAAAAACGAGGGGAGGGGCTTCGTATGCGTGATGACGGAGATCGCGTGACTGTACTTGGACCCGAGTCCCCGGAGAGCATTGATCACCATGGAGCGATCCGGGATGGGGTGGCCGACGTCGCGAAGGAGATCTGCGAGCTCTTTCAGACGCCCAAAATAGTTAGAGATGCTCATGTCACCTTGGAAGAGGCCATGGTACTCTTGGAGCGCATACACAGCGCGCTGGTCGGCGTTGTCGAGGAACAACCCGCGAATCGCAGACTAGAGCAGATAGGCCGACGGAGTTGACGTCCTGACCATCTTCATGAGATTAGGGGTGATGGAGTTGTACAACCACGACACAACGCACTGATCGATTTGCAACCATTCCGCGTTATGCCACATGATGTGCGCGTCGACGGTGCCGTCAACATGGTCGATGAGGCCGAATTTTCTGAAGGTGGCGTCGAAGAACGACGACCAAATCGAGAAATTCGAGTCGCCGTGATCTAGCACAACGGGTACATGGGACCGGATGTTGACGTGCTGTATTACGGAAGCAGAGGCTGGAGTAGGTGTGGGATCGGTAAAGGGACTAGCAGAAGAGGCAGATCCATCGACAGAGTGATTGGGACTGGACGACATGGAGGCGGAAGCAGGATAGATTGAGTATCGTCTGATACCATATAGAGAAGTACCGATGCCTGTATTGATCATCAGGAGGCAATACATATAGGGAGAGTCAGTACGTTCTGATCCTAGAAGTGCGGCACGTAGGACGCAGTCGCAGGCTGCATGTGTGATGCTGTACGTGCGGTGAATGGTTCAGCACGTACTAGACGGAACCGCATGCAACCGGCAGTTTAGACTAGTTTGTTACATGCGTACGTGACTTCCTGAGATGTGTGTCACGATAAATAGACATGTCGGGGCAGACGTGTTTTCCTCTATCTGTTGTCATGTATTGTTAGCAAGTTGTTCAGTTCATCTCTATATCTCATCTCTTCTCTTGTTGAGTATAATTGTAGTTTCGGATGTTGCTTAAGCAAAAGCAACCAAATATCTGGCTTCTAGTGCAGACACGTATATCGCTAATGTTTTCTCGATGTGAGAGATTGAAAGGTTCGCTTTAGTACTGAATACTTCTTGATTGCCCCTTTGACAGGATGATGATTCTGATGAAGAAAAGAAGCAGAGGAGGCACCACCACCATCGTCGCCAGGACTACGATGATTAGGTGTCCAGCGTGGCCGCTTTCCTCCGGGCATGTCAAGTTCCACCACTGAATGTGAGTTACCGCATAAATAAAGATGGGCGTACTTGCCATATGTAGTACCCTGGACCATCATCGTTTGCAACTTTGAATTGTATCGCGTCACCCTTAAACTCTGTTATGTGGTTGATTTCTATGTTTGAACTGTGACAAAATAAGTACTGGTTGCGTGAACGTGATGATGAACTTTTGTATGTACGCTAGTTGATGCTTGTAGTGTCACTGGGTTTCTTTCATCAGTGGTCTGACATGTCTGGCTCGATTCTTCCCGTGTAGAAGCTCCTGACCCTTCCGCATGTTCTGTTGGCGCTGTTGCTATTACTACCAGTGATCTGTTGCGCACCGGGGCTTTGCCTAATAAAATTTCTGCGGCAGCCTCTCACGTATGGAGCACAACAAGAGAACTATGTTCTACACAGCAAGTCTGAGAGGCTTTAAAAATTCCCACGAAATTGTTAGCGCTGCAGCAACAGGGCGCCAAGCAGAAGCCACGGCGCGTACTCGGGCTACGTCACGCGTTCATGCCTCCCGTTTCCCTCTCGCGTGACGCTCGGTCGGCGAAGCGAGGAGGTGGAGGCCCTCCGTGTGCCGTGCCGCCGACAACGGAGGCGGTGCCGGTGCCAGCAGCAGCGCCGGAGGGGAAGCGGCGCACGGGGGTGCCTCCTCCCAAGGCTGGTCTCCGGCGTCCTTTCGGGGGCCCTCACAGGCCTCTTCGCCGTCGGTACTTTTTGGGTGTTCCGAATGCCTTTGCCCTTCGCGGTTCTGCCGCGTGCTCTGGTTCTGGCGCGGGTTGGCGGTGTTGTCTTGAATCAGGAGGCCTGACGGGGGCGTTCACCGGCCCGTTGGCTGGGAGGGCCTCTGACAGCGTCGTGCTCCGGGGAGCCGGGCTGGGGGCGTCTGCGGGGGCGGTGCTCTCCATCAAGGTCCTGGAGGCGTCCCGCGCGTACTGGAACGCCGACCGATCCAGCCCGCAGAGCACGTCATCCATGGTCTGTGTGAACTTCCTCCGCAATTCAACCCTCATATAATTGCTGGCCCAATCAATTAGCAGAATGCAATGGTCTTGGTTTAGCCCGAAAATTCCATTCGTAACTCCATTTTATTTTTTGGGTGCCGTAGCTCCGGGTTTTTAAGCTAAAATTGTAGAGACTATTTGCAGTTTTTAACGCTATGTTCCTATGGACGGCGTCGCTCTAGAGCTGCAGAAATCATTTCCTTTTTGCGGATGGTCACTTTTGGTCCATGTCAGATGTGGTTGTAATCCCGTTTTGGATTCTCAGGGGGGTTTCATAGAGCAGCTCCTGCATGCTCGATTTGTGCAAGAGCAGTATGAACCGTCAGTATATATATATATATATATATATATATATATATATATATATATATATATTTCTTGAGTCGACAGATCCATCTCCATTCATTATAAAACGGAGGTCCATACATGAGAGATAGCGAGTAGAGATCAGACTCTAATTTCTACCGATCCATAGTCACTAGACTCTAATGACTAACTAGACCGCTATCTACTCACAAGTCCATACAGCCATCAGTATTTATGGCATATCGTTGGCCGGTCAGTTATTCTGGTTGCAATCTGTATGAGGGGAAAGCACCTAAATGGTCTCTTTCACCTTCATCTTCAATAGCACTACTAGTATCCATAGCAGCATATCCATTTTTGATGAGACACTATATATTCTTTCCCATCAGGATGGCATTGCAGACTTCAACAATGATTATCTGTACGATGTCCTTGAAGCAGTTCTATCGGACGAGCTCTCGCAAGATATCCTGAAGAAGTTACCACAGCATGTGGTGACCGACCAGAGGCAGGTGACTCGGTTGAAACTTGTCTTGCCCTATTTGCCTGCAGGTACCAGTTTATTGGAACACTGATATGCGTTAAATCAAAGCTTTGTAGGTATTTTACTGTCTAGAAGCTGGTATTGTATTATCTTTGACAAATTTAAATGGCATAGAAATCTCATTTGATTTTGGAGGTGGGTTGTAAGTATCGAGGAAAAATGTAAGCTTACCCTTATTCTATCACTCAATCTCTCAGTTTAGTTTGATTTATTAAGGTGTTGAATCATTTCTGTACACCTAATAGTTACTTCCAAAGAGGTGAGTACAAAGTGAAACGAACATGATGATGGGTTCTGATCTTGAGATCTTCCTCAGTATGTGGGAGCACAGAATATCAGTTTGGATACATGAAGCAACCTTCATATTAATTCTTTTAACATGAAATCTGCACATTTTGTTTTGTATATGCTGGCGCTACAGTTAAAACACGGAGCATTCATCTGATTTTGGTATAAAAGGTGTTTCATCTGTTGCTCGTACTTGTTTTCCACATCTAACACTTACTGCCTCCTAGGATATTGTTACCGGAGAGAGCCAGAAAGTCTCACACTTTCCACCAGCCATGCGTGGACAGATGGTTCCTTGACCATGGTTCATGCCCTGTCTGTAGGCGAGAAGTGTAGATATAGGTTATCTACGGTTCTGGGTTGCCATATCTGTTGTATAGTTCATGCTCGTCACACAGAAAGATACGCAGCAATCAGCAATGTAAATCAAGCTTCACATGTGTACTTATCGTGAAAATAGATTATATCAGATATTCTGAAGATGGTGGACCCAGAGTTGTCTCAACGATTTACGACGAGCCACCGCGCCTTATCCTCTGGCGGTGTCCACTCTGCTTCCTCCTCCGAGCTCCGGCAATGACCGCCACCGCCCCGAGCCCGGCTCCCATCCCGCTGACCACCATCGCCGAGCTGCGGCAGCACCACTCGCAGCTCATCCGCCTCGGTCTCGCCTCCCACCCAGCCCACGCGCGCCGCCTCCTCGCGTTCCTGGCGCGCGACCCCGCCGCGCACCTCCCCTACGCCGCCCGCCTCCTGGCGCACCACCCGGACCCGCACCCGGCGCTCTTCAACCCGCTCTTCGCCGCCCTCCCGCCGCGCCACGCCGCGTGGCTCTTCGCCGTCATGCTCTCCCTGCCGCTGCCGCCCGACCACTTCACCTTCCCGCGCATCCTCCCCGCCGCACCGCTCCCCCTCGTTGCCCAGCTCCACGCTCTGCTCGTCAAGCTCGGCTTCCACTGCCACGCGCAGTCCCTCAACGCGCTCCTCGCCGCTTACCTCGCCAACGCCCGCCACGACCTCGCCTCCCGTGTCCTCCACACCAGCGGGTCGCGGATCCTCGACGTCGTGTCGTGGACCACGATGGTCAGCGGGCTGTGCAAGATGGGGCTGGTCGACGAAGCGCGGGAGGTCTTCGACGGGATGCCCGAGAGGAACCTGATCTCCTGGAACGCGATGATCTCGGGCTACGTGAAGGCCGCACGGTTCCTGGATGCGCTGGATGTGTTCGACGAAATGCGGGCCCGTGGGGTACAGGGGAACGGGTTCGTCGCCGCGAGCGCGGTGGTGGCGTGCACGGCGGCCGGCGCGCTGACGCGCGGGAGGGAGGTGCACCGCTGGGTGGAGCAGAGCAGGATCGAGATGGACGAGAAGCTAGCGACTGCAGTGGTGGACATGTACTGCAAGTGCGGGTGTCTCGAGGAGGCGTGGCGCGTGTTAGAGGCGCTGCCGGTGAAGGGCCTGACGACGTGGAACTGCATGATCGGCGGGTTTGCGGTGCACGGGCGGGGCGAAGACGCCGTCAGGCTGTTCCACCGGATGGAGAGGGAGGGCGTGGCGCCGGACGAGATCACGCTTGTGAACGTGCTCACGGCTTGCGCGCACGCGGGGATGGTCAGCGAGGGTCGCTACTACTTCAGCTACATTGTTCAGAGATACGGCGTCGAGCCCAAGATGGAGCACTACGGCTGCATGGTGGACTTGTATGGAAGAGCAGGGCTGCTGGACGAAGCCAAGAAGGTGATCGACGACATGCCAATGGAGCCGGACGTCGGCGTCCTCGGCGCACTCTTTGGAGCGTGCAGGATACACGGCGATGTCGATCTGGGCGAGGCGACCGGGTGGCGCGTCATCGAGCTGGATCCCCATAACAGCGGGCGCTACGTGCTGCTGGCCAACCTCCTCGCCAGCGCCGGCCGGTGGGAGGACGTGGCCAGGGTCCGGCGGCTTATGGACGAGCGGCGAGTGAGCAAAGAGGCGGGGCGGTCCGTGATCGAGGTCGACGGCGAGGTCTGCGAGTTCCAGTGCGGGAGCCTTCGTCACCTCCACGCGGCGGAGGTGTACTCCATGGCCAGGTACATGATGAGCAAGATCGGAGCTATGGGCTATACGCCCGACACGAGGGACGTGCTGCACGACGTCGCGGAGGAGGAGAAGGAGGCGCCGCTGCTTTACCACAGCGAGAAGCTGGCTATTGCCTTCGGGCTGCTGCGCACCCGCCCCGGTGACACGATGCGCATCACCAAGAACCTGCGTGTCTGTCGAGACTGTCATGAGGCGACCAAGTTCGTGTCTCGCGTCTTTGAGCGCGAGATTGTTGTTAGGGACAGGAATCGATTCCACCATTTCAGGGATGGTAAGTGCTCATGCAACGATTACTGGTAAATATAAGCTTGTTCGTTTCAAGCGTTCGGGCATGCCGTAGTGTGTTCTGGGAACAGGGAGTGACCTCTCACCCGATTTTGATAAAAGCTAGTGAGACGCATACATAAATATTCAGGTAAGATGACATTATGTTTAGCTGAGCAGATCACGTGCAATAAAAGAACAGTACGTTAACAAACACAGCGCATGCAAAAAAGACGATCAGATCTAGCAAAAAATTATAAAACCCAGCGATTTATTGGTTCGGGAAAAAGATAAAGTTTTGTTTCTGAAGCGCTTCAAAAACATGACGAAATCTAACCGTACTCAAGCCATCATACTTCATAGACAGCCTTTAAACGACACCATTACTACCACCGTAGAAGCAATTCCTCCATTACTACACTACTACGGTACAAGAAATTTATCCATTCAGCGCCTCACAGTTGGCAGCATTCCAGTTGGACACCTTCGACAAAACGAGCTCAAGCTAATTTTGCTCCTGAGAAGTCCATCTCTTGTTGCTGTCATGAAAAGTTAAATTAGATGCATGTAGAATGGGGAGTTAACTTACTAATACATGGGACAAGAATATAGGATGATGCTATTCCCTTCTGCAATCTACCTCAGCCATGAATTTCTTGAGAAGTTCTTGCTTTTGCATTTCATCACTTGTTGGAAGGCCTATCCGCTTCTGACGTTGGTCAAACTGCAAAGTCAACAACTCAGACCATACTTCTCGGACCAAGGGTAAAATTCATTCAGATGAATATGCATATTTTTTGCATATCTTACCATCATCTTCTCCACAGTCTAGTCTCTGGATCCAAATCAGAGAGTTTGCTGCTCTATGGTTCCACCTTCTGTGGTATCAACTTCAGGATCACCTTTAATCACAGATGTACACCATTCCATTTGATTATTTTTTGTGAGCAGTATAGGCAGTGACTTCCATCCTTTAGAGACATTACAAAAAATATACCGTCGGTACCCTGCAGACTAGGTACCCCCGCGTAGAGGGTAAAATACAGCATGGGCCCCGCCTCCCTGTTAAGGAGGGCCCTGGCGTAGCCACGTGCCCTTGGCCCCGAGGTCAGCCCTGGGCCTGCCACGTGCACTTGAGTTCCAGAGCCGACACGTGCCCTGGGCTCCGGTCCGAGCATCCCCGCTGAGGTGAGGTCCGAAGCTACCACGTGTCTCCCGGCTCAGAGTCTCCTCCCTGCTGAGGAAAGCTCCAGAGCTGACACGTGCCCTGAGCTCCTGTTCGAGCCTCCCCGCTGAGGTGAGTTCCGAAGCTGCCAGTGTCTCTTGGCTCAAAACCACCTCCCTGCTGAGGATATCTCTGGAGCTGACACATGCCCTGGGCTCCGGTCCGAGCCTCCCCGCTGAGGTGAGGTCCAAAGCTGCCACGTGTCTCTTGGCTCAGAGCCACCCTCCCTGCTGAGGACAGCTCCGGAGCTGACACGTTCCCTGGGCTCCGGTCTGAGCCTCCTCGTTGAGGTGAGATCTGGAGCTGCCACGTGTCTCTTGGCTCAGAGCCACCTCCCTGCTGAGGACAGCTCCGGAGCTGACACGTATCCTGGGCTCCGGTCCGAGCCTCCTCGCTGAGGTGAGGTCCGGAGCTGCCACATGTCTCATGGCTCAGAGCCTCCTCCCTGCCGAGGAGAGCTCCGGAGCTGAAACGTGCCCTAGGCTCCGGTCTGAGCCTCCTCGCCCAGGTGAGGTCCGGAGCTGTCACGTGCCCCCTGGCTCCAAACTCATCGATAAGAGCTCCGAAGCCGCCACGTGCCCCACGATTCGTCTTGGCGAGTCATCACCGTCTTGGCGAGAACTATCAACCCTACTCGGAGAATGAGTCCGCACCATACTGCACAAAGATAATTTTTGAGGGGAGTCAAAACATGATCTCAGCAGTATGTAAAAGTATGTAAAACATGAACATGCTAAAACTTTATGAAAGTATAACGATACTTCATGTTTACACATCCTTCTAAAGCCAAAAATAGAACAATCCCTCTATTCTGTACAGAATCGACCTTTCTGTACTTAACCCAGATTTTGATCCAGTTACCAGCATTTTCATAACTCAAGTTGAATACCAAAGTTAAAGTTAACTTCCGTATCTTTCCAATGAGTACTGACATGCCTCTGGATCACCCCTTAACCAGAAGTTATGATTGTTCCAAGTTGACAGAATTTTTTGGCTAAATTTTGCCAGCACCTCCTTTGTATGTGGCTGTTTTCAGCACAGTTTTACATACAAATGGTGTACAATTCTGAATAAACTAAGAACTACAAAATCGTTGCAAGTTTCATAACCTTTCCAACGGTGTATCATATGACCCTTAGAAATTTTTCTACAGATTGTGACGGCTAATTTACAGCAACATCCCGAGAAGTTTGCAGCTGCTCTGTTTTCCGAACAGTTTGCATTCATCTAGACATTCGACTAAGTTGGTGTCGGATTTGGCTCTGGAGTTCTACAGAAAAGTTGTAGAGCACTTAGTAACCTTTCCAGAACGGTATCAAACACCTCCATTGGTTCAAGCTAATCAGAGTTACGCTCTGTTAAAGTTCGGCAAAACTTCTGCCAGAACAAAGCACTCTGTTTTTGAAATCAAAAGAAGCCTAGTAATTCTCTTCTTTGAAACTTAGTTCAAATGAAGAGCTCAGTAACTAATATGTGCTTTATCACATCCATTTTTAGTTTGGAAGTTAGTCATGAATGATTTCTTCATAGGAAAGAATACTATCCAGTGTAGTACGGTGGCGATGCACCGTAAGACATATGACGGTACTACGTTGCCTCACCAAAGAAAAACCTAACCGGATTACACCGGCATATACGTATCCTTAGGTGGCACTAAAACGGTCACTCGCAAACGTGTTCTACACGCACTAAGGTTTTCATGGTTAACACCTACATAAGCCACACTCAATCATTAGGTTCGGCTGCACACAGAACCCGGTATCCATAACAGTTTGTACACCTGGCTGTCATCACTCGCCCAGGTGTTCTCAAGCCAAACACGCCTTGAGCTACGTGTTCACGTTACTGACCACGTGACGGGGTCTCCCAAATTGCACCACGCACGTCAGGGAATGGCGTTGCTCGAATACCCCAAACGACATGAAGAGTCGTAGAGGATACTAAAGCGAGTCGGGTTACCTGCCACCCGTGAGGCTCCACCCTTTAGCTTGTGCGCACTGGTGGATAGCGCTTACGTGCACCCTCCAAGACATAAACGTTCCGAGATGCACTGTTTTCTGACATAACAAATAAGTTAGGTTGCCACCTTCATAATATGCTAATAATAGTCCTTATGTGGGCCTAGTACCGTTATCTCACCGTGTCCTAAGTTTTTGACATAATATGATGCTCAATCCGTGCTCTGTTCCCAACGCAGCTCTGATACCACGCTGAGACGGCCCCACGGGACCTCGTCGGGTGGTGCCGTGTTATGCGACACCCAACAGCACACGGGTTGCAGAAACACATCATATTACATAAATAGTTTAGCGGAAGCGTACAAGATTGTTTTACAAATAAGTATATCAAAGTAAACTACAGCGGAAGACTATCACTCTCATGACTCATATCTAAACTAGCAACAAAGAAACGGTCCAGCCCGCGGACGTTTCTTACTAGCAACACGAAGACAATCTGCAGCGGCGAGGGTGCTCTTTGAGTAAGCACTCGAAGGTTCCCGAGTCTCATCGGCATTCCTTCTCATAAGTATCGAGTCAATTACCTGCAAAACAACTCGGATAGCATCCGTGAGTATAACGCTCAGCAAGACTTAACCGTCACCCTAAACATGAAACTCTAAGTGAGGTTATGGACCTAACATAGGATGGCATAAGCATAATTAAACTCGCCTAAAAGTGAATCCTTACTTTCAGGTATTAATTGCAGCATTTTAAGTAATCCCTGGGCACGCTACATCGGGAGTCCACAATCAAACAAGAAACGCTTTCCCCCGATGTAAATTGCTCATGGCATAAAAGAATCGAGTTTGCACTAGCCTATTCATCAAGCTCCAATAAAAGGTAGGATAATACTTCACATCAAGATGATTAGTTCCTTTCTCATGCAAGTTCTTACTACGTCACGACTGTGAGAACAAGTATGCTCGGTCCATTCCACGAGCGACGGTGATTCGGATCAATAACACCCGGACTACACGACACGTACGTCCGTACTTGACGTTGCCTACAACAACCATCACTGACGTCGTACGTGGCAGCCTTTCCCCCGTTTCACCCCCGCTTAATCGATCAAGTCGCCCCGTACAGTAGCTACTCTCATGGTGCACCTACCGACATGAGATGTCATGAGAATATTCCCCACATACTGCACACCGGCCGTCCGCCTGAGGCGACCCGAAAAGTCACAACGACAGCTTCCCGAGGTACATCGGTTTACTGGGTCCCATATAGCCAGCATGAGTCCGGTACACAACTTAAACTTGTTCAACAGGGCCGCATACGGATCGGTCCTTTATCGACATGGACAGGTCTACAACACCCAGGCCCCTATGTCCTGCTGCCCCTACAACCTTCCGGTCTCAACTTTAACTTGCTAATTCATTTATGAACCAATCCCGTATGCCCCTGTTATTCCTGAAACTGCGAGTAGCATCTCACCACTCGACTTCTACCGAACGTACTTAAGCATGGCAGTTCTACACGGTGAAAGACACCTACCCAATACTCCATGGGTCATTTGGCTATGCAAGAGGAGTATCAAACACTAGACCTAATGCACAGTTTAAATCTTAACCGAAAGTGAATACAAGAGAAAAAAAACTTAACAGCTGTTAAATGCAAAGCGGAGCTTGCCTGTTTTGCAGGGTAGTCGTATATATCAGTTAGTGTCCTTGCAGATCCACCCTTGACTCTCCGTAGCCTGATCCACTTCGATGAATCACTCCTTTGAGTCCCCTTCGTTGTGGTTCCTATTGAAATGCATATGCATATGTTTTATAGAATGTAATGGAAAGAAGTTATAGAATTACTTTCTTAAGAACAGGGGTTGTGTGGAAAAGCCAAGCATGGCTTGGTTTGCCTCTGTTGTGCAGAGAACAGAAATAAACTAAATTGACCTTAAGGCCTTAGCTATACCCTAACCCTTTTCCTTAATGAACCTAATAGAGAAGCTGAAACGATTTGAGTGCGACTGAAGAACAAGAACTTCAATGGCCTCAAAACTTTTACAGCAGATTCTATACTACCTAAGGATTTAGCTTGCCAAGTTGTAGCTAATGTGGAGTCATATTGTGCCCTCTCTAATTCTCACAATATCTCTTATGTATTCCCACATATACACAAGTATGGAGAATAAGAACAGGGAGTTCAAGGACTCATCTTGGGCTGATAATTTACATATGAGTTCTTGATCACATGAGAGTAACCTGGTCCAAAATTCAGGCCTTTTACTTGGGTAGTTCTCCAAGAACAATTCTTTAAGCATTTGTACTTAACAGAATTAATTCTGTAGTAATGTGCATTTTCATACCCAACTAAGTGAACTCCAATTCCAAGTATGTCCTAGAGAGCTTGCCTAAATTTTCCTATGATTTTTGGAGCTATGGATTGCTCAGAACAGATTTTTTTGGAAGTGGGAAACATTTTCTGAAAATGTTTCTGGACTCTTATGAACACAGCAGATTGTTTTTAGCAAATTCCTACTCAAATGAGCTGAAAATTTGCTAGAAGGTCAACAATATGCTAAAGAATATTCTGGCAAAATTTGGGTATTTTTGGATAACCCAAACTCCCTCAATAATTCTTTTTCAGAAAACCTTCCAAGAATTTTCCAGAATTAAATAATTCGTTTCATACAAATTGGGTTGTAGATTTGGACAGAGCTATTCAATATGAATCCAACCCAATTTGAATCACTAAATTTGGGGATTCCTAGCAAGAGTTATGAGGTTCTAAAGTTTGGGGAAAAAATCTGAAATTGACCTCTGTTTATTTTCCCATTTTCAGAGACATAAGGAATTAACACCACATTTGGCCAAGCAAATGAGGTCCAATGCTTCTGAAAATTTTAGTGGAGTTCAAGTATTTTTGGAAGACTCTCCTGCCCAAATTTGGGGATTTTCCAATACATAGAACTCCTGGAAAAATTCGCACAAGCTTTTCCTTCTATGAATTAATGAGCCAAAACCAGGGGTTTTCATAATTATTGGGTTGTACCTCTGGATAGTACTCTCTTATAGGAGTCCAACAAAATTTATCTCACTATTTTTGGAGCTTCCTACACCAAGTTATGCATTTTACAAGTTTGAACAACTCTCTGTTTGATTTTAAACAGAACAGTCACACGTGGGGCCCACGGGTCAGGTGCTTCTTCAACCTCCCGCCAGAGCCCGCGGGTGCACACCGGCAGAAAACTTGGCATGGCTCGTTCTCTCTTATTTCTCCACCAAATGAGCTCCGGTTTCGCCCTACATGCTCCTGGGAACGTGGCGCAGCTGCCGGGCAAGGTTTCCCCGCGTGAAAACGGCTGTAGGTGGGTCGGCACCGGCGGGGCGACTCGGGAGCTCGACATGTACGTGTTCCAGCGTGTCCAAGGCATCTCCCGGCGAGCTACGATGTCCTACAGCATCCCTATGGTTCTAGGAACATGGAACGGAGATCAGATCGTGCAGAAAGTGGCTGCAACCTAGTCGTCACCGAGGACCGTGGCAGTTTTGGCTGCCGGCGACGATTTCTCGTTGCCCGGGGCATCGGAGGGTCGGTTTTCTTTGGTTTTCGGCGTGGGAGGGCGCTAGGGCATCTAGTTGCCGTGGTTTGAATTGTAGGAGGTATGATCAATCGGTTTGGGAGAATTTCACGAATTAAACACGGTCGGTTCTATACGTGCGCCGGTGCCAAAAATCGAATTCCGGCGAGCCGGCGTCAGGGGAGAGCAGGAGGACGACGGGATGAGGATCAGTACCTCCTGGCGCACCTCTGTGGCCTCTTGAGCCTGTCGGAGAGGCGCTGGGCTGGCCGGGAGACAGGGAGCAGTGGAGCAGCGCCGGTGAAGTAAAAACAGCGCCCGGAGTGGCTGCTGATCGTGAGGAGAGGAAGCAACTGCTGTCGGCTTGGTCCGAGGAGGGAGAGATCACGTTGCTGAAGCCGTGAGAACCGACCCTGGGGTGCCAACGCGTGGAGGCTGGCAGCAGGAGCTGGCGCGGCAAGCTCCTCTGTGGCGCTCGCGAGATGTTCGGAAAAATATCCCACCGAGAGCAAAACTTAGTGAGTAAGTCTCCTCTTTTAGCTCTATGACATGTGGGTCCCACTCCACATGTACCTCCCAAATATCTGTTCAAGCTGATCTTTTCAATCCCCAGAATGCTAAAATTTAAAAAGGTGGGCTAGAATTTGAATTCTTCAAATTCAGTTTGAATTTGCAAGACTAAATCTGAATTTGGTTTAGAATTTGCAATTTCTTCTTTTTAGCTCTCTTTTGAGCCCACCCTACAAATGGAAAGTTGGTGAGCAAACTTTTCCCTATAATTCCAACTGTAGGGCTGCATGTTTATTCAAAGTTTTTCGGTCACCATATGTGTGAACTTTGAATTTCAAATCTGAATTTTAAACTTACATGCAAAGAGGTATTTAACTTCTTATTGGTTCAACACTTTTAAATAAAAAGGTGAGCCTCATTTTGGATGATCATCCTACGTATTACTTTGCATGAAGAAAAGTTTTAGCAAGTCCCATTTTTCCTGTCATTGCCACACATATGAACTCAAACCATAGTTTTTATTCACACATTTTTGGGACTTTTACAACTCCAGCATATTTTGGGTTAGACAAATAAATGCCGGAACGGGATCTTGTCGTCATGGGATGACGGCTGGTAGCTGGTGCAGGTTGTGTTTGTGATTGGTGGGTAAGTGGCGCCGTGGATTGAGGAGCAGTTGGGATAGGAGCACTGGCATGGATAGGCAGCGGTGGATCCGGTGGCCGTTGTGAGGCAGCAGCGGCAGGCGAGGAATGGACTGGCGCGTCCCGTGTTGACCCACCAGTGGTAGCCAAAGGAATAGCTGTGGTGGGTGCAATCCTGGGTGGGTCTGTGGGTTTGGATGGTTAGTTAAGATTGGTGGGTAGCTGTTGGTTTGGTGGACGAAGTGCTGGACGTGGATGTGGACGTGCGCAGGGCACAGGCACGAAGTGCAAAGCAGGTGCTGCACTTGTGGGAGGTGGTTGTGGCGTGGGCTTGTTTTGAAAAGGAAACACAGTTTCTACAAAAGTGACATGGCGTGAGGTGATGACTCGTCGGGTGTGAGTGTTGAAGCACCTGTAGCCTTTAGACTCGGCTGGGTAGCCAATGAACACACAGGGAACCGAACGAGGAGCCAGCTTGTTCGGCGCAGTGGATGTTGTGTTGGGATAACACAAACAACCAAAGACCCGCAGGTGATCGTATGATGGTGGACTGCCAATGAGTACCTCATATGGAGTAAGGTTGGATCGGACACGACAAGGGCGTCGGTTTAGGAGGTATGTGGCTGTTGTGAGTGTGTCGGGCCAAAATGACGGGGGCGCAAATGCATGGAGCAGCATCGTGCGCATGTTGTCATTCAAAGTCCGAAGAATACGCTCAGCACGTCCGTTTTGTGGAGAGGTGTAGGGGCACGTTAACTGAAGAACGATGCCGTGGGAGGCAAGGAACGAATGCATGACATGATTATCGAACTCCTTTCCATTGTCCGTTCGTATGCACGAGATCGGTCGATGGAACTGAGTTAGGACAAATGCATGAAAAGAGATAATAGTAGCAAGGACATCAGATTTATGACGAAGTGGGAAAGTCCAAGCATAATGGGAGAAATCATCTAAGATAACCAGGTAAAACTTGAAGCCGGAATTACTAGGTATGGGTGATGTCCACAAATCACAGTGTAGTAATTGAAATGGGAAGAAGGAAACACTGTCCGACGTGGAAAATGGGAGACAGACATGCTTTCCTAATTGACAGGAGGCACAAGAATGAATATCTGATTTAGTACAACTAAAATCAAATGATGCTAGAAGGCGCTGGAGCTGTTCGTGTCCTGGATGGCCAAGGTGCGCATGCCAAATGCCGCTGTCAAGGGTGGCTAGTAGGCTCCGATGAGTGCTATTATTTTTGTGGGGTTGATGAAGTGGATAGAGGTCGCCAGTGGAGTCACATCGGAGCAGAATCGTCCCCGTCCGTAAGTCCTTAATAGAGAAACCAAAAGGGTCAAAAATCACAGCAACAAAATTGTCATGTGTGAGGGCACGAACAAAAATAAGATTTTTGACTAAATTTGGAGAAATAAGGATAATTTTTGAGATGCAGTGGAGACGAATGTGTGGGTATTGATGCATGACCGACTTGGTGAACAGGCAAGACATTACCATTCCCGACAATGATGTTAGATGGATGGGAAGGATTGGAGAGGGATGACACAATACCCGAGTTATTTGCCATGTGGGAGTTGGCGCCAGTATCAAGGACCCAATCATGGCCAGTGTAGTGGCTAAGATGCGGGACACCGTGAAGAGCATTCAGGAGGCCAGCCGGGGCCTGAGACTGCTGAACACCGTGCATCGTCGTGTCGAAGTAGGACGGCACGGCACCGGCGAGGAGAGCCTGCTGGTTGTAGCTCGCAGGACGTGGGCCGAGAAGTCCTGGCGAGGGCGCACGCCACAGAGGCATTTGCCATGTCTGCACGACGCCGGTCCAAGGATTGTACGAAGGAACCCAGGGAGGGCGCGGGGCGGTCTGAGAACCGCCTGACGGTGTGGTCGAGGAGTTCCCGTCCGGACGACGACCACCGTTGTTCTTGCCGCGACTCTTGTTCTTCCCGTAGTTCTTGTTGCCAGCCGAGTCTTTGCCGGACGGACCCGACTCGTTGGCATGCAGCGCCGAGGCTGGCGTCGACGAGGTTGAGGAGGCATTGCCAGTTGCCAGGAGCGCTAGCTGGGACTCCATCTTGGCCGTGTGTGCTTGGCGCGCCTCATCCTGGAGCAGGTAGTCCTGCACGTTCAAAAACGAGGGGAGGGGCTTCGTATGCGTGATGACGGAGATCGCGTGACTGTACTTGGACCCGAGTCCCCGGAGAGCATTGATCACCATGGAGCGATCCGGGATGGGGTGGCCGACGTCGCGAAGGAGATCTGCGAGCTCTTTCAGACGCCCAAAATAGTTAGAGATGCTCATGTCACCTTGGAAGAGGCCATGGTACTCTTGGAGCGCATACACAGCGCGCTGGTCGGCGTTGTCGAGGAACAACCCGCGAATCGCAGACTAGAGCAGATAGGCCGACGGAGTTGACGTCCTGACCATCTTCATGAGATTAGGGGTGATGGAGTTGTACAACCACGACACAACGCACTGATCGATTTGCAACCATTCCGCGTTATGCCACATGATGTGCGCGTCGACGGTGCCGTCAACATGGTCGATGAGGCCGAATTTTCTGAAGGTGGCGTCGAAGAACGACGACCAAATCGAGAAATTCGAGTCGCCGTGATCTAGCACAACGGGTACATGGGACCGGATGTTGACGTGCTGTATTACGGAAGCAGAGGCTGGAGTAGGTGTGGGATCGGTAAAGGGACTAGCAGAAGAGGCAGATCCATCGACAGAGTGATTGGGACTGGACGACATGGAGGCGGAAGCAGGATAGATTGAGTATCGTCTGATACCATATAGAGAAGTACCGATGCCTGTATTGATCATCAGGAGGCAATACATATAGGGAGAGTCAGTACGTTCTGATCCTAGAAGTGCGGCACGTAGGACGCAGTCGCAGGCTGCATGTGTGATGCTGTACGTGCGGTGAATGGTTCAGCACGTACTAGACGGAACCGCATGCAACCGGCAGTTTAGACTAGTTTGTTACATGCGTACGTGACTTCCTGAGATGTGTGTCACGATAAATAGACATGTCGGGGCAGACGTGTTTTCCTCTATCTGTTGTCATGTATTGTTAGCAAGTTGTTCAGTTCATCTCTATATCTCATCTCTTCTCTTGTTGAGTATAATTGTAGTTTCGGATGTTGCTTAAGCAAAAGCAACCAAATATCTGGCTTCTAGTGCAGACACGTATATCGCTAATGTTTTCTCGATGTGAGAGATTGAAAGGTTCGCTTTAGTACTGAATACTTCTTGATTGCCCCTTTGACAGGATGATGATTCTGATGAAGAAAAGAAGCAGAGGAGGCACCACCACCATCGTCGCCAGGACTACGATGATTAGGTGTCCAGCGTGGCCGCTTTCCTCCGGGCATGTCAAGTTCCACCACTGAATGTGAGTTACCGCATAAATAAAGATGGGCGTACTTGCCATATGTACCCTGGACCATCATCGTTTGCAACTTTGAATTTGTATCGCGTCACCCTTAAACTCTGTTATGTGGTTGATTTCTATGTTTGAACTGTGACAAAATAAGTACTGGTTGCGTGAACGTGATGATGAACTTTTGTATGTACGCTAGTTGATGCTTGTAGTGTCACTGGGTTTCTTTCATCAGTGGTCTGAACATGTCTGGCTCGATTCTTCCCGTGTAGAAGCTCCTGACCCTTCCGCATGTTCTGTTGGCGCTGTTGCTATTACTACCAGTGATCTGTTGCGCACCGGGGCTTTGCCTAATAAAATTTCTGCGGCAGCCTCTCACGTATGGAGCACAACAAGAGAACTATGTTCTACACAGCAAGTCTGAGAGGCTTTAAAAATTCCCACGAAATTGTTAGCGCTGCAGCAACAGGGCGCCAAGCCAGAAGCCACGGCGCGTACTCGGGCTACGTCACGCGTTCATGCCTCCCGTTTCCCTCTCGCGTGACGCTCGGTCGGCGAAGCGAGGAGGTGGAGGCCCTCCGTGTGCCGTGCCGCCGACAACGGAGGCGGTGCCGGTGCCAGCAGCAGCGCCGGAGGGGAAGCGGCGCACGGGGGTGCCTCCTCCCAAGGCTGGTCTCCGGCGTCCTTTCGGGGGCCCTCACAGGCCTCTTCGCCGTCGGTACTTTTTGGGTGTTCCGAATGCCTTTGCCCTTCGCGGTTCTGCCGCGTGCTCTGGTTCTGGCGCGGGTTGGCGGTGTTGTCTTGAATCAGGAGGCCTGACGGGGGCGTTCACCGGCCCGTTGGCTGGGAGGGCCTCTGACAGCGTCGTGCTCCGGGGAGCCGGGCTGGGGGCGTCTGCGGGGGCGGTGCTCTCCATCAAGGTCCTGGAGGCGTCCCGCGCGTACTGGAACGCCGACCGATCCAGCCCGCAGAGCACGTCATCCATGGTCTGTGTGAACTTCCTCCGCAATTCAACCCTCATATAATTGCTGGCCCAATCAATTAGCAGAATGCAATGGTCTTGGTTTAGCCCGAAAATTCCATTCGTAACTCCATTTTATTTTTTGGGTGCCGTAGCTCCGGGTTTTTAAGCTAAAATTGTAGAGACTATTTGCAGTTTTTAACGCTATGTTCCTATGGACGGCGTCGCTCTAGAGCTGCAGAAATCATTTCCTTTTTGCGGATGGTCACTTTTGGTCCATGTCAGATGTGGTTGTAATCCCGTTTTGGATTCTCAGGGGGGTTTCATAGAGCAGCTCCTGCATGCTCGATTTGTGCAAGAGCAGTATGAACCGTCAGTATATATATATATATATATATATATATATATTTCTTGAGTCGGACAGATCCATCTCCATTCATTATAAAACGGAGGTCCATACATGAGAGATAGCGAGTAGAGATCAGACTCTAATTTCTACCGATCCATAGTCACTAGACTCTAATGACTAACTAGACCGCTATCTACTCACAAGTCCATACAGCCATCAGTATTTATGGCATATCGTTGGCCGGTCAGTTATTCTGGTTGCAATCTGTATGAGGGGAAAGCACCTAAATGGTCTCTTTCACCTTCATCTTCAATAGCACTACTAGTATCCATAGCAGCATATCCATTTTTGATGAGACACTATATATTCTTTCCCATCAGGATGGCATTGCAGACTTCAACAATGATTATCTGTACGATGTCCTTGAAGCAGTTCTATCGGACGAGCTCTCGCAAGATATCCTGAAGAAGTTACCACAGCATGTGGTGACCGACCAGAGGCAGGTGACTCGGTTGAAACTTGTCTTGCCCTATTTGCCTGCAGGTACCAGTTTATTGGAACACTGATATGCGTTAAATCAAAGCTTTGTAGGTATTTTACTGTCTAGAAGCTGGTATTGTATTATCTTTGACAAATTTAAATGGCATAGAAATCTCATTTGATTTTGGAGGTGGGTTGTAAGTATCGAGGAAAAATGTAAGCTTACCCTTATTCTATCACTCAATCTCTCAGTTTAGTTTGATTTATTAAGGTGTTGAATCATTTCTGTACACCTAATAGTTACTTCCAAAGAGGTGAGTACAAAGTGAAACGAACATGATGATGGGTTCTGATCTTGAGATCTTCCTCAGTATGTGGGAGCACAGAATATCAGTTTGGATACATGAAGCAACCTTCATATTAATTCTTTTAACATGAAATCTGCACATTTTGTTTTGTATATGCTGGCGCTACAGTTAAAACACGGAGCATTCATCTGATTTTGGTATAAAAGGTGTTTCATCTGTTGCTCGTACTTGTTTTCCACATCTAACACTTACTGCCTCCTAGGATATTGTTACCGGAGAGAGCCAGAAAGTCTCACACTTTCCACCAGCCATGCGTGGACAGATGGTTCCTTGACCATGGTTCATGCCCTGTCTGTAGGCGAGAAGTGTAGATATAGGTTATCTACGGTTCTGGGTTGCCATATCTGTTGTATAGTTCATGCTCGTCACACAGAAAGATACGCAGCAATCAGCAATGTAAATCAAGCTTCACATGTGTACTTATCGTGAAAATAGATTATATCAGATATTCTGAAGATGGTGGACCCAGAGTTGTCTCAACGATTTACGACGAGCCACCGCGCCTTATCCTCTGGCGGTGTCCACTCTGCTTCCTCCTCCGAGCTCCGGCAATGACCGCCACCGCCCCGAGCCCGGCTCCCATCCCGCTGACCACCATCGCCGAGCTGCGGCAGCACCACTCGCAGCTCATCCGCCTCGGTCTCGCCTCCCACCCAGCCCACGCGCGCCGCCTCCTCGCGTTCCTGGCGCGCGACCCCGCCGCGCACCTCCCCTACGCCGCCCGCCTCCTGGCGCACCACCCGGACCCGCACCCGGCGCTCTTCAACCCGCTCTTCGCCGCCCTCCCGCCGCGCCACGCCGCGTGGCTCTTCGCCGTCATGCTCTCCCTGCCGCTGCCGCCCGACCACTTCACCTTCCCGCGCATCCTCCCCGCCGCACCGCTCCCCCTCGTTGCCCAGCTCCACGCTCTGCTCGTCAAGCTCGGCTTCCACTGCCACGCGCAGTCCCTCAACGCGCTCCTCGCCGCTTACCTCGCCAACGCCCGCCACGACCTCGCCTCCCGTGTCCTCCACACCAGCGGGTCGCGGATCCTCGACGTCGTGTCGTGGACCACGATGGTCAGCGGGCTGTGCAAGATGGGGCTGGTCGACGAAGCGCGGGAGGTCTTCGACGGGATGCCCGAGAGGAACCTGATCTCCTGGAACGCGATGATCTCGGGCTACGTGAAGGCCGCACGGTTCCTGGATGCGCTGGATGTGTTCGACGAAATGCGGGCCCGTGGGGTACAGGGGAACGGGTTCGTCGCCGCGAGCGCGGTGGTGGCGTGCACGGCGGCCGGCGCGCTGACGCGCGGGAGGGAGGTGCACCGCTGGGTGGAGCAGAGCAGGATCGAGATGGACGAGAAGCTAGCGACTGCAGTGGTGGACATGTACTGCAAGTGCGGGTGTCTCGAGGAGGCGTGGCGCGTGTTAGAGGCGCTGCCGGTGAAGGGCCTGAC
The DNA here is from genome assembly GCA_030760725.1 of Neostapfia colusana. Taxonomy (NCBI): domain Eukaryota; kingdom Viridiplantae; phylum Streptophyta; class Magnoliopsida; order Poales; family Poaceae; genus Neostapfia; species Neostapfia colusana. The sequence continues at coordinate 51,983,793 of JASWHV010000020.1, forward strand.
GACGTGGAACTGCATGATCGGCGGGTTTGCGGTGCACGGGCGGGGCGAAGACGCCGTCAGGCTGTTCCACCGGATGGAGAGGGAGGGCGTGGCGCCGGACGAGATCACGCTTGTGAACGTGCTCACGGCTTGCGCGCACGCGGGGATGGTCAGCGAGGGTCGCTACTACTTCAGCTACATTGTTCAGAGATACGGCGTCGAGCCCAAGATGGAGCACTACGGCTGCATGGTGGACTTGTATGGAAGAGCAGGGCTGCTGGACGAAGCCAAGAAGGTGATCGACGACATGCCAATGGAGCCGGACGTCGGCGTCCTCGGCGCACTCTTTGGAGCGTGCAGGATACACGGCGATGTCGATCTGGGCGAGGCGACCGGGTGGCGCGTCATCGAGCTGGATCCCCATAACAGCGGGCGCTACGTGCTGCTGGCCAACCTCCTCGCCAGCGCCGGCCGGTGGGAGGACGTGGCCAGGGTCCGGCGGCTTATGGACGAGCGGCGAGTGAGCAAAGAGGCGGGGCGGTCCGTGATCGAGGTCGACGGCGAGGTCTGCGAGTTCCAGTGCGGGAGCCTTCGTCACCTCCACGCGGCGGAGGTGTACTCCATGGCCAGGTACATGATGAGCAAGATCGGAGCTATGGGCTATACGCCCGACACGAGGGACGTGCTGCACGACGTCGCGGAGGAGGAGAAGGAGGCGCCGCTGCTTTACCACAGCGAGAAGCTGGCTATTGCCTTCGGGCTGCTGCGCACCCGCCCCGGTGACACGATGCGCATCACCAAGAACCTGCGTGTCTGTCGAGACTGTCATGAGGCGACCAAGTTCGTGTCTCGCGTCTTTGAGCGCGAGATTGTTGTTAGGGACAGGAATCGATTCCACCATTTCAGGGATGGTAAGTGCTCATGCAACGATTACTGGTAAATATAAGCTTGTTCGTTTCAAGCGTTCGGGCATGCCGTAGTGTGTTCTGGGAACAGGGAGTGACCTCTCACCCGATTTTGATAAAAGCTAGTGAGACGCATACATAAATATTCAGGTAAGATGACATTATGTTTAGCTGAGCAGATCACGTGCAATAAAAGAACAGTACGTTAACAAACACAGCGCATGCAAAAAAGACGATCAGATCTAGCAAAAAATTATAAAACCCAGCGATTTATTGGTTCGGGAAAAAGATAAAGTTTTGTTTCTGAAGCGCTTCAAAAACATGACGAAATCTAACCGTACTCAAGCCATCATACTTCATAGACAGCCTTTAAACGACACCATTACTACCACCGTAGAAGCAATTCCTCCATTACTACACTACTACGGTACAAGAAATTTATCCATTCAGCGCCTCACAGTTGGCAGCATTCCAGTTGGACACCTTCGACAAAACGAGCTCAAGCTAATTTTGCTCCTGAGAAGTCCATCTCTTGTTGCTGTCATGAAAAGTTAAATTAGATGCATGTAGAATGGGGAGTTAACTTACTAATACATGGGACAAGAATATAGGATGATGCTATTCCCTTCTGCAATCTACCTCAGCCATGAATTTCTTGAGAAGTTCTTGCTTTTGCATTTCATCACTTGTTGGAAGGCCTATCCGCTTCTGACGTTGGTCAAACTGCAAAGTCAACAACTCAGACCATACTTCTCGGACCAAGGGTAAAATTCATTCAGATGAATATGCATATTTTTTGCATATCTTACCATCATCTTCTCCACAGTCTAGTCTTTGGATCCAAATCAGAGAGTTTGCTGCTCTATGGTTCCACCTTCTGTGGTATCAACTTCAGGATCACCTTTAATCACAGATGTACACCATTCCATTTGATTATTTTTTGTGAGCAGTATAGGCAGTGACTTCCATCCTTTAGAGACATTACAAAAAATATACCGTCGGTACCCTGCAGACTAGGTACCCCCGCGTAGAGGGTAAAATACAGCATGGGCCCCGCCTCCCTGTTAAGGAGGGCCCTGGCGTAGCCACGTGCCCTTGGCCCCGAGGTCAGCCCTGGGCCTGCCACGTGCACTTGAGTTCCAGAGCCGACACGTGCCCTGGGCTCCGGTCCGAGCATCCCCACTGAGGTGAGGTCCGAAGCTACCACGTGTCTCCCGGCTCAGAGTCTCCTCCCTGCTGAGGAAAGCTCCAGAGCTGACACGTGCCCTGAGCTCCTGTTCGAGCCTCCCCGCTGAGGTGAGTTCCGAAGCTGCCAGTGTCTCTTGGCTCAAAACCACCTCCCTGCTGAGGATATCTCTGGAGCTGACACATGCCCTGGGCTCCGGTCCGAGCCTCCCCGCTGAGGTGAGGTCCAAAGCTGCCACGTGTCTCTTGGCTCAGAGCCACCCTCCCTGCTGAGGACAGCTCCGGAGCTGACACGTTCCCTGGGCTCCGGTCTGAGCCTCCTCGTTGAGGTGAGATCTGGAGCTGCCACGTGTCTCTTGGCTCAGAGCCACCTCCCTGCTGAGGACAGCTCCGGAGCTGACAAGTATCCTGGGCTCCGGTCCGAGCCTCCTCGCTGAGGTGAGGTCCGGAGCTGCCACATGTCTCATGGCTCAGAGCCTCCTCCCTGCCGAGGAGAGCTCCGGAGCTGAAACGTGCCCTAGGCTCCGGTCTGAGCCTCCTCGCCCAGGTGAGGTCCGGAGCTGTCACGTGCCCCCTGGCTCCAAACTCATCGATAAGAGCTCCGAAGCCGCCACGTGCCCCACGATTCGTCGTGGGCCGTGGGTCAACGAAGTCAAGATAGAAGTGCGCCGTCAGTCTGCGCATTCAAGGATCGCGCCTTCCACAGAAGCATGGCATACCACACGCCTCTGTCCTCTGCCGGTTCACCATTATGGTGACAGGACAGGGCGGCAAGGCATGACAGTGGTATAGTGCCGCCCAACAGCACGAAGCTGCCCAAGCAGGGCGAGAAGACGTGGTGACAAGACAACATCATCATCACCTGACACATGGACATGGGTGCTCAGCACGCCAGGCGGCGGGACTTAACTCCCCCATCGACTGCTCTACTCAGAGTACAAAACCCTAGATCATGTATAAGATTCACCTAGCTTCAGGGCCACGTGTCGGGACCCAAGCCACATTGTAACCACCCCGACCTTGGACTTTAAAAGGGCCGGGGTGACCACCCAACAAGGGGTTCCTGATTCCGCATTCGCAACCCTCTGACGCACATACAAGCAAACGATACAACAAACACTCCCGTGGACGTAGGGTATTACGCTCCGACGGTCCAAACCACGTAAATCTCGGTGTTCATCCGCTCACTCGAGCCCGGGTCGCATAGGGCGCCAAGACCCCACCGATCAAAGAACCTCACGGGTTTCTTCCGTAGCAGTCCGGGAGGAGTGTCGCAGCTCACACACTCCGACATTTGGCGTGCCAGGTAGGGGGGATTTCCGCATTCTCCACGCGACCATGGTGAACATCACCTCCCATGGCGATGCTTCTCGCCCAACTCGTCGTCGTCTCCAAGCGGGAGACGACGAGGCTAACTCCAGCTCGAGAGCAGACAGGTCTGGCAAGGCCGGCGATCAGACGACCGCCATACCAGCGGCGCCCAAATCCTGCCGAACCGGCGACCAGATCGCTGGTGTACCTGTGGCGCCCGCGACGCCCAGGTCAGGACGGGCCGGTAACCGTACGGACAGTGTGCCATCGTCGCTCACACCGCCAGGGGCCGCATCCTCTCAGCGGCCCTCTACTCCGGCGGTGGCGACATCACCACCACGACCGAGCCTAGAGAGCGTGTTAGCCACAGCACGCGCTGTGCTCCACAACCCTCCGGGAGAGGGTTCCACCCCCGAGGCGACAGAGCAGTGGCGACACGACGTCGACCATCTCATCGCCGCTGCCATAAACTCTCCTACCTACAGGAGACAGTGGGCCGAACCCTCGCTAGCCCAGTCGCATACGCCGACAGTGGCCCGTGGGACGGCAACCACCCCCGCGACGGCTACGGGCGACCTCGGGGTCAAGCTAAACCGTCACCACGCAAGGGAAGATGGTCGAGTCACCATCGAGCGACGCCGCGAGAGGCGTCGCAACCATGAAGGAGAGTACGGCTCCCCGAGCGTTGTACCAGCGGTCGCGCTCCGCCTATACCAGCCTCTCCGGGGGCAGTAGGGGGCTGCATGCTCGCCCCGCACCTTCGTATGGTGGTCTGTCCACCTAAATTCTGGCCCCACTTGTCGAAAAAATACGACGGGACAATCAACCCCGCCGAGTTCCTGCAGATCTACTCCACCTCCATCCTAGCTGCAGGAGGGGATGAGCCCGTCATGGCCAACTACTTCCCCGTCGCTATGACTGGCACAGCCTGGTCATGGCTCATGAACCTTCCCCCCCGACTCCATCATGTCCTGGAAAGAGTTGTGTTGGAGGTTCACAGCCAACTCCGTGAGTTCCTACACGCGCCCCGACACCGAGCTCGACCCCCACGCCGTGCGTCAGCGTGATGGGGAGTCGATGCGATCCTTCATCCAGCGGTTCTTGCAGGTCAGGAACACCATCCCCCGCATCCCCAATGCCTCCTTCGTCGTCACCTTCCGGCAAGGCGTCCGCGAAAAGAAGATGCTCGAGAAGCTGGCCATGCACGACGTGCAAGACGTCTCCAGGATCTTCAGCTTGGCCGACAAATGTGCCAGGGCCGCGGAAGGCCGAGACTGACATTCACAACCTTCCTCGGCGACAGAGAGTGTTGGAGAGACTGCTGCTCTGTGCAGCAGCAAGAAGAACAAGACCGGGGGCAGGAACAAGCCTCTAGCCGGGGCACCCACTGCTGCCCTAGCAGCGGCCGGTTGGGGCCGAGATCCACGCATTGACAAGCGCCACGACCGTCGTCTGCCAGCGAAGACGGCCAGTGGTGCCCGGTGCACAACTCCAGCCGCCACGGCGCTAGCGACTGCCGTGAGATCAAGAGGCTTGCGGAGCGCTTCCGTAAGTTGCAACAACAGCGGCTGCGCCAAGATGGCGGACCCTCCCGCCAGCGGGAGGGCAAACAAAAGGCCAAACCTAAGGCCAACGCTGAGCAAGAGATGGAGTATCAATACGCCGAGCGGGCGTTGAAAGTCGTCTACGACCACTCTGACTCTGACTCCAGCATCAACAGCGAGCGAGGCAAGACGCTGCATGTCTAGCCAGACGTTCTCCCCATCGTTCGATGAGGAAGCGCCCTCTTACACTGGTGTAGGGGGTCGAGGCCGCCCTCCTCTCGAAACACACCAAGGGCTCATCCCGCGTCCAGACATACGATGAAGCCACGCAGGACCAACTCCTGCGTGAAGATATCAACCTCGTCGACGAGGTAACATGGCTAGAGGTTGCTCGAAATGCGTTACACCTCTAAGTGCTCCGGCGATATCAACAATTGTACGCGCAGAGAAGACAGCCCAAGGTAGGGCCACCTGGTGCCTCGACTAATACTTTCTCGGAAGGGGTGACAAATCCTTCCCCAGCTGGGAGGGTCCCTCCCGAGTAGCACAAGTATGCCGCCCCAGGTGCGCCCATCTAGCCACAAAGGATGGGTACCTATACCCAATCCACACAACATAGAACACCTCTGTAAATTCTATCCTTAGTGCAGTGGTAGGGTATTTTTCGTTTCTCTCTTTTTTTGTAAAGGTGCCATAGTGTCTAGGAACAACGCTTAGAACAACTAAGTTCCGGAGGGGTCCTGCTACTCTTGTCATCCGGGGCGGGTCGCTGCCTTCTTGCACGGCCTGTTTCCTCCTATCACCCGAAAGAAGCCAGAAATAAGAAAAATTCATCCTACCCTGTGTACCTTCTTTACAGTTTGTGCTTACTCATGCATATCAACTGTAAATGGCATGTCCGGAGCTTGTCCTACGTACTTGTCCTAGGTCCCGTGGCACTGGAAGGTCTCCTCGCTGAAAGGTTAACGTCCGGGGGAGGTCTAGAACGCTCAGGCTGGGCAACTGGATAACCAAAACCGTTCGGTTCAGTTTTTCAGTTTTTGGCAAAGTTTGGTTTTCATGAAACAGGAACAGAAATTGGTCAAGAAAAAATGAAAACCAGACTCCTGGTTAACCAGAAATTCCGGTTTCGGTTTTCGGTTAACAGGAAAACCAAAGTTTAACCCATCTCAGTATATACAAACATGCATGTCGGTACCCTCAATACCGGGTACCCCCGCGCACAGGGTGAAACTGCCTAAGGACCTCACCCCCTCCGCAGGGGCGAGCTCCGAAGGAACCACGTGTCCTGCGGGGCCGGAGCTCCCCTCCCCCCGAAGAGTAGCTCCGGACCTGCCACGTGGCCCAGAAGGCCGGACCTCGCCCCCTACGCAGGGGCGAGCTCCGAAGGAGCCAAGTGTCCAGCAGGGCTAGGGCTCCCCCTCCCCTCGGAGAATAGCTCCGCGCCTGCCACGTGGCCCAGAAGGCCGGACCTCCCCTCCTCCGCGGGGGTGAGCTCCGAAGGCTCCACATGTTCAGCGGGGCCGGAGCTCCCCCTCTCCTCAGAGGAGAGCTCCGGGCGCGACACGTGGCTAGCAGAGCAGCGCTGCCCGCCCGACGCGGTGGGCAACAGGAGTAAAGGCAGGCCATGCCTTTACCGTACAAAGCATTCAAGACCCGCGCCTTCCCAAGACGAAGGGGCACGACGCACACCTGTCAGGAGGTGCTGTGACCAGTCACAGTCAAGACAGGCGTACAGTGTTTGAAGCTGCAGACCATTGAAGGCAACGACAAGACCGGACGAGACATGCCCTGCCGCCCCTGCCATCGCCAACGACTACACGCTACACCTAGCCTACGGCATGGGCAGGGCGGCAGGACGTGGACCTCGACGCCAGCACCAAGACATAGCTGGTAGGAAATCACCTCGGGGCCACCTGTCGGGTCCCCGGGGCCCACCTTGTAAGCCACCCGAGCCTTGGACCATAAAAGGCTAGGGTAGGCAACGTTACAAGGGGGGCACTTTGCCCAGCTCCCTCTAGGTCATCCACACACTCAAGGAAACCAGTGCTCCGAGCACTCCCGTGGACGTAGGGTTTTACGCTCCGGCGGCTCGAACCACGTAAATCCCTGTGTCAACCATCTCCTTCCTCCGTCATCCATTCCGGCGAGACCCTCGTGAGAGGACTAGCCCCGCCTAAAAAAGAACCTCCGCGGCCTGCCAAGAGCAGGCCCGAGGAAAGTATCGACAGCTACACTTCGACATTTGGCGCGCCAGGTAGGGGGCTTTTCCCTCGCCGACAAGTCTACGCCGACGAAGATGACCAAGCCTCCGTCAGCGGCAAGCTCTTCGCCCCGACGTTCCCGGCGAACTCCATCAATCTCAAGATCTACCGTGGCGCAGAGCGCCACTTAAGCAAGTGCGCTAGCCGCCGTAGAAGCGCTCCTGGACAGTCCACCTGCTAAAGACTCTCCCCAGAGGGCCACCCAACAGTGGATCCGCGACGTCAACTACCTCGTCGCTACTGCCGTCAACCCTCCGCTGCAGCGGGGACGACGCCCTGTTCAACCTGGTGTCTTGCTGTTGCGCACACCAACGATCGACGGGCAGATGGCAGACTCCCGCTCTACCAGGCTCCCAACGGCGGACCTAAGGGAAGAACTGGAGCGACGTCGCCGGGGAGAAGACGCTCACGTCACCATCGAGCAACAGCGACAAAGGCGTCGTATGCAAGAGGCCGACTACAGCATGTCGACTGCCTCGACTCAACCTGGGCCGCAGACGTTCGCCATGCAATCTTTGCCCCAGGCATACGCCCTGCAACATATGCAGCAACCATATGTCCTGCAGACGGCGGCCCCGGTGTATGGTGCACCGTTGCCCATGCCGGGGCACACCGTGCCAGCAACCGTCCAAGGGTTCACGACACCAAGACCTGCAACATCAGCGACCGCATGTGTGGCCCTGGCTGCACACCTCCGCTTCACAGTGTGGCCACGCAAGTTCCGGCCACACCTGCTAGAGAAGTACAATGGAAGCATCAACCCGACAGAATTCCTGCAGGTCTACTCTACTGCCATCCTAGCGACAGGAGGGGATGAAGCGGTCATGGCCAACTACTTCCCCGTCGCCTTGACCGGCCCGGCGCGGTTGTGGTTCATGAACCTTCCCCAGGGTTCCATAACCTCCTGGGCGGAGCTATGCAGACAGTTCACGGCGAACTTCAGCAGCTCCTACGCGCGTCCCGGCACGGAGCTTGACCTCCACGCCGTGCAACAACAACCGGGAGAATCACTGCGCTCCTTAATCCAGCTGTTCTCCCAAGTACGCAACACCATCGCCCACATCTTGGACGCATCAGTGGTGGTCGCATTCCTACACGGTGTGAGGGACAAGAAGATGCTCGAGAAGTTGGCCTCCAGAGAGGTGCAAGACATCTCAGAGCTCTTCAGCCTGGCAGACAAGTGCGTCAGAGCAGCAGAAGGGCGTCTCTGGCACTCACGGCTAACCTCTGAAGCTAAAAGACAGCCCGGAGATGGCGGAGTTCAAGATGTACTCCCGACCACGTCAGACAGTCAAGAGCCAAGCACCGACTAACTTCGTGGTCAGGTGGACGCCACCACCAAGCATCCCCGGGGGCCCCTGAAGGTGGAGAACCGGAGCCCCGAGCACCGGTCCTCACCGAGCCCCACTGGACGTTTACCTCGACGGCGTGCTGCTCCTCATGCCAACGGGGAAGCGGTTTGGGTACCTTGGACCTGTGCCGTGTACCGCGCGCCAATGACACCATCGCCAACAACCTGTCAACGAAGACCTCCACCGGAGCCCTGGAGCTCCAAGGAGCCTTCGAAGGGACGTTGCCGCGACTCACAGCCCGGAGTGCTGACCGGGCGAAGGGGGCGAGACCAGCACCTCAAATCTGGCGGTCCCAGCGGCCATGCAGCCATGGTACCAGCCAAAGGATCGTATGCGCCTTGGGGACTCTGTGCTACCCAGCGCCCAAGATCCAGAAGCTCAAGTAGCCCCGATGCATGGACCACGGAGGTCCGGAACTTCTTGAAAGACAACATCCTTCCTAATGAACGTGCATCCGCTGAACGGATTGTGCAGATGGATAAGTGCTACGCGCTGGTACCTTTACTGGCGTGGTGCCACGACATCCTATTGCGGTGCATAACCCAGGAGGAAGACTGCAACCAACTCGTAGTAATCCATAGAGGCGAGTGCTGGGAAGCTCATCTTCCCACACGCTGGTCGGTTAAGCCATCCGACATGGCTCCTACTGACCGAGAGCCAGCTGGACGCCGTCAAGCCGGTTAGGAGATGCAAGGCGTGCCAGGTCCATGCCGAGCAGACCCACACAACCGGTGCAGACGCTGCACCCAGATCCGTCGGGGGATACCGGCTCCTCTACGTCGGGGGCCAGCTGGACATCCCAGGGCCGGGTCATGGGAATTACCCTTCTACATGGTATGCGGGGCCGAAGCCATGCTTCCCCCGAGATCGCCATGGGGGTCCCCCCGTGTCCGAGCGTACGACGAAGCCATGCATGACCCGCTCTGCATGAGGACATCTACCTCATCGACGAGGCAAGATGGCAAACAACGCTCCGGATCGCACGGCCCCGGTGGGAGCTCCAGTGCTACCACCACCGGTCCATGCATGGGAGCACGAGGCAGGCACTCTGGCCCTACCTCTTCGACATTTGCTATCCTGCCGAGTACGGTCGCGCTTAGGGTACCTGCCGATGGCCTGGGGGCCTCTCGGACCTCCCTAGTCAGGGTACTGTGACACCAGTAGGTCTCCTCCAGGAAAGGACCTACGCCAGAGCGGGAAGTTCAGGAGTCTTGCTTTGCCTGGTCCTATACCCAAAGCATGCGCACTCTGCCTCCCCGGTGCTACAGTCTGAGTACTAGGGGCCGGATGGTTACACCCTGACTACAGCGGGAGCCAGACCTCCGGGACCATGGGCACCAGATTGCCCTAGGCCCCGTACACTGGCCCGGGACAGTAAGCCAAATAAGACTAAGAGATAGGGAAGGAAGGACCTCTAAAAAGAGTCGGTCATCACCCCTCCGCAGGGGTGAACACCAAAGCCGGACCTTGCACCCTACACTGGGCTGAGGTCCGATGCCAAACGACACCCTTATCGCAGGGGCGATCTTCGAAGCCGGTCGCCACCCCTAGGGGTGAACACCGAAGTCGGACCTTGCATCCTACACTGGGCTGAGGTCCGATGCCGGACGACACCCCTATTGCAGGGGCACTCTCCGAAGCCGGTCACCACCCCCAAGGGTGAACACCGAAGCCGGACCTTGCGCCCTACACTGGGCTGAGGTCCGATGCCTAACGACGCCCCTATCGCAGGGGCGATCTCCAAAGTCGGTCGCCACCCCTAGGGGTGAACACCGAAGCCGGACCTTGCGCCCTACACTAGGCTGAGGTCCGATGCCGGACGACACCCCTATCACAGGGGCGATCTCCGAAGCCGGTCGCCACCCCCAGGGGTGAACACCGAAGCCGGACCTTGCACCATACACTGGGCTGAGGTCCGATGCTGGGCGACACCCCTATCGTAGGGGCGATCTCGGAAGCCGGTCGCCACCCCCAGGGGTGAACACCGAAGCCGGACCTTGCGCCCTACACTGGGATGAGGTCCGATGCCGGAAGACACCCCTATCGCAGGGGCGATCTCCGAAGCCGGTCGCCACCCCAAGGGGTGAACACCAAAGCCGGACCTTGCACGCTACACTGAGCTGAGGTCCGATGACAGACGACACGCCTATCGTAGGGGCGATCTCCGAAGCCGGTCGCCACCCCCAGGGGTGAACACCGAAACCGGACCTTGCGCCCTACACTGGTCGGAGGTCCGATGCCGGACGACACCCCTATCGCAGGGGCGACCTCCGAAGTCGGTCACCACCCCCTCCGCAGGGGTGAACACCGAAGCCGGAATTTTCGCCCTACACTGGGCTGAGCTCTGAAGACACACATCACCCCCTCCACAGGGGTGAACTCTGATGTCGGACCTCCCCTCTTCTCAGAGGCTGAGCTTCGATGACCTTTCGGACCTCCCCTCTTCTCAGAGTCTAAGCTCCGATGACCTTCCGGACCTCACGCCCTCCGCTGGCCTGAGCTCCGATGACCTCCTGGACCTCCCCTCTCCTTAGAGGCGAGCCCCGATGTCGGACCTCACCTCTCTCCTGAGAGGCTGAGCTCTAATGACCTCCGGACCTCATGCCCACCGCTGACCTAAGCTCCGATGCCGGCCCTCGCCCTCTCCTCAGAGGCGAGCCCCTATGCCGGACCTCACCCTCTCCTCAAAGGCTGAGCTCTGATGACCTCCGGACCTCACACCCACCGCTGGCCTGAGCTCCGATGCCGGCCTTCGCCCTCTCCTCAGAGGCGAGCCCCGATGCCGGACCTCACCCTCTCCTCAGAGGCTGAGCTCTGATGACCTCCGGACCTCACGCCCACCGATGGCCTGAGCTCCAATGACGGCCCTCGCTCTCTCCTTAGAGGCGAGCCCCGATGCCGGACCTCACCCTCTCCTCAAAGGCTGAGCTCCAATGACCTCCCAGATCTCCCCTCTTCTCAGAGGCTAGGCTCCGATGCCGGGCCTCACGCCTTCCGCTAGCCTGAGCTCCGATGACCTCCCAAACCTCCCCTCTTCTCAGAGGCTGAGCTCCGATGCCGGACCTCACGCCCTCCGCTGTCCTGAGCTCCAATGGCCTCCCAGACCTCCCATCTTCTCAGAGGCTGAGCTCCGATGCCGGACCTCACGCCCACCGCTGGCCTGAGCTCTGATGACCTCCTGGACCTCCACTCTTCTCAGAGGCTGAGCTCCGATGCCAGACCTCATCCCCTCAGCAGGGGTGACCTATGATGCCGGCCTTCACCCTCTCTGTAAAGGTGAACACCGAAGCCGGACCTCTGCCTCTCCTCAGAGGCGAGCTCCGAATCCAGACTTCTCCCTCTCCTAAGAGGTGAACTCTGATGCCGGACCTCCCCCTGCCATAGGGTCGAGCTCCGAAGAGGGCAAGACCCTACAAACACATGGAGTACTCAACACAAGAAGGTGCACGGGAAGAAGAAGGCCCCACCTTGGGCTCGTTACCTCCCTCGAGATGGGCCCGGGGGCCAGTGTCGGTACCCTCAATACCAGGTACCCCCGCGCACAGGGTGAAACTGCCTAAGGACCTCACCCCCTCCGCAGGGGCTAGCTCCGAAGGCGCCATGTGTCCTGCGGGGCCGGAGCTCCCCTCCCCCCGAAGAGTAGCTCCGGTCCTACCACGTGGCCTAGAAGGCCGGACCTCGCCCCCTCCACAGGGGCGAGCTCCAAAGGAGCCACGTGTCCAGCAGGGCCGGGGCTCCCCCTCCCCTCGGAGGATAGCTCCGCGCCTGCCACGTGGCCCAGGAGGCTGGACCTCCTCTCCTCCACGAGGGTGAGCTCCGAAGGCTCCACGTGTCTAGCGGGGCCGGAGCTCCCCCTCTCCTCAGAGGAGAGCTCCGGGCCCGACACGTGTCCAACAGAGCAACGCTGCCCGCCCGGTGCGGTGGGTAGAGGGAGTAAGTACAAAGCATTCAAGACCCGCGCCTTTCCAAGATGAAGGGGCGCAGTGCACGCCTGTCAGGAGGTGCTGTAACCAGTCACAGTCAAGACAGGCGTACAGTGTCTGAAGCTGCAGACCATTAAAGGCAACGACAAGACCGGACAAAACATGCCCTGCCGCCCCTGCCATCGCCAACGACTACACGCTACACCTAGCCTGCGGCATGGGCAGGGCAGCAGGACGAGGACCTCGACACCAGCACCAAGACATAGCTGGTAGGAAATCATCCCGGGGCCCACCTTGTAAGCCACCCGAGCCTTGGACTATAAAAGGCTAGGGTAGGCAACGTTACAAGGGGGGCACTTTGCCCAACTCCCTCTAGGTCATCCACATACTCAAGGAAACCAGTGCTCCGAGCACTCCCGTGGACGTAGGGTTTTACGCTCCGACGGCCCGAACCACGTAAATCCCCGTGTCAACCATCTCCTTCCTCCATCATCCATTCCGGCGAGACCCTCGCGAGAGGACTAGCCCCGCCTAGAAAAGAACCTCTGCGGGCTGCCCAGAGCAGGCCCGGGGGAAGTGTCGACAGCTACACTTCGACAATGCAGTACAGGGAAAATCACATAAACATAACAAAATTGAATATCTCGTTCAGAATTAAATATTTCATAAAACAGAACATCAGAATCTATAAATAATAGTTGTAACTCAAGTACAAAAATAGTCAATTTAGCACACTTTTATTTTCCAAGTTCAATACAAAATCACATCAATTCATGGAAATTACAAAACAGATTCAGTAGTCTTCTCAGGCCTTTTAGCTTTATGCTATGCAATTAATTCTGAAATAGAACAAAAACAAGTAAAGATGTAAGTGATTTGCAAGATATCATATACAAGTTTAATTCAACTATTTTAGCTCACCTTCTTCTATTTGGGCTAGCTCTTCCGCATCTTCTTCAATATTGATTGGAGTTGATCGTCTCAACAGATCTTGTGTACAATTAAGAGCCTGCACCATGAATGGGGTTAGAGAGGTTCTAAAATCATCTAGAATCCGTCCGCCCGTACTAAATACTGATTTGGATGCAACAGTTGATATTGGAATTGCCAACACATCACGAGCCAATCGTGCTAATATAGGAAATCTGGATTCATTCACTTTCCACCATGCAAGAATATCAAATCTGTTGTTGTCATCTTCATTATCCTCACTAAGATATTTCTCAATTTCAGATTTAGATGTACTCATTGAGCAAGTGCCAATCCTCATCTTTTTAGCAATTAGCAACCTCATTAACCTTCCTCCTCTTTTTTGAGTTTGTTCTTCATCATTAAGTTCTATCGATGAGTCATTTGAGGCATAGATGTTTCTATACTCTTCAAACAAGTCATGAAAACATACTTTCGCCGCATTCCAAACTTTTTGTCCTTTTTCTTCATCATACATTTCCCAAATTGCTAACTTGGTGTAGTTAGATAGTTTGTATCTTGGATCAAGAGCTGTAGCAATAAAGATGAGCAAGTTCATGTTCTCCTTGTCTCTCACCATACCCTTCTCTCTCCCTTCATTTGCATTTTCATTCTCATTGTCATGCCAATTGCCCCAATACTGTCATATTTATCCTTCATTCTTTTAGCCATTGATTGGCACAAAAGGTCCCCACTATGAGCCCAATCTCGCAACAGTACCTTGATCCCACCAATCTCATAAAAGAATTCATTGGCTGTCACATTTAGGGTAGAGGAAACACGAAGAGTAATATCATAAAAATGACCAAGAAATTCAGCCATCTTTTTGGCATTAGCCCAACCATACTCATCCGGAATTTCAGGACCTTTATCTCCACATAACTCAATTGTATAGGTTGGATCCTCTTCCTCATACCTTGCGAATACTTTCTCATAAATGATTGCAACATTCAACATAAGATACGTGGAGTTCCATCTAGTGCATATATCTACTTTCAAGAATGCATTGCTGTCTAAATTCTCCTCCTCTGCAAATTTTTTAAATTTTACCAACCTCGAAGTTCCATTTTTAATAAATCTAACAACAACCCGAACTTGCTTAACTAAGTTGTCCATCTCTTTTAAGCCATCAGAAACAATCAAATTTATTATGTGAGCAGCACACCTCATGTGAAGATACTTGCCTAAAGCAATATTAGTTTTTTGATTATTCATTTGTCTCTGTACATAATCTACACCAGAATCATTGGAACTAGCATTATCAACTGTAATGGTCATGACTTTGTTATATCCCCATTCAGTCAAGCATCTCTGAATTGTTTTCCCAATATCATCCCCCTTATGGCCCTTCACCAAGAAAAAACTAATAACCTTCTTGTGCAGTTTCCAATCAGAATCAATAAAATGTGCCGTCACAGTCATATAGCTATCTTATTGTTGAGATATCCAACCATCAGTTGTAAGACAAACTATGTCAAATTGTTGTTTAAAAAAAGTTATGAGTTTTACTTTCTCTTCAAAGTATATAGAAACAGTGTCTCTAGTTATTATTCTTGTAGACGGCACATTCCAACGTGGGAAAGCAATTGACATAATTTTCTAAAATCAGCCTTTTCGCAGCAAGCAAAGGGCTACTCATCCTCAATAACCATTTCAGTAAATGCTCTTGTAATTGCTACAGGATCAAACTTATATATTCCAATACCATTGAATGTTGCCTAGAGGAGGGTGAATAGTCTCTTTGAATGTTTTAACGATTCCCTGAAACACTTAGCAAACGGATTAAATCCAGGTAGGCCGGACTAGTCCGGTATGGTGCGGACTAGTCCGGTATGAGCGTAATTTAAAGATTAAATTTAGACTTATCCTTACTTTAGGTATTTATGCAGCGGAAAGTAAATCACGACTCGAGTGTAATATGATAATGAAGTAAGAGACATCAACTTTCCAGTTTAACACAAGATATCTATGTAAATCAAATGAGTACTAGCAAATCCTAATTGATAATTGAAACAAGAATAAGAAGACACGAGATAAGGTTTTTATCCTGAGGTTCAATTCCACCCAAGAATCTACGTCCCCGTTGAGGAGTCCACCAAAGACCGGGTCTTCACCAACCCTTCCCTCGTTGAATCGTCACAAAGGCCGATTCAAACCCACTAACCACACACAGGGGTAAATAATTGTACGTGGGGCGTTCTCACAATTTGAGTGCTCCCACAAGATTACAATAAGTAACTCTTTCTCCCACATACACACAGAGAACAATGATCAGCAATTGTGTGAGAGAAAACAAACCAAGAGCTCAATGTGAAGAAGAACGATTCTCTCCTTGATCCAATCCCTAATCCTCAAAGGTTTGATCTTTTTCGGCTTAGAATGAGTGGAGAGAAGTGTTTTTTTGTGCTCTTGGGACGTGTGATAGTGCTAGGGTTCGTCTCTTTTGGAATGGGTGGCCGGGCACCTCTATTTATACAAAGATTCCAAAAGTCCTGGCGCCCGGACTAGTCCACTGTTGACCGAACTAGTCCGGTGTGCCCTGTACAATTTACGTGAGGCATGCGGCATAGTGGAAACCCTAATTTAAAGTGGTTACAGAAAGTTGAACGGACTAGTCCAATCCACGAGCGGACTAGTCCGGTTCAAGGTGAATGGCCGGTTCCAGAGAGTTGAATGGACTAGTCCGGTTTCTGAGCGGACTAGTCCGGTGCACAGTGTTGTGAAGCAACAGAGAGTTGAACGGACTAGTCTGGTTTCTGAGCGGACTAGTCCGGTGCACAGTGTTGTGAAGCAACGGAGAGTTGAACGGACTAGTCCGGTTTCTGAGGGGACTAGTCCGGCTCACAGTGTTGTGAAGCAACAGAGAGTTGAACGGACTAGTCCGGTTTCTGAGTGGACTAGTCCGGTGCACAGTGAGTGATTAGGATATGTTTTAAGCCCTTACCCCTACGCAAGGATTTTGAGCTCTTGAGATGTGTCTCTCACACACATCCTATACAAGTAATTCTACATTGCACTTTGTTCATGGATAGGTCCTTTTCCCTTTTCTTCGTCACTTCACTTTTCACTTTTTGAGTGCACCAATCCTACCTTACACGAGTTAATATGCATTCATCTCAACAAGTTTATTAGGATCTCAATTTGTTTGTCCAATCATCCAAAACCCACAAGGGAATGCCTAGATGCACTTTCAACCATCTCCTTGACTTAATTGCAAACAACTTTGATTCTTATCTATCTTATGAGGATTGCAGTTGCAAGTATTGAAATGAGTGCGTAGGGCAGAAGTACCGTTCACATTTGGATCACACTTGATCTCGCGGTTGCAGTACTTACACTTCCCTCTCTTCAATTGACCATCAACCGTGATCTTACAGAAGTGTTCCCATACTTCCGACCTAGATGCAATCTCTTTTCTTTTCTTAACCCCTTCTTCTTTCTTGTCCTCCACTTCCTTATCCTTGGCGGATTGTTCTGGTTCCTTACCATCATTAGGGATCTACAAGAAAAAGGTCAACTACGTTTAGGTTAAAAAAAGTTCAGGTTACAAAACCATCACATTTAACAATGCATTCATACATGATATTATCAGATTAAGAAAGATATTGCCTCATTAACAATCTAAATAAAACATATTCACACAGTATCTTAGGTGCATTGCCATTTGCCAGATTCACACAATTCAAATACTAGTGTATATGTCTGACACTCATTCACAGTTTCAAACAATATAATATGTTTAAACAAGAAAAGAATCAACAAAATGGCATACATTGTTAGAATCTTACTCCTCGGATGTTGTCATGTTGATCTATGATTTTGTGGTCTTACCGCTGGCAGGGTCGAGGCAATGACCGGTGGACGGTGGTGTAGGGCGACCGCTTGCCGGACGGCGGATCGGGCTCAACTTGAGCAGCCAGGCCGAGCGACCAGGTGGAGGAGCCTCGGTAGTCGGCGGTCGGGTCTCGGCGGTCGATAGTCGACGGTCGGGCTCGGGCCTTGTGAGACCTATGTGTGCTGAATACATTGGCAATTAGGATAAAGGTTAGCATTAACATTCAAAGTTTTGAATATTACCAAAACATTCTTCTGTGGCAAGGTTCGACAAGTTCTTTGTTAGGTCCGCCAAGTGTTGGCAAGGTCCGACGCAAGGTTCGGAGAGCTCCTGCAAGGTCTGGAGAGCTTCTGTGAGGTCCGGAGCTTGTTTTTAGGGAGCTCCCGTGAAGTTCAACTCGTAGAACTGCAACGTCTTGTTTTTGTTTTTAACTCGCAATGTTTCAAACTTGCTTTATGGGAAGGTTTGCTTAGTATTAATTTTCTAAGTTTTTAGTGTGTTTTGGTGGTTATGGCTGTTATCATTTGATATGGTTTGCAACATGCTTATGTGACGTGCTCATGTAAGGTGTTGTGGTTTTCGAACTAACGTGAGTCAAGTCGAGGACTTGTGCTCGGAAGAATTGGTTGTTTATTCATGTGCAGGTGTTGCTTGAGTTCAAGACATGGCTGGTGACGGGATCCTTGGACTAGTCTCAGGGAGGAGATGAGGTTCCAACAACCAAGTTCGGGAGGAGCTGTGGTTGAGTTGATCGGGAGGTCGCGCAACATGTTTGGATCAAGGGCAGTGCATATGAAGGTTGCGTGTACGTCGTTGGAAGGTGTTTGCACGTGTGCAAGGAGTGCATGGACGTGGCAACATTGTTCCAAGGCGTGATGAAGAGAAGTGGACGTAAAGAATTGGTCGAAAAGGTCCAACCGGCTGGATTGCGTACTCAGGCTGAGGCTGAGTCGGATATGGCTCAAAGGAAGATTTGAGTTGGTTATGATAGGATTTCGTGCTAGGCACGAAGTTGAGTTGTTTTAGGAATGTTTAGGACGTTCCTAAGGTGTTTGGAAGTCTCACGATTGCTTCTATCTGCGAATAGGAGAGTCCTGAGCAGTTATGGTAAGTTAGGATACGAGTCCAATTAGGAGTAGGAGTCCTAGATTGGATTGTTTAGCCTGAGGGCTGGCTATAAAAGCAAGGGAGGCCAGAGCTCTCGTGGGTAGAGAACTTTGGGCTGTTCCTCTTGTGTTTCTATTGAATAAAGTTCATAGTTTCGAGAAGCTTTTGTGACTTGTTCGTCCGACTTGTTTTTCGTCAAGTCTTTCTCGCCGAGTTTCTGGACAGACCGACGTTGCTTTGGTGTTTCGTTCATAACTCGAGTTTTACAGATCCGATTGACGTGATTCTTTTTGGGTTGTCTTCAAAACTCAATTATCTATCATCTGTGAAATTTTCACGAGCTTTGGATCTGTAGTTTTTGAGATACACGAGTTTCTTTGCAGCGTTGCAGATCTGTTTTATATCGGGTAGAACAGATTGATCTTCGTTTAATGTTTTGATCGTATCTCAAGTTTTACTTCGTGTTTTCAAGTGATTCTTGTTGCATTAGATCCGTGACTTGATTCTATACCTCTCTACTTGATTTGTCACGGTTGAACACGTTTGAAAACACTTGCACACACGGTTTCTTTAACCGATTGATTTTTGCTGAGGGGTTTTTGTTGTTTCCGTTGCGAAAAGTTTTAATCTACCATTCACCCCCCTCTGGTAGTTTTTCACGTGCTCTTCGATCCTACAATTGGTATCAGAGCCAAGGTGCTCTAATCTTTGTGATTTGCACATGTTTTGACTAACCATCATGGAGAAGTACTCCGCAAAACCTTGTGTGTTCAATGGCATCGATTTTCAGGTTTGGAAGACGCGGATGGAGGCCTACATACAGGCGCAAGGCTTCGCCATATGGGAAAAGGTCCACCGAAACTTCGATGTACCACCCAACGATCAAGTTACGCTGCGAACATGAGAGATGTTGACAACAACAACAAGGCTCGCAACTTGATCATCCAAGGATTGACTCAAAGCGACTTCGACCGTGTTGCACACCTCCGATCTGCATATGATGTTTGGAAAGCTCTTTGTGACTACCATGAAGGATCCAATACGATCAAGGAGGTAAGGCAAGATATGTTCAAGAAAGAATACATGCGTTTTGAGATGCAACCCGGTGAGTCAATTGATGACCTTTTTACTCGCTTTAATAAAATTCTCAGCAACTTGCGTAGTGTCAATGTTAACTTTTCAGATGCTGAAAATGCTAGACAATTGTTAGGAGCATTAGATATGTCAATTTGGGAGATGAAAGTGACATCTATTCGTGAATCTACTGTCATGAGTTCTCTTACTTTAGACGTGCTTTATTCTAAATTGAAAACTCATGAAATTGACATCATCTCACGTAAAAACCCCAACAAGTCTATTGCATTTGTTTCGCAACGTGACATGTCTAGTTTTAGTCAATCATCATCTAGTGGTGCACTCTCTTTGCTGTCCTCTCTAACCCTTGAACAGATTGAAGAGTTTCCAGAGGAGGAGCTTGCACTCATCTCTACTCGGTTCTCAAAAGCATTGTAAAATGTGAGAACTAGAAGGAGAGGAAGCTCCGGACCTCAATGATGTTTTGAATGTGGTAAGACAGGACATTTTCGTACGGAGTGACCTAACCTTTCAGGTCCGACTTCACGTGAAGAAAAGCAAACAAGGCCGAAGAAATCGTTTGCAAAGAATAAGAAGAAGAAAGATTTATCAATGCGCAACATAGTGCATAGTATGATCTCTGCACTTCAAGATTTCGGCTCAAGTGATGTGGACATCGATAGTGATGAAGATGAAGAAGCTATGGCAAATATGTGCTGCATGGTGAGCAAGTCAAGTTCAAGCTCTGAGGAGGCAGAACACAACAGCGGCGATGAAGAGGTATGTCCCACTTGCGAAGAAATGTGTGATGCTATTTCTCGTGCCACTGTTATATTAAAGAAAAAGGATAAAAAACTTAGGAACAATGCTGTTAAAATTGAATCACTAGAATCTGAAATTAATCGTTTAAAAACTTTGATTCCTAGTGATGATTCTTGTTCCTCATGTGATTTGATTTATGAACAATTATCCTCTTTAAGAAGTGCACACGCATCTACACTTGATAAACTTGAACTTGAAAAGAACAAAGAGCTTGCTGCACTTAATAATAAAAATTTGAAAGATGTTTGTTGTTCTACAATTGATTTGCATTGTTCTTCATGTGATGATCTGAATAAGAAACTAAATGATGCTATGAATGAGATTTCTATTTTGAACAATGCTTTACGTGTGCATGAAGTTAAATATTGTTCAAATTGCAAACTAAAAGGAAAAACTTCATGTGAAAACTGTTTTGATCTGTCCAATAAACTTGATGACATGCATAGTACACTAGATCGGTTTTCTAATGCAAATAAGAACCTAAACTTGCTGCTGAATTCTTCCAAGTCTTGTAATGATAAAACTTGGTTTAGGTTTTAATTCTCATGCTCATGCTAAGGCACACCCACCTAAAGTTGTAAAGTCATTAGGAAGCGGTTTGATTCAAACAGCTCCTAGACAAAAAGAGGTGATTTTCAAATCTGCAGGAGTACTGTCCGATTCGGGTTCTAATAAACGTGTTGCTTGCTCATCTAGACATGCTAATAAGGTTATTTTTCATTGTATGTACTGTGGTAGAGATGGTCATGTCATGGATTTTTGTTATAGACTAGCTAAACACGATAAGAAACAAAGAATACTTGCTAGATCACATAACAACCAAGCAAAATATGCTAGACCGAATGTTCGGAGCTTGCAACCTGCTGTAATGAGTCAAAAACTTGCTCCCGGACCTACTGTTTTTTGTGCTACATATAACACATCTTCTAAGTCAGTAGTTGTGAACAAAAATTTTCGATGTTTGGCTCATAAACCTGCTGTACCTTCTCAGCTTTCGCGTGTTATTCCTGCTGGATGTCGTGTGACTCAGTACTGGATTCCTAAAAGTCTTTTAACTAACCCCAGTATTGAGTCATCGACGTATTGTGCTGCTGTGTAGGTTTCACGTTTGAGGAAGGAGAACATTTGGATTGTGGATTCAGGTTACTCACGCCACATGACCGGTAACAAAGAATGGTTCTCCTCTCTCTCTTTTGTGTCACGTGTAGAAAATGTTACTTTCGCCGATAACTCTTCTACTCCCATAATTGCTAAAGGTTTGGTTAGAGTAAACAATCTCTACACTTTGAAAGATGTGGCACTTGTTAAAAATTTGAAATACAACTTGCTTTCGGTTTCACAATTGCTAGATGAAAATCTAGAGGTTAGATTTGCTAAAAATTACTGCAAGGTTGTAGATTCAAAAGGTGAGCTTTTGTTTAACATGTCTAGGTTTGGAAGAGTTTTTAAAGCTGATTTTAATTTGTCAACTTCTAAGCATCGGTGTCTAGTTGCTAATGATACAAAGGATCTATATTTTTGGCATCGTAGACTTGGTCACATAGGCTTTGATCATCTCACTCGTGTTAGTGCTCTCGATCGCATACGTGGGCTGCCGAAGCTTAAAAAGGACAATGATATTGTGTGCTCTTCTTGTAGACATGCTAAGTTTGTTGCAGGTTCACATGCTCCTCTCACAATGACCATGACAGCTGAACCGGGACAACTTTTACATCTTGACACAGTAGGTCCGACACGTGTTCAATCCTTCGGAGGTAAATGGTATGTGCTTGTGATTGTTGATGATTATTCCAAATATTCTTGGGTTTATTTTATGGCATCTAAGAATGAAGCTTTTAGTCATTTTAGAACTTTATCCCTTAGATTATCTATTGATCACCCAGGATCATTAAAAGCAATTAGAAGTGATAACAGAACTGAATTTAAAAACCAATCCTTTGATCACTTTGTGCTGAAAATGGAATAGATCATCAATACTCTTCACCCTATGTACCACAACAAAATGGTGTCGTAGAAAGAAAGAACATGACCTTAGTTGAGATGGCTAGGACTATGCTTGATGAATATCAAACTCCTAGGAAATTTTGGGCTGATGCAATTGCAACCGATTGTTATGTCTCAAATCGTGTTTTCTTGCGTGCTAAGCTTGGAAAAACCCCATATGAGCTCCGGTTTGGACATAGGCCTAGTGTTACACACTTTAGGGTTTTTGGTTGCAAATGCTTTGTTAAGAAACATGGTAATCTTGATAAATTTGAAGCTAGATCTGTTGATGGCATGTTTCTTGGTTATCCATCTCATACTAGAGGCTACCGTGTGCTTTTACTTGACACTAACAAAATTGTGGAGACTTGCGAGGTTTCTTTTGATGAAGCTAGCCCAAGTACTAGCTCCGATATTGCAGGTCCGGATCCATATCCGCAGGGGGAGAGTATTTTTATTGAAGAAGATGAAGAAGTGGTGCTGCTGCCCGAAAACTCGGAAGTAAATAACGATCAAGCTGCTGATTTTGCACCACAATCAGCACCAACAGTCACTACTGCTGGTTCGGACCTTCCTCAATCAACAAGCTCTCCTAATCAAAGGTCCGAACATGAAGAAGAAGGTTCTTGTGAAGTGTCTACTCCCCTCCGAGTACTCAAAAGTCATCCTCCACAACAAATCATTGGAAGCTTGCATGAACGAGTCACTCGGTCCAGGTTTTGCGATCCAAACTCTAATGCTCATTCTGCTTTTGTTGCTTCTTTTGAACCCAAGGATATATCACATGCACTCACTAATGAATCTTGGATTAATGCCATGCAAGAAGAGTTAGAAAATTTTGAAAGAAATAATATTTGGAAACTTGTACCTCCACCTCAAGGTCACACATTAATTGGAACTAAATGGGTATTTAAAAATAAGCAAAGTGAGGATGGGGTTGTGGTTAGGAATAAAGCTAGGTTGGTTGCTCAAGGTTTCACTCAAATTGAAGGTCTAGATTTTGATGAAACATTTGCTCCTGTTGCTAGATTAGAAGCTATAAGAATTTTATTAGCATTTGCTGCATCTAAAGGTTTCAAGTTATATCAAATGGATGTTAAAAGTGCTTTTCTTAATGCCTACATAGAGGAGGAGGTTTATGTTAAGCAGCCACTGGGTTTTGAAAATCCAAATTTTCCTAATCATTGTTTACAAACTGTCCAAAGCCTTGTACGGTCTAAAACAAGCCCCTAGAGCATGGTATGATAGGTTAAAAACATTCTTACTTGAAAAGGGGTTTACCATGGGCAAGGTTGATAAAACTCTTTTTGTACTTAAGCATGGCAATGACTCATTATTCGTTCAAGTGTATGTGGATGATATTATCTTTAGTTGTGCTTCTCATGATCTCGTGTCCAAGTTTTCAGCTATGATGAGTTCAGAATTTAAGATGAGTATGATGGGAGAACTCACATACTTTTTGGGGCTGCAAATCAAGCAAACAAAAGAAGGAACTTTTGTGCATCAAACTAAGTATATAAAGGACCTTCTTAAGCGCTTCAACATGGACAAATGCAAGCCTCTTCGGACACCAATGGGAACAGCAACAACACTTGAACTTGACGAAGATGGTGACCCGGTCGATAAAAAAGAATACAGAAGTATGATTGGATCACTTTTGTATCTCACGACGTCAAGACCGGACATACAATTCAGCGTATGTCTTTGTGCACGTTTTCAAGCTTCTCCACGTGCTTCACATCGCCAAGCCATCAAAAGGATTCTCAGGTACCTACATGGAACTCAAGAATTTGGCATTTTTCTTCCTTCTTCCTCAACCGTTTCTTTGAAAGTTTTTTCGGATGCTGATTTTGGGGGTTGTAGGATTGATAGGAAAAGTACTTCGGGTGCTTGTCATTTTCTTGGTAATTCGCTTGTTGCTTGGTCCTCTAGAAAACAAAGTTCAGTTGCACAATCCACGGCAGAATCTGAATATGTAGCTGCGGCTAGCGCTTGCTCACAAATTATTTGGATTGTTCAAACACTTAAGGACTATGGGGTTGATTTAGATAATATTCCACTATTTTGTGATAACACTAGTGCAATTTGTATTGCTAAAAACCCCGTGAAACACTCTAGAACTAAGCACATTGACATTAGGTATCACTTTCTTCGTGATAATGTTGAAAAAGGAAACATTGTGCTTCACCATGTCGATACCGAACAACAATTGGCTGATATTTTTACAAAACCTTTGGATTTCACTCGTTTTTGTTTCATTCGTAGTGAAATAGGGGTTATGCATCCTCATGGCTTAAATTGAGGGGAAGTTTTTGAAACTTTGAAAGTCTATGTGTGAATCTGAAACTAAAATAATATGAGCATAGTATTTCATACATATATGATTTTGTGATTCCTTTTACAGGCTGAAAGTTCTTACTACATTACTCATGTTATACATTTTGTAGTTTTTACCATGCCTAGTAATTGGAATAATTACTTACACTAAATCTGGTCATGATCGAACTTTCTTGCTGTTTTGAACTTGTTGCGTGCTCACAAGTGCTTTTAATCATAAAAAAAATTAATCAAGTGATCAGCTCACATGTTGAGTTTTCAAATAAAAAATTAAGAAAAGATCAAGAGAATATGCATGCATCGCACTTCTTCTTTTGAGATTGCTTATCATTGCACTAAGATATGAACTTGGAAGGAATTGTGTATGACTAAAACCATGTCCTTAAGCTTCTGATTGTTAAATGACATAGGCTTGGCTTGGTTGGTTAGAATAAGGCTGATGCGGCATATAATCTCTTGCAAATATCATATGAACAACTTTGTGCCTTAAATGATTATGAATAATAAAAATGCAGCAACAAGTGTCATGTTTTCAGGTTTTGAAATAGTTGAGTAAGGGAGATCATGACTTGCTTAAACTGAAAAATACATTTGATCTCTAGCATGGCTTACACTACTTTATGTATCTCATTGATGTGATAGTGTAAGTAACCTGATAGTATGACTTGGATGAGCTTTGTTTTGTATGTATATGTTATAATATGCTCATAACATTTAAAAATTTCTCTTTTGAACCTTGCTGAATACATTGTCAAAGGGGGAGAAATATGTATAAGGAGAGATTTTTTTTTACACTTTGCATATGTTATACACTTTCTTCCTTCTCTGATTTTAAAAAATGGGGAGAAATTAATAAAGGGGGAGAAATGAGTTTTCAAAGCTTTTCAAAACTTTTCATAAGCCAATGTTCGGATTTTAATTGGTGTTGCCAATGCATTCATCAAGGGGGAGATTGTGAGACCTATGTGTGCTGAATATATTGGCAATTAGGATAAAAGTTAGCATTAACATCCAAAGTTTTGAATATTGCCAAAACATTCTTCTGTGGCAAGGTCCGACAAGTTCTTTGTTAGGTCCGCTAAGTGTTGGCAAGGTCCGACGCAAGGTCCGGAGAGCTTCTGTGAGGTCCGGAGCTTGTTTTTAGGGAGCTCCCGTGAAGTTCAACTCGTAGAACTGCAGCGTCTTGTTTTTGCTTTTAACTCGCAATGTTTTAAATTTGCTTTATGGGAAGGTTTGCTTAGTATTAATTTGCTAAGTTTTTGGTGTGTTTTGGTGGTTATGGCTGTTATCATTTGATATGGTTTGCAACATGCTTATGTGACGTGCTCATGTAAGGTGTTGTGGTTTTCGAACTAACATGAGTCAAGTCGAGGACTTGTGCTCGGAAGAATTGGTTGTTTATTCATGTGCAGGTGTTGCTTGAGTTCAAGACATGGCTGGTGACGGGATCCTTGGACTAGTCTCAGGGAGAGATGAGGTTCCAACAACCAAGTTCGGGAGGAGCTGTGGTTGAGTTGATCGCGCAGCATGTTTGGATCAAGGGCAGTGCATATGAAGGTTGCGTGTACGTCGTTGGAGGGTGTTTGCACGTGTGCAAGGAGTGCATGGATGTGGCAACATTGTTCCAAGGCGTGATGAAGAGAAGTGGACGTAAAGAATTGGTCGGAAAGGTCCAACCGGCTGGATTGCGTACTCAGGCTGAGGCTGAGTCGGATATGGCTCAAATATGGAAGATTTGAGTTGGTTATGATAGGATTTCATGCTAGGCACGAAGTTGAGTTGTTTTAGGAATGTTTAGGACGTTCCTAAGGTGTTTGGAAGTCTCACGGTTGCTTCTATCTACGAATAGGAGAGTCCTGAGCAGTTATGATAAGTTAGGATACGAGCCCAATTAGGAGTAGGAGTCCTAGATTCGATTGTTTAGCCTGAGGGCTGGCTATAAAAGCAAGGGAGGCGAGAGCTCTCATGGGTAGAGAACTTTGGGCTGTTCCTCTTGTGTTTCTATTGAATAAAGTTCATAGTTTCGAGAAGCTTTTGTACCTTGTTCGTCCGACTTGTTTTTCGTCAAGTCTTTCTCGCTGAGTTTCTGGACAGACCGACGTTGCTTTGGTGTTTCATTCATAACTCGAGTTTTACAGATCCGATTGACGTGATTCTTTTTGGGTTGTCTTCACAACTCAATTATCTATCATCTGTGAAATTTTCACGAGCTTCGGATCTGTAGTTTTTGAGATACACGAGTTTCTTTGCAGCGTTGCAGATCTGTTTTATATCGGGTAGAACAGATTGATCTTCATTTAATGTTTTGATCGTATCTCAAGTTTTACTTCGTATTTTCAAGTGATTCTTGTTGCATTAGATACGTGACTTGATTCTATACCTCTCTACTTGATTTGTCATGGTTGAACACGTTTGAAAACACTTGCACACACGGTTTCTTTAACCGATTGATTTTTGCTGAGGTTTTTTTTTTGTTTCCGCTGCGAAAAGTTTTAATCTACCATTCACCCCCCTCTGGTAGTTTTTCACGTGCTCTTCAATCCTACAGGCCTCGGCAGTCTGCGGCTCGGCGTTGAGCAGCAGGGGCGCAGGGTGCCCGACGCCGGTTTGCTAGGGCCTAGGGGGCGGCGGGGCGGTGTGCTTGGGCGCTACGCAGCGGCGGGCGGCGGGCTAGGGGTGACAGGGCGTTGGGCTATGGGTGGCTGGGCGGTGGGCTAGGGGTGGCCGATGGTGGGGCTCGGGAGTCGGGACTCGGGAGGCCGGGAGGGCGACTGTGCGGCGGGTCACGGGTGGGTGGGTGGGTGCTGCCGTGCTGGGGGCTGAGGCGTGAGGAGGTATTAGGGTTAGGTTAGTGGGCTGGGCTGTGGTGGGTTGGGCTTTTATGGAAATACTTTGGTTAACACGGTTAACCGGCGGCGAAACCAAAAAAAAGTTTGGTTTTGTGATAATGGTAACTGGAATGAGTTCCAGTTTGATCGGTTCTGGTTTTCTCGGTTTTTCGGTTCCGGTGTTCGGTTTATTTTGCCCAGCCTGATAGGTTCGCGCAACCTGCTTAGCCTGCTTCCGTACCCTAAGCCTGCCGCACTGCCTCCCCTGCGCTACAACTGAGTACTTGGGGGACAGAAAGAATACGTCTACGGACAAGAAAAGTAACCGGACCCCGGACATTACCCCCATTCTTTTCGTGGTTTCTTTCCATACCGCTCCGGCCGTGTGGCCAGTCACTTTTTCTTGTGTTCAACTGTAGCAAGGGCTGTGCTATCCTTCTGCAGGCGGGTCTACTTGAGCCACCTGTGGCGTACCCGGGGTCCTGTGGTTGTCTCATTGCTCAGGGGACGTATGGCGCTGAATGGTCCCTCCCCTGAAAGGCTTACGCCAGCGGGAGGTCCAGGGTGTGTAGCCTGCTATGCCTGGTTCTGTACCCCTAGCGTGCACACCCTGCCTCTCCAGCACTAGAGCTTAGTACTTGGGAGCCGGATGACTCATACCCTTGAGCAAGGTTTTAACCGTAACTTAGGGACCTTTGGTTGTCTCATCGCCTGGGGGCCCTATGGCGCCGAATGGCCCTCCCCTGAAAGGCTTACGCCAGCGGGATGTCCAGGGTGTGTAGCCTGCTATGCCTGGTTCCGTACCCCTAGCGTGCACACCCTGCCTCTCCAGCGCTATAGCTCGGTACCGGGGAACCGGACGGCTCATACCCCCGGGCAAGGCTTTAACCGTAGCCTGAACGACCCACATCGAATTACCCAAGCTCCGTAGCTCAGCTGAGGATCGTAAGACACAGTAAATCTACCAAACAAGGAAGAGTGACCAGAGAGCATGACTACTCCCTCTTTTTGCCATGTCTGCAGGTCCACACAGGTCCTTGGCGTCTCGGACCTCACAGAGGGCCCGATGCTGACGTCCTGCCTCATCTAGTGGCAGGTGCACCCCAACACAAGGGACACACCTACCAGGGGGTCATCACGGTGAACCACGCGGGCAGGATGTCAGACAACTGCAGCAGTGTGCAGAAGACTCGGAGCACCAGCTACGACAAGCTTAAGATAAGGGCTGAACTTCCTTCGGGTCCTTACGCTGCCAAGAACCCGGAAGGAGTGGTAGCCACACTGCCGGAGCGCCCTGGGTCCTGCTAAGGACCCGGAGGAATAAGCTTGGGTCATCGGCAAAGAGCTACCTACTTTGCCCAAGTCATCCCGTACCTTTGCGCTACCAAGGGTCCGAAGTATACATCAACAACTCAACACACAAGACTTGAGAACAAAGAGTCTTCATTAATGACAGAGTTCCGACATACACATGGGGATACAAGACAACTGAGGAACCTATCAACTACAAGTCAAGCAATCTTCTGCTTCATGGCATACTTGGTTGTCCCCCAAGCCAACCTCTACGCAGAGAGACGATCATTTGCTATAAGCCCAAGGAAGGTCAACAAACATATCAGTCTGACACCTCAGTTCTCCTAAGGCATCACTGATCTGCCGCACCATGACAACGGTGACATCCAGTGTTGTGTGGGCCAGACGCCATCAGTGGCAGACTTGGTTGTCCACAACAACGCCCAGTGTCGTGTGGGACATGTCTCCTAGACGCCTTGACAGAGAAGGGCGATCTGCCGGCACCAGAAGAAGGTGAAGTCCAGGGAGGTCAAGCCTTCCTCCGTCAGGCACCTGATACCCCCCAGTACTGGCGCAGAGACAACCTATGAATCGAGGATCTTGTCCCCGATGACTTGCCTAACCATTGGCATGCCATTCGGATGGTTTGTGCTTCTATCCGGGACCGTCAAGGAGAAGGGCGCCTCGGAGAGCTGCACCGAAGGATGCACACACACGAACATCTCGCAAAAGTGGACGAAGACGGCCACCGGTGTAAGGGCATAAGGTGGACAAGAGCGCTGGGAAGCGGAGGCTTCCAGCCCTCAAGAGGAGGACAAAGGCCACATGATGAAGGAGGGTACCACCAAACATCGGAAGGCCTCCTTTTATACACATCTGCAACCTCTAGCGGTGCGACAGGTGTGAGGATTGGGTTTCCACCGCTGCATGCCGCGGGCTACTCGCCTTCCCTGTAAAAGTCCCAAAAATGTGTATGAATAAAAACTATGGTTTGAGTTCATATGTGTGGCAATGACATAAAAAATGGGACTTGCTAAAACTTTTCTTCATGCAAAGTAATACGTGGATGATCATCCAAAATGAGGCTCACCTTTTTATTTAAAAGTGTTGAACCAATAAGGAGTTAAATACCTTTTTGCATGTAAGTTTAAAATTCAGATTTGAAATTCAAAGTTCACACATATGGCGACCCAAAAACTTTGAATAAACATGCAGCCCTATAGTTGGAATTATAGGGAAAAGTTTGCTCACCAACTTTCCATTTGTAGGGTGGGCTCAAAAGAGAGCTAAAAAGAAGATATTGCAAATTCTAAACCAAATTCAGATTTAGTCTTGCAAATTCAAACTTAATTTGAGGAATTCAAATTCTAGCCCACCTTTTTAAACTTAGAATTCTGGGGATTAAAGAGATCAGCTTGAACAGATATTTGGGAGGTACATGTGGAGTGGGACCCGCATGTCATAGAGCTAAAGGAGGAGACTTACTCACTAAGTTTTGCTCTCGGTGGGAGATTTTCCCGAGCAGCTCGCGAGCGCCACAGAGGAGCTTGCCGCGCCAGCTCCTGCTGCCGGTCTCCACGCGCTGGCGCTCCGAGGTCGGTCCTGGCCGCGCCCCCAACGTGATCACGTGCCCCCCCCCGGCCGAAGCAAAGCACAATTGCTTTCTTCTCCTCGCAAACAAACCGAGAGCCGAGCACCTCACGCCGCTGCTTCGGTCTGCTCGAGAAATCCCGGAAATGGAGCGCCTCTTCCTCCCCTGAGCTGCTAAACATCGCCGCGAGCTAGGCCTCCACCTTCCCGACCCGCAAGCCAGCGAGCTGCGGCCTCCAGTGCCCGTGAACAACCA
Source organism: Neostapfia colusana (assembly GCA_030760725.1). Classification (NCBI taxonomy): domain Eukaryota; kingdom Viridiplantae; phylum Streptophyta; class Magnoliopsida; order Poales; family Poaceae; genus Neostapfia; species Neostapfia colusana. The sequence continues at coordinate 52,014,350 of JASWHV010000020.1, forward strand.
CCGCCGCGGCGACCTAGCTCAAAAGCGTGATCGGACGCTCGTGGACAGCCCTCCACAGCGAGTTTCAAGGCTGAGCGATCAAACCTACGGACGTGGACGGGTGCGGTGCTGCTCTCAGCCAAAGCTCAGGCCGTGCCGCGAGCTATCGGCGGCGAATTTCGAGTTTTGCTCTGGCGACCCCATTCCAAGCTTCCGGTATGATTCTTTCAAATTCTTGCCCTCTGATCCTCCTTAAGTCATCAATTTGGCACATAGACGCTGGATTAGCCGGCGGTCATTTCTCCTTTAGGATCCAGCGCATGAAAACGTCTCAGCACGACGGAATTTGAGCTCGACTAGAGGTGTTCATGGCGGACCCATTCGGTCGCACGGTGACAACCTAGTTCCCGCCACTCCCAAGCCATTTGGAGGTCGTGCCGATTTTCCTAGAGCTGCGCTGGTGCTGTAGGGCGCGTCGGCGTAGATTTTGGCAGGCCGGAAACCCTAGGCGACGCTGCCGAACTACCACAGAGGCAGTCACACGTCGCTGACCATGTTCCGGTCGTCGGCAGCCCTAGCCAACCCCAAAGCCGTGTTCCTCGGTGTCACAAACTCCCTGGCGGCGAGTTTCAGCTCAGGCGGTGGCCGGAAACGGCGAGCCGGCGAGCTCCGGCGTCGGGCCAGCGAGGAGCAGCGCGGGCGCGAGCGAGGAAGCCGGAGGAAGAAGAAGACGCGTGGGCCCCGTCTGTCAGCAGCAGAGAATTTAAACCCGGGCTCGGGTGTGGCCAGGATCCCATGTGTTGGCGCGCAGAGACGCTGTGGCCCGGTGTGGCTTCGTTTCTATTGGCCAGAATTCAAAACTGTGGGTCCAGCCGGATTTTCAATAGGAAAATAATTCCAGACTTAGCTCAATCTTTAGAAATTCATATCTCCCTGTAGAAATCTCCAATTTGAGTGATTCCAATTGGGTTGGATTCATCTCTCTGAGTTCTATCCAAATATGAACTCACCTTTGTATGAAAGTCAATATTATATTCTGTAAAATTCTTGGAAGATTTTCTGAAAAAGAATTATTGAGGAATTTTGGGTTATCCAAAAATCCCCAAATTTTGCCACAGTATTCTTTAGCATAGTATTGACCTACTAGCACATTTTCAGCTCATTTGAAGGTCATTTGAGTAGGAATTTGCTAAATGCAAACTACTGTGTTCAAAAGAGTCCAGAAACATTTTCAGAAAATGTTTCCCACTTCTAAAATCTGATCTGAACAATCCATAGCTCCAAAAATCATAGGAAAATTTAGGAAAGCTCTCTGAGACATACTTGGAATTATAGTGCACTTAATTGGGCATGAAAATGCACATTACTACAGAATTAATTCTGTTGAGTACAAATGCTTAAAGAATTGTTCTGGGAGAACTACCCAAGTAAAATGGCTGAATTTTGGACCAGATGACTCTCATGTGATCAAGAACTCACATGTAAATTATCAGCCCACGATGAGTCCTGGAACTCCCTGTTCTTATTCTCCATACTTGTGTATATGTGGGAATACATAAGAGATATTGTGAGAATTGGGGAGGACACAATATGACTCCACATTAGCTGTAATTTGACAAGCTAAATCCTTAGGTAGTATAGAACCTGCTGTAAAAGTTTTGAGGCCATTGGAGTTCTTGTTCTTCAGTTGCACTCAAATCTTTTCAGCTTGTCTATTATGATCATTAGGGAAAATGATTAGTGTATAGCTAAGGCCTTAAGGTCAATTTAGTTTATTTCTGTTATTTGCACAACAGAGGCAAACCAAGCCATGCTTGGCTTTTCCACACAACCTCTGTCCTAAGAAATTAATTCCATAACTTCTTTCCATTACATTCTATAAAATATGTGCATATGCATCTCAATAGGAACCACAACGAAGGGGACTCAAAGGAGTGATTCATTGAAGTGGATCAAGCTCCGGAGAGTCAAGGGTGGATCTGCAAGGACACTAACTGTTTATATACAACTACCCTGCAAAACAGGCAAGCTCCGGTTTGCATTTAACAGCTATTAAGTTTTTATTTTGTACTCACTTTCGGTCAAGATATGAACTATGCATTAGGTCTAGTGATTGATACTCCTCTTGCATAACCAAATGACCCATGGAGTATTGGGTAGGTGTCTTTCACCGTGTAGAACTGTCATGCTTAAGTACGGTTCGGTAGAAGTCGAGTGGTGAGATGCTACTCGCAGTTTCAGGAACAACAGGGGCATACGGGATTGGTTCATAATTGAATTAGCAAGTTAAAGTTGAGACCGGAAGGTTGTAGGGGCAGCAGGACATAGGGGCCTGGGTGCTGTAGATCTGTCCGTGTCGGTCAAGGACCGATCCGTATGCGGCCCTGTTGAACAAGTTTGAGTTGTGTACCGGACTCATGCTGGCTATATGGGACCCAGTAAACCGATGTACCTCGGGAAGCTGTCGTTGGGACTTTTCGGGTCGCCTCAGGCGGACGGCCGGTGTGCAGTATGCTTTTCGGGTCACCTCAGGCGGACGACCGGTGTGTAGTATGTGGGGAATATTCTCATGACATCTCACGTCGGAAGGTGCACCATGAGAGTAGCTACTGTACGGGGCGACTTGATCGATTCAGCGGGGGTAAAACGGGGGAAAGGCTGCCACGTACGACGTCAGTGATGGTTGTTGTAGGCAACGTCGAGTACGGGCGTACGTGTCGTGTAGTCCGGGTGTTATTGATTCAAATCACCGTCGCTCGCGGAATGGACCGAGCATACTTGTTCTCACAGTCGTGACGTAGTAAGAACTTGCATGAGAAAGGAACTAATCATTTTGATGTGAAGTATTATCCTACCTTTGTATTGGATCTTGATGAATAGGCTAGTGCAAACTCGATTATTTTATGCCATGAGCAATTTACATCGGGGGAAAGTGTTTCTTGTCTGATTGTGGACTCTCGATGTGGCGTGCCCAGGGTTACTTAAAATGCTGCAATTAATACCTGAAAGTAAGGATGCACTTTTAGGCGAGTTTAATTATGCTTATGCCATCCTATGTTAGGTTCATAACCTCACTTAGAGTTTCATGTTTAGGGTGACGGTTAAGCCTTGCTGAGCGTTATGTTCACGGATGCTATCCGAGTTGTTTTGCAGGTAATTGACTCGATGCTTATGAGAAGGGGTGACGATGAGACTCGGGAACCCCCGAGTGCTTACTCAAAGAGCATCCTCGCCGCTGCAGATTGTCTTCGTGTTGCTAGTAAGGAACGTCCGCGGGCTGGACCGTTTCTTTGTTGCTAGTTTAGATGGAAGTCATGAGAGTGATAGTCTTCCGCTGTAGTTTACTCTGATATAACTATTTGTAAAACATTCTTGTACGCTTCCGCTAAACTATTTATGTAATATGATGTGTTTCTGCAACCCGTGTGCTGTTGGGTGCCGCATAACACGGCACCACCCGACGAGGTCCTGTGGGGCCGTCTCAGCGTGGTATCAGAGCTGTTACATTCCCCATCGATGGGCAGGACCCGGGTCTACCCGTCAGACAGTGGGGCCAGGCTGGTAACTTCTCCGGAACGTCTGATGGTTCCGGAGGAGAGCGGCGCGGTGGATCTGTAGCGATCAACCTGTTGTTTGCCGCAGTAAGTGCCTCGAGGCAACCCCTCAAGCACGTCGCCTTGGCACTCGCCTCCCCCAATGACGGGTAGGACCCAGCTCCACCCGTCATACATTGGGGGCCAGGCGGGTAACTTCTCGGGAACGTCCGGCGACTCCCAATGAGAGCAGCATGATGGACCTGCAGTGACCGACCCATGGGCTGCCGCAGTAAGTACCCCGAGGCAACACCTCGAGTGCGTCGTCGTGACCCGTCAATCAAGAGTAGACACGATGATGCGCTGCCGCTTTGACTGACGAATACGCCCACAACGCCAAGGGCGCACAACCTTTTCATCTCCCAGGTACAACCACTCCTCCGCTACGCAAAAATCTCGCCACCACTTCAGTTTCCAAAGTACAGGTTCAAAACCACCACGCGGGAAAGATGGAGGCCACACCTGCGGGCTCGTTGCCTCCCCCAAGATGGGCCTGAGGGCCACTGTCGGTACCCTGTAGACTAGGTACCCCCACGTAGAGGGTAAAATACAGCCTGGGCCCCGCCTCCCTCCTGAGGCGGGCCCTGGCTCAAAGTTGCCTAGAGGGAGGGTGAATAGGCAGAAAATCTGAAATACGGCTCAATAAAAATGATCAGTTTGAAAATTGTGGACTAGTCCGGTCTTGAGGGCGCACTAGTCCGGTCACAAAGAAACCTACGTCCATGTTGAGGAGTCCAAAAAGGACCAGATTGCTCTCAACCTTTTCCTCACCAAGCCACCACAAAGGTTGGCTTGTTCTTCCACTATATCACAAAGTCTTCACAACAATTCGTGGGACAACTCACAACTTGTGGCTCCCACAAGATCTCAGCTCCAAGCACTTACAAACCAGTATCCTCAACATCACACTTCCCACTCAGTGCGAGAGAATCAACTAAGAGCTCAATGGTGCTCACTCCCCTTCTTCTCCTCTTCCCAAAAACTCCCAAACCCTCAAGAATCACTCTTAGGGCTCCAAGAATTTAAAGAGAGGGGACTAGAAAAGCTCTAGGAAGGTTATCTCGGTGTTAGGGTTCTTGTCTCTTACTTTGAGGCCCGGACATCCTCTTTTTATAGAGGTCCCGGGAGCTAGCTGTTACCACCAGAAAAGGTCCTTACTAGTCCGTCCTTTAACCCTGGACTAGTCCGGCTAGCGGGGACCTATGACATCACTCTTCACCTACTAAACGATCACATACTACCAACTACTAAACAGTCATATTCTACCAACTAAACGGTCAACCACCTCCTTTTGAATTCAAATGATCACAGCACTACGGACTAGTCCGGTCCACAACGGACTAGTCTGCTCTCACACAGAAACAATCATTCCGGTTGAGAACGAACATGTCTGGTCCACCAGACTAGTCCGGCCTCAAGGGGTAGACAAGTCCGGCCATTCAGGACTTAGACACTGCAGCTATTTCCAAGTATCAAATGGACTAGTCCGACTCACAAAGGACTAGACCAATCTCACACAGAACCTCTTGTTCCGGTTGGAAGCGGACTAGTCTGAGCCTGCGTACTAGTCCGGCCTCAAAGGGCGGACTAGTCCGGTCCTTCAGGACTTAGCTCCTAAAGAGCTCAGACACACTTCCGAACTCACACAAAAACTCTTGTTCCATTCTATATCGGATTAGTCTGATGCTTCGGACTAGTCCGGCCTTCCAGCCTAAACAAGTCCGAACTCACACAGAACCTCTTGTTCCGTTCTACATCGGATCAGTCCGATGTTCCGGACTAGTCCGGCCTTCCATCCCGGACAAGTCCGGCCCTATTCTCAGGGATGTCTTGATTCTTCAGTCCACTCAACCTAGACTCGGACTAAGAGGTCTTAGATGATTCTCAGCACTTGACTCTATGAGCACACTCATGCTTAAAGGCTAAACTCAACACAAGAGAACTTAAATCCCTAAATCATACTCTTCTTGTATGTTTTCCTTTTTCTCCTCTTTTCCTTTTTTGAGTGCATCCATCTTCGCCGATTTCTTAATCACCTGTACTTACACTTGCAATGCTCATTAGTCCCTTAAGTGTTGTCATTAATCACCAAAACCCATGGGGATTTAGCCTAGATTCACTTTCAATCTCCCCCTTTTTGGTGATTTGATGACAACACATTGAGGTTTTTGATAAAAATGTAAATAAGTTGGTTTTTATAACACCCAAGTGTATAAAAGGCTCCCCCTAAGTATGTGCATGAATAATTTGTAATAAAAGTAATGCACGAGAGTGAACTATATGTGAGATTTATAGAGTTGTGTGTTATGGTGAGTTGCCTATGTGTGATGCAAATGTTGAGATGTAATAATTAGAAGTGAAACATGCATCTCAAATTGAAATTAAAGATCATCACACATACGTAATCTAGATTAGAGTGATATTTGATAAAGTTAGCATAGATTAACATAGCATAAAGTTATTACAACCCAAATATGAAAGTGTAGCGGTATTACAACCGAAAGCAGTTACTCCCCCTCAATCTATCCCCCTTTGACATCAAGACACCAAAAAGGAAAAAAAGAGAGCCTAAGTCTAGTCGTCATCGCTCTCACTCTCCTCACCACGATCTTCATCGCTTTGGGTTGCTTCTTCATTGGCCTCCTCATCATCTTAGTCTTCCTCGTCTTCCTCAACGGTGGGATCAGCACTAGAGGGACCACCCCCAAGGAAAGCAGCCTCTACCACTATGAGATCCGGGAAGGGTGTGAGCTCCTTGTCATCGGAAGCCTATAGAGACTTAGCAATGTCCGCCTTCTCACAGAGCTTCTTCAGGTACTTTTCTTGCCTTTTAGTCATTTTCTGAGTTTTGACTTCAACTTTTCAGCAAGAGGTGAAGATAGACTTCAAGAACTTTAGAATGGCACCGGAAGAGTCTCCAGAAGAGGAAGAGGCAGGGGCGGCTGGAGGAGGAGGTGTGATGTGGACATCACTCCTGCAGATATACACAACACTCACATGGTAGACATGCAAGGTCCAATTACTAGAGCTCGAGCACGACAATTGAATTTAGAGGTGAGCTCGTTCCTGAACAATTCTTTATATGTGAATTTTGAGAGTATGTTGCTACCTAATGGATTAATTATGATTAGGAACTATGGAGAGGACATGGAGATACATGGAGAGGGGTTTGGAGGCGTGGAGGACCAGAAAATACGCCAACAAGAAGTTAGAGACCGAGCCTAACTCAAACTCGAGTCCAACTCGGGCTCAGGAGCAGTCCACCTTAAAATGGATGCACAGGAGGCATACGTACTCCGTTTTTGACGTTCTACATATGCACGGAAAGCTGAGAGGATAAACTTTCCAATGGAACTGGCCCCACATCAAAATTCCCTTGGAGGCGACGGGAAACTTCGAAACAATATAAAGTTTAGAGTCTGTCAGGGTGTTGCATCACCTAGTTGGCCCATTGGGCCTTGTATCGAGTCCAAGTCCATTACATTTCCAGGTTCACCGTGAGGTATACTTGTGTGCCCTTTAGATTTATTTTGTTTCAGTCCTATCGTCCACAAAAAGCCACAAAAAAATTTAGTTTCCCTGACCTACAACCCCCGCTCAACCTTTTGCACAATTTAGTTTCGGAGTCCGTAGTTCTGAGTTCGTGTCCTAGGTTGAGTCTGGTTGCTGGTTTAGATTTGTTTTGGTTCAGTTTTGTTTCTTCCATCCGCTGCCATCTACAAAAAAACAATCTACAAAAAAAATTCCACCCACCGATTCGTTTCTGTTGCAGTTTCCACCACCACCAAAACCTGATTCTGGGTATCCTCCTTAAAACAGGCATAACTTTTCGCTCGTAACTCGGATTGAGGCGCATTTTTTGCCCAGAAAGGTCTCAAAAAAGTCCACATACGGTGTTTTCATATAAAATTACAAAAAAATTAAGAAGGCCCTCGTTTCGAACTCCGAAATTCCAGCACCAGTTTTTTCAATCGCTCCTGAATTTGTGCCGATCTCATCTTTCATTGGTTTGAGCTAATACTTGGTGCTGTTTCTATTCTTGTGCCCCTTGTTGAGAAAAATTATCAAAAAAAAAGAGAAAAAATATTTTGATTTCTACTAGTGCTTCAAGACAAAAACAGGAGGCTAAGGGGTTTTCTAGTTGTGCTATTTCTGTGTGAGTGTTGGATACTTGTTGATATTATCCTTGTTGTTCACCATCATTCATCCTTTCCCTTACTTGTTTCCACAACTGTTCTAATACATTCTTAGGCCAGCAACTAGGTGAAATTCTTTGGACACTTATTCAGCATTGCTATCTGTTACTAACTTGTGTGCCACATACATATACTGCATTTGAGCCTTCCAAGCTCCACCTTCTCTCGAGCAGAACAGGTAACCTTTGCAATCACACCCACTCTCTGCTTGCTTCACACCGATCACCGTTGGCCACCTGCAGTGCTGGTAAGAAACTTGTAAGGGCGGGGTAAGACACATCTTACTGATCGATTTCCACCCACTTCGGAGAGCGTAATAATAGGGTTCTTCACGATCTTTTTGTCTTTGTTTCTGCTTTGTACTAACAATGACAGGAAAGAAGCCTATGGATAAGACCTCTGGTTCTACACCTCTGGATGATGATGAGTGCGTGCCCCATATGGAACTAAAGGACATGATGCGGGCAATGACCGAAGCTTTCAACAATTACCAGACCACTACAAAACAGCCACCTTTCAGAGGCTCCATACAAGTGTTGCTGGTCTGACCACACGGTTGGACGAGATGGAGACTCGTCTTCCCCAAGAAGCTACACCCTCTATCATCCTTGATGGTGATGCACATGCTCACTACAACACAGAGGATGACTTCAATAACGATGAGGTTGATGCACAGCAGCGCCGTCGCCCTCGACGAAATCGTCAAGGTATGTGAGGTAGACCTCGTCCTCATGCTCCTGAACAAGATAATGATCCTTATGCTAAGATTAAGTTTTCTATTCCAACATTTTATGGATATTATGATGCTGAGACTTACTTGGATTGGGAGATGACGGTAGAACAAAAATTTAGCTCTCATCTTGTTCCTGAGCGACATAGAGTTAGACAAGCCACTAGTGAGTTTAAAGATTTTGCTATAATTCGGTGGAAAGAACTTGTCAGTACACGTAATGCACCACAGACATGGGCTGCGTTAAAAGAAGAGATGCACGCTAGGTTTGTTCCTCCTTCATATAGACGTGATCTTCTTAAGAAATTGCAATGCTTTGATCAGGGTGACATGACTGTCCAAGAGTACTACCAATAGTTGCAGAAAGGTATGCTTCGTTGTGGGGTAGTTGAGGATCAGGAAGACCAAATTGTTAGGTTTTATGGGGGCTTGCGGCGTGAGATCCAGGACATAGTTGACTACAAGGAATATCATTCTATTCAACGCTTATTTCAACTTGCTACGTTAGCAGAAAAAGAAGTGCAGGGTCGCCAACAGCAGCGGCGGAACAACACCTTCACGCCACGACAATTTCCGGTGCCATCCAAAGCAGCGCCCTCCTCGAGCGTACGTGCTTCTACACCACCATCCACGGGTGTTGTACGCAGCAGCATCGCACCTTCTACATCATGGGGACAAGATAACAACAAGTCCCAGATGCCTCCAGGTGTTGCAGCAAAGACGGCTGCACCCAACACTTCGATAAGTCGCAGCTCCGACATCAAGTGCCACCGCTGCTAGGGACTTGGCCATATGCAACGAGATTGCCCCAGCAAACGGAGATCATTGCCACTGCTGATGGTGGGTATGTTAGTGCTTCTGATATTTAAGATGAAAATATTATTGCAACTAACATTTCAGGTTCGGATGATGGTGTTGAGGAGGTTCTTGGTACATCTGCGACAAACAACTATAGGACTTTGATTGTGCAGCGAGCTTTGAGTGCCACGGTTCGAGAGGACGACAACCGCCAACGTCACAACCTTTTCAACATGTTTCTCGTCGTCAAGGACTGCCGTGTACATACCATCATTGATGGTGGTAGCTGCAACAATTTGGTGAATGTTGAGGTGGTCAAGAAGCTTGGCTTGACCACACGGGAGCATCCCCACCCTTATCACATTCAATGGTTTAACAACAATGGTAAGGTTAAGGTAACACAAATAGCAAGGATACATTTTTTAATTAGTTCTTATCATGATTTTGCTGATTTTGATGTGGTACCTATGGATGCTTGTTCTCTTTTGTTGGGACGTCCTTGGGAGTTTGATACTGATGCTATTCACCATGGTCGATCTAATAAGTATACTCTCATGCATAAGGGCAAGAAAATTGTGTTGCTTCCTATGAGTCCCACTGAAATTGTACAATTTGAGCAAGAGAAAAAGAATAATACTAAGCAAAAGGGTGTTTTCAATTCTGAAATTCAGCAACCTATTAAGTTGAAAAATCCTATTTTCCTTGCAACTAAATCTTATCTTGATGATTTATATGCCTCTAATGGAACTTGCTATGCTTTAGTGTGCAAACATGCTTTATATTCCATTGAGGATACGTCCATTGTCTTGTCATCTGCTATTGCTAACCTTTTGTAGGAATATATGGATGTTTTTCCATCAGAGATACCCCCCGGATTACCACCTGTGCGAGGCATTGAGCACAAGATTGATTTGGTTCTAGGGGCGAGCTTGCCAAATCGTGTTGCCTACAGGACCAACCCCGACGAGACTAAGGAAATTCAGTGACAAGTCCAAGATCTTCTGGACCGCGGGTACATTCGTGAGAGTCTTAGTCCTTGTTCTGTTCCTGTTCTTTTGGTTCCAAAAAAAATGGCACTTGGCGCATGTGTGTTGATTGTAGAGCCATCAATAACATTACCATTCGTTATCGCTATCCTATTCCTAGATTGGATGACATGCTCGATGAGTTGAGTGGTTCTGTTATTTTCTCCAAGATTGATTTGCGTAGTGGGTATCATCAGATTCGTATGGCTTTAGGTGATGAATGGAAAACTGCTTTTAAAACTAAATTCGGACTTTATGAATGGTTAGTCATGCCATTTGGTTTAACTAATGCGCCCAACACTTTATGAGGTTGATGAATGAGGTTTTACGTGCTTTCATTGGTAAATTTGTGGTGGTTTACTTTGATGATATCCTTATTTACAGCAAGTCATATGATGAGCATCTTGAACATTTGCGTGCTATTTTTGATGTCTTGCGCGATGCATGTTTATATGGTAACCTTGAGAAGTGCACCTTTTGCACTGATCGTGTGTCTTTTCTTGGGTATGTTGTTACTTCGCAGGGCATTGAGGTGGACGAGGCAAAGATTGTTGCCATCACGAGCTGGCCACTTCCGACTACGGTCACACAGGTTCGGAGTTTTCTTGGTCTCGCAGGTTTCTACCGGCATTTCGTGCGGGATTTCAGCACCATTGCGGCACCTCTCCACGAGTTGACAAAGCATGGAGTGCCGTTTCGATGGGGACCAGCACAACAACAAGCTTTTGATGTTCTCAAGTCGAAGCTCACACAAGCACCATTGCTGCAACTTCCTGACTTTGAGAAGACCTTCGAGTTTGAATGTGACGCGAGCGGCATTGGCATTGGAGGAGTGCTAATTCAAGGAGGTAAACCTGTTGCCTTCTTTAGTGAAAAATTGCATGGGCCTTCGCTGAATTATTCTACATATGACAAAGAACTTTGTGCTTTAGTGTGTGTCTTGCAAACTTGGCAACATTACCTATGGTCTAAAGAATTTGTCATACATTCAGATCATGAGTCTTTGAAGTATCTTAAAGGGCAAGCTAATCTGAACAAACGTTATGCTAAATGGATTGAGTTCATAGAATCATTTCCTTACATCATTAAACATAAGAAAGGGAAAGACAATGTGATTGCCGATGCTTTATCTAGATGTTATACCATACTATCCCAACTTTCTCATAAAATCTTTGGTTTGGAAACCATAAAGAGGTTATATGCTACTGATTTGGACTTCAAAGATGCCTTTGAAAATTGTAGAGAGGGAAGAACGTGGCAAAAATTCCTGCTGCGTGAAGGCCTTCTCTACCGTGCTAACAAGCTGTGTGTTCCAGCTAGCTCCGTTCGTCTTTTGTTGTTGCAGGAAGCGCATGGAGGTGGTTTGATGGGACATTTTGGTGTTAAAAAGACAGAGGATATGCTGGCCGCTCACTTCTTTTGGCCACGAATGAGGCGTGATGTGGAGCGCTACGTTTCACGTTGCACGACATGCAACAAAGCTAAGTCTCGACTTAACCCACATGGTCTTTATATGCCTCTTCCGGTTCCTAGTGCACCTTGGGAGGATATTTCTATTGACTTTGTTTTAGGATTGCCTAGAACAAAGAGGGGGAGGGATAGTGTCTTTGTGGTTGTTGATCGTTTCTCTAAAATGGCTCATTTTATACCCTGCCACAAGACCGATAATGCTTCACATGTTGCTGATTTGTTCTTTAATGAGGTTGTGCGTTTGCATGGTGTTCCCAATACTATTATTTCTGATAGGGATGCTAAGTTTTTCACTTTTGGAGAACTTTATGGTATAAATTGGGAACAAAGTTGCTGTTTTCTACTACTTGTCATCCACAAACTGATGGGCAAACGGAGGTAGTTAATCGTATCTTATCTACTATGTTGCAGACTGTTTTGAAAGACAATTTGAGGTTGTGGGAGGAGTGTTTGCCACATGTTGAGTTTGCTTATAACAGGTCTATTCACTCCACAACCAAGTTAAGTCCGTTTATGGTAGTCTATGGTTTCAATCCTCATGCTCCAATTGATTTGCTACCTTTACCACATACTGAAATTGTGAACTTAGATGCTACACAACGTTCTAAATTTATTCTTAAGTTGCATGAAACTACTAAGTTACAAATTGAAAAAATGAATGAAAAGTATCGCATTGCTGCTAGTAAAGGTAGGAAGGAGGTAAAATTGGAACCCGGTGATTTGGTGTGGGTTCATTTGAGAAAAGATAGGTTCCCGGATTTGAGAAGGTCCAAACTCATGCCACGTGCTGCTGGACCTTTTAAGGTTCTTATGAAGATAAATGACAATGCATATAAACTTGAGTTGCCTCCCGAGTTTGGGGTTAGTCCCACATTTAACATTTCAGATTTGAAACCATACTTGGGAGAAGAAGATGAGCTTGAGTCGAGGACGACTCCAATGCAAGAGGGGTAGGATGATGTGGACATCACTCCTGCAGATATACACAACGCTCACATGGTAGACATGCAAGGTCCAATTACTAGAGCTCGAGCATGACAATTGAATTTAGAGGTGAGCTCGTTCCTGAACAATTCTTTATATGTGAATTTTGAGAGTATGTTGCTACCTAATGGATTAATTATGATTAGGAACCGTGGAGAGGACATGGAGATACATGAAGAGGGGTTTGGAGGCGTGGAGGACCAGAAAATACGCCAACAAGAAGTTAGAGACCGAGCCCAACTCAAACTCGAGTCCAACTCGGGCCCAGGAGCAGTCCACCTTAAAATGGATGCACAGACGGCATACAGACTCCGTTTTTGACGTTCTACATATGCACGGAAAACTAAGAGGATAAACTTTCCAATGGAACTGGACCAACGTCAAAATTCCCTCGGAGTCGATGGGAAACTTCGAAACAATATAAAGTTTAGAGTCTGTCAGGGTGTTGCATCACCTAGTTGGGCCATTGGACCTTGTATCGAGTCCAAGTCCATTATGTACGTGTATTAGGGTTAGGTCACGATCCCATCACCCCCCTGGTCGTCCTCCACCTCCTTTATACCCCCTAGCCGCCGTCACAAACAGTGGGTTTTGCTTAGTTACAATCTGTCATTGAACAGTGTTGCCGATCATCGGTTGTGAGACCCCAAATTCGTGATCAATTCAGTTTTGATTGCAACTTCTCTGTTCTTGCTTGTGTTCTTGATTGTGCTTGCAGGGATAAGCCTTCGTGACGAGGTCATTCGTGTGACACAGGTGATAACCAATGGAGCAGTGGTGTAGTGATTGCGGGGTTTCGTTCGTTCGAAGCCTTGGATCATCAACGTCGAGATATCCACCCAATCAAGTTTACTCTACCTCTCGGAAGATCGAGACTCATCCTCCTATCAAGGTGCATTGGGAGCACCCCTCCTAGAGGCTCCACCACATCCTTTACAAACTCCAGTCCCGACACCTTCTCAATGAGGCACATGATGAATGGAGCGTAACCACATGAGCGGTTGGGGGTGTGGGATATGTTGAAGATGTCATCGTAGATGTAGTCAAACACATCAAATTTTTCATCTTCACAGATCAGCTTTAACAGGTGGCGGAGGTGGCCCTGGATCATCCCCGCATCTCCGTCTTTAGGTGCTAAAGTCTTTCTCAAGATCCGATTTAGCACACTAAAGAATGGACAGAGGATTTTGGTTGTAGGGGATTATAAAAGCCAACCTCATACATGAAATCCATCTCCCCTAGATCTATCGCCGTGAGATTGTGAATGGTCAACTCATGGCTCAGGAACTCCTCAAGACCAAGAATCCGTGCAAACTCACTATATAGGACGGAGTATTGGACTCCGTCCATCATCCATGAAATCTTCCTGTCCCCAAAGGTTGAGAAGTAGCACATGGTGTAAAACTGAGCCACCACCTCTGTGTTCCAGTCATATTGAAAAGCCAGAAGATCCTTCAGGCCGTGATGCTCAGCGACTTGTATAACTACATTGAAGGCTTGATGATTTTTCTTTTCCATATAGGGCCAATCAATCCACTGAGCATCAGCAACGGGCGTCTTCATCTTCGAGTAGACAAGGTGATAGTAGTCGTAATGGAAGTCACACAAAAAATGATGATCCGGTGTGGCCTTCTCATACTTGTAGGGATCTTTTCCCTAAATCTCCTCGCCTTTTCAGAGCCTTTCCCATGGAAGGTGTTGCTTGAAAGCTCTGGTTGTCGGTTGGGGTTATTTATGGGAGGTGTCATGACCAAGGGCCTAAAGGGACCCTATGGGGGCGCACTTGACCCCACAAGACGGTCTCGAATGACAACTCCCCCGCTAGCAGGTGCCCTTCTCCTTGGTGCTGCCTTTTTGATCGCACCTTCTGAACTACTCCCCCGCTAGCAGGTGCCCTTCTCCTTGGTGCTGCCTTTTTTATGACACCTTCTGAACTAGGGCTTTGCCTTTCCTCTTTGCCCCTTCTCCTTCATTCATGGGTCTTTTTCCTTTGTCGGCTGCTTGGGCCCTTTCCTTTTCACCTAAGGAAACTATCTCTTTCTTCGTCTATAGCACTGTTCTTCAACTTGAGCTTGATCTATCTCTCTTTCGTGTCACTTCTTGGTTCGAGCTTCACGATGAGATAGCTATTGCGCAAGTGCCACGTCCTCCTCCTCACAACGACGGTAAAGCTCTTGTCGAGCTGCTTCTCGCTCCGGGTCAGAGAGGGGTGAAGAGTTGTTGTTTTGAGACATGCTGGAAGAACAAATGAGCAAGGATATGAGTTGAGAGCAAAATATTATCGCGGTATAGGTGGAGAAAAAACACTAAGTTAGGGGTTAACTCAAGGTTTGGCCGAACTTGTCCGGTGAGGAACGGACTTGTCCGCCTTTTGTCCGGACTAGTCTGGACTATCTGGGGTTAAACCCTAACTATGTGAATTTTCTGCAAGTCTGATCAATAGTTTGCAATAATCCTGGGGGGGGGGGGGATCGCATGAATGTTATGAAGCACTAGACATCCTAGTTCATGGGAGAAACTGAAAGTATATCTAGGTAATCCCCGTGGGTTTTGGATGATTGATGATGACAATTAAGATAATAATGAGCTTTAATGAGTATGAGCACAAGTCTTTGAGATGAGAATGAATGTGGAGTCCCTCAAAAAGCAAAAAGAAAAGGAAGAAGACTTGCAAGAGTAGAAAATAGGATTTTATTCTTGAGTTTCACATTTTTTAGTTGTGTAGAGGGTCTTCTCTTTTAGAGTGCTTGAGAATCCTTAGAGACCTCAAACTTTTAGTTAGAATTTTGGTGAGGGAATGGTCCTAGGAATAGCTTAGAATGTAGAGCGGACTTGTCCGGACTTGGGGCCGGACTAGTCCGATCCAACCGGACTATTCCGTTTTAGATCGGACTAAATGTCTCTAAGTGAGTTCGGACTTGTCTGTTTTATGTCGGACTAGTCCGTTCTTGTGTAGGTCTGTGCCTTTCTGAGACCAAGTCCCAGAAGGCCGGACTAGTCCACCTGTTCAGACTAAGCCGCTTAGGTCGGAGGAAACCCCTCTGAGTAACCTCGGACTAGTCCGTTGTGGACAGACTAGTCCGGTTGTGTTGAGATGAGTGCAACCACTGGGTTAAGTCCTAGAAGGCCGGTAGTCCGCTCAGCTGGCCAGACTAGTCCGGTTCTTCAGACTAGTCCGGTTTAGAACGGAACAATTGTTCCTATGTGAGCTCGGAATAGTCCGGACATGGGCAGACTAGTCCGTAATGTGAGATTAGAGAGTTTTGGGACTAAGTCTGGTAAGGCCGGACTAGTCCGCTACTAGCCAGACTAGTCTGCTCTCACCGGAGCAAAGGCTCCTATGTGGGATCGGACAAGTCCGTTCTTCAACGGACTAGTCTGGGCTTTAGTGATCGTTTTAATGACCGTTTGAATCCAAAGGTGTTCAGGACTTTAGTTGTTAGCTTTGGTGAAGTAGGTGGTCCCCCAAGGCCGGACTAGTCCATGGTTCTGGCCAGACTAGTCCGGACTTTAGCAGTTGCAACGGTTTGTTGTCGGGATCCCAATAAAAAGAGACCCCCTGGCTTCAAATGAGCATCTCTGCAACCCTAGCGCAGAAAACTCTTTCCTTGAGCTCTTCTAAGCCTCTTTCCTCACCTTCTTGACCCCTAAGATTGGATCTTGAGGGGTTCGTGGATTTGTGAGAGGAGAGACACGGTGATCAATGTTTGAGTTCTCGATTTGAATCTCTTGCGCTCTAATTGTTAATTTGAGTTCGTGACTGTAGTATTTTATTTCCTAGAACTGCTAGGTTGTCGTAGGGAGCCTCAAGTTGTGAGTAGCCCCTAGAATCTTGTATTCACACTTTGATTGATAGTGAAGAATCCGGGCTTGATCTTGGTGTCCGCCCGGTGAGGGTAGGGTTGGAAGAGACCCGGTCCTTTGTGGACTCCTAAATGGGGACGTAGATTCCTGTGTGGAATCAAACCTCGGGATAAATCGAGTCTCCTGATTCCTTTACTTTCTCGCTTAATCACTAGAGTTGCTTGTTAGGATTTGTCTCGCTCAAAACTTGTTGATTGCCTTATAGTTGTGAATCTTGTAATCCAATCGGTTTCTCTTTCACAAACTAGTTGATTAGATTGTTAGACAACTCACGTATCTTCCTCTTGAACAAACTTGAAAAGAAATCCATAAAAATGTAACCTTTACCTAACTTTTATACCTAGATCGGACTAGTCCGTCCCCAGACCGGACTAGTCCGGCCCTTCAGGTTTAGTCTGTTGTTTTTTAGTAGTTTTAGGTTTTATTAGCCTATTCACCCCCCTCAAGGTAACTTTCAATTGGTATCAGAGTCTAACTCACCACAAAAGCTTAACCGCATGGAGAGGAGATGGGGGACAAGACCGGTAGCCAAGTTGATCCTACCAAGGGAAATGGAGCAAGTCCGAGCAACTTCGACGAGCAAGGTTCAAACCCACCTGCAGCTGTTACTCCTCCACAAGATGTCTCAGGCTCGGAAGAAGATGAAGAAGTTCTTCGTCTCGTGGCTCTCCTCAAGAATAAGAAGGAGGAAGCTAAGAAGAAAAAGAAGGAGAAGTTGGAGAAGAAGCTCAAGAGTAGTCAACACGACTACTCGCGATATCCTTTTAATTATGAGCGCCTAAATTCACATTCTAGTTATTTGTCAATTCCCTTAGGAAAACCATCTCACTTTGATGGAACTAACTATACCATGTGGCACAACATGAAGTTGCATCTAATCTCTTTAAACCCAAGTATTTGGCATGCTATTTGTACATGTATAGATATCCACGAAGACGAGGATGAACTCACCCAAGAAAAAGAACAACAAATCCACCGCAATGCCCAAGCAGCGGCCGTGGTCAACTCATCCCTAAGCCTCGAAGAATTCAACAAGGTGGATGGGTTAGAGCTCGCAAAAGACATTTGGGACACCCTCAAGATCGCACATGAAGGATATCGATCCGTGAGGGAAGCCAAGATTGAGATGATCGAAGGAGAGCTTGGAAGGTTCACCATGGAATAAGGCGAAACACCTCAAGATATGTACAACTGGCTCAAGACTCTCATCAACAAGAGTCGTGCGTACAGATGCAAGAAATGGAATGATCATGAGGTGGTCAAGAGGATGATAAGAGCTTTCATGCCTCGCAATGTGACCCTATGCACTTTAATCCGGGAAAGTCCAAACTTCCACAAGATGACCCCGGATGAAGTGCTAGGGAAGATCATCAACCACGAGATGATGGAGAAGGAAGCCCAACACGTCAACGACCTAGCAAAGGTCACCTCATCCAAGAAGAATGGCATAGCTCTAAAGGCCACATCCAATTCCAAGGGAAAAGAAGTACAAATCACAAGTGATGATGATGAGCGCACGGACATGGATGATGAAGAAATGGCCTTCTTCATCAAAAGATTCAAAAGGATGATGAGAAGAAGAAAAATCCATCACTATGAGAACAAGAGCAAGGACAAGGGCAAGTCAAGAACAAAGAAGACTTCCTACAACTGTGGCGAATACGGACATTTTATTTTGAATTGCCCCCATAGTAAGGAAGATGACAAGAGGAAGAAGAAGGATGGGAAGCCTCAAGACAAGAAGATCTTCCAGAAGAAGAAGGCTTATGGACAAGCTCACACTGGATAAGAGTGGGACTCAAATGAAGAGTCCTCTTTCGAAGATGAAGAAAAGGTGGCAACCGTCGCCATCAAGAGGCCAACCATGAAGAAATCACTCTTTCCAAACAAGGGTGATTGGAAGAGACCAAGCCACACATGCCTCATGGCAAAGGAAGGAAAGCGTAAGTTAACATCTAAACCTTCCAAGTTACATATTGTTGATGATGATGATGACTTTGATAGCAGTAGAGAAAATGAATTCATGTTTAAGGGCTTAAATAAAAATGCTATAGCTAAAATGCAAATGCTATCGGATGAAATATTTGAACAACAAGAGCTTCTCAATCAACAAGAAGACTTGCTTATCCTTGAAAAGGAAAGAAACCTTGAGATTGAGAAGCTCCTTGAACTTGAGAGAGAGAAGAGTAGAGCACTTGAAAGCGAACTTGGCTTGAGCAAGGAAACATGTGTTGAACTTAAAAGTACGAATGTAGTACTTCAAGATGAACTTGTGAATTTGACCAAAACTCACAAGAATCTTGAAGCACAATTCAACTCACTTAAGTCAAGTGTCTCATCTACTTCATCCTCCAAGAACTCCTCAGCAATTATGGAATTTAACACTAAAACTTGCAAATGTGCTAATCTTATTCTAAACTTGAAAAATAAGCTCAAAGAGGCACAAAGCAAGAATACACATAAAAGTGGCATCTTTGATAAGGAGAAGATCAAATATGCACGTAGTGCATACTTGATCACAAGATCTCCTCTTATCAAAGATGGAATTGGTTATACTAGGGGAGGAAAGAAAAATGCTAGAATCCTCAAGAATAACAACAAGTGTGTAGCTTTTGTCAAAGAGAACTCAACTCAAGTCAAGAACAACAACCTTGCACCTACCTCACATGAAATTGTCAAAAATAAAAACTCTACCATATTACATAACTTTGATGCATCTTATGTTCTTATGAAGAGCAAGTATGGTCGAGTATATGATAAATATGTTGGGCCACTCCACAAGAGTCCAAAAAATTGTGTGTGGGTGCCCAAATGCCTTGTGACTAACCTCAAAGGACCCAACCTAGTTTGGGTATCTAAAACCAAAGCCTAAATTGTTTTACAGGCCTACTCCTCCGGTGGCACTAACTGGGTGCTAGATAGTGGGTGCACTAATCATATGACCGGAGAGAGGAAGATGTTCGTTGAGTATGAAGAAAATGATGATCCAAGTGAAGGCATCTACTTTGGCGACAATAGTCAAGGAAGGGTGCTTGGTATCGATAAAATTGCAATCTCTTCTCAACACTCGCTTTCTCATGTTCTACATGTTGAATCACTTGATTACAATCTATTGTCCATATCTAAACTATGTGAGAAAGGTTATAATTGCTTGTTTATAAACGAGTGTGTGACCGTCTCTAGAAGAAGTGATAACTCGATTGCTTTTAAGGGTGTGTTTGTCGGTACCCACGATATGGGGTACCCCCGCGCACAGGGGAAAATGCCTAAGGATCTCGCCCTTCTCCGCAGGGAGAGCTCCGAAGGCACCACGTGTCCAGCGGGGCCGGACCTCCCTCTCCTCAGAGGAGAGCTCCGGGCCCGCCACGTGGCCAGCGGCAGCCGGACCTCCCCCCTCCGTGGGGAGAGCTCCGAAGGCGCCACGTGTCCTGCGGGACCGGACCTCCCCCTCCACAGAGGAGAGCTCCGGGCCCGCCACGTGGCCGACAGAAGCCGGACCTCCCCCCTCCGCGGGGAGAGGTCCGAAGGCTCCACATGTCCCGCGGGGCCGGACCTCCCTCTCCTCAGAGGAGAGCTCCGAGCCCGCCACGTGGCCAGCAGGACGGCGCTGCCTGCCCCCGTGCGGTAGGCAGCAGGCGTAAAGACGCGCCATACCTTGCCCGTACAAGGTATTCAAGGCCCGCACCTTCCCAAGACGCGGAGCACGCCTCTGTCAGGTGCCGTTGCGCCCAGTCGCATCACAGACTGGCGCGCAGTGTCAGAACCTACTAGCCAATAAACACATCGACAAGACATCCCCTGCCGCCTCCGCCGTCATCAACCACTACGACTAGCTTGCGGCATGGGCAGGGTGGCAGAACGAAGACTCGGAAGCCTTCGCCAGAGACAACTACTGACATAACTGCAGATACGATAGTCGGCAGGCAATCTCCCCAGGACCACCTGTCGGGTCCCGGGCCCCCCCTTGTAAGCCGCTCGAGCCTTGGACTATAAAAGGCTCGGGTAGGCAACGTTAGCAAGGGTTCGCACTCTAGCAACTCACACCCTAGGCATCACTCACCCTCAAGCTCAGGACTCCGGTTCTAAGTAACAAGCAATACAGCAAGCACCTCTGCTCACCGTGGACGTAGGGTTTTACGCTCCGACGGCCCGAACCACGTAAAACTCGCCGTGTCAAGCTCCTCCCTCACTCTTCCCTAACGCTTAAGCTCTCCGCAAGCGACTAGCCCCTCCGAAAAAGAACCTCCGCGGGCTGCCCAGAGCAGGTCTGGGGGAAGTGTCGACCACACACTTTGACAGTGTTGAAGGGAAAAATTTATTTAGTGGATTTCTCCACGGATAAAGCTCAACTTGACACATGCTTAATAGCAAAAACCAACATGGGATGGTTGTGGCATAGGAGACTAGCCCATGTTGGTATGAGGAACTTACAAAAACTTCTAAAGGGGGATCACATCTGTGGACTAAAGAATATTGTTTTTGAGAAAGATAGGCCATGTAGCGCGTGTCAAGCCGGAAAGAAAATTGGAGCAGCTCATCCCGCCAAGAATGTGATGACGACAACACGACCGTTGGAGATGCTCCACATGGACCTCTTCGGTCCCATCACCTACATAAGCATTGGCGGTAACAAATATGGTTTAGTAATTGTTGATGACTATTCTCGCTTCACTTGGGTATTTTTCTTGCATGATAAGGGAGAAACTCAAAGTGTACTCAAGAAGTTCTTGAGGAGAGCTCAAAAAGAGTTCTCCTTAAGAATAAAGAAGATAAGGAGTGACAACGGCTCCGAATTCAAGAACACCCAAGTAGAAGAATACTTGGATGAAGAGGACATCAAGCAAGAGTTTTTGGGCCCTACTCCACCGAAGAAAATGGGGTGGCCGAAAGGAAGAACCGCACACTCATAGAGATGGCAAGAACCATGCTTGATGAGTACAAGACTTCAGATCGGTTTTGGGCGGAAGCAGTCAACACCGCTTGCCACGCTAGAAACCGCCTCTATCTCCATCGACTTTTGAAGAAAACTCCATACGAGCTCCTAACCAGTAACAAACCCAACATCTCTTACTTTCATGTTTCCAGGAGTAAATGTTATATTCTCAACAAGAAGCCTAGGACTTCGAAGTTCGCTTCGAAATCCGATGAAGGTTTCTTACTTAGTAGACTCAAACACCTACGCCTATCGTGTTTTCAACAAAACCTCAGGTTGTGTTGAAATTGCACGTGACGTGGTGTTTGATGAAACTAATGGCTCCCAAGTGGAGCAAGTTGATCAATAAGTGCTAGATGAAGAAGAAGCACCATGCGTAGCACTAAGAAGAATGGGGCTTGGAGATGTCCGTCCTCAAGAAGGTGTAAGCCAAGATGCTCCAAGTTCATCACAATCGGCGCCTCTCACACAATCAAACTCAAGAACCCCAAGATCAAGACGGTCAAGTTCAAGAAGGAGAAGATCAAGACCATAACATTGATCAAGGGGGAGACGAAGAAGAAGAAGACCACTCAAGAACTCAAGTGCCTCACCCAAGGGTTCAACAAAGCATTCAACGGGATCACCCCGTTGACAACATCCTTGGAGATATCACAAAAAGGGGTAACAACACGATCTCGAATGTATAACTTTTGTGCGCATTACACTTTTGTGTCCTCCTTCGAACCATTTAGGGTGGAAGAAACACTAAATGATCCAGATTGGGTGGTGGCCATGCAAGAAGAGTTGAACAACTTCACAAGAACCAAGTGTGGGAGTTGGTGAAGAGACCAAATGCAAATGTGGTAGGCACCAAGTGGGTGTTCCGCAACAAGCAAGACGAGCACGAAGTGGTGACAAGGAACAAGGCATGACTTGTGGCAAAGGGATATGTTCAAGTCGAAGGTTTGGACTTCGATGAAACCTTTGCTCCCATATCTAGGCTTGAGTCAATTCGTATTCTATTAGCCTATGCTACTCACCATGATTTCAAGCTTATCAAATGGATGTGAAAAGCGCCTTCCTCAATGGTCCAATCAAGGAGGAGGTATAGGTGGAGCAACCACCCGGGTTTGAAGATCAAGAATATCCTAATCATGTGTTTAAATTGCATAAAGCTCTCTATGGCCTCAAACAACCTACTAGAGCTTGGTATTAGTGTCTTAGAGACTTTCTTATTGACAATGGTTTTAGGATAGGCAAAGCTGATTACACTCTATTTACAAAAAATGTGGATGATGATCTCTTTGTGTGCCAAATGTATGTCGATACGACATTATATTTGGCTCAACTAACAAATCTTTTTGTAATCAGTTTAGTAAGATAATGACGAATAGGTTGAGATGTCCATGATGGGGGAGTTGAAATTCTTCCTAGGATTTCAAGTCAAGCAACTCAAGGAAGGCACGTTCATTAGTCAAACGAAGTACACACAAGACATAGTCAAGAAGTTTGACATGGACAAGGCCAAACCCATCAAGACACCAATGGCAACGAACATGCACCTCGACCTCAATGAAGATGGACCAAGCGTGGATCAAAAGGTATATAGCTCTATGATTGATTCATTACTTTATCTTTGTGCATCTAGGCCCGATATCAGGCTTAGTGTATGCTTGTGTGCAAGGTTTCAAGCCTCTCCTAAAGAATGTCACTTAATTGCCGTTAAAAGAATCTTAAGATATTTAGTTCACACACCAAACCTAGGGTTGTGGTATCCAAAGGAGTCTAAGTTTAATCTCGTCGGATATTCCGATGCGGATTACGTCGGATGTAAAGTTGATAGAAAAAGCACCTACGGGACTTGCTAATTCTTGGGTAGGTCCCTAGTGTCATGGTCATCCAAGAAACAAAATTCCATTACCCTTTCCACAGCCAAAACAGAGTATGTTGCAGCCAGAAGTTGTTGTGCTCAACTTCTTTGGATGCAACAAACTCTAAGGGATTATGGTTACAATATGAACCACATTCCACTCCTATGCGATAATGAGAGTGTCATTATGATTGCCCATAACCCCGTTGAACACTCTAGGGACAAACACATAGACATCCGGCACCACTTCCTGAGAGACCATTCTATAAAGGGACACATAGCTATCTCACATATTAGAACCGAAAAATAACTAGCCGACATTTTCACAAAGCCACTAGATGAAAAACGATTTTGTGAACTTTGAAATGAGCTAAACATCCTAGACTCTAGGAATGTGGCTTGAAATGTTGCACATCTGAATGCTAGTAATTTGGAATCTTTAGTAATTTTCACAAACTTCAAAAATATGCATGATTGTGAAAACTTGTTCCCCTTCTAATTTTCTCTCACATTATTTTACCTAATTATGTTTAGATATATTGTGGTCATCATCTAATTGTGTGCTTTAATATATTGACCATATTTATCTAATAGAAGGTGAAAGTAAATTTAGCTTAATCACTCTTGGCGAATTCTAATATATAGGAATTTTTCAGTCTTCAAGGACCGGACTAGTTCGCCCTATAGGCCAAACAAGTCCGGATACCTTGAATAGTCTGGGATGCAGCAGATAAGTCCACAACGGACTAGTTCGGACTACAGACTAGTCCGGACCTAGTCCGACAGACCAGACTAGTTCGGACAGCACACTGGACTAGTCCAGCCCCTGGAGACTTAACCTCCAAGGGTCGGGCCCGACTCCTCTCCCTCTCTCATTCACCTCTACATCTCTCTTCTCCTCCAAAACTCGCCCGCATTGGCGATTTTGGAGCTCTCCCTCAAATACCTCGAAGGAATCCTCGATTCAAGGCTTGTGGAGTGCGGGGAACCCTTTCCTGACCATCTCTGCTCCTTCGATCCGTGGATTTCATCAAATTTCTTCGTTCAGGGGTACTTTTTAACCTATGATTTTTCTCAAATCCCTTGTTTCTAGGTCATATTCCTAGTGCCTTAGGCCTTCCCTGATGTCCTCATGCCATATTGTTGCATTCGTTGTAGTATTGCGTCTAGTTTTTGTGAATTTGTGCTCAAATCGCTTAAGTTAGGGTTTAAAACTGTAGACTTCGGACTAGTCCGCCCCTGGCCCGGACAAGTTCGGCTGGTGCAGTTTTAGCCCCTTAATTTGTGAATGTACACTAATTCAAACGCAATGCTTTCGTGTCTAATCTCTCCCTTTTATCTATCACCAGGTCATGTCGAGATCCGGAGATAGTCCTCTCCCCATCCGCGAGACCAAAGCGGCTCGCCAAGCCGCCTAGCGTGCAGTAGCCGAGGCCGAAGCGGGTAGGGCTCCTGAGGCTGCAGCTAGGGAGGCTCAGACAAATAAATATGCTGACAGGGAAGCACAAGCATCTCAGTCTGTTGATCCTTCAAGAAGGAAGAGGCTAGTCACCTTAAAGGAAAAGCAACAAGCTTAGTCACAGGGAACTGCCCAAGATAAAGGGAAAGGGAAAGCAGGGGATCTTCAGAGGAAAAAGTTTTGGCCAGTAGGGGTCTTGTCATTCGTGACAACCCTAGGCGTGGAAGACGGAACCCCCCACAAGGACCAGTTAGGCCACTTGAGAGAGCACCTCCCATGCACAATCCAAACCGCCAACCCAACTTGGCTAGTGCAACATTCAAAGGCAAGGGAGCTGAGAAATCTAGAAGGCTAAGAGAGGAAGAAGTCTACAAGTATGAGAAGGCCACACCAGACCCTCGCTTCTGGTGTGACTTGTATTGTGACTATTACCGGCTTGTCTATCTTCCAATGAAGACATCGGTAGTCAATGCTCATTGGATGGATTGGTCCTATGTGGCGAACAAGAAGCATCAGGCTTTTGTGCAGTGATTGAAGCTGTAGAACGCCATGGGATCAAGGACTTGATAGGTTTTCAATACGATTGGAATATTGAAGTCATAGTCCAATTCTACACCACTTGCTACATCCACACATATGGAAACTGGAAGATCACTTGGATGACTAATGGTGTGGTGTACTCGGTGCTATATGATGAGTTTGCAAGGATCCTCGGGCTTGAAGAGCATTTGAACTATGAGATCATAGTTCACAATGAAAGGACCTTGGGAAAGGATGACTTGGATTTTATGTACCTATCATACCTCACCTATGAGCCATCCTCAACTCACAATATCAAGCCTTTCTTTGGAGTGCTCAACCGAGTTTTGAGGAAGACTCTAGCACCCAAGGATGGAGATGTAGGGATGATACAAGGATACCTAAGGAACTTAATGAATCTACTCAATGAAGAGGAAAATTTCAACGTTTTCAACTACATTTACAACAATATCTTCAACACCTCCTACACGCCAAACAGGTCTTGTGGCTATGCACCATACATTATGTGCATGATCGAGAAAGTCACCGGCGTGGCATTCGCCAAGGACGTGAAGCACAGGAAGCTGCGTCCACAAAACCGACTCCTCTTCCTCGTCCTCTTGTATCCTTGGGTAGGAGCTCCTCCGCAGCTCCATCTTCCTCAGCTGGGTCGTCTGCTCCTCCGTTGTCGAGTGGTTCCTCTAGTGGGTTACTCAAAATCTTCTTCAAGGCAATTTTCTCTTCATGCCGGAAGGTGGAAGTTCACACACTAAAGATGAAGCAACGCCAAGAGAAGTACCTCAAAGCAATGTGCCACAAGATGGAGATACCTATGTCTCCACCGTAATCGGAAGATGAAGGAGTAATCGAGTTCCCACTCTCACCGAGGATGAGCTTGCCTACTTCGGTGAAGGTGGTTCCTCCTCTTCTTCTCCTCCTACCTCCCACGCTGAAATGTGGATGACGATGTGGATGACGATGACGATGAAGATGAAGAGACTCAAAGCAAACAAGGCGAAGATCAAGATGAAGACGATAGCGATTATGCTCTTCTCTCTTTTATTTTCCTTTTTGGTGCTTTGATGCCAAAGGGGGAGAGAAAGAGGGGGAGTAGTCTAGTTTAGCCTTTTAAAATTCTTGTCTTATTTTGTAATGACTATGCCACATTATGTCTCATTATGCCTTCATACTATGTTATGTTCAGATGATCTTGTTAATTGATATCATTTATGTTCCCTTCAATGCATTTTACACTATTTTTATCACATCACACTTAGGCACCCCACCATAACACCTGTGTGTATGAAATCCCCATAGAATTCATTCATGTGCATATTTTTCTTGATAAACTCTTATGCACACATTTAGGGAGGTACATCATACATATATGTATTATGAAAACAAACTCTTATATCCATTCATCGAGAGTCTTAATGTGTTGTCATCAATCACCAAAAAGGGGAGATTGAAAGTGCATCTTGGTAATCCCCGTGGGTTTTGAATGATTGATGACGACAATTAAGATACTAATGAGCTTTAATGAGTATTAGCATAGGTCTTTGAGATGAGAGTGAATGTGGAGTCCCTCAAAAAGCAAAAAGAAAAAGAAGAATACTTGCAAGAGTAGAAAATATGATTTTATTCTTGAGTTTCACATTTTCTAGTTGTGTAGAGGGTCTTCTCTTTTAGAGTGCTTGAGAATCATTAGAGAGCTCAAACTTTAAGTTAGAATTTTGGTGAGGGAACAGTCCTAGGCACAACTTAGAATGTAGACCGGACTTGTCCGGACTTGAGGCCAGACTAGTCTGATCCAACCGGACTATTCTGTTTTGGACCGGACTAAATGTCTCTGAGTGAGTTCGGACTTGTCCGTTTTATGACGGACTAGTCCGTTTTTGTGTAAGTCTGAGCCTTTCTGAGACCAAGTTCCAGAAGGTCGGACTAGTCCGCCCATGGGGCCGGACTAGTCCGCCTGTTCGGACTAAGCCGCTTAGTTCCGAAGGAAATCCCTCTGAGTGACCTCAGACTAGTCCGTTGTGGACAGACTAGTTCGGTTGTGTTGAGGTGAGTGCTACCAGTGGGTTACGTCCCAGAAGGCCGTACTAGTCCGCTCAGCTTGCCGAACTAGTCCGGTTCTTCAGACTAGTCCGGTTTAGAACGGAACAATTGTTCTTGTGTGAGCTTTGACTAGTCCGCGCATGGCCAGACTAGTCCGTAATGTGAGATTAGAGAGTTTTGGGACTAAGTCTGGTAAGGCCGGACTAGTATGTCCGTGTGGCCGGACTAGTCCGCTACTAGCCAGACTAGTCCGTTCTCACCCGGAGCAAAGGCTCCTGTGTGAGATCGGACTAGTCCGTTCTTCAACGGACTAGTCCGGGCTTTAGTGACTGTTTTAATGACCGTTTGAATTCAAAGTTGTTGGGGACTTTAGTTGTTGCCTTGGTGACATAGGTGGTCCCCCAAGGCCGGACTAGCCCGGGGTTCTGGCCTGACTAGTCCGGACTTTAGCAGTTGTAACAGTTAGTTGTCGGGATCCCTATAAAAAGGGACCCTCGGCTTCAAAAGAGCAGCTCTACAACCCTAGCGCCAAAAACTCTTTCCTTGAGCTCTTCTAAGCCTCTTTCCTCACCTTCTTGACCCCTAATATTGGATCTTGAGGGGTTTGTGGATTTGTGAGAGGAGAGACGCGGTGATCAACGTTTGAGCTCTCGGTTTGAATCTCTTGCACTCTAATTGTTAATTTGAGTTCGTGGCTGTAGTACTTTATTTCCTAGAACTGCTAGGTTGTCATAGGAAGACTCAAGTTGTGAGTAGCCCCTAGAATCTTGTATTCACCCTTTGATTGATAGTGAAGAACCCAGGCTTGATCTTGGTGATCGCTCGGTGAGGGTAGGGTTGGAAGAGACCCGGTCCTTTGTGGACTCCTCAACGGGGACGTATAGTCCTGTGTGGAATCGAACCTCAGGATAAATCGAGTCTCCTGATTCCTTTACTTTCCCGCTTAATCACTAGAGTTGCTTATTAGGATTTGTCTCGCTCAAAACTTTTTGATTGACTTATAGTTGTGAATCTTGCAATCCAATCGGTTTCTCTTTCACAAACTAGTTGATTAGATTGTTAGACAACTCACGTATCTTCCACTTGAACAAAATTGAAAAGAAATCCATAAAAACGCAACCTTTACCTAACTTTTATACCTAGACCGGACTAGTCCGCCCCCACACCAGACTAGTCCGACCCTTCAGGTTTAATCCACAGTTTTTCAGTAGTTTCAGGTTTTATTAGCCTATTCACCCCCCTCTAGGCAACTTTCAGAAACATCCTAGAATCAAGAGATTTGAAGAGATTAGGTTTTGCCCCAAGAACGCACCTTGATTGTTCAAATTCGATGAAGTCACTGGATTGAAGTGTGGAGAAGTCAAAAGATTGACTTCTCAATGTCCCAAGGGGTATAGGACTCGAATCCTTTGAAGTTTTTTATGGAAATTCTCAAAAATCGTCAATGGGGGCGAGTTTGAGTGCGGGCGCGAGTTGATATGTGTTACGAGTGAAGTGGGGGTTAAGTCCCAGCCACCAGACTAGTCTGATCGTAGATACCGGACAAGTCCGGGTGCCGAACCAGGTCCGAACTTATCTGATTGTGCGTACTAGTCTGGTGAGGAACGGACTAGTCCGATATAGTCTTGTCTAAACCTAGTCGGACTTGTCTAGGACTCCGAACTTGTCTGGCCTCTCAGGCGGATTAGTCTGGCCCTTGAAATCACACTCTCATATATATAAAGAGATATGCAGGAAATCCTCCATATAGACTAATTTTTCGCATGTATTCTCAAGGATCATGGCCAGTAGTGCACATAAACAATCATACAATGGCCATGATTCAAGGAGATGATAATCGAAAATAATTTGGTAGAAAATTGAGAGAGACAGTTTTTGAAAAGCATGCTCAGTTTTGAAGAAATTAGACAATTAACAAACAGATATGCAACATCTCAAGCCACATTCCGAGAGTCAAGGATATTTAGCTCATTCCTAAGTTCGCGAAAGCCTTTTTGATCTAGTGGCTTGGTGAAGATATCGGGTAGTTGTTTTCGGTTCTAACATGTGAAATGACTATATCTCCCTTTATTGAGTGATATCTCAGGAAATGATGTCGGATATCAATGTGTTTGGTCCTAGAGTGTTCAACAGGGTTGTGGGCAATTTTAATAGCATTCTCATTGTCGAATAGAAGTGGAATATGGTTCATATAGAGACCATAGTCTCTTAGAGTTTGTCGCATCTAAAGAAGTTGTGCACAACAACTCCCGGCTGCAACGTACCCCGCTTTGGCTGTGGATAGGGCAATGGAGTTTTGTTTCTTGGATGACCATGACACTATGGATCTGCCCAAAAATTGACAGGTGCCCGAGGTACTTTTCCTATCCACTTTGCATCCAGCATAATCAGCATCGGAGTGTCCGATGAGATTGAATTTTGACCCTTTAGGATAACACAACCCTAGGTTAGATGTTGGAACTAGATAGCGCAAGATTCTCTTTACGACTGTTAAATGACACTCTTTAGGCGCAGCTTGAAACCTTGCGCACATGCATACACTTAACATAATATCGGGCCTAGATGCACAAAGATAAAGAAGGGATCCAATCATGGAACGATATACCTTTTGATCCACGCTAGGGCTGTCTTGATTGAGATCGAGGTGTCCGTTTGTTGCCATTTGCGTTTTGATGGGCTTGGCCTTCTCCATGTCAAACTTATTAAGTATGTCTTGAGTGTGCTTTGTTTGACATATGAAAGTGCCTTCCTTGAGCTGTTTCACTTGCAAACCTAGAAAGAATTTTGGTTCTCCCATCATTGACATCTCAAACCTCTCCGTCATGATTTTTCTAAATTCTTCACAAAAAGATTTATTAGTAGAACCAAATATTATGTCATCGACATAAATTTGGCATACAAATAAGTCATTGTCCAAGTTTTTTTGTGAAAAGTGTATAGTCGGACTTTCCTATCCTAAAACCATTGTCAATAAGGAAATCTCTAAGACACTCATACCAAGCTCTAGGAGCTTGTTTGAGGCCATAGAGGGTTTTGTGAAGCTGAAAAATGTGGTTAGGATACTTATCATCTTCAAAGCCAGGTGGTTGCTCCATATACACTTCGTCCTTGATTGGTCCATTGAGGAAGGCACTTTTCACGTCCATTCGGTACAACTTGAAATCATTGAGTAGCATAGGCTAATAATATACGAATTGATTCAAGTCTAGCTACGGGAGCAAAGGTTTCGTCGAAGTCCAAACCTTCAACTTGTGAGTATCTTTTGGCCACAAGTCTAGCTTTGTTTCTTGTTACTACTCCATGCTCATCTTGCTTGTTGCGAAAGACCCAATTGGTGCCTACTACGTTTGCATTTGGTCTTTCCACAATCTCCCATACTTTGTTTCTTTTGAAGTTGTTAACCTCTTCTTGCATCGCCATCACCCAATCCGGATCTCGTAGGGCATCCTCAACCTTAAAGGGATCCAAAGAAGACATAAAATAGTAGTGAGCACAAAAGTTAGCCATACGAGAGCAAGTCATTACCCCCTTGTAGATATCTCCAAGTATATTGTCAACGGGATGATCCCGTTGTACACATTGATGGACTCTTGGGTGTGGCACACTTGGTCTTGAGTGAACTTCTTCTTCCTCTTTATCTCCCCCTTGACTGCTACCACCATCGTGGCCTTTGATGTCTTGAGCATGGTGATCTTGATCTTGTTCTTCATATAGGGGATCTTGTGCTTGATCTTGTGTTTGGGTCACTTTTTGTGACGAGGATGGGTCACTTGGGTCTTGTAGCTCTTGTGGTCATATGTCACCGATTGCCATCCTCCTTAATGCCATACATGGTATCTATTCTTCATCTAGTGCACATTGATCAACTTGCTCCCTTTCAGAGCCATTAGTTTCATCAAACACTACGTCACGTGTGATTTCAACACAACCGGAGGTTTTGTTGAATACACGATAGGCGCAAATGTTTGAATCATAACCAATCAAGAAACCTTCATCGGATTTCAAGGCAAACTTCAAAACTCGAGATTTCTTGTTAAGAATATAGAACTTGCTACCAAAGACTCTAAAGTATGAGATATTTGGTTTTTTACCCGTTTGGAGTTCATAGGAAGTCTTCTTCAAGAGACGATGGAGGTAGAGTCGGTTTGTGGCATGGCAAGCGGTATTAACCGCTTCCGCCCAAAACCGGTCGGATGTCTTGTACTCAACAAGCATTGTTCTTGACATCTCTATTAGAGTTTGATTCCTCCTTTCGGCCACCCCATTTTGTTCGGGTGTGTATGGTGCCGAAAACTCATGCTTGATGCCCTCCTCGTCCAAGTACTCTTCTACTTGGGTGTCTTGAATTCGATGCCGTTGTCACTACTTACCTTCTTGATTCTCAAAGAGAACTCATTTTGAGCTCTCCTCAAGAAACTCTTGAGGACACCTTGAGTTTCACCCTTATCATGCAAGAAAAATACCCAAGTGAAGCGAGAAAAATCATCGACAATAACTAGACCATATTTATTACCGCCAATGATTATATAGGCAATGGTACCAAAGAGATCCATATGAAGCATCTCTAGCGGTCTTGTTGTCGTCATCACATTTTTAGCGGGATGAGCTACTCCAACTTGTTTCCCGGCTTGGCACGCGCTACAAGGTCTATCTTTTCTCAAAAACGACATTCTTAAGACCTCGGACGTGATTACCAAGTTTTTGGAGATTTCTCATACCAACATGGGCTAGCCTACGATGCCACAGCCAACCCATGTTAGTCTTTGCCGTCAAACATGTGTCAAGTTGAGTTTTATCCACAGAAAAGTCCACAAGATAAAGCTTTCCTTTGAGCACACCCTTGAAGGCAATTGAGTTATCTACTCTTCTAGAGAAAATCACGTCTTCGTTAGTGAATAAACAATTAAAACCCACGACACATAATTGAGATATAGATAAAAGATTATAATCTAGTGACTCAACATGCATGACATTTGAAATAGTGTGTTGTGGAGAAATGGAGATTTTACCCATACCTAGTACCCTTCCTTGGCTATTGTCACCGAAATAAATACCTTGACTTGGACATTGGTTTCTCCATACTCTACAAACATTTTCCTCGCTTCGATCATGTGGTTGGTGCAGCCACTATCTAAAACCCACTTTGTGTCGACGGAGGAGTACGCCTACAAAACAAGTTTATGATTTGGTTTTAGGTACCCAAGCTTGGTTGGGTCCTTTGAGGTTAGTGACAAGAGTTTTCGGTACCCATGTACAAGGCTTTGGGCTCTTGTGGAGTAGTCCAACATATTATGCATAGACATACCAAATTTGCTTTTCATTAGTACATAAGATGCATCAAAATCATGGAATAATGTTAGGTTGTTATTCTTAGCACTATTAGCATCTTTAGTACATTTATCAAATTTTGTCGTTTTAGTAGAAGTAGAGATATGGCATTCATTCATAGTTTGGTATGATCCTTCCTTGACAAAGGCAATATGCATTTTGTCATTCTTAGAGATATTTGCATTTTGCTTTGCTTTCCTTGAATAACCAATATTATCTTTGATCAAAGGAGACCATGCAATTGAGTATGCACTGCGTGCATGCTTAACCTTCTCCTTGTCAAAGATGCCACTTCTTAGGTGTACTCTTGCTCTTTGCCATGTTAAGCTTCTTTTTTAAATTAGGTTCAAGTTTTGCACACTTACAGATTTTAGTGTTAAACTCTAAGTTAGACAAGTTTGAGCTTGTTGAGACGGAAGAGATAACACTTGACTTGAGAGTTGCAAATTGTGCTTCAAGATTCTTGTGAGCTTTGTTCAAACTCACAAGCTTATCTTGGAGCACAACATTCGAACTCTTGAGACTCGAAGAAGTCTCCTTGCATTCCGTAAGTTCAAGTTCAAGTGCCACGTTTTTCTCCTTCTCAATCTCGAGGAGATTCTCAAGGTCAAGATTCTTTTGCTTCTCCTTGATAAGCAAGTCATATTGTCTCTCAAGAAGTTCCTCTTTATCTAAAATTTCATCAAAGAGCTTTTTCATTTTAATTAGGGCATTTTTACTTTATCCTTCAAACATATATTCATTTTCACTATCACTATCAAAATTTTCATCTTTAATAGAACGCAAGGAGAGTTTAGTTTTTACCTTTCGCTTTCCCTCCTTTGCCATGAGACATGTGTGGTTTGAACTCTTCCATTCTCCCTTGTTAGGCAGGAGAGTCTTCTTCATTGTTGGCTTCTTGATGGCGACGATTGCTATCTCCGCTTCATCATCGGAGGAGGACACATCATTGGAGTCCCATTCTTTGCCAACATGGGCGTGTCCATGTGTCTTCTCCTTCTTGAATAACCTCTTCTCTTACGACTTTTCATCCTTGTTCCTCTTCTTCTTGTCTTCTTCCCTTTCGTATGGGCATTTAACAATGTAATGCCAATACTCGCCGCAAATGTAGCAAGCTTTCTTGGTTATTGACTTGCTATTGTCCTTGCCTCTGCTCTCATAGCTTGGTCCTCTTCTTTTCTTCATCATTCTTTTGAATTTCTTGATGAAGAAGTCCAACTCCTCATCATCCATGTCGGTGCTTTCTTCTTCACTTTCCTCATCATCACTTGAGACTTGTACCTCTTTATTCTTGGCCTTGGGTGATGCTTTGAGGACAATTCCCTTTTTCTTGGTGGATGTAACTTTGGCAAGATCGTTGACATGGCGTGCTTTCATTTCCATCATCTCATGATTGATAATTTGCCAAGCACCTCATCCGGAGTCATTTTGTGGAAGTTTGGACTCTCTCGGATGAGGGTGCAAAGAGTCACATTGCAAGGCATGAAGGCTCTTATCATCCTTTTGTATAATTCAAGATTTGTTCACTTCTTACAACCGTACACTCGACTCTTGTTTATGAGAGTCTTGAGTCGGTTGTACATCTCTTGAGGGGTCTCATCATCTTCCATGGCAAATCTCCCAAGCTCCTCCTCAATCATCTCAATATTTGCTTCTCGAACAGAGCGGTTGCCTTCATTCGCAATTTTGAGTGTATCCCATATTTCTTTTGCTTGTTCCAACCCATCCACCTTGTTGAATTCTTCTTGGCTCAAGGAAGAGTTTAGCACGGCTTGCTTGAGCATTGTTGTGGATGAGTTGTTCTTGCTTTGGTGTAAGCTCTTCATCACCCACGGGGATATCTACACCTGTGCAAACAATGTGCCAAAGTGTAGTGTTGAGAGAAATAAAGTGCAGTTTCATGTTGTGTTTCCACATTGTATAGTTGGTGCCATCAAAATGTGGAGGTTTGCATAAGGGAATAGATAAATAATTTGTGTGTGAATTTAAGCGCTCATAATTAAAATGATATCGAGCCTAGTACTCTTCGAGCTTCTTGAGTTTCTTTTCTTTCTCAAGTCTCCTCCTTTTTCTAGCTCTATCTTTTGCTTTTTGAAGAAGATCTGCAAGACGCTTCACTTCTTCATCTTCGTTATCGGTCTCCAAGTCGAAGGGAGGGAACCTTGTCATGTCCTTGTTTGGGTTGACAACCTTGTGAGGTGAGAACTTGGGCCCTTCATTGCCGTGGGTGCTGTTCTTGCCGGCGCCGGTGGCGTCGACGGGCAGTAAATCCTTCTTGCCATTTTCCCCCTATCTCCTCTCCAAGCAGTTAAGCTTTTAAGAGAGTTAGGCTCTGATACCAATTGAAAGTTGCCTAGAGGGGGTGAATAGGAGGAAAATCTGAAATACGGTTTAATAAAAATGATCAGTTCGCAAATTGCGGACTAGTCCGGTCCTGAGGGCGGACTAGTCCGGTCACAGAAATTTAACTCAATAAAGCAAGACCACGAGATTTATCCCGTGGTTCAGCTTCACAAAGAAGCCTATGTCCACGTTGAGGAGTCCACAAAGGACCAGGTTGCTCTCAACCTTTTACTCACCAAGCCACCACAAAGGTTGGCTTGTTCTTCCACTATATCACAAAGTCTTTCACAACAATTCATGGGGCAACTCACAACTTGAGGCTCCCACAAGATCTCAGCTCTAAGCACTTACAAACAAGTACCCTCAACAACACACTTCCCACTCAGTGCGAGAGAATCAACCAAGAGCTCAATGGTGCTGACTCCCCTTCTTCTCGTCTTCCCAAAAACTCCCAAACCCTCAAGAATCACTCTTAGGGCTCCAAGAATTTGAAGAGAGGGGACTAGAAAAGATCTAGGAAGGCTAGTTAGGGTTCTTGTCTCTTACTTTGAGGCCTGGGCATCCCCTTTTTATAGAGGTCCCGGGAGCTAGCGGTTGCTACCAGAAAAGGTCCGGAGTAGTCCGGCCTTTAAACTAGTCCGGCCTACGGGGACCTATGACATCACTCTTAACCTACTAAACGGTCATATTCTACCAACTACTAAACGGTCATATTCTACCAACTAAACAGTCACAGACCTCCTTTTGAAAACAAACGATCGCAGCACTACGGACTAGTCCAGTCCACAACGGACTAGTCTGATCTCACATAGAAACAATTGTTCCGGTTGAGAACGGACAAGTCTGGTCCACCAGACTAGTCCGGCCTCAAGGGGCGGACAAGTCCGACCATCTAGGACTTAGTCCCTACAGCTATTTCCAAGTCTCAAACGGACTAGTCCGATATCACACAGAACCTCTTGTTCCAGTTGGAAATGGACTACTCTGAGTCTACGGACTAGTCCGCCTCAAAGGGCGGACTAGTCCGGTCCTTCAGGACTTAGCTCCTGAAGAGCTCAGACACACTCTCCACGTACTAATTCATCCCCAAACGGACCAGTACGAACTCACACAGAAACTCTTGTTCCGTTCTATATCGGATTAGTCCGATGCTTCATACTAGTTCAGCCTTCCAGCCCAGACAATTCCAAACTCACACAAAACCTCTTGTTTCGTTCTACATCGGATCACTCCGACGTTCTGTGTTAGCCCGGCCTTCCAGGTCAGACAAGTCCGGCTCTATTCTCAGGGATGTCTTGATTCTTCACCCCACTCAACCTAGACTCGGACTAAGAGCTCTTATATGATTCTCAGCACTTGACTCTATGAACACACTCATGCTTAAAGGCTAAACTCAACACAAGAGAACTTAAATCCCTAAATTCTACTCTTCTTGTATGTTTGTCTTTTTCTCCTCTTTTCCTTTTTGAGTGCATCCATCTTCGTTGATTTCTTAATCACCTGTACTTACACTTGCAATGCTCATTAGTCCCTCAAGCGTTGTCATTAATCGCCAAAACTCACGGGGATTTAGCCTAGATGCACTTTCACTGGTGTAGCCACGTGCCCTTGGCCCCAAGGTCAGCCCTGGGGCTGCCACGTCCGCTTGAGTTCCAGAGCCGACACGTGCCCTGGGCTCCGGTCCGAGCCTCCCCGCTGAGGTGAGGTCCGGAGCTGCCACGTGTCTCTTGTCTGAGAGCCACCTCCCTGCTGAGGACAGCTCCGGAGCTGACATGTGTCCAGGGCTCTGGTCTGAGCCTCCCCGCTGAGGTGAGCTCCGGAGCTGCCACATGTCCCTTGGCTCCGAGCCACCACCGTGCTTAGGACAGCAATGGAGCTGACACGTGGCCTGGGCTCCGGTCCTAGCCTCCCCGCTGAGGTGAGGTCCGGAGCTGCCACGTGTCTCATGGCTCAGAGTCTCCTCCCTACTGAGGAGAGATCCAGAGCTGACACGTTCCCTGGGCTTCAGTCTGAGCCTCCCCGCCAAGGTGAGGTCCGGAGCTGCCACGTGTGAAAGTGCATCTAGTTAATTCCCGTGGGTTTTGGATGATTGATGATGACAATTAAGATACTAATGAGTTTTACTGAGTATGATCACAGGTGTTTATCAAAAGGAATGGATGTGGAGTCTCTCAAGAAGCTAAAAGGAAAAGAAAAAGACTCGCAAGAGTAGAAAATAGAATTTCTCTATTGAGTTTTACATTTTCTAGTTGTGTACAAGGTCTCCTCTTTTAGAGTACTTGAGAATTATTAGAGAGCTAAACTAAAGTTAGAATCGTGAGAGGAAGTAGTCATAGGTATGGCTGGAAAAGGAAGACCGGACTTGTCCGGATGGGGTCCGGACTAAACCGTTCTAACCCGGATTACTCCGTTTTAGACCGGACAAGAAGTCTTTGAGTGAGTTCGGACTTGTCCGTTCTAAGTCGGACTAGTCCGTTGTCGAGTGAGTCTGAGCCTTTACGAGACTAACTCTTAGAAGGTAGGACTAGTCCGCCCATGTGGTCGGACTAGTCCGCTAAGCGGACTAAGCCGTTTAGGTCCAAAGAAGGAGTCTCTAGGTGACCTCGGACTAGTCCGCTCCATAGGCCGGACTAGTCTGGTCCCTTCAGACTAGTCCAGTTTAGGATGGAACAAAGGTTCCTGTGTGAGCTCGGACTAGTCCGCGGTCCTAGATTAGAGAGTTTTCGAGACTAAGTCTGGTAAGACCGTACTAGTCCGCCCCTACCAGACTAGTCCGTTCTCATACGGAACAAAGGTTCCTGACTGAGATCGGACTAGTCCGCTCTTCACCGGACTAGTCCGGGATTTTATGACCGTTTGAATCCAACGGTCACGAGACTTTAGTTGGTAGCCTTGTGACGTGAGTGGTCCCTCAAGAACGGACTAGTCCGGACTTTAGTAGGTAACGGCTAGATGTCGGGATTTCTATAAAAGGAGACCCCCCCCCCCCCGGCTGAGAATTGGATAGACAACAACCCTAGCGCTGAAAACTCATTCCTAAAGCTCTTCTAAGTTTCTTTCCTCACCTTCTTGACCCCTAAGATTGGATCTTAAGGGGTTTGTGGATTTGTGAGAGAAGATACGTGGTGATCGACGTTTGAGATCTCGGTTTGACCCTCTTACACTCTAATTGTTAATTTGAGTTCTTGACAGTTGTATTTTGATTTCTAGAACTGTTAGGTTGTTGTAGGGAGCCTCAAGTTGTGAGTAGCCCCTAAGAGCATTGTATTCACAATTGATAGATAGTGAAAGAGCTCGGGCTTAATCTTGGTGATCGCTCGGTGTGGGAAGGGTTGGAAAAGACCCGGTCCTTTGTGGACTCCTCAACGAGGACATAGATTCCTGTGTGGAATCGAACCTCGGAATAAATCGTGTCTCTTGGTTCCTTTACCTTCTCGCTCGCTCACTAGAGTTACTTCTTAAGCTTTCGCCTTGTTAACACTTGTGAATTGTTCCGCTATCTTGTAATCTAATCATTCACAACTAATTAGTGAGATTGTTTGACTACTACATATTTTTGCGCTTAAACAAACTTAAAAAGAAAACCTAAAACGCATCTTTATACCTAGACCGGACTAGTCCACCCTCAGACCGGACTAGTCCGGCTTCCTTCAAGTTTAATCCACTGTTTGCAATAGTTTCAGGTTTTATTAGCCTATTCACCCCCTCCCCCCTCTAGGCAACTTTCAATTGGTATCAGAGCCTAACTCTCCACAAAAGCTTAACCGCTTGGAGAGGAGATGGGGGACAAGACCAGTAGTCAAATTGATCTCATCAAGGGAAAAGGAGCAAGTACGAGTAACTTTAAAGAACAAGGTTCTAACCCGCCTCCAGCGATTACTCCTCCACAAGACATTTCAAGCTCAGAAGAAAATGAAAAAGTTCTTCGTCTCATGGCTCTCCTCAAGAAGAAGAAGGAGGAGGCTAAGAAGAAAAAGAAGGAGAAATTGGAGAAGAAGATCAAGAGTAGTCAACAAGACTACTCACGATATCCTTTTAATTGTGAACGCTTAAATTCTTACTCTAGTTATTTATCAATTCCCCTAGGCAAACCACCTCACTTTGATGGAACTAACTACACAATGTGGAAGCACAACATGAAGTTGCATCTAATTTCCTTGAACGCAAGTCTTTGGCATGTTGTGTGTACAGGTATATATATTCCAGAAGATGAGGATGAACTCACCCAAGAGCAAGAACAACAAATCCGCTGCAATGCACAAGCGACAGCCGTGCTCAACTCATCTCTGAGGATTGAAGAATTCAACAAGGTAGATGGGTTAGAGGTCGCCAAAGATATTTGGGACACCCTCAAGATCGCACATGAAGAAAACCAATCCGTGAGGGAAGCCAAGATCGAGATGATAGAAGGAGAGCTTGGAAGGTTCGCCATGGAAGAAGGCGAAACACCTCAAGAAATGTACAACCGGCTCAAAACTCTCATCAACAAGAGTCGAGCGTACGGATGCAAAAAATGGAATGACCATGAGGTGGTCAATAGAATGATAAGAGATTTTATGTCTCGCAATGTGACCATATGCACTTTAATCCGGGAAAGCCCAAACTTTCACATGATGACTCCGGATGAAGTGCTAGGGAAGATCATTAATCACGAGATGATGGAGAAGGAAACCCAACACGTCAACGACCTAGCAAAGATCAGTTCATACAAGAAGAAGGGCATTGCTCTCAAAGCCACATCCAAGTCCAAGGGAAAATAAACACAACTCACAAGTGAAGATGAAGAAAGTGATGATGAGAGCATGGACATGGATGATGAAGAAATGGCATTCTTCATCAAAAGATTCAAAAGGTTGATGAGGAGAAGAAGAAGCCATCACTATGAGAACAAGAGCAAAGACAAGGGCAAGTCAAGAACAAAGAAGACTTGCTACAACTGTGGCGAACATGGGCATTTCATTGTGAACTGCCCCCATAGCAAGGAAGATGACAAGAAGAAGAAGAAGGATGGCAAACCTCAAGACAAGAAAATATTCACAAAGAAGAAGGCTTATGGACAAGCTCACATTGGAGAAGAGTGGGATTCAAGCGAAGAATCCTCTTCTGAAGATGAAGAAAAGGTGGCAGCCGTCGCCATCAAGAGACCAACCATGAAGAAATCACTCTTGCCAAACAAGGGTGATTGGAAGAGCCCAAGCTACACATGCCTCATGGCAAAGGAATGAAAGCGCAAGGTAATGTCTAAACCTTCCAAGTTACATATTGTAGATGATAGTGACTTTGATAGTAGTAGTGAAAATGAATTCATGTTTAAAGGATTAAACAAAAAGGCTATAGCTAAAATGAAAATGCTATCGGACGAAATATTTGAACAAGAAGAGCTTCTCAATCAACAAGAAGAATTGCTTATCCTTGAAAAGGAAAGAAACCTCGAGATTGAGAAGCTCCTTGAACTTGAGAGAGAGAAGAATAGAGCACTCGAAAGCGAACTTGCCATGAGCAAGGAAACTTTTGTTGAGCTTAAGAGTAAGAATGTAGTACTTCAAGATGAACTTGTGAGTTTAACCAAAACTCACAAGAATCTTGAATCACAACTTAACTCACTTAAGTCAAGTGTCTCAACTAATTCATCCTCCAAAAATTCCCTCTCAACAATATGGAATCCAACACTAAAACTTGCAAATGTGCTAACATTGGTTTAAACTTAAAAAATGAGCTCAAAGAGGCACAAAGCAAGAATGCACACAAGAGTGGGATCTTTGATAAGGAGAAGATCAAATATGCACGTAGTGCATACTCAATCACAAGATCTCTCATCAAAGATGTACTTGATTATACTAGGGGAAGAAAGCAAACGCTAGAATCCTTAAAAACAATAGCAAATGTGTAGCCTTCGTCAAAGAAAACTCAAGTCAAGTCAAGAGTGACAACCTTGCATCTAGCTCACAGGAAATTGCCAAAAATGTAAAATCTATCGTATTTCATAATTTTGATGCATCTTAAGTCCTTATGAAAAGCAAGTATGATAGAGTATATGCAAAATATGTTGGACCACTCCACAAGAGTCCAAAAACTTGTGTGCGGATGCCCAAATGCCTTGTGACTAACCTCAAAGGACCCAACCAAGTTTGGGTACCTAAGACCAAAGTTTAAATTGTTTTGCAGCCCTACTCCTCCGGTGGCACTAAATGGGTGCTAGATAGTGGGTGCACTAACCATATGACCAGAGAGAGAAAGATGTTCGTTGAGTATGAAGAAAATGATGATCCAAGTGAAGGCATCTACTTCGGCGACAACAGCCAAGGAAGGGTGCTCGGTATTAGTAAAATTGCAATCTCTTCTCAACACTCCCTTTCTCATGTTCTACATGTTGAATCACTAGATTATAACCTATTGTCTATATCTCAACTATGTGAAAAAGGTTATAGTTGCTTGTTTACTAACGAAGGTGTGACCATCTCTAGAAGAAGTGACAACTCGATTGCCTTTAAGGGTGTGTTAAAGGGAAAGCTTTACTTAGTGGACTTTTCCACGAATAAAGCTCAACTTGACACATGCTTAATAGCAAAAACCAACATGGGATGGTTGTGGCACAGAAGACTAGCCCATGTTGGCATGAGGAACTTACAAAAACTTCTAAAGGGGGATCACATCTGTGGACTAAAAGATGTTGTTTTTGAAAAAAAATAGGTCATGTAGCGCGTGTCAAGCAGGAAAACAAATTGGAGCAGCTCATCCCGCCAAGAATGTGATGACGACAACAAGACCATTGGAGATGCTCCACATGGACCTCTTCGGCCCTGTCACCTACATAAGCATTGGCGGTAACAAATATGGTTTAGTAATTGTTGATGACTATTCTCGTTTCACATGGGTGTTTTTCTTGCATGATAAGGGAGAAACTCAAAGTGTCCTCAAGAAGTTTTTGAGGAGAGCTCAAAACGAGTTTTCCTCAAGAATCAAGAAAATAAGGAGTGACAACGGCTCCGAATTCAAGAACACTCAAGTAGAAGAATATTTGGATGAAGAGGGCATCAAGCATGAGTTTTTGGCTCCCTACTCTCCCGAACAAAATGGGGTGGCCGAAAGGAAGAACCGAATGCTCATAGAAATGGCAAGAACCATGCTTGATGAGTACAAGACCTCGGATCGGTTTTGGGCGGAAGTGGTCAACACCGCTTATCATGCCACATCCATCGACTTTTGAAGAAAGCCCCATACGTTCTCCTAACCGGTAACAAACCCAACATCTCTTACTTTTGAGTTTTTGGAAGTAAATGCTACATTCGTAACAAGAAGCATAGGACTTCGAAGTTCACTTCAAAATCCGATGAAGGTTTCTTACTTGGTTATGAATAAAACACCTACGCCTATCGTGTTTTCAACAAGGCCTCCTGTTGTGTTGAAATTGCACGTGACGTGGTGTTTGATGAAACTAATGGCTCCCAAGTGGAGCAAGTTGATCAATGTGTGCTAGATGAAGAAGAAGCACCATGTGAAGCACTAAGAAGAATGGGGCTGGGAGAAGTCCGTCCCCAAGAAAATGTAGGACAAGATGCTACAAGATCATCACAATCGGCACCTCTCATTCAAGATCAAACTCAAGAACCGCTAGCTCAAGACGGTTAATTTCAAGAAGGAGAAAATTGAAACCATGATGTTGATCAAGGGGAAGAAGAATAAGACCACTCAAGAAATCAAGTGCCTCACCCAAGGGTTCATTAAAACATTCAACGAGATCACCCCATTGACAACATCCTTGGAGATATCACAAAAGGGGTAACAACATGTTCTCGAATAGCTAACTTTTGTGTACATTACTCTTTTGTGTCGTCCTTGGAACCATTTAGGGTGGAAGATGCACTCAAGGATCCGGGTTGGGTGGTGGCCATGCAAGAAGAGTTGAACAACTTCACAAGAAATCAAGTATGGGAGATGGTGAAAAGACCAAATGCAAATGTGGTAGGCACCAAGTGGGTGTTCCGCAACAAGCAAGATGAACACGGAGTGGTGACAAGAGACAAGGCCCGACTTGTGGCAAAGGGTTATGCTCAAGTCGAATGTTTGGATTTCGATGAAACCTTTGCTCCTGTAGCTAGGCTTGAGTCTATTCGTATTCTTTTGGCCTATGCTACTCACCATGACTTCAAACTCTATCAAATGGATGTGAAAAGCGCCTTCCTAAATTGTCCAATCAAGAAGGAGGTGTACGTGGAGCAACCACCTGGATTCGAAGATAAAGAATATCCTAACTATGTGTTTAAATTGCATAAAGCTCTCTATGGCCTAAAACAAGCTCCTAGAGCTTGGTATGAGTGTCTTGGAGACTTTCTTATTGATAATGGCTTTAAGATAGGCAAGGCAGATTATACTCTTTTCACAAAGAATGTAGATAATGATCTCTTCGTGTGCCAAATATATGTCGATGACATTATATTTGGTTCTACTAACAAATCTTTTTGTAATGAGTTTAGTAAGATAATAACGGATAGGTTTGAGATGTCCATGATGGGAGAGTTGGAGTTCTTCCTAGGATTTCAAGTCAAGCAACTCAAGGAAGGCACGTTCATTAGTCAAACAAAGTACACACAAGACATACTCAAGAAGTTTGACATGGACAAGGCCAAACCCATCAAGACACCAATGGCAAAAAACAGGCACCTTGACCTCAATGAAGATGGATCAAGCGTGGATCAAAAGTTATATCGCTCTATGATTGGTTATTGATTTATCTTTGTGCATCTAGGCCCGATATCATGCTTAGTGTATGTTTATGTGCAAGATTTCAAGCATCACCTAAAGAATATCATTTAACAGCCGTTAAAAGGATCCTAAGATATCTAGTTCACACACCTAACCTAGGATTATGGTATCCAAAGGGATCTAAGTTTAATCCCATCGGATACTCCGATGCGGATTATGCCGGATGTAAAATAGATAGAAAAAGCACCTCAGGGACTTGTCAATTTTTTGGTAGGTCCCTAGTATCATGGTCATCCAAGAAACAAAACTCCATTGCCCTCT
Source organism: Neostapfia colusana (assembly GCA_030760725.1). Taxonomy (NCBI): domain Eukaryota; kingdom Viridiplantae; phylum Streptophyta; class Magnoliopsida; order Poales; family Poaceae; genus Neostapfia; species Neostapfia colusana. The sequence continues at coordinate 52,058,505 of JASWHV010000020.1, forward strand.
CCACAGCCAAGGCGGAGTATGTTGCAGCCAGAAGTTGTTGTGCTCAACTTCTTTAGATGCGACAAACTCTAAGGGATTATGATTACAATATGAACCACATTCCACTCCTATGTGAAAATGAGAGTGCCATTAAGATAGCCCATAATCCCGTTGAGCACTCTAGGACCAAACATATAGACATCCAGCATCACTTTTTGAGAGATCATTCTATAAAGGGGGACATAGCTATCTCACATGTAAGAACCGAAAAACAACTAGCTGATATTTTCACCAAGCCACTAGATGAAAAACGATTTTGTGAACTTCGAAATGAGCTAAATATTCTAGACTCTAGGAATGTGAGTTGAAACGTTGTGCATCTGAATGCTAACAATTAGAAGTCTTTCAAAATTTTCACAAATTTCAAAAAATATGCACGATTGTGAAAAACTTGTTCCCTCACTAATTCTTCTCTCATATTATTTTTGGCTATATTATGGCCATCATATAATTGTGTTATATATATATATATATATATATATATACCTAATAGAAGGTGCAAGTAAATTCGCCGCAATCACGGGCAAAATTCTAATATAAGAATTTCTCAGCCTCTAAGAGCCGGACTAGTCTGCCCTAGAGGCCGGACAAGTCCGGGTATCCTAAATAGTCCGAGATGCAGCAGACAAGTCCATAATGGACTAGTTCGGACTGCACCCGGACAAGTCCGGACGGTGGACTAGTCTGGACCTAGTCCGACAGACCGGACTAGTCCGGACTAAGGACCGGACTAGTCCGGCCCCTAGAGAATTAACCTCCAAGGGTCGGGCTGACCCCCCTCCCTCTCTCATTCACCTCTTCTCTACTCCTCTCCTCCAAAACTCGCCCCCATTGGCGATTTTAGAGCTCTCCCTCAAATTCCTCGAAGGAATCCTCGATTCAAGGTTTGTGGAGTGCGGGCAATCCTTCTCCAACCATCTCCGCCCCTTCGATCCGCAGATTTCATCAAATTTCTTCACACTAAGGTACTTTTTGACCTAACCTTGATTTTTCACGAAACTCCTATTTCTAGGTCATACCTTTAGTGTCTTAGGCCTTCCCTGATGTTCCTACGCCATATCGTTGCAATCCCTCGTAGCATTGCGTCTAATTCGCTGAATTAGTGATCAAATCACTTAAGTTAGGGTTTAAAACTATAGAGTCCGGACTAGTCCGGACTCCAATCGGACAAGTCCGGCCAGGGCGGACTAGTCTGCCCCTGGCCCGGACAAGTCCGGCTGATGCAGTTTTAGCCCCTAACTTTGGAAACGTAAACTATTACAAACGCAATGCTCTCGTATCTAAGCCTTTCCTTTCATCTATCACCAGATCATGTCAGGATCCGACGACAGTCCTCTTCCAAATCCTGAGGCCGAAGTAGCTCGCCAAGCCGCTTATCGTGTGGCAGCCGAGGCAGAGGCAGGAGAGGCTGCAGCAAGAGAGGCTCGGACAAAGAAACGGGCTGACACGGAAGCACAAGCCTCTTAGTCCTTTGATCCTCCAAGGAGGAAGATGTGGCGGACCGGAATCCGCTCATCCAGGATCGCAGAGGGTGGTGCCGCGCGATGCGACACCCGACAGCACACATCATAAGAACACATTATATTACATGGAAAAAACAAACTGAATGTACAAAGTAGTACACTTCTCAGTTACAAACTAGGGTCTTTATTACACAGCGGAAGTTCCTTTTATACAACTCACGCCCGCCTATCTAGCAAAAGTGGTTGCCCATCCCTAGGGCAACCCACACTAGCTGCACTCCTCAGCTCAGCGCGGCGTGTACGGCTCCCACTCAGCCGTGGTCCCCGACGGAGGGTAACCCTCGCCGGTGGACTCGTACTCCGAGTCCGTGGGTGGCTCCTCACCTGAAAAACACTTAAGCAGCAACCGTGAGCACGAAGGATCAACAAGGCTTAACCGACTCACCTAAGCATGAAACTCTACATGAGGTGTACCATGACATAGGATAGCAATGTTGCAGCAAATGGACACGCCTACAAGTTCATCCTTAGTTCATCTTTTAGCAACAAGTTAACGGTTCATGAAGCTGAAATTTAGTGAGCAATATTTGGTGGCACACATGTAGCAATACAATTATATCATAACAGCAATATGGAATCATAACATTTCATTCATTAGTCTACGTTACGACGCAGTGAACAAGCGGTACTCGTCACCGCGAGGGACGGCGAATCGACTCGATATACACCTGCAGGGAAACCCAAAGAGCACGTCACGTACGCCCACCTGTGGAGCTGCACAGCACGCTCACTCGATGTCGTACGGGACAACCTTTCACCCAACAGCCCAAACGTCTAACCGGTCGCACCGAAACGAGCAGGAGGTTCCCCACACGGAGCATCTCTCTATGCCCGTTGGCAGATTTCCACCTTGCTGCCCTCAACCTACACCTATAAATCGGTGTGCTATGCCTCGACGCCCGGAGGTTTAGGCTACATCGGTTTATCGGTGTAGGTTGAGGGCAGAAAGGTGGAAATCTGCCAACGGGCATAGAGAGATGCTCCGTGTGGGGAACCTCCTGCTCGTTTCGGTGCGACCGGTTCGACGTTTGGGCTGTTGGGTGAAAGGTTGTCCCGTACGACATCGAGTGAGCGTGCTGTGCAGCTCCACGGGTGGGCGTACGTGATGTGCTCTTTGGGTTTCCCTGCAGGTGTAAATCGAGTCGATTCGCCGTCCCTCGCGGTGACGAGTACCGCTTGTTCACTGCATCGTAACGTAGACTTATGAATGAAATGTTATGATTCCATATTGCTTTTATGATATAATTGTATTGCTACATGTGTGCCACCAAATATTGCTCACTAAATTTCAGCTTCATGAACCGTTAACTTGTTGCTGAAAGATGAACTAAGGATGAACTTGTAGGCGTGTCCATTTGCTGCAACATTGCTATCCTATGTCATGGTACACCTCATGTAGAGTTTCATTCTTAGGTGAGTCGGTTAAGCCTTGTTGAGCCTTCGTGCTCACGGTTGCTGCTTAAGTGTTTTTCAGGTGAGGAGCCACCCACGGACTCGGAGTACGAGTCCACCGGCGAGGGTTACCCTCCGTCGGGGATCACGGCTGAGTGGGAGCCGTACACGCCGCGCTGAGCTGAGGAGTGCAGCTAGTGTGGGTTGCCCTAGGGCTGGGCAACCACTTTTGCTAGATAGGCAGTCGTGAGTTGTATAAAAGAAACTTCCGCTGTGTAATAAAGACCCTAGTTTGTAACTGAGAAGTATACTACTTTGTACATTCAGTTTGTTTTTCCCATGTAATATAACGTGTTCTTGTGACGTGTGCTGTCGGGTGTCGCATCGCGCGGCACCACCCTCTACGATCCTGGATGAGCGGATTCCGGTCCGCCAAAGCCTGGTATCAGAGCTGCATTGGGGATAGCACAGTACTTAAGGACTATATTATGGGAAAACTTAGGTTACGGTGAGGATTCTGTAGTTGCCCAAGTAAGGACTATATTAGTCTAGTTACTTAAAGTGGCAAAGACTAACTTATGTGTTATAATTCTGAATTTCAATTATTATAATGACGCACCTACGCTCTGGTAAGTTTGGTAAGGAACGCCACCGAAAGCGGTTCAATTTCGGTTAGCTCCCCTGACGAGGAACGTGGTTCAGGGATTGATCTCACAGCTTGGTGTGAGACGTCAATATGAAACTCTTGGACTCTTCATGTTCCTCAGTTCATATGAAATGCTGATCCCTAGCGTGCATTAGGCAAGTAAGGGGAGACCCCATCGTGTGGTTAGTAACGCGAGAGTGTGTTCGTCTGGAAGTAGCCCAGGAGGACATACGCAGCGCTTGCCATCGGCGTGCCCTGCAGGGCAGTAGGTGGTATCTGTTGGGTTGATAACATTCCCAACCGTGATGACCCGTTCATGATATACTCGGGTTCCCCGTCGTGTGGTGTTGAAACACGATCACGTACCTTGAGACGTGACCTAACTCAAGGATGGCCGTATGGCAATGATACGGGCGTTTGTATTTACTTTTAAATATGATTCTGCCTGAAATGAAAACAACCATTGAGTGCACCATTATTGTGTGGTCTTCTGCAGGTACTAACCACGTATGTATCCGTGTAGTAAACATGTGCGAGATACTGTTTAGTGCCACACTTGAGACGTATATACCGGTATGATCCGGTTAGGATTTTCTTTTGTGAGGAACGTAGTACCGAGATATTGTAGGCATATGCATGAAAATAATGATAAAAAGGAAATAAAATCATTAGGTTCAACAATTAGGACCCTGGTTGGGTAGACAAATTGAAAAGGGATGAGTGTAGTTCCAAAAGACTGAAAAACAGAGTGCTCTGTTTTGGACAGCAAGTTTGCTGATCTTCAACAGGGCCTAACTCACAGGTCTTTTAGCCCAGAGAGGTGTGGCATATAGTTCTGGGAGGGTATTGAAGTACTCTACAACTTTGTTGTAGACTTCCAGAGCTGAAACACACCTCAAGATGGCTTAATTCCCAGAGAAATGTAAACTGTCCAGAACCAGGACAGAGTGAAACATTCTCTGGACTGTTCTGTTTTTCAATGATAACTCCCAGTAGCAAAATCAAAAATTGTCATATAATACATACTTAGAAAGAGTAGAAGATGTGTGACATTTTTGCAATTCAAAGTTTCTGAAGTTCCATCACAGATTTCAGTGGAAACTCGAATGGAAAACAGCAACTTTCCAAGGGAGGTGCTGTTAAAATTCTTCCAGAAATTCTGCTGACTTTGAATTAGCATAAATTTTTAACCAAAGGTTATCTGGGGGCAAATGAATACTCGTTGGAAAGATACTGAAGTTAACTTTAACTTTGGTATTCAACTTGAGTCATGAAAATGCCCAGAACCTGACCAAAACTTGGAATAGGTAGAAACTGGTCATTCTGACAGAAGAATGACAGTTGAACTCATTGGAGAGGGTGTTGGACCCTAAGGGTGGTATACGTGATGACAACGCGATCGTAATATCTCGTAGTGACCAAACCTAGTTATGGTGAGCTTCCAAAGAGGAGGTTCGTCAAGTTGGATTAAACTAGCTTGTGTTTGGTCTGGTAATGGTGTAGCTTGTGCAAAGTTATTACATTATCTACATACGAGATGTATCGCATGAATTATTGTCATTATGTTTTATGCCTATTTTTATTGGACTGCATGCAATCTGTTGCGGGACTGACGTTATTGTCGTATGGTTGCAGATGGTTTGCACTAGGACCACGCACGAGGTTGGTGGCTCTAGCCAAGGTGGAGGCGATGACTCCCAGCCACCGGCCTACGACAGCACCCCGCAGCAGCAGCCACCACCGCCGCCTCCGCTTACTCTAGCGGATGTGATTGCGGCACTGGTGGGAGGTCGTGAGGAGCAGACCGACTTGCTCCACACGATCGTGCAGAATACGTCCCAGGCGGGGGGACGTCAAGACAGAGGGCCTCGTGAGCCCCGTGAAGTGTCGTACTTGGATTTCATGAGTATGCACCCTCCAGTGTTCACCGAAGCCGAAGAACCACTGGAGGCGGACAACTGGTTGCGGACTATCGAGTCCAAGTTCGGGCTGCTCCAATGTACGGAGCGGCAGAAGACTCTGTTCGCAGCGCAGCAACTCCACGGTGCCGCTGGTGTGTGGTGGGCGAATTATGTCGCCTCACGTCCGGCTGGCCATGCCGTGGAATGGCAAGAGTTCTGGGAGGCGTTCCGCGCCTATCACATTCCTCCCGGGATCATGGAGAAGAAGTTCCAAGAATTCTTGGAGCTGAAGCAGGGCGGGAGGAGTGCCCATGACTACTCCCGTGCCTTCAACCATCTGGCGCAATACGCGTCAGACTATATATCCACTGAGGAGAAGAAGCGAGAGCACATCTATCGGGGGTTACACCCCAAAATGAAGACCCATCTCGTTCAGTGGAATCGCGGCACATTCAATAACCTAGTCAATGCCGCGATCATGCAAGAAGACGCTCAGCGGGAGTTGGCAGCTGAGCAGAGGAAGCGCAACGCTCCACCCAGCAGTGGGGGTGGCGCTCCCCAGAAGTACCGCATGGTGTATCGGACACCATCCGGGCAGCAGTGGCAACCACCGGCGCGACCTCAACGGTTCGGGGGACGTCCCTTTCAGGCACCTCCGTTCCATCCGCCGATGCCACCGCCAAGGCAGCAGCAGCAGAAGCAGACGGTACCCCGGGCGTTTCCACCGCCATAACGCGCCCCGGGTTTCCGTCCACCGATCAGCGGGGGACCGCCCCGTTTCACCTGCTTCACGTGTGGCCAGGCGGGCCACTTCGCGAAGGACTGTCCCCAGGGGCAGCAGAGCAGCGGGCAATCCCAGTTCCAGGGCGGTGCTCGAGGCCGACCTCCGGTTAAGAAGGTTGGTCAGCGGACTGGGGGTGTCCACAACCTCGACAATGAGGACGCCCCAGAAGGAGACAACGTGCTGGCGGGTACGTTTACTCTCAACCATCAAGCCATCGTCATATTGTTTGATTCTGGTGCAACCCACAGCTTTATAAATGCATCATCCTATGTGGCTAAGCATAAAATGCAAGTCTTCCCAACCGACTGCACTTATATGATCTGCTCACCGGGAGGGAAGATTTCAGCTAATATGATGATTCCAAAAGCACCTCTGTGCTTAGGTGGGAAACTATATCCCACCACCTTGATAATCCTAATGGGACAAAAGATTGATGCAATCTTAGGGATGTCATGGCTAAAATACCATGACGCTGTCCTGGAGACTCGGACACGGATGGTTCATTTAAACTCCCCATTCCACCGTCCGCATTCCATGGTATTAGACACTCCAGTCCGGGAAGTTTTAGCAGTTAATAATGCTGAAGCTCTCAAGTTAGAAGACATCCCCGTAGTCCGGGAGTATCCTGACGTGTTCCCGGATGATCTTCCGGGCATGCCACCTGAGCGGGATGTCGAGTTCAAGATAGAACTTGCACCCGGGACTACGCCCATATCACGGAGACCATACAAGATGGCTCCAAATGAGCTGGCTGAACTGAAAGAACAGCTCAATGATCTGTTGAGCAAGGGTTTCATTAGGCCAAGTTCCTCCCCTTGGGGATGCTCGGCGCTGTTTGTAAAGAAGAAGGATGAAACCCTGAGGCTGTGTGTGGACTACCGACCGCTCAACGCCGTCACCATCAAGAATAAGTATCCACTGCCCCGCATCGATATATTGTTTGATCAACTTGTGGGTGCAAGTGTGTTCTCGAAGATGGACCTTCGCTCTGGATATCATCAGATAAAGATCCGGGCGGAGGATATCCCGAAGACGGCTTTCTCGACGAGATACGGCTTATATGAATGTCTCGTCATGTCCTTTGGTCTCACAAATGCTCCAGCCCATTTCATGTATCTCATGAACTCGGTGTTCATGCCGGAGCTGGACAAGTTCGTGGTAGTGTTCATCGACGATATCTTGGTTTACTCCAAGACAGAAGCCGAACATGCCGAACACTTACGGATCATTCTTCAACGATTGCGAGACCATAAGCTCTGCGCCAAGTTCAGTAAATGCGAGTTTTGGATCAGCCAAGTGCCATTCTTGGGACATATCATATCAGCAGAAGGCATTGCGGTTGACCCAAGCAAAATAGAGCAAGTGCTGAAATGGAAAGCTCCCACTTCAGTCCATGAAGTCAGAAGTTTCCTCGGGTTAGCGGGATACTATCGGAGATTCATTCCAAGCTTCTCCAAGCTCGCTAAACCGATGACAGAATTGCTGAAGAAGGGGACGAAATATGTTTGGAACACGGCATGTGAAGGAGCGTTCCAAGCATTGGTGAAGCATCTCACAACAGCCCCAGTCTTAGCTCAGCCGGATACAACAAAGCCCTTCGACGTGTATTGTGACGCGTCCGGTATTGGGCTCGGCTGCGTGTTGATGCAGGAAGGACGTGTGGTCGCATATGGCTCACGCCAACTTCAGAACCATGAGAAGCATTATCCCACTCATGATCTTGAGCTTGCTGCAGTGGTTTTGGCACTGAAAATGTGGAGGCACTATCTCCTGGGGAATCTGGTGCATCTCTACACCGACCACAAGAGCTTAAAATACATTTTCACCCAGAAGGAGCTGAATATGAGGCAAAGGAGGTGGTTAGAATTAATCAAGGACTATGAAATTGAGATCCACTACCACCCCGGCAAGGCGAATGTGGTTGCCGACGCGCTAAGTCGGAAGTCACATGTCCATCACCTCACCATTACACCGGTGGAGGAGGAAGAGCCAAGTTTATACTTGGTTCCTTATGGATCGCTGTACAACCTTGCCCTCATCCCTACTATTAGGGAGGACATCATTGCAGCTCAGAAGACTGATAAAGGCATGGCACATCTCCGGAGACGGATAGACAACGGGGAGATCAAATGTTTCCGGAAAGATGATAAGGGGACGCTGTGGTTCAATGGCCGCATAGTCGTACTCCGGGATATGGAGCTGAGGAAGAAGATCCTCGACGAAGCCCACTTGTCTAAATACTCAATTCATCCGGGAAGCAACAAAATGTACCAAGATTTGAAAAAGAAATTTTGGTGGACACGGATGAAGCGGGAGGTAGCGAAGTACGTATCCGAGTGCGATACGTGTAGACGAGTGAAAGCTGATCACATGAAGAAATCAGGGCTACTGCAACCCCTGAAGATCCCGGCATGGAAATGGGAAGATGTGAGCATGGATTTCATTGTGGGATTGCCCCTAACTGCCAACAAACATGATTCCATTTGGGTAATCATTGATCGGTTGACCAAGACGGCTCACTTCATTCCGGTGAATACACGTTACAATGCCTGCAAATATGCGGAGCTGTACATAGCGAAGATTCTATGCCTATACGGGGTACCCAAGACCATCGTCTCAGATCGAGGTGCATTATTTGTATCTCGCTTTTGGGAGCAGCTACACGCTGCATTGGGTACTAAGTTGATCAGGAGCTACGCTTATCACCCTCAGAAAGATGGGCAAACAGAGAGGGTGAACCAAGTATTAGAAGACATGTTGAGAGCATGTGCCATCCACCATGGTAGGAACTGGGATGATCACCTACCATTGGCGGAATTCTCGTACAACAACGGCTATCAGACGAGTATCAAGATGGCACCCTACGAAGCTCTCTACGGTCGCAAATGCCGCACCCCAATAAACTGGTGTGAGTCCGGTGAAAGGGTCACCTTCGGGGTTGATGTGATAAACGACGCCGAAGAGCGCGTTCGGACGATCCAAGCTAATTTGAAGGCCGCTCAATCCCGGCAGAAGAGCTACGCTGATAAGAGGCGTAGACCGTTGCACTTTGACGTTGGGGAACACGTGTACCTCCGCATGTCTCCAATGAAAGGCGTGCACCGGTTCGGTGTGAAGGGGAAGCTCGCTCCCCGTTTTATTGGACCCTACACTATCACCGAGAAGTGTGGACCAGCAGTGTATCGATTGGAGCTACCGGCATCTCTAGCTGGTGTCCATGATGTTTTCCATGTTTCGCAACTGCGAAAATGCTTGAAGCATACAGCTGCTGTTCCTACCGAAGACATCGGCGAGCTGAAACCGGATTTAACATATGATGAGTATCCGGTGGCCATTCTTGATGAAAAAGCCAGGACCACGCGTAGCAGAACGTTGTGGTTCTACAAAATACTCTGGAGCAACCACACCGCCGAAGAAGCGACGTGGGAGAGCAAGGAGTTCCTTCACTCAAATTACCCGGAGTTCATGGCTTCTCAACACGGGTAAGTCCCTATTACATTGCTATATCTTCTTTCGTAATCTCGGGACGAGATTCTTTTAAGGGGAGAGGGATGTAAAAGCCACAGAAAAGGGACTTGCAAAAACTTTTTCTTCACCTCACAACACCACAGTTTTTATTGTGGATATCTTAGGAAATATTGTGAAGAGCAAGTAACCTCCATCAAAAGAGTGATTAGAGGGGAAAGCCTTCATTTTCACAAAGGGGGAGTTGTACACATGAACATTAGAGATTGAGCTCACCCATAGAACTTAAAAAGTCTTGGGAAGGTTCAGGCCAAATTTCATGTAAAAATTCAACACTTTTTGAGGCACTTTTGGAGGTATCTGAAAAAGAGGCCAATTTGAATGTAAATTCAAATTGCAGCAACTTTCATCCCTCAAATTCAAAAGTTAGCTTCATATTCAAACTCAGCACATTTTTCTGAGTAAGCCCACAAATTTTCATCGTCATTGGAGTTCATCTTGTCAAGAGCTAAATTTGCAAGAATTCAAAACTGAATTTGAATTTCAGTTTAAACATGCAGCAAATTTAGCCAAACAAAGTTCAAATTTGAGAATTCAAATTCAAACAAAAACTTGGTGACTAAGTCTCACATTAAATTGTGAGTAGCTGAGGATATTTTGGCGCATCAGAATTGAGGAAATTTGGAAAAAGAAATTGAGGGGAGGTCCCACATGTCAGTAGACTTAATAGAGAAGTCTCTCACTGATTTTTCCTCTCACGGCCGAGACAGCGCACGGTAGCGCCGGCGCCGATCTCCTCGCGCAGCCACCTCCTGCTTCCCGCTCGCGCTGGCTGCCGTGTGATTATCCCCCTCTTTACTCGGTGTAATCCTTTCTTCACAGCACGAGCCGATCGTGTTTTGCCTCTCTCTCCCGAACAGCGCCGCACCGAGCTCGGTTCTTACCCCCGACGCAGCTCCTCGACTTCTTCCACTGCACCCCGGCAGCGAGCGGCCTTCACTCGAACCATCAGCACAAAAAGAAAGCGCACACGGGTGTAGGAGCTGTTCCCCTGCTCAGCGCCGGTGCTCGGGGTCTCTGCGGCCTGCAAACTGAACGTCGGCGAGAAGCACCGAGGTGCAACCGGCGGAACCGCAACCGGCTCACCGTGGGCAGCGCTCCACAGCCGTTTTCACCGTTCCTCTCCTACACGAAAAAGGTGTGCCGTGCTCTCTAGATCATGTAGATGCAAGCCGTATAGCGGTTGATCCACCGGATGAAGAGTATTTCCAGTTCTTCCGAAACGTAGTGTGTTCGGGTAGGGTGCGGTCTACCCCAAAATTCATGCTACTCGTTTAGCTATTGGTCGCGCAGGCTTGTCAGCACCTTCCTTACTCCCTAGCGGCCCTCCTCGACCAAGAATCAAGCGGTATGGTCCAGAAATGGCCAGGTTCTCGCTGTTTTTTGGGCCGCCATGGAATAATAGCTCGGGTCACCGCGGAGCCCTAGGTTGCCGACCGTTTCATGGGATTTGGCGGCCATTTCCGTCAACCCCGAGCTCCCCCGGTGCTCTCCGATCGTTTCCCAACCATTTTGATGCGGTGTAGGCAATGTCCGAGGCCACCGGAACCCTAGCCACCACTGCCGCCGCCGCGTGCCCATTTCCGGCGATCTACGGCCGCCCGCGACACCACATACGAGTTCAGCGCCACGAATTACGGGGGGACGGCGAGTCTGAGGTCGGGAGGAAACCGGGAAAGCCATTCCGGCGATGCTCGCCGGAGTGCGCCGCCGCGGACCCCTGTTTGGCGCGAGGAAGGAGAAGACTGCCGGGTGGGACCCACTGGCAGACATTTAAACAAATTGAAATTTCCAGTTTGTAGTTCAAACTTTGGAGGACCACAGCTTGGGGTAGGAGAGTCCAAAAATTATGAAATAAATTTTGTTGGATTGCTCTAACAGAGTAAAATCAAAATATGGAACCCAATTAGTATGAAACCTATTAATTAATTCTGGAAAAATCTTTAAATCTTTTAAGCCAAAGAATTTTAGAGGGAGTTTGGTTCATCCAAAAATACCCAAATTTTGCCAGAATGTTCCATAGGATGTTAGTGAACCCTTGTAAAAGTTTCAGACCATTTGGAGTTGATTTGGTCAGAGCAATTCAAATTTGAAGGTGCTGTGTTCATTTGAATACAGAAACATTTTCAGAGAATTTCCAAAACATGGAAATTCAGTTCTGGGCAAATCTTAGCTCCAAAAATGCTAGGAAAATTCATGCAAACTCTATGAGCTATAATTGAAATTGTAGTTCACTAATTTGGGCATGAACAGGGGTGTTACCTCAGAATTAATTCTGCTTTGCTTATTTGCTGAGAGAATTATTCTGAGCAAACCACTCAATGAAAAGTTCTAAATTTTGGTCCAGAGGGTTTTACTGTGACAAGTAACCCACACAAAAATTCTCAGCTCCATTGGAGCTCTGGATCACCCCTGTCTTGTTTAACCACTTGAGGAATTAATATGGAAAAAGGGGAAAAACACTTAGCACTTAACCATGTGCTTAGGTCTGAGCCCAAAGCACCAACACCAGTTCATCTTTAAATTATTAAACAGAGTTCCAGTTGTTAGAGACTGGTTATTAGAACTAATAGCATAAGTAATACCCTAAACTCTTATGCATATTCATTAACATGTAGTAATTTATTAACGTGTAGTCGCTGAAGGCGAGGAGACTCCGGAAGTGTTGGACTTCCTGCTTCCGGACGAAGACTTAACCCTTGACCAACAGCAACAAGGCAAGCCCCGGTTTGCATTAACCTTTTTATAAGTTTTACTTTGTTTACATGTGTCATATGAAGTATGATTGTGCATTAGGTATAGGATGGATGGAACCCCACTTGCATAACCAGAATTTTTCCCTAAGAGTGAGGGTAGTGTCTAGGACCTCGAGTAGACAGGCTATGCTTAATGAGTCATAGGACTTCGGTACAAGTCGAGTAGTTGGAATCTACTCGCGAGTTTAGGCTCGGGACACACGGGTTCGGTTGAGTGATGTGAGATCACTTTAGTAATGAAAATGAGACTAGGCAGGGGCTAGGGCACAGCAAGAGGAAGTCTTGTGTGCGCAGCCCTGCCCGTGTCAATTGAGGACCGATCCGTGTGCGGCCCTGCTGAACAAGTATTGAACGTACCGAAGGCATATCGGATATATGGGCCCCGATAAACCGATGTAGCCTAAACCTCCGGGCGTCGAGGCATAGCACACCGATTTATAGGTGTAGGTTGAGGGCAGCAAGGTGGAAATCTGCCAACGGGCATAGAGAGATGCTCCATGTGGGGAACCTCTTGCTCGTTTCGGTGTGACCGGTTCGACGTTTGGGCTGTTGGGTGAAAGGTTGTCCCATACGACATCGAGTGAGCGTGCTGTGCAGCTCCACGGGTGGGCGTACGTGATGTGCTCTTTGGGTTTCCCTGCAGGTGTATATCGAGTCGATTCGCCGTCCCTCACGGTGACGAGTACCGCTTGTTCACTCCGTCGTAACGTAGACTAATGAATGAAATGTTATGATTCCATATTGCTGTTATGATATAATTGTATTGCTACATGTGTGCCACCAAATATTGCTCACTAAATTTCAGCTTCATGAACCGTTAACTTGTTGCTAAAAGATGAACTAAGAATGAACTCGTAGGCGTGTGCATTTGCTGCAACATTGCTATCCTATGTCATGGTACACCTCATGTAGAGTTTCATGCTTAGGTGAGTCGGTTAAGCCTTGCTGAGCCTCCGTGCTCACGGTTGCTGCTTAAGTGTTTTTCAGGTGAGGAGCCACCAACGGACTCGGAGTACGAGTCCACCGGCGAGGGTTACCCTCCGTCGGGGACCACGGCTGAGTGGGAGCCGTACACGCCGCGCTGAGCTGAGGAGTGCAGCTAGTGTGGGTTGCCCTAGGGATGGGCAACCACTTTTGCTAGATAGGCGGGCGTGAGTTGTATAAAAGAAACTTCCGCTGTGTAATAAAGACCCTAGTTTGTAACTGAGAAGTGTACTACTTTGTACATTCAGTTTGTTTTTCCCATGTAATATAATGTGTTCTTATGACGTGTGATGTCGGGTGTCGCATCGCGCGGCACCACCCTCTGCGATCCTGGATGAGCGGATTCCGGTCCGCCACAGAAGAGACTAGTAACATTGAAGGAGAAACAACATGTTGAATCCCAAAGAACAACCCATGACAAAGGAAAGGGAAATGCAGCTGATCCTCCTAGAAAAAAGGCTTTGGCCAACAGGGGACTTGTCATTCGTGACAACCCTAGACAGGGAAGGGAGAACCCCCCACAAGGACCTATTGGTCCACTTGAGAAGGCACCTCCTATGCACAATCCAAACTGCCAACCCAATTTGGCGAGTGCAACCTTCAAAGGGAAAGGAGCTGACAAAGCCCGAAGGTTCAGAGAAGAGGTTTACGAATATGAGAAGTCTACACCAGACCCTCGTTTCTGGTGTGACTTCCATTGTGACTACTACCGGCTCGTCTATCTCCCAATGAAGACACCGGTAGTCGATGCTCAGTGGATGGATTGGCCCTACATGGCAAACAAGAAGCATCAAGCTTTTGATGCAGTAATTGAAGCAGCAGAACGCCATGGGATCAAGGATTTAATGGCTTTTCAGTATGATTGGGATATCGATGTGATAGTCTAGTTCTACACCACCTGCTACTTCCACACCTATGGAAACAGAAAAATCACTTGGATGACAAATGGTGTGCTATACTCGGTGTTGTATGATGAATTTGCTAGGATCCTTGGACTTAGAAGAGCACTTGAACTATGAGATCATAGTTCACAATGAGAGGATCTTGGGAAAGGATGACTTGGACTTCATGTATCCCTCATATCTCACCTATGAGCCATCCTCAACCCACAACAGAATCCTGAGGAAGACTCTAGCTCCAAAAGATGGATATGTGAGGATGATACAAGGGTATCTCAGAAACTTGTTGAAGCTACTCAATGAAGAAGAACGATTCAACGTCTTCGACTACATCTACAATGATATCTTCAACATCTCCTACACCCCGAACAGGTCCCGTGGATATGCGTCGTACATCATATGCATGATAGAGAAAGTCACAGGCTTGGAATTTGCAAAGGATGTGAAGCACAGGAAGCTACGCCCACAGATGCCGATACCCCTTCCTCGCCCTCCTGCGTCTTTGGGCAGGAGCTCCTCTGCAGCTCCATCCTCCTCGGCTAGGCCATCTGCTCCTTCATCATCGAGTGGCTCCTCTAGTGGGCTGCTGAAAATATTCAAGGTCATTTTCTCCTCGTGCCGGAAAGTGGAAGTTCGCACGCAGAAAATGAAGCAACGCCAAGAGAAGTATCCCAAGGCAATGTGCAACAAGATGGAGATACCTATGTCTCCACCATCATCGGACGATGACGAAGTGACAGAGTTTCCCACTCTCACCGAGGATGAGCTTGCCTACTTTGGTTCCTCCTCAGCTGCTCCTCATACCTCCCACGCTCATCAAGAGGATGACGATGAAGACGAAGATGAGGACGAGGAAACTCAGAGTGACCAAGACGAAGATCAAGATGGAGATGCTAGCGATTAGGTCTTTATCTCTTTTCTTTCCCTTTTTGGTACTTTGATGCCAAAGGGGGAGAGAATAAGGGGGAGTAGTCTAGTCTAGCTCTTTAGTCCTTAGTCTCGCTCTTTAACACTCACTTTATGTTGGTTTGTAATATCTATGCCACATTATGCCACGTTATGTTATTTTAATGACTATGCCATTTTATGTCTTCATATTATGCCATACTGAGATGATTTTGTTCGTAAATGTTATATCTTCCTTAATGCGTTTAGTACTCACTTTATCACATCACACTTAGCCACCCCACCATAACACGTGTATGTATAAAATCCCCAAAGAACTCACTCTTGTGCATATTTTTTCTTGATAATCTTTTATGCACACATTTAGGGGGAGTGAACCATACACACATGTGTTATGAAAACAATCTATTATATCTATTTATTGAGAATCTTAATGTGTTGTCATCAATCACCAAAAAGGGGGGGATTGAAAGTGCATCTAGGTAATCTTCGTGGGTTTTGGATGATTGATGACGACAATTAAGATACTAATGAGTTTTACTGAGTATGAGCACAGGTGCTTATCAAAAGGAATGGATGTGTAGTCTCTCAAGAAGCTAAAAGGAAAAGAAGAAGACTCGCAAGAGTAGAAAATAGAAATTCTCTATTGAGTTTTACATTTTCTAGTTGTGTACAAGGTCTCCTCTTTTAGAGTGCTTGAGAATCATTAGAGGGCTCAAACTAAAGTTAGAATCGTGAGAGGAAGTAGTTATAGGTATGGCTGGAAAAGGAAGACCGGACTTGTCCGGATGGGGTCCGGACTAGTCCGTTCTAACCCGGACTACTCCATTTTAGACCGGACAAGAAGTCTCTGAGTGAGTTCGGACTTGTCCGTTCTAAGCCGGACTAGTCCGTTGTCGAGTGAGTCTGAGCCTTTATGAGACTAACTCTCAGAAGGCCGCACTAGTCCGCCCATGTGGTCGGACTAGTCCGCTAAGCGGACTAAGCCGTTTAGGTCTGGAGAAGGAGTCTCTGAGTGACCTCGGACTAGTCCGCTCCATAGGCCGGACTAGTCCGGTCCCATCAGACTAGTCCGGTTTAGGATGGAACAAAGGTTCATGTGTGAGCTCGGACTAGTCCGGAGTTGGCAAGACTAGTCCGCAGTCCTAGATTAGAGAGTTTTCGAGACTAAGTCTGGTAAGACCAGACTAGTCCGCCCTTGGGGTCGGACTAGTCCGCCCCTACCAGACTAGTCCGTTCTCATACGGAATAAAGGTTCCTCACTGAGATCGGACTAGTCCGCTCTTCGTCAGACTAGTCCGGGATTTTATGACCGTTTGAATCCAACGGTCACGAGACTTTAGTTGGTAGCCTTGTGACGTGAGTGGTCCCTCAAGAACGGACTAGTCCGGGGTTCGGACCGGACTAGTCCGGACTTTAGTAGGTAATGGCTAGATGTCGGGATTTCTATAAAAGGAGACCCCCCTCCCCGGCTGAGAATCGGATAGACAACAACCCTAGCGCTGAAAACTCGTTCCTAGAGCTCTTCTAAGCCTCTTTTTTTACCTTTGACCCCTAAGATTGGATCTTAAGGGGTTTGTGGATTTGTGAGAGGAGAGACGTGGTGATCGACGTTTGAGCTCTCGGTTTGACTCTCTTGCGCTCTAATTGTTAATTTGAGTTCTTGACAGTTGTATTTTGATTCCTAGAACTGCTAGGTTGTTGTAGGGAGCCTCAAGTTGTGTAACACCCCAAAACCTGTTAAGAGGGGAATTTAAAAATTTTTGGACGTATTGCATGTGGTGCAAAAAATCAAATTCAAACTGGAATTCAAATTAAACTCAAAACAGAAATGAAAAAGAAACAGAAAAGGAAAAAAATAAACCTCCCCGGCCAGTGGGCCGAAACCCACCAGCCGGCCCACCCAACCCCCGCGCCAGCCCGCAGCCGCGCGCCCGCGCACCTCTCGCAGACAGGCGGGACCCACCTGTCATCCCCGACCTCCCGCTCGCGCCGACCCCGGACTGTTCCCCGCGCGCGCAATCGTAACCGACCGGATTTCCGCGTCCCTCGGCCTGACTCCCGGTCCCAGAAGACTCCAACTCGATCTAAACAAACCCGCCGCCCTTTCCCGGCTATATAAACCTCGGCATCTCCCCGTTTTTCACCCACGATCCGCCGTTTTTCTTCCGGTGAGAACCGGAGCTTCTCCGGCCAATTTCGCTCGATCTTCGCTCGGGATTGCTGATCTAACTCGCTGATCTTGATCCACCGCCTCTGGGGAACCGCACAGGTGCAGAAAACTCGGTGGTTTGCGCTTCAAACACAGCGCCGATGAGCCTCGCCGTGAATTCACCTCGGACCTCGTCGCCGACCACTTTCCAGGACCTCCGAGCTCAAGAAAACCCCCGAGGTGAGATCCCCGACCTCCCCTCTACCGATCTATGCCATAAAATCACGGTTTTAGGAAGAATTGACGAAGATCCGAAGCTCTCTGGCGAGATCGCCGCCTCCCGCCGCCGTGCGCCGCCGGTCAGCGCCGCCCGCGCTCGATCAGAGCGACGTGGCCGCTTGTGCGCCGTCTATTTTAAATCGCACGGTAGAATTTAAATCCCCGCGTACCGGTTCGACGTTATAATCTCAGCCGTCTGTTTTAAATCGGACGGTCCACGTCAGCCCCGCGTTATAAAGGCCAGAATTCTTACGCGCTACCCCCTGGGTTCTCAGAAAATGCGAGCTAGCCCCGGAAACTTCTGATCTAGCCCCTGGAACTTCAGAAAATCATGTAAATTCATTTAAAAATCAGTTTTAGCCCTTGGACTTAATAAAAATTATGAAAACCCCTCTGTTATGTGTAGTTAGACCCTGGGAATTCTTAAAATAATATAATAGACCCTGTAGTGGGGAGAGTTACCTTTTTAACCCTATGTGATATTAAATTTAGGAATTTGAATATGTGATTAGTATTTAAAATTTAAAAGATGGGACAAACACATTGTAAATTCAAATTAAAAACTTTCCTAGTACTTGGAAAACTTTGGAGTGAGATAAAAATATATTTTTGGCTGAAATGAATCTGTCTAATTGATTATTCACATTTATTAGTTATAGGGACATATTTTTAAGTAGAGAATAATTCTGAAAATTAGTAAAATAAACGTAAAATAGTTCACATCAGAGGAGAAGTTCAAAAATATATTATTTAATATTTTAGACCCAAAACCTATTCTGTTTAGAGGAGGTGTCTTACTATTTTCATAATAAAGTTCATATTTAGGCATAGGAAATAAATCTGAAAATATAGCAAGCTAGGTATGAATAACTAGAAAATGATAAATGAAGTTTCTAAAATCCAAAGAATTCAGTTTAGGGTTGGTAGAAGGTTTGAAGACACATATGGAGTAGGAAAATACCTTCCATGCATACTTGGTAGCTAAAATGTGTATCAATTGAATTTAAGGAATTTATTTAAATTGGAAATTCATATATAGTATGCCAACATAAATATGAATACAAAAGTAGAAATCATATGCACATGTTTAAAAGTGCATGTAAGCCCAAAATCAACACACATAGAGTAACCACAACACATACAAATGTGAATGACTTTCATAAATGTGAATGTATGGTTTGTATGAAGTGAAAGTGTGAACTATGTCTTATGGATTGTTGTTTTCTTTTGCTATGTATGATGGTATGAGTAGAACCTGCTCCAGAGCAAGTTTTTCCCTTCCAAGAACAAGACTTTCCATTCCCAGAGCAGCAGGAAGAAGGCAAGTGTCCTTGACCACTTTGATCCTATACTAGGATGTGTAGATAGAATTATTTGCATTGTCAATTGAAAATATGAAACCCATGCTAGGATGTTTCTCTAGAATTGCATTACCTTGTTTCCTTGTAGCTTGGGTTGGGATTTATTTTATCATGTCATTTATTATTATACATATGCTTAGCCATGCTTAGAATGGGATATTTGGGATATGAGATCATCAGTTTATTTTACCATACTCTTGAATGAGATATTATGAGTTATGTAGAGGTAGGGATCAAGGCAAGTTGGATGCTTTGGTTGGTGTTGGGTGCACGAGACTCGGGTTTGTGTTTAGTACTTGCCTGGATCCTAAGGACCGGTTCATGGAGCATGTAACCTGGCTTTACCGTGCCAACCACATGCTGAGATGGGGCAGCTTGGCCAATTAATTAGGTGTATCCCCGGCATAGTATGGGTGTGTTAGATGGTGCGGGGAATAGGTGTCAGCTGGACTACCATATGAACCGCAAGGCTCAAGAGGGGGCCACTGCAGCGGGGTTGGAGCCTCTTGTATGCTGTTAGGGGTGAAACCTCAGTGGGCCCACGCTCGTCGGGAATCCCTTTGTAAAGGCTTCGTAGTGATCTCCTGGCTACACACCTGGGAAGTGTGAATGTGGTTCGTGGCCACTGGCATAATGGAGGTTCTTTTAGTCCATCCGGCAACGGGGGATGAAATCACTACATGTGGGTACAGTGGTGCAAACTCTGTAGAGTCAAAAATGTCATGGCAGCCGTGCTCACGATCAAGAGCGGCTTGGACTTATTCATGATTAGAGTATGATGACCTTGGAGGTTGTGGATGTTAAGCGGGGAGCTTAACATTGGAAATGATGTTTTGGTTATTTGATTATGATGATGGGATGGGAGATTGGGACCATTTCACCTGTGTAGTAACGTAGGTGCTTAATAAGCTAAGGTGATAGGTATTAATTGCGTAGTGCTTTAACCATGAGTTCAACCTCCCCTTAGTCTAGCCATGCATGACATAACTTTCCCACACTTGCTGAGTACCATCGGTACTCAACCTTGCATATTTGTTGGTTTATATTGCTGCTCAGGTCAAGATAATGAAGTGGTGTTTAATGATCAAGAGTTTGAACCCGAAGAAGGTTTCTAGGTTCATGGAGTCCCTCGGGCAACGCCTGTGATGGAGCCCACAAGAATAATATTCCGCTGCTAGTTTATTTACATATTATGAACTTATTATCGTCCATCGAGATGTATGCTTTGTAAGACATATTTATATTCGACACCTGGCTTGTAATAAATGATGCTTCACTATTTGTCATCACATGTATGAGAAAACAATCCTGGCATACATGTGATATTCACTCGGTTGTTCTTCGGAGAAACCGGGTGTGACAGAAGTGGTATCAGAGCCAAGGTTGCCCGTAGGAACGTGGACCTAGGTACAAATGGACGTATTTAAGAGCCCTATTTTCTTAAAAACTATTTTACAAGGTGTGTGTTGAAAAGTGTTATTTAATGGAGTCACTTTCTTCATCTTACCCCAACTTTCATTCAAAATAGTATTTTTGTTTAAAAGTTTATCTAACCTAAGTTTAAATGCTTTCTGTTTTAGATGGTTCGCATGATTCGCACCGCTCGCAAGTCCACAGGAGGGAGAGTTCCCGTAGTTGCCCTTGCCCAAAGAGAGGAGAGTCGTCCGGTGACGTACCTTTCCTACGGATTGGCAGTAGGAGGCTTGTTGCGTCGTCTTCGACGTATGCTCCAAGCCGCCGGCAATACGGGCAAGCTAATCATACACTATAGCTCCACCAGGACCATCCGTGAGAAGAGGGAAGAATGGAGTTCATAGATGAGGATTATCCACGAAAATCAGCAGCTCAAGATCCACCGCTCTCCAGCTTGTCGAGCGACACAGGTCGATGCGGAGAAGGATGTCACCTGGGAGGCCATCACCGGCTAGAGTCACATCTATCGTCGACACCTGGACAGGACTGAGTACATGTATGTCCTCCAGCGCGAGAGTGGTACAACGGAGTATAAGTACCTGCCAGTGCAGCAAGGGACTTCCCATGAGCACATGGACTTGTGCTTGGAGGATGCTGCTATGCTCAGCACTCGACTGCACGAGTGTCAGCAGGAGCTTCAGGATGTTCGGGACACCCTGAAGGAAACTGAGGCATTGCTTCGAGCCTGCTTGAGGGCGAGAGAAAGAGGAGATGGGAATGAACTGTGTGTCACCGTGAATGATACATGGACTCCTGATTCCCCAGATCGCCGGGCGATCAGGCGTCGTCGCACTTCTCCACCAGCAGCCTCCCCACCCAAAGCAGAGTCAGAAGGCAGCCGCAATAATGAGAAAGATCCCGAGGATCCAGCTCAGGGATACGAGTAGTGTAGAGTCTTTCCCTTAGTTAGCAAGATGTCGAATAGTCGAGTCGTTACCTTAGTTAATGGTATGTTAATGCTTGGTGTGTGACGTGAGTTGTGGAAGCCATGAGCAATAGTCCACAGCCTCGTCTTTAGATCGTTTTGCTTTGGTGTGTGAACCCACATGAAATGATAGTGCATTTATTTTTGTGTGAGACATGAACCCTCAGAAAGTATACCAAAGCCTCAACACTTCAAAGTAAAAACAAGTGAAAGTAGTAAGATAATACGAAATGCGTTAAATTAACATTTAGTTGATCATGCTAGATGGCCGGAAGAGGAAAGGGCCGTGCTGCCAACCCCGCCAACAACAACGATGAGGCCTGCAACCCTCATCTTTCTGGGAGCCAAGACAGGGGTGGACGCCGTGAGGGAGTTGATCCCATCCACCAAATTCTTGAAAATCAAAATCAGCTCATCCAGAACCTGACTCAAGTGGTGGCCAACTTGCATCAAGTGCCACCTCCACAAGCTGCACCACGCCAACCAAGGTTAAGTGAGTTTCTAGGAACTCAACCTCCGAAGTTTGCAAGTGCTGCTGAACCTCTGGAGGCAGATGACTGGCTAAAGACCATTGAGAGCAAGATGAGGATCATACAGTGCCAAGGGTATGAGAGGGTGCTGTTTGCCTCTCATCAATTGCATGGACCTGCTGCTGATTGGTGGACCACTTACGTGGCCGCCCATCATGACCCTGAGAACATCACTTTGGAAGAGTTCAAGTGTAGCTTCCGCAACCATTACATACCAAGGGGTGAACTCAAAAACAAGAAGAAGGATTTCTTGGGGTTGCGGCAAGGAAACATGACTGTGAGGGAATACCTCACTAAATTTACTCAACTCTCCCGTTATGCCCCACGGGACATAGAGACTGATGAGCAGAAATAGGATTGTTTCGTGGAAGGACTTACCGCAGAAATGCAGTGTGCAATGTCCTCCAACGAGTATGAAAGCTTCCAAAAGATGGTGGACAGAGCATTTGTGGTAGAAAGGAAGCTGAAGGCCTTGGAAAATGAGAACAAGAGGAAGGCCGGGTGGTCACACCAAGCCTCAGGGAGCAACACCCGCCCACGTCTGATGCAGCAACCCGCAGGGCAGACGAACCGTGCTGCGGTACCCTACTCAGCACCAAGAGGGTACAACCCGAACTACAGGCCTCCGGCAGCACCAATACAGCCACAACGTCAGTTCGTACAGCAGCCTCGCCCTACATATCAACCTCGACCAGCAGTGCAAGGACCCCCAAACCAACCCCAAGACAACAAAGGCCACGCACATAAGGTTGGGGTGCAATGTTTTAGCTATGGTGAAGTGGGGCACTACGCCCATAAGTGCCCAAAGAAGAAGTCCGCGCAGCCGCAACAGAAGAATGTAATGAGAGGACGGGTGAACCACGTCATCATGGAGGAGGCGCAAGAGGCACCCGACGTGGTAGTTGGTAAGTTTCCTACCAATTTACACATTGCAACCCTGTTGTTTGATTCTGGTGCTACCCACTCGTTCATTGCCCAAGGGTTTGTTAAGAAGCATGACCTAGCAACAACACAAATGAACCATATGCTAGTAGTAAACTCTCCAGGCGGAGAAATAAGGACAAGACAAGTGTGTCCCAAAGTGAACCTAGACATTAATTGTCACACCCGGTTTTTCCGAAGAAACAACCAAGTGAATATCACATGTATGCCAGGATCATTTTCTCATACATGTGATGACAAATAGTGAAGCATCATTTATTACAAGCCAGGTGTCGAATATAAATAAGTCTTACATCGCAAATGTCTCAATGGACACTAATGCTTCATCACAAGTAAATAAACTAGCAGCGGAATATTATTCTTTAGGGCTCCATCACAGGCGTTGCCCGGGGTCTTCATGAACCTAAAAACCTTCCTCGGGTCCAAAATCTTGGTCATTATACACCACCTCATTATCTTGACCTGAGCAGCAATATAAACCAACAAATATGCAAGGTTGAGTACCAATGGCACTCAGCAAGTGTGGGAAAATCATATCATGCATGGCTAGAACAAGGAGAGGTTGAACTCATGGTTAAAGCACTACGCAATTAACACCTATCACCTTAGCTTATTAAGCACCTACATTACTACAGAGGTAAAATGGTCCCAATCTCCCAACCCATTATCATAATCTAATAACCATAACATCATTTCCAATGTTAAGCTCCCCGCTTAACTTCCAAAACCATCGATCCTCTAATCATGAATAAGTCCAGGCCGCTCTTAACCGTGAGCACGACTGTCAAGACAGTTTTAACTCTGCAGAGTTTGTACCACTGTACCCACAAGTAGTGATTTCATCCCCCGTTGCCGGGTGGACTAAAAGAACCTCCATTATGCCAGTGGCTACGATCCACATTCACACTTCCCAGGTGTGTAGCCAGGAGATCACTACGAAGCCTTTACAAAGGGATTCCCGACGAGCGTGGGCCCACTGAGGTTTCACCCCTAACAGCATACAAGAGGCTCCAACCCCGCTGCAGTGGCCCCCTCTTGAGCCTTGCGGTTCATATGGTAGTCCAGCTGACAGCTACTCCCCGCACCATCCAACACACCCATACTACGCCGGGGATACACCTAATTAATTGGCCAAGCTGCCCCATCTCAGCATGTGGTTGGCACTGTAAAGCCGGGTTACATGCTCCATGAACCGGTCCTTAGGATCCAGGCAAGTACTAAACACAAACCCAAGTCTCGTGCACCCAGCACACAACCAAAACATCCAACTTGCCTTGATCCCTACCTCTACATAACTCACAATGTCTCATTCAAGAGTATGGTAATATAAAATGATGATCTCATTTCCCAAATATCCCATTCTAAGCATGGCTAAGCAAATGCATGTAAATAAATGACATGACAAAATAAATTCCCAACCCAAGCTACAAGGAAACAAGGTAATGCAATTCTAGGGAAATTTCCTAGCATAGGTTTCATATTTCATTTGACAATGCAAATAATTCTATCTACACATCCTAGCATAGGATCAAAGTGGTCAAGGACACTTGCCTCCTTCTTGCTGCTCTTGAAATGGGTAGTCCTGATCTTGGAAAGGAATAACTTGCTCTTGAACAGGTTCTACTTCATACCATCACACATAGCAAAAGAAAAACAACAATCATAAGACATAGTTCACACTTCTTACTTCATACAAACCACACATTCATATTTATGAAATTCATTCACCATTATATGTGTTGTGGTTACTTTGTGTGTTGATCTGTGGCTTGCACACACTTTTATTTATATGTGTATGATTCCTACTTTGGTGTTCATATTTATACTTACATACTATATATATATATATATATATATATATATATATATATATATATATATATATATATGTGTGTGTGTGTGTGTGTGTGTGTGTGTGTGTGTGTGTGTGTGTGTGTGTTTCAGTTTTAAATAAATTCCTTACATTAAACTACCAAGTATGTATGAAAAGTATTTTTCTTCTCCATATGTGCCTTCATAATTTCTATCAACCCTAAACTGAACTCTTTGGATTTTAAAAACTCCATTTATCATTTACTAGTTGCTATATTTTCAGATTTATATTCCTATGCATAATTGTGTATTTTATTATGAAACTAGTAATACACATCATCTAAATAGTATAGGTTTTGGTCCTAAATAATTTAATAACATATTTTGACCTTGGCCTCTGATGTAAACTATTTCATAATTATTTTCCCTATTTTTCTATAGCTATTCTTTACTTAAAAATGTGTCCCTATACTAAATAATGTGAATAATAAATGAAACAGATTCATTTCAGCCCAAAATATATTTTTATCTCACTCCAAAGTTTCCTAAGTACTGAGAAAGTTTTTAATTACTTTTGACAATTATGTTTGTTCCACTTTTTAATTTTTAAACACTAGTTACATATTCAATTTTCTAAATTAAATACTAAACAGGGCTAAAATAATGAACTCACCCCATTACAGGGTCTATAATATTATTTTCATAATTTCCAGGGGTCTAGTTACACTTATCAGAGGTGTTTTTCCTAATTTTTATTAAGTCCAGGGGCTAAAACTGACTTTTAAATGAATTTACATGATTTTCTGGAGTTCCAGGGGCTAGATCTGAAGTTTCCGGGGCTAGCTCTCAATTCCAGAGAACCCCAGGGGGTAGCACGTAAGAATTCCAGTTTTTATAACGCGGGGCTGACGTGGACCGTCCGATTTTAAACCGACGGTTGAGATTATAACATCAAACCGGTACGCGGGGTTTTAAAGTCTACCGTGCGATTTAAAATAAACGGCGCACAAGCGGCCATGTCGCTCCGATCGAGCGCGGGCGGCGCTGCCGGCGGCGCACGGCGGCGGGAAGCGGCGATCTCGCCGGAAAGTTTCGGATCCGCGAGAATTCTACCTAGAACTGTGATCTTATGGCATAGATCGGTAGAGG
This sequence comes from Neostapfia colusana, assembly GCA_030760725.1. NCBI lineage: Eukaryota > Viridiplantae > Streptophyta > Magnoliopsida > Poales > Poaceae > Neostapfia > Neostapfia colusana. The sequence continues at coordinate 52,084,483 of JASWHV010000020.1, forward strand.
GGAGGTCAGGGATCTCACCTCGGGGGTTTTCTCGAGCTCGGGGGTCCTGGAAGGTGATCGGCGGCGAGGTCCGAGGCAAAACCACGGCGAAGCTCGTCGGCGCTGGATTTACACCGTAAGTCTCCGAGTTTTCTGCACCTGCAAAGCTCCCCGGAGGCGGTGGATCAAGACCAGCGAGTTAGATCAGAGTTTCCGAGCTTAGATCGGCTAGAATTCACCGGCGAAGTCTCGGTGCTCACCGGAGTAAAAATCGGCGATCGCGTGGGAAAAACCGATCGGGGCTGGGGTTTTTATAGCCGGGGGAGGGCGGTGGGTCTGTTGCGATCGAGTTTGAGTCCTCTCGGACCAGAATTCGGGCTGCGGGACGCGGAAATCCGGTCGGTTGCGATCGCGCGCGCGGGAGAGAGTCCGGGGTCGCGGGATTAGGGATGACAGGCGGGTCCCACCTGTCTGTGAGAGACAGCGCGGCGCGCGCGGGGGCGGGCTGGCACGGGGAAACTGGGCCGGCTGGCGGGTTTCGGCCCACTGGCCGTTTTTTTTCCCGTTTCTCTTTTTCTTTTTCCATTTCTTTTCTGTTTTGAGTATAATTTGAATTCCAGTTTGAATTTGAATTTTTGCAAAACATGCAACACGTCCAAAAATTTTTAAATTCCCCTCTGAACATGGTTTAAAGTTTTGAATCAAAATTTGGGGTGTTACATTAATGGGGTAGTATTTACTGCTAACCTCATAGTGATAGATTCACAAGGGATAGATATTATCTTAGGTATGGATTGGTTGACCAAACATAAAGGAATCATCCATTGTTCGACCAGAACGGTGGAACTAACTCACCCTAGTGGCACAAGAGTAAAGTTCATAACAATACAAGAGCCTAAGAGGGACATTAATGGGGTAGTATTTACTGCTAACCTCATAGTGATAGATTCACAAGGGATAGATATTATCTTGGGTATGGATTTGTTGACCAAACATAAAGGAATCATCCATTGTTCGACCAGAACGGTGGAACTAACTCACCCTAGTGGCACAAGAGTAAAGTTCATAACAATACAAGAGCCTAAGAGGGACATTAAATTAAATCAAGTTGAGGTGAAAGTGGAGGAGATCAGGATCATCAGGGAATATCCAGATGTTTTTCCGGAGGAGTTGCCGGGAATGCCTCCTGATCGTGAAGTGGAATTCGCAATTGAGCTAGTGCACCCGGATTCTCTTGTTTCTGGTGAGGCGTTCCATCGTCTCCAAAATCTTGTATGGTTGCTCGGCATAAGACAAATCTTCAGCTACATCCACTTCATTCATGGGTAACACCTCTTCAGGCGTCCTCAGACATTTCTTGAGTTGTGACACATGGAATACATCGTGTACATCCGATAGATGAACCGGTAACTCTAGTTGGTACGCCACTTCGCCTTTTCTTTCCAAAACTTGAAAGGGTCCGATGTATCGAGGTGACAACTTCCCTTTCACCTTGAACCGACGAAGTCCTCTGATAGGGGACACCTTGAGATAAACATAGTCTCCCACGTTGAAAACGAGTTCTCTTCTTCGTACATCAGCATAACTCTTCTGGCGTGTTTGTGCTATCCTTAAGTTGTTGCGAATCTCCCTCACCTTCGCCTCGGCTTCTTGTAGCACTTCTGGACCAAACACTTTGCTTTCTCCTGTTTGGTTCCAAAATAGGGGAGTTCTGCACTTCCTTCCATACAAAGCTTCAAACGGTGACATCTTCATACTAGCTTGATAGCTGTTGTTATAGGAAAACTCCGCATACGGTAAGTTCTTGTCCCAACTCCTATTGTTTTTGAGTGCACATGCCCTTAACATATCTTCAAGGATCTGATTGGTTCTCTCCGTCTGCCCGTCAGTTTGGGGATGATAGGCAGAGCTGAAATTCAGATGGGTTCCCATGGTTTCATGCAACTTTTGCCAAAACCTCGAGGTGAACTGTGTCCCTCGGTCCGACACTATCTTCTTTGGCACTCCATGGTAACATACAATCCTTGACATGTACAATTCTGCCAATTTGGATCCGCTGTAGCTTTCTTTCACGGGGATGAAATGAGCTACCTTGGTTAGCCTATCAATAATGACCCATATTGAATCATACCCGGATTGGGTCCTAGGCAATCCCACGACAAAATCCATGCTGATTTCTTCCCACTTCCATTCAGGCACTTTGAGTGGTTGCAATAATCCCGCGGGTCGTTGATGTTCTGCTTTCACCAACTGACATGTGTCACATAGGGCAACATGTTCCGCGACATCTCGCTTCATGCCATACCACCAATACCTGCTCTTGAGGTCCTGGTACATCTTCGTACTCCCAGGATGAATGGAATAGTCAGAATCGTGAGCCTCCTTCAAAATTAATTCACGGATCTCCTTTACTTCTGGCACACAGATCCTTTTCCCGTGCCACACCGTTCCCTGTTCATCCTCTCTAAAACCAGGAGCTTTATTTTCCTTGATGAGCTGTCTGATCTCTTGTATCTTCTCATCATTCTTTTGGCCCTCGCGTATGTCTTGCTCGAGTGTGGAGTCCACTTCCATGGCGATGGCTTCACTACTATTTACTAGACATAGATTGAGCCTTATAACCTCGTCCTTCAATTCTGCGGGCATGTCCTTCAAGCTCAACTTATTGACCGGCACTTTCCGACTCAAAGCATCGGCCACGACGTTTGCTTTCCCAGGATGATAGTTGATGCCCACATCAAAGTCATTGATTAGCTCTAACCATCTCCTTTGTCGGAGGTTGAGATCTGGCTGTGTGAATATGTACTTCAAACTCTTATGATCCGTATATATCTCTGTCCTCTTCCCCATCAAATAGTGCCGCCAAATTTTCAACGCGTGTACCACTGCAGCTAGTTCTAGGTCATGTGTAGGATAGTTCTTCTCGTGCTTCCGAAGCTGCCGGGATGCATATGCCACGACATGTCCTTCTTGCATGAGAACACATCCCAACCCATTTCCAGAGGCATCGCAGTACACTGTGAAATTCTTCTGCATATCTGGCATAACCAGCACTGGGGCTGTTGTCAATCTCTTTTTTAACTCCTGAAAGCTCGTCTCGCACTGTGGCGTCCAGGTGAATGTGATTCCCTTTTCCAACAGTTTAGTGAGAGGTCTCGAGATCTTGGAGAATCCCTCAATAAACCGTCGATAGTATCCAGCCAATCCCAAAAAGCTTCGAACTTCCCCGACATTTTCAGGGGTTTTCCACTTCTGGATATCCTCGATTTTGGCGGGATCTACGGAGATTCCTCCCTCCGAGATTATATGTCTTAAAAAGGGAACTCTCTTCAGCCAAAACTCACACTTGCTCAACTTGGCATATAGTTGGTGTTCTCTCAGCCTCTGTAACACCAACCTTAGATGTTTCTCATGTTCTTCTTCATCTTTGGAGAAGACGAGAATATCATCTATGAAAACCACCACAAATTTGTCCAGATATTCCATGAATACCTTGTTCATGAGGTACATGAAATATGCCGGGGCATTGGTTAGCCCAAAAGGCATGACAGTGTATTCATACAGTCCGTACCGAGATACGAAAGCTGTCTTGGGAATATCTGATTGCCTTATCTTGAGTTGGTGGTACCCCGACCTGAGATCAATTTTCGAGAACACACAAGCTCCCCTCAACTGATCAAACAAGTCTTCAATGCGGGGTAATGGGTACTTGTTCTTGATGGTTACCTCATTCAAGGCACGGTAATCCACGCATAACCTTTGGGTTCCGTCTTTCTTGGGCACAAATATCACCGGAGCTCCCCATGGTGAGGAACTAGGGCGAATATACCCCTTCTCCGTCAATTCTCTCAAATGATCCTTGAGCTCTTCTAGCTGCTTAGAGTCCATTCGATAAGGTCTCTTGTATATCGGGGTTGTTCCCGGTACTAGCTCAATTGCGAATTCCACGTCACGGTCGGGAGGCATACCTGGCAATTCCTCCGGAAAAACATCTGGATATTCCCTGATAGTCTTGATTTCCTCAACTTTCACCTCCACTTGATTTAATTTAATGTCCCTCCTAGGCTCGCGTATTGTTATGAACTTTACTCTGGTGCCACTGGGGTGAGTTAGTTCCACCGTTCTGGTCGAACAATGGATGATTCCTTTATGTTTGGTCAACCAATCCATACCCAAAATAATATCTATCCCTTGCGAATCTATCACTATGAGGTTAGCCGTAAATACTACCCCATTAATGTCTAGGTTCACTTTGGGACACACTTGTCTTGTCCTTATTTCTCCACCTGGAGAGTTTACGGCTAGCATATGGTTCATTTGTGTGGTTGCTAGGTCATGCTTCTTAACAAACCCTTGAGCAATGAACGAGTGGGTAGCACCAGAATCAAACAGCAGAGTTGCAAGATGTAAATTGGCAGGAAACTTACCAACTACCACGTCGGGTGCCTCTTGTGCTTCCTCCATAGTGACGTGGTTCACCCGTCCTCTCATTACATTCTGCTGTTGTGGCGGCGCAGGCTTCTTCTTTGGGCATTTATGGGCATAGTGCCCCACTTCACCACAGCTGAAACATTGCACCCCAATCTTAGATGTTGGGCCCTTGTTGTCTTGGGGTTGGTTTGAGGGTCCTTGCACTGCTGGTCGAGGTGGATATGCGGGGCGAGGCTGCTGCGCAAACTGACGTTGCGGCTGTGCTGGTGCTGCAGGAGGCCTGTAGTTTGGGTTGTACCCTCTTGGTGCTGAATAGGATACCGCAGCACGGTTCGTCTGCCCCGTAGGTTGCTGCATCATACGTGGGCGGGTGTTGCTCCCTGAGGCTTGATGTGACCACCCGGCCTTCCTCTTATTCTCATTTTCTAGGGCCTTTAGCTTCCTTTCTACCACAAATGCTCGGTCCACCATCTTTTGGAAGCTTTCATACTCATTGGAGGACATTGCACACTGCATCTATGCGGTAAGTCCTTCCACGAAACAATCTTGTTTCTGCTCATCAGTCTCTATGTCTCGTGGAGCATAACGGGATAGTTGAGTGAATTTAGTGAGGTATTCCCTCACCGTCATGTTTCCCTGGTGCAGCCCCAAAAACTCCTTCCTCTTGTTTTTGAGTTCACCTCTTGGGATGTAATGGTTGCGGAAGCTACGCTTGAACTCTTCCCAAGTGATGTTCTCAGGGTCATGATGGGCGGCCACATAGGCGGTCCACCAATCAGCAGTAGGTCCATGCAATTGATGAGAGGCAAACAGCACCCTCTCATACCCTTGGCATTGTATTATCCTCATCTTACTTTCAATGGTCTTCAGCCAATCATCTGCCTCCAGAGGTTCAGCAGCACTTGCAAACTTTGGAGGTTGAGTTCCTAGAAACTCACTCAACCTTGGTTGGCGTGGTGCAGCTTGTGTAGGTGGAACTTGATGCAAGTTGGCCACCACTTGAGTCAAGTTCTGGATGAGCTGATTTTGATTCTCCAGCATTTGGTGGAGAGGATCAACTTCTTCACGGCGACCACCCCTGTCCTGGCCTCCAGAAAGATGAGGGTTGCATGCCTCATCGTTGTTGTTGGCGGGGTTGGCAGCACGTCCTTTTCCTCTTCCGGCCATCTGGCAGAATCCACCAATGTTAATTGGAAATCATTTAGTATCATCTTACTATTTTCATTTGTGTGTACTTTGAGGTGTTAAGGCTTTGTTAAAATTTTACTAGGGTTTATATCTCACACCAAATAAATGTACTATTATTTCCTGTGGGTTCACACACCAAAGCAAAACAATTTGAAGACGAGGCTGTGGACAATTGCTCATGGCTTCCACAACTCACGTCACACACCAAGCATCATCACACCATTAACTACGTAACGACTCGACTACTCGACCTCTTGCTAGCTAGGGAAAGACTCTACACTACTCGTCCTCTTGAGCTGGCTCCTCGGGATCTTCCTCCTCATTTCGGCTACCTTCTGACTCTGCTTTGGGTGGGGAGGCTGCTGGTGGAGAAGTGCGACGACGCCTGATCGCTCGGCGATCCGGGGAGTCAGGAGTCCATGTATCACTCACGGTGACACACAGTTCATTCCCATCTCCTCTTTCTCTCGCCTTTAAGCAGGCTCGCAGCAGCGCCTCCGTTTCCTTCAGGGTGTCTCGGACATCCTGAAGCTCTTGTTGACACTCCTGCAGTCGAGTGCTGAGCATAGCAGCATCCTCCAAGCACAAGTCCATGTGCTCATGGGAAGTTCCTTGCTGCACCGGTGGGTACTTGTACTCCGTGGTACCACTCTCACGTTGGAGGACATACATGTACTCAGTTTTGTCCAAGTGGCGACGATAGATGTGTCTCTGGCAGGTGATGGCCTCCCAGGTGACATCTTTCTCCGCGTCAACTTGTGTTGCTCGACAAGCTGGAGAGTGGTGAATCTTAAGCAGTTGATTCTCGTGTATAATCCTCATCTCCGAACTCCATTCTTCCCTCTTCTCACGGATGGTCCTGGTGGAGTTATAGTGGATGATTAGCTTGCCCGTATTGCCGGCGGCTTCGAGCATACGCCGAAGACGGCGCAATAAGCCTCCTACTGCCAATCCGTAGGAAAGGTACGTCACCGGACGGCTTTCCTCTCTTTCGGCAAGGGCAACTACGGGAACTCTCCCTCCTGTGGACTTACGAGCGGTGCGGATCATGCGAACCATCTAAAACAAAAGAATTTAAAATTAGGTTAGATAAATTCCCAAACAAAAATCCTATTTTGAATGAAAGTTGGGGTAAGATGAAGAAAATGACTCCTTTAATAACACTTTTCCACCCACACCTTGGAAAATAGTTTTTAAGAAAATAGGGCCCTTAAATACGTCCATTTCTACCTAGGTCCACGTTCCTACGGGCAACCTTGGCTCTGATACCACCTCTGTCACACCCGGTTTTTCCGAAGAAACAACCAAGTGAATATCACATGTATGCCAGGATCATTTTCTCATACATGTGATGACAAATAGTGAAGCATCATTTATTACAAGCCAGGTGTCGAATATAAATAAGTCTTACATCGCAAATGTCTCAATGGACACTAATGCTTCATCACAAGTAAATAAACTAGCAGCGGAATATTATTCTTTAGGGCTCCATCACAGGCGTTGCCCGGGGTCTTCATGAACCTAAAAACCTTCCTCGGGTCCAAAATCTTGGTCATTATACACCACCTCATTATCTTGACCTGAGCAGCAATATAAACCAACAAATATGCAAGGTTGAGTACCAATGGCACTCAGCAAGTGTGGGAAAATCATATCATGCATGGCTAGAACAAGGAGAGGTTGAACTCATGGTTAAAGCACTACGCAATTAACACCTATCACCTTAGCTTATTAAGCACCTACATTACTACAGAGGTAAAATGGTCCCAATCTCCCAACCCATTATCATAATCCAATAACCATAACATCATTTCCAATGTTAAGCTCCCCGCTTAACTTCCAAAACCATCGATCCTCTAATCATGAATAAGTCCAGGCCGCTCTTAACCGTGAGCACGGCTGTCAAGACAGTTTTAACTCTGCAGAGTTTGTACCACTGTACCCACAAGTAGTGATTTCATCCCCCGTTGCCGGGTGGACTAAAAGAACCTCCATTATGCCAGTGGCTACGATCCACATTCACACTTCCCAGGTGTGTAGCCAGGAGATCACTACGAAGCCTTTACAAAGGGATTCCCGACGAGCGTGGGCCCACTGAGGTTTCACCCCTAACAGCATACAAGAGGCTCCAACCCCGCTGTAGTGGCCCCCTCTTGAGCCTTGCGGTTCATATGGTAATCCAGCTGACACCTACTCCCCGCACCATCCAACACACCCATACTACGCCGGGGATACACCTAATTAATTGGCCAAGCTGCCCCATCTCAGCATGTGGTTGGCACTGTAAAGCCGGGTTACATGCTCCATGAACCGGTCCTTAGGATCCAGGCAAGTACTAAACACAAACCTAAGTCTCGTGCACCCAGCACACAACCAAAACATCCAACTTGCCTTGATCCCTACCTCTACATAACTCACAATGTCTCATTCAAGAGTATGGTAATATAAAATGATGATCTCATTTCCCAAATATCCCATTCTAAGCATGGCTAAGCAAATGCATGTAAATAAATGACATGACAAAATAAATTCCCAACCCAAGCTACAAGGAAACAAGGTAATGCAATTCTAGGGAAATTTCCTAGCATAGGTTTCATATTTCATTTGACAATGCAAATAATTCTATCTACACATCCTAGCATAGGATCAAAGTGGTCAAGGACACTTGCCTCCTTCTTGCTGCTCTTGAAATGGGTAGTCCTGATCTTGGAAAGGAATAACTTGCTCTTGAACAGGTTCTACTTCATACCATCACACATAGCAAAAGAAAAACAACAATCATAAGACATAGTTCACACTTCTTACTTCATACAAACCACACATTCATATTTATGAAATTCATTCACCATTATATGTGTTGTGGTTACTTTGTGTGTTGATCTGTGGCTTGCACACACTTTTATTTATATGTGTATGATTCCTACTTTGGTGTTCATATTTATACTTACATACTATATATATATATATATATATATATATATATATATATATATATATATATATATATATATATATATATATATATGTGTGTGTGTGTGTGTGTGTGTGTGTGTTTCAGTTTTAAATAAATTCCTTACATTAAACTACCAAGTATGTATGAAAAGTATTTTTCTTCTCCATATGTGCCTTCATAATTTCTATCAACCCTAAACTGAACTCTTTGGATTTTAAAAACTCCATTTATCATTTACTAGTTGCTATATTTTCAGATTTATATTCCTATGCATAATTGTGTATTTTATTATGAAACTAGTAATACACATCATCTAAACAGTATAGGTTTTGGTCCTAAATAATTTAATAACATATTTTGACCTTGGCCTCTGATGTAAACTATTTCATAATTATTTTCCCTATTTTTCTATAGCTATTCTTTACTTAAAAATGTGTCCCTATACTAAATAATGTGAATAATAAATGAAACACATTCATTTCAGCCCAAAATATATTTTTATCTCACTCCAAAGTTTCCTAAGTACTGAGAAAGTTTTTAATTACTTTTGACAATTATGTTTGTTCCACTTTTTAATTTTTAAACACTAGTTACATATTCAATTTTCTAAATTAAATACTAAACAGGGCTAAAATAATGAACTCACCCCATTACAGGGTCTATAATATTATTTTCATAATTTCCAGCGGTCTAGTTACACTTATCAGAGGTGTTTTTCCTAATTTTTATTAAGTCCAGGGGCTAAAACTGACTTTTAAATGAATTTACATGATTTTCTGGAGTTCCAGGGGCTAGATCTGAAGTTTCCGGGGCTAGCTCTCAATTCCAGAGAACCCCAGGGGGTAGCACGTAAGAATTCCAGTTTTTATAACGCGGGGCTGACGTGGACCGTCCGATTTTAAACCGACGGCTGAGATTATAACATCGAACCGGTATGCGGGGTTTTAAAGTCTACCGTGCGATTTAAAATAAACGGCGCACAAGCGGCCACGTCGCTCCGATCGAGCGCGGGCGGCGCTGCCGGCGGCGCACGGCGGCGGGAAGCGGCGATCTCGCCGGAAAGTTTCGGATCCGCGAGAATTCTACCTAGAACTGTGATCTTATGGCATAGATCGGTAGAGGGGAGGTCAGGGATCTCACCTCAGGGGTTTTCTCGAGCTCGGGGGTCCTGGAAGGTGATCGGCGGCGAGGTCCGAGGCAAAACCACGGCGAAGCTCGTCGGCGCTAGATTTACACCGTAAGTCTCCGAGTTTTCTGCACCTGCAAAGCTCCCCGGAGGCGGTGGATCAAGACCAGCGAGTTAGATCAGAGTTTCCGAGCTTAGATCGGCCAGAATTCACCGGCGAAGTCTCGGTGCTCACCGGAGTAAAAATCGGCGATCGCGTGGGAAAAACCGATCGGGGCTGGGGTTTTTATAGCCGGGGGAGGGCGGTGGGTCTGTTGCGATCGAGTTTGAGTCCTCTGGGACCAGAATTCGGGCTGCGGGACGCGGAAATCCGGTCGGTTGCGATCGCGCGCGCGGGAGAGAGTCCGGGGTCGCGGGGTTAGGGATGACAGGCGGGTCCCACCTGTCTGTGAGAGACAGCGCGGCGCGCGCGGGGGCGGGCTGGCGCGGGGAAACTGGGCTGGCTGGCGGGTTTCGGCCCACTGGCCGGTTTTTTTCCCGTTTCTCTTTTTCTTTTTCCATTTCTTTTCTGTTTTGAGTATAATTTGAATTCCAGTTTGAATTTGAATTTTTGCAAAACATGCAACACGTCCAAAAATTTTTAAATTCCCCTCTGAACATGGTTTAGAGTTTTGAATCAAAATTTGGGGTGTTACATTAATGGGGTAGTATTTACTGCTAACCTCATAGTGATAGATTCACAAGGGATAGATATTATCTTGGGTATGGATTGGTTGACCAAACATAAAGGAATCATCCATTGTTCGACCAGAACGGTGGAACTAACTCACCCTAGTGGCACAAGAGTAAAGTTCATAACAATACAAGAGCCTAAGAGGGACATTAATGGGGTAGTATTTACTGCTAACCTCATAGTGATAGATTCACAAGGGATAGATATTATCTTGGGTATGGATTTGTTGACCAAACATAAAGGAATCATCCATTGTTCGACCAGAACGGTGGAACTAACTCACCCTAGTGGCACAAGAGTAAAGTTCATAACAATACAAGAGCCTAAGAGGGACATTAAATTAAATCAAGTTGAGGTGAAAGTGGAGGAGATCAGGATCATCAGGGAATATCCAGATGTTTTTCCGGAGGAGTTGCCGGGAATGCCTCCTGATCGTGAAGTCGAATTCGCAATTGAGCTAGTGCCTGGAACAGCCCCGATATAGAAGAGACCTTATCGGATGGACTCCAAGCAGCTCGGAGAACTCAAGGATCATTTAAGAGAGTTGACGGAGAAGGGGTATATTCGTCCTAGTTCCTCACCATGGGGAGCTCCACTGATATTTGTGCCCAAAAAGGACGGAACCCAAAGGTTATGCGTAGACTACCGTGCCTTGAATGAAGTGACCATCAAGAACAAGTACCCATTACCCCGCATTGAAGACTTGTTTGATCAGTTAAGGGGAGCTTGTGTGTTCTCGAAGATTGATCTCAGGTCGGGATACCACCAACTTAAGATAAGGCAATCTGATATTCCCAAGACAGCTTTCGTATCTCGGTACGAACTGTATGAATACACCGTCATGCCTTTCGGGCTAACTAATGCCCCGGCATACTTCATGTATCTCATGAACAAGGTATTCATGGAATATCTGGACAAGTTTGTGGTGGTTTTCATAGATGACATTCTCGTCTTCTCCAAAGATGAAGAGAAACATGAGAAACATCTAAGATTGGTGTTGCAGAAACTGAGAGAACACCAACTATATGCCAAGTTGAGCAAGTGTGAGTTTTGGCTGAAGAGAGTTCCCTTCTTAGGACATATAATCTCGGAGGGAGGAATCTCCGTGGATCTCGCCAAAATCGAGGATATACAGAAGTGGAAGACCCCTGAAAATGTCGGGGAAGTTCAAAGCTTCTTGGGATTGGCTGGATACTATCGACGGTTTATTGAGGGATTCTCTAAGATCTCGAGACCCCTCACCAAACTGTTGGAGAAGGGGATCACATTCACATGGACGCCGCAGTGTGAGACGAGTTTTCAGGGGTTAAAGAAAAGAATGACAACAGCCCTAGTGCTAGTTATGCCACATATGCCGAAGAACTTTTTCGTGTACTGCGATGCCTCTGGAAACGGGTTGGGATGTGTTCTCATGCAAGAAGGGCATGTCATGGCTTATGCATCCCGGCAGCTCCGGAAGCACGAGAAGAACTATCCTACACATGACCTAGAACTAGCCGCAGTGGTACACGCGTTGAAAATTTGGCGGCTTTACTTGATGGGGAAGAGGACAGAAATATATACGGATCATAAGAGTTAAAGTACATTTTCACACAGCCAGATCTCAACCTCAGACAAAGGAGATGGTTAGAGCTAATCAATGACTTTAATGTGGGCATCAACTATCATCCTGGGAAAGCAAACGTCGTGGCAGATGCTTTAAGCCGAAAGGTGCAGGTCAATAGGTTGAGCTTGAAAGACATGCCTACGGAATTGAAGGACGAGGTTATAAGGCTCAATCTATGCCTGGTGAATAGTGGTGAAGCCATCGTCATGGAAGTGGACTCCATACTAGAGCGAGACATACGTGAGGGTCAAAAGAATGACGAGAAGATACAAGAAATCAGGCAACTCATCAAGGAAAATAAAGCCCCTGGTTTCAGAGAGGATGAACAGGGAAAGGTGTGGCACGGGAAAAGAATCTGTGTGCCAGAAGTAAAGAAGATCCGTGAATTGATTTTGAAGGAGACTCACGATTCTGACTATTCCATTCATCCTGGGAGTACGAAGATGTATCAGGACCTCAAGAGCAGGTATTGGTGGTATGGCATGAAGCGAGATGTCGCGGAACATGTTGCCCTATGTGACACATGCCAGTTGGTGAAAGCAGAACATCAACGACCCGCGAGATTATTGCAACCACTCAAAGTGCCGGAATGGAAATGGGAAGAAATCGGTATGGATTTCATAGTGGGATTGCCTAGGACCCAATCAGGGTATGATTCGATATGGGTCATCGTCGGCAGGCTAACCAAGGTAGCTCATTTTATCCCCGTGAAAGAAAGCTACAGCGGATCCAAATTGGCGGAGTTGTACATGTCAAGGATCGTGTGTTACCATGGAGTGCCAAAGAAAATAGTGTTGGATCGAGGGACACAGTTCACCTCAAGGTTCTGGCAGAAGTTGCATGAAACCATGGGAACCCATCTGAGTTTCAGCTCTGCCTATCATCCCCAAACTGACGGGCAGACGGAAAGGACCAATTAGATTCTTGAGGATATGCTGAGAGCGTGTGCACTCAAAAACAATCGGAGTTGGGATAAGAACTTACCGTATGCGGAGTTTTCCTATAACAACAGCTATCAGGCTAGTATGAAGATGTCACCGTTTGAAGCTTTGTATGGGAGGAAGTGCAGAACTCCCCTATTTTGGAACCAAACGGGGGAAAGTAAAGTGTTTGGTCCCGAAGTACTACAAGAAGCCGAGGCGAAAGTGAGGGAAATTCACAACAACTTGAGGATAGCACAGACACGACAAAAGAGCTATGCCGATGTTCGGAGAAGAGAGCTCGTTTTCAACGTGGGAGACTATGTCTATCTCAAGGTGTCCCTTATCCGAGGACTTCGTCGGTTCAAGGTGAAAGGGAAGTTGTCACCTTGATACATCGGACCCTTTCAAGTTCTGGAAAGGAAAGGCGAAGTGGCGTATCAACTAGAATTACCGGCTCGCCTATCGGATGTGCACGATGTATTCCATGTGTCACAACTCAAGAAATGTCTGAGAACACCTGAAGAGATGTTACCCATGAATGAGGTTGACGTAGCTGAGGATCTGTCTTATGCCGAGCAACCATCCAAGATTTTGGAGACAATGGAATGCCTCACAAGGAATAAAAGAATCCGGATGTGCAAGGTGCAGCGGAAGCATCACTCGGAAGAGGAAGCCACCTGGGAGCGAGAAGACGAGCTTAAGGCACAATTCCCGGAATTGTTTTCTTAGAACCACCAATCTCGAGGACGAGATTTCTTTTAAGGGGGGTAGAGTTGTAACACCCCAAAACCTGTTAAGAGGGGAATTTAAAAAAAATTTGGACGTATTGCATGTGGTGCAAAAATTCAAATTCAAAATGGAATTCAAATTAAACTCAAAACAGAAATGAAAAAGAAAAAGAAAAGGAAAAAAATAAACCTCCCCGGCCAGTGGGCCCAAACCCACCAGCCGGCCCACCCAACCCCCGCGCCAGCCCGCAGCCACGCGCCCGCGCACCTCTCGCAGACAGGCGGGACCCACCTGTCATCCCCGACCTCCCGCTCACGCCGACCCCGGACTATTCCCCACGCGCGCGCGATTGTAACCGACCAGATTTCTGCGTCCCTCAGCCCGACTCCCGGTCCTAGAAGACTCCAACTCGATCTAAACAAACCCGCCGCCCTTCCCCGGCTATATAAACCTCGGCATCTCCCTGTTTTTCACCCATGATCCGCCGTTTTTCTTCCGGTGAGAACCCGAGCTTCTCCGGCCAATTTCGCTCGATCTTCGCTCGGGATTTCTGATCTAACTCGCTGATCTTGATCCACCGCCTCCGGGGAACCGCGCAGGTGCAGAAAACTCGATGGTTTGCACTTCAAACACAGCGCTGACGAGCCTCGCCGTGAATTCACCTCGAACCTCGTCGCCGACCGCTTTCCAGGACCTCCGAGCTCAAGAAAACTCCCGAGGTGAGATCCCCGACCTCCCCTCTACCGATCTATGCCATAAAATCACGGTTTTAGGAAGAATTGACGAAGATCCGAAGCTCTCCGGCGAGATCGCCGCCTCCCGCCGCCATGCGCCGCCGGTCAGCGCCGCCCGCGCTCGATCAAAGCGACGTGGCCGCTTGTGCGCCGTCTATTTTAAATCGCACGGTAGAATTTAAATCCCCGCGTACCGGTTCGACGGTATAATCTCAGCCGTCTGTTTTAAATCGGACGGTCCACGTCAGCCCCGCGTTATAAAGGCCAGAATTCTTACGCGCTACCCCCTGGGGTTCTCGGAAAATGCGAGCTAGCCCCGGAAACTTCTGATCTAGCCCCTGGAACTTCAGAAAATCATGTAAATTCATTTAAAAATCAGTTTTAGCCCCTGGACTTAATAAAAATTAGGAAAACCCCTCTGTTATGTGTAGTTAGACCCCTGGAAATTCTTAAAATAATATAATAGACCCTGTAGTGGGGATAGTTTACCTTTTTAACCCTATGTGATATTAAATTTAGGAATTTGAATATGAGATTAGTATTTAAAATTTAAAAGATGGGACAAACACATTGTAAATTCAAATTAAAAACTTTCCTAGTACTTGGAAAACTTTGGAGTGAGATAAAAATAGATTTTTGGCTGAAATAAATCTGTCTAATTGATTATTCACATTTATTAGTTATAGGGACACATTTTTAAGTAGAGAATAATTCTGAAAATTAGTAAAATAAATGTAAAATAGTTCACATCAGAGGAGAAGTTCAAAAATATATTATTTAATATTTTAGACCCAAAACCTATTCTGTTTAGAGGAGGTGTCTTACTATTTTCAAAATAAAGTTCACATTTAGGCATAGGAAATAAATCTGAAAATATAGCAAGCTAGGTATGAATAACTAGAAAATGATAAATGAAGTTTCCAAAATCCAAATAATTCAGTTTAGTGTTGGTAGAAGGTTTGAAGACACATATGGAGTAGGAAAATACCTTCCATGCATACTTGGTAGCTAAAATGTGTATCAATTGAATATAAAGAATTTATTTAAATTGGAAATTCATATATAGTATGCCTACATAAATATGAATACAAAAGTAGAAATCATATGCACATGTTTAAAAGTGCATGTAAGCCCAAAATCAACACACATAGAGTAACCACAACACATACAAATGTGAATGGCTTTCATAAATGTGAATGTGTGGTTTGTATGAAGTGAAAGTGTGAACTATGTCTTATGGATTGTTGTTTTCTTTTGCTATGTGTGATGGTATGAGTAGAACCTGCTCCAGAGTAAGTTTTTCCCTTCCAAGAACAAGACTTTCCATTCCTAGAGCAGCAGGAAGAAGGCAAGTGTCCTTGACCACTTTGATTCTATACTAGGATGTGTAGATAGAATTATTTGCATTGTCAATTGAAAATATGAAACCCATGCTAGGATGTTTCTCTAGAATTGCATTACCTTGTTTCCTTGTAGCTTGGGTTGGGATTTATTTTATCATGTCATTTATTATTATACATATGCTTAGCCATGCTTAGAATGGGATATTTGGGATATGAGATCATCAGTTTATTTTACCATACTCTTGAATGAGATATTATGAGTTATGTAGAGGTAGGGATCAAGGCAAGTTGGATGCTTTGGTTGGTGCTGGGTGCACGAGACTCGGGTTTGTGTTTAGTACTTGCCTGGATCCTAAGGACCGGTTCATGGAGCATGTAACCTGGCTTTACCGTGCCAACCACATGCTGAGATGGGGCAGCTTGGCCAATTAATTAGGTGTATCCCCGGCGTAGTATGGGTGTGTTGGATGGTGCGGGGAATAGGTGTCAGCTGGACTACCATATGAACCGCAAGGCTCAAGAGGGGGCCACTGCAGCGGGGTTGGAGCCTCTTGTATGCTGTTAGGGATGAAACCTCAGTGGGCCACGCTCGTCGGGAATCCCTTTGTAAAGGCTTCGTAGTGATCTCCTGGCTACACACCTGGGAAGTGTGAATGTGGTTCGTGGCCACTGGCATAATGGAGGTTCTTTTAGTCCACCCGACAACGGGGGATGAAATCACTACATGTGGGTACAGTGGTGCAAACTCTGCAGAGTCAAAACTGTCATCACAGCCGTGCTCACGATCAAGAGCGGCTTGGACTTATTCATGATTAGTGTATGATGACTTTGGAGGTTGTGGATGTTAAGCGGGGAGCTTAACATTGGAAATGATGTTATGGTTATTTGATTATGATGATGGGATGGGAGATTGGGACCATTTCACCTGTGTAGTAATGTAGGTGCTTAATAAGCTAAGGTGATAGGTATTAATTGCGTAGTGCTTTAACCATGAGTTCAACCTCCCCTTGTTCTAGCCATGCATGACATAACTTTCCCACACTTGCTGAGTACCATCGGTACTCAACCTTGCATATTTGTTGGTTTATATTGCTGCTCAGGTCAAGATAATGAAGTGGTGTTTAATGATCAAGACTTTGGACCCGAAGAAGGTTTCTAGGTTCATGGAGTCCCCCGGGCAACGCCTGTGACGGAGCCCACAAGAATAATATTCCTCTGCCAGTTTATTTACATGTTATGAACTTATTATCGTCCATCGAGACGTATGCTTTGTAAGACATATTTATATTCGATACCTGGCTTGTAATAAATGATGTTTCACTATTTGTCATCACATGTATGAGAAAACGATCCTGGCATACATGTGATATTCACTCGGTTGTTCTTCGGAGAAACCGGGTGTGACAAGTTGTGAATAGCCCCTAAGAGCATTATATTCCCAATTGATAGATTGTGAAAGAGCCCGGGCTTGATCTTGGTAATCGCTCGGTGAGGGAAGGGTTGGAAAAGACCTAGTCCTTTATGGACTCCTCAACGAGGACGTAGATTCCTATGTGGAATTGAACCTCACAATAAATCGTGTCTCTTGGTTCCTTTACCTTCTCGCTCACTCACTAGAATTACTTGTTAAGCATTCGTCTTATTAACACTTGTGAATTGTTCCGCTGTCTTGCAATCGAATCATTCACAACTAATTAGTGAGATTGTTTGACTACTACATATTTTCCGCTTAAACAAACTTAAAAAGAAAACCTAAAACGCAACTTTATACCTAGACCGGACTAGTTCGGTCTGAGGACGGACTAGTCCAGCTTCCTTCAAGTTTAATCCACTGTTTGAAATAGTTTCAGGTTTTATTAGCCTATTCACCCCCCTCTAGGCAACTTTCAACGTGTCCCCTAGCTCCAAATCCGTCGATAAGAGCTCTGAAGCCATCAAGTGCCCCACGATCCGTCGTGAACCGTGGGTCAACGAAGTCAAGATAGAAATGCGCCGTCAGGCTGCGCATTCAAGGCTCGCGTCTTCCCCAGAAGCATGACGCACTACACACACCTCTGTCCTCTGCCCATTCGCCATTACGGTGACAGGACGGGGCGGCAAGGCGTGACGGCGGTACAGTGCCTCCCAACAGCACGAAGCCGCCCAAGTAGGGTGAGAAGACGCGGTGACAAGACGGTGTCTTCATCATCACCTGACACACGAACAGGGACTCTGAGCGTGCCAGGCGGCGGGACTTAACTCCCCCACCGATTGCTCTACTCAGAGTACAAAACCCTAGATCATGTATAGGGTTCACCTAGCTTCAGGGCCACGTGTCGGGCCCCAAGCCACATTGTAACCACCCCGGCCTTGGACTATAAAAGGATCGGGGTGACCACCTAACAAGGGGTTCATGATTCCGCATTCGCAACCCTCTCACGCACATACAAGCAAACAATACAACAAGCACCCCCGTGGACGTAGGGTATTATGCTTCGGCGGCCCGAACCATGTAAATGTCGATGTTCATCCGCTCACTCGAGCCCGGGTCGCATAGGGCGCCAAGCCCCCTCCGATCAAAGAACCTCGTGGGCTGCTTCCGTAGCAGGTCGGGATCATAGGAGTGTCGCAGCTCACACACTCCGACATATATTATTAGTAAGAATTCTACAACAACAACAAAACTTTTACCTTAAACAGGTTAAGTAGATTAAATATAAAACACAATCATAACACATAAAAAGAAAGAGGGGATACTAAACAAAATATGAGTAAACTAAAACTCTAATACATTAATTGCTGATGGTCATGCAGTACTATAAAGAGTCAAGTCTCTAAGTATATTTCGATTTATCTTACCGCCTCCTCTTATTTCAACCTTAACCGCACCATGTCCTTTCTATTATTTCCCTTACCCTTTAAGATCTCACTGTTAACTTAGTGCATATGTATTTGTTTGGACCGAAAGATTGCCCGAGATTTAGAGCGGAAGATGCTCAAATTGAGGATTATGCAGGAGAACAACAATCGGTGTCCTCTTCCTCAAAATCGTGGCTTTGAGCATCTCTATACTCGGACTTGAAGTGACACTCCTGAGCCTAATATCCCAGCTTCCCGCATCTTCGACACTACTCCTAAGTAATCTACCAAGCCTGGCTAGACCTCGTTCACTTGTTGCTACTACTAGAGGAGATGCAACGTAGGCTCCACTGGCGTAGGCCCATCCTTTATGGAGCTACGAGCTTCTCGTCAGTTTGCTTTCTGCTTCAATTGTGTCTCCCACCGCTCTTCATTAAGAAGCAACTTGTCGTCATAGTGTCACTAGAAATGAGTGAGAGACACAACTGAAGGAGGAGCTGGTTGCGCAAGCCCGTTAGCTCGTCGAGGATGAGATGACGATAGAGGCACCTATGATGTAGCTAGCCTAGAGGCAACAATAAACGCATAAGGATTGGCATAGGCCTCGGGATCCAAGCCTAAGATGTGAACAAAAAGGACACAAGGAGTGCCACACCAAGCCAAACAGGAAGATGCTCAAGTCGTGGATATTCAGAAGAGCGACAACATGTGTCATCTTTCTCATAATCCTCGCTCTAAGCATCTCTCTGCTACACTTCAATGAGAAGAAACTTATCGACATGGTATCACATGGAATGAATAGGAGGCACAACTAAAGTAGGAGTGGATTTTGCAAGCCTGGTTGTTCATCAATGACTGGCTCACGATAGAGGCGTCCAACATGGATCTTGAGAGGAGGCACGTGAGCACATAAGTAATGGTTTGGGCCAAAATATTTCCAGAGATCAGAGCTAGAGATGTGGAAAGCGAGAACAATGGGGATAGGGAGTGTCACATAAAATCCAAGAGACATGCTCAGATCGAGGATTATGTGGACGAGTGACAACATTCGTAATCTTACTCATTATCGTTACTCTAATCATCGCTCTTCTTGGAATTGGAGCAATACAACTTGGCCCAGTATTATCGCTTCCAATATCTCTAACACTAATCTCTAGCAATCTACTGTTTCTTGCTATACATCGTATGCTCTCTATCGTTACTCCGTGAGCTGCAGCGTAGGCTCCTCTGCCGCAAACCCTTACTTGATGAAACGATGAGCTTTTTGTCGACCCGCTTCTGCTTTAGTCGTGTTTTCCACTGGCCTTGAGAAGTGAGAGGCACAAGTGAAGGAGGAGCGGGTTTTGCAATCCCGTTGGTTCATTGACGACGGGCTCACGACAAACATGTACACGATGGAGCTCAAGGGGGCAACGGTGAACACATAAATACTGGATTGGGCTAGCAGATTTCTATAGATCAGAGCTGGAGATATGGAAATTGGGGACAATGGAGATAGGGAGTCTTGCACAAAGGCCAAACGAAGAGATGCTCAAATTGAGAATTATGTGGATGAGCGACAATATTTGTCATCTTCCTTATAATATTTACTCTAAGCATCTCTCTTCCTAGACTTGGAGCATCACTCCTTAGTCTAATATTCTTGCTTCCCACAACTCCAACGTTAATCTATAGCAATCTCTAGGGCCTTACCAGACTTCATACACTCGCTACCGTTACTCAGTGGGATGTAGCGTAGGCGCCTCTGACGTAGAGCCATCCTTGAAGAAAAGGTGATCTTTTCATCGGCCTACTTTTTCTTCAGCCATGTCTTCCACTGACCTTCCGTGAGAAGCAACTTTCCGTCATGGTGTCAATTGGGATGAGTGGGAGACAAAACTGAAGGAGGAGTGTTTGCACTAGACTGTTGGTTCATCAAGGACGGGCCTAGAACAGGCATCCATGATGGAGCTCACCAAGTGGAAATGGTGAGCACAAAAGTATTGGTTTGGACCGAAAGATTTCTAGAAATCGGCTAGGGATGTGGAAAGAGAGAACGACGGGGATATGGATTTTTGCACCAAGTGCAAACGGGTCAATGCATAGATGAATGATTATGTGGACGCGTGACAATAGTTGTCATCTTCATCAGAATCTTTACTCTAAGCATCCCTCTTCTTGGATTTGGACCAGCACCCCTTAGCTTAGTATTCTTGCTCCCCTCATCTCTAGCACTAATCTCTAGCAATCTTACGAGCCTTACCAGATCTTGTATGCTCGTTACCGTTACTCTGTGAGATGCAGCGTAGGAGCCTATGATGTAGACCCATCCTTGACGAAACAATGATCTTTTCGTTGGCCCACTTCTTTTTAGTCCTGCCTCCCATTGACCTTTAGTGAGAAGCACCTTGTCGTCATGGCATCACTTGGGATGAGTGGATGGCACAATTTAAGGAGGAGCGGTTTGCGCTAGACTGTTGGTTCATCGAGGACGGGTTCAAGATATAGGCGTCCACAATGGAGCTTGCTAAGTAGAAACGGTGAGCACAACAGGGATAAGGATTCTCGCACCAAGTCCAAACAGCGAGAGATGCTCAAATTGATGATTATGTGGACGTGCAACTATAGTTGTATCTTCATCATAATCCTTACTCTAAACATCCCTTTTCTTACACTTGGAGCAACACTTAGCCCAAAATTTTCCTGTTCTCGCATCTCCGTCACTAATCTCTACCAATCAATCGGGATTTACCATACATAGTTTGCTCGGTATCGTAGAAGGTGAGCTCCAACGTAGGCGTGTTTTATGCACGCCCATGCTTGATGATTCAATGAGGTTTTCCTCAGCCCGCCTATCCTTTAACCCTCCCAGTACGCTTCAGTGATAAATAAAACTAGCCGTCATGGTGTCACCTGGGATGAATGTGAGGCATAACTTAAGGAAGAGCGGGTTTGCAAGATTGTTGGTTGATCGACGACGAGCTCATGAGAGGCGTCAATGATGGAGCTCGAGAGGCGAAACAGTGAGCACACAAGTATTTGTTTGGGCTAAAAGATTTCTAGAGGTCAGAGTTGGGTATGTGGAAAGCGAGGACAATAGGTATAGCGAGTGTCGCACCAAGTCCAAACGGGGAGATTCTCATATCGAAGATTATGTGGATGAGTGACAATATTTGTTATCTGACTCATAATTTTTACTCTAAAAATACCTCTTCTTGGACTTGGAGCAACACAACTTAGCCTAATATTCTCGCTTCCTGCATCTCCAATACTAATATCTAGCAATCTCGCATGCCTTACTATACCTCGTATGCTTGCTACTGTTACTACGTGAGATGTCGTGCCTCTAAGGCATACCCATTATTAACAAAACGATGAGGTTTTCGTTGGCCCGCTTCTGCTTCAGTCGTGCCTCCAACTAGCCTTCCGTGAGAAGCAACTTGCCATCATGGTGTCACTTCGGATGAGTAGAGGACACGACTAAAGGAGGAGTAGTTTGCTCTAGACTGTTGGTCAATAGGGGACGGGCTCAGGATAGAGGAGTCCACGATGGAGCTCGCCAAGTGGAAACAATGAGCACAAAATTATTGGTTTGGGCCGAATTATTTCTAGCGATAAGATCTGGAGATGTGCAAAGTGAGGACAACAGGGATAAGGAGTGTCGCAACAAGTCCAAACGGGAAGATGCTCAGATGGATGATTATGTGGACGAGCAATAATAGTTGTCATCTTCACCATAATCATTACAATAAGCAGTCCCCTTCTTGGACATGGAGCAACACCCCTGAGCTTAATATTCTCGCTTATCACATCCCCATAACTAATCTCTAGCAATCTTTTAGGTATTACCAGAACTAATTTTCTCGCTACTGTTACAAGATAAGCTGCAGCTTAAGCGTCTTTGATGCATGCACATGCTTACAGAACTGATGAGCTTTTGACCATCCTGCTTTAACATCCCCACTGCCCATTATTAAGAAGCAACTTGCCATCATGGTGTCACTTAGGAGAGTAGCAGGCACAACTGAAGGATGAGCAAGTTTCGTAAGCCCGTTTGTTACTCGACGACGAGCTCATGACAAAGGCGTACAAGATGGAGCTCGAGTGGCAGCAATGGTGAGCACATAAGTACTGGTTGTTATATTGATTGGATCCTAGTGGCCATAAATTCGTGGGTAGACTAAGTGTCTAGTCAATCAAATCAGAATCCAATATAGGATTAGAGAGAGAGATGAAAAGTACCTGTAAGGACGAGGTGGACGAGATCACGAGAGAGCTTGGTGTGGCGATGAATTGACGACGACGACAGCCGGAGGCGACGACGAAGGGCGTAGCCGTGCTGGGGCCTTCCCCTCAATACTGCACCCTCATCGATCGGGTGATTGATATTATGGAGTCTGGATGTGAGAACCACCCTTTCACTTTCCAACTCTCCTCTATTTATAGGGCACAAGTGAGAGGGGGCCCACAACCAAATGGGTTGTTTTATGCTTCTGATCAAAGCACCTAATGGGCTGGAGCAAAGCCAGCTGGAGATCAAATTACATTCTCCCCTTTGATCTCCACAAATCAATTTCTGAGCTAAAACTTACACTTTCTTAAACTAAACTTAGTGTCTACTTCTTCACGTTCGATATATAGAGTACATCACATCAAAATAGTCAGTTACGCACTATCTAACTTGATAACCACAATACACCTTGCATTTTAAAATAAACCTTAATCTTAGTTTGGCCCCTTAGTATCTAAAGATCATAGACTTTACCTTAAACCCCATGCTAGCTATGTGTTCTCCAAACACACTGGGTGGTAAGCCTTTTGTTAAGTGGATCCACAAGTATTTGCTTGGTACTTATGTGCTTAATACTAATAATATAATTCTAGATTTTCTCCTTCACAACATAGAACTTAATGTCAATGTGTTTGGCAGCACATTTGACTCGTTGCTTTAGGAGTAAAACAACTTAAGTGGTTTTAACGCTTTCGACCACTCTTAAACCGGGTATAGTAATATATGTGCCTGCTCGACGGCCTCATACATAATACAAATTTGGTATGCATCATTCATGATGCAATGACCGCTCGTTTGGAGCTTTTTCACAATAAAAGCTCCAACTGCGAGTGTTAACAAATGATGTGGATTTTACTATACATCTCGCAGAAACTAAGTCTTAATAGCCCCAATATCTCATGGACATCAATTCTTACTCAACTTATCATGAGGCCTTAGTCACTTGCAAAGCTACAAGAAATTCTAACCTATATTCCAATGATCTATATCTGGATTGGATTACTAATGCCAAAAACATCCCGGTTAATTAAACTACGTCAAGGTGAGTTATTGATTGAGCAAACTTTAATCTTCCGACAGCAAAAGCATATGGAAACGATTTTATTTGATCGATCTCTTATTGGTTCGCAAACTAACCACCTTGACTATTAGAGCACGCAAGAACTTATACTCATGCATACTACACTTTCTTACAATTATTGTAGATATGCATTATGCGATTGTTCTAATACCCCTTACTATATCTCAATGAATCTTAATTCCCATTACATAGGAAAAATCACCAAGATCTTTATTCAAAAATCTAAGGACAAAACACTTATCACTAATAGTAGATCTACATTACTGCTTACAAGAGTCATGTCATCCACGCACTAAGAAAAGAAAAATAAATTTTTCTCTTTCAAACTCAATGTAAATGTAATTTTCCTTCTTATCATCCTAGAAAACCCAAATCTTATTATAATTCTTTCAAATATGAGATATCACTACTTAGACACTTACTTCATCGAGAAATGGATTTTCTTTCAATAACTCATATTTTCGTTGAGTCATGTGGACATTTTTATGTACATCCCTATTGAGAAATGTATTCTTTAAATACCTCCGGTATAATGTGTCACTAATGCCAATATTCTTACCTTATTGAATTTCTCAAGATTTTCTTTGGAGTCACATTTACTCTTGTAGACCCATTACAGTCTACTGATTTGGCTCCTTAGAAAACTAATGATTCTTAAATCTCTGGAATGAGTAAGAATCACTCATGGCTTATTCAAATAATGTGGGATCATCCTCAATTTGAATTTCTTAACAGTTTGTTGGCTCATAATAATCTAAATGAGGTTGTCGTCACTCTTCATCATTATTAACCACTAATGATGAAGAATCAACCACGGTTATTGTTACAACAATGTCTTACATTGTTGGCATAAAAACATCAATGCGTCCTAAAGAATGACTCTTGAAAATATAATTTGGTTACAAGCACCACTTATTTTCAAGGTCAATGTCTTTAGACACCAAACTCTTCCTGATTTGGTCGTCTTCTTACTCTTAGAAGACGGCATGTTCTTATTTCAAACAATAGAAATGGGAAAACTTATTCTTATTAGATAGCCAACAAAATAATAACTTGTTCACTTAATATCGATCTTACCATCATTTGGATTTCTTAAGTCCATAACTCATATGGTGTTTTTTAACCACCAACTTAACAATATCCAATTAAGAACAAGAATTTAATTGGTGGAGTGGAATAACTTAATATGAATCTTACCATATAACTCAAGACTGAATAAAATGTCCAAGATATAGCCACAATTCTTAACATTTTGGATATTAGACCATAATAGTATTGCCCTTTATCTTAGAGATCATTTTTACTGTAATGCATACAATACATCGTTATGAATCTGAAAGAATGTCAAAAGTCTAAAAATATCTTTGTCTAATGATCTTACAACCCCCTCTCGAAATATGGCATGAGCATGTCAAGATTTTGGAGACGATTCAGAAAACTTACATACGAGGAGATATTCATATCACTTAATTTAGATTATTAAAACATCTCTTAATACTAAGGAAGTACTTTCTCCTATTTTACAGTGTTTCTCAGTTCATAAAAATCTTTTTTGCGTCTCTATATAAGGATTGACATGATACTTAAAGGAAAGATTAGAATTATGTTTGAAAATAATTCTTTTCTTACCAATGCGTTTAACCAGTTTGATAAAGCCAAATGGTCAATACTTACTATTTATCTTTACATGAGTTTCATGTCTATTTACTTAAGTTATGAGGTCGTACTACACATCTCAAGAACGTGCTCTTATAATTTACCATTACAAAATCTTTTCGTAAACAACTACTCTAAAGGGGTGCTAGTATACGTATTTAAAAAGTAGTGAACTGATTCTACAATCTTAATGGTCTATTAGTAATGTTGAGTTTTGATATTGCTCTCCTTATGGACTCAACTTATTTATATCTCTCAAAGATATGAGAAACTTATTAATAGTGTATGGTATACACCAAAATTTCCCTGTCAAGTGACTTAATTTCTAAAATCAAAATGAAAGGCATGAAAAAACTTTAATCATCTGAGAGAACAAATTCAGAAAAGAACGTGAATCAATCTTAAATATAATTACTTAGTCTTTAACAAAATATGCATTCATTAATTCAATATTGGTCAAATTAATCACACATATTACTTAATATCTTACTCATAATTGACTTATTTGAGCAAAGCATGATCATGAATAAATGTTTGTAAAATAAAGCATATATAACGAAACAAAAATATTCAAAACACATTAAAACTTAGAATTTTATCTTTCACGTTGACTACTTGATAAAATTTAACTTAACAATATAATCAACATATAAATATTGTGTTTTGTCTTTCATGTTGATTACTTGACAAAATACAATACTAAAATATCTTAAAACGTAAAATTTTATCTTTTACGTTGGCTACTCGACAAAATTTAACTTAATAATAGAACAACAAAACTATGTTTTGTCTTTCACTTTGACTACTTGACAAAATACAGTATTGAAAATATTTTAAAAAATAGGAAATTTTGTTTTTCACGTTGGCTACTAGACAAAATTTTATATAACAAAATAATTATCATGCTTGCCCAATTATTCTTTTAATTAAACATTCATTGTTAGATATAATTTAATTAAAATAATACTTAATGTGACAATTTAAAGTAGCAGAGGAAGCTTACTAATTACTTGCTACACTTAATAACTCAATAATCTCATATCATATACAATACTTAATGATACTTATAATTCTACTAAAATTATGTATATCCACATCATGAACATCCAAAATTTAATCAAAACTTACTAATATTAATCATGATGATTTCATCATCAAGGCCACTTAACTAATTTTCTAATTAAATCTTTCCGTTGGTTCTGATTTAATCAAAATATCAACTTTTTGAGCCAATAATTGAACGCAATTACTTAATGTAGTTACCATTAATTCTACACCACTGATGGACAAAAGTAGAAAATTCTTAGATTAACTTAATGACTCATTAAATCATAGTAAATTTTATCAATAACGTTGGTTAGAAGATAAAATTACTATGCTAAATCAATACTTAATAATTATCTTAATCAAATTTTCACGTTAGTGAATATTTAATCAGATTACCTACTAAAAATATTAACATAGTGGAAGCATTACTAAACTGAGAAAAATGTCTCATACTTAATGCTGACTTACAAATCAATATAATCTTGGATGACTTAGTTTCTAAATTACAACAATTATTTTAGAAAATCTTATTTATACTTTTTACTAATTTCCAAATCACAATAATTTGGAATTCTAATATTCTATTTATTTCCAAGTGGCGTGAAACTCTTCCCAAACATAGTAAATTTCTAACTTATTGCAAGCTCTTAATTTAGAAAACATAATCTTATCACTGAGATTTTTTCAAGTTATAATGATTTGGAATCCATAGCACTCCACTAAATTCTAAATCACATGAGATCGATGGACTTAATTTTCAAATATAATAATTTAAATTCTTAGTACTCCACCAATTTCCAAACATAAGAAAATTTTCACATCAACAAAATATTATTTACTGAATGTATACAAAATAAGAGAACAATGCTAAAAAAATTGTGTACACAATGTTTTAACAAATCAATTAAGAATCTTCTCAGTTTACAGTGCCGCGGCCCAAAATATTCTGGCTCAAAATTAATTTATTTTTAACAAAATCATCCCAGATAGAATACCGGCCCATGGCCAGCATGGCTTACATGCTCGCTAGCCACCACGCAACCGAATGCCTGGACCGAGATTTTTACTGCCCACTTGGGCCGTTCTCCAGCCCGACGCCCATGGACCTTTAATTTTTACGATGGTTCAGATTGAGCGCCGCAGAAAAAACAAACCGTTGAAACCTTATCTTCTTCCCTTCCACGTTCCTCCCGAATCTTGCGCATCAGAGAGAGCGACGGCGCACCACGGTGCAAGTCTCGGTCCTGATCAGCCTTTTACGGCGGCAGGTACGCGCTTTTACGCCATCGGTGCGAGGCTCCAGGGACGCGGGCGCAGCCGCAGGCGCGAGGACGTGGGGACGTGCTGCACGCCAGGCAGGACCGCAGGAGTGGAGCGGAGCGCCCAAGGCGCTCGACCCGGCGCGGTAGCGGGAAGTGCAGCGGCAGCAGGCGGGCGCGAGGATGCACGCGTCGGCGCATAGAGCGGTGGGGCTGCCGGAGACTGAAAATCGTTCTGCTACTCGGTCAGGAGCTACTGACCAGCAAAGCGACCCAGGTGACTGAGGCACTGCTGTTGAAGGGTGCGCGGCGCTGAGCGGGATTGAGCACCGCGCTATCCCGCGGGCTAGCGCCCAAAGACCGAGGAGATGTTCTGAGGACTGACGCTGTGATTGCTGCAGGATTTGGAAGGGCTGATGAACTGAGGGGATGCAGCGGAGGGGTGTCAAGAGATCTATGCGGCTGGCAGTGGAAGACACATGGCTCGCGGCTGCGCAGGACTAGCGACGCCGACGGCAACCCGACAATTAAATCCTGATCTATTTCTGATCTGATTTCTTTCTAATTTTCTGAGTTTCTTCCCCGATCGGATTTGGCCTACTAGACCTGCTCTGGTTACCATTGTTATACTGATTGGATCCCGGTGGCCTTAAATCTGTGGGTAGACTGTCTAGTCAATCAAATCAGAATCTAATATAGAAGAAGGTAGAGAGACGAAGAGTACGTGTAAGGACAAGGTGGACGAGATCACCACAGAGATTGGTGTAGCGATGAATTGACAAAGACGACGGCCGACGAGCAATGGAGTAGCAGTGCTGGGGTCTTCCCCTCGCTACTGCCTCCTCATAGCTTGGTGACTGATATTATAGTCTGGATATAAGAACCACCTTTTCACTTTCTAACTCTCCTCTATTTATTGGGCACAAGTGAGAGGGGCCTACAGCCAAATGGGTTGTTTTGTTCATCCGATTAAAGCACCTAATGGGCTGGACCAAAGCCAGCTGGAGATCAAACTTACACTGGTTTAGTCCAAAAAATTTCTACAGATCAGAGGAGATGTGGAAAGCAAGGACATCGGAGATAGGGAGTCTCGCACAAAGTCCAAATAGGGAGATACTCAGATGAAGGATTACGTGGATGAGCGAAAATATTTGTCATCTTTCTCATCATCTTTACTCTAAACTTCCCTCTTCTTGACATAGAGCATCACTACTTAGCCTAATATTCTCGCTTCCCGCAACTTCAACACTAATCTCTAGCAATCTTCCGGACCTTACCACACTTAGTATGCTCACTCACATTACTGCGTGAGAAGCAGCAGAGGCGCCTCTAACACAGATCCATCCTTGACTAAACGATGAGATTTTTGTCGGCCCGCTTCTTTTTCAATCGTGCCTCCCACTGACCTTAAGTTAGAAGCAACATGTCATCATGGTGTCACTTGGGATGAGTGAGAGACACACCTGAAGGAGGAGCAGTTTGAGCTAGACTGTTGGTTCATCGAGGACGGGCTTAGGACAGGCGTCCACAATGGAGCTTGATAGGTGAAATAGTGAGCATAAAAGTGTTGGTTTGGTCCGAATGATTTCTAGAAATTAGAGCTGGGGATGTGGAAAGAGAGTACAACAGAGATAAGGATTGTCGCAACAAGTCCAAACGGGTAGATGCTGAGATGGATCATTATGTGAACGAGCGACAATAGTTATCATCTTTATCATAATCTTTACTCTAAGCATCCCTCTTATTGGATGTCACGCCCGGTACCTGCAACAGTCACCAAGCGTACTCCCGTGTGTGCCAGGATCAAGTCATTTCACACACGAGATGAATAAGAGCAACGTATCATTAATAATATTAAGCCAAGTGCGGCGATTACATCAACCGAGTACATAAATGCCTCAAAAGCCCAAAAGAAAAGTACATCATGACGGCGGAAAATCTAAAGTGGGCTCCACAGGCGCCGTCCGGCGGTACGCCAGCCTAGATCTGCGCATCGGGGTCGAAGCCGTCATCCACGTCATCCTCAGCGGCCTCCTCGGGTCCTGAGCAGCACGAAAAAGAAAAGAGGCAAACGCCTGAGTACAATGATGTACTCAGCAAGTGTGGGAAAGTTTATGCATGATGAGGCAAGTTACAAGGGAGGCTTGACACGGCTATTGCACTACACAACCTATTCCTTAGCTTTATTAAGCGTCCTATTTGTTTAGTGACATTCCCGCCCAACCCATACACATCTCCAGGTGATCTCCACTATCACCATAACCTCAACCCAAACCACCAACTCCCAAACCATACCAAACCAACCCACACTAATCATGAGAGAGTTACCAGCCCGCTCTTGACCGTGAGCACGGCTGTCTAGACAGTTTTGACTCTGCAGAGTTTGTACCCTTTACCCACAAGTCGTGTTTTCATCACCCGTCGGCGACTCAAGAAACTCCTTTCCGCCCTCTCACACTCCCTATGGTGTGGGGCCAGGAGTACACGACAAGGCCTTTACATTGCACTACCCAACCCGTGCACACCCGCTAAGGATTCACCGCTGCGGCACTCTGAAACCTCTGCCGCAGAAGCCCCCTCTTGCGCCACTTACACATCTCTCTGGTGTACACAAGGAAAGATAGGAACAACTTAATTGGCCACACTGCCCCATAACAGTTCTTGTGGTGGCACTGTATAAGCCAGTTGACAGGTCTCACGAACCGGTCCTTAGGATCTACGCAGGCTAACTAACCACAAACCCGAGTCTCGTGCACTCAGCACCCACCGTAACCCACCAGCCTGCTAGATCCCTACACTACCCACCTCATACTCATATCACCACATACATTACCACATATATATATACCACATATATATATCTCCACACAACATCTCAATGATCATGATAATATAACATTAATACAAATTACTCCCATCCCATCTACTAAGCAGGGCTAAGCATGAAAATAATGACATGAAGGTAAACCCTATACTACCCATCCCGGCTACAAGGCAAATATTGGAAATACTAGTAAACAACCAACACATGGGATTCAATTTAAGACCTAAGCATGCAATTCTATCTAAAATCCTAAAAAGGTGCAAAATGGTCAAGGGCACTTGCCTCTCGAGAAGTGCTGCTGCTCGGGGTCGTCGAAGTCTTGGTCTTGCAGGTCCAGTGTCGGCTCGGGGGCTAGTTTGAATCCATGTCGACCCAGATAGAAAATAGAGTAGCAAAGAACAAGTAAGCAAAAGTATTTAACATCCCCACACATTATTCATCAAGGTGTAGCATAAATCCCACTCCCTTCATCTTATTGTGTATATATTCCATGGGGGGGTGTTTTACATAGGTTAGGGATGGTTGTAGGCCCTAGTTGGATGTTTTAGCAGGTATGAGGACATTTTTGTATATATAATGTCTATTATTATTATTATTAATTTTTTTTTCAGTCAATACCTACACAAAGGTCAAGATATAATATGTGAAACCATAGAGGGGTGTTACTTCCATTTCAGCAACTACACTTGATTTTATATTAAAGTTACAGCCTATCACAGGGTCTAAAGTGTCATTTCAGCACCTATAGGGGCTCATTTGTTATATAGCAGAAAAACAGGGGTGTAAAAATGTTTAATCAGGACTTTCCAGGGATGTTTTGGTGAGTTTCCAGCAGGTCTTAGGGGTGGAAAGGTTAATTTTCAGAATATATCAGGGTTCAACAATAGTAACCAGAGGCTGCAGGGGTCTCTTATAAAATTACAGCCATGTTTAGGACAACAAAGGGTTGCAGGGGGGCTCTTATAAAAATTACAGCAATGTTTAGGACTGGAGCATGAGCTTCCTAGCACCTACAGGGATGTTTTTGCTTCCTGCCACCTTATTCAGGGACTTAGGGGTGAAAACAAAACAAGTAGGGGTCTAAAAGCATAAATAGAGCAGCCAGGGGGGGTCTTAAAAATTTTCCAGGGACTAAAAGGTCTTAGCAGGGGGGTCTTGGGGGCCTACAATTCAGTTTCCACTGATTTTCCTAATTTCCTGAGGGTCCAGGGTTCAGTCCGCAAACTACCGGGGCATTTTCACGTTAACTCCAAAGCTTCGGGGCCTGAGTGCAAACTTTCCCGCGGGAAAACGGGGATTTAACCCTAGTCGTCGGATCGGGCGCGAGCGGGCGAGATTTAAAAACCTCGAACCGTTACGCCCGATTTAATCTGAGCCTTCGGCTCCATATCGGGCGGCCCAGGGCTCCCTCGGCCGATACCGGTCTCCGGCGACCTCGAGCGCGGCGGCGCGCCATGGACGCGGCCGGAGCTCGGCAGCCCGACCGTTTCCAGCCTCTCTAGACCTAGCTACTCGTCGGAATCAACAAGGAGGGGGTCAAGGATCTTACCGAGGGGTCGTGCGTCGTCTGAAAAGGTCGAGTCGACGCTCCGGGAGGGGGGTAGACGCGTGGGGGTTTCGGTCGTCGTCGGGATCGGTGGGGGAAGATGCTCCTTCGTAGCTTTCTTGGCCTCGGCGCTCCCTGGGGTCCGGGGAAACCGACCCCGGCGTCAGATCGTGGAGAACCCGAAAGGAAACGAAAAACCATAGGGGTAGACGTGGGGGCTCACCGGAGATGGGTCGACCGGTTTTCTCGGCGCCGTTCCTCGGCTGGGGGGGGCGGAAGGGGGGTGATACGCGTCCTAGCAGAGGAGTAGAGGTGTTAGCCCTCGATCACAGTTGAGAACGGTACAGTGGAGCGCTGCTCACCGGAGAGGAAAGGGGGAGGGCGCTCGGCTCCCGTCCGCGGCGGGGAGTGGGAGCGGGGAGCGCGCTAGGGTTTTGGAGCGATTTTATAGGGCGGCGAGGGCGGAGGATCCGAGGGGGAGGAGGGCGACGTGGCCTCGCTTTCGGTTGGTGTGGCCAGGGTCTGTCGGCGACCGGCAGAAAAGTTGAGGAAGAGAGGGGGGGACCGCGGGGGGGGGGGGGGGGGGGGGGAGAAGAGCAACGGGAAGAAGAAAAGGAGGGGGAAGACAGGGGGCGGCTGACAGGTGGGGTCTCCGGATCAGTGGGAGAAGGAGGAGGTCGCGGTGGGCTGGGCCAGCTAGGGGAGAAATGGGAAATGGGCTGGGGAGAGGAAAGAAAGAAATAGGCTGGGGCCCAATTTTGTTATCATATACATTATATATGTATTTTTTTCCACTGTTTCCTTTGTTTCATTTAAATCCTAATTTTTAAACAGCTAGGTTCCACTTCCTTTAAAAGGGATTTGAATATTTCATATTATTATTATTTATATTTTTTATAAGGTGTTACAACACTCCCCCCCTCAAAAGAAATCTCGTCCCGAGATTTGAAGTGACTTACTTGAAGAGATGCGGATAGCTTGATTTGATATCTTCTTCTCGCTCCCACGTAGCTTCTCTCTCGGAGTGGTGCCTCCATTGTACCTTGCACATCGGGATCCTCTTGTACCTGGTAATTCTTTCTGACCTCTCGAGAATTTTGATGGGGCACTCAGTGTAGGAGAGATCCTCTTGCACGTTGATATCATCCAGGGGTAGTTGCTCCTCGGGTGCTCTCAGGCACTTTTTCAACTGTGAGACGTGGAACACGTCATGCACACCCGACAAGCGAGGAGGCAACTCAAGTTGGTAAGCAACCTCTCCTCTTCTACTCACCACCCTGAAGGGTCCTATGTACCGGGGTGCTAGTTTGCCCTTCATTTTGAAACGACGGAGACCTCGAATGGGAGACACCTTGAGGTACACGTAGTCCCCCACCTCAAAGGTCAGCTCTCGTCGGCGTGTGTCCGCATAACTTTTCTGTCTAGATTGCGCAGTTTTCAGGTTCCTGCGGATCTCACGCACTTTTTCCTCGGCAATCCTGAGCACGTCCGGGCCAAAGACTTGTCCTTCTCCTACTTCATCCCAGAACAGGGGAGTCCTACACTTCCTACCATACAGGGCCTCGAAGGGTGACATCTTCAAGCTTGCTTGGTAGCTATTGTTGTAGGAGAACTCCGCATAGGGTAGGTACTTGTCCCAACTTTGGTTGTTTTTCAGGGCACAAGCTCTCAACATATCCTCGAGAATTTGGTTGGTTCGTTCCGTCTGTCCATCTGTCTGGGGGTGATATGCTGAGCTAAAATTCAGTTGTGTGCCCAAGGATTTTTGCAACTGTTGCCAGAACCTTGAAGTGAACTGTGTGCCACGATCTGAAACAATCTTCTTCGGAACCCCGTGGTAGCACACAATCCGGGACATGTACAACTCAGCCAATTTTGTTCCCTCGTACTTCTCCTTCACGGGGATGAAATGAGCCACCTTGGTCAGGCGGTCCACAATCACCCATATGGAGTCGTAACCTGACTGGGTCCTGGGCAAACCTACAATGAAATCCATGCTGATTTCCTCCCATTTCCACTCTGGTATCTTGAGTGGCTGAAGCAATCCGGCAGGCCTTTGGTGCTCTGCCTTGACGAGCTGGCACGTGTCACACAGGGCTACGTACTCTGCCACGTCACGCCTCATGCCGTGCCACCAGTAGCGGTCTTTAAGATCTTGATACATTTTGGTACTCCCAGGGTGAATGGAGTACTCTGAGTCATGTGCTTCCCTCAAGATCGTCTGCCGAATGGCAGGAATATCAGGCACGCAGATCCTCTTGCCAAGCCACAACGTTCCTTGCTCATCTATCCTGTAGTCTGGAGCCTTTCCCACCTCCATCAATTGCTTGATCTCTTGGATCCTCTCATCGTTCTTTTGGCCTTCTCGAATGTCACGCTCCAAGGTTGAATCCACCTCCATTACCACTGCCTCTGCGCTAGTCACCAGGTTAAGGTTGAGTTTTGCAAACTCCTCGCACAACTGGGGCTGTAGCGTCAAAGCGTGGCAATGTGCTTTTCGGCTCAGAGCATCGACAACGACGTTCGCCTTTCCAGGGTGATAGTTGATGCCCACGTCGAAGTCGTTGATGAGCTCTAGCCATCTGCGCTGTCTGAGGTTGAGGTCCGGCTGTGTGAAGATGTACTTGAGGCTTTTATGATCTGTGTAGATCTCCGTCCTCTTTCCCATGAGGTAGTGTCTCCACAGTTTTAGAGCGTGAACCACGGCGGCCAACTCCAGGTCATGCGTCGGGTAGTTCCGCTCGTGCTTACGAAGCTGCCTAGAGGCATAGGCTACGACGCGTCCCTCTTGCATAAGCACGCATCCTAGCCCATGCCCGGAGGCATCACAGTACACGGTGAACTCCTTTTGCATGTCAGGCATCACTAGCACGGGTGCCTTCGTCAACCTTTGCTTTAGCTCTTGAAAGCTTGCCTCGCACTCCGGCGTCCACTTGAATGTCTTTCCCTTTTCTAGCAACTTGGTGAGTGGTTTTGAAATCTTCGAGAATCCTTCAATGAATCGTCGGTAGTAGCCTGCCAATCCCAAGAAGCTTCTGATCTCGCTCACGTTCTCTGGCACCTTCCACTTCATCACATCCACCACCTTGCTTGGATCCACCGATATGCCGCCTTTGGAAATCACGTGTCCCAAGAAAGACACCTCCCTCAACCAGAAGTCACACTTGCTGAGTTTGGCGTATAGCTGGTGCTCCCGAAGTTTTTGCAACACCAACCTCAAGTGTTTTGCATGCTCCTCTTCATTCTTGGAGAATACAAGGATATCATCAATGAAGACCACAACGAATTTATCCAAGTACTCCATAAACACCTTGTTCATAAGGTACATGAAGTAAGCAGGAGCATTGGTCAACCCAAAGGACATGACCGTGCACTCATAGAGACCATATCGGGTGACAAAGGCCGTCTTCGGAATGTCCGAAGCTCGGATCTTCAATTGGTGGTAACCCGATCGAAGGTCAATCTTTGAGAACACACACGCCCCTCTAAGTTGATCAAACAGATCCTCGATGCGAGGCAGAGGATACTTGTTTTTGATCGTGACGGCGTTGAGGGCTCGGTAGTCTACGCACAACCTCTGGGTCCCATCCTTCTTCGGCACAAATATGACCGGGGCTCCCCAAGGAGAGGAGCTAGGACGGATATAGCCCTTATCTAGAAGCTCTCGGAGGTGGTCCTTGAGCTCCGCTAATTGCTTGGCATCCATCCTATACGGCCGTTTATATATAGGGGCCGTGCCAGGCACTAGTTCTATAGCAAACTCAATATCGCGATCTGGAGGCATACCTGGTAGCTCCTCCGGAAAGACGTCCGGGAACTCGCCAACCACGCGAATCCCCTCAGTAGTGTCGAGCTGGTTAAGGTGGACCCTCTCGGCTGGCGGGGGTAGGGAGGTGTATTCCACCACAACACCGTCTGGGTGTGACAACCTGACGGTCCTGGTGGCACAAAGGATCACACCTCCGTACTTGGCCAACCAATCCATCCCCAAGATCACGTCCAGGCCTTGTGACTCTAACACAATAAGATTTGCTTTGAACTCCCTTCCCACTATCTTGATGCTCACCTTTGGGCACACCTGACTTGTTTTGATCTCGCCTCCAGGAGAAGTGACCACTAGCATACGGGACATAGCTATTGCCCTCATATCATATTTCTTTATAAAATCTTTGGCAATAAAAGAGTGAGTAGCACCAGAATCAAATAAAATAGTAGCGGGGTGCGAGTCGACGGTAAACGTACCAAGTACCACGTCCGGAGCCAACTGAGCCTCCTCCACAGCTACGTGGTGCACTCGACCACGCGGGAGACTCTGCGGCTGCTGCTGCTGCTGTGGTGGCTTCTTCTTCTGGCATCTGCTGGCAAGGTGGCCCATCTCGCCACACACGTAGCACGGGCCCAGAGCCCTGGTGAACT
Organism: Neostapfia colusana; assembly: GCA_030760725.1. Lineage (NCBI taxonomy): Eukaryota > Viridiplantae > Streptophyta > Magnoliopsida > Poales > Poaceae > Neostapfia > Neostapfia colusana. The sequence goes on from JASWHV010000020.1 coordinate 52,121,165, forward strand.
GTCCCTGCTGAGTAGGCGCTGCTGTGCGGGGTGGGAAAGCTGGTCGCTGCTGCAGCTGCTGGCTCTGCGGGCGCTGTGGCTGCGGAAACGGCTGCCTGTAAGCTGGAGAAGGGTACCTCTGAGGCGGACTCGGTCCCACGTACCGGCCTGTCTGCGTAGCTGGGAGTGGTGCAAAGCGAGTGCGGCTGCTGCTACCCGAAGACTGTCCCTGCCATCCCATCCTGCGCTTCCTGTGCGCCTCGAGCTCTGGCATCTGTCGCTCCATCACAAAGGCCTTGTCCACCATCTTCTGAAAGTCGTCGTAGTAGCTAGACGATAGGGCACACTTCAGCTCCTCATCAAGACCTCGTATGAAGCAGTCCTTCTTCATGTCATCAGTCCTGACGTCCTCCGGTGCGTAGCGGGACAGCTGCGTGAAGCGTGTGAGGTACTCACGCACTGTCGAGCCACCTTGTCTCAGTCCGAGGAACTCCTGCCGCTTCATCTTGATCTCACCCGCTGGCACAAAGTGGCGACGGAAGCTGAGCTGGAACTCCTCCCAAGTGATAGCCTCAGGGTCGGCGTGAGCAGCGGTGTAAGCTGTCCACCAATCTGCCGCGGGTCCCGCTAGCTGGTGAGCAGCTAACAAGACACGCTCTCCTCCCACGCACTGGATCAGCCGTAGCTTGCTGTCGATCGTCTTCAGCCAATCATCCGCGTCCATCGGCTCCACCGGACTCGAGAAAACCGGGGGCTGAGTACTCTGGAAGTCTCTCAGCTTGGACCGTGGTCCAGGTGCCGGTGGTGGTGGAGGCGGAGGGGCTTGGTGGTTGTGGGCCATAATTGCTGCCAGGCCCTGCAGGAGCTGGTTTTGAGAGGCCAGCATGTCCTGCACAGTCATGTAGTCCGCTCCTCGTCGAGCCGCTCGCCCGTTCCAGCCTGGGACCTGGAACTCCGGGGGCTCATCGGCCTCGGGCATTTCACGCCCTCGACCTCGTCCTCGACCTCGTCTCCTACCTGCCATCTGTTACAGATAGCAACAATAGCTTAGAACCTGGAAAATCTAGAGAAAAATCTATTATCAGGCTCATAATTCTATATATAAAGAACCACAAATGCGCATGCAGCACTCATCAAACAAGTATGCAATAAATCAACCCATTATCCGTACGAGTCCTATCTCTACGGAACTAACGCTTCTTCACCATGGCTCGGTATCTCCTATCCTAGGTACTATCGGATTGCCCGTGGTAACGGACCCTACTAGGTTTGAATGAGATACGAGTGAGGAAGACAGATGGGTTGAACGAGACGAGCTTGGGGAAAAGGGGTAAGTCGTGTGAAACATAGAAACTCACGCGAACTCCACGCAGGTTTATAGTTGCAAATAGTTTTTAAGTTAAAATTAAATCTATTTCGTATCCGTTTCTATCTAGGCTCGCGTCCTAGGGACAGCCTTGGCTCTGATACCACTCTGTCACGCCCGGTACCTGCAACAGTCACCAAGCGTACTCCCGTGTGTGCCAGGATCAAGTCATTTCACACACGAGATGAATAAGAGCAACGTATCATTAATAATATTAAGCCAAGTGGGGCGATTACATCAACCGAGTACATAAATGCCTCAAAAGCCCAAAAGAAAAGTACATCATGACAGCGGAAAATCTAAAGTGGGCTCCACAGGCGCCGTCCGGCGGTACGCCAGCCTAGATCTGCGCATCGGGGTCGAAGCCGTCATCCACGTCATCCTCAGCGGCCTCCTCGGGTCCTGAGCAGCACGAAAAAGAAAAGAGGCAAACGCCTGAGTACAATGATGTACTCAGCAAGTGTGGGAAAGTTTATGCATGATGAGGCAAGTTACAAGGGAGGCTTGACACGGCTATTGCACTACGCAACCTATTCCTTAGCTTTATTAAGCGTCCTATTTGTTTAGTGACATTCCCGCCCAACCCATACACATCTCCAGGTGATCTCCACTATCACCATAACCTCAACCCAAACCACCAACTCCCAAACCATACCAAACCAACCCACACTAATCATGAGAGAGTTACCAGCCCGCTCTTGACCGTGAGCACGGCTGTCTAGACAGTTTTGACTCTGCAGAGTTTGTACCCTTTACCCACAAGTCGTGTTTTCATCACCCGTCGGCGACTCAAGAAACTCCTTTCCGCCCTCTCACACTCCCTATGGTGTGGGGCCAGGAGTACACGACAAGGCCTTTACATTGCACTACCCAACCCGTGCACACCCGCTAAGGATTCACCGCTGCGGCACTCTGAAACCTCTGCCGCAGAAGCCCCCTCTTGCGCCACTTACACATCTCTCTGGTGTACACAAGGAAAGATAGGAACAACTTAATTGGCCACAATGCCCCATAACAGTTCTTGTGGTGGCACTGTATAAGCCAGTTGACAGGTCTCACGAACCGGTCCTTAGGATCTACGCAGGCTAACTAACCACAAACCCGAGTCTCGTGCACTCAGCACCCACCGTAACCCACCAGCCTGCTAGATCCCTACACTACCCACCTCATACTCATATCACCACATACATTACCACATATATATATACCACATATATATATCTCCACACAACATCTCAATGATCATGATAATATAACATTAATGCAAATTACTCCCATCCCATCTACTAAGCAGGGCTAAGCATGAAAATAATGACATGAAGGTAAACCCTATACTACCCATCCCGGCTACAAGGCAAATATTGGAAATACTAGTAAACAACCAACACATGGGATTCAATTTAAGACCTAAGCATGCAATTCTATCTAAAATCCTAAAAAGGTGCAAAATGGTCAAGGGCACTTGCCTCTCGAGAAGTGCTGCTGCTCGGGGTCGTCGAAGTCTTGGTCTTGCAGGTCCAGTGTCGGCTCGGGGGCTAGTTTGAATCCATGTCGACCCAGATGGAAAATAGAGTAGCAAAGAACAAGTAAGCAAAAGTATTTAACATCCCCACACATTATTCATCAAGGTGTAGCATAAATCCCACTCCCTTCATCTTATTGTGTATATATTCCATGGGGGGGTGTTTTACATAGGTTAGGGATGGTTGTAGGCCCTAGTTGGATGTTTTAGCAGGTATGAGGACATTTTTGTATATATAATGTCTATTATTATTATTATTATTATTATTTTCAGTCAATACCTACACAAAGGTCAAGATATAATATGTGAAACCATAGAGGGGTGTTACTTCCATTTCAGCAACTACACTTGATTTTATATTAAAGTTACAGCCTATCACAGGGTCTAAAGTGTCATTTCAGCACCTATAGGGGCTCATTTGTTATATAGCAGAAAAACAGGGGTGTAAAAATGTTTAATCAGGACTTTCCAGGGATGTTTTGGTGAGTTTCCAGCAGGTCTTAGGGGTGGAAAGGTTAATTTTCAGAATATATCAGGGTTCAACAATAGTAACCAGAGGCTGCAGGGGTCTCTTATAAAATTACAGCCATGTTTAGGACAACAAAGGGTTGCAGGGGGGCTCTTATAAAAATTACAGCAATGTTTAGGACTGGAGCATGAGCTTCCTAGCACCTACAGGGATGTTTTTGCTTCCTGCCACCTTATTCAGGGACTTAGGGGTGAAAACAAAACAAGTAGGGGTCTAAAAGCATAAATAGAGCAGCCAGGGGGGGTCTTAAAAATTTTCCAGGGACTAAAAGGTCTTAGCAGGGGGGTCTTGGGGGCCTACAATTCAGTTTCCACTGATTTTCCTAATTTCCTGAGGGTCCAGGGTTCAGTCCGCAAACTACCGGGGCATTTTCGCGTTAACTCCAAAGCTTCGGGGCCTGAGTGCAAACTTTCCCGCGGGAAAACGGGGATTTAACCCTAGTCGTCGGATCGGGCGCGAGCGGGCGAGATTTAAAAACCTCGAACCGTTACGCCCGATTTAATCTGAGCCTTCGGCTCCAGATCGGGCGGCCCAGGGCTCCCTCGGCCGATACCGGTCTCCGGCGACCTCGAGCGCGGCGGCGCGCCATGGACGCGGCCGGAGCTCGGCAGCCCGACCGTTTCCAGCCTCTCTAGACCTAGCTACTCGTCGGAATCAACAAGGAGGGGGTCAAGGATCTTACCGAGGGGTCGTGCGTCGTCTGAAAAGGTCGAGTCGACGCTCCGGGAGGGGGGTAGACGCGTGGGGGTTTCGGTCGTCGTCGGGATCGGTGGGGGAAGATGCTCCTTCGTAGCTTTCTTGGCCTCGGCGCTCCCTGGGGTCCGGGGAAACCGACCCCGGCGTCAGATCGTGGAGAACCCGAAAGGAAACGAAAAACCATAGGGGTAGACGTGGGGGCTCACCGGAGATGGGTCGACCGGTTTTCTCGGCGCCGTTCCTCGGCTGGGGGGGGCCGGAAGGGGGGTGATACGCGTCCTAGCAGAGGAGTAGAGGTGTTAGCCCTCGATCACAGTTGAGAACGGTACAGTGGAGCGCTGCTCACCGGAGAGGAAAGGGGGAGGGCGCTCGGCTCCCGTCCGCGGCGGGGAGTGGGAGCGGGGAGCGCGCTAGGGTTTTGGAGCGATTTTATAGGGCGGCGAGGGCGGAGGATCCGAGGGGGAGGAGGGCGACGTGGCCTCGCTTTCGGTTGGTGTGGCCAGGGTCTGTCGGCGACCGGCAGAAAAGTTGAGGAAGAGAGGGGGGGGACCGCGGGGGGGGGGGGGGGGAGAAGAGCAACGGGAAGAAGAAAAGGAGGGGGAAGACAGGGGGCGGCTGACAGGTGGGGTCTCCGGATCAGTGGGAGAAGGAGGAGGTCGCGGTGGGCTGGGCCAGCTAGGGGAGAAATTGGAAATGGGCTGGGGAGAGGAAAGAAAGAAATGGGCTGGGGCCCAATTTTGTTATCATATACATTATATATGTATTTTTTTTTCCACTGTTTCCTTTGTTTCATTTAAATCCTAATTTTTAAACAGCTAGGTTCCACTTCCTTTAAAAGGGATTTGAATATTTCATATTATTATTATTTATATTTTTTATAAGGTGTTACATTGGACTTGGAGCAGCACCCCTTAACTCACTATTCTTGGTTCTCGCATCTATAGCACAAATCTCTAGCAATCTCCCGGGCCTTATCGGAACGCATATGCTCGCTACCGTTACTCCGTGAGCTGCAGTGTAGGCGCCTATGCCGCAAACCAATCCTTGACAAACAATGAGCTTTTCATCGGCTTGCTTAACCTGAAGCCGTGCCTACCATGTACTTTCAGTGAGAAGCAACTTGTCGTCATGGTGTCACTTAGGATGAGTGGGAAACACAACTGAAGGAGGAGCGATTTGCGCTAGACAATTGGTTCATCAAGAACGGGCTCATGACAGACGCACACGATAAAGCTCGATAGGCGGAAATTGTGAGCGCAAAAGTATTGGTTTGGGTCGAATGATTTCTAGAAATCAGAGCAAGGGATGTGTAATGAGAGCACGATAGGGATAAGGATTGTCGTACCAAATCCAAACGTGTAGATGTTGAGATGGATGATTATGTGGATAATCGATAATAGTTTTGTCATCTTCGTCATAATATTTACTCTAAGCACCCTCTTTTTGGACTTGGAACAGCACCCCTTAGCTTAGTATTCCCACTTCCCGAATTTATAGCAATCTCATGGGCCTTAACAGACCTTATATGCCCGCTACCGTTACTCCATGAGATACAGCGTAGGCGCCTGTGACAGAAACCCATGCTTGACGAAACAATGAGCTTTTCGTTGCCCCGCTCCTACTTCATTCGTGCCTCTCGCTGACCTTAAGTGAGAAGCAACTTGTCCTCATGGTGTCACTTGGGATGAGGGGGAGACACAACTTAAAGAGGAGCGATTTACGCTAGACTGTTAGTTCATTGAGGACGGGCATAGGACAGGTGTCCACGATGGAGCTCGATAGGCGGAAACGGCGAGAAAAAAGTATTGATTTGGGCCAAACGATTTCAAAAAATCAGAGCTGGGGATGTGGAAAGACAATACAACAGGGATAAGGATTATCGCACAGTGTCCAGACGGGTAGATGCTATGATGGATTATTATGTGAACGAGCGACAATAGTTGCCATCTTCATCATAACCAATACTCAAGCATCCCTCTTTTGGACTTGGAGTAGCACCCCTTGGCTCATTATTCTCGCTTCCCGCATTCCAGCACTAATCTCTAGCAATCTCCCAGGCCTTACTAGACCTCATATGCTCGCTACCCTTACTCCGTGAACTGCAGTATAGGTGCCTATGACGAAAACCCCATCCTTGACGAAACAATGAGCTTTTCGTCGGCTCGCTTCTCCTTTAGTCGTACCTCCCATTGACTTTCAGTGAGAAGCAACTTGTCTTCATGGTGTCACTTAGGATGAGCGGGAGACACAATTGCAGAAGGAGCGGTTTGCGCTAAACTGTTATTTCATCGAGGATGGTTTCAAGATAGGCGTCCACGATGGAGCTCGTCACGCACAAATGGTGAGCATGAAAGTATTGGTTTGGGACGAATGATTTCTAGAAATCAGAGCTGGATATGTGGAAAGGGAGGACAACATGGATAAAGATTGTCGCATCAAGTCCAAACGGGTAGATGCTGAGATGGATAATTATGTGGACGAGCGACAATAGTTATCTTCATCATAATCTTGACTCTATGCATCCCTCTTATTGGACTTGGATCAGCACCCCTTAGCTCAGTTTTCTCGCTTCCCGCATCTCCAAAACTAATCTCTAGCTATCTTCCGGGCCTTAACGGACCTCATATGCTTGCTACTGTTACTTCGTGAGATGCAGCGTAGGCGCCTGTGACGTAGACCCATGCTTGATGAAACAATGATCTTTTCGTTGGCCTGCTTCTCCCTTAGTTGTGCCTCCCACTCACATTAAGTGAGAAGCAACTTGTCGTTGTGGTGTCATTTGGGATGAGTAGGAGACACAACTGAAGAAGGAGCGGTTTGTGCTAGACTGTTGGCTCATCGAGGACAGGCAAAGGAAAGACGTCCACGATGGATCTCGCCAAGCGAAAACAATGACCACAAAACTATTGGTTTGGGTGATGATTTCTAGAAATTAGAGCTGGAGGTGTGGAGAGAGAGGACAACGGGGCAAGGATTGTCGCACCAAGTCCAAATAGGTAGATGTTGAGATGGATGATTATGTAGACGAGCGATAATAGTTGTCATCTTCATCATAATATTTACTCTATGCATCCCTCTTATTAGACATGTATCAACACCCATTAACTCTGTATTCTCGCTTCCTGCATCTCCAGCACTAATATCTAGCAATCTCCCGAGCCTTACTAGACCTCATATGCTTGCTACCATTAGTCCATGAGCTACAGCGTAGGCGCCTGTGATCTAGACCCATCCTTGACTAAACAATGAGCTTTTCGTCGTCCCGCTTATTCTTCGATCGTGCCTCCCACTAACTGTTAGTGAGAAGAACCATGTCGTCATGGTATCACTTGGGATGAGTGGGAGACACAACTGAGGAAGGAGCAGTTTGCGCTAGACTATTGGTTCATCAAGGACGGGCTCAGGAAAGGTGTCAACGATGGAGCTCGACAGGCGGAAATAGTGATCACAAAAGTATTGGTTTGGGACGAATGATTTTTAGAAATTAAGGTTGGGGATGTGGAAAGGGAGTACTGCAGGGATAAGGATTGTCGCGCCATGTCCGAACGAGTAGATGCTGAGATGGATGATTATGTGGACGAGCGATAATAGTTGTCATCTTCATCATAATCTTTACTCTAAGCATTCCTCTTACTGTACTTGGAGCAGCACCCCTTAGCTCAGTATTCCCGCTTCCCGCATCTCGAGCACTAATCTCTAGCAATCTCTCGGGCCTTACCAGACCGTTACTCCGTGAGCTGCAGCATAGGCGCCTCTGACGCGGACCCATCCTTAACGAAACCATTAGGTGGAAACGGTGAACAAAAAAGTATTGGCTTGGGCCGAATTATTTCTAGAGATCGGGGCTGCGGATGTGGAAAGAGAGTACAACAAGGACAAGGATTTTCGCACAAGGTCCAAATGGGTAGATGCTATGATGGATTGTTATGTGAACGAGCGACAATAGTTGTCATCTTCATCATAACCAATACTATAGGCATCCCTCTTTTGGACTTGGAGCAACACCCCTTGGCTCAGTATTCTCGCTTTTCGCATCTCCAGCACTAATCTCTAGCAATCTCTCGGGCCTTACCAAACCTCATATGCTCGCTGCCCTTACTCAGTGAGCTGTAGCGTAGGCACCTTTGACGTAGACCCCATTCTTGACGAAACAGTGAGCTTTTCGTCGGCTCGCTTCTCCTTTAATCGTGCCTCCCACTAACTTTCAGTGAGAAGCAACTTGTCTTCATGGTGTAACTTAGGATGAGTGGGATACACAATTGTAGAAGGAGCGATTTGCGCTAGACCGTTGTTTCACCGAGGACGGGCTCAAGATAGGCGTCCACGATGGAGCTCTCCAGGCACAAGTTGTGAGCAGGAAAGTATTGGTTTGGGACGAATGATTTCTAGAAATTAGAGCTGGAGATGTGGAAAGAGAGGACAACAGGGATAAATTTTGCCGCACCAAGTCCAAACGGGTAGATGCTGAGATGGATGATTATGTGGACGAGCGACAATAGTTGTCATCTTCATCATAATTTTCAGTCTATGCATCTCTCTTATTGGACATGGAGCAGCACCCCTTAGCTCAGTATTCTCACTTCCCGCATCTCCAGCACTAATCTCTAGCTATATTTCGGGCCTTAACATACCTTATATGCTCGCTACTGTTACTCCGTGAGCTGCAGCGTACGCGCCTATGACACAGACCCATGCTTGATGAAACGAAAATCTTTTTGTTGGTCCGCTTCTCCTTCAATCGTGCCTCTCACTCACATTAATAAGTGAGAAGCAACTTGTCATCATGGTGTCATTTGGAATGAGTAGAAGACAAAACTGAAGAAGGAGTGGTTTGCGCTAGACTGTTGGTTCATCTAGGACGGGCTCAGGAAAGGTGTCCACGATGGAGCTCGACAGGCGGAAATAGTGATCACAAAACTATTGGTTTGGGACGAATGATTTCTAAAAATTAGAGCCGGAGATGTGGAAAGGGAGTTCTACAGGGATAAGGAATGTCGCACCATGTCCAAACGAGTAGATGCTGAGATGGATGATTATGTGGACGAGCGATAATAGATGTCATCTTCATCATAATTTTTACTCTAAGCATCCCTCTTCTTGGACTTGGAGCACCACCCCTTAGCTCAGTATTCCCGCTTTCCGCATCTCGAGCACTAATCTCTAGCAATCTCTCGGGCCTTACCAGACCTCATATGCTCGCTACTGTTACTCCGTGATCTGTAGCGTAGGAGCCTGTGACGCAGACCCATGCTTAACGAAACAACGAGATTTTCGGCGGCCCACTTCTTAACGACACAACTGAAGGATGGAGGTTTGCGCTAGATTATTGGTCCATCGAGGATGGGCTCAGGACAGGTGTCCACGATGGAGCTCGACAGGTGGGAACGGTAAGCAAAAAAGTATTGGCTTGGGCCGAATGATTTCTAGAGATCAGGGCCGGGGATGTGGAAAGAGAGTAAAACAGGGATAAGGATTGTCGCATAATGTCCAAACGGGTAGATGCTATGATGGATTGTTATGTGAATGAGCGACAATGGTTATTATCTTCATCATAACCAATACTATAGGCATCCCTCTTTTGGACTTGGAGCAACAGCCCTTGGCTCAGTATTCTCGCTTTCCGCATCTCCAGCACTAATCTCTAGCAATCCCCGGGCCTTACCAGACCTCATATGCTCACTTCCCTTACTCCGTGAGCTGTAGCGTAGGCGCCTGTGACGTAGACCCCATCCTTGATGAAACAGTGAGCTTTTCGTCGGCTCTATTTTCCTTTGGTCATGCCTCCCACTAACTTTCAGTGAGAAGCAACTTGTCTTCATGGTGTCACTTAGGATGAGTGGGAGACACAATTGCAGAAGGAGCGGTTTGCGCTAGACTGTTGTTTCATCGAGGACGGGCTCAAGATTGGCGTCCACGATGGAGCTCTCCAGGCACAAACGGTGAGCAGGAAAGTATTTGTTTGGGACGAATGATTTCTAGAAATTAGACTTGAGATGTGGAAAGAGAGGACAACAGGGATAAAGATTGCCGCAGCAAGTCCAAATGGGTAGATGCTGAGATGGATGATTATGTGGACGAGCAACAATAGTTGTCATCTTCATCATAATCTTCAATCTATGCATCCCTCTTATTGGACTTGGAGCAGCACCCCTTGGCTCAGTATTCTCGCTTCCGGCATCTCCAGCACTAATCTCTAGCTATCTTTCAAGCCTTAACATACCTCATATGCTCGCTACTGTTACTCCATGAGCTGCACCGTAGGCGCCTGTGACACAGACACATGCTTGATGAAACAATGATCTTTTCGTTGGCGCACTTCTCCTTTAGTCGTGCCTCTCACTCACATTAATAAGTGAGAAGCAACTTGTCATCATGGTGTCATTTGGGATGAGTAGAAGACAAAACTGAAGAAGGAGCAGTTTGCGCTAGACTGTTGTTTCATCGACGACGGGCTCAGGACAGGCGTCCATGATGGAGCTCGCTAGGCGAAAACGGTGAGCACAAAAGTATTTGTTTAGGCCGAATGATTTCTAGAAATTAGAGCTCGAGGTGTGGAAAGAGAGGGCAACAGGGGTAAGGATTGTCGCACCAAGTCCAAATGGGTAGATGCTGAGCTGGATGATTATGTAGATGAGCGAAAATAGTTGTCATCTTCATTATAATATTTACTCTATGCATCCCTCTTATTGGACATGGAGCAACACCACTTAACTCTGTATTCTCGCTCCCCCATCTCCAGCACTAATCTCTAGCAATCTCCAAGGCCTTAGTAGACCTCATATGCTTGCTACCGTTACTCCGTGAGTTGCAGCATATGCGCTTGTGACGCAGACCCATCCTTTACAAAACAATGAGCTTTTCATCGGCCCGCTTCTTCTTCGGTCGTGCCTCCTACTAACTTTCAGTGAGAAGAACCTTGTTGTCATGGTATCACTTGGGATGAGTAGGAGACACAACTGAAGAAGGAGCAGTTTGCGCTAGACTGTTGGTTCATCGAGGACGGGCTTAGGACAGGTGTCCACGATGGAGTTCGACGGGCGGAAATGGTGAGCACAAAAGTATTGGTTGGGAGCAGCACCCCTTGGCTCAGTATTCTCGTTTCCCACATCTCCAACATTAATCTCTAGCAATCTCCCGGGCCATATCAGACCTCATATGCTCTCCACCCTTACAACATTAGTTGCAGTGTAGGTGCCTTTGACGCACACCCATCCTCGACGAAACATTAAGCTTTTCATCGGCTCGCTTATACTTTAATCATGCCTCACACCGACTTTCAATGAGAAGCAACTTGTCATTATGGTGTCCCTTGGGAAGAGTGGGAGACACAAGTGCAGAAGGAGTGGTTTGCGCTAGGCTGTTGTTTCATTGAGGACAAGCTCAAGATAGGCATCCACGATGGAGCTCGCTAGACGCAACGGTGAGCATAAAAGTATTGGTTTGGGATGAATGATTTCTAGAAATTAGAGCTGGAGAAGTGGAAAGATAGGACAACGGGGATAAGGATTATCGCACTAAGCTCAAACGGGTAGATGCTGAGATGGATGATTATGTGGACGAGCGACAATAGCTGTCATCTTCATCATAATCTTCACTCTATGCATCCCTCTTATTGGACTTGGAGCAGCACCCCTTAGCTCAGTAGTTCTTGCTTCTTGCATCTCCAGCACTAATCTCTAGCTGACATTAAGTGAGAGGAAACTTGTCGTCATGGTGTCACTTGGGATGGGTGGGAGATACAACTAAAGAAGGAGCGGTTTGCGCTAGACTATTGGTTCATCGAGGACAAGCTCAGGACAGGCGCCCATGATGGAGCTTGCCAGGAGAAAACGGTGAGCACAAAACTATTGTTTTGGGCCGAATGATTTCTATAAATTAGAGCTGGAGGTATGGAAAGAGAGGACAACAGGGGTAAGGATTGTTGCACCAAGTCCAAATGGGTAGATGCTGAGATGGATGATTATGTAGACGAGCGACAATAGTTGTCATCTAATTCATAATTTTTACTCTATGCATCCCTCTTATTGGATATGGAGCAGCACCCCTTAACTCTATTTTCTCGCTTTCCGCATCTCCAACACTAATCTCTAGCAATATCCCAAGCTTTAATAGGCCTCATATGCTTGCTACCGTACTCCATGAGTTGCAGTGTAGGCACTTGTGACGCAGACCCATCCTTGACGAAACAATGAGCTTTTCGTCGGCCCGCTTCTTCTTCGGTCGTGCCTCCCACTAAATTTCAGTGAGAAGCAACTTGTCGTCATGGTGTCACTTGGGATGAGTGGGAGACACAACTAAAGGAGGAGCAGTTTGTTCTAGACTGTTGGTTCATCGAGGACGGGCTCACGACAGGCGTCCACGATGGAGCTAGACAAGCGAAAATGGTGAGCCCAAAAGTATTGGTTTGGGATGACTAATTTCTAGAAATAGGGTCGGCGATGTGGAAAGAGAATACAAGAGGGATAAGGATTGTCGCACCAAGTCTAAATGGGTAGATGCTGATGGATGATTATGTGACGAGCGATAATAGTTGTCATCTTCATCATATATTTTCTCTAAGCTTCCCTGTTCTTGGACTTGGAGCAGCACCCCTTAGCTCAGTATTCTCGCTTCCTGCATCTCCAGCACTAATCTCTAGCAATCTCTCGAGCCTTACCAGACCTCATATGCTCGCTACCGTTACTCAATGAGCTGCAGCGTAGGTGCCTATGATGCAGACCCATGTTTGAAGAAACAATGAGCTTTTCAAAGGCCCGCTTATTCTTCAGTCGTGCCTCCCACTGACCTCTGGTGAGAATAAACTTGCCGTCATGGTGTCACCTGGGATGAGTGTGTGGTACATCTGAAGGAGGAGCAATTTTGGGCTAGACTGTTAGTTCCTCGAGGACGGGCTCAGGACAGAGGTTTCCACGTTGGAGCTCGCTAAGCAGAAACGATGAGCACAAAATGATTGGTTTGAGCCGAATGATTTCTATAGATCAGAGCTGGAGGTGCGGAAAGAGGGGAGAAGAGGGATAAGGATTGTTGCACCAAGTCCAAACGGGAAGGTGCTAAAATGGATGATTATGTAGATGAGCGGCAATAGTATTCAATTTCATCATAATCCTTATTCTAAGCATCACTCGTCTTGAACTTGGAGCAGCACCCCTTAGCTCAATATTCTGAACTATTCTCAGAAGGCAACACACCAAGAAGATTTTTTATAAATAAAATACTACCGTTTACTAAACAAATCAATTGATAGTGTGATTCAGAAAGTATGCTTTTCCTATCGATTGATATCACCATCAAATTTTAGGTTAAAAATGTTATATTATGTTATGACTATACCATCGTCCAATGATACATATTACATAGGAAGGAGGATGCACACATTTGAGTCGATAGGAATCCTTTATGACTAGTAAAGTTCAAAATACATAAATTATTAGACACCTAGCAAATAAATCACATAATGGAAGCATGCATATAAGAAAGGTGGTATGAATCCATTATGACTAGTCAACTCCAAAATTCTAGAGTAAAAAGACTCCACAATTCTAAAATAGATCCAACTCGGATAAGTGTTCTCACAAGTTGAATTATGGTATTATTGGTCAAGTCATCAATTGGAATAGGCATGTTATGCTATTTGTAGGCCTCTAGATCAATGCAAGGAATAGATTCAAGACTAGCATGGCTATCAAAGCATTAATTTAACCTATCCAACTCCTAATTTCATGCCTCCTACCAACTTCATGCATATATACTAATGAACTAAATTATCGTAAGCCTAATCCTCCGAACAAGCAATATCACCCTAATTAGAAGCACATTTAAATCAAATGCCTAGAGCGCAACAGCAAAATATTTTGAATAACTAGAGGAACAGAAGTAATCACATCTCACTTTACTCCCCTCCTTGTTGACCTCCATGTTGTCCTTCTTCTCTTCCAAGATCTCCAACTTCTCGATCGGAGCAAAAGCACGTCGTTCGCCATCTTGGTTGTTCCCTCAACCTCAACTGGCTTCCTTTGCGCCTCTTGTGCCTTCCTCGTGGCCCCCATCTCCTCAGCCTCCACCTGTGCTCTGGCGGCCGAAGCCATCGCGATGACCTTTCTCACCGCGGAGGGCTTGCTGAAGAAGTCGGGGCGCTGGCGCGCGACGTTGATGGTTGCCTGGAGGAACAGTGTTGCACCGCCGCGAGGGACCTCCTCCCCACGGCTCGCTGCCTGTTGATGTTGCTATCGTGGTGCCTCGTCCTCCTGGAACTCTGAGATGATCACTATGGCCCCGACCTATTCGCCAGGGTTCCGTGCCTCTTCGACCCAAATCTTTCGAATTTCGGTGATGACTTTTTGATTGGAAGCTGGAGCCTTGAGAAGGTTCGAAGCTTGTGTTAGAAGTTCTAATATTAAGGGATTATCAATTCAAATATGAGAAATCTAAGGGGTAAGAGAGTGATGAGTAGTACCTTTAGGTTTCGAAGAGGAATAAACAGTAGAATCAGGAAAAAAGTGGTCGACGACGAGGTTGGTGAAGTCCAGTGGAGATGGATCTCTTCCCTTCTCTCCCATGCGCTAGATCGAATCTGAAGTTTTTGGTTGTTGGGCACTGTGTGGACAGGCATGCCCTCTTTTTTATATTACGTTGTGAGAAGAGAGACCCACAATCACAAATAGTTGGCAAACCCCATCAATGCACTTTATTGAGTCGGAATCATGCATTGTACCGATTTTGTTGGAGATCATGTTTATATTGACCGGAACAATGAGATCCTGTTCAAGACGCTTACGGCTTCCTAACTTGGTCTAGAAGGTTCCCGACCTGTTTGTGCTTTCAACGGTTCGACATAGGGCGACGGTGGAGTGGTGGATGACAAGTGGGGCCAGTTTCCCTTTCTTTTGGTCTCACCAAATATAAATCTTTCTTGATTTCATTTGAAGTGTGATAACAATTTTTCTTTTCTTTGGACGGTGATGTGGTCGTGTTTGTTCTAAATTATGTCGACTTGAAAGGTAAATATAAGTCATATCAAACATTGTTTGTTTTATAATGGTGACAACAAATAGTCTTCCATTTTTTGAATTTCTCTACATGCAGCTAATTACAAACATGAGGAGGAGTATTGATATGACTTACTATGTCAGAATCAATCAAACTTCAAATTAGACAAAAATTTAACCTCGTCAAAAGTGATGCACCAAAAGAAACGGGAGTATGATCGACAGTGTTCGATCGAAAACACGTACCCCTCTGATTTAAAAGGAAAAAATTTGCTAGAGGCTTTAAATAGAAGTAGTCAAAAGAAACCTGGTTTGTAACTTATTATTTCGTACCATGTATGTAGCCGCTAGCACAATAATTCCTCCTCATTCATGCATGTTGTTGATACCTCTGTATGCATGTACGCGCGCCTGTCTCGCCTACATGCTATGCATCTAGTCCCTACATCCATGAAGGCGCAATAACTCTCCGTCTCTCTCCCATGCGTGCCGCTCACTCTGTTGGCCTGCCAAAAAAAAATCACGGCAGCAGCGACCCACGGGCAACAAAAATTTTCAAGGCAGAAGCAGCACGTAGCAGCAAAAACGTTTCACAGCTGCAGCGCGCACCAGCTTGTCTAGCGGGCAACAATTTTTTTTAACGCGCGCACCAGCTTGTCCAGCTGGCAATGGATTTTTTTCACCGCACGCACTAGCTTGTCCAGCGGCCAGCGGGTAAAGAAAATTTTCCACCGCAACACCCACGTTATTATTGTCCAACGGGCAACGAAATGTTTTCACCGTAGCGCACCGACGCGTCCGTAGAAGAAGAGGACGAGCTCAGGAACCAGATCAAGGAACATACATTTTGGCCGACCAATTGAGAACGGCTGCTCGCAGCGGCAGCCGCTAAAGCTGCCTGACCGGTTGGACTGATCGCAGTTAAGCGGTCGGCCTTGTAGAGGCTCCCCGCAGCGGCGGCAGTAGCGGAACTGGGGAATCCGCGGTTGCTACAGAGAGCCTGGAAACCCGGCGGTTGCCTGTAGGGCCTGCAAGAAGAGAGGAGGAAGAAAGAGAGGGAAAAAGCTAAAAAGAGAAAAAAATAAGAAAAAAGAGAATGAAATGAAAAAAAGTTGGTGATTTTTTATAGGTTGTAAATATATTATTAACATAACTTTAGCTATATGAAATTGCACAAAATATGAGTTAGTTGTGTTAAGTAATATAAAATAGTTGATATAGAGGTCTGATTTAGAGATGGACGAGTGTAGAGAATTGAACTGTAAAAGTAATAATCTTTTAGAGTTAGCTGTAAAAAGCTAAAAATATTCTTTTATAGATCTGAAATAAAGATAAACGAGTGTTAATAGCCTTAGTGTGTCGGCAAGATGTTTAGCTTGCGCCTCTAGCGCCCACTATGAAACGGCCGCTACAACCCAAGTCGTTACAGTCCGCTTGGGATTGTAGAGTTCGACTCTAGCGATGGCAAATGGAATGAGTGAAGAAAAAGAAGAGAGAAGGAAAAAAAGAGAAGAAAAGAAAGAAAGGAAAAAAGAAATGGAAAAAGAGAAAGAAAAAAGAAAAAGGTGGGGAAAATAAAGGAAAAAATAGAATGAGAAAAAAGAAATTAGAGAGAAGAAAAAAGAAATAAAAGGTACTAAACTTGTCCAAAAAACCCGAAAAGAGTAGAATGACACGATAAAGAGATTAGATTTAGAGATGAACGAGTACAGCAGAAATCTTTTAGAGTTTACTGTAAATGATATTCTGTTAGAGATCAAATTTGAAGTTTGACGAGTGTGAGCAATATAAAGAACGGAGTACTCCCTCCATTTTATAATAATTGATGCTGATTAGTTTAAAATTTAAACTAATCAGCGTCAATTATTATGAAACGGAGGAAGTACTTAAGTAAGTAGGACCATCAAACCTATTTAATATAGACAAATAAGGAGAAATAGTAGTCTAAAATAACATCCTTTTTAAACCAGAGGGGCTACATCTGCGTTTCGCAGTGAAGAAAGCGTATTTATTCTTATTACTTAATTAATTAACACGCCAGCGTGTATTGTTCGCTTGCCATCGCTCGCCGTACTCGGTGCTGCCGCTCCGGCGCCCACCGGCTGCCGTTGCCCGCCGGACGCCACGCCCCGCGATCATCTCCACCCCACGCTCGCTAACCTCTCGTGCAGAGTGACCTCTAGATATCCCAAGAAGACTCAAAATCATTGCGTTCCAACGCATGATCCGCAAAGGCTCCGCGCGACTGAGCCCGCGCGCTCTAAAGCAAATCCACGGCAACCTGGTCGTCAGCGGCATCGACTCGCGCGGCCTGCAGCCGCTGCGGGATCTGCTGCTCTCTTGCATCGCCTTGTTCCGCGGCAGCATGGACTACGCCCGCAGGCTATTCGACGGAATCCTGAGCCCGGACCTCTTCATGCACAACACCATGGTGCGCGGGTACGCACACGCGTCCGCGCCTGGCTCCGCCTTCGCGGTGTACCAGCGCATGTTGAAGGCGCGGCTGAGGCCCGACGGCTTCACCTTTTGCTACCTTCTCCGGGCCTCCGCCGGCCTGCCGGGTTCTTGCGCGGGGCGCCAGGTCCATGCCGTCGTCGTGAAGCTGGGATTTTTGGGGGATGTGTTCGTGAGAAATGCGATCATTAACATGCACGCCAAGTGCGGTGATTTGGGAATCGCCGGTGCGCTTCTTGGTGAGGCTGGCGAGCAGGACGTCGTGGCCTGGTCGTCTGTCATGGCGGGGTATGCGGCCAGAGGTGACTTGGTCATGGCAAGACGAACGTTCGATGCGTGCCAGAACAAGGACGTGGCGTGCTGGAACATGATGATGGGTGCGTACGCCAAGCATGGAGAGATGGAGAAAGCGAGAGAGCTGTTTGACAGTGCGCCAGAGAAGGATGTTGTCTCGTGGAACACCATCACCACCGGGTACGCGGCTCAGGGTTTGCTGGAGCAGACGTTGGAGGTATTTGATGAGATGAGGCGTATGGGTTGGATGCCAGACGAGGCAACTGTTGTTACCTTGCTCTCATGTTGTGCAAATGGGGGGTCGCTCGAAGTGGGGAAGAGGATTCATTCTTTGCACTTGGAAGATAGGCCATCAGTAAGTATTGTCACTGGAAATGCATTGGTGTCGATGTATGCAAAGTGTGGGGATGTCAAGACTGCAAGGGAAGTCTTTAACAGGATGAATGAAAGAGATGTCTGGTCATGGAACTCAATCATTGGTGGTCTAGCCTTGCATGGACAAGCGGAAAAATCGGTCCAATTCTTCAATAAAATGCTTGGAGAGGGAATTCACCCAAATGAGATTTCTTTTCTATGTGTGCTCGGTGCATGCAGCCATGCTGGACTGGTTGGAGATGGTCAGAGATATTTCTCTCTGATGAAAGCGGATTACGGGATCGAGCCAAATGTAAGACACTACAGCTGTGTAGTGGACATGCTTGGCCGCGCAGGCTTACTGGATGAAGCATTCGCTATTGCAAGCAGCATGAGATGTGAATCAAATACAGTTATATGGAGGACACTGCTTGGCGCCTGCAAAATCCATGGGAACGTGGCAATGGGCAAGCTTGCTCAGGAAAGGCTTCTTAACATGAGCGGAGATGCAAGTGGTGACTATGTGCTGCTCTCTGGCATTTATGCATCACACAGTGAATGGTCGGGGGTGGAGACAGTGCGAAGATCAATGGATAAAAGAGGTCTAAGAAAAGTAGCTGGGTGTGCTCAGGTTGATCGTAAAACTGCTGGTTGTTTATCACCGTGATTATGGATGTTCCTACTGTTAAATGGAAATGAACACCTGGCAAATGCCTACGACATCTTTTCATCCCTGCTGGTATCCCAGAGCAAGGTTTTAAATGGATTCCTAGACGCCAAGGCGCCCTCTTAGGCGCCTAGTCTGACCAGTTAGACGCCCAACAGGTCAGCTGCCCCGCAGCACACAACAATACAAATTTGATGTACCAATAGTACATAAACACAGAATCCAAGAACAAATCTGAGGCAGACAGCAGCAGCAATCAGCAGAGGTGGGTACGGCCTGGCCACCTGGGACTGGAAGAGTCAGAGGCCGGAGCAGAGGGAAGGGGGCCAGCCATAGCGTTCAGGGAGCCGGCCAGGCCAGTCCTGACGTCCTGGCGGAAGTGTCTGAACGGCTAGGCGACGACTTTTAATTTTTAAACACCGTCCTAGAGACAAGTAGTTGATAGAAATACATCTTTGGTTAGTCAAGTCAAAGCCGTGAAGTTTCCCCTGTTATGGCAGGTATGGATTTATAAAAAAGATAGCGCGGTGCATGTGACTCCGGCTTGCGTAGTGAGTGTCCGGAGAAGGGTGCCACCCATTTGATCCACTAGTACAACAAATACAACAATAGTCTCATACTCTCACAAACTTGGTGATCCATCCATAACAGTACATGTATATTCATTTTCTGTAGCTTCTATATATTAGAGTACACACCATCTGAAGAATATAAATACATAATTATGGCAGTAACTTGGTATAGAAGACTATAGAGAGAGGCAAGTAGCACACAGATGATTACATTAAGGCAGCAATTCCGATAACCACACCATATATCACACTTCACACTGCTGGTAGCGAACAATTCACAATTTGTTCTAGTGCCTCGTCAGAGCTATGGCAGAGAGTAAAATTAGCAGTACCAGCACAACCATGGCTGCAAATGAACCAATGAGGGAGCCAGAGATGCGCTCACAGAATGAGTTGAACTGCTGGCAAATAGCAAGCCAATTTGCTCTGACATTGCCCTTGTGGGCCAAGTGCACAATAGCTTCTGCTGCAGATGCTCCTGCAGTGACCAGAGCTAGCATTGCCTGCAAAAGAATCACAATGATAAACCAAGTAACCAGCTCATATATGTGAATGCTAAGTAGCCATATTTTCATGCAGAGTGATTTTTCAAGTTTTCAACATGGTGTGAAGTATACAAAGAGGTTATCTTACCGCATCAAGAAAGATCAAGAGCAACCTGCTGTACTTGGCCCTGCTTCTTATGATGTGCACAATCGATAACGGTAGTGAAAGGATGAGATAGGCACAGACAATAGAATTTGCCACGACGAAGAACCTGTCAACAAAACAATTGAAACAGCTGAAGCATCAAATACCCGTTTGTTGTCTGGAAGTGTTGCTATCAAGTGTTGATGTTGGCTTACCTGAGAGTAGGCAGATCACTGTACTGCGCCTTGAACTGGATGAACTGTGTGAAGAAAGGCAATGTCTCTTTGGTAGTGCCCATGGCAATGGCACTTGCAAGGGTGCCGATTATGGCAATGAAGCGAAGTATGAGATCAAGTACAGAAACTCCTTTACTGACCCCCTTGCTCAGGGGCGCCTTTGATGTCTCACCATGCTCACTGGATCCTTTCATCATTATTTAAAGCTTCTACAGCTCTTGAACGGATGGAACTTTGATTGCTCAGCTGGTTTGAGAAAAACACCGCATCTTCCTCACATATATATATGGTGAGCTACATGAAGTGCAGATGGATTAGGTTCACTCGAATGCTATAGCAGGTGCCCTTACAAGGTGTGTTCTGTGAGTGCTCCAAGGTGCATTTTGGTTTATACCTACTCTACATGCTTCATGGAGAATGGTTGTTTCATTTCATGCATGTTTATGGTTCTCTTTACATCAGTGGACTTCCATCATGCACTGCTATGGGGATTGTCATGTGTCAATGCAGTGTGTCCTATTATGCAGGAGGCTTCAACTAAACGTTTGGTAGCTCGTTCCTACTCCAGAAGCAATGTGGCAGTCTACTTTATGTCAATTCATAATATGGAGTTATCTGTTTCATGCAGAAGCGACTTGAGTTGGTGTATTATTTCGTGCTCCTTCCAGCTTGAAGAGCCATATGAGGGCATCTTGCTGTAAGGCTACCCTTCACTAGATACCTGCTTTCTGTTTCAACTTTTATTTTTGTGTAGTTGCATTTATGAATTCCTACTTATTCTTGATGACATATGTATTTTTTCTGGCCCTCAAAAGCAAATATTCTTTGCGGTCTATACTTTCACCAATTTCAACTTTTGCATTCTCATATTGCTTCCCTCTTTCACAAGGAATTTTGCTTTCCTCATGACCTATTTTATTTTCCGGCACTGGCAAGCTAAAACCAAATTTGCGATTAATCAAGAATTATTTTTAATCAATGGTGACTTTCAGCGTAGTTTAGTCGTAGTTCGTCCCAGGAGGCAAGTTAATATTCCATGGACCTCGACAGATTCAAATGCAGTCGAAGAATGCATAATTGCGGAGTCAGGTCAAATAAATTTCCCACTTAGGTATATACTACCTCTATTTTAAAATAAATGACACCGGTTAGTTAAAATTAAACTAACCAATGTCATTTATTTTGAAATGCAGAGTATCTAGGTGTCTCGTATCGTACAATGGCATGAATAAGAAACCCAACCCACAAGCCATAGTTGTTGGTACAGTAATGCAGTGTACAAACTGTCTTATCCTACAATATTCCGTTCTCAATGCAACTATAACAGAAAATAGCAGGGGGCGTCCCTACTGTGAGATTTTATTAAATAACATAGTAGAAAAGGTTACACGCTTTACAAGTCTAGCTGTACAACTACTAGTAATCATCAGGCTGGTAGATCAGAGTGCCCAAGTTATCAATGCAAACACCCGTAATCTTCAGGCTGGAGATGAGAAAGCCGAGGCGATGAACACTGAAGTAGGTATCAATATAAACTGCAAGCTTGGCAAGTTGCCATTTTATGAGGTTGTCACTTTTGCTAGCACAATCTAAAGCATAGATGGCCACAGGTGATATGCCTCCGCACATAGCACCTAACTACAAGGAAAAAAACTGTGACAGTAACCTAACTACAGCCAATAACGTAAAAGATAGCTAGAGATTCCCTTAGAGTGCAGATATCATTATTTTCCTGCTTGCCATCTACCATTTTCACTCATCTTGTGAACATTGTGATAAAATTGCCAGCCATGTTTCCTACAAAAATAAAACAATCAAACAATAACCGAAGCTCATTTTCAGGTAGAGAAAAACCATGCCATGCGGTAAACTACAAGGAAACAGCACCAGCTCGGAAACAATTTAGCCTTCAACTTCAGACAAGTACTCAGCAGCAACATTTACACCAACAGAAATTATATTTCACAGAGCCTTTCTAAAGCTCCTTTTCGAGTAAACAAAACCAGTATCATGCTGCAAACCACCAGAATGCAATGATTCTCATCAACTTAATGGCTACAGCAAAGGCCAAACAAAAATTTGACAATATATAAAATAGGTAGGGATCAAGAATGCAATGATTCTCATCAACTTAATGGGGGGGGGGGGTCTTTCAATTCAACAAAGCTCTTATAACTCTTTCACTAAAATGCATGCCTCAGAGGGTATTTAGTAGACATGTAAGTTGAAGGGGCAAGGGATATTGTTGGGGGAAGGCTTTTAAATCGCCGCCTAGACGCCCAAGCGCCCGCCTAGGCGCCCAGGCGGACGGCCAGGCGCCTAGACGGCGGCGGCGGGCGGCGCCGGCAGGAGGGCAGAGGCGACGGTGGGCGGGCGGCGCCCGCAAGAGGGCAGAGGCGGCGGGTGAAGGGGCGTGGGCGGGTGGCGGCGGACGGGCGCGGTTGGGCAGGCGGGCTCGGTCGGGCGGTCGGCCCGATTAAGGAGGACCGTCGGATCTCATCCGACAGTCCTAATTTCAAATAGGGCCACATATATCTAACCACCCCTAACCCTAACTCTTTCCTCCCTCACTCCCTCTCTTCCTCCACCGGCGGCCGGCAGAGAGTGTCGGTGAGGGCAGCAACGGCGGCGGCGAGGACAGCAACGGCGGTGGCGGGGTGGCGGCAACGGCGGTGGCGGGGTGGCGGCAACGGCAGCGGCGGGGGTGGCAACAGCGGCGGCAGCGACCCTGCTGTGATGGCGAGGGCGGAAATGGCGGTGGCGGCAACCGCCGGCCAGGCGAGGGGGTCGGCCATGGCATCCGGGCCGGAGCGCCTGGACGCCTAGGCGGCGCCTAGGTGACGCCTTTAAAACGCTGGTTGGGGGGAGGCTTATTATTTTATCAGGAAATATACAAGATCTCCATTCTTAAGCAAACAATGGTAATCATCAGGCAGACAGATGATGAAACCCCACCTAGATACAAACTCGTTACCCATAAATGAGACAAGGAGATAAATTTGTAAGGAAATAACTTCTTATCTCACAAATGAGGTGAAAAAACATCCCTGCATCTCAAATCATCAACAAACTGCCACAAAGTAAATATTAGATCTAAAACCTGAAAATTTCATAATTTTAACAGCTGAGAAAATGGATCATAACATCAGATAATGTCAATCCATGGAGCAAGTCAACGGTTCAGCAGAAAAGAATCCCGGGAAATAAAGCTCAACAATTACTGCAAAAATAGCAAAAAAAACAGATCTTTTAGAGATAAAGCAAAATTAGTATTTCGGGGGTGGGGGTGGGGGCATTCTTGTATCTTCTTAGCCTTCATACATTGTGCATCTACATATACATTCCCTGGAGTCCACATAACCAGATCTTTTAGAGAGAGAGAGAGAGAGAGAGAGAGAGAGAGAGAGAGAGAGAGAGGAGGGGGAGGAGGACCAATAATTCAAGCAAGCAGCAGCAGTAGACAATCAAGCAGGGTGGTCAAGCAGGCTTCAACATGAGACATGTATTCAGATCTCCGTTCTTAATGAAAACACCAATAATCATCAGGCTAATATGTAAATATATCAGAATGCCCCGGTGACAAAACAGAAACACTGAAATATTAATTTCACAAATGAAACAAAAAATCATGATTCATGACTCCATGTTATAGATAAATATTATGGCCGCAAATATGAAAGGCGCAGGAAAATAAAAAGGCCGATAGAACCAGTTTTAGATAGGGATCAGGAATAAAAGGAAATTTAGAGATAGCTTTAATAAGAGATTGTATTCTGTTATAACAGAATTAAATAAAGATTTTGGGATGCTTGGTCTATAAAAGCATCCGGCTAGATTGTATTAGGCAACAGAAAATTAATCAAAGACTCCCCACAAAATTAATCAAAGACTCCTCTGGAGTTTTCTTATCTTCTGTCGCGCTAAAGCTGGCCAACGCTGGGCAAGGAGGCGATCAAGCCTCTGGCCTCCCTCACTATCCTCTTCGTTCCATTTCCCATGCGCACCTTCTTCTATGATCTCCTCTGCGCTCTCCTGCAAGGAAACGTCCTAACAATTTGGTATCAGATTCAGCTCAGCGGATCACCTCCATGGCCGCCGCTGATCAAGGTCCTGAGGAGCTCACCGACTCACAGAAGTTGGACCGCATTCTAGCACAGATTGTAACTATGAACTCAAGGCTGGATGCCCATGACGTCCGCATTGCAAGAATAGAAGCCCTGAGTATCAATGAGGGTGGGAGACCAAGGTTTCACCAAAAGTATGAAGATGAATCTGTTAACAGATCAGTTCAGGGAGACGAGCACCGCCAGGGACCTCGTTTTCCCAAAATTAATTTCCCCAGTTTTGATGAAGAAACAGACCCCCTCACATGGCTTACGAAGTGTGAATCATACTTTAGAGGGATGAGAACATTACCTGAAGAGAAAGTATGGCTAGCATCACTGCATTTAGATAGAGTTACAGCCCAGTGGTATTATGCCCTGGAAAGATGGCAATCTGTCATGGGCAAGATTTGCAGAGTTTGTCAACCTTCGTTTTGGACCACCAATACGATCGAATAGGTTGGCAGAACTGAAGGACCTCCACAGAACGGGCTTCATCATTTACTATTTTTAAAGAATTAAAAAAAGAGTTGGCTACTGATATGGTGGCAACAGCAATGTTTCAGCAAATAAAAGATGAAACTACACCAGCTGGTTGGGAGATAAAAGATGGTTTGTTGATATTTCAAGGTAGAGTTTTCTTATCAGATCATTTTACACTATGGCCACAGATACTGGAGGTATGCCACCTTGGTCATGAAGGTATTCAAAAAACTCTACAGAGATTTAGAACTGTTTTTTACAATAAAGGTGTACTTCGGCGTGTGAAAGAATTTGTCAAAGGTTGTACAATATGTCAAAGGAATAAAACTGAACACTTACACCCAGCTGGCTTACTACAACCTCTGCCTTAACCATCTGAAATATGGATTGATATTTCAATGGATTTTATTGAAGAATTTCCTAAAATAGGAGGAAAAACAGTTATTTTGACAATAGTAGATCGTTTTTCCAAATATGCACACTTCATTCCATTAGGACATCCATATTCTGCTGCATCAGTTGCTAAGGTATTCTTTGATAATATTGTGAAATTACATGGTTTTCCTTGTTCCATTGTAAGAGATAAAGATACGGTTTTCACAAGCCCATTTAGAAAAGAGTTGTTTCAACATGTAGGAGTTAAATTGAAAATGAGTTCAGCTTTTCACCCCCAAACAAATGGCCAATCAGAGATTGTTAATAAAGTCATTACAATGTATTTGAGATGTTTGGCATGGGATAGACCTAAGACATGACTGCAGTGGTTACCATGGGCTGAGTACTGCTATAATTCCTCATATTAGTCAGCACTACAGACCACACCATTTAGAGTGGTGTATGGCAGAGACCCTCCCCCAATGATACCTTATGAACCAAGTTCAGCAAGATTAGTGGCGGTGGATCGCCAGTTGAAAGACAGAGATGAGACAGAGATGAGTTTTTAAAGGATATAAGAGAAAGGCTGAGGCAAGCTCAGGATACTATGAAATTTTATAATGATCTAAAAAAGAGAGAAGTGGCTTTCAAAGAAGGGGACAGGGTATGGGTGCGTTTGTGCTGGAATAAGTCTTGTAGTCCTTTGGTCTTTGGTCCAGTCCCTTGTACCCTAGTCCTTTAGTTTGTTGCACTTTAATCCTTGGTCCTTGGTCCTTGTTGTACTCTAGTCCTTTGATCTTTGTGGCCCCAATTAGGACAGCATCTAAGGACACTAGGACAGCATATTAAGGACACTAGGACGACATCTTAGTGTCAGCCAAGGGCAGCATGTTAGGACAGCATCTAAGCATCTTAGACTAGCATCTTTGTGGCATATGCTTGGCTGCCATGGCAGCTATAAATATGTAGCCTCAACCCCTTGGGTTGGCATGGCATTGTGTGAGAAATAGACAAGAAAATTGCCCCAACTCCTAGTGTCATCCTCTCTTCCAATGAGAGTAAGAATTCAACTACTAACAGTTTGCAGCAAAGGAATGCCATTGGAATCACTCAAGCAAATTTTGCAAAATTAAGTCCAAGATTCTATGGTCCCTTCAAGGTCATTACAAAAATTGGGGCTATATCTTATCGTGCTACAATCAAGAGCTCAGATTCATGATGTATTTCATGTTTCATTATTAAAAAAAATTGTAGGGACACCACCTACAGATATTGTGCAGTTACCAGAAATACTACATGGTAAAGTGCTGCCCTCACCAGAAAATATTCGTAAAGCTCGTCAGTACTATGGACAATGGCAAATTTTAGTACAATGGAAAGGAAGGGGAGCAGAGGATTCAACTTGGGAAGACTTGTCCGAGTTCAAGAAAAATTATCTCTCCTGTCAGCTTGAGGACAAGCTGTTTGATGAGGGAGGGGGAAGTGTTATAGATAAATATTATGGCCGTAATTATGAAAGGCGCAGGAAAATAAAAAGGCCGATAGAACCAGTTTTAGATAGTAATCAGGATAAAAGGAAATATTAGAGATAGCTTTAATAAGAGATTGTATTATGTTATAACAGAATCAAATAAAGATTTCAGGATGCTTGTTCTATAAAAGCATCCGGCTAGATTGTATTAGGCAACCGAAAATTAATCAAAGACTCCCATGGAGTTTTCTTATCTTCTGTCGTGCTGAAGCTGGCCGACGCTGGGCAAGGAGGCGATCAAGCCTCCGGCCTCCCTCGCTATCCCCTTCGTTCCAGTTTCCAGGCGCACCTTCTTCTACGATCTCCTCTGCGCTCTCCTGCAAGGAAACGTCCTAACACTCCACAAATAAATTGAGCAATAATGTAACTGTATAACTCCGCCTATGTCTTTCTAAGTATAGCCGGTCCCAAGCCCGGGTAAAGGAGGAGGGTTGTGATAGGCTTGGCGAGCCAGCATCAGAACCAGCCATTCCTATGGATATGAAACCCAGTTTGGCTTTCATATCTAGCCTACCTCAACGTGGAGAAAAAGGCTTTGTTGTTGTTGTTGTTTTGTTGTAATAATGCAACTGTACATGGACATTCTCTTCCAAAGTCTTCATAATTTATGTACTACACAAACACCCGTTGGAGCCCGCTTGACCAACTTGGTGGAAGAAAATAAGAGTCATATGCATGGATAGATGGTCCTATTTCATCCTAAGAGGAATTTACTTATCCTGGGATAAGACAAAGTATGCGATCCACCACAATGATTGGAGCTTCAACGAACAAGTGCATTCAGATGTCCATTCTTAGTGAAGGTAATCATCAGGTAGATGGAGCAGAATGCCCCCATGCAAAGATTGGAGCTCTCATAAATGTATTGTAACCTACAATATTATGTTTGTGACTTCCCATCAGTACTAGCTACATCCAAGGTTTAACAAGCATCCACCCGTCTAGATGGTACATCCTAATACTGAAAAAAATGACACATTAAGCTAGTATCACCGAGAAATGCACAATAGAACCTAAAGCCAAACATGATGGGTGGTGGTGGTAGTACATGAATACTTGATCCCGCACAACAAAAAAATAAACTTCCATGGAGAAATTGTCTAAACAGACTAACTATTCCTCTGATCTGCCAATGCCTTCATAACTTTTGCATCCACAGACACATTCCCCGGAGCCCAATTGCCTGCTTAGTGGAACAGCGAGGAGCAGATGGTCCCATATATAGGTATGCATGTGTGCGTGTGTGGTTGCAGATTCCCCCGAGAGAACAGAGAAAACTGTCCAAATATAACAGAACAGAGAGGGTAGAAGGGCTGTCAACGATGGAGCAATCCTCTGCGTCGGCCTACTTGCTCCACCGCGCTAGTCAAGCGGGCTACCACGGGGAACCGCATTCAGATCTCCGTTCTTTGTGCAAACAATGCCGATCATCAAGCTGGCAGATCAGAATACCCCCCCCCCCTACGACAGGAGCAACCCAGAATTGGACATGGGTGTACACATGTACGTCCGATGATATTAGCGGGAAATCGAAAACTTGTAACCGCGGCAGATCCGTGCACAAATAGCTTATATTAGGGTTTAGGGGTGCACCATTTCGCATAGCAGCCAGGGAAGAGATCGGGCGGGCATACCTAGTGGCTGCTCATCGCCCGCGAAGGGCGTTGCCGCCAGGAAAGGAAGGCCACGTCGCGCCGCCGCCGCACAGTTGATGCGTGAGGCCAGCGCTCCGCTGCCCGCCCGCCCGCCCGCCCCGCTGATCCTTGCGACCGGCGCTGCGACTGAGTCGGCCCGGCGCTTGATCGCATCAGCTATTACCTACGCCGGACAGTCTGCGCGACCCGCCGCCGCTAGTTGCGCCGTGCTGGGGTTAGGGCGTGGGCAGTGGCAACATTCGATGGCTGGGTGTTTGGGTGCGAACGGTGGCGGCTTAAAGGCCGCTAATTTTATCTAACTGATTGTACTTGTTTGTTATTAACATTATATCCCCCTCCTCGTGGTATGCACGATGTCGTCCAGGTAAGCACGCCCTATGGTGCTTGGCAGAGACTTTGACTCTGTTTGGGACAGCTTCAGGTTCTCCGAGAATAAAAAACGTTTCAATTTCAATCTAGAAATGTTTTTCAGCTAAAACAGAATTACTTTAGATACTATTTGGCTAGTTTTCTAATTTCAATTTCAGTAAAAAGAGAATCTGAATTGAAATGACCTAACTATTCTTGAATGAACTATATTGTTTTTGTCATAGTATAACATATAGTAAATTTTTATAATATATGTTATTTATAAGTGTCATTGTAAAATATATGTCATCATTCACATGTATGGATAAATCCTTGTTGCGCTACAATAACAGCGACGAGTTGAGAATAAGGGTAAACGATGATAAATCACTGTAAATAATTAAGATACTAGAAGAAAGTATAACAATATGAAGTGATTCAGTGTGTTTCAGATTCGTAAGAAAAAAATATGAGTCGTTTCTCATAAATTCACTGCTGAAACATTTTACCTTTTTACCGTTTTAGTACCGTTTCAACTGAACCTAAAATATGAAACTTTTTCTTCGCAAAAGCACCATTTAAATGGAGTGTGCAATTGAGGCGGTTGTTGCGGAGGAAGGAGCGCGCGGAGGGGCGGCATTGGATTCCAACTTTGTCCAAGTCGACGCGTGGAGTAACCGCTCCATGGGAACACACACTGCCATGACCGGTGACGATATGAAGATCTCTTGCCTCATCCTGTTCCAACTCATCTTCCCTAAGCCCCGCACACGCGCGCACATCAACATTGGGCTCACCTTCCTCATGCTAGCGCTCCTCATCATGTCGGCCATGAACGTCGGGGCTTAAATACTTTGAGCTTGGCGAGTCCGGGTTCGACGTCTTGGAGCTCGGTGCGAAGGTGGAGGCGGCTCTTCGCCAGGTGTGGCGGGGAGGTGGTGGCGAGCTCGTGTCGTCTCTGTGGAGCTCCAAATCGAGTCACGGGTGACTCGAGGGCGTAGATTCGGCCAGAGCGTGGTTCCCTCAACCTCAACAGTGGACGGCCTGGATGAGGCTGTGACACAGAGAGACCGTGTTGGGATCATGGACACGATGCAGCAACTACAAGAGAGAGAAAGGAGAAGATTGTAGGTTCCATGACAGCTGTGAAATAGAGGCTGAAGCAAGTTCTCCAAAAATAGAGACTTTGAGACGTTTTTTTATTAATATAGGAGAGGATATTGCCTTGCTGCAGTTGATTGTTTGGCTTGGTATGAAAAAAACAAGAGTAGAGGTCTTGTTTCTGGGTCATGTTTCAGTCTTTGAGATGCTCTTAGGCCATGTTATATGGGGCGGAACGATGAGTTATGGGCTATGATAGTGTGAGCCTCGGCCAACGAATGGGTAAAAAAGTTAGGTGTTTTGGCTGTTCGGTTAGTGGATAGTGAAAACTGCATTCAAAAATCGACAATCCAACATGTCCTAAAATAAGTGGTGTTTTAGAGTTGATCAAGCTAACTCAATTTTAACTAATATCTTAGAGAATAATATCAATATCTACGATATCAAATAAATAACCTATAAAAATTTAATATCCTAAACATTTGTATTCTTTTCTATAAGTTTGGTCGAACATAAGGTTTGACCTGAACCAATTCTAGAATCACACTTATTTTAGGACTGAGTAAATCTAAAGACCATATCGGTCCTGTTTGGTTTCATTTGGATCATCAGTTTTCACAGTTAACCATGTCCACCCCAGTAGTGCATTATGAGTAATAACTCAAGAAAATGAGGGAAAACAGTAGGTAGTACAAAAAAAACAATCTGGACTCTGTTCAGAAACAAAAAGCTTGAGCACAGATAATGAAAGTATTCAAACTTTACTCCGGAAATAGTCATCAACATCATTATGCTGTGCAATGTGTTATACACAAGATCAGTGGTAAAACGAAGACAGCAAATCAGTAACTGTGGAAAATAAACATATTTTTATCCAACTATTGTAAACTCACCTTAAAGTGCTCAAGACCTAAACAACGACCTACCGGATGAGTGATGACACATCTTCTTCTAAGATCTTCTAACTAGTGTATGACAATTCTGAACCTTAGAAGAACAAATCGAGGAAAAAGACAGCTACAAGGTAAAGAATCACGTGCAACTACTAGACTCGAGGTGGATCAACACTAGGTGAGTCCAGACATGCCACAAAGAGTTTGTGGATTGCCACGTTTGCCATGTAGAGAATGAATAAATCCTATCTGTAAAGCTGCAAAAGTCGCTAACAAGAAAGCCGTGAAGCTCGTTCATTGGCATTAATAACTTGAGAAACCTCGTACTGCATAGTTCGTCCAATCATCATTCTGGGTTATCTGCATTCCGTGCCAAAGTTGGCTTTCACGACAGGCAACTATTCAGGTGGAGGCAACAAGAATACAAAGCCAGAGTTCTCTCGAATCAGTGGAGGCGGCTCAATATCAGAGATGTCAATCTGCTCCATTGATTTGGATATATCATCGACGGAGAATGGTATGCTGCATTTCAAAGCGAACACAAGTAAGCCTAGGACATTCCTAATCAGATGATATAGGAAAAACAATTTCTTTCAGGAATGTAACATAGGAGAAAAGTTGACAGGAGCAAAGAGATGGTCACCTTGAGTCATCATCCAGCAGAAATGAATTGCTTACAGGATTGTTGGAGTCTTCTGTCATTAACACTCTCATGTTTGATATAACCTAATATGATAAATCAGATATGGTCACCTTTATCAGATGAAATAAAACGCAATTGTGTAATATGGTGGCAAGCTTACCTCTGGAGAAACACTATGTGTTCCATATTTGTCATCCCAGTACATAGTACTGATTCTGTATAGCTGTTGTATGCTAAGTACCTGAAAAAAATTACAGGTTGCCAATGAACCCAAAAGGAATCCATCTTTTCTAGCAGGGGGGGGGCGGTTGTCAAGCATCAGCTATTTCTCACTTACTGGACAAAGGTCGTGACTTATTTCATCTAATGTTTTCTTTGGCTTCTGATGAATTACCTGTAAAAAATTAAAGGATATACATCAGAAGCTGTATTTTTTTATTTGGCTATTATTAATACTTCAGACAACACTTTTCTATATCAGTTCTATAGTATCCACTCTCATACTTTTCTAGGCGGTGACAATGTAACTGTTGAATGTACAAACCAAATGTTGCATGCAAATCATTACAGGAGCAAATAGAAGAAAATTACCAGGAAACCAATAGCTTGCCTAATATGTTTTAGCTCATCCCAAGCTGAACCTGCATACTGTCAGTAGAAAAAGCAATAGGTGAGAACTCAGTACTGTGGTCACCGACAGACTGTTGCAAGAATTCGAATAATATGCAACACCAAAAACAGAGACTATTTTAGCTGTCATACTCCATAAAACTTTTTTCTTTATTTCCTTTTGCTGTTCGAAATAAAAAGCATGGGTATAAACACTGCCATATTGTCCAGAACAAATAATATGCAAATCCCTGGAATGATTATTTTTATATTATCCGAATTCATCTCAGACATGCAACAAGAAAAGGCAATAGGTGAGAACTCAGTAGTGTGGTCACTGACAGACTGTTGCAAGAGTTCAAATAGTATGCAACACGAAAAACAGGGACTATTTTAGCTGTCCTGCTCCATAAAGCTATTTTCTTTATTTCCTTTTGCTGTTTCTAATAAAAACCATGGGTATAAACACTGCCATAATGTCCAGAACAAATAATATGCAAGTCCCTTGAATGATTATTTTTATATTATCCGAATTCATCCCAGACATGCAACAAGAAAAGGCAATAGGTGAGAACTCAGTCCTGTGGTCACTGACAGACTGTTGCAAGAGTTTAATTAATATGCAACACGAAAAACAGGGACTATTTTAGCTGTCTTGCTCCATAAAACTATTTGCTTTATTTCCTTTTGCTGTTAGAAATAAAAACCATGGGTATAAACACTAACATATTGTCCAGAACAAATAATATGCAATTCCCTTAAATGATTATTTTTATATTATCCAAATTCATCTCATACATGCAACAAGAATAGCTAACGTTACCTCATCAGTAGCCCTGTAGCACCAATGTTCAAGTTCAGCTAATCCTGCTTTTACGTACTCGCCATTACTGAATGAACAGCATTCCCTTCTCAATAGCAAACTGGAGACAGACAAACCATGTTCAAATGAAGCTAAAAAACTCGGATTTGGAGCTTTACGAGCAAACAGTCAAGCAGCTGATTTGTCTTATATGAATTTTACCTGTTAAATAGCTGAACATTGATAAATGAGAATATCTGAGTGAATACTTTTCTCACCAAGAAAGGAGGAACCTGCAGAGGTGATATACATAATCAGGACATGTCAATATACTCTTTTAATAAAAGTTTTAGTGATTATGCAAAAAATATATGAATAATGTAATGTTCCTGTAGCTTTTCAGAAGAGATATCCTTGTGAAATGAAAAAAAATGAAACATTATACTGACATTGTTCACTTTCAATATGTTCAAGAAATTTCCAAGGCTCTTTACAATCCCTTGCCAATGAGCAATCAAAGCTTGTTGGGCAGCAGTATTAGTGTTTGAGCGTGAAGATCCTTTCATTAAGCTTGCTCTTGATGTTCTCGGGGCCTGCAGTGTTTGTATTGGAAGGGAAAAATGCAATAAGCCACCAAAACGACTAAGGTACTCATATTGGTTATTTCATATGCAAGAGTCAAAGCCAACAAGATGGCTATCATTATCCAGACTCATAAACCATGTATACCTGAATGCACAAGCCAAGCAAAGGAGAGATCTCTTTTTTCAAATTATCCCGGATCATTCCATATATCTTCTCCACATATGCTGTAAGTTGCTGTTTAAACAGTAAGGCAGGATACTTGGCTTCGACTTGTCTCAGTGTCTCAACTCCACTAATCATGCTTCCATTCATGAGAGAAAGATTCACACCTTGAGGAGTTCCTCTGAAGCTCTGGAATCAGACAGAATAACAGGCTCAATCATCAACTACAAAACTGCTATTACAGTAGAACAAAAGAAAAAGAGGATGAAAATAAAAATGTAGACCTGTGTCATCCTTCCAAAAAGTGTAGCAGAAGATGATCGTCTCCGTTGTGGAGCCATTCCTGTTGAGCCACTCGCCTTTAATGTCCGTTGAAGCAACAACAACAGTGTTGAAGCATTTGAAAGCCAATATGCTAAAATTTCATTGTTATCCTGAGTCTATATAACACACAAAAATGGTATTTTAGCATCCATATATATACTAGTGGTGAAATTACATTGTATGATTGTAACCTCAATTGCATGTCCAATGGTCTGAATAATGCGATCAAAAACACTTGTCCGTTCAACTTCAAATGATCGCCAATGAAGAAGGCATTTGTATATAATACAAGCAGCAACTGGCCGATTCCCAGCAAAACCCAAGTGCTGTGCGATGCACCTAATTAATAGATCTTGATTCTCCTGCAAAGGTGCTGAACATATCAGATGCCGAGAGCAAAATGAACCTAAAGGATCTATGCAGTGATTCAGAAAATCATGACTAGAGGGTAGACCAAACCTGCTGCTTTTCATTAAGAGATTTCTGAGGCTTATCGTCAATGTCGTATTCCTTCTTAGGAGAGGACACACTACTGGACTCCTAAACCATGAACAGATAAACATGGTTTCATTTTGATATACCAACTCAATAATATGTTGCTACTAAATATATAAAGCATGTCCACTCACTGGAGTTGTTTTCAAATCATTGCCTGGTACACTAACATTCTCAGAACTCCTCTGCAAAGCAAGCAAGAGATGTAAATTGTCTACTGAACCTTCACAACGGAGAAGGAGAAACATAGAAATCCTCACTTGTAAATTGGACTTAGAGCGGCCAGACAGAATTTTGCTAGGAGCCATTGAGACAGCCTGCTGTCGAAGCACTTTATTTTCAGATTCCACATTAGATAGTTTCTCCTCTAACCTGAATGAGAAATTCCAGATCACAAATACATAAGGTGTAGATTTGCTGTTGATAACATATTAAACATTGCAATAAGATATGAATATTGATTACAGATCCACAATTATAAAATTTGACAATATAAAATAAAAAGGAAAGTAATTATAAATTTAAATTCTACTGTTTTTTCACACTATAAAAAGTTTAACCAAAAAGATGCCCTAGATAGAAGATGCATAAATAAATATTACTTCCTCAATTTTAATCCATAAATAGAAACAGAAGTGATAGTTAGCATTGCGTTCTACCACATAGGACATAGTTCATGCCCAACAGACCAAAACATGGAAACATCAGTGACAGTGCATGAAAGGAAACTAACAGTATGTGAAAAGAGCTACCTTCTCAGGTATTCTTGAAATTGTCGCATTTTTATTTCAGCCTCTTCCAGTTTCTTTTGCTTTTCTTCATTTGCCTTCTGTTCTTCAGAGCATTTCTTTTCTAAATCATCAGACCTTTGTCTTTCTGATTGTAATGATGTCTACAACAAAATGAAGTCATACGTCGCCAAATGAGAGCGGTTGTTAAATCAAGTAATATAAAGTGTTTCAGTTCTTTGATAGTCTTATTGTTGGAAATTAATGGATAATCAAATAACAAGGAGATTACAGGCAGGGGCCTCCCTTGATGTATTTCCAAAAAAATAAGGAAACTATGGACATTGATGACGAGCAGACTACAAACCTTAAGTTCCTGCACCTCTGCTGTCAAGGAATCAATCTTTTCGGTGTCTTGGACAACAACCTGAGTTTCCTTCACTATAGGAGGTGCTTCCTCAATAGTCTTAACAGCTTCTCGTTCCTTGACAAGCATTGCATTTGTCTCATCCAGTTTAGCTTGCAATGCTTCCATAGAGCTGTGCAGTTTTGATAACTCCTGGGCTTTTGATTCTTCCAAGTCTGTCTGTATTCATGTGAATTGGTTTGTGTCAAATGATCAAAATAATAGGTACCAGGGTAATATCTGAATATACATATAAAAACTTTAGAAGATGAAACGAGGATTTAGTCCTGCTTTACAAATAAGAAATGCTTATAAGTGGAAGATATGAAAAGAAACAATACCCTCAGTCGCTTCTCTAACTGCACACGCCATGTAAGTTCTTCGACTTTCTTTTCGAGTTTATCCTTTGCCTCTTTGAGTGCACCTGTTTCCCTTGCTTCCTGAAGAGAGGAAATAGCAAGTAGCAATGCATTAGAATGATTTTTTCATTCACTCATGGTACCGTTTACTATCTTCAGCATGCAGTTAAAAATTCTTGCAATAACAACAACAACAACAAAGCCTTTGTCCCAAGCACGTTGGGTAGGCTAGCAGTTAAAATCCTTGAAGCATGGAAAATTGAAAACAGGAAAAAATGTGCCCCTTATATATGAAATATGACTAGAGTGTACTCTGCACATAAGCAGCAAGTGAACAGTAGTGAACGTTACGGGGTGCTGAACTTACCATTTTCAGTTTCCTGAGTTCTTTTCTTGCACTTCTTCCCCTCCATCTGCACTGTGCAACAATGGCTGCACACTTTAACTTCCTATGGTACGAATAAGCTCTATGACAC
Organism: Neostapfia colusana; assembly: GCA_030760725.1. Taxonomy (NCBI): domain Eukaryota; kingdom Viridiplantae; phylum Streptophyta; class Magnoliopsida; order Poales; family Poaceae; genus Neostapfia; species Neostapfia colusana. The sequence continues at coordinate 52,157,527 of JASWHV010000020.1, forward strand.
CTATAACGAGCCTGCAAGGGAGAATCATTCCATTAAGGTACTTATCCTATGTTAGAAGCAATATGCATAGTTTTGTATTATTACGTACTATCAACTCAAAACCACCTGAATTGTAACAGCTGCTTTAGATTGCTTTTTAAATCTGAACTCATTTCTTGCCGCCATTGCTCGTAATGCAGTTTGCACTACAAGAACAGAAGCATATCGGAGTTTATAGGACCTTCTTGCTTGATGCCTACGTTGATTTTTCTGAACTTTAATGGCAGCTGCTTCCCGTCGCATATTATCGTACAGTTTACAAGCCAATCTTCCTAAAACATTATGTATGATATTACCAATTAATAAGTAAAATAATTTCAGACAGAGCTACAGTTAATTATAAGCAAAACAGACCTCTCCATATTGCCTGGAGACATATAGATGCCTTCCTCAATGAAAGGAACTTCTTCCGCATGATATGTGTCCGCATTTTCCCTTGGATTGTTTTTGCCGCAGCACTGAGTACTTCAGTCCTCCTAGCATCTAATTCAGCCATCTGGCCAGCTCTTAGAAATACTTTTGTTTTCCCTATCTGAGAAATACAGATCGGTGTCAGTCTGATGAAAACAGGTAATTTGAAGCGCTAATGCTGCACACTTATTGAGCTCTTGTATTTTTTTTATTTAGAGTTTTTTGTGAAAAAAATCCACCAATGTGTTTCTAGGTATAGCCGGTCTCAAGCCCGAGTAAAGGAGGAGGGTTGTGATAGGCTTGACGAGCCAACATCAAAACCAGCCATTCCTATGGATGAAACGTAGTTTGGGTTTCATACCTAGCCTACCTCAACGTGCTTGAGACAAAGGCTTTGTTGTTGTTTGTAGAGTATTTTTGTGAAAGCTTCAATTAGAGTCATGGTTACATCAAATGTAGTGTAATGCTTGTAGTGTAAGGGTAACCACTATGCAGACATATATGCAATGCTAAATAAAATATACATATTCTATGCCCATTTTTCCCTATGGGAGATCTTGGAGATCATTAATAGATCTTCAAAGTCGGTTTTCCTTTGTATTAAACAAATATGTTTTAAGATGAATGGATTTGAGTTTGTGTTACCTGATATCCTGAAAGACCCTTCTTTTCTAGAATCCTCTTGCATGCAACCTTTTCATCAGAACTAAAAGAAACAAAAACAAATCTTAGATGTGATGTCATCACATTAAAAATACAAATATTAAACTAGAAAATCTGCAAAAAAAATAATGAACTTACTTTCCTTCAAGGGCCTCAGGTGCAAGTATTCCAAAACGATGCAAAAACTCATAAAATGTCCGACGTGTGGGATATCCAGCGCAACTAATCCTGATTGCCTCAAGTACACCCTGATAACAAGTGGCATGCAATTCAGTAAAGTAGTTTCTCCATATTGGCAAACTTCACCTTAGCCATCATATGCACTACAGTATAGACTGGCAAAAAAAATTATAGTTCAGAAGCACTTACACCACAACGCAACTGTTGCATGACATTGACATTCTCGAAAATTGCTGGTTTCAGCACATTATTTGGCTTCACGCATCTGATATAATGAGGTTCTGTAGAATTTAATGTATCCATAAGAGCTTGAAGTTGTTGCTGCCACATAGAAAGAAGACGGTGGAAAACATGGTCATGCATCAGGAGAGAAAAGTAAAACAAGATAGGTGATATCTGACAAGTTTTGTGTAATCTGGGTGCGGACAAGAATGATACCTTAAAGCGAGCTCCAATGGAGGAGAATTTGGAAGATTTCGATGTCTCCTCTGGAAGAGGTGGAAATAATCCAGAAATAAATGAGCATTTAGAAGCACTCAGTAGTTCCTGGTGCTCTGCCACAACATAATCCTTATTTTTGTCAAGGAATTGATCAGACTGATACAGCACCTGAATATCACAAGTTCATAGGAACCAATGGTCAGTTCAAACCAGAATTAATAATAGCGTCTTGATGTTATAGATTTAATGAATAAAAACTAACCTCTCCAGCATAGTGACAAATTGTAAAATCAGTACGAGATAGTTTTGGTTTGACGAAACGTTTGTTCTTTTGAAAAGTCTGGTACAGCTTCTGTGCAAAGGTCTCGTGTGTTGACTTGGGAAACATGCTGAACGTGTCAGAAAAGAGAGAGAGCATGTCAACATAGCTTTTCATCGAATCAGCAGTCATCCACTCAAACCCTCCTCTATTTCACACAGGTGAAACACAAAATTGACTAGACAGGAAAGACAAGACAAATGGCCAGCATACCATGCCTCATCAAGAAGTGCAATAACACCGCCAGGTTTCTGCAGAGATAATTTAAACAGATACAACTCAGTATCATTTGCTGTTACATCCAGTAAAAATGCAATGAAACAGTGGTAATCAATTACAAAACTGACTGTCAAAGATTTCTTAGTTCTAAAACAACTACAGCATGGTTGCCTGGCCAAAACAAGGGTTTCTTTTTGCCTTATTTGGGCTTCTCCAATAAATTGCCTTTTGTTGGCACCAGCTTATGAACCAAAAGCCCCCTATCCATGTATTTAGATTTTTGCCTCTTTAAGCAAAAAGGATGTTTGTCTGTCCAAATAAGACTAATTGTAAGTCACAGCAGCATGTGTCATAATGCAGATTGATGCCCATGAGTTAAAACAGTGAAAAACATTCAGGTTTTCCACTACAATGTATATGCCATAATGTGTTTGAGCTCAGGAGTTAAAACAGTGAAACACATTTAGGTTATCCACTAAGATATCAACATGTCCAACAAGAAAATGATATAGATGGAATCAATGATGAAATTTAGAGGGATTTAATGTATAGTGGCTGTGTATACCTTCTCAATAAGGTCAAGAACATCTTGATTGTCGACAAACTCAATGTAACTCCAATCAATTTGTTCTTTAGTATATTCCTCCTGTTCCATCTTGAAAACATGCTGAAAAGAACACAGAAACATCTTTCAGCTAAACATGTGTTCTTTTGGTTGGAAAATGGCTAGTGGGTTGTTCTCCAAACAAGAGTGGCAAGTGGGTTTGGAACACATCAAACATTCCTTGTGAATGACATTACCTGATTGAAATGCTGTTGCAATTTCTCATTTGTATAATTAATACAGAATTGTTCAAAACTGCAGAAATTATGATTTATCAGTTTGCAACTGGAGTGGAGTGTAGATAGAAGATTAAACTAGAACAAAGGTTACCTATTTGACTTGAAGCTCTCAAAACCATAGATGTCCAAGACACCAATAAGGCATTTGGAGCTAGCATCTTGCCCAATGGAACTATTAATTTTATCGACAAGCCTGCAGGGTGGTGATTGGTGGCAATGGTGAACGTGATCATTATTTGTATGCGCATTTGGAGTGCTATTGAACACAAATGATAAAGAACAAGATAGAATTATTGAGTTACCAGTCAAACAAGCGAGAATATATAGTCTTTGCAAGACCGTCCCTGCTAACAGTTGCATTGTAAGGATCCAGGCTCCTTTTTATAACCTCCTCTGGTGTTACCATGACACGCTTACAAAGAGCATCTTCCAAGGCTCCAGGATCACACCTGACACAGAGTACATCTCAACAGTTAATACAGGATGCACAAAGTAATCTTGTCATCAATGAAACAAAACCAAAGACAGGTAGTTACATAAGGAGTTCAGCAGTGGTTTCAAGATGGAACTTAGATTTCTCGTCTTTTAAAACTGAGGAATCAATTTCTTTCCCCTTGGCAAATTCTATGTTGCCAATGTGAAGGATAGCAGCAACGACCCTAAAAATAGCATCCTGGACAGAAATTAAATTGTAGACGAATGAGAAAAATCTAGTTAAACTAGACATCAATCATTTCAAAGAACTTATGGAAATAAATGAGCTACCTGTTCCTGAGTACTGATGCCAACAATGTCCATTGCTCTCCTGGTAGCCAAATATTCATGGGCATCACTTACCCCCACTAACTCATAGCAATTTGATTGATTGAGATAGTGAAAAGATTTGGGATTTCCTAATTTGTATTTTTCAGCCTCCTGAAAGATCAACGTTATAGGAGTGTATTACTAATCAAATCCCATTTGAAAAGGTAATGAAATCTATAATTTGTAACAAAGACCATTCACAAGTACAGTGCGGCTCATAAAAAACACACAAGGATGATATAGATCATTACCTCCTGTGGTGCAGCACAAAGGAGATAAAAGCAGTGGTAATTGCGTTCTGGGTCAGAAATTTGGCATACACGTGATCTTTCTAGAAGGTATGTTCTGATAGCTGCACCTGATATCCTCCCTTGCTTATCAAACTGAATCTCAACAAACTTACCAAACCGACTGCATAAACCATTATGATTTGAGGGGGGGGGGAGAGCAATCTATGGTTGAGGTAGTTATTTTAGAGTTCATTTACCTCGAATTGTTATTTCTGACAGTTTTTGCATTCCCAAAAGCTTCAAGGACTGGATTTGACTGCAGAAAAAGAATAATAAATACATGTTCAATTAAGTTATCAATAAATTGGTTGCAAAGCCAAGCACTGGCTGTATTACCTCAAGAACTTGCTGCTCAACAGTTCTTCCTTCAGTTGCAACCCGGCCACCCAAATAGGCAAGATACCTCATTAGCATTTTTGTTGTCTCTGTTTTGCCAGCACCACTCTCACCACTAACAAGAATAGCGTTGCTCTTCTTTTCATTAATCATAGCTCTGTCAAAAGAAACACATAACAACTCATCTTCAGTGGAAGCAAAATCAATTCTGGCTATCAACTTTTCCCCCCTTTTTTCAATTGTTTGAGGAAATAGAATCACACCTAAGGTTAGCCCATGAAGTTTTCAGAAGCAATGTAAGAGGCTAATGAAAAGAAGAACGAGAAAACACTAAATGCTTTCATCGTAAAGATCAAGGCTTTCAGACTGACCTGTATGCAACATCTGCCACTGCAAAGACGTGTGGACTTAACTCTCCAAATGGTGCTCCCTTGTACTGTTGCATCATGTGTGGATCATATAAATGGGGCAATCTTTGGAAGGGATTGACAGCGATGAGGATATTTCCAGTGTATGTCTGCCAAAATGACAAAACATCAGCCATATGGAACATAATGTGACTCTTCAAACTTGCGAACTCAGACAGTAAGTGATCATGCATCAACGGTTAACATACATAGATTTCATTAAGCTCATATCTGATCGCCAAATTCTGCAACACTCCTGGTTCATGGAGATAAGAGAGCTTTGTCATATCATCAACCCCACCAGCAGCTGCCTCCATATCTTTCGGGTATAGTTTGGACAAATTTGCGACGATCTAAACAAAAGAAACAGCACAACGACAAGGGATGGTATCAAACTCAAAGCCAGAAACAAGTTAAGATAAAAGTCTAATCCATCGTATCTTACCTTTTTCCCATTGGTTGCCTGGATCTCGGCCTCTTCACCATTGATCTTAACGACCTCTCCATCGACCCAGGCAATTTCTGGGTCTTCAGCCCATACATGGGAGCCCACAATTATGTTAACTTTCGTCCCCTGCAATGGAAATCCGGATGTCTCGATCATCACAAATATCATCATACAAGAGCCTCTAAGTAATTATAGCAACTTGTCTCAGCGATGCATTTGAATTTCACCAATCACCAATCAGTTAAATAATACATCAGGATCACGGCAAGACATGAACACAAACACCCTATCAATTCAGGGAGCCTCGTCCAACACGACATAACACCGCCGCTGCCGACGCGCCACATTATGTAACGAGAGCAACCGCACTCACCATTTCGCCGGCGCCTGGCGGAGGGTGATCAGTCGATCGACAACGCGGTGAGCGACGGGGTGAACCAACTCATGTCTTTCTCGCTCTCTCCCTTCAAAGGACGGCCAACTCGCGGTCCCCCGTCCCCTGCGCCACCGCCGCCGTTGTCGACGTGATGATTGAGAGAGAGGGAGGGGTGAAGCCGGTGCGGTGCAAAAGCGGGGGAGTGGAGATGGAGGAGGTGATGTGTAGAAGGCGGTGTGTAGAGGGGAAAGCGGGTGGAGTACGTGGAGCGGCCATGACCGACCCCCGCCTCGATCTCTGCGGGGCGCCATGGAATCCGCCCCCGTCTCGTTCGCGCGCTCGCTCGTTTCCCATCTCCCTCTCTGTCACGCAGGGGCCGCTGCCGCAGGCGGATCGGCCGAGAAGAGCCGCGGACGGGAGCCTTCGACCGGGGTGGTGGAGAGGACAACGGTCAAGTCCATCTGGTCGAAAGGCCGTAGCCGTAGGTGAAATAAATCATCTTTTTCTTTTCAAAAAATAAACACCCCTTTTTATATCCGTCCAAGAAGACAAAAGAAAACGTCAGTAGACAAAAAAATAAGGTTGGCTTGTTTTTGACAGAAATATGTGTAGTTTGTTACTTTGTTTCAAAATGTAAGCGTTTTTAAGTTGTAAAAGTCAAACGTTCTAAACTTTAACTGATAATATCTATAAAAATAAATTATCTTAAATATCAATAGTTGCATATTATGATAGTTGAATTCACGATGAAGCTTGTAGCAGCAATTATACATAGTCAAACATCATGAATTATTTGCTATTCCTATTATTAGTGAAAGTAAGTAAAATTAGATTTAAACTGAACTAAAAAATACTTACATTTTGGAATGGAGGGTGTCGGTACCTTACAGACCGGGTACCCCCGCGTGGAGGGTTAAAGACGCTCAGGCCCCGTCTCCAAGCTGAGGCGGGCGCTAGTAAGGACACATGTCCTTGGCCCCCGAGGTTGACCCCGAGGCTGTCACGTGCGCCTAGGCTCTAGAGCCAACACGTGTCCTTGGCCCCGGACCAAGCCTCCCCGCTGAGGTGAGGTCCGGAGCTGCCATGTGTATGTGGACTCTGAACCTCCTCCCTGCTGAGGAGGGCTCCAGAGCCGACACGTGTCCTTGGCCCCGGACCTAACTTCCCTGCTCACGTGAGGTCCGGAGCTGCCACGTGTACCCGAGCTCCGAACCTCTTCCCTGCTGAGGATAACTTTGAAGCCGACACGTGCCCTTGGCCCCGGACCTAACTTCTCTACTCACGCGAGGTCCGGAGCTGCCACGTGTACCCGAGCTCCGAACCTCTTCCCTGCTGAGGATAACTTTGAAGCCGACACGTGCCCTTGGCCCCGGTACTAGCCTCCCCGCTTAGGTGAGGTCCGGAGCTGCCACGTGTACCTGGGCTCCCAACCTCCTCCCTGCTGAGGAGAGCTCCGGAGCCGACACGTGCCCTTGGCCCCGGACCTAGCCTCCCCGCTGAGGTGAGGTCCGGAGCTGCCACGTGTACCCGGGCTCTGAACCTCCTCCCTGCTGAGGAGAGATTCGGAGCCGACATGTGCCCTTGGCCCCGAATCTAGCCTCCCCGCTGAGGTGAGGTCCGTAGATGCCACGTGTACCCGGCCTCCGAACCTCCTCCCTACTGAGGAGGGCTCCGGAGCCGACACATGCCCTTGGCCCCGGACTTAGCCTCCCAGCTGAGGTGAGGTCCGGAGCTGCCACGTGTATGTGGGCTCTGAACCTCCTCGCTGAGGAGGACTCCGGAGCCGCCACATGCCCCATGATCCGTCGTGGGCCGTGGGTCGAAGAAGTCAAGGAGGAAGTGCGCTGTCAGGCCGTGCATTCAAGGCTCACGCCTTCCCCAGAAGCATGGCGCACGGCGCACGCCTCCATTCTCCGCCCGTTCGCCATCACGGTGACAAGACGGGGCGTCGAGGCATGACAGCGGCACAGTGCCGCCCTGCAGAGCGAGGCGACGCGGTGACAAGACGACGTCATCATCATCGTCTGCCACGCAATCAGAGGCGTTCAGTGCGCCATGCGGCGGGTCTTGACTCCCCCGCCTACCACTCCACTCAAGGATGTAAGAACCCTAGATCATGTATAGGGTTCAGACAGCTTCGGGGCCACCTATCAGGCCCCAAGCCATATTGTAACCACCCCGACCTTGGACTATAAAAGGACCGGGGTGTCCACCTGACAAAGGGTTCGCAACCCTGCCATCTCACACACTCATATGCGCAAGCAATACAATAATCACCCCCGTGGACGTAGGATATTACGCTCAGGCGGCTCAAACCACATAAATCTCGGTGTTCACCTGCTCTCTCTAGTTGGATCGTTCTAGCGGCGTCAAGCCCCTCCAATAAAGAACCTTTGCGGGCTGCTCCTGTAGCAGACCGAGGGAAGTGTCGTAGCAACACTTCAAAATTTGGCGCGTCAGGTAGGGGGACTTTCCACGCTCTCTAGGCGACCATGGTGAACATCACCTCTCTCAACGAGACTTCTCGCCCAACTCGCCGTCGTCTCCAGGCGGGAGACGACGAGGCCATCTCCCACTCCAGGGCGGGTAGGTCCGGCCGGGCCGGCGACCGGACGGTCGGCATGCCCTCAGCGGCCACGGCGCCAGTGACCACTACTTCACGGCGGCCCTCTACCCCGACGGTGGCGACAGTGACGCCACATCCAAGCCCGGAAAACATGGTGGTAGCAGCGCGCGCCCTTCTCCACAACCATCCGGGCGAGGGTACCACCCCCAAGGTGGCAGAGCAATGACGACATGACGTCGGCCACCTCGTCGCCGCTGCCATGAACACGCCCGCCTACAGAAGGCAGCGGGTCGAGCCCTCGCTGGCCTAGTCGCGTACGCCGACTATGGTCCGTGGGACAGCTTCCACGTGTGTGACGACCACAGCCGACCTTACGGTCGAGCTAAACCGTCACCACACATGCAAAGATGGTCGCGTCACCATCGAGCAACGTCGCGAGAGGCGTCGCAACCTCGAAGGAGAGTATGGCTTCCCATGTGCCGTACCAGCGGGACGTGCCCCGCAGACCCCTACCTCCCCAGGTTCAGTTGGGGGCTGCATGGCGCTCGCCCCGCACCTTTGCATGGTGGTCTAGCCACCCAAGTTTCGGCCCCACTTGTCAGAGAAATACGGCGGGATGGTCAATCTCGCTGAGTTCCTGCAGATCTACTCCACCTCCATCCTAGTTGCGGGAGGGGATGAGGCTGTCATGGCAAACTACTTCCCCGTGGCCCTAGCCGGCACAACCCGGTCATGGCTCATGAACCTTCTCCCAGGCTCCGTCTCGTCCTGGGAAGAGTTGCGCTGGAGATTCAGAGCCAACATTGGGAGTTCCTACACGCGTCCCGGCACCGAACTCGACCTCCACGTCGTGCATTAGTGCGAGGGGGAGTCACTGTGATCCTTCATCCAATGGTTATCACAGGTCAGGAACACCATCCCCCGCATCTTCAATGCCTCCACCATCGTCGCTTTCCAGCAGGGCATCCACGAAAAGAAGATGATCGAGAATTTAGCCACGTATGGCGTGCAAGACGTCCCCGAGCTCTTTAGCCTGGCCGACAAGTGCGCCAGGGCAGTCATGTCAAGACGACACACACTCCCGCCAGCGGGAGCGCAAACAAAAGGCCAAGCCTGAGGCCAACGATGAGTAAGATATGGAGTACCAAGACACCGAGCGGGCGTTGGAAGCTGTCTACGACCACTCTGACTCCGACTCCAACGCCGACAACGAGTGACGCAAGGCGCTCCACGTCTAGCTAGACGTCCCTCCATCATGCGACAAGGGAAACACCCTCTTACATTTGTGTAGGGGGTCGAGGCCGCCCTCCCCCCAGAAACCACCATGGGCTCACCCCACGACCAAGCATATGACGAAGTCACGCAGGACCAACTCGAGCATGAAGATATTGACCCCGTTGGTGAGCAAACATGGCTAGCAGCTGCTCGAAATGCGCAGGATCGCCAAAGCGCTCTGGCGCTATCAGTAGCGGTTCGTGCGGGGTAGACAGTTCAAGGTGGGCGACCTGGTGCTTTGGCGGATACTTTCTCGAGAATGGAGGGGGGGGGGCAAACTCTCCCCCAGTTGGGAGGCCCCCTTCTGAGTGACACAAGCATGCCGCCTCGGGTGCGTCCGCCTAGCCACGGAGGATGGGGTGCCTCTACCCAATCCATGAAACATAGAACACCTCCGTAAGTTTTATCCTTAGCGCAGCAGTAGGGTTCTTTTTCCTCTGTAAGGGAGTCATAGTGTCTAGGAACAACGCTTAGAACAGCTAAGCTCCGGATGCATCCTGCTACTCCTGTCTTCCGGAGCGGGTCGCTGCCTTCTTGTACGGCCTGTTTCCTCCTATGGAGGAAGCCTGAAATGAGAAAAAATTTCTTACCCTACGTACTCTTTTACAGTTTGTGCTTACTCATGCCTATCAACTATAAATGGCATGTCCGTATTCTGTCCTACATACTTGTCCTAGGTCCCGTGGCACTGAAAGGTCTCCTCATTGAAAGATTAATGCCCGCGGGAGGTCCAGGACGCGCAGCCAGCTTAGCCTGGTTCCGTACCCTAAGCCTGCCGCACTGCCTCTCCTACGCTACAACTGAGTAGTTGGGGGCCGGAAGGAACATGCCTACGGACAAGAAAGTAACCGGACCCTGGGCATCGCCCCCTTTCTTTTACGTGCTTCCTTTCCATACTGCTCCGGTCGTGTGGCCAGCCACTTTTTTTCTGTGCTTATCCATAGTAGGGGTTGTGCTATCCTTCTGCAGGCGGATCTGCTTGAGGTACCTGTGGTGTACTCGGGGTCCTGTGGTTGTCTCATTGCTCGGTGGCCCTATGGTGCTGAATGGTCCTCCTCCGAAAGGATTACGCCAGCGGGAGGTCCAGGGTGTGTAGCCTACTTAGCTTTGTTCCATACCCTAAGCGTGGACACTCTGCCTCTCCAGCGCTATGGCTTAGTACCGGGGAACCGGACGGCTCATACCCCTGAGCAAAGATTTGACCATAACTTGGGATCCTTTGGTTGTCTCATTGCCTCGGGGCCCTATGGCGCTGAATGGTCCCTCCCCTAAAAGGCTTACGCCAACGGGAGGTTCAGGGTGTGTAGCCTGCTTAGCCTCGTTCCATACCCTAAGCGTACACACCCTGCCTCTCGAGCTCTACACCTCAGTACGGGGAACCGGACGGCTCATACCCCTGGGCAAGGCTTTAACCATAGCCTAGACGACCCACATCAAATTACCCAAGCCCCGTAGCTCAGCTGAGGACCGTAAGCCACAACAAAACTAACAAACAGGAAAGAGTGACCACAGAGCATGACTGCTCCTTTTCTTTCCATGTTTGCAGGTCCGAACAGATTCTTGGCGTCCCGGACCTCTCGGGTGGCCCGATGTTGACGTTCTGTCTCATCTAGTCTACTTGGTAGGTGTGCCCCAACTCAAGGGCCACACCTACCAGGGGGCCATCACGGTGAACCAGACGGGCAGGACGTCGGACCACTGCAACAGCAAGCAGAGGACTCAAAGGTCCGACTACGACAAGCTAAATACAATGGCCGAGATCCCCTCGGGTCTTTACGCTGCCAAGGACCCGGGAGGGCAAGTTAGCCATACTGCCGGAGCGCTCTGGGTCCTTACAATGCTAAGGACCCGGAGGAACAATCTCACGACATCGGCAAAGAGCTATCTACCTTGACTAAGTCATTCCGGACCTTTGCGCTGCCAAGGGTCTGAAGTCTACACCAACAATTCAAGACACACAAGAGTTGAAGCAAAAAAAAAATCTTTATTAATGGCAGAGCTCCGACATACAGAGGAGGATACAAGGCGAGTGGGAGACATAGAAGCTAATAGCGCTGGAACATAGCAGCTACAAGTCAGACGACCTTCTCCATGGCAGACTTGGATGCCCCTACAACTCTGCACTGTGGCCCTGCACCACAGGTTCCAGGGAGATATTGGGGTCACAACTCCGAAGGCAACAGAGCACGTGCTCTACCACCTGCTCAGCCAGAGCCTTGCCTTCAGTCTCCAGCTGCCCCCCACGACGTTCTCCAACGCCAGGAGCTTGACTCCGACCGAGTCCAGGGCAGGGAGCACTTGGATCACCTCCTAGATTGGACCACCGTAGCGCAAGGGGCCGAAGATGAAGGGTTCCAGCATCGCCTCTGCGTGGCCGAGGAAGTCCCAGACCTTCTCTGCCTCAGCGGCACGAGAAGCCCAGAGGTCTTCGATCACCTTGGCGAAAGAAGCTAGCTCCTTCTCCAAGTCCCTCCTCGCTAGCTCCTGCTCCCGGGCAGCCAGCTCCCGCTCCAGAGCAGCCAGGACCTGCTCCTTGGTGGCCAGCCAGGCAGTCCGCTCGTCCAGGTCAGTCTCCTTGGCTGCGGTGGCGATATCTCAGTCTTAAATTCCCTGGCGCCGCTACTTCAGGTGCTCCTGCTCCTCCTTGTGAGCGGCCAGGAGATCGGAGAGCTCCCTCTCCTTTGCCTTAGCCTCCTTCTCCCGACGGTGAAGCGTCTGACGTGAGACGAGAGCTCCGTCAGACCCGTGAGACGTGCATCGGCGGAGGCATGGAGATACTTAGCCTCAGCCACAAGGCTCACAACCTTATTTTGGAGGTCGACGATGATTGCCTCCTTCTCTTTGAGGACCTCCTCCCGTGCCTCAAGAGGCTCCTCCCGATCCTATGCCTTCGCCCTCGCGGACTAGACCCAAACCTTCATCAGGTTGTCCCAGTCCTGGAGGCGCTCTCTCTCAGACCTCAACTCGGCCCACTCCTGCTCGAGCATGTCCTACATCTGGTCCAGGCTCGAGCAGACTGCTCTCACGACCTTGGGGAGCGGGACGGTCTTCGGCATCGCCAGGCGTGGGACTGCCTTTACACCCTCCGGCTCTTCATCTTCCTGTTGGACTACCACCATGGAAGCCCGCGGGGGAAGAGGGGGAGGACTGGCAGCCCGCTCAGCAGCAGCCGCGCTGCTACCAGGCGTCCGGGCCTGCCGGTTGGCTGGCCTCGGGGGCCCGGGTGCCGACATCCGAAGCCGCCTCAGGCGTAGGCTCAGGCACTGGCACCGGTGTCGGAGCTTCGGCATAGAAGGAGCTCGGGCTCCCGGACTGCTATGGAGGAGGAGGGGTGCTTTGTGGAGGAGCCATATATGAAGAGACATCATGAATCAACTACGCCATACAATGGCTCAATAATCAACCTAAACAAAGAGGTTGAGCCGTACTTGGAGGTCTGGAAGTTCCACCGCGCGTGGAGCTTCTTACGCGGAGGGCTCAAGCCACTCGCCCTTGCCGGCATTGAGGTTGCCTCCGTCGACTTCGGAGCCGGTGGGACCTTAGGGGTCTTCGCCACCAAGGACGGCGCAGCAGGTGCCTTCCCTGCTGAGGACATCGACACCGAAGACGTGGCCTGTGCCGAGGTCACCCTCGACCGCTAAGGAGCCGACGGTGCTTTTGGAACCCTTGTTGACGGCAACGCCGATTCAGGAGTCTTCCCTGACGACGGCTTCCGAGCCGGTGACGCGCCTAAGGATTTTTTCTGCATTGTAGGCGCGTCAGTGGCCCTCATCGAGGCACCAGACACCCTTCTCGCGGCCACCTGGGCTCCTCCGGCAGCAGCAGCTCCAGAGATGCCGCTGGCGCCAGTCGCCGAGCCCGGTGCGGGACCGCAGGAAGCCTAGGAACCCCCTGCTTGGGAGCCCGAGATGAAGCTTCCATTGGAACGGACCAACTTCCTCTTCGGTGCCCTGCTCGACTCCGGGGAATCCTTGGGAGGTGAACGAGGGCGCGTCGTAGTTGCTGGTCTGCCAGCCGACTCCTTCCCTATGTTTGGGAGTGAGTTCGGCGCAGGCCCTGCCTGGCCACCGGCGTTGTCCGCTCCAGGGATCTCCACACCCAGTGAGGCATTGTTGACCTGCCACATTGCGACATCAATGTCGTCCAGTGTCGGCAGCTCCTTCAACAACCTCGAACGCGCCTGCGGGTTGAGGTAGACAGGCTGGCAGCTCGTCGGCAGGGTGATGGAGTCATTTGTGATTGGGTCACAGTAAAGCTTCTGCAGCATCGTGCCCACCATCTCCCGATCAGGTGAGGACCCCGCTCCGTACGCCAACCGGGTCATGTCACCCTCCCCGGTGTACTGCCAGGCGGGCCGGATGCGCTGCTGGAGGGGGGCGATCCGACGGGCAGGAAGTCGGCCACGACCATTAGCGAGGTCAGGCCTTCCTCCGCCAAGTACTTGATCCTCTCCACCACCGGCGTGTAGGCGTCCTGCAAGTCGGGGATCTCGTCCCACACAGCTTCCTCGGGCATCGGCGGGCCACCCAACATCTCCATGTGGTCATGGACGTCGATCTAAGCAATCACCCAGTCCTCCCTCTAGTGCTCCCACTTCCCGGGAGTGAAGGGCGCGATGTGTGGCACGAAATTCTTCCCTCAGTGCTGGAAGTAGTAAGCCCCCAGGTGGCTTGTAATTCTCCCCGAGGCCCTCAAGGAAAAGAACACCCTGAAGAGCCGCACCGAAGGCCGCACGCACACGAACATCTCGCAAAAGTGGACGAAGACGACCACTAGTGCGAGGGCGTGCGACGTGAGGTGCTGGAGCTGGAGCCCGTACACCTCTAGTAGGGTGAGGAGGAAGGACGACGCCGGGAGCGTGAACACGGACATCACGTACGAGGTGAAGAGAACCAACTCGCTGGGTTGCATGTCAGTCAGCGGTACCCTCCCGCGACGGATCTTTCCGTCAAATTTGGCTGACTACTAGCCAAGCAGGCGCCTCACGGGCACGATGTCGCCATCGGTGTGAAGCCGGGAGGAACAGAGGCCAGAAGCCATGGCAGCGAGAGAAAGTTGAGAGCGCTAGCGAGCGGAGGCTTCGAGCGCGAAGGAGGAAGGCGAAGATTGCGAAAGGCAGAAAGGAACCACTCTTCTTCGGAATGCTTCCTTTTCTACGTCCGCAACCTTTGGCAGGGCAACAGGTGCGACATTTGGGTTTGCGCTGCCCGCCACCCCAATGACGGGAGGGACCTAGATCCATCCGTCACACACTGTGGGCAGGCGGGTGAATCCTCGGGAACATCTGGCGGTTCCCGATAAAAGCGGCACGGTGGAACTGCAACGGTCAACCCGAGGAATGCCGCAGTAAATACCCCAGGGCAACCCCTCGAGCACGTCACTATGACCTGCTAGTCAAGAGC
Source organism: Neostapfia colusana (assembly GCA_030760725.1). NCBI lineage: Eukaryota > Viridiplantae > Streptophyta > Magnoliopsida > Poales > Poaceae > Neostapfia > Neostapfia colusana. The sequence continues at coordinate 52,172,546 of JASWHV010000020.1, forward strand.
AGACACGCATCCACTACGCCGATGATGTACTTCCGTTTTGACTGTCGAGTACGCCCATTAAGACAAGAATGTGCAGCCTTCTCGTCTCCCAGATACAACTGCACACCCACTACGCTAGAATATCACTGCCACTTCGGCTTCCAAAGTGTAGGTTCAATGTTACCACGTGGGGAATATGGAGGCCCCACCTGCAGGATCGTTGTCTCCCCGAGATGGGCCCAGGGGCCACTGTCGGTACCCTGCAGACAGGATACCCCCACGTGGAGGGTTAAAGAGAGCCCAGGCCCCGTCTCCCAGCTGAGGCAGGCGCTAGTAAGGCCACGTGTCCTTGGCCCCGAGGTCAACCCCGGGGCTGCCACGTGCGCCTAGGCTCCGGAGCCAACACGTGTCCTTGGCCCCGGACCAAGCCTCCCCGCTGAGGTGAGGTCCGGAGATACCACGTGTATGTGGGTTCTGAACCTCCTCCCTGCTGAGAAGGGCTCTGGAGCCAACACGTGTCCTTGGCCCCGGACCAAGCCTCCCCGCTGACATGAGGTCCGGAGCTGCCACGTGTACCCGGGCTCCGAACCTCCTCCCTGCTGAGGAAAACTCTGGAGCCGACACGTGCCCTTGGCCCTAGACCTAGCCTCCCTGCTGAGGTGAGGTCCGGAGCTGCGACGTGTACCTAGGATCCGAACCTCCTCCCTGCTGAGGAGAGCTCTAGAGCCGACACGTGCCCTTGGCCCCAGACTTAGCCTCCCAGCTGAGGTGAGGTCCGGAGCTACCACGTGTGCCCGTGCTCCGAACCACCTCTCTGCTGAGGAGCACTCCGGAGCCGACAATTGCCCTTGGCCCCGGACCTAGCCTCCCCACTGAGGTGAGGTCCGGAGCTGCCACGTGTACCTGGGCTCCGAACCTCCTTCCTGCTGTGGAGGGCTCCGGAGCTGACACGTGCCCTTGGCCCCAGACCTAGCCTCCCCTCTGAGGTGAGGTCCAGATCTGCCACGTGTACCCAGGCTCCGAACCTCCTTCCTGCTGAGGAGGGCTCCGGAGCTGACACGTGCCCTTGGCCCAGCACTTAGCCTCTCTGTTTAGGTGAGGTCCTGAGCTGTCACATGTATGTGGGCTCTGAACCTCCTCCTCGTAAAGGAGGGCTTCGGAGCCGCCACGTGCCCCACGATCCCTCGGTAGGTCGTGGGTCGAAGAAGTCAAGAAGAAAGTGTGCCGTCAGACCATGTATTCAAGGCTCACGCCTTCCCCAGAAGCATGGTGCACGCCTCCGTCCTCTGCCCGTTCACCATTACATTGACAAGACGGGACGGCGAGGCGTGACAGCTGTAAAGGTCCCAAATTATGAATACAAAGCAACTCATGTGTGCACAAAGTTGGTTTCATATGTATAAAAAAATGGGACTCGTTTAAACTTTTTCACATGTGATAATACAAATGAGAGATTTCTTCACACAATTTCAAATAATTGTTTGAAAACTTGGAACCCAAGAGGGGTCTAAAGCCAAGATGGGAAGTTCCCGTATGTGTAAGAAAGTTAAAGTCAGATTTGGAACAAATTTGTTCAACTCAAAATTCAAATGAGAACAACACAATGAATTTCAAAACTGTTGTGCTAAAAATCTCATTTGCATCAGCCAAATTAAAAATCAGATTTCATATTTGAATTACTTAGGTTCAAATTAGTGGGTATGCAAAGTTTCATGATTTGTTGAAATGTTTTGCAACTCATTTTCCAAAATGGACTTTAAATTGCAAAGAATTCAAACACCCATTTGAATTTGGATGAAACTTGCCCAATTGTCCAAATTCACATCAGATTTGAATTTTCCACAATTGAATTCTATTAGATTCAAACTTTGGGAGATATTTTGGAGAGGGATAAGAAGGGGCTGGGACCCACATGTCATTGATGAGTTAAAATTGCAAAAGATCTTCAGTCAGGCAGTACACGGTCTTTGTTTTCATCCTCCACGCCAAGCAACCGAACCACCGAGGCCCTCACCGTGCGACACCGAGCCATGCAGAGAACCGACTCCCCTCAGCCGTACGTGCGCTGGTGAGCTGTTCTCCCTGTTCTCATCCCTCAGTCGTGATCTTTTGCTCACAACACCGAGAAACCTCGCTGCTCCTTTCTCCTCGTGCAAGAAACCGGACAGAGCTGCCGCCGCTCGTCCGATCGCTCGGCCACTCCGAAAGCTCGAGTGCAAACCCCAGCTGAGCAGCAAAACTACACCACCGAACTCCCCACGACCACCTCACACCGTTTCCATGTGAGCTCAGCCTCCAAAAACCGAGAACGCCGAGTTCCCGCGGCGGCCGAAAGACCCCGCCATGGACGGCTCTCGTGGACAGCCTCACCCAGGGCGTGTCACAGCCAAGCTAGGCCTCCTCTGGACACGCAAGAACTTCCTTCAGCTCACCTCCAAGTCTTAGCCCACGCCGTAGAAGATCCTCGGAGAATTTTCCGTTTCTTTACCGGCCGGCTCAAACCGAGGTGCGGGTAAGAAAGTTTCAAATTCGTGATCAATATTTGTTTAGAGCTCTACAAATTGCACACACATGATCTAGACTTGTTAGTGCACCTTTACTCCCCACATCATAGCCTAAGATCGCCGGTGGAAGCTCTATTTGGAGGTTTTCCGATGGCCGCACACAATTTCACAATCGGGCGCACGATGAAAGCTAGGTTAGGGCCTTTCCTGAGCCCTTGTGCGATCATGTCGAGCTTCTTTAGCACCCACTGGTGCTGTAGGGCCGATGTTCGTAGAGTTTGGCGGTCTAACACCATGGGGCGACGTCGCCGGAGTAGGTTGAGTGCCGCCGCACGTCGCGGGCCTTGTTGGAGGCTTTGTCTGCTCGGGTAGACCACACCAGAGAGTTTCTCATGTTGAATTAGGGCTTGGCAGCGAGTTTGGGCATAGGGGATGGCCGGAGAAGCGATAGCCGAGGTGCTCCGGTGAGCTCCGGCAGCGAGGGCGCGCAGGCGGCTCGAGGTTGAAGAAGCCTCGCCGCGCCCGCGTGTCAGTGGCTCTTAGGGGGAGGCCAGATCTTATGTGGGCTCGGATGAACTGAGGCAGTGCGGGAAATAAAATCTGTGGCCCCGTGTGGCTTATTCCAGTGAGCGACACGTGTGTTCCCCGGACCCACAGTCAGATTTAAACATTTCCACGATTTATTCAAATCCCAGATTTTCTCCAAATTTTAGAAGAGCATAAATTTTGCTAGGAAACTCCAAATTTAGTGATTCAAATTATGTTAGATTCATATTGACAAACTATATCCAAATATGCAACCCAATTTGTATGAAAGTCATTAATTAATTCTGGAAAATTCTTTAAAGCTTTTAAGAAAAAGAATTTTAGAGGGAGTTTGGTTGATCCAAAAATCCTCAAATTTTGCAAAAATATCCTTTAGGTTGTTATTGAACTCCTGCAAAAATTTCAGCTCATTTGGAGTTTATTTGATTAGGAGAATTCAGATTTTAAGTTGCTGTGTTCAAATGAATACAGAAACACTTTCAGAGGATTTCGAAAGCTTGGAAATTCAATTCTAGACAATAGTTAGCTCTAAAAATCCAAGAAAAATTCATACAGGCTCTATGAACTATAATTAAAATTATAGTTCACTAAATTTTACATGAACATGGGTATTATCTCAGAATTAATTCCTCTTTGCTTAATTGCTTAGAGAATTATTCTGAATAAACCACTCATTGAAAAGTGCTAATTTTTGGTCCAGATGACTTTATTGTGACAAGGAACTCACATAAAAATTTTCAGCTCCATTGAAGCTCTGGATCACCACTGACTTGTGTAACCTCGTAAGGTTATCAACACACAAGTGGAGATAGCACTCAACACTTGATCATAGTGTTTAAACCCAACACCAAAACCACTAGTACCAGTGTCATTTTAAATTCTTAAACAGAGTTCCAGTTTTTAAACCGTCATTAGATCTTGTTAGCAAAAGCTTTACAATTAAATGCATATACGTATTCATATCGTGTAGCATATACGTGAGAACGTGAGAAGGACTTGAAGTGAAGAGCAAGGAGGGAGGAAAGCGAGTGATCAAGCCCCAAGTGATCTTCACTAACTGATTGTAATCTTAGTCACCTGCAAAACAGGAAAGCCCCGGTTTGCATTTGAACAGTTTTATAAAGGATTTCCATTTTAGAGATCATAGCTTTGAATTATTTGATTGCATTAAGTCTAGTTGATATTGAAAACCCCAGTTGCATGACCAGAAATATCTAAGAGAGAAAGGGTAGAATAGCACCTCCTCGAGTGTATTTGGCTACGCTAAATGTTAGTAGGAAAGGTCCGGTAGAAGTCGAGTAGTTAGAAGCTACTCGTGGGTTTAGGGTTAGTTTACTCGGAACGGGTCAAAAATAAAAATGATGAGGAAAGTTCACACATAAGAAAATGGAGACCAGGCAGGGAGGTTTAGATGCAGCAGGCTACGGACCGTGCATGCATAGCCCTACCTGTGTCGGTTAAGGCCCGTTCGTGCTTGGCCCTGTTGGACAAGTTTGAGTTGTGTACCGGGCGCATACTGGCTATATGGGACCCAGGAAACCGATGTACCTCGGGAGATCCACATTGGAACTTTTCTAACTGCCTTAGGCTTTCGGCGTCAGGGTAGCAGGAGGTAACTCGCTCAAGAACATACCACAACGGGTATGTACCTTGAGGGAGCTTGCGGACTCGGGGCAGTTAGACTGCGTCCTGTGTGGAAGATCTTGGGAAAGGTGGCTGCGTACAACGTCAGTCAAGGTTGCTGCCGGCAACTCGGAGTACGGGTGTACATATCGTGTAGTCCGGGCGTGTATTGATTCGAATCACCGTCGCTCGCGGTTATATGAGCATACTTGTCCACTGCGTCTTGACATAGTAACAACTGAACTGGTTTTGTTTTGAACTTGATAAGACTGTAATGTAACTTGTATTGCAACCATGATTGAATTAGAGATAGGCTCATTAAACTTTACTTTCACTTTGTGCAAGGAGCATCGCAACAAAGCATTTCTTGTTTGATTGTGGAGTTGTGGTGCTGTTCGGCTCAAGGTCTGTACAATGAGGCTTAAAATCTGAAAGTTAAGGATCTACATTAGGCGAGTCCTTTATGCAAATCTAGCTAACCCAATTGCAACCATCGTGCATGTAGAGTTTCTTGTTTAGGAGAGACGGATCAGTCTTGCTGAGCCTATGTGCTCACGCTTGCTATATGAGTGGTTTTGCAGGTTAACATCGATGCTAAGACGAAGGTTGTCCGGTGAGACTCGGAGACTTCCGAGTCGTGTAACACATGGAGAACCCAGCCGCTATTGTTGTCTTCGTGTTGCTAGCGAGAGGAGTCCGCGGGCTGGACTTCATCTCGAGTGCTCTTTAGTTATTCGACGTGAGTTGTTTATAAACTTCCGCTGTCGCTACTTGATGCAAATTATTTACAAAGAAAAACTTGTAAGCTTCCTCTATTGTTTTATGTAATACATTGTTCCTTATATGTGTGCTGTTGGGTGCTGCACAACACGACACCACCCAATGCGATTCCCGGGTGAGTGCCACGTCCTCGTGACTGAACGGGCGGCGTCGGGCCCTCTTAGCATGGTATCAGAGCCGCATTCGTAATAGCGCACGAAATAAGGATCTATTACAACAAAAACTTAGGATACGGTGAGGAAACAATATTAGGCCCACATAAGGACTATAGTAGTATAGTTATTTAAAGTGGCATGACTAACATATGTGATTATAATTCTGAATTTTGATTATGTAACGATTCACATACGCTCAGGTAAGTATGGTAAGGAACGCCACCGAAAGCGGTTCAATTTTGGTTAGCTCCCCTGACGAGGAATGTGGTTCAGGGATAGGTCTCACAGCTTGGTGTGAGACGTTAATATGAAACTCTTGAACTCTTCATGTTCCTAAGTTCATATGAAACGCTGATCCCTAGCGTGCATTAGGCAACAAAGTGGAGACCCCATCGTGTGGTCAGTAACGCGATAGTGTGTTCTTCTGGAAATAGCCTAGAAGGACATACGCAGCGCTTGGCATCGGCGTGCCCTGCAGAGCAGTAGGTGGTATCTGCTGGGTTGATAAAATTTCCAACCGTGATGACCCGTTCGCGCTCATGTGGTGTGGAAACACGATCACGTACCTTGAGACGTGGCTTAACTCAAGGACGTACGCATGGCAATGATACGGGCGTATGTATTTACTTTCAAATATATATGGATCTGCCTGAAATGAAAACAACCCATGCGTGCATCATCATTGAGTGTTCTTCTGCAGGTACTAACCACGTACGTATCCCGTGTAGTACACGTGTGCGAGTGACCATTTTAGTGCCACCTATGATACGTTATACCGGTATAATCCGGGTAGGATTTTCTTTTGGTGAGGCTACGTAGTTCCGACATGCTTCTTACGGTGCATCGATGCCGTACTAAACCTAATAACCTCTTCCCTCTGAAGAAATGACTCATGAACTAACTTTCAACTAAAAATGGAAGTTTGAAACAAATATTAGTTACTGAACTCTTATTTTGAGCTAAGATTCAAATGAGAGGAAGACTAGGCTTTAAAGATTTCAAAAACAGAGTGCTCGGTTTTTGGCAGGAATTCTTGCTGGAATTTAACAGAGCATAACTCTTAGTAGATTAACCCAATTAAGGTGTATGATACAGTTCTGGAAATATTTTCAAGTTATCTACAACTTCTTTGTGGACCACCAGAGCAAAATCACACGTTAAATTGGTGAAAAGTCCAGTTGAAGGTAAACTGTCCAGAACCAGGACAGCAGTAGGACCTCTCTAGACCTTTCTGTTTTTAAGCCATAACTTTCTGTAGAAAAACCCTTATGGATCCTATGATATACCATTGGAAATTTTATGAATTGTGCGACATTTTTGTAGTTCAAAGTCTGTTCAGATTCGTATTGTATTTGCATATACAACTGTGATAAAAATAGCCACATACAAAGGAGATGATGGCAAATTTTATCCAAGAATTCTGTCAACTTTAAAAAATCATAACTTTTGATCCAGAGATGATCTGAAGGCATATGAATACTCGTTGGAAAGGTACTGAAGTTAAAACTTTGCTATTCAACTTGATCTGTTAAAATGCTTTTAGATAGATCAAAATCTAGAGATAGTGCATGAAGGTTTGTGCTGTACAGATAGGCTGGTTAGCTATGTCTACTCTAAGGAGTTGTGTAAACATGGATTTTGTTACTGCTTTCATAAAGTTTTGACATATTCATGTTTTAATTAGTCTCACATACTGATGAGTTCATGTTTAACTCATCTCGAATACATTTTCAGTATGGTTCATACTCGCTCTAGGAGTAGGGCCGGGAGTTTTCGCCGAGGCGGTGATGCTTCTATTCCACCGTCAGAACCACCATCCACCGGATGGATGGATCTCATGACTTGAGTCATCGAGTCTAACCAAGAGAACACTAGGCTACTCCAAGAAGCAACTCAAGAAAACACACGCTTACTCCAAGCCTTGGTACAGCAAGGCGTACTCCAGAACACGCAACAAGTCGTTCCACCTCGGAACGCTTATCTGGATTTCTTGGCGACTCAACCGCCAACCTTTACTGAAGCTACCGAACCTGTGGAAACAGATCAGTGGCTTCGTGTCATGGACTCAAAATTCGGAGTACTCTAGTGTGATGAAGTGCAAAAGACAATGTTTGCCGCTCAACAACTTCATGGAGCCGCTGAAAACTGGTGGGTTGAACATCTTGCCACCATTCCGGATGACCATCAAGTGTCGTGGAGTGAGTTTTGTGAAGCCTTTCGTACTCATCACATACCACTAGGTATTGTCAAGGCAAAGCGGGAGGAATTTTTAGGCTTGAAGCAAGGGGACATGAGTGTCTTCGAGTATGTCAGAAGGTTTAACCTTTTGGCCCAATATGCTCCCAATTATGTGGCGAAAGAAAAGGCACGGTGTGACTTATTCTTCCCTGGCCTGAGTGCCATATTACAGGAGAAGTTGACCGTACACAATAACGGTTGTTACACCGACATGGTCGATGCGGCTCTCATACAAGAGAAGCCGACATTTGAGTGGCAATCTGAGAAAAGAAAAATGAGGGAGATTGAGCAGGCCAGCACAAGTTATGTGCCTCAGAAGTACTGTTTGGTGTACCAAACGCCATCCGGTGAAACATGGAGGCCACCTGTACGATCCAATCCTCAGAGGTTGATTGCTGGTCAAGTTCCACAACTTGTACCCCCTCCACAGCAGAAGCATCAGACGGTGGTTCGTGCTCCATCGCTGCAGCCATGTGTACCTAGCATCCAACTGCAAGTCAACGAAGAACCGGAGAGATATCCATGCTTCACTTGTCTGCGTATGGGCCATTATGCTAGGTATTGTCCGGAGGGAACTCGAGGCTGTGGGTCATCATATTTACAACAATATGACTCGTACTTCAATCTGCAGAAAGGAGGGCAGATAAGGGGCGACATTCACTATACCATGATTGATGATGTTCCAGAAGGAGAAGCCGCTTTAGCAGGGATGTTTTTTCTGAATCAGCTACCGGTTTTGATTCTCTTTGATTCCGGTGCCACACACAACTTCATTAGCCAATCTTTTGTGGCTCAACATCAGCTCCAAACAGTTTATACAAGGAGGCAATACCTCATATCTTCGCCCGGGGGCAGCAGTACCGCAAGCGAGGTTGTCTCCCGAGCACCTCTTTGTTTGGGGGTAGAATATACCCTACGACTCTCATTATTCTTGAGGGTCTGAAGATCAACATCATTTTGGAGATGTCGTGGTTGAATTACCACAAGGCGGTTCTTAACATCAGCTCTAGGACTGTTGAGCTCAACTCCCCACAGCACGGTCTTCAAATATTAATTCTGGGCGCCAAAAAGCAACATATTGCAACAGTGAACCATAAGGAAGCTGTAAAGATAGAGGACATTCCGGTGCTATGTGAGTATCCGTATGTGTTTCCCAATGATTTACCGGGCATGCCACCCGAGCGATACGTTGAGTTCAAGATTGAACTTATACCGGGAACAACACCGATATCACGAAGGCCGTACAAGATGGCACCCAATGAACTGGCAGAATTGAAGACACGGCTGAATGACCTAATGAGCAAGGGCTTTATACGACCGAGTTCGTCACCTTGGGATTGTTCAACATTGTTTGTCAAGAAGAAGGACGAAACACTACGGCTTTGTGTTGATTATCGTCCTGTGAACACCGTTACCATCAAGAACAAGTATCCACTACCTCGCATTGATATGCGCTTTGATCAATTAGTGGGTGCGAAGGTATTTTTGAAGATGGATCTTAGGTTCAGATATCACCAGATTAAAATCCGGGCAGAAGATATTCCGAAGACGGCATTCTCAACAAGATACAAATTATATGAGTATCTTGTTATGTCTTTTGGTTTGACCAACGCTCCGGCCCACTTTATGTATCTGATGAATTCAGTGTTCATGCCGGAGTCGGATAAATTTGTCGTGGTCTTCATCGATGATATCTTGGTGTACTCTAAGTCAGAGGAAGAACATGTTGAACATCTGCATATTGTGCTACAAAGATTGCGAGATCATCAGCTCTATGCAAAATTCAGCAAGTGTGAATTCTGGATTAATCAAGTACCATTTCTCGGACACATTATTTCAGCGGAGGGCATCGCTGTAGATCTGAGTAAGATTATCCTAGTACAGAAATGGGAGTCACCAAAGTCAGTGCATGAAATCCGTAGCTTCCTCGGTTTAGCGGGTTATTACCGGAGGTTCATTCCGTGTTTCTCCAAGATTGCTAAACCGATGATAGAATTATTGAAGAAAAATACCAGATTTATGTGGGGTGCTGCGTGTGAACAAGCCTTCAAGACTCTAGTGAGGCATCTCACAACAGCCCCAGTTCTTGCTCAGCCGGATACGACGAAGCCATTCGACGTTTATTGTGATGCATCTGGCATCGGTCTTGGCTGCGTGCTGATGCAAGAAGGACGAGTGGTTGCTTATGGATCTCGTCAACTCAGAAATCACGAGCAACATTATCCAACTCATGATCTTGAGTTAGCTGCCGTGGTCCTTGCTTTGAAGATGTGGAGGCATTACTTACTCGGAAATCTTGTACACCTCTACACCGACCACAAGAGCTTGAAGTACATCTTCACTCAGAAAGAATTGAACATGAGCCAACGAAGATGGCTAGAGCTCATTAAAGATTATGAACTTGAGATTCATTATCACCCAGGAAAGGCGAATGTGGTCACCGATGCGCTCAGTCGTAAGGCGCATATCCATCATCTAACTATTGCCGAGATTGATGATGAAGAACCAAGCCCCCGTGTCATCCTGTATGGAGCTCTCTATAATCTCGCTCTCATTCCTACCATCCGAGAGGAGATCATTGAAGCTCAACAAAAAGAATCACATACGGAGGAGAATAGACAACAGAGAAATGAAATGCTTCCGGAAGGACGATGAAGGTGCTTTGTGGTTCAACGACCGGATTGTAGTACCCCGAGATATGGGACTACGGAAGAAAATTTTGCATGAAGCTGATTTGTCCAAATTTTCCATTCATCCGGGCAGCAATAAAATTTACCATGGTCTCTGGAAGAAGTTTTGGTGGACACGTATGAAACGTGAAGTTGCAAAGTATGTTTCAGAATGTGATACGTGTCGAAGAGTCAAGGCAGACCATGTGAATAAGTAAGGCCTGTTGCAGCCATTACAAGTACCGGCATGGAAGTGGGAAGACTTGAGTATGGACTTCATCGTCGGGTTGCCGATGACCTCCCACCACCATGATTCGATTTGGGTAATCGTTGATCGATTAACCAAATTAGCACACTTCATCCCTGTGCATACCAGATACAATGCCAAGCAGTATGTGGAGTTGTACATAGCACGGATCTTGTGCTTACATGGAGTTTCCCGCACCATTGTGTCCGATAGAGGATCACTGTTCGTAGCCCGTTTCTGGGAGCAGCTACACGCATCCTTGGGAACCAAACTGACTAGAAGCTCCGCGTATCACCCTCAAACCGATGGGCAAACTGAGAGGGTGAATTAAATACTGGAAGATATGCTATGATCATGTGCCATCCACCACGGTAAGAGCTGGGATGATCACTTACCGTTGGCGGAATTCTCGTATAGCAACAGATACCAGACGAGCATCAAAATGGCACCATATGAAACTCTATACGGCCGGAAGTGCCGTACCCCATTGAATTGGTGCGAGTCCGGTGAACGAGTAATGTTCGGGGTTGATCTTGTTAATGAAGCCGAAGAGAGAGTTCGGATAATACAGGAGAACCTCAAAGCTGGCCAATCTCGTCAAAAGAGCTACGCGGATCAGAGGCGTCGACCGCTGCATTTCGACGATGGAGAGAACGTGTATCTTCGTGTGTCTCTGATGAAATAGATTCATCGGTTCGGTGTCAAGGGGAAACTTGCTCCCCGATTCATTGGTCCGTTTGCTATCACGGAAAAGTACAGGACTGTAGCCTACCGTCTGGAACTACTGGCAAGCTTTGCCGGTATCCACGACATATTTCACGTGTCCCAGCTACGTAAGTGTCTCAAGTTTACCGCTGTTGTCCACACCGAAGACATCGACGAGTTGAAGCCGGATCTTGTGGCGGACCGGGATCCGCTCATCAAGGATCGCAGAGGGTGATGTCGTACGATGCGACACCCGACAGCACACGTCATAAGGACACAATATATTACATGGCAAACCAACTGAACCGTACAAACAGGTACAAATTTCAGTTACAAACTATTGTTTATATTACACAGCGGAAGTCTAAATTATACAACTCACGCCCGCCTATCTAGCAAAAGTCGGTTTCCCAGCCCTAGGGCAACCCACACTAGCTGCACGTCTCAGCTCAGCGCGGCGTGTACGGCTCCCACTCAGCCGTAATCCCCGACGAAGGGTAACCCTCGCCGGTGGACTCGTAACCCGAGTCTGTGGGTGGCTCCTCACCTGAAAAACACTTAAGCAGCAACCGTGAGCACGATGGCTCAACAAGACTTAACCGACTCACCTAGACATGAAACTCTACATGAGGTGTACAATGAACATAGGATAGTAACAGTGCATCAAATGGACACGCCTACAAGTTCATCCTTAGTTTATCTTTTAGCCACAAGTTAACAGTTCGGGAATCTGAAATTTAGTAAGCAATATTTGGTGGCACACATGTAACAATACAATTATATCATACAACAGAATTGAATCATAACATTCCATAAATTATCTACGTTACGACGCAGTGAACAAGCGGTACTCGTCACCGCGAGGGATGGCGAATCGACTCGATATACACCTGCAGGGAAACCCAAAGAGCACGTCACATACGCCCACCCTTGGAGGTGCACAGCACACTCACTCGATGTCGTACAGGACAACCTTTTACCCAACAGCCCAAACATCGAACCAGTCGCACCGGAACGGATAGGAGGTTCCCTACACGGAGCATCTCTCTATGCCCGTTAGCAGATTTCCAACTTGCTTCCCTCAACCTACACCTATAAATCGGTGTGCTATTCGACGTCCGGAGGTTTAGGCTACATCGGTTTATCGGGGCCCATATATCCGATATGCCTTCGGTACGTTCAATACTTGTTCAGCAGGGCCGCACACGGATCGGTCCTCAATTGACATGGACAGGGCTGCGCACACAAGACTTCCTCTTGCTGCGCCCTAACCCCTGCTTAGTCTCAATTTCATTACTAAAGTGATCTCACATCACTCGAACCAAACCTGTGTGGCCCAAACCTAACTCGCGAGTAGATTCCAACTACTCGACTTGTACCGAAGTCCTATGAATCATTAAGCATAGCCTATCTAATCGAGGCTGTGGCGGACCGGAATCCGCTCATCCTGGATCGCAGAGGGTGGTGCCGCGCGATGCGACACCCGACAGCACACATCATAAGGACACATTATATTACATGGGAAAACAAACTGAATGTACAAAGTAGTACACTTCTCGGTTACAAACTAGAGTCTTTATTACACAGTGGAAGTTTCTTTTGTACAACTCACGCCCGCCTATCTAGCAAAAGTCGGTTGCCCAGCCCTAGGGCAACCCACACTAGCTGCATGTCTCAGCTCAGCGCGGCGTGTACGGCTCCCACTCAGCCGTGGTCCCCGACGGAGGGTAACCCTCGCCGGTGGACTCGTACTCCGAGTCCGTGGGTGGCTCTTCACCTGAAAAACACTTAGCAGCAACCGTGAGCACGAAGGCTCAGCAAGGCTTAACCGACTCATCTAAGCATGAAACTCTACATGAGGTGTACCATGACATAGGATGGTCATATTGCAAAAAATGGACTCGCCTACAAGTTCATCCTTAGTTCAACTTTTAGCAACAAGTTAACAGTTCAAGAATCTGAAATTTAGTAAGCAATATTTGGTGGCAAACATGTAGCAATACCAGATTATATCATATCAGCAGTATTGAATCACCATATTTCATACATTAGTCTACGTCACGACTCAGTGACCAAGTGGTACTCTTCACCGTGAGGGACGGCGAATCGACTCGATATACACCTGCAGGGAAACCCAAAGAGCACGCCACGTACGCCCATCCGTGGAGCTGCACAGCACGCTCACTCGATGTCGTACGGGACAACCTTTCACCCAACAGCCCAAACGTCGAACCGGTCGCACCGAAACGAGCAGGAGGTTCCCCACACGGAGCATCTCTCTATGACCGTTGGCAGATTTCCACCTTGCTGCCCTCAACCTACACCTATAAATCGGTGTGCTATGCCTCGACGCCCGGAGGTTTAGGCTACATCGGTTTATCGGGGCCCATATATCCGATATGCCTTTGGTACGTTCAAACTTGATCAGCGTGGGCCGCACACGGATCGGTCCTCAATCGACACGGACAGGGCTGCGCACACAAGACTCCCTCTTGCTGCGCCCTAGCCCCTGCCTAGTCTCATTTTCATTACTAATGTGATCTCACATCACTCAACCGAACCCGTGTGTCCCAAGCCTATCTCGTGAGTAGATTCCAACTACTCGACTTGTACTGAAGTTCTAGGAAACATTAAGCATAGCCTTTCTAACCGAGGTCTTAGACACTACCCTCACTCTTAGGGAAAAATTCTGGTTATGCAAGTGGGGTTCCATCCATCCTATACCTAATGCACAATCATACTTCACATGACTCATGTAAACAAACTAAAACTTATAAAGGGTTAATGCAAACCGGGGCTTGCCTTGTTGCTGCTGGTCAGTAGTTAGCTCTTCTTCCGGAAGAAGGAAGTCCAGCACTTCCGGAGTCTCTTCTTCAGCGACTACACGTTTAATACAATACTACATGTAAATTTAAATGCAATGTGTGAACTTGGATATATAATTGCTAATAACTCTAGCTAACCCTCCCCTTTGGTTCCGAAATTTTTATGGTAGCTTGGTAAGGTCCTAACCAGAGTCTTGACCAAGTTTCATTTGAAACAAAGTTCCTTTGAGCTTTGTACAAATAAAAACCTATTTGGCCAATAATTGAGCCTCTAAGTAATTCCAGGGTTTTAATGGCTACAACCATTACTTTCTGGAAACTAGAATTCAAGATGGTTCTAATGGAATTGGTTTCATGTCATTTGAAGAATTCTACTGAAAGTTATGCCCTAATTAAGATTTGAGAAAATCTGAAAAATGTTTCTGTACATTTTTCTATTTTCTCATGGCAGTTCTCTTAATCACCCCATCAGGGTAACTAAATGAACTTGGATGAGTCTGAAAATTTTACTGGGATTCTGGGATTTTCCAATGAACTTCTCAGCCAAATTTCAGAATTTTTCATAAAGTAGTTCTCCAGATACAATTCCCAACAATTTAAATTTTAGGGATTTAATTCTGGAAAACTGTTCACTTTCATGAGCTGAATTTGGTATTGCTGGAAAGTACTCAGAATTCTGAGTTCAACAAAATTTGGTTTATCGAATTTGAAGTTTCCTAGCCAAAGTTCTATGCATTTGAAGTTTGAACTAAAACTGGAAATTCCAAAAATGTTTAAATCCTGCGGGTGGGTCCACCGCCCACGTGTCGACCGCTGGAGCCGAGCCACACGGGGCCACAGACTCCTTCCCGCGTGGCCGCACTGGATCCCGGACCACAGAGAATCCCACCCATTTATCTCCAGCCGCTGACGCGTGGGGCCTACCCCTTCGTCTTCCTCCGGCCACCCGCGCGACCCCGCTGCCGAGCTCGCCGGAGTTCTCGCCGGAGAGGGGTTCCGGTCCTCGGAGCTTGCTGAATCTCGCCGCCAATGCCTATGTCGGCCTGAGGAACACGGTGGTGCCCTCCCCAGAGCTTGACAACCACCGGAACAGTGCTCCCGTCGGCAACAGCGGCCGGGAGCTCACCGGCGACGTCCAACTCGGCATCCCATGCACCTTTTTCGATGCGGTTTGCTCGGGGAGCTCCGCTGACACCTGCTGGTCACGGACATGGACACCGATCCCCGTGAAAATGGCGGCAACTACGACCTCATCGGCGACCTAGGCCGGATATAGGTTGTGCTTCAGAAAACTTCGAAGAATCGTAACCCTAGCCCACGGTTCTTACTGGTTTTCGATCCTAGGTGGCTGTGGCAGTGTATAGAGCGTGTGCGTGACTTGGTATGCCCGGTGATGAGCTAACCCCCATGAATTTTGAGATCCGGTGGGAGCTCGGTCTTAGGACCCCCGAAACTTTCCCGGCGAAATACTCCCCCGACAGCCCATGAAATGGAGAACGGTTGGGACTAGAAGAATCAGCACCTCAAGGCGGTCCTTTCTTGTGTTGCTCGTCGGGCACGAGAGCGTCTGTTCTGGCCGGACGCCGGCGATCAGAGAGGGCGGCGTTTCTGTGCTCGCGCGGAACCGAGAAAGAAACTTGGTCGGGAGTGGTTCTTGTTTGGAAAGCAGGAGGAAGGGCGGCGTGGGCTGTGCGCTGGCCTTTGAGCCGCGGTTTGGCACCGTGAGGTGGCCGATTGCTGCCTCGGTGGGTCGCCGTCGCTCCCTGCCTTGCGCGCGAAGCCGAGACCCGGCTGCAACAACCGACTGAGTACTCGTGTGTGCAGCTGACATGTGGGCCTCCCCTTCTCTTCTTTTTTCCAAATTTCTTTTCTGGTTTTTGCTAATTATCCCACCAGCTACTTACAATTTAATGTGAGACTTAGCCCCCAAGTTTTGGTTCAAATTTAAGTCCTCCAATTTAAAATTTGGCTGGTCCAATTTGCTTCATATTTAAACTGAATTTCAAATTCAGTTTTGAATTATTGCAAATTTGGCTCCCGACAAGATGAACTCCAATGGGGATGAAATTAGGTGGGCTTACTCAGAAAAATGTGCTGAGTTTTAATATGAAGCTAACTTTTGAATTTGAGTGATGAAAGTTGCTACAATTTGAATTTACATTCAAATTGGCCTCTTTTTCAAATACCTCCAAAAGTGCCTCAAAAAGTGTTGGATTTCTATGAAACTTGGACTGAACCTTCCCAAGACTTTTCAAGTTCTAGGGGTGAGCTCAACCTCTCATGTTCATGTGTAGAAATCCTACTTTGTGAAAGTGAAGGCTTTCCCCTCTAATTACCCTTTTGATGGAGGTTACTTGCTCTTCACAATATTTCCTAAGATATCCACAATAAAAACTGTGGTGTTGTGAGGTGAATAAAACTTTTTGCAAGTCCCTTTTCTTGGGCTTTTACAGAGGCCCTAGACACTACCCTCACTCTTGGGGAAAATTCTGGTTATGCAGCTGGTATTCATCCATCCTACACCTAATGCACATACACACTTCACACTACGTATGTAAACAAAGTAAAATTTTATAAAAGGCTTAGTGCAAACCGGGGCTTGCCTTGTTGCTGCTGGTCAGTGGTTAGGTCTTCGTCCGGAAGGAGGAAGTCAAGTACTTCTGGAGTCTCCTCGCCTTCGGCGACTATACGTTAATGAAATACTACATGTCAAATCAAATGCGATGTGTAAATTTGAATAAGTAATTACTAATAACTCTAGATAGCTCTTCCCTTTGGTCCTGAAATTTTTATGGTGGCTTGGTAGGGTCCTAACCAGAGTCTTGATCAAGTTTCATTTGAAACAAAGTTCATTTGAGCCTTGTACAAATAAAAGCCTATTTGGTTAATATTTGAGCCTCTAAGGAATTCCAGAGGTATTCATGGCTTCAACCATTACTTTATGGAAACTAGAATTTAATATGGTTCTAATGAAATTGGTTTCATGTAATTCAAAGAATCCTAGAGAAGGTTATGCCCTAAACAAGATTTGAGAAAATCTGAAAAATGTTTCTGTACATTTTTCTATTTTCTCAGGACAGTCCTCTTAATCACCCAATTAGGGGGGCTAAATAAACTTGTATGAGTCTGAAAATTTTACTGTGACTCAAGGATTTTCCAATGAACCTCTCAGCCAAATTTCAGAATTTTTCATAAAGCAGTTCTCCAGATAAAATTTCCTAACAGTTTGAATTTAGGGATTTAATTCTGGAAAACTATTAAGTTTCATGAGCTTAAATTGTTATTGCTGGAAAGTACTCAGAATCCTGAGTTCAGAAAAATTTGGTTCACTGAATTTGGAGTTTCCTAGCAAAAGTTCTATGCATTTGAAGTTTGAACTAAAACTGGAAATTCCCAAAATGTTTAAACTCTGCGGGTGGGGCCCACTCTTTAAACCGGCCCACTGAGAATGCGGCCACACCGCGGCCCACGGGGTTTCACCCGCGCTGCCGCCCTGAATCCCGGCCGCAAACAGATCCCCGCGCGAGACCAGAGGCTGACTGGTGGACCCTGCCCCCTTCATCTACCTCGCGCCATCCCGCAGCTCCCGCGGCGGTGCTTCGCCGGAGTTCTCGCCGCTGGCCGTTTCGCTGCACGACCTTCGACGGTTCTCGCCGCCTGAGCCTAACTTGACTCGGAGAACACGCTGGTGCCCTCACCGAAGCTCGGCGATGGCCGGAACCATGCCCGCGACGGTGACAGTGGTTCTCTCTACTCCGACGATGTCGCCCGGGCTACTCAGGGCCTTATTCTTCAAACGGTTTGCTCCTACAGCTCCGCTGTGGCATGCTGAGCACGAATATGAGCTCGGTTGGCCATGGAAATGGCCGGAGCTAAGACCTCACCGTCGACCTAGGCCCGATATCGGCTGTGACCAGAAAATCTCGAAGAACCGTAACCCTAGCCCATGGTTTTCGCTGGTTTTTGATCCTAAGTGGTCGTGTAACAGTGCAGAACATGTGTGTAGCTCGGAATCCCCGGTGGTGAACTACCTACTCCGAATTTCCACGTTTTGCACCATTCGGTACTTCGAACACCGAATGAATAAACGGGCAAATACTACCCCGGCGAAGCACGAGAGGAGGAACGATCGGCACGAGCGTGTCACGCACCTTGGAGCGGACCTTTTTCGTATAGCTCATCGGGCACGAAACGGGTTCTAGCTCTCGGACACCGGGGATCAAAGGAGGTCGGCGTTCTGTTCTTGCGCGGAACCGAGAAAGGAGCTCGGGGTGTGGTGGTTCTCGCTTGGGAAACGGAAGGAGGGGTGGCGTAGCGTGTGCGCTGGCCTTTGAGCCACGATTTTTGCACCGTGAGGTGACCGTTCGACCGCTGCTGGCGGTCGGGGCGCCGGTGCAATCCTGCTGGCGCGCGCGCGAGGCTTCGGCCGAGGGAAAAAAATCACCCGAGGGAAACTTCAGACTAAAGTCTGCTGACATGTGGGCCTCCCCTCTAATTCCTTTTCCAATTCTTTTCATTTCTGTTGGTACTCAAATATTCCCAGCTACTCACAATTTAATGTGAGACTTAGCCCCCAAGTGTTGGTTTGAATTTGAGTTCTCAAATTTGAACTTTGTTTGGCTAAGTTTGCTCCATGTTTGAACTGAAATTCAAATTCAGTTTTGAATTCTTGCAAATTTAGCTGTTGACAAAATGAACTCCAATGGGGATGAAAATTGGTGGGATAACTCAGAAAAATGTGCTGAGTTTGAATATTAAGCTAACTTTTGAATTTAAGTGATAAAAGTTGCTGCAATTTGAATTTACATTCAAATTGGCCTCTTTTTCAAATGCCTCCAAAAGTGCCTCAAAAAGTGTTGGATTTGCATGAAACTTGGCCTGAACCTTCCCAAGACTTTTTAAGTTCTAGGGGTGAGCTCAACCTCTCAAGTTAACGTGAAGATCTCCTACATTGTGAAAGTTAAGGCTTTCCCCTCTAATCACTCTTTTGATGGAGGTTACTTGCTCTTCCCAATTCTTCACAAGATATCCACAACCAAAAACTGTGGTGTTGTGAGGTGATAAAAAGTTTTTGCAAGTCCCTTTTCTTGGGATTTTACATCCCTCCCCCCTTAAAAGAATCTCGTCCCGAGATTACAAAAGAAAAGACAGCGATGTACTAGGGACTTACCCGTGCTGAGACGCCATGAACTCCGGGTAATTTGAGCGAAGGAATTCCTCGCTCTCCCACATCGCTTCTTCGGCGGTGTGGTTGCTCCAGAGTATTTTGTAGAACCACAACGTTCGGCTACGCATGGTTCGGGCTTTCTCATCAATAATTACCACCAGATATTCATCATACGTTAAATCCGGTTGCAATTCGCCGATGTCTTCGGTAGGAACAGCGGCTGTATGCTTCAGGCATTTTCGCAGTTGCGAAACATGGAAAACGTCATGAACACCAGCAAGAGATGCCGGTAGCTCCAGTCTATACGCCGTTGGTCCACACTTCTCGGTGATAGCATAGGGTCCAATGAAACGGGGAGCGAGCTTCCCCTTCACACCGAACCGGTGCACGCCCTTCATCGGAGACACACGGAGATACCCGTGCTCACCGACGGCAAAGTGCAATGGCCTACGCCTCTTATCAGCGTAGCTCTTCTTCCGGGATTGAGCGGCCTTCAAATTAGCTTGAATCTTCTGAACGCGCTCTTCGGCGTCGTTCACCACATCAACCCCGAATGTGACCCTTTCACTGGACTCGCACCAGTTTAATGGGGTGCGACATTTGCGATCGTAGAGAGCTTCGTAGGGTGCCATCTTGATACTCGCCTGATAGCCGTTGTTGTACGAGAATTCCGCCAACGGTAGGTGATCATACCAGTTCCTACCATGGTGGATGGCACATGCTCTCAACATGTCTTCCAGAACCTGATTTACCCTCTCTGTTTGGCCATCTGTCTGAGGGTGGTAGGCGGAGCTCCTAATCAGCTTGGTACCCAATGCAGAGTGTAGCTGCTCCCAAAAGCGAGATACAAATAATGCACCTCGATCTGAGACGATGGTCTTGGGTACCCCATATAAGCATAGAATCTTTGCTATGTACAGCTCCGCATATTTGCCGGCATTGTAGCGTGTATGCACTGGGATGAAGTGAGCCGTCTTGGTTAACCGATCAACGATTACCCAAATGGAATCATGTTTGTTGGAAGTTAGGGGCAATCCCACAATGAAATCCATACTCACATCTTCCCATTTCCATGCAGGGATCTTCAGGGGTTGCAGCAGCCCTGATTTCTTCATATGATCAGCTTTCACTCGTCTACACGTATCGCACTCGGATACGTACTTCGCTACCTTCCGCTTCATCCGTGTCCACCAAAATTTCTTTTTCAAATCTTGGTACATTTTGTTGCTGCCCGGATGAATGGAGTATTTAGACAAGTGAGCTTCATCGAGGATCTCCTTCCTCAGTTCCATATCCCGGGGTACGACTATGCGGTCATTGAACCATAGCGTCCCCTCATCATCCTTCCGGAAACATTTGATCTCCCCATTGTCTATCCGTCTCCGGAGATGTGCCATACCCTTATCAATCTTCTGAGCTGCAATGATGTCCTCCCTAATGGTAGGGATGAGGGCAAGGTTGTAGAGTGATCCATAAGGAACCAAGTATAAACTCGGCTCTTCCTCCTCCACCGGGGTAATGGTGAGGGTATGAACATGTGACTTCCGACTCAGCGCGTCGGTAACCACATTTGCCTTGCCGGGGTGGTAATGAATCTCAATTTCATAATCTTTGATCAGTTCTAACCACCTCCTTTGCCTCATGTTCAGCTCCTTTTGAGTGAAAATGTATTTCAAGCTCTTGTGGTCGGTGTAGAGGTGCACCAAATTCCCCAGGAGATAGTGCCTCCACATTTTCAGCGCCAAAACCACCGCAGCAAGCTCAAGATCATGAGTCGGATAGTGCTGCTCATGGTTCCGAAGTTGGCGTGAGCCATAGGCGACCACACGTCCTTCCTGCATCAACACGCAGCCGAGCCCAATACCAGACGCGTCACAGTACACGTCTAAGTGCTTGGTTGTATCCGATTGAGCTAAGATCGGGGCTGTTGTGAGATGCTTCACCAATGCTTGGAACGCTCCTTCACACGCCATGTTCCAAACATATATCATTCCCTTCTTCAGCAATTCTGTCATCGGCTTAGCGAGCTTGAGAAACTTGGAATGAATCTTCGATAATATCCTGCTAACCCGAGGAAGCTTCTGACCTCATGAACTGAAGTGGGAGCTTTCCATTTCAGCACTTGCTCTATCTTGCTTGGGTCAACCGCAATGCCTTCCGCGGAGATGATATGCCCCAAGAATGGCACTTGGCTGATCCAAAACTCGCATTTGCTGAACTTGGCATAGAGCTTGTGGTCTTGCAATCGTTGAAGCACGATCCTCAAGTGTTAGGCATGTTCGGCTTCTGTCTTGGAGTAAACCAAGATATCATCGATGAACACTACCACAAACTTGTCCAGCTCCGGCATGAACACCGAGTTCATGAGATACATGAAATTGGCTGGAGCATTTGTGAGACCAAAAGACATGACGAGATATTCATATAATCCATATCTCGTCGAGAAAGCCGTCTTCGGGATATACTCCGCCCGGATCTTTATCTGATGATATCCAGAGCGAAGGTCCATCTTGAAGAACACAGTTGCACCCACAAGTTGATCAAACAATGTGTCGATGCGGGGCAGTGGGTACTTATTCTTGATGGTGACGGTGTGGAGCGGCCGGTAGTCCACACACAGCCTCAAGGTTTCATCCTTCTTGTTCACGAACAGCGTCGAGCATCCCCAAGGCGAGAAACTCGGCCTAATGAAACCCTTGCTCAACAGATCATTGAGCTGTTCTTTCAGTTCAGCCAGCTCATTTGGAGCCATTTTGTATGGTCTCCATGATATGGGCGTAGTCCCGGGTGCCAGCTCGATCTTGAACTCGACATCTCGCTCAGGTGGCATGCCCGAAAGATCATCCGGGAACACGTTGGGGTACTCCCGGACTACGGGGATGTCCTCTAACTTGAGAGCTTTAGCATTATTAATTTCTGAAAGTTCCCAGACTGGAGTGTCTAACACCATGGAATGCGGACGGTGGAATGGAGAGTTTAAATGAACCGTCCGTGTTCGAGTCTCCAGGACAGCGCCATGGTATTGTAGCCATGACATCCCTAAGATTGCATCAATCTTTTGCCCCTTAAGGATTATCAAGGTGGTGGGATATAGTTTCCCACCTAAGCACAGAGGTGCCTTTGGGATCATCATATTTGCTGAAATCTTCCCTCCCGATGAGCAGATCATATAGGTGCAGTCGGTTGGGAAAACTTGCATTTGATGCTTAGCCACATAGGATGCACTTATAAAACTGTGGGTTGCACCCGAATCGAACAATATGATGATAGCTTGATCGTTGAGAGTGAACGTACCCGCCAGCACGTTGTCTCCCTCTGGGGCGTCCTCATTGTCGAGGTTGCGGACGCCCCCAGTCCGCTGACCAACCTTCTTGACTGGAGGTCGGCCTCGAGCACCGCCCTGGAACTGGGCTTGCCCGCTGCTCTGCTGCCCCTGGGGATAGTCCTTCGCGAAATGGCCCGCCTGGCCACACGTGAATCAAGTGAAGCGGGGCGGTCCCCCGCTGATCGGCGGACGGAAACCCGTGGCGCGTTGTGGCGGTGGGAACGCCCGGGGTGCCATCTTCTGCTGCTGCTGTTGTGGTCGCGGTGGTGGCATCGGCGATCGGAACGGAGGTGACTGGAAGGAACGTCCCCCGAACCGCTGAGGTCGCGCCGGTGGATGCCACTGCTGTCCGTATGGTGTCTGATACACCATGCGGTACTTCTGGGGAGCGCCACCCCCACTGCTGGGTGGAGCGCTGCGCTTCCGCTGCTCAGCTGCCAACTCCTTCTGAGCGTCCTCTTGCATAATCGTGGCATTGACGAGGTCGTTGAAGGTGCCGCGATTCCACTAAACGAGATGTGTCTTCATCTCGGGGTGTAACCCCCGATAGAAGTGTTCCCACTTTTTCTCCTTGGTGGAGATGTAGTCTGACGCATATTGCGCCAGATGGTTGAAGGCACGGGAGTAGTCATGGGCACTCCTCCCGCCCTGCTTCAGTTCCAAAAATTCTTGGAACTTCCTTTTCATTATCCCGGGAGGGATATGATAGGCGCGGAACGCCTCCCAGAACTCTTCCCACTCCACGGCATGACCAGCCGGACGTGAGGCGACATAGTTCGCCCACCACGCACCAGCGGCACCATGAAGATGCTGCGCTGCGAACAGAGTCTTTTGCCGCTCCGTGCATTGGAGCAGCCCGAACTTGGACTCGGTGGTCCGCAGCCAGTTGTCGGCCTCTAGTGGTCCTTCTGCTTCAGTGAACACTGGAGAGTGCGTACTCATGAAGTCCGAGTACGACACCTCACGGGGCTCACGAGGCCCCTCTCTTGACATCCCCCGCCTGGGACGTATTCTGCACGATCGTGCGGAGCAGGTCGGTCTGCTCCTCACGACCACCCACCAGTGCCGCGATCACATCCGCTAGAGTAAGCGGAGGCGGCGGTGGTGGTTGCTGCTGCGGGTTGCTGTCGTAGGCAGGTGGCTGGGAGTCATCGCCTCTCTGCTGGCTAGAGCCACCAACATCGTGCGTGGTCCTAGTACGAACCATCTGCAACCATACGACAATAAACATCAGTCCCGCAACATATTTCATGCAGTCCAATAAAAATAGGCGTAAAACATAATGACATTGAAAGATGCGATGCATCTCATATGTAGATAATGTAATAACTTTGCACAAGCTACACCATTACCAGACCAAATACAAGCTAGTTTAATCCAACTTGATGAACCTCCTCTTTGGAAGCTCACCACAACTAGGTTTGGTCACTACGAGACGTTACTATCGCGTTGTCATCACGTATACCACCCTTTTACCTTCAATACGACACAAACATGGTCTCTAGTAAAAGAAACTTGAGTGAGACCTATACTCAAATCTTTCAATAGTTGAAGATAACCTCTCATGAGTATGTTCTACCCCATTGGGAGTACTCAAACCCCCTCTAGAGTACAACAATCTCTCAAATGAGTTCAACTGTCATTCCTCTGCCAGAATGACCAGTTTCTACATATCCCAGATTTTGACCTGGTTCTGGGCATTTTCATGACTCAAGTTGAATACTAAAGTTAAAGTTAACTCCAGTATATTTCCAACGAGTACTTATTTGCCCTCGGATAAGCTGTGGTGTAGAAGTTATGGTAATACAAAGTCACCAGAATTTCTAGAAGAATTTCAACAGCACCTCCTTTGGGAAGTTGCTGTTTTCAACTCTGATTTCCACTGAATTCTGTGCTGAAATTTCAGAAACTTTGAATTGAAAAGATGTAACACATCTTCTACCCTTTCTAACGATGTATCATATGACCATTTTAGATTTTTCTACTGGGAGTTATGCTTGAAAAACAGAACAGTCCAGAGAGTATTTAACTCTGTCCTGGTTCTAGACAGTTTACACTCCTCTGGGATTTAAGCCCTCTTAAGGTGAGTTTCAGCACTGGAAGTCTACAACAAAATTGTAGAGTACTTAAATACTTTTCCAGAACTATATACCACACCTCCCTGGGCTGAAAGACCTGTGAGTTATGCCCTGTTGAAGTTCAGCAAACTTGCTGCCTAAAACAGAGCACTCTGTTTTTCAATCTTTTGGAACTACACTCATCACTATCCAATTTTTCTACCTAACCAGGGTCCTAGATGTTGAACCTAGTGATTTTTAATTCCTGGTCATCATTATTTTTCATGCACGTGCCTATACTATGTCGGTACTACATTCCTCACAAAAGGAAAATCCTAACCGTATTATACCGGCATATACGTCTCAAGTGTGGCACTACACGGTCTCTCGCACACGTTTCCTACACGGATACATACGTGGTTAGTACCTGCAGAAGACCACACAATAATGATGCACTCAAAGGTTGTTTCATTTCAGGCAGGACCATATTTAAATTAAATACAAACGCCCGTATTATTGCCATACGGCCGTCCTTAAGTTAAATCACGTCTCAAGGTACGTGATCGTGTTTCAACACCACACGACGGGGAACCCGAGTATGTCATGAACGGGTCGTCACGGTTGGGAATGTTATCAACCCAACGGATACCACCTACTGCCCTGCAGGGCACGCCGATGGCAAGCGCTGCGTAGGTCCTCCTGGGCTATTTCCAGACGAACACACTCTCGCGTTACTGACCACGCGATGGGGTCTCCACTTACTTGCCTAATGCACGCTAAGGATCAGTGTTTCATATGAACTCAGGAACATGAAGAGTCCAAGAGTTTCATATTGACATCTCACACCAAGCTGTGAGACCAATCCCTAAACCACGTTCCTCGTCAGGGGAGCTAACCGAAATTGAACCGCTTTCGGTGGCGTTCCTTACCATTCCTACCAAAGCGTAGATGCATCGTTACATAAAAAAAATTCAGAATTATAACAAATAGGTTAGCCTTTGCCACTTTAAGTAACTTTGCTAATATACTCCTTACTTGGGCAACTACCGAATCCTCACCGTAAACCTAAGTTTTACCGTAATACAGTCCTTAAGTACGGTGTTATCCCCAATGCAGCTCTGATACCAGGCTGTGGCGGACCGGGATCCACTCATCCAGGATCGCAGAGGGTGATGCCGCACGATGCAACACCCGACATCACACATCATAAGGACACAATATATTACATGAGAAACCAATTGAACTGTTCAAACAGGTACAAACTTCAGTTACAAACTACTATTTATATTACATAGCGGAAGTCTAAATTATACAACTCACGCTCGCCTATCTAGCAAAAGTCGGTTGCCCAGCCCTAGGGCAACCCACACTAGCTGCACGTCTCAGCTCAGCGCGGCGTGTACGGCTCCCACTCAGCCGTAGTCCCCGACAGAGGGTAACCCTCGCCGGTGGACTCGTAACCCGAGTCCGTGGGTGGCTCATCACCTGAAAAACACTTAAGCAGCAACCGTGAGCACGATGGCTCAACAAGACTTAACCGACTCACCTAAGCATGAAACTCTACATGAGGTGTACAATGAACATAGGATAGTAACAATGCATCAAATGGACACGCCTACAAGTTCATCCTTAGTTCATCTTTTAGCCACAAGTTAACAGTTCAGGAATCTGAAATTTAGTAAGCAATATTTAGTGGCACACATGTAACAATACAATTATATCATACAACAGAATTGAATCATAACATTCCATAAATTATCTACGTTACGACGTAGTGAACAAGCGGTACTCGTCACCGTGAGGGACGGCGAATCGACTCGATATACACCTGCAGGGAAACCCAAAGAGCACGTCACGTACGCCCACCTGTGGAGCTGGACAGCACGCTCACTCGATGTCGTACGGGACAACCTTTCACCCAACAGCCCAAACGTCGAACCGGTTGCACCGAAACGGACAGGAGGTTCTCTACACGGAGCATCTCTCTATGCCCGTTAGCAGATTTCCACCTTACTGCCCTCAACCTACACCTACAAATCGGTGTGCTATGCCTCGACGCCCCGAGGTTTAGGCTACATCGGTTTATCGGGGCCATATATCCGATATGCCTTCGGTACGTTCAATACTTGTTCAGCAGGGCCGCACACGGATCGGTCTTCAATCGACACGGACAGGGCTGCGCACAAAAGACTTCCTCTTGCTGCACCCTAACCCCTGCCTAGTCTCAATTTCATTACTAAAGTGATCTCATATCACTCGAACCAAACCCGTGTGTCCCAAACCTAACTCGCGAGTAGATTTCAACTACTCGACTTGTACCAAAGTCCTATGAATCATTAAGCATAGCCTGTCTAAACGAGGCCCTAGACACTACCCTCACTCTTGGGTAAAATTCTGGTTATGCAGCTGGTATTCATCCATCCTACACCTAATGTACATACACACTTCACACTACGTATGTAAACAAAGTAAAACTTTATAAAAGGCTTAGTGCAAATCGGGGCTTGCCTTGTTGCTGCTGGTCAGTGGTTAGGTCTTCGTCCGGAAGGAGGAAGTCAAGTACTTCCGGAGTCTCCTCGCCTTCGGCGACTATACGTTAATGAAATACTACATGTCAAATCAAATGCAATGTGTAAACTCGAATAATTAATTACTAATAACTCTATCTAGCCCTCCCCTTTGGTCCTGAAATTTTTATGGTGGCTTGGTAGGGTCCTAACCAGAGTCTTGATCAAGTTTCATTTGAAACAATGTTTATTTGAGCCTTGTACAAATAAAAGACTATTTGGTCAATATTTGAGCCTCTAACGAATTCTAGAGGTTTTCATGGCTCCAACCATTACTTTATGGAAACTAGAATTTAATATGGTTTTAATGTGGTTTCATGTAATTTGAAGAATCCTAGAGAAAGTTATGCCCTAAACAAGATTTGAGAAAATCTGAAAAATGTTTCCGTACATTTTTCTATTTTCTAAGGGAAGTCCTATTAATCACCCAATTAGGGAGACTAAATGAACTTGGATGAGTATGAAAATTTTACTGTGACTCAAGGATTTTCCAATAAACCTCTCAGCCAAATTTTAGAATTTTTTATAAAGTAATTCTCCAGATAAAATTTCCTAACAGTTTGAACTTTAGGGATTTAAATCTAGAAAACTATTAAGTTTCATGAGCTGAAATTGGTATTGCTGGAAAGTACTCAGAATCCTGAGTCCAGAAAAAATTGGTTCACTGAATTTGGAGTTTACTAGCAAAAGTTTTATGCATTTGAAGTTTGAACTAAAACTGGAAATTTCCAAAATGTTTAAACTCTGCGGGTGGGGCCCACTCTTTAAACCGGCCCACTAAGAATGCGGCCACACCGCGGCCCACGGGATTTTACCCGCGCTGCCGCACTGAATCCCGGCCGCAAACGGATCCCCGCGCGAGACCAGAGGCTGACCGGTGGACCCTGCCCCCCCTTCGTCTACCTCGCGCCATCCCGCAGCTCCCGCGGCGGTGCTTCACCGGAGTTCTCGCTGCCGGCCGTTTTGCTGCACGACCTTCGACAGTTCTCGCCGCCTGGGCCTAACTTGACACCGCCACGGACGGCTCTCGTGGACAGCCTCACCCAGGGCGTGTCACGGCCGAGCTAGGCCTCCTCTAGACGTGCAAGAACTTCCTTCAGCTCACCTCCAAGTCTTAGCCCACACCGTAGAAGATCCTCGGAGAATTTCCCGTTTCTTCACCGGCCGGCTCAAACCGAGGTGCGGGTAAGAAAGTTTCAAATTCGTGATCAATATTTGTTTAGAACTCTGAAAATTGCACACACATGATCCAGACTTGTTAGCACATCTTTACTCCCCACATCATAGCCTAAGATCGCCGGTGGAAGCTCTATTTGGAGGTTTTTCGACGGCCGCACACAATTTCACAATTGGGTGCACGATGAAAGCTAGGTTAGGGCCTTTCCGGAGCCCTTGTGCGATCATGTCGAGCTTCTTTAGCACCCACTGGTGCTGTAGGGCCGATGTTCGTAGAGTTTGGCGGGCTAACACCATGGGGCGACGTCGCCGGAGTATGTTGAGTGCCGCTGCACGTCGCGGGCCTTGTTGGAGGCTTTGTGTGGCGGAACGGAATCCGCTCATCCAGGATCGCAGAGGGTGGTGCCGCGCGATGCGACATCCGACAGCACACGTCATAAGAGCATAATATATTACATGGGAAACAACTGAAACTGTACCAACAGGTACAAACTTCAGTTACAACTATTGTTTATGTTACACAGCGGAAGTCTACACTACACAACTCACGCCCGCCTATCTAGCAAAAGTTGGTTGCCCAGCCCTAGGGCAACCCACACTAGCTGCACTCCTCAGCTCAGCGCGGCGTGTACGGCTCCCACTCAGCCGTGGTCCCCGACGGAGGGTAACCCTCGCCGGTGGACTCGTACTCTGAGTCCGTGGGTGGCTCCTCACCTGAAAAACACTTAAGCAGCAACCATGAGCACGAAGGCTCAACAAGGCTTAACCGACTCACCTAAGCATGAAACTCTACATGAGGTATACCAAGGCATAGGTTAGTAACATTTCAGCAAAACGACACGCCTACAAGTTCATCCTTAGTTCATCTTTTAGCAACAAGTTAACAGTTCATGAAATCTGAAATTTAGTAAGCAGTATTTGGTGGCACACATGTAGCAATACAATTATATCAATCAGCATCATTGAATCAACATATTTCATCCATTAGTCTACGTTACGACGCAGTGAACAAGCGGTACTTGTCACCGCGAGGGACGGCGAATCGACTCGATATACACCTGCAGGGAAAACCCAAAGAGCACGTCACGTACGCCCACCCGTGGAGCTGCACAGCACGCTCACTCGATGTCGTACGGGACAACCTTTCACCCAACAGCCCAAACGTCGAACCGGTCGCACCGAAACGAGCAGGAGGTTCCCCACACGGAGCATCTCTCTATGCCCGTTGGCAGATTTCCACCTTGCTGCCCTCAACCTACACCTATAAATCGGTGTGCTATGCCTCGAAGCCCGGAGGTTTAGGCTACATCAGTTTATCAGGGCCCATATATCCGATATGCCTTCGGTACATTCAATACTTGTTCAGCAGGGCCGCACACAGATCGGTCCTCAATCGACACGGGCAGGGCTGCGCACACAAGACTCCCTCTTGCTGCGCCCTAGCCCCTGCCTAGTCTCATTTTCATTACTAAAATGATCTCACATCACTCAACCGAACCCGTGTGTCCCAAGCCTATCTCGCGAGTAGATTCCAACTACTCGACTTGTACCGAAGTCCTATGACTCATTAAGCATAGCCGGTTGACTCGAGGTCTTAGACACTACCCTCACTCTTTTAGGAACCTTTGGTCATGCAAGTGGGGTTCCATTCATCCTACACCTAATGCACAATCATACTTCACATGACTCATGTAAACAAAAGAAAACTTATAAAAAGGTTAATGCAAACCGGGGCTTGCCTTGTTGCTGCTGGTCAGTAGTTAGTTCCTCGTCCGGAAGAAGGAAGTCCAGCACTTCCGGAGTCTCTTCTTCAACGGCTACACGTTAATGAAATACTACATGTTAATTTAGATGCAAATGTGAGTTTTAGAGTAAGACTTCTATTATTAGTTCTAATAACCAGCCTCTAACACCTAGAACTTTGTTTAAGAATTTAAAGATGAACTGGTGTTGGTGGTTTGGCTTGGACTTAATCACATGGTTAAATGCTAAGTGGTTTTCCCCCCTTTTCCACCTTAATCCCTTAAGTGGTTAAACAGGACAGGGGTGATCTAGAGCTCCAATGGAGCTGAGAATTTTTGTGTGAGTTCCTTGTCACAAGAAAACTCTCTGGACCAAACTTAGCACTTTTCATGGAGTGGTTTGCTCAGAATAATTCTCTTGGCAAATCAGCAAGGAAGAATTTATTCTGAGGTAATACCCCTGTTCATGCTCAACTTAATGAACTACAATTTCAATTATAGCTCATAGAGTTTGCATGAATTTTACTAACATTTTTGGGGTTAAGATTTGCCCAGAACTGAATTTCCAAGTTTTGGAAATTCTCTGAAAATGTTTCTGTATTCAAAGGAACACAGCACCTTCCAATTTGAATTGCTCTGACCAAATAAACTCCAAATGGTCTGAAACTTTTACAGGGGTTTACTAATGTCCTAAAGAACATTCTGGTAAAATTTGGGGATTTTTGGATGAACCAAACTCCCTCTAAAATTCTTTTGCTGAAAAGCTTTAAAGAATTTTCCAGAATTAATTAATGGGTTTCATACAAATTGGGTTGTATATCTGGACAGAGCTAGACAAGATGAATCCAACCCAATTTGAATCACTAAATTTGGAGCTTCCTAGCCAAGGTTATGGATTTCTAAAGTTTGAGCTAATCCCTGAATTATTTTCCTACAGAAAATCCCCTCCCGCGCTAAACCAGAGGCTGACAGCGGGGCCCGCCCGTTTAAATTGAACTAACCGCACGCTCGCGCGCGATTAATACAGGGGCTGACAGGTGGGGCCGCGCCCTTCGTCTACCTCCCGACGTCACCGCCCCGAGCCACCGGAGCTCCGACGAGGTCAGCGTTCCCGGCGATCTAGCTCACCGGAGCCGACGAGACTCGCCGCCCCCACGTAATCTCGGGTGCTGAACCCGCTGGACACCATGTCGCCGCCGGCTAACCACCATAGCTCGCCGGCGACGAGCCCTATGCCTCTGTGCTACCTCGGCAACGTGTTCCCGCCCTTCTGACCATCTTCTTCGTGCGCTAATCGCGTCGCCACACTCAGGAAAACCTCGGAAAACTCGGCATGAGCTCTGTTGGGCCCTAAACGGCCGGCAACCCAGACCTCACCGGCGACCCCCTCCTCCGCCATACTGTCCTAGGGTGAACTTAGGGTTCCGGCGGTAATTTCCTTCCGGTTTTTGATCGAGAAGGGTCGCCAGAACCTCTAGATGTTCTCTCACAGCTCCGTTCGACCTCCCACCCACTAAGCTTCCCGAATTTCTGCTAAACCTAATCGGGTCCCGAAAGGAGCTACTCGTCCTAAACTGGAAAATTCTCCGCGCACAAAGGTCGAACCTTGGAACGGTTTGCGCGGTGGTCTTGAGGACGAGCTAGCGCTTCACTTTCCTATGGAGGTCAAAGCCGGAAGATGATCACAGCTGGGGTGGCATACGATCGGAGCTCGGGCGACTAGGCTGCTGGTTACGGAACTCGCGAAAATCAGTAACTCGCCGGCGGTCTCGGGCCTTTTATAGGTCCCTGAGGCCAGTGGAGAGCGCGACACCTGCTGTGCCACCTCCTCTGCCGAAGCAGGAGCTGGCCGGCCGAGGTGGTCGGGCGCTGACGCTGGCTGCAGCTGGCGAGCGCGCTCGGTCGAGGAAGTCGGCTGAGGAGACTTCTGTGCTAAGTCTACTGACCAGTGGGCCTCCCCTCTAACTCTTTTGTTTTTCCAATTTTCTGAATTCTGTTGTGCCAAAATATCCTCAGCTACTCACAATTTAATGTGAGACTTAGTCACCAAGTCTTTGTTTGAATTTGAATTCTCAAATTCAAACTTTGTTTGGTTAAATTTGCTTCATATTTAAACTGAAATTCAAATTCAGTTTTGAATCCTTGCAAATTTAGCTCTTGACAAGATGAGCTCCAATGGAGATGAAAATTGGTGGGTTTACTCAGAAAAATGTGCTGAGTATAGATATGGAGCTAACTTTTGAATTTGGGTGATGAAAGTTGCTGCAATTTGAATTTACATTCAAATTGGCCTCTTTTTGAAATAACCCAAAAGTGCCTCAAAAAGTGTTGAATTTGCATGAGCTTTGGACTGAACCTTCCCAAGACTTTTTAAATTCTAGGAGTGAGCTCAACCTCTCATGTTCATGTGTAGAAACCCTACTTTGTGAAAGTGAAGGCTTTCCCCTCTAATCATTCTTTTGATGGAGGTTACATTCTCTTCACAATATTTCCTAAGATTTCCACAATAAAAACTGTGGTGTTGTGAGGTGAAGAAAAAGTTTTTTGCAAGTCCCTTTTCTTGGGCTTTTACATCCCTCCCCCCTTAAACGAATCTCGTCCCGAGATTATAAAAGAAGAGATAGCGATGTAATAGGGACTTACCCGTGTTGAGAAGCCATGAACTCCGGGTAATTTGAGCGAAGGAACTCCTCGCTCTCCCACGTCGCTTCTTCGGCGGTGTGGTTACTCCAGAGTATTTTGTAGAACCACCACGTTCTGCTACGCGTGGTTCGGGCTTTCTCATCAATAATTTCCACCGGATACTCATCATATGTTAAATCCGGTTTCAACTCGCCAACGTCTTCGATAGGAACAGCAGCGGTATGCTTCAAGCATTTTCGCAGTTGCGAAACATGGAAAACATCGTGAACACCAGCCAGAGATGCTGGTAGTTCCAATCGATACGCCGCTGGTCCACACTTCTCGGTGATAGCGTAGGGTCCAATAAAACGGGGAGCGAGCTTCCCCTTCACACCGAACCGGTGCACGCCCTTCATTGGAGACACGCGGAGGTACACGTGTTTCCCAACGTCAAAGTGCAACGGTCTACGCCTCTTATCAGCGTAGCTCTTCTGTCGGGATTGAGCGGCCTTCAAATTGGCTTGAATTGTCCGAACGCGCTCTTCGGCGTCGTTCACCACATCAACTCCGAATGTGACCCTTTCACCGGACTCGCACCAATTTAATGGGGTGCGGCATTTACGACCGTAGAGAGTTTCGTAGGGTGCCATCTGGATATTCGCCTGATAACCGTTGTTGTACGAGAATTGCGCCAATGGTAGGTGATCATCCCAGTTCCTACCATGGTGGATGGCACATGCTCTCAACATGTCTTCCAGAACTTGATTCACCCTCTCTGTCTGGCCATCTGTTTGAGGGTGATAAGCGGAGCTCCTGATCAACTTAGTACCCAATGCAGCGTGTAGCTGCTCCCAAAAAGCGAGATACAAATAATGCACCTCGATCTGAGACAATGGTCTTGGGTACCCCGTATAGGCATAGAATCTTCGCTATGTATAGCTCGGCATATTTGCCGGCATTGTAACGTGTATTCACCGGAATGAAGTGAGCCGTCTTGGTTAACCGATCAACAACTACCCATATGGAATCATGCTTGTTGGCTGTTAGGGGTAATCCCGCAATGAAATCCATGCTCACATGTTCCCATTTCCATGCCGGGATCTTCAGGGGTTGCAACAGCCCTGATTTCTTCATGTGATCAGCATTCACTCGTCTACACGTATCGCACTCGGATACGTACTTAGCTACCTCCCGCTTCATCCGTGTCCACCAAAATTTCTTTTTCAAATCTTGGTACATTTTGTTGCTGCCCGGATGAATGGAGTATTTAGACAAGTGAGCTTCATTGAGGATCTTTTTCCTCAACTCCATATCTCGGGGTACGACTATGCGGTCATTGAACCACAGCGTCCCCTCATCATCTTTCCGGAAACATTTAATTTCTCCATTGTCTATCCGTCTCCGGAGATGTTCCATGCCTTTATCCGTTTTCTGAGCTGCAATGATGTCCTCCCTAATAGTAGGGATGAGGGCAAGGTTGTACAGCGATCCATAAGGAACCAAGTATAAACTTGGCTCTTCCTCCTCCACCGGTGTAAGGGTGAGGTGATGGACATGTGATTTCCGACTCAGCGCGTCGGCAACCACATTCGCCTTGCCGGGGTGGTAATGGATTTCAATCTCATAATCTTTGATCAGTTCTAACCACCTCCTCTGCCTCATGTTCAGCTCCTTCTGGGTGAAAATGTATTTCAAGCTCTTGTGGTCGGTGTAGAGATGCACCAAGTTCCCCAGGAGATAGTGCCTCCACATTTTTAGCGCCAACACCACGGCAGCAAGTTCAAGATCGTGAGTCGGGTAGTGCTGCTCATGGTTCCGAAGTTGGCGTGAGCCATAAGCGACCACACGACCTTCCTGCATCAACACGCAGCCGAGCCCAATACCGGACGCGTCACAATACACGTCGAAGGGCTTTGTTGTATCCGGCTGAGCTAACACCGGGGCTGTTGTGAGATGCTTCACTAGTGTTCGGAACGCTCCTTCACACGCCGTGTTCCAAACATATTTTGTCCCTTTCTTCAGCAACTCTGTCATCGGCTTAGCGAGCTTGGAAAAGCTTGGAATGAATCTCCGGTAGTATCCCGCTAACCCGAGGAAGCTTCTGACTTCATGAACTGAAGTGGGAGCTTTCCATTTCAACACTTGCTCTATTTTACTTGGGTCAACCGCAATGCCTTCAGCTGAGATGATATGTCCCAAGAATGGCACTTGGCTGATCCAAAATTCGCATTTGCTGAACTTGGCGTAGAGCTTGTGGTCTCGCAATCATTGAAGAACGATCCGTAAGTGTTCGGCATGCTCGGCTTCTGTCTTGGAGTAAACCAAGATATCGTCGATGAACACTACCACGAACTTGTCCAGCTCCGGCATGAACACCGAGTTCATGAGATACATGAAATGGGCTGGAGCATTTGTGAGACCAAAGGACATGACGAGATATTCGTATAAGCCGTATCTCGTCGAGAACGCCGTCTTCGGGATATCCTCCGCCCGGATCTTGATCTGGTGATATCTAGAGCGAAGGTCCATCTTTGAGAATACACTTGCCCCCACAAGTTGATCAAACAAGATGTCAATACGGGGCAGTGGGTACTTATTCTTGATGGTGACGGCGTTGAGCGGCCGGTAATCCACACAGAGTCTCAGGGTTTCATCCTTCTTCTTTACAAATAGCGCCGAGCATCCCCAAGGCGAGAAACTCGGCCTAATGAAACCCTTTCTCAACAGATCATTGAGCTGTTCTTTCAGTTCCGCCAGCTCATTTGGAGCCATCTTGTATGGTCTCCGTGATATGGGCGTAGTCCCGGGTGTGAGCTCGATCTTGAACTCGACATCCCGCTCAGGTGGCATGCCCGGAAGATCGTCCGGGAACACGTCGGGATACTCCCGGACTACGGGGATGTCTTCTAACTTGAGAACTTCAGCATTATTAATTGCTAAAACTTCCCGGACTGGCGTGTCTAACACCATGGAATGCGGACGGTGGAATGGAGAATTTAAGTGAACCGTCCGTGTCCGAGTCTCTAGGACAGCACCATGGTATTGCAGCCATGACATCCCTAAGATTGCATCAATCTTTTGTCCCATAAGGATTATCAAGGTGGTGGGATATAGTTTCCCACCTAAGCACAGAGGTGCCTTTGGAATCATCATATTAGCTGAAATCTTCCCTCCCGGTGAGCAGATCATATAAGTGCAGTCGGTTGGGAAGACTTGCAATTGATGTTTAGCCACATAGGATGCACTTATAAAGCTGTGGGTTGCACCCGAATCAAATAATATGACGATGGCTTGATGGTTGAGAGTAAACGTACCCGCCAGCACGTTGTCTCCCTCTGGGGCGTCCTCATTGTCGAGGTTGCGGATGCCCCCAGTCCGCTGACCAACCTTCTTCACCGGAGGTCGGCCTTGAGCACCGCCCTGGAACTGGGCTTGCCCGCTGCTCTGCTGCCCCTGGGGACAGTCCTTCGCGAAGTGGCCCGCCTGGCCACACGTGAAGCAGGTGAAACGGGGCGGTCCCCCGCTAATCGGTGGACGGAAACCCGGGGCGCGTTGCGGCGGTGGAAACGCCCGGGGTACCGTCTGCTGCTGCTGCTGTCTTGGTGGTGGCATCGGCGGACGGAACGGGGGTGCTTGGAACGAACGTCCCCCGAACTGATGAGGTCGCGCCGGTGGACGCCACTGCTGCCCGGATGGTGTCCGATACACCATACGGTACTTCTGGGGAGCGCCACTCCCACCGCTGGGTGGAGCGCTGCGCTTCCGCTGCTCAGCTGCTAACTCTCGCTGAGCATCCTCTTGCATGATCGCGGCATTGACTAAGTCGTTAAATGTGCCGCGGTTCCACTGTATGAGGTGGGTCTTCATTTCGGGGTGTAACCCCCGATAGAAGTGCTCCCTATTCTTCTCCTCCGTGGAGATGTAGTCTGACGCATACTGCGCCAGATGGTTGAAGGCACGGGAGTAGTCGTGGGCACTCCTCCCGCCCTGCTTCAGTTCCAAAAATTCTTGGAACTTTCTCTTCATTATTCCGGGAGGGATGTGATAGGCGCGGAACGCCTCCCGGAACTCTTGCCATTCCACGGCATGGCCAGCCGGACGTGAGGCGACATAATTCGCCCACCACGCACCAGCGGCACCGTGGAGCTGCTGTGCTGCGAACAGTGTCTTCTGCCGCTCCGTACACTGGAGCAGCCCGAACTTGGACTCGATGGTCCGCAGCCAGTTGTCAGCCTCCAGTGGTTCTTCAGCTTCGGTGAACACTGGAGGGTGCGTACTCATGAAATCCGAGTACGAAACTTCACGGGGCTCACGAGGCCCTCGCTATTGACGTCCTCCCGCCTGGGACGTATTCTGCACGATCGTGCGGAGCAGGTCGGTCTGCTCCTCACGACCTCCCACCAATGCCGCTATCACATCCGCTAGAGTAAGCGGAGGCGGCGGTGGTGGCTGCTGCTGCGGGGTGCTGTCGTAGGCCGGTGGCTGGGAGTCATCGCCTCCCCCTTGGCTAGAGCCACCTACCTCGTGCGTGGTCCTAGTGCGAACCATCTGCAACCATACGACAATAACATCAGTCCCGCAACATTTTGCATGCAGTCTAAATGAAATAGGTGTAAAACATAATGACAATGAAAACATGCGATTCATCTCGTAAGTAGATAGTGTAATAACTTTGCACAAGCTACACCATTACCAGACCAAACACAAGCTAGTTTAATCCAACTTGATGAATCTCCACTTTGGAAGCTCAACATAACTAGGTTTGGTCACTACGAGACATTACTATCGCGTTGTCATCACGCATACCACCCTTAGGGTACAACACCCTCTCCAATGAGTTCAACTGTCATTCTTCCGTCAGAATGACCAGTTCCAACCTATTCCAAGTTTTGATCTGGTTCTGTGCATTTTCATGACTCAAGTTGAATACCAAAGTTCAGGTTAACTTCAGTATCTTTCCAACGAGTACTCATTTGCCCCCAGATAAGCTTTGATTAAAAAGTTATGCTAATTCAAAGTTAGCAGAATTTCTGGAAGAATTTTTAACAGCACCTCCCTTGGAAGTGGCTGTTTTCAACCCTGATTTCCACTAAATTCTGTGCTGAAACTTCAGAAACTTTGAATTGCAAAGATGTCACACATCTTCTACTCTTTCTAAGGATGTATTATATGACAATTTTTGATTTTTCTACTGGGAGTTATATTTGAAAAACAGATCAGTTCAGAGGATGTTTTACTCTGCCCTGGTTCTGGACAGTTTACATTTCTCTGGGCTTTAAGCCATCTTAAGGTGAGTTTCAGCTCTGGAAGTCTACAACAAAGTTGTAGAGTACTTCAATACCTTTCCATAGCTATGTAGCACCCCCTCTGGGCTAAAATACCGGTGAGTTACGCCCTGTTGAAGATCAGCAAACATGCTGCCCAAAACAGAGCACTCTGTTTTTCAGTCTTTTTGGAACTACAATCATCACTATCCCATTCTTATACCCAACCAGGGTCCTAAATGTTGAACCTATAGATTTTAATTCTTTGTTATCATTATACTCATGCATATGCCTACAATATCTCGGTACTACGTTCCTCACAAAAGAAAATCCTAACCGGATCATACCGGCATATACGTCTCGAGTGTGGCACTAAACGGTCCCTCGCACACGTCTTCTACACGGATACATACGTGGTTAGTACCTGCAGAAGACCACACAATGATGGTGCACTCAAAGGTTGTTCATTTCAGGCAGTTCCATATTTAAAAGTAAATACAAACGCCCGTATCATTGTCATACGGCCGTCCTTGAGCTAAGTCACGTCTCAAGGCACGTGATCGTGTTTCAACACCACACGACGGGGAACCCGAGTATGTCATGAACGGGTCGTCACGGTTGGGAATGTTATCAACCCAACAGATATCACCTACTGCCCTGCAGGGCACGCCGATGGCAAGCGCTGCGTATGTCCTCCTGGGCTATTTCCAGACGAACACACTCTCGCGTTACTGATCACGCGATGGGGTCTCCGCTTACTTGCCTAATGCATGCTAGGGATCAGCGTTTCATATGAACTCAGGGACATGAAGAGTCCAAGAGATTCATATTGACATCTCACACCAAGCTGTGAGACTCTATCCCTGAGCCACGTTCCTCGTCAGGGGGAGCTAACCGAAATTGAACCGCTTTCGGTGGCGTTCCTTACCATACTTACCAAAGTGTAGGTGCGTCGTTACATAATTGAAATTCAGAATTATAACACATAGGTTAGTATTTGCCACTTTAAGTAACTATGCTAATATAGTCCTTACTTGGGCAACTACCGATTTCTCACCGTGACCTATGTTTTCCCATAATGCAGTCCTTAAGTACTGTGCTATCCCCACTGCAGCTCTGATACCAGGCTGTGGCGGACCGGAATCCGCTCATCCAGGATCGCAGAGGGTGGTGCCGCGCGATGCGACACCCGACAGCACACGTCATAAGAGCATAATATATTACATGGGAAACAATTGAAACTGTACCAACAGGTACAAACTTCAGTTACAACTATTGTTTATGTTACACGGCGTAAGTCTACACTACACAACTCACGCCCGCCTATCTAGCAAAAGTTGGTTGCCCAGCCCTAGGGCAACCCACACTAGCTGCACTCCTCAGCTCAGCGCGGCGTGTACGGCTCCCACTCAGCCGTGGTCCCCGACGGAGGGTAACCCTCGCCGGTGGACTCGTACTCCGAGTCCGTGGGTGGCTCCTCACCTGAAAAACACTTAAGCAGCAACTATGAGCACGAAGGCTCAGCAAGGCTTAACCGACTCACCTAAGCATGAAACTCTACATGAGGTATACCAAGGCATAGGTTAGTAACATTTCAGCAAAACGACACGCCTACAAGTTCATCCTTAGTTCATCTTTTAGCAACAAGTTAACAGTTCATGAAATCTGAAATTTAGTAAGCAGTATTTGGTGGCACACATGTAGCAATACAATTATATCAATCAGCATCATTGAATCAACATATTTCATCCATTAGTCTACGTTACGACGCAGTGAACAAGCGGTACTCGTCACCGCGAGGGACGGCGAATCGACTCGATATACACCTGCAGGGAAAACCCAAAGAGCACGTCACATACGCCCACCCGTGGAGCTGCACAGCACGCTCACTCGATGTCGTACGGGACAACCTTTCACCCAACAGCCCAAACGTCGAACCGGTCGCACCGAAACGAGGAGGAGGTTCCCCACACGGAGCATCTCTCTATGCCCGTTGGCAGATTTCCACCTTGCTGCCCTCAACCTACACCTATAAATCGGTGTGCTATGCCTAGACGCCCGGAGGTTTAGGCTACATCAGTTTATCAGGGCCCATATATCCGATATGCCTTCGGTACGTTCAATACTTGTTCATCAGGGCCGCACATGGATCGGTCCTTAATCGACACGGGCAGGGCTGTGCACACAAGACTCCCTCTTGCTGCGCCCTAGCCCCTGCCTAGTCTCATTTTCATTACTAAAATGATCTCACATCACTCAACCGAACCCGTGTGTCCCAAGCCTATCTCGCGAGTAGATTCCAACTACTCGACTTGTACCGAAGTCCTATGACTCATTAAGCATAGCCGGTCGACTCGAGGTCTTAGACACTACCCTCACTCTTTTAGGAACCTTTGGTCATGCAAGTGGGGTTCCATTCATCCTACACCTAATGCACAATCATACTTCACATGACTCATGTAAACAAAAGAAAACTTATAAAAAGGTTAATGCAAACCGGGGCTTGCCTTGTTGCTGCTGGTCAGTAGTTAGTTCCTCGTCCGGAAGAAGGAAGTCCAGCACTTCCGGAGTCTCTTCTTCAACGGCTACACGTTAATGAAATACTACATGTTAATTTAGATGCAAATGTGAGTTTTAGAGTAAGACTTCTATTATTAGTTCTAATAACCAGCCTCTAACACCTGGAACTTTGTTTAAGAATTTAAAGATGAACTGGTGTTGGTGGTTTGGCTTGGACTTAATCACATGGTTAAATGCTAAGTGGTTTTCCCCCCTTTTCCACCTTAATCCCTTAAGTGGTTAAACAGGACAGGGGTGATCTAGAGCTCCAATGGAGCTGAGAATTTTTGTGTGAGTTCCTTGTCACAAGAAAACTCTCTGGACCAAACTTAGCACTTTTCATGGAGTGGTTTGCTCAGAATAATTCTCTTGGCAAATCAGCAAGGAAGAATTTATTCTGAGGTAATACCCCTGTTCATGCTCAACTTAATGAACTACAATTTCAATTATATCTCATAGAGTTTGCATGAATTTTCCTAACATTTTTGGGGTTAAGATTTGCCCAGAACTGAATTTCCAAGTTTTGGAAATTCTCTGAAAACGTTTCTGTATTCAAAGGAACACAGCACCTTCCAATTTGAATTGCTCTGACCAAATCAACTCCAAATGGTCTGAAACTTTTACAGGGGTTTACTAATGTCCTAAAGAACATTCTGGTAAAATTTGGGGATTTTTGGATGAACCAAACTCCCTCTAAAATTCTTTTGCTGAAAAGCTTTAAAGAATTTTCCAGAATTAATTAATGGGTTTCATACAAATTGGGTTGTATATCTGGACAGAGCTAGGCAAGATGAATCCAACCCAATTTGAATCACTAAATTTGGAGCTTCCTAGCCAAGGTTATGGATTTCTAAAGTTTGAGCTAATCCCTGAATTATTTTCCTACAGAAAATCCCCTCCCGCGCTAAACCAGAGGCTGACAGCGGGGCCCGCCCGTTTAAATTGAACTAACCGCGCGCTCGCGCGCGATTAACACAGGGGCTGACAGGTGGGGCCGCGCCCTTCGTCTACCTCCCGACGTCACCGCCCCGAGCCGCCGGAGCTCCGGCGAGGTCAGCGTTCCCGGCGATCTAGCTCACCGGAGCCGACGAGACTCGCCGCCCCCACGTAATCTCGGGTGCTGAACCCGCTGGACACCATGTCGCCGCCGGCTAACCGCCATAGCTCGCCGGCGACGAGCCATATGCCTCTGTGCTACCTCGGCAACGTGTTCCCGCCCTTCTGACCATCTTCTTCGTGCGCTAATCGCGTCGCCACACTCAGGGAAACCTCGGAAAACTCGGCATGAGCTCTGTTGGGCCCTAAACGGCTGGCAACCCAGACCTCACCGGCGACCCCCTCCTCCGCCATACTGTCCTAGGGTGAACTTAGGGTTCCGGCGGTGATTTCCTTCCGGTTTTTGATCGAGAAGGGTTGCCAGAACCTCTAGATGCTCTCTCACAGCTCCGTTCGACCTCCCACCCACTAAGCTTCCCGAATTTCTGCTAAACCTAATCGGGTCCCGAAAGGAGCTACTCGTCCTAAACTGGAAAATTCTCCGCGCACAAAGGTCGAACCTTGGAACGGTTTGCGCGGTGGTCTTGAGGACGAGCTAGCGCTTCACTTTCCTATGGAGGTCAAAGCCGGAAGATGATCACAGCTGGGGTGGCATACGATCGGAGCTCGGGCGACTAGGCTGCTGGTTACGGAACTCGCGAAAATCAGTAACTCGCCGGCGGTCTCGGGCCTTTTATAGGTCCCTGAGGCCAGTGGAGAGTGCGACACCTGCTGTGCCACCTCCTCTGCCGAAGCAGGAGCTGGCCGGCCGAGGTGGTCGGGCGCCGACGCTGGCTGCAGCTGGCGAGCGCGCTCGGTCGAGGAAGTCGGCTGAGGAGACTTCTGTGCTAAGTCTACTGACCAGTGGGCCTCCCCTCTAACTCTTTTGTTTTTCCAATTTTCTGAATTCTGTTGTGCCAAAATATCCTCAGCTACTCACAATTTAAT
The DNA here is from genome assembly GCA_030760725.1 of Neostapfia colusana. NCBI lineage: Eukaryota > Viridiplantae > Streptophyta > Magnoliopsida > Poales > Poaceae > Neostapfia > Neostapfia colusana. The sequence goes on from JASWHV010000020.1 coordinate 52,215,279, forward strand.
GTGAGACTTAGTCACCAAGTCTTTGTTTGAATTTGAATTCTCAAATTCAAACTTTGTTTGGTTAAATTTGCTTCATATTTAAACTGAAATTCAAATTCAGTTTTGAATCCTTGCAAATTTAGCTCTTGACAAGATGAGCTCCAATGGAGATGAAAATTGGTGGGTTTACTCAGAAAAATGTGCTGAGTATAGATATGGAGATAACTTTTGAATTTGGGTGATGAAAGTTGCTGCAATTTGAATTTACATTCAAATTGGCCTCTTTTTGAAATAACCCAAAAGTGCCTCAAAAAGTGTTGAATTTGCATGAGCTTTGGACTGAACCTTCCCAAGACTTTTTAAATTCTAGGAGTGAGCTCAACCTCTCATGTTCATGTGTAGAAACCCTACTTTGTGAAAGTGAAGGCTTTCCCCTCTAATCATTCTTTTGATGGAGGTTACATTCTCTTCACAATATTTCCTAAGATTTCCACAATAAAAACTGTGGTGTTGTGAGGTGAAGAAAAAGTTTTTTGCAAGTCCCTTTTCTTGGGCTTTTACACTTTGCCGGCTCGGATAGACCACACCAGAGAGTTCCTCATGTTGAATTAGGGTCTGGCGGCGAGTTTGGGCATAGGGGATGGCCGGAGAAGTGATAGCCGAGGTGCTCCGGCGAGCTCCGGCAGCGAGGGCGCGTGGGCCGCTGGAGGTTGAAGAAGCCTCGCGGGCCCCTGTGTCAGTGACTCTGAGGAGGAGGCCGGATCTTCTGTGGGCTCGGATGAACTGTGGCAGCGCGGGAAATAAAACCTGTGGCCCCGTACGGCTTATTCCAGTGAGCGACACCTGTGTTTCCCGGACCCACAGTCAGATTTAAATATTTTCACGATTTATTCAAATCCCAGATTTTCTCCAAACTTTAGAAGAGCATAACTTTTGCTAGGAAACTCCAACTTTACTGATTCAAATTGGGTTAGATTCAGATTGACAAACTATATCCAAATATGCAACCCAATTTGTATGAAAGTCATTAATTAATTCTTGAAAATTCTTTAAAGCTTTTTAGCAAAAGAATTTTAGATGGAGTTTGGTTTATCCAAAAATCCTCAAATTTTGCCAAAATATCCTTTGGGTGTTATTGAACTCCTGTAAAAGTTTTAGAAAATTTGGAGTTGATTTGATCAGGAGAATTCAGATTTTAAGTTGCTGTGTTCAAATAAATACAGAAACACTTTCAGAGAATTTCCAAAACTTGGAAATTCAGTTCTGGACAATTCTTAGCTCCAAAAATCCTAGGAAAATTCATGCAGGCTCTATGAACTATAATTGAAATTGTGTTTCACTAAGTTTGACATGAGCATGGGTGTTACCTCAGAATTAATTCCTCTTTGCTTAATTGCTTAGAGAATTGTTCTGAATAAACCACTCAATGAAAAGTGCTAATTTTTGATCCATATGACTTTCTTGTGACAAGGAACTCACATAAAAATTTTCAGCTCCATTGAAGCTCTGGATCACCACTGTCTTGTGTAACCTCTTAAGGTGATCAACACACAAGTGGAGATAGCACTCAACACTTGATCATAGTGTTTAAATCCAACCCCAAAACCACTAGCACCAGTGTTATTTTAAATTCTTAAACAGAGTTCTAGTTTTTAAACCTTCATTACATCTTATTAGCAAAAGCTTTGCAATTAAATGCATATACGTATTCATATCGTGTAGCATATACGTGAGAACGTGAGAAGGACTTGAAGTGAAGAGCAAGGAGGGAGGAAAGCGAGCGATCAAGCCCCAAGTGATCTTCACTAACTAATTGTAATCTTAGTCACCTGCAAAACAGGCAAGCCCTAGTTTGCATTTGAACAGTTTTATAAAGCATTTCCATTTTTAGAGATCATAGCTTTGAATTATTTGATTGCATTAAGTCTAGTTGATATTGAAAAATCCAGTTGCATGACCAGAAATACCTAAGAGAGAAAGGGTAGAATAGCACCTCCTCGAGTGTATTTGGCTACGCTAAATGTTAGTAGGAAAGGTCCGGTAAAAGTCGAGTAGTTGGAAGTTACTCGCGAGTTTAGGGCTGGTTTACTCGGAACGGGTCAAAAATAGAAATGATGAGGAAAGTTCACACATAAGAAAATGGAGACCAGGCAGGGAGGTTTAGATGCAGCAGGCTACGGACCGTGCATGCATAGCCCTACCTGTGTCGGTTAAGGCCCGTTCGTGCTTGGCCCTGTTGGACAAGTTTGAGTTGTGTACCGGGCTTATACTGGCTATATGGGACCCAGGAAACCGATATACCTCGGGAGATCCACATTGGAGCTTTTCTAACTGCCTTAGGCTTTCGGCGTCAGGGTAACAGGAGGTAACTCGCTCAAGAACATACCACAGCGGGTATGTACCTTGAGGGAGCTTGCGGACTCGGGGTAGTTAGACTGCATCCTGTGTGGAAGATCTTGGGAAAGATGACCGCGTACAACGTCAGTCGAGATTGCCACCGGCAACTAGGAGTACAGTGTACGTGTCGTGTAGTCCGGGCGTGTACTGATTCAAATCACCATCGCTCGCGGTTATATGAGCCATGCTTGCCCACTGCGTCTTGATATAGTAACAACTGAACTGGTTTTCTTTTGAACTTGATAAGGCTGTGATGTAACTTGTATTGCAACCATGATTGAATTAGAGATAGGCTCATTAAACTTTACTTTCACTTTATGCAAGGAGCATCGCAACAAAGCATTTCTTGTTTGATTATGGAGTTGTGATGTTGTTCGGCTCAAGGTCTGTACAATGAGGCTTAAAATCTGAAAGTTAAGGATCTAATTAGGCGAGTCCTTTATGCAAATCTAGCTAACTCAATTACAACCATCATGCATGTAGAGCTTCTTGTTTAGGAGAGACGGATCAGTCCTGCTGAGCCTATGTGCTCACGCTTGCTATATGAGTAGTTTTGCAGGTTAACATCGATGCTAAGACGAAGGTTGTCCGGTGAGACTCGGAGACTTCCGAGTCGTGTAACACATGGAGAATCCAGCCGTTGTTGTTGTCTTCATGTTGCTAGCGAGAGGAGTCCGTGGGCTGGACTTCATCTCGAGTGCTTTTTAGTTATTCGACGTGAGTTGTTTATAGACTTCCGCTATAGCTACTTGATGTAAATTATTTACAAAGAAAAACTTGTAAGCTTCTGTTATTGTTTTATGTAATACATTGTTCCTTATATGTGTGCTGTTGGGTGCCGCACAACACGGCACCACCCAAAGCGATTCCCGGGCGAGTGCCACGTCCCCATGACAGAACGGGCGGCGTCGGGCCCTCTCAACAGCGGCAAAGTGCCGCCCTGCAGAGCGAGACGATGCGGGGACAAGACGACGTCATCATCATCGCCTGCCACGCAGTCAGAGGCGTTCAACGCACCAGGCGGCGGGTTTTAACTCCCCCGCCTACCACTCCACTCAAGGATGTAAGAACCCTAGATCATGTATAGGGTTCAGACAGCTTCGGGGCCACCTGTGGGACCCCAAGCCATATTGTAACCATCCCAGCCTTGGACTATAAAAGGACCGAGGTGTCCACCGACAAAGTGTTCGCAACCCTGTCATCTCACACACTCATACGCGCAAGCAATACAACAATCACCCCCGTGGACGTACGGTATTACGCTCAGGCGGCCCGAACCACGTAAATCTCGGTGTTCACCCGCTCTCTCGAGTCGGATCGTTCTAGCGGCGTCAAGCCCCTCCAATCAAAGAACCTCCGCGGGCTGCTCCTGTAGCAGACTGGGGAAGTGTCGTAGCAACACTTCGACATAGGGAGTAGAAGCTATCGGGGTGTGTCATAGGTAACGTCAATTTATTCTCTATGAATCAAATATTAACGTCTGAATAGGGTATAAATTTTGAAATAAGATGGATTAGTTGGGTAGACCATGCACTTGCGTAGTTAGTATTAACAATCTAACTAAGTAATTTATAAATACGAATAGTTGTATTTTGGATTTTTTTATAATTATGCTAAACAATGGTCGGTAATTTATGAAAATGTATGCTGTTTTAGCTTAGTTCTTTGCAAAGGCAATAGCATAATGTATTAATATTTATAGCATAATTTATATTTTTTAGAAGATGGATACCTTTTCTTTATTTACTTCCTCGGGGATTGAGGTCATTATTTGTAGCATTTGAAAAGGTGACTCTTTTTAATGGTCAAATGTTAAGACAGATAGTCTGTAGTTAAGTTGTGAGCAGCTGCATTTCTAACCTCAAATCTGAATGTATTTCGAACTTGTGCTTTTCACTTTTACGAGATCTATGGTCATTTGCGAATAAACAACTCGTACGTTACCCCCACGGTATTTCTCTACTAAAAAGACCATGTGTTCATCTTGTTACCAGTAGCCAAAGATAAGATGTCAGATTGTACAAGCTGATCATGGTGCTAAATAGTAAAATCATATACCCCCTTTCAAAATATTTGACGCTGGGTCAAATATTTTGAAACGGGGAGTACCATATGAACGAGTCGACATGGTGTCCAATGGTACAACATTAGAACAAATAATCAGCGTGCACAACACAGAGACAATGGAACAACACTACCAAATGCTAAATTATTCTTACCAACATTTTGTTGGATCAGTCGCTCTTTGCCTTCACGGTCTACAAGGCAATGCAATGAGGTTACTGGTTTCTGTCTTCATGACTTACTTGAATGAATAGTTGGTTCTGTTGGATCAGTCCAAGCTGTTATGCCACTACGAGTCAATTAGCTGGATGTTCCGCAGAAACCAGTTCCAGCAATTAGAAATGCTATAGCTTGTAAATATATGTAAATGAACTAGAAACTGGCCCGTAAAGCAAGTTGTAGGCTGCGCAAAAGAAGAGGAAGATGGCAACCGAAATCTCTGACAAGGTGCATCTGCAAGAGCATAGAAACATCACACGAATTGGAGTCGATACAAGTAAAACTTGTTGAGAAGGAAACCTGCAGGGAGGCTTTTCAAGTGTTTGAGGCACAGGTTTCGTTCTGTTCGGACCACCAATCTTCTCTGTGACAACCCACTCGTTTACACTCCCTGTTGGGCCTGATGCTTTCAAAATTGCCTAGCCGAAGTTTAACTTCACGGGCATCCTAATAATTGGAAGAAATAACTGGAACTCTTCATTGATAATGGCAAGTGGTTACATATATAGGGTAGAAGGTAGGGTTTAGGAGTCCTCTAGCTAATGACCAAACTACCCTTGACACACAAACAATACACACAGTCTAACACCCCCCCCCCCCCCCCCCCCCGCAGTCGAAACTCTGACTGCGACAAATGTTGAGACTGGACAATACAATAACACACTTCCTACACGAGGAAACACAAAGACACTCTAATAAGACCCCCTCGCAGTCACAACATCTGGCCGTGGCAGATGTTGAGACTAGACCAAAAGACCCTACAAATATGAGTAAGCACATACTCTAACAGCTTCAGGCAGAGAACACCGTAGAAGATCCCACTCACGCTCCCGAGCGGCGGCGAGGACGTAGTGGGCTGCAAACACCTCGCCACGAGGGGCACGACCGGTAGAGATGGCCCAAGTGCGCGTGGCGGAGGCCGGCGACGCGTGGAAGGAGAGTCATGACGCACACAACAGAGGGCGGCGACACGGGGTAGGAGGGCAGGGACGCGCGCGGAAGGCCGGTAGGCGCAGGGTAGGAGAAGGAGGGACGCGCGCGGAAGGCCGGCAGCACGGGGTAGGAGGAGGGACGCGCGCGGAAGGCCGACAATGCGAGATAGGTGGAGGGACGCGCGCGGAAGGCCGGCAGCGTGGGGTAGTAGGGCAGGGACGCGCGCGGAAGGCCAGCAGCGCGGGGTAGGAGGGACGCGCGTGGCGAAGGCCGAATGCGCGGGGTAGGAGGGAAGGGACGCGCGCGGAAGGCCAGCAGCGCGGGGTAGGGGGCAGGGACGCGAGCGGAAGGCCGGCAACGCGGGATAGGAGGGGCGCGCGCGGCGGAGGCCGACGGCACGGGGTAGGAGGGCAGGGACGTGCGCGGAAGGCCGACAACGCGGGGTAGGAGGCCAGGGACACACGTGGAAGACTGACAGCGCGGGATAGGAGGGCAGGGACGCGTGCGGAAGGTCGGCGGCGCGGGATAGGAGGACAGGGACACACACGGAAGGCCGGCAGTGTGAGATAGGAGGAAGAGGGACGTGCGCCTAAGGCCGGAAGTGCGGGGTAGGAGGGCAGGGATGTGAGGGCCCGGTCCCGATCACGGGGCCGTGCCGCTCGCCTGGGAATCGCATTGGGTGGTGCCGTGCGATGCGGCACCCAACAGCGCACATAATAAAGCATCATATTACATAAATCAAGCGGAAGCTTACAAAGTGTAAATTTTACAAATACTTCTCAAAATAATCTACAATGGAGAATAAACAACTCACATCTCCTACCTATGCTAAGCAACAGAGAAGGTGTCCAGCCCGCGGACCCTTCTCGCTAGCAACACTATCACAGTAGCAGCGGCAGGGGTTGCCATGAGTTCACCACTCGGAGAGCTCCGAGTCTTATCGGACACCCATACATAACAGCGTACAGTTATTACCTGCAAAACAACTTATGCTGTATCTGTGAGCACGAAGCTCAGCAAGACTTAACCGTCTCCCTAGTCATGAAACTCTACATGATGAAAATAGAGGGCTGAATATAGCAGTTTGCACAAACGATGCTCTGGAGCTAAAGGAGATTCCTTACTTCAAGTTTTTAGTAACTTTTATAGCCCTCGCGTAATTTACATCGAGACTCCACAATCAAACAAGAAACACTTCATCTCGATGTCACTTGCCCGAGGTGAAAGGAACTTTAGTAGGCTACCCTAGACTCATACAGACCTTGCGCCATTACCGTCGAGACTCCATAATCAAACAAGAAACGCTTTGCCTCGACGATACTAGCCCAAGGTGGAAAATAAATTTAGTGAAAGTGTTGATCATTTCCTCATCTCCATTATGAGGATTACTCACAAAGCATATTAAATGTTTCCCAGTTTATTACTACGTCACGACGCAGAGAACAAGTATGCTCGGTCCATTCCGCGAGCGACGGTGATTGCAATCAAAAACACCCGGCTGACACGACACGTACGCCCGTACCCAACGTTGCACACAGCAACCATCACTGACGTCGTACGTGGCAACCTTTCACACGACACCCAAATATCGAACCGGTCTCACCGACTGGGATTTAGTCTCTCTATGGCAAACCCTCATAGAGCCAACTTCTCTATCCTTCCAGCATCGGCATCAGACGGTGAGGTATGCCTCGACACCCAGGTTAACATGTTACGTCGGTTTCCTGGGTCCCATATAGCCAATATGCATCCGGTACACATCTCAAACTTGTCCAACGGGCCACACACGAGAATGGTCCTTAATCGACTCAGACATAGACTAGGTTCACAGGACCACGTCCTTGAACCTTCCATCCACTGCCCGGTCTCCATTCCCAACTATGAGGATCAATTCCCAACTCTTCCGATTGATCCCCCCTTAACCCCGTTTCACGAGTAGGAAACTGTCCACTCGGGTTTTGCTTCTTTTAATCCACTTTTGTTAACTTGAGATCAGCAGTTATAAACAAGTGTTAACCTACTCTACATTATACTCTAGTGTTTTCTGGGTCATGCATTTGGAGTGTCATACCACCTAGACTTAATACAATAAACAAAATGCTAGACATGTAAGGTGAATACAAATAAAAACTTGTAAGTTTTGATGCAAACCGGGGCTTGCCTTTGTTTTGCAGGTGACTTATATATATGAAGTTCAGTTAGTGAAGACCACTTGGCTTGATCTCTTGCCTCCCTCCTTTGATCTCTACTGCGATGACTTCAAGTTCTTCACGTAGATGCTATATGTAATGAATATGCACATATGTTTAATTGTAAAGATTTTGCAACAAGTTCTAATGACAAGTTTAAAAACTGGAACCCTGTTTAGGAATTTGAAATGACCCTGGTGCTAGTGGTTTGGGTTTGGGTCTAAGCAACATGATTAAGTGCTAAGTGTTTTCCCCCTCTTCTGTATTGATCACCTCAAATGGTTAAACAGACCAGGGGTGATCCAGAGCTCCAAAGGAGCTAAAAATTTTCATGTGAATTCTCTGTCACAAGGAAGTCCTCTGTATAAAAAATTAGCACTTTTCCTTGAGTAGTTTGTTCAGAACAATTCTCCAAGCAATTAAGCAAAAAGGAATTAATTCTGAAGTAACTCACATGTTCATGCCAAACTTAGTGAACTACACTTTCAATTATAGTTCATAGAGCTTGCATGAAGTTTCCTAGGGTTTTTGGAGCTAAGAATTTCCCAGAACTGAATTTCCAAGTTTTGGAAATTCTCTGAAAATGTTTCTGTATTCAATTGAACACAGCAACTTCAAATCTTAATTACCCTGATCAAATCAACTCCAAATGAGCTGAAACTTTTACATAAGTTCACTAACATCCTAAGGAAAATTCTGGAAACATTTGAGGATTTTTGGATAAACCAAACTCCCTCAAAAATTCTTTTGCTGAAAAGCTTTAAAGAATTTTCCAGAATTAAATAATGGGTTTCATACAAATTGGGTTGCATATTTGGATAGAACTATTTAATATGAATCCAACCCAAGTTAAATCACTAAATTCGGAGCTTCCTAGCAAAGTTATGAGGTTCTAAAGTTTGGGAAAATCTGAAATTGCCCTCTGTTCTATTTGTTTCCAATTTTCAGAGACATAAGAAATTAGCATCACATTTGGCCAAGCAAATGAGATCCAATGCTTCTGAAAATTTTACTGGTGTTCAAGTATTTTTGGAAGAATCTCCTGCCCAAATTTGGGAATTTTCCAATACACAGAACTCCTGGAAAAATTCCTACAAGATTTTTCTTATATGAATTAATGAGCCAAAACCAGAGATTTTCATAAATATTGGGCTATACCCCTGGATGGTACTCTCTGAGAGGAATCCAACGAAATTTGTTTGACAATTTTTGGACATTCCTACACAAAGTTGTGGCTATTTAAACTTTCAACTGAACTCTGAAAACAGAGAAAAGTTCAAATGCCTGCTGCTGGGCCCAGGCCACGTGTCACCCTCCGAAACAAAACCACACGGGGCCACAGGGTCTCTCCCGCGCTGTCACAATAGATCCCGGAGCGGCAGCAGATCAAAAACTTAAATTACTGTCGCTGACATGCGGGACCCGCCGGTCTTCTTCAACCTCCGGCAACTCGCGCCCGCGCGCCGCCGGGCTCGCCGGAGTTCACAGGACTTTGGCCTCCCGGCCATCCCCCGACCGCAAACTGCCCCCCCTTAATTTGTGGCGCTGAAATCGTCTAGGGTGTCGCCGGCGGCCGTAGATCGCCGGAAAGTGGTGCGCGGCGGTGGCAGTAGCCGCTAGGGTTCCGGTGAGGTCGGAAACCGTCTACACCGCATCAAAACAGTCGGGAATTGCTCGGAGAGTACCATGGCAGCTTGAGGATGTTGGAAATGGGCGTCAGACCTCGTGAAAAGGCCGGCAACATAGAGCTCCATGGTGACCCGAGACGATTTCTTCATGGCGGCACGGAAAATGGCTATAACTCGGTCGATCCTAGATGTTTTTGCTCGGTTCTTCTTCGAGGATGACCGTTAAGAGGTGTAGAAGCTGCGTGCAAGCTCGCCCGAGCTTGGGTGGACTGTGCTGTTAGAATTTTTGGGGTAGACCGACCCCTACCCGCATGCACCCGGTTTCGGAATCCTTGGAAATTCTCCACGCTCGGTCGATCAATCGCTATATGGTTTGCAGCTACACGAGCTAGGGATCACGACGCACCTTTTTCGTGTAGAGGAGGAATGGTGAAAAGAGCCGTAGCTCGCTGTCCACGGTGACCCGACTTGGCTTCCGCCGGTGAGCTCTGTTCCTTGGCGCCGGTTGCTGATTTGCGCGCGCCACAGGCTACGAGCTTCGGCGTTGTGGGCTGGCGTGGTAGAGCATGCACGGGCGCTGCTTTTCTGTGCTTCCGGCGCGAGCAACCGAGGCTCGGTTGGAGCCGCCGATCGGAAAAAGGAGAGCGCGGTGGTGTGCTCCGGTTCTGTTCGTGCGTGAGAAAAACAGCGAGAGTGCGATCGAGTGAGGGAGGCAGCGTGCTTCGGTTGGCTCCGGGTGTAAAGATCAGGCCGAGCGCACATCTGAGCAGGAGGTGGAACCGGGAGGTGGCGCGAGTAGCTCGGTGTCGCCCGGGAGAAAACTCCTTGGTGTCGCCCGCAGCTGGCTCGGTGGCTTCGAGTGGGCAACTGAAGATTGAAAACTGAAGATCTTTTGGGCATATGACAAGTGGGTCCCACCTTCCCCCTTATCCCTCTCCAATTTTTCTCACAAATATCTCCTTGACTTAGCAAATGCTGGAACTCAAATGGTGGGAATTCAAATATGAATTGTGTGTGGTTATTTGGACAGGTTTCATCCAAATTCAAATGTATATTTGAATTCATTGCAAATTTAAGTCCATTTGGAAAATGGATAGCAAATATCATCAAAAATTCATGAGCCTTTGCCTGCCCTGTAATTTGGACCTAAGGAATTCAAATATGAAATCTGATCTTTGATTTGGCTGCTGCAAATGGGATCTTTAACACAACAGTTTGAAAATCATTGTGCTACCCTCATTTGAATTTTTTAGTTGAACAAGTTGTTCCACAATATGTCTTTAGCTTTCTCACACATATGGGAACTTCCCACCTTGGTTTTAGATCCCTCTTGGGTTCCAAGTTTTCAAATAAAGATTTGAACTTGTGTGAAGAGAGCTCCCATGTGTATTATCACATGTGAAAAAGTTTAAACAAGTCTCATTTTTCATACATAGGAAACCATCTTTGTACAAGCAAGAGTTTCTTTGTATTCACATTTTGGGACCCTTACATTCCTCCCCCCTTAAAAGAATCTCGTCCCGAGATTATAAGGTAAAAATGAGAGGGAGGATGGTGAAAAATTATCGGTTGTGCGACGTCCAAAGTCGGGATGATTTGGCACGAAGAAATCCTTCGCTCTCCCATGTCGCTTCAACCTTGGAGTAACCACTCACTAAAACTTTATAGAACCACAACGTATGGTCGCGTGTGGTTCGATCCGTTATGTCGATGATCTGAACCAGTCCCTCCTGAGGTGTGAGATCTAGTTTCAGTTCCCGGTATTTCCCAGCTGAATGGTGGTTGAACACTTGAGGCACTTCCTTAGCTGAGAAATGTGGAAGATGCCGTACACACCGGTGACTATCGCTGGTAATTCCAGTCGGTGTGCAACTGACCCACATCTTTCCGAAAACCTGGAACGGACTGACGAATCGGGGTGAATAGAAACTTTGACAAGTGAGCCTCGTCAAAAATCTTTCTTCCTCGACTCTGGTACGGGGTACGACGATTCTGTCCTTAAACCACAGGACGTCGTCTCCGGCTTTCCAGAAATATTTCAGTTCCCCACTGTCTATACATCTCCGCAAATGTGACATGCCCTGATCATCTTTCTGGGCTGCCACCCTTTTTCACGGATGGTGGGGATAAAAGCTAAATTGTAGAGAGCTCTAGGGTGAACCATACATAATGGTGGCTCACTCTCTCCCAACAGGTTGATGGTTGGATTATGAACGTGTGACTTGCGACTCCCGCATTCGCCCACGTTAACCTTATCGGGGATGATAATGGATCTCTATTTTGTAATCCTTTATCGACTCTAACCATCTTTGCTGCCTTGTGTTCCACTCCTTCTGAGTGAATATGTACTTGAGGCACTTGTGGTCGGTATATAAATGCACGAGGTTACCGAGTAGGTAGTGCCTCCACATTTTGAGTGCGAGTACCATGGCAGTGAGTCCTAAGTCATGAGTCGGATAGTGTTGCTCATGATTCCTAAGTTGCCGTGATCCATACACGACCACACTTCAGTCTTGCATCAGCACACATCCTAGCCCAAAGCCGGATGCATCGCAGCACACAACGAACGGTCTTGTAGTGTTTGGCTGCGCCAAAATCAGTGCTAATATTAGGTGTTTCACTAATGCCTTGAACGCTGTTTTACATGCTGGACTCCAAACTTATTTGGTAGCCTTCTTCAGCAGCTATGTCCTAGGCTTGGCAATCTTCGAGAAGTTCAAAATGGACCTCCGATAATATCCCGCGAGTCCGAGGAATTTTTCCGTACCTCATTAATAGACCACGGGGACTTCCAATGCAGCACTTGTGCGATATTACTCGGGTCTACAGCGATGCCCTTCGCTGAGATGATATGCCTGAGACAAAGTACTCGTAATATCTAGAATTCCGCACTTGCTGAATTTCACGTATAGCTTGTGATCCCGCAGCCGTTGCAAGACTATACACAGGTGCTTCTCGTGTGCTTCCTCCGACTTGGAATAACCAGTAGGTCGTCGATGAAGACCACGACAAACTTGTCCAGCTCCGGCATGATTACCGAGTTCATCAAGTACATGAACTGAGCTGGAGCATTGGGGAGGCCAAGGAACAGGGCAAGGTACTCATAAACTTCGTACCTCGTCGAAAAACTGTCTTCAGAATAGCCTCAGCTCTTATCTCAATCTGATGGTACCCTGACCTTAATTCCATCTTGGAAAAGATCCTTGCTTTGACCAACTGATCAAACAATATGTCGATCTGTGGTAACGGGTACTTGTTCTTGATTGTCACAATGTTAAACGGATGAAATTAACACTAAGCTGAAGTGTTTCGTTCTTCTTCCTACTACACAGCGCAGAGCAATCCCAAGGTCATGAGCTTGGTTGTATAACACATTTGCTCATGGTTTCCCTTAGTTGCTCCTTCAACCGTTCTCTTTGCTGTGCAGAACAGACTCTTCTGTCCTAACCCAGATTTTGACCCGTTTATAAACATTTTCATAACTCAAGTTGAATACCAAAGTTAAAGTTAACTTCAATATATTTATAACGAGTACTCCTATGCCTCCATATAACTTCTGAATCAAAAGTTATGATTGCTCAAAGTTTACAGAATTTATGGATAAAATTCGCCACCATCTCCTTTGTATGTGGCTGACTTTATCACAGTTGTATACGAGATACAATATGAATCTGGACAAACTTTGAACTACAACAATGTTGTATATCTCATAAACTTTCCAACGATGTATCACAGACTCCTTAGGAATTTTTCTACAGGAAGTTATGGCTTAAAAACAGAAAGGTCCAGAGAGGTTTTTGCTGCTGTCCTGGTTCTGAAAAGTTTGCCTTCAACTGGACTTTTCACCAACTTAAGATGTGATTTTGCTCGGGAGGTCTCCAAGAAAGTTGTATAGCACTTGAAAATCTTTCCATAACTGTATCATACACCTTAATTGGTTCAAGCTACTCAGAGTTATCCTCTGTTAAAGTCCAGCAAGAATTCCTGTCAGAAACAGAGTACTCTGTTTTTGAAATCTTTGAAACCTAGATCTTCTCTCATTTGAATCTTAGCTCAAAATAAGAGTTCAGTAATTAATATTTGTTTCAAACTTCCATTTTTAGTTGAAAGTTAGCTCATGAATCATTTCTCCATAGGGAAGAGGTTATTTAGTACGGTGTCGATGCACCGTAAGAAACATGTCGGTACTACGTTCCTCACCAAAAGGAAAATCCTAACAGGATTATACCGGCATATTCGTGTTATCAGTGGCACCAATATGGTTTCTCGCAAACGTGTGTTACTCGGGATACGTACGTGGTTAATACCTGTAGAAGATCACTCAATAGTGGTGCACTCAAAGGTTGTTTCATTTCAGGCAGTTCCATATTTGAAAGTAAATACAAATGCCCGTATTATTGCCATACGGCCGTCCTTGAGTTAAGCCACGTATCAAGGTACGTGATCGTGTTTTAACACCACACAATGGGGAACCCGAGTTTATCATGAACGGGTCATCACGGTTGAGAATGTTATCAACCCAACGGGTACCACCTACTGCCCTGCAGGGCATGCCGATGGCAAGCGCTGCGTATGTCCTCCTGGGCTATTTCCAGAAGAAAACACTATCACGTTACTGACCACACGATGGGGTCTCCACTTACTTGCCTAATGCACGCTAGGGATCGGTGTTTCATATGAACTCAGGAACATGAAGAGTCCAAGAGTTTCATATTAACGTCTCACACCAAGCTGTGAGACCTATCCTTGAACCACTTTCCTCGTCAGGGGAGCTAACCGAAATTGAAACGCTTTCGGTGGCGTTCCTTACCATTCTTACCTGACGTAGGTGCGTCGTTACATAATCAAAATTCAGAATTATAACAAATATGTTAGTGCTGCCACTTTAAGTAACTATACTACTATAGTCCTTATGTGGGCCTAATACTGTTTCCTCACCGTATCCTAAGTTTTTGCCGTAATACGATCCTTATTCCGTGCGCTATTACCAATGCAGCTCTGATACCATGCTGTGAGGATCCGGTCCTGATCACGGGGCCGTGCCGCTCGCCCGGGAATCGCATTGGGTGGTGCCGTGCGATGCGGCACCCAACAGCGCACATAATAAAGCATCATATTACATAAATTAAGCGGAAGCTTACAAAGTGTAAATTTTACAAATACTTCTCAAAATAATCTACAACGGAAGATTAAACAACTCACGTCTCCTACCTATGCTAAGCAACAGAGAAGGTGTCTAGCCCGCGGACCCTTCTCGCTAGCAACACTATCACAGTAGCAGCGACAGGGGTTGCCATGAGTTCACCACTCGGAGAGCTCCGAGTCTCATCGGACACCCGTACATAACAACGTACAGTTATTACCTGCAAAACAACTTATGCAGTATCTGTGAGCACGAAGCTCAGCAAGACTTAACCGTCTCCCTAGTCATGAAACTCTACATGATGAAAATAGAGGGCTGAATATAGTAGTTTGCACAAACGATGCTCTGGAGCTAAAGGAGAGTCCTTACTTCAAGTTTTTAGTAACTTTTATAGCCCTCGCGCAATTGACATCGAGACTCCACAATCAAACAAGAAACGTTTCATCTCGATGTCACTTGCCCGAGGTGAAAGGAACTTTAGTGGGCTACCCTAGACTCATACAGACCTTGCGTCATTACCGTCGAGACTCCACAACCAAACAAGAAACACTTTGCCTCGACGCTACTAGCCCAAGGTGAAAAATAAATTTAGTGAAAGTGTTGATCATTTCCTCATCTCCATTATGAGGATTACTCACAAAGCATATTAAATGTTTCCCAGTTTATTACTACGTCACAACACAGAGAACAAGTATGCTCGGTCCATTCCACTAGCGACGGTGATTGCAATCAAAAACACCCGGCTGACACGACACGTACGCCCATACTCGACGTTGCACACAGCAACCATCACTGACGTCGTACGTGGCAACCTTTCACACGAAACCCAAAATGTCGAACCGGTCCCACCGACTGGGATTAAGTCTCTCTACGGCAAACCCTCGTAGATCCGACTTCTCTATCCTTTCAGCATCGGCATCAGACGATGAGGTATGCCTCGACACCTAGGTTAACATGTTACATCGGTTTCCTGGGTCCCATATAGCCAGTATGCATCCGGTACACATCTCAAACTTGTCCAACGGGCCGCACACAAGAACGGGCCTTAATCGACTCAGACATAGACTAGGTTCACAGGACCACGTCCTTGAACCTTCCACCCACTGCCCGGTGTCCATTCCCAACTATGAGGATCAATTCCCAACTCTTCCGATTGATCCCCCCTTAACCCCATTTCACGAGTAGGAAACTGCCCACTCGAGTTTTGCTTCTTTTAATCCACTTTTGTTAACTTGAGATCAGCAGTTATAAACAAGTGTTAACCTACTCTACATTATACTCTAGGGTTTTCTGGGTCATGCATTTAGAGTGTCATACCACCTAAACTTAATACAATAAACAAAATGCTAGACATGTAAGGTGAATACAAATAAAAACTTGTAAGTTTTGATGCAAACCAGGGTTTGCCTTTTTTTTTGCATGGGACTTATACATATGAAGTTCAGTTAGTGAAGACCACTTGGCTTGATCTCTTGCCTCCCTCCTTTGATCTCAACTCCGATGACTTCAAGTTCCTCATGTAGATGCTATATGTAATGATTTTGCTACAAGTTCTAATGACAAGTTTAAAAACTGGAACTTTGTTTAGGAATTTAAAATGACCCTGGTGCTAGTGGTTTGGGTTTGGGTCTAAACAACATGATTAAGTGCTAAGTGTTTTCCCCCTCTTCTATATTAATCACCTCAAATGGTTAAACAGACCAGGGGTGATCCAGAGCTCCAAAGGAGCTGAAAATTTCATGTGAATTCTCTGTCACAAGGAAGTCCTCTGTATCAAAAATTAGCACTTTTCCTTGAGTAGTTTGTTCAGAACAATTCCCTAAGCAATTAAGCAAAAAGGAATTAATTCTGAAGTAACTCACATGTTCATGCCAAACTTAGTGAACTACACTTTCAATTGTAGTTTATAGAGATTGCATGAATTTCCTAGGGTTTTTGGAGCTAAGACTTTCCCAGAACTGAATTTCCAAGTTTTGGAAATTCTCTGAAAATGTTTTTGTATTCAATTGAACATATCAACTTCAAATCTGAATTACCCTGATCAAATCAACTCTAAATGAGCTGAAACTTTATCAGTTCATTAACATCCTAAGGAATATTCTGGAAAAATTTTAGGATTTTTGGATAAACCAAACTCCCTCAAAAATTCTTTTTCTGAAAACTGTTAAAGAATTTTCCATAATTACATAATGGGTTTGATACAAATTGGGTTGCATATTTGGATATAAATATTCAATATGAATCCAACCCAATTTGAATCACTAAATTCGGAGCTTCCTAGCAAAAGTTATGAGGTTCTAAAGTTTGGGAAAATCTGAAATTGCCCTCTGTTCTATTTGTTTCCAATTTTCAGAGATATAAGAAATTAGCATCACATTTGGCCAAGCAAATGAGCTCCAATGCTTCTGAAAATTTTACTGGAGTTCAAGTATTTTTGGAAGAATCTCCTGCCCAAATTTGGGAATTTTCCAATACACAGAACTCCTGGAAAAATTCCTACAAATTTTTTTATATGAATTAATGAGCCAAAACCAGCGATTTTCATAAATATTGGGCTGTACCCCTGGATAGTACTCTCTGAGAGGAATCCAACAAAATTTGTTTGACAATTTTTGGACATTCCTACACAAAGTGGTGGCTATTTAAACTTTCAACTGAACTCTGAAAACAGAGAAAAGTTCAAATGCTTGCTGCTGGGCCCAGGCCACGTGTCACCCTCTGAAACAAAACCACATGGGGCCACAAGGTCTCTCCCGCGCTGTCACAATAGATCCCGGAGCCGTAGCAAATCAGAAACTTAAATTACTGTCGCTGACATGCGGGACCCACCGGTCTTCTTCAACCTCCGGCCACCCGCGCCCGCGCGCCGCCGGGCTCGCCGGAGTTCACTGGACTTCGGCCTCCCGGCCATACCCCGACCGCAAACTGCCCCCCCCCCTTAATTTGTGGCGCTGAACTCGTCTAGGGTGTCGCTGGCGGCCGTAGATCGCCGGAAAGTGGTGTGCAGCGGCGGCAGTGGCCGCTAGGGTTCCGGTGAGGTCGAAAACCGTCTACACCGCATCAAAACAGTCGGGAATTGCTCGGAGAGTACCGTGGCAGCTTGAGGATGTTGAAAATGGGCGCCAGACCTCGTGAAAAGGCCGGCAACATAGAGCTCCATGGTGACCCGAGACGATTTCTTAATGGCGGCACGGAAAATGGCTATAACTCGGTGGATCCTAGATGTTTTCGATCGGTTCTTCTTCGAGGATGACCGCTAGGAGGTGTAGAAGCTGCGTGCAAGCTCGCCCGAGCTTGGGTGGACTGTGCTGCTAGAATTTTTGGGGTAGACCGACCCCTACCCGCATGCACCCGGTTTCGGAATCCTTGGAAATTCTCCATGCTCGATCGATCAATAGCTATACGGTTTGCAGCTACACGAGCTAGGGAGCACGGCGCACCTTTTTCGTGTAGAGGAACGGTGAAAAGAGCCGTAGCTCGCTGTCCATGGTGACCCAACTTGGATTCCGACGGTGAGCTCTGTTCCTTGGCGCCGGTTGCTGATTTGCGTGCGCCACAGGCTAGGAGCTTCGGCGTTGTGGGGCTGGCGTGGTAGAGCATGCATGGGCACTGCTTTTATGTGCTGCCGGCACGAGCAACCGAGGCTCAGTTGGGGCCGGCGATCGGAAAAAGGAGAGCGCGGCGGTGAGCTCCGGTTCTGTTCGTGCGTGAGAAAAACAGCGAGAGCGCGATCGAGTGAGGGAGGCAGCGTGCTTCGGTTAGCTCCGGGTGTAAAGATCAGGCCGAGCGCACATCTGAGCAGGAGGTGGAACCGGGAGGTGGCGTGAGTAGCTCGGTGTCGCCCAGGAGAAAACTCCTCGGTGTCGCCCGCAGCTGGCTCGGTGGCTTTGAGTGGGCAACTGAAGATTGAAAACTGAAGACTTTTTGGGCATATGACAAGTGGGTTCCACCTTCACCCTTATCCCTCTCCAATTTTTCTCATGAATATCTCCTTGACTTAGCAAATGCTGGAACTAAAATGATGGGAATTCAAATCTGAATTGTGTGTGGTTATTTGGACAGGTTTCATCCAAATTCAAATGTATATTTGAATTCATTGCAAATTTAAGTCCATTTGGAAAATGGATAGCAAATATCTTCAAAAATTCATGACACTTTGCCTACCCCCTAATTTGGACCTAAGGAATTCAAATGTGAAATCTGATCTTTGATTTGGCTGCTGCAAATGGGAATTTTAACACAACAGTTTGAAAATCATTGTGCTACCCTCATTTGAATTTTTGAGTTGAACAAGTTGTTCCACAATATGGCTTTAGCTTTCTCACACATATGGGAACTTCCCACCTTGGTTTTAGATCCCTCTTGGGTTCCAAGTTTTCAAATAAAGATTTGAACTTGTGTGAAGAGAGCTCCCATGTGTATTATCACATGTGAAAAAGTTTAAACAAGTCCCATTTTTCATACATAGGAAACCATCTTTGTACAAGCAAGAGTTTCTTTGTATTCACATTTTGGGACCTTTACCATGGAGAGGTGCGACGGCTGGGGAAGGCACGGTGGTCATGGGAGGTGCAGCAGCCAGAGGAGGCGCTACGGCCATGAGAGGCACGGTGGCGGCCGTGGGAGGCGCGACAGCGGCGGCGTCCATCAGAGGGGCGGCGACGGTGTCCAGAGACGTGGCTTCTCGCCGGCCATCCAGGGGAGGGGGCCGCAGGGGCGCAGCGAGAGGCGATGCACGCTGGAGGAGGCGGCAGCCAGAGGCGCGGCGGCGAGAGGGAGCGCGAGGCGGATCCAGCCGTGCCTCGGTCGAGGAATCCGGCGGCGGATACAGAGGCACGGCGGCTCGCTGGCTGGCTAGGGGGGCGCAGGGGCGCAGCCAGTGGTGATGCACGCTGGAGGCGGCGGCAGGTCCAGAGGCACGGCGGCTCCCGGCCAGCCAGGGGAGGGGGCCGCAGGGGCGCAGCCAGAGGCGATGCACGCGGTAGGCGGCGGCGGCTAGAGGCGCGGCGGCGAGAGGGAGCGCGAGGCGGATTCAGGCGCGCCTGGGCCGGGGAATCCGATGGCGGAGAGGGCGCTAGCAGACCCCGCAACGCCGGGCGCGAGGCGGGCCGCCGGCCGCTCGACGGATGGCAGCAGCGCGCGGGCAAGGTGGCGGCGCCTGCTACATGGAGGAGGAGGTGGCGGCTGGTGGTGGTGGTGGGAGAGAGAAGAGGAAAGGGAGAGCACACCGGGAGAGGGGAGCCCAAGAGTAAACCCTAGTGTGCTGATACCAAATTTGAAGGAATAACTGAACTCTCTTCATTGATAATGCCAAGGGGTTACATATATAGGGTACAAGCTAGGGTTTTGGAGTCCTCCACCAAACTACCCTTGACACACACAATACACACAGTCTAACACTAATAATACAGTCTCGCGTTTTAGGTAGGATGTAACATCCTAGACTTAAAAGGTAGGGGAAATTAAATTTTTTCAAACAAATCAGAACCCAGCTGTTTAAATTCAAGATTTAAAAGGAAAATGAAACAAAAGGACAAATGAAAACAAAAAGGAAATAGAAGAAAAACAGATTTGGGCCGCAGCCCACCCCTCTCTCCCCCGCAGCGCACTTAACCTTCTCTCCTAGCTGTCCTAGTCCAACCGCCGTGGGGACCACCCCGTGGCTCACCCACTCCAGGATCGCATAGAGTGGTGCCGTGCGATGCGGCACCCAACAGCACACACGAAAAGAATTAAGAACAACATACAAACTTTTATTTGATATAAAACAGCGGAAGTCTTTTTACAAAACTTAATTATACAGCGGAAGTCTTATACATAGATAGCCTCTCATCCTAACTATGCAAAAGTGCATCCGTCCAGCCCGGGACGCTACACACACTACAGGAAACAGGGCAACATACGACAGTCAGTATAACATACGACGGCTAGCTGTCGTATATAAACTTACATACGACGGTCAGCCGAAGCTGTCGTATATAAGTATATGGCTGTCGTATATAGTTCTTATATACGACAGCCAACCCTAGGCTATCGTATATAGCAGTTATATATGACAGCCAACCCTAGGCTGTCGTATATATCAGTTATATACGACAGCCACACCGAGGCTGTCGTAAATAAGCCTTATTTACGACGGCCCATGTTGTGGCCGTCGTAAATAAGGCTTATATACCCGCGGGGGCTCGGGTCGGCGCGGGCATTCATGCCCGCGCCGACCCGAGCCCGAGCCTCCCGCCGCCGCCCGCCCGCCGCCGCCGGTCGCCGCCCGCCCGCGCCCGGCCGCCGCCCGCCCGCGCCCGGCCGCCGCCCGCCCGCCGCCCCCCCCGGCCGCCGCCCGGCCACCCCCCCCCCCCCCCCGGCCGCCACGCGGTCGCCGCCAGGCCGCCCCCCCCCCTGGCCGCCCCCTGGCCGCCCCCCGGCCGCCCCAGCGGCCGCAGCCCCGGCCACCACCGCCAGCCGGCGCCCCAGCGGCCGAAGCCCCGGCCGCCACCCCGCCCGACAGGTGGATAATTTCTTAGCTTTAGATGAATTGATATGCTTAGGTTTAATTATTGCCCATGTTTATTTGAATTGCTAGCTAGGTGTTTTTTTAATTGCTTAGAATTGATAAGTTTGTTAACTACGGTAATTATGTTTGTTTAGATGATTTGTTAATTGCTTAGATGATTAATGCATATGAGTTAATAGTTTAATTGATTATTGTTTCGATTGTTTGAGTGTTTAAAAGTACTATATGTACATAAATGGGCTTAGGGCCCGATACGACCCATTTAGTGGTAACGTATACGTCTACAAAAGGACGATGTGAACAACCTAGGCCGCCTCGCCCTACCCCCCCTCCCCCCCCCCCCCCCCCCCCCGCGGTGTTTGGCCTCCGATCCCCCATCCCCCTCCCCCCCCCCCTGCGGCTTAGCCAGCGCTCGGCCGTCGCCCGCCCGCCGCCGCCCCGGCCGCCCCCGCAAGCCGGCGCCCCGGCCTGCCACCCGGCCGCCGCCCGCCAGGCGCCGCCCGGCCGCCCCCTGTCCGCCACCCGGCCGCCCCAGCGGCCGCAGCCCCGGCCGCCGCCCCTGCCGCCCCCCTACCGCCAGCCGGCGCCCCGGCCGCCACCCGCCGCCCGCCCGCCGCCGCCAGCCGCCGCCCCGGCCGCCCCCGACAGCCGGCGCCCCGGCCGCCACCCGGCCGACAGGTGGATAATTTCTTAGCTTTAGATGAATTGATATGCTTAGGTTTAATTATTGCCCATATTTATTTGAATTGCTAGCTAGGTGTTTTTTAATTGCTTAGAATTGATAAGTTTGTTAACTACGGTAATTATGTTTGTTTAGATGAGTTGTTAATTGCTTAGATGATTAATGCATATAAGTTAATAGTTTAATTGATTATTGTTTCAATTGTTTAAGTGTTTAAAAGTACTATATGTACATAAATGGGCTTAGGGCCCGATACAACCCATTTAGTGGTAACGTATACGTCCACAAAAGCACGATGTGAACAACCTAGGCCGCATCGCCCTACCCCCCCCCCTCCCCCCCGCGGCGTTTGGCCTCCGATCCCCCATCCCCCCCCCCCCCCCCCCCCGCGGCTTAGCCAGCGCTCGGCCGTCGCCCGCCCGCCGCCGCCCCGGCCGCCCCCCCCCCCCCCCCCGGCCGCCGCCCCGACCTCCTCCGCCGTGGGACTGTCGATCTGCCGACACTCGTCGGCCTCCATTGACCGGCTGTCGCGGATCTGCCGGCGCTCAACCTCATACGAACACAAGATCTTGTGCTTATAATGAGACGCGGGGTTTAGATTTGGACGTAGTTTCGACAGCGTCACCCTAATATTCTCCGCTGCTCTATTTTTGGACGTGCAGTTGGAGAACAGCGGGGTTATGCTGCCGAAATTTCGTCTGAATCTAGACCTCGTGTCTTGTTATAAGCATGTTCGTCTCGGTCACTCTTGGGTGGGTTTAGGACCTATCCTTTCCAATAAATATAGGTTCGTAATATAAATAAATAATAAACTAACTATAAATTCTTTGACTTAAAACTGCAGAGTTAAACATGAGTGAAGACCGTAGTTGGATGTATACCGGTTGGAACAAGGCAACTGGTCACTCAGATGAGTGGTATGCCGGGACAGACGACTTTATTGATCGAGTGTTCTCGTTGTCTACGACCGATAAAGTTCGTTGTCCATGTGCGAAATGCCGGAATACTAAGTTTTTGGACAAAACGACATTGTCATTACACTTGTGCAAAAATGGTTACATGCCATATTATGAGGTCTGGAGTTTCCACGGTGAGTCTGCTCCTCGAGCCGTTCATGTAGATGATGATGATTGTCCGGGTGTTGACAGGATCGATGAGATGTTACAAGATATACAAACGGAGGATCCGCCCACAAATGAGGCAGACGCATTCTTTAATCTCTTGAAAGCTTCTGAAGAGGTGTTGCATGATCATACTGAAATGACTCTTCTTACTTTCATGACCAGATTTATGGCAATCAAATCTAAGTATTTCTTCTCTATTAATTGCTACAATGATATGATGAAACTTATCAGCGATGCTCTTCCACAACCTCATAAACTGCCCAAAGATATGTATCACTCAAAGAAATTACTATCTGGACTGGGTATGAAATATGAAAAAATTGACGTGTGTCCAGATAACTGCATGCTATTTTGGAAAGGGCATGACAAAAAGAAGAATTGTTTAAAGTGTGGAAAATCGAGGTTTGTCGAAGTTGTCAATGACGATGGTGATAAAGTAATGACAGAAGTTGCACATAAGCAATTGCGTTACTTGCCTGTGACACCTCGGTTGAAGCGGCTGTTTCTTTCTAAAAGATCTGCCAGACACATGAGATGGCACAAAGAAGGTGTGCGTGAGAACAAAGATGTGTTGACTCATCCGTCGGACGGTGATGCATGGAAGTCTTTGGACTCTTTTGATCCTGCTTTTGCTAGTGATGCGAGAAATATTCGCATCGGGTTAGCGACGGATGGTTTTTCACCTTTCAGTACAAATGCCACACCATACTCCTGTTGGCCCGTCTTTGTTATTCCGTACAACCTACCACCTTCTCTTTGTATGAAGTACGAGTTTACGTTTCTTAGCCTCATTATACTAGGACCAGATCATCCGGGATCACGTAT
Source organism: Neostapfia colusana (assembly GCA_030760725.1). NCBI lineage: Eukaryota > Viridiplantae > Streptophyta > Magnoliopsida > Poales > Poaceae > Neostapfia > Neostapfia colusana. Next base: position 52,238,973 of record JASWHV010000020.1, read on the forward strand.
CAATGTGATGTTGAAACCATTGATTGAAGAATTGAAAACGTTGTGGATTGGAGTTGAAGCGTATGACTGTTACAAGAAGCAGAAATTCAACCTTCGAGCTGCTTATTTGTGGTCTGTCCATGATTTCCCTGCGTACGGCATGTTTTCTGGATGGAGCACACATGGTCGTTTGTCGTGTCCCATATGTGCGTCTGACACAGAGTGTTTTCGACTTACATACGGTGGCAAGATAAGCTACTTTGATTGTCATAGGCGTTGGCTTCCTCGAAACCATCCATTCAGGCAACAGAGGAATGTCTTCACAAAAGATACTGTTGTCACTAAGGAACCACCTAAACGCCTAAGCGGGTGTGAAGTATCCGATGTGTTGGACTCACTAGTCCCCGATGAAGCTCGCCCTGGATTCTTTGTAGGTTACGGAAATGTTCACAACTGGACTCATGTATGTGGAGTTTGGGAGCTACCATATGTGAAGTCATTGATATTGATGCATAATATTGATGTAATGCATCAGGAGCGTAACATGGCCAAATGTATCATAAGCACGTGCATGGATATCACGGGCAAAATGAAAGACAACTTAAAGGCTCGAAAGGATTTGGCCGAGATTTGTAATCGACCTACTCTTGAGCTCTCTGAAAGCGGTGGTAAGCCACGTGCTTCTTTCGTGCTTCGACCTAATGAAAAGAAACAAGTTATGGAATGGTTGAAAACTTTGAAATTCCCATATGGTTATGCTGCTAGTCTGAGACGAGCCGTGAATGTTAAAACGGGAAAGCTCACTGGGTTGAAGAGTCATGACTATCATATAATAATGGAAAGACTCTTACCTGTTATGTTTCGGGGATACCTGGATGATGCGGTGTGGAAGGTGTTAGCTGAGCTATCATTATTCTATAGGCAGTTATGTGCTAAAGAAATAACAAAAGACATGATGGAGAAGTTAGAGAAGGAGATACCTGTACTTTTATGTAAGATGGAAAAAATATTTCCTCCTGGTTTCTTCAATCCAATGCAGCATCTTCTTATACATCTTCCATTCGAAGCAAAAGTTGGTGGTCCTGTGCAATATAGATGGATGTACCATATTGAAAGAGCTTTGAGATATTTGAAAACTATGGTTGGCAACAGAGCAAGGGTTGAAGGGTGCATTGCCGAAGCATTTACTCTAAAGGAAGTAGGTTACTTTTCTAGTTTCTACTTTGCAGAGGAAAACAATGTCAATACTTCGGCAATGCGATACAATGTAGATGACGAACCACCAGTTAGTGATCTCTCTATTTTTGAATCGAGGGGAACTACTGTTGGCAGCAGCACATCATACGATTTTACTGAAGGAGAAAGGACTGCTGCTTTACTCTACATGTATGCTAATATCGATGGCATGGGGAAATATTTCGAGTAAGTGTTTCTCTTACATTTATGATGATTATTGTATTTACCAATACATGTATGCTAATGTCGATGGCATGTGTTTTGTATGTACAGTGAGTTCCACAACCAAAACTGGAAACATAAGTATCAACCAACGAGAAAGCAAGTAGAAACGATGCGACGGGCTGGAATTAATGGAGGGCCAAATTTCTTATCCTGGTTTTGAGCATATGTATTAGCGAACACAGACATCCATCAAGATTTACGACAACTATCTTATGGATTAGTGAAAGTTAGAAGCTATGGTCGATATGACGTAAATGGCTTCCGATTCCGTACAACTCAATTCGAAACTCTTCGTCCTCTCGCAGCAACATCAAATTGCGGAGTTGTTACGAGAGCAATCGACTCACAAGGGAAAGAAACCAATTACTATGGAATCATTAACAAAATTCTGGAATTTATTTTCGCTGGCAATAAAGAACTTCGAGTGGTATTCTTTGATTGTGATTGGTTTGATAACAATCATGGAACTCGAGAAAATCAATTTGGCATGGTGGAAGTGAATCACAACGAACGCTTACGAGGTTTAGATACATATGTTCTTGCACATCAAGTGGAACAAGTGTATTATCTACCTTATCCATGTAAGAAGCTTAGCACTTGGTGGGTGGTATATAAAGTGAATCCTCGTGAGCGCTTGTATACTCCTGGAGATGATGGTTATCATGATAGTGGAGACATTGAAGAAGTTTACCAAGACGAAGAGTTGCCAGACTCTTTTATCGTCGAGTCTGGTGCAGGACTCGATAACTTAGTAGGAGACGTTGCAGATGTAGAGACATCTACAATGCGAAAGCGGAAACGTAAACAGCTCAAGACGACAGATCGCGATGTTGATGATCATGATGTTGATGAATTTTGAAACTGATTACGAGTAATGTTCTTTTAAATGAAAGTGACATTAATTATTGCTTACATTACTTTTGAAACTGATTAGGAGTAATTACTTTTTAAACTGATTAGGATGTCATCAAGCAAGGGTTCAAAGGGTTCAAAGGGGAAGAAGGCGCCGAGTGTGAGGGGTTTCCTCCCCTCGCAGGAGAGGGACGACTACTTCTACGGTTCCACTTACAGCGGGAGCAGACGCACTCAGCTGTTAAGTGCGTGTCCAGAGTTGCGGGACAGGGTTGTCAGTTTGCAGCGTACAGAGGTAAATTTTTCTACAATGCACAAAATTATTAAAATCACTTTTTCAATTTAGCTTACTTACTTTACCATTGTAGTCTGATTTGGACTATGAGTCCGAGGTCAGAGCGGCACCTCAGGAGACGGGTATGCAGCGCAGCGTGCCCTCGGGCAGCGAGCCCTCTGGTAGCCAGCCCTCCGGCAGCCACCCCCAGGGTAGTCTGCCCAGCGAGCCCGAGGGCACCCAGCCTGAGGACACGTCCGGTGACCAGCCTTCTGGGTCACCAGACGTGGTGCCGCAACGGAGGAGACGCACGAGGAGGAGTAACTTTGTTGGTCCTCCACCTATTCCTAGAGAGCCGGTAATTATTCGTCCGGTTGGAGACAGGTAACACATTACTAAAGTATTCATTTCTATTTGTTCTCAAAGACTATGATCTTACTTAATGACTTAACAAACAACTTTTTAGTTCTTGGGAGGACCTCTCGTACGACGGGCAGAAACATCACAGGACGGTGAACGGTTGCATCGGGAACTTAGTGCGTCTGCACTACCCCGGTGCGATTGATGGACGTGCAGCTACGTCGTGGGACGACTACGCGCGCGTTCCTCACCCGGAGAACGACAACCTACAGGGAGTCGTGTGGGCAGATTTGTGGGTAAGTAACTTTCATAAATATTTGAAGTTTCAATTCTTTATGTTCCTTCAAATATTAACGTGCGTATATGTCGAACTGTGTTGACTTCCTACAGCTCAGGTACCGCCTTGAGGACCCGGCTGAGCAGATGGATCACGACCGCTCCGTGTTCGAAGTAAACGCTCGGAATCTTGTTATGCAAATGCTTTCAAACGCTCGGAGTCAAGTAGTTAACGACTACTTAAAGCTCCACGACCACGAGGTTGGGTCGTTCAGAGACGCCTCCGACACGTACTTGACGGAGGAGCAATACGCAGAGGTAGGTTGCGTAATCTTTAAATTGTTCATATTAATATTGCTAAGTAACACCTAATGAACTACGCATGTGTGCAGGTTAGTGTCCCTTGGTTACAGGGACGAACTGAAGATTACCGAGCCCTTTGTAGGTATTGGGCTAGCGATGAGTTCATCGCTAAGTCCAAGAAGGCTCAAGATGCCAGAGGGAGCTCAGGGAAGCACGGTATGGGCGTCCAAGGTTTTGTGCGAATGGCTAAACGGATGGTAAGTTTCTTGGTAGTTTTTATTATATTCATAATGTAGTATTGTTCGTACTAACATATGTTCACAGGAAAAGGAGACCGGCGTGCGACCGAGTGCTACTGCGGTCTATAGGAGAGGTCACGCTGACCCTTCTCAGCCGGAGCAGTGTAGTCAGTACGCAGCGGAGCGCCTGGTAAGTTTCATGACCTCTGAAATTATTTGACACTATAGATGTTGTTGAACTTACACAATTTCATTGTTTTTTCAGACTAGGTATGGGCAAGAGGCTGTGAGGATACACGGCGAAGGGTTCGACTGGGAAAACTCCCCGAACATCGACCCTCAAGCCGCGTATGCAAGCGGAGGTGGAAAAGCACACGGAAGGTGAATTCATTTACTTTCATTGTATTCAATTCAAGATTATTTAATTTTACCTTGAATTGATTCGTTTTTTTTAGGCTTGCCATATTCTCTGGAGTCATCAACTCTAGGGAGGCACGACCTGCGAGAGGCAGCTCCTCGCAGTCTTTGGCTGCAGGCTCCTCCAGCCGCCGTGTCACCGAGAGAGATCTCGAAGTCATGGCGCTTCGGGAGAGCTTGGCTCGGCAGGAGGAGGCCATGGCGAGAGAGTGAGAGAACAACAGGGCTGCCATGGCGTACCATGTGTCCTATATGGCACAGATGCAAGCGGCAATGGAAGTAAGAAACATACAATTATAGTTTAATTACATTGCATTTCAATTAATTTTGTAAATTGTAATGTTTGAAATGGCAGGCGCTAGCTCGACAGCAAGGGCAGCAAATCCAGATACCGTTGTGGCAGCCACCTCCGTTCGTGCTGGAGCCGTCGCCACCACAGGAGCAGTTTCCTGGAGTACAGGTATAAAAAGAAAGTTACATTAAGTGGAAGCCCCAACCGCTAAGAATCCTAATGAAACTAGAAAAACAATTGTAAACTTGTACATGTCACTTTGTTTCGCAGGGATCAGGGACGGAGGCTCAGACTCCATCGCCACAGCTAAGGGCGCCAGGTTCGCCGCGGCAGGATGACTTCTTCGCTCCCGGAGGTAGTGGAGGGGCTAGTAATCAATAGATTTGTGATTTTATTTTCATTTGTGTCAGACTTTGTGATTGTCAATTGTACTATTGCACTTTGTTGTGAATTTATATATCAAACTGTTTTTTTGTTGTCTTTGTATGTGTAGCTGGCCATCGAGCCAGGTTAGCCGTTTTCTATTTTTAAAAAAAAAATGGAAAAGCTTATATACGACGGCCTGTATAATTTATATACAACGGCTGCTATACAGGGCCGTCGTATATAAGCCTAAATTATATACGACGGCGGGGCCAGGCTGTCGTATATAAGACCTTATATACGACAGTCAGGGCCCAGCGGCTGTCGTATATAAGGGCTTATATACGACAGCCAGGGCCCAGCCGTCGTATATAAAGGCCCTGGTCCACTGGGCCAAGTCCACGAAACGGGCCGTTGTATATAAGCGGCCGTCGTATATATACTGTTATATACGACGGCCCCGTCGTATATAACTATATATACGACAAATTATATACGACGGCCGCAAACCGTCGTATATAAACAACTGCCGTCGTATATAAACTATATACGACGGCTTCTGCTTTATATACAACGGTTTTAGCCGTCGTATGTTGACAGGAATCCTGTAGTGACACTAGCAACACTCAAGTGTAGATCACGGCGGCGTGCAGGGCTCCAGCTCGGCCGTGTACCCCGATGGGGGCATCACCTCGTCCTCGGAACCTTCCTCATAACTCTCACCTGCACACAGCTCAAATATTGCAACCGTGAACACGATGGCTCAGCAGGTCTTAACTGACAACCCTAGGAATGAAACTCTACATGCAAGGATGTGTAAGATAGGAAAAAGGACTTTGCGATAAAGACACGCCTACACGTTTATCCTTACTTTCAGTTTTATAGCAACAGTTTAATGAGCCTTAGGCAGCCCTCATATCGGAAGTCCACAATCAAACAAGAAACACTTTCCTCCGATATTGTGATGCGCAAAGTGGAATATAAACTTAATTAGCTCTATAACTACAGCATACAAGGTTTCAAGGCATTAATAGTTCAATACAGCATATTCAGTTGGCTTATTTCACTTCTTGCTACATCACAGCGCAGTGCGGAAGCGGGTACTCAGATAACCGTGAGGGACGGTGATTGTAATCAGGACACACCCGGATAACACGTCACGTACACCTACTTTCAGAAGCGTGATTCCACACCTCTTCCTACTCTATTATATGCAAGAACCTTTCAAAGGCAACCCAAATGCCGAACCGGTCCATTCGTAACGGGCAGGAGGTCCCCGCGTGGAGCGTGTCGATTCCCACCGGCAGATTTACACCTTGCTACCCTCAACCCACTCCTATAAAACGGTTGGGTAAGCCTCGGCACCCAGGTTAACCAATTACATCGGTTTCCTGGTTACATATACCAGTATGCATCCGGTACTGTTCGATACTTGTCCAGCAGGGCCGCACACGGCTCAGTCCTCAATCGACACCAACAGGGCTACGCACGTGAGACCTCCGCTCACTGCTTCCTATCCCCCCTTCTAGGTCTCATTTTCACCACTTTAAACCATTCTCTACCTCTTTTCATACCGTGGGAATAAATACCTATCTCGCGAGTAGATTCCAACCACTCGACTTCTACCAAGATCCTATGAACATTAGCATGGCATTCTCTACCCTCGAGTCTATAAACTACCCAACCCTATATAGGATTTAAAGCTTATGCAAGTGGGGTTTCAATCACCATAACTCTAATGCAAGCATTCACCCTAGACATAAGTGATACAAAAAAAAAAGAATTTGCAAAAGTACTTAAATGCAAACCGGGGCTTACCTGGTTGCGAGTTAAATGATAAGTCAGCTTCTGGTGGGAGGACGTCCAAGGGCTCGGTGCGTCCTCAACTTTGATCACTAAATGAAATGTAGCAAAATATATGTATAAGTGCTAAGTACTTATAAGAAGTAAACTTCTATTCATAGCTACTGCTATTAAGGATCCTTAATTGGCCTTGGATTTTTCCAGTGGATACTAGACTCTCTAAGGGCGATCTGAGCAAAATTTGGAGAATTTTCATTGCACCTTGTGGTCTCCAAAATTCCCACAAGCACAAGGCTTCTCTAACTTTTAAGCCCAAATCAGGAGCTTTGACATGACTAACAGTTGAAGATCTAATTAGGGTAGGTCTACATGGTTCTAACAAAATTTGTTTCACCATTTTTGGAGCTACCAACAGAGGGATATGAATTTTTGAAGTTGGACAGGAGTTCTGAAAATTTTCTGTTTAAATTTGAATTTTCAAATAAAGGCTGAACTTGGAAGGCACTTTAGCCTAGCAAATGAACTCCAATGGAGATCAAATTTTTACTGGAGATCAGTAACTATGACAAGGATTAGCTGCCCAAATTTGAGAATGTTTCATAAAGAATTGCTCCTGAAATAAATCTCCAAATGATTTACTAAAAACAATTCTACAGAAATTCCTGGGCATTTTCATAGCAAGCAATTTGTTCCTCTGTAATGTACTCCTCAATAGGATTCCAAAAAAATTGGTCTCACCCTTTTTGGAGTTTCCTACACAAAGTTATGGATTTTTCAAACTTGAATAACCTTCAGTTTGAAATCTACAGAGAGACTCAAGGGGGGGCCCACTGTCAGACGTTCCTTGATCCTCTCGACAGGCCCCCACGCGCACGCTGGAACCAACGATGGTGCGCCGTGTTCTTTCCCGTTTCTCGACCATTCTCCCTGCGGTTTTGTGCTACGCCTCCCTTGGATCACAGCCTAGCAGCCGGGCAAGGTTTCGGGGTATGAAAACGCCGGGAAACCCATCGGCAACAGCGAGGCGGCTCGGTGGCGCGGCGCCGGTGATGAACCGCACGTCCCAAGCCTTCGGTGATCGAAGAGGCCGTACACCATCCCTGGAGTACGTAGAACATGATGCTACCCCTAGCCCGAGCTAAAAATGCCCGCAAATGAGAGCTCCACGGTGAACCGAGGTGTTTTTGGCCGGCGGCGACTGATTCTCGTCTCTAGGGTTGTAGAAGAGATGATTTTCTTCGTGCTTCGGCGTGGGAGGGTGCTAGGAGCTCTAGTAGCTGTGTCTAAGACCGGAGACCCAATGATCCAACATGTGGGGAGAATTTCCCAAAGTTGTCGGAAATCTCCAAATTCCGGCTAGCTGGCGGTGGTAAAGCACAAAAGGACGTCGGTGCAAGAAACTAGACCCCATGACACACCTCTGAGCGGTTTTCCTCGCGCTGGGGAGGTCGGAGTTGGCCGGGAGACGTTGAACCGAGGCGGTGGCGTCGTGCTCTGTTTTCTTCGGAGCAGAACAGCTCGGCGCCGGTGTAGACGGCCGGCCAAGATCCGAGGACCTGTGGAAAACATCGAGGAGGCTCCGGCGGAGCTGGCGGGTGGCTCAGATAGGCGCTGGTGTCGCCGGGAGATGATTGGTGATGAGGGAACCGAGAGCAGGGGTGTAGCTCGGGTTGCAGCCGTGCGCTTGAGTAGAGGCTGTGGAGTTCGGGGTAGCGTGAAGAAGAGAGCAAAGGCACTCGGCTGCCGCTTTGATCGCCCACGCGCACGAGCCGACGTTGGGAGCACGCGAGGAACAGCTCGGTGGAGCTTCGGGCGTGGGTTTCAGCCGAGAGCTGGCACGCTGTGATCAACCGAGGGAAATAGAGAGAGGGAAAACTGATTTTTGTGAGGCTGACTGCTGGGTCCCACCACTGTAATTTCTCAATTACTTTCCACAGATATTTTTACCCCAGCTACTCAAAATTAAAGTCTATAATTCCATACCAAGTCATGGTTTGAAAGGGTTGAATCAAATGATTTGAATTCTGTTGTGGAGTTTGAATTGAATATGGTCATTTGAATTTCTTCCTTTTGCATTGTTCCAAAACATAGCAAACCAACTCCAAAGTTTCTGATTTTTGGCATGGCTGCTAATTCAAATGTGTAGAACACATTTGTGGACCCAAATTTGCAAATTGAGGAAATTGGAATTTGAAACTGAATTTGAAATTCAGATTAAAGGGCTTCCTCTTTTAATCCCAAACAAATACTAAAACCCCTCCAAATGAGCTGAAATTTGGAAGGTTAAACATTTGAAATATGAAAACCCAAGTTTTGAATTTATATCTCCATGTTTGGAAGTTTTTGGGAAGTCTAAATCCTCACTTTGAACTTACACCGTTATAATTCAAAGTTTTAATTTCCCCTCATTTTTCCTAGGTGTACATGAGCTGAATTTTTCTTGCAACCACTTTACCGGTTATATGATGATAGCAAGTCCGGATAATTAGTTCCTAGATATTCCTCGCTTTCCCATGTCGCTTCATCAGCAGTATGGTTACTCCACAAGACCTTGTAGAACCATAAGGTCCGGTTTCTTGTGGCGCGAGTCTTTTCATCGATAACCCGGATTGGATATCTGCGTATGTGAGGTCCGGTTGAAGAACTTCTATGTCTTCTATGCGGATTTCAGCCAAGGGTTTGAGGCACTTCCTCAGCTCAGAGATGTGGAGACGTTGTGGATTCCTGCGAGCGACACCGGTAAATCCAGGCGATAGGCCACGGGTCCGCATTTTTCAATGACGGCGAACGGACCAATGAACTGTGGCGCAAGTTTTCACTTCACTCCGAAACGATGAACTCCCTTCATCGGAGATACACAGAAATAAACATGGTCCCCGATGTCGAAGTGAAGAGAGCGGCATCTTTTATCCGCATAGCTCTTCTGACGAGATTGAGCAGCCTTGAGATTGGCTTGTATTACTCGCACTCGTTCTTCAGCCTCATTCACAAGTTCAATGCCGTAGATAACTCGCTCACTGGACTCGCACCAGTTGAGAGGTGTGCGACATTTCCGGTCGTAGAGAGCTTCATACGGCGCCATCTTGATGCTAGCTTGATAGCCATTGTTGTAAGAAAAGTCCACCAACGGAAAATGATCGTCCCAATTCTTGCCGTGGTGGATTGCACAAGCGCGTAGCATGTCTTCAAGCACTTGATTCACTCGTTCACTTTGACCATCCGTCTGCGGGTGATACCCAGAGCTTCGGATCAGTTTGGTCCCCAACGACGCGTACAGCTGTTCCCAGAACCAAGCGACGAACAACGCACCAGGATCTAAAATAATGGAGCAGAGAACACTGTGCAAGCACAAGATCCTTGTGATATACAACTCCGCATATTGCTTGGCCACATACTTTGTATGTAAGGGATAAAATGAGCCAACTTGGTTAGTCGATCGACTATTACCCAAATCGAGTCATGCTTGTGAGACGTGAGATGTAAACCCACAATGAAGTCCATGCTGTTATCCTCCCACTTCTACGCCGGAATGTTCAATGGTTGCAGCTGTCCGGCTTTACGCATATGGTCGGCTTTCACACGCCGACACATATCACATTTGGATACGTACTTTGTGATTTCTATTTTCATTCGTGTCCACCAAAACCTGGTTTTCAGATCTTGGTACATATTGTTACTGTCCGGATGAATAGAATACTTGGACAAATGAGCTTCGTCCAAGATTTTCTTCCGAAGCTTCATGTCACGGGGTACCACTATACGGTCTTTAAACCATAGAGTGTCATGTTCATCTCTCTGGAAGCATTTCATTTCGCTATTCTCCATCCTTCTCCGAATGTGCGACATTCCCACGTCTTTTTTCTGAGCTTCCATAATCTCATCTCGTATGGTAGGGACGAGATCAAGATTATATAATGCCCCATCGAACCAAGTATAGACTCGGCTCCTCCTCTTCAAGTGGGGTGATGGACAGATTGTTGACATGAGATTTGCGGCTTAAGGCGTCGGCAACCACATTTGCCTTTCCGGGATGGTAGTGAATCTCGATCTCATAGTCTTTGATCAGTTCTAGCCATCTCCGTTGCCGCATATTCAACTCCTTTTGAGTGAATATATACTTCAGACTCTTGTGGTCGGTGTAGAGGTGCACTAAGTTCCCGAGTAAATAGTGCCTCAACATTTTCAAGACCAACACCACAGCAGCGAGCTCAAGATCATGAGTTGAATAGTGCTGCTCGTGGTTACGAAGTTGACGTGAGCCATAGGCGACCACTCTTCCTCCTTGCATCAATACACAGCCAAGCCCGATGCCGGACACATCACAATATACGTCAAAGGGCTTGGTTGTATCCGGTTGAGCTAACACCGGGGCTGTTGTAAGATGTTTCACTAATGCTTGGAAAGCTTCTTCACAAGCTGAGCTCCAAACATATTTGATCCCCTTCTTCAACAGTTCAGTCATCGGCTTAGCAAGCTTGGAGAAGTTCGGTATGAATCTCCGAAAATATCCTGCTAACCCGAGGAAACTCCTGACTTCGTGTACTGATGTGGGGGACTTTCATTTCAGCACTTGTTTGGTTTTGCTTGGATCAACTGCAATGCCTTCTGCACAAAAAAATATGACCAATAAATGGCACTTGGCTGATCCAAAACTCGCACTTGCTGAACTTGGCATAAAGCTTATGGTCTCGCAATCGTTGAAGCACGATATGCAGATGTTTGGCGTGTTCCTCTTCAGACTTGGAGTAAACCAAGATGTCGCCTATGAACACCACCACAAACTTGTCCAACTCCGGCATGAACACTGAGTTCATGATATACATAAAGTGTGTCAGGGCGTTGGTGAGACCAAAGGACATGACGAGATATTCATACAACCCATATCTCGTCGAGAAGGCCGTCTTTGGAATATCCTCCGCTCAGATCTTGATATGGTGATATCCGGAGCGAAGATCCATCTTTGAAAATACACTCGCACCCACAAGTTGATCGAAGAGAATATCGATGCTGGGCAGTGGATATTTATTCTTGATGGTGACGGCGTTGAAAGGTCGGTAGTCCACACACAACTGCAAGGTTTCATCCTTCTTCTTCACAAACAGCGCCGAGCATCCCCATGGCGAGGAACTCGGTCGAATGAAACCCTTCTTAATTAAATCATTGAGCTGCTCTTTTAATTCAGCTAGCTCATTCGGGGCCATCTTGTACGGTCTCCGTGATATTGGTGTCGTCCCAGGTACAAGTTCAATCTTGAACTCGACATCTCTTTCGGGTGGCATGCCCGGAAGATCATCCGGAAAGACATCCGGGTATTCACGGACCACACGAATATCCTCCAGTTTTGTGGCTTCCGTGTTATATGTGGCTGGAGTTTTTATTGAACCGAACGGTCAAGAATAAGAACATGTGGTTCATGAAGTGGACAGTTTAAACGAACCACACGTAGAATGATGTCAATAACAGCACCATGGCAATGTAGCCATGATATTTCTAAAATGACATCAAGTTTTTGACTCTCTAACATGATTAGAGAAGTCGGGTATAGACTCCCACCCAATTGTAATGGTGCTCTATAGACCATCCTATCAGCTGTTATTTTCCCACCCGGAGAGCATATCAAGTATGAACTATTTGTGGGAATGACAGGCAATTGATATTTAATAACATAAGACTGACTTATTAAATTATGGGTGGCACCGGAGTCAAAAAGTATGACTACGGGATGATCTAAATAAGAAAACGTACCCGCGAGGACGGGTTCGCCTTCTGGCACGTCTTCGATGGCTAAGTGGTGGACGTTGCCGGGTTTTGGTGATGGTTTCTTGGGCTGATTGCGGGGCTGATTAGCACCGCGATACGGCGCTGCACCCCTGCCCTGTCGTGGCTTGGGGCAGTCCCTCGAAATATGCCCGACACGGCCACACGTGAAGCACGTGTAAGTTGTCGGGGTCCCTCCGACTTGAGGACGGAATCCTGGTGCACACGGTTGAAACTAAGGCGCACGCGGGACCATCCTATGCTGCTGCTGCTGCTGCTGTGGTGGATATGACGGTCGGAAGCCTGGCGCATTATATTGTCCACCGCGGAACTGAGGCAGTTGCGCCGGTGGCTGCCATCTCTGACCGGATGATGAGCGATACACCACACGGTATTTTTGTGGCGCCCCACCACTGCTGCTCGTCAGCGCACTGTGTTTCCTCTTATCAGAACCGCGCTCGCGCTGAGCATTTTCTTGTAAAATCGCGGCATTAACTAGGTTGTTGAATGTGCCGCGATTGCTTTGGGCGAGATGGACCTTCATTTTTGAATTCAGGCCCCGGAAGAATGCGTTCCGCTTATCTTCCTCTGTTCTCACAAATCCTGGCGCATACTGCGCCAGCCGCTTGAAGGACCTGGAGTACTCATGAGCACTCCTCTCGCCTTGCTTCAGCGCCAGGAACTCCTAGAGCTTCCTCTCCATAACACCGGGAGGTGTATGGTAGGCGCGGAACGCCTCTCGGAACTCCATCCATGTTCAATATGGGAGTTCAATAACCCCTAAATGGAATCCTAAACTTAATTTTAACTCTTTTATTTAAAAATATCCTTTTATGCAGTCTCGGTACTACGTTTCCTCACCAAAGAAAAATCCTAAGCCGGTATTCCAGCATATACGTGTCAAATGGTGGAACTAAGAACATCACTCACAAACGGTTGCTAAACGTCATGCACTAATGTGGTTAATGTACCTGCATAAGAACACACAATAATGGTGCACACAAAGGTTTTTGACATTTCAGGTAGTTCCATATCATAATAAAAACATACAGTCCGCATCATTGACATACGGATCGTCCTTGAGTCAAGTCACGTCTCAAGGTACATGGTTGTGTTTTCACACCACACGATGGGGAACCCGAGTAGAGCGTGAACGGGTCGTCACGGTTGGGAATTTTATCAACCCAATGGATACCACCAGCTGCCTCATGACCGTTGAGGCACGCCAATGGCGAGCGCTGCGTATGGCCCTTTGAACATTGAACGTTCAAGAGTTGCATACTATCGTGTTGCTTACCACACGATGGGGTATCTCACGTTTGCCTAAAGCGCGCTGGAGATCAGTGTTTTCATATGCTCTCAGAACCATGGAGAGGTTCAGAGACTCATATTAACTACCGTGCCAAGCCACGGTATATTCTTCCATACTATTACTTGTATGGCGAGTTACCGCAATTGATCCACCTGCGGTGGCGTACCTTACCTCTTACCTGATGTCGAAGCGTCGTTACAGAATGTATAACAAGTATGTTAGCTTTTCCACTATAATATCTACTACTATCATAGACCTTATGTGGGCATAGTGACTAATCCTCATCGACTACTTCTAAGTTTTCAAAATAGGCTCTTTTCGAGCGTGCTATTCCCAATGCGGCTCTGATACCCCATCTGTGGGGACCATCTCGTGGCTCACCCACTCTGGGATCACATAGGGTGGTGCCGTGCGATGCGGCACCCAACAGCACATACGAAAAGAATTAAGAACATACAAACTTTTATTTGATATAAAACAGCGGAAGTCTTTTTACAAAACTTAATTGTACAGCGGAAGTCTTATACATAGATAGCCTCTCATCCTAACTATGCAAAAGTGCAGCCGTCTAGCCTGGGACGCTACACACTAGCAGCACTCAAGTGTAGATCACGGTGGCGTGCAGGGCTCCAGCTCGGCCGTGTACCCCGACGGGGGCATCGCCTCGTCCTCGGAACCCTTCTCATAACTCTCACCTGCGCACAGCTAAAATATTGCAACCGTGAGCACGATGGCTCAGCAAGTCTTAACCGACAACCCTAGGCATGGAACTCTACATGCAAGGATGTGTAAGATAGGAAAAAGGACTTTGCGATAAATACACGCCTACATGTTTATCCTTAATGATCCTTAGGCAGCCCTCACATCGGAAGTCCACAATCAAAGAAGAAACGCTTTTCTCCGATGTGGTGATGCCCAAAGTGGAATATAAACTTAATTAGCTCTATAACTACAGCATACAAGGTTTCAAGACATTAATAGTTCAATACAGCATATTCAGTTGGCTTATTTCACTTCTTACTACGTCACAACGCATTGAACAAGTGGGTACTCAAATAACCGCGAGGGATGGTGATTGCAATCAGGACACATCCGGATAACACATCACATACACCCACTTTCAGAAGCGTGATTCCAAACCCCTTCCTACTCTGTTGTATGCAACAACCTTTCAAAGGCAACCCAAATGCCGAACCGGTCCATCTGTAATGGGTAGGAGGTCCCCTCGTGGAGCGTGTCTATGCCCACCGGCAGATTTACACCTTTCTACCCTCAACCCACTCCTATAAAATGGTTGGGTAAGCCTCGACACCCATGTTAACCAATTACATCGGTTTCCTGGTTCCCATATGCCATTATGCATCCGGTATTGTTCGATACTTGTCCAGCAGGGCCGCACACGGCTCGGTCCTCAATCGACACCAACAGGGTTTTGCACGTGAGACCTCCGCTCACTGCATCCTATCCCCCTGCTGGGTCTCATTTTCACCACTTTAAGCCATTCTCTACCTCTTTTCTACTGTGTGAATAAATACCTATCTCGCGAGTAGATTCCAACCACTCCTACCGAGATCCTATGAACATTAGCATGGCATTCTCTACCCGTCGAGTCTGTAAACTACCCAACCCTCCATAGGATTTAAAGGTTATGCAAGTGGGGTTTCAATCACCCTAACTCTAACGCAAGCATTCACCCTAGACATAAGTGATACAAATAAAGAATTTGCAAAAGTACTTAAATGCAAACTGGGGCTTGCCTGGTTGCAAGTTAAATGGGAAGTCAGCTTCTGGTGGGAGGATGTCTAAGGGCTCCGGTGCGTCCTCAACTTCGGTCACTAAATGAAATGTAGCAAAATATATGTATAAGTGCTAAGTACTTATAAGAAGTAAACTTCTATTCATAGCTACTGCTATTAAGGATCCTTAATTGGCCTTGGGATTTTTCCAGTGGATGAAAGACTCTCTAAGGACTATCTCAGCAAAATTTGGAGAATTTTCATTGCACCTTGTGGTCTCCAAAATTCCCACAAGCACAAGGCTTCTCTGAATTTTAAGCCCAAATCAGGAGATTTGACAAGACTAACAGTTGAAGATCTAATTAGGGTAGGTCTCTATGGTTCTAACAAAATTTGTTTCACCATTTTTGGAGCTACCAACAGAGAGATATGAATTTTTGAAGTTGGACAGGAGTTCTGAAAATTTTCTGTTTAAATTTGAATTTTCAAATAAAGGCTGAACTTTGGAAGGCACTTTAGCCTAGCAAATGAACACCAATGGAGCTAAAATTTTTACTGGAGATCAGTAACTATGAAAAGGATTAGCTGCCCAAATTTGGGAATGTTTCATAAAGAATTGCTCCTGAAATAAATCTCCAAGGGATTTATCAAAACAATTCTACAGAAATTGCTGGGCATTTTCATAGCAAGCAATTTGTTCCTCTCTGAAGTACTCCTCATGAGGATTCCAACGAAATTGGTGTCACCCTTTTTGGAGTTCCCTACACAAAGTTATGGATTTTTCAAACTTGAATAACCTTATGTGTGAAATTTACACAGAGACTCAAGGAGGGGGCCCACTGTCAGACGTTTCTTCAACCTCTCAACAGGCCCCCGCACGCATGCCGGAACCGATGATGGTGCACCATGTTCTCACCCGTTTCTCGATCATTCTCCCTGCAGTTTTGTGCTACACCTCCCTCGGATCACATCCTAGCAGCCGGGCAAGGTTTCGGGGTATGAAAACGCCGGGAAACCCATCGGCAACGGCGAGGCGGCTCGGTGGCGCGGCGCCGGCGATGAACCCCACGTCCCAAGCCTCAACCGGTGATCGAAGGGACCTTACACCATCCCTGGAGTACGTAGAACATGATGCTACCCCTAGCCCGAGCTGAAAATGCCCGCTAATGGGAGCTTCACGGTGAACCAAGGTGTTTTTGGCCGGTGGCGACGGATTCTCGTCACCAGGGTTGTAGAAGAGATGGTTTTCTTCGTGCTTCGGCATGGGAGGGCGCTAGGAGCTCTAGTAGCTGTGTCTAAGACCGGAGACTTGATGATCCAACGTGCGGGGAGAATTTCCCGAAGTTGTCTCGATCGGTCATCCACGTGCACCGTCGGAAATCTCCAAATTCTGGCTAGCCGGTGGTGGTAAAGCACAAAAGGACGTCGGTGCAAGAAACTAGACCCCATGACGCACCTCTGAGAGGTTTTCCTCATGTTGGGGAGGTCGGAGTTGGCCGGGAGACGTTGAACTGAGGCGGCGGCGGCATGCTCTGTTTTCTTTGGAGCAGAACAGCTCGGCGCTGGTGTAGATGGCCGGCCACGATCCGAGGACCGGTGGAAAACATCGAGGAGGCTCCGGCGGAGCTGGCGGGTGGCTCAGCTAGGCGCTGGTGTCGTCGGGAGATGATCGGTGATGAGGGAACCGAGAGCAGGGGAGTAGCTCGGGTTGCAGCCGTGCGCTCGAGTAGAGGCTGTGGAGTCTGCGGGGTAGCGTGAAGAAGAGAGCAAAGGAACTCGGCTGCCGCTTTGATTGCCCACGTTGGGAGCACGTGAGGAAAAGCTCGGTGGAGCTTCGGGCGTGGGTTTCAGCCGAGAGCTCGCACGTTGTGATCAACCGAGGGAAATAGAGAGAGGGAAAACTGATTTTTGTGAGTCTGACTGCTCGGTCCCACCACTGTAATTTCTCAATTACTTTCCACAGATATTTTTACCCCAGCTACTCAAAATTAAAGTCTATATTTCCACACCAAGTCATGGTTTGAAAAGGTTGAATTCCAATGATTTGAATTCTGTTGTGGAGTTTGAATTGAATATGGTCATTTGAATTTCTTCCTTTTGCATTGTTCCAAAATATAGCTGTAAGTGCATCTAGGCATCCCCGTGGGTTTTGGATGATTGATGACGACAAATTAAGAGACTAATGAGCTGAGATGATCATAAGCACAGAACATTTCCAAGGCGGGCACCTAAACTCTCAAAAAAAAAGGAAAAAGATGAAGAACGGCGTCGAAGACTTGAGGAGTAGAAATTAGGGTTTCACTTGAGTCTTTAGTAGGCTAGCCGTGTAAAAGAAAGAGTTTGTGTGTCAAGTGCAGTGATATCATAGAAGAGAGCTCAAAGCGTTAGAAGTGTCAAATTCTTAGTGGAGAGAGGTAGAGAGGTAAAGTTGGGCAGGCCGGACTTGTTAGCTACCTCTTCACTTGATAGCTTTGATAGTAGTAGTGATAATGAATCCATGCTTAAGGATCTAAGTAGGAGCACTTTGAAAAAGATGAGATTGTTGTCGGAAGAAATCTTTGAGAAGGATGAACTCATCAACCGTCAAGAAGACATGCTCATCCTTGAAAAGGAGAGATGTCATGAGCTTGAAGAGCTCCTTGAGGTTGAAAGGAAAAGAAGCAAGGCACTTGAGCGTGAACTCACTTTGAGCAAGGAAACTTGCTCAAATCTTGAAGACACAACTGTTGTACTCAAGGATGAAATTGTTAACTTGACAAAAGTCAACAAGATCCTTTAAACACAAGTTGAGTCTCTCAAGATCAATGCACCTTCTTCCTCTATGATTTCACCCTTCTCAAAGAAATCTCCCGAAGCAACTCAAACTTGCATGTGCTCAAACTTAATCCTAAAACTCAAAGATGAACTTAAGTTGACACAAAACAAGCAGTCACCGAAAGGTGGTACCTTTGACAAGGAAAAAGTGGCATATGCACGAAGTGCATATACCAATGTAAGACCTCCAAATGTCAAAGATGGTCTTGGCTATTCAAGGGAGTGGAGGCAACATGATAAAACTCCCAAGAAGAGAAAAGACTTGATTGTTTTTGTCAAGGAAGGTTCATCCAACAAAGAAAATGTAAAGAACATTGCAAACTCATCTAACATGCCTAAAAATAAACCTCATCCTTTGTTTCATGATTTTGATGCCTCATATATTTTATTGAGAAACAAATTTGGAAAGATCTATGCTAGGTATGTTGGGACACCCCGCAAGAGTCCAAAACCTTGTGTGTGGGTGCCCAAGTGCCTCTTGACTAACACGAAAGGACCCAACCCCGCTTGGGTACCAAAAGGTAAGGCATAACTCTATTTTGTAGGCATACTCCTCCGGTGGATTAAAATGGGTGCTTGACAGTGGATGCACAAACCATATGACCGGAGAGAGAAGGATGTTTGTTGAATATGAGGAAAACGAAGATCCAAGTGAAGGAATATATTTTGGGGACAATAGCCAAGGGAAAATCCTTGGCACCGGTAAAATTGCTATCTCTCCCCATCATACTCTCCCAGATGTTTTGCATGTTGACTCCCTTGATTATAACTTTCTATCCATATCCCAACTATGTCATAAAGGTTATAATTGTATTTTCACTAATGAGGGTGTGAATGTATTGAGAAGAAGCAATGACTCAATCGCCTTTAAGGGCATGCTCAAGGGAAAGCTTTACCTTGTGGATTTTACCACGGATAAAGCTCAACTTGACACGTGCTTAATGGAAAAGACTAACATGGGATGGCTTTGGCATAGAAGGCTAGCCCATGTTGGGATGAGGAACTTGCAAAAACTTCTCAAGAGAGAACACATTCGAGGCTTGAAAAATGTTGTTTTTGATAAGGACAGGACATGTAGTGCTTGTCAAGCCGGAAAGCAAGTTGGAGCTCAACGTCCATCCAAAAAAGTCATGACGACCACAAGACCCTTGGAGCTACTTCACATGGACCTTTCCGGCCCAATCGCCTACATAAGCATCGGTGGTAACAAATATGGTCTTGTTGTTGTAGATGATTATTCTCGTTTCACTTGCGTGTTCTTTTTGCATGACAAAGGAGAAACTCAAGGTGTGCTCAAGAAATTCTTGAGAAGAGCTCAAAACGAGTTCTCCTTAAGAATTAAGAACGTAAGGAGCGATAACGGCACCGAGTTTAAGAACACTCAAGTGGAAGAATACTTGGATGAAGAAGGAATCAAACATGAGTTTTCAGCCCCTTACTCCCCTCAGCAAAATGGTGTTGCTGAGAGGAAGAATAGAATTCTCATTGAAAGGGCAAGAACCATGCTTGATGTGTACAAGACGTCGGATCGGTTTTGGGCGGAAGCGGTTAACACCGCTTACCATGCCATAAACCGGTTGTATCTTCATCGACTTTTGAAGAAGACGTCTTACGAACTTCTAACCGGTAACAAACCAAACATCTCGTATTTTCGTGTCTTTGCGAGCAAGTGTTATATTCTCAACAAGAAGCCTAGGACTTCCAAGTTTGCTTCAAAGTCTGATGAAGGTTTCTTGCTTGGTTATGACTCAAACACCTAAGCCTATCGTGTTTTTAACAAACTTCCGGAATTGTTGAAATAGCGAGAGACGTGGTGTTTGATGATACTAATGACTCCCAAGTGGAGCAAATTGATCAAAGTGTGATAGATAAAGAAGAGGCTCCACAAGAAGCACTTAAAAGGATGGCACTTGGAGAAATTTTTCCTCAAGACTCAAATGATCATCCAACAAACAAAAATATGTCTCCCTTCCATGATCAAGCTCAAGATGAGCAAGGCCAACCTCAACAAGATCAAAACGATCAAGGTCAAGATAGAGGATTGGATCAAGGGGGAGATGAATAAAAGAGTGACAATGAAGATGAAGATCAAAGAGTTCAACCACCTCATCCAAGAGTGCACCAAAGTGTTCAACGGGATCATCCCGTCGACAACATACTAGGAGATATCTCCAAAGGAGTGACCATTCGCTCTAGAATGACTAATTTTTGTAAACATTACTCTTTTGTTTTTCTATTTGGAGCCCTACAAGGTAGAAGAAGCACTACAAGATCCAGATTGGGTGGTGGTCATGCAAGAGGAACTCAATAATTTTGGAAGAAATCAAGTGTGGGAACTTGTAAAGCGACCTAACGCAAATGTTGTGGGAACCAAGTGGGTATTCTGCAACAAGCAAGACGAGTATGGGGTTGTAACAAGAAACAAGGCAAGACTTGTTGCAAAGGGATATTCACAAGTAGAAGGTTTGGATTATGATGAAACTTTTGCTCCCGTAGATCGGCTAGAATCAATTCGTATCTTGCTTGCTTTTGCAACTCACCATGATTTCAAGCTATACCAAACGGATGTGAAAAGCGCTTTCCTCAACGGTCCAATCAAGGAGGAAGTGTACGTGGAGCAAACACCTGGATTTGAGGACGATAAGTATCCTAACCATGTATTTAAACTTCAGAAAGCCCTCTATGGCCTCAAACAAGCTCCTAGAGCTTGGTATGAGTGTCTTAGAGATTTTCTTATTAAAAATGGTTTTAGAATAGGAAAAGCGGGCTATACACTCTTCACTAAGCATTTCAATGACGATTTATTTGTGTGCCAAATATATGTCGATGACATTATATTTGGTTCTACTAACAAAGCTTTTTGTTATGAGTTTTCAAAGATAATGACTGAAAGGTTCGAGATGTCAATGATGGGGGAACTGAAGTTCTTCCTAGGATTTCAAGTCAAACAACTCAAGGAAGGAACGTTCATAAGTCAAACCAAGTATACTCAAGACATACTTAAGAGGTTCGACAGCCAAACCCATCAAGACTCCCATGGGAACCAACGGACATATTGACCTTAATGAAGATGGTCCAAGTGTGGACCAAAAGGTATTTCGTTTCATGATAGGCTCTTTACTTTACCTTTGTGCATCTAGGCCCGACATAATTCTTAGTGTGTGTATGTGTGCACGGTTCTCAGCAGCTCCTAAGGGGTGCCACTTGATGGCCGTTAAGCAAATTCTTAGATATTTGGTTCACACTCCTAACCTAGGACTTTGGTATCCCAAGGGATCCAAGTTCAATCTCATTGGATACTCCGTTGCCGATTATGCCAGTTGTAAGGTAGATAGGAAGGGCACGTCAGGGACTTGTCAATTTCTTGGTAGGTCCTTGGTTTCGTGGTCTTCAAAGAAACAAAACTCCATTGCCCTATCCACAGCCGAAGCGGAGTACGTCGCAGCCGGGAGTTGTTGTGCACAACTCCTATGGATGCGACAAACTCTTAGGGACTATGGTTACACTTTGAGCCATATTGCACTCCAATGTGATAATGAGAGTGCCATCAAGATTGCTCACAATCCCGTGGAGCATTCTAGAACCAAACATATTGACATCAGTCACCATTTCCTGAGACATCACGCTATCAAGGTAGATATCATTATCTCTCATGTTAGGAGTGAAAAGCAATTAGCGCACATCTTCACAAAACCCCTTGATGAGAAACACTTTTGTGACCTAAGGAGTGAACTGAATATTCTAGATTCTCAAAATGTTGCTTGAAGTGTGCACATCTGTTTGTTGCTTGTTTATAAACTTCAAAAACCACATGTTTTCATGATACTACCCTAATATCTCTTACTCTATGAAAACTATGTCCAAAAGGATCCTTTGTCAAATATGGTCATTGTTTGTTTGATGTATGCTTACTGACCATGTTTGCCAAAGATATTTGCAAAAACTTGTCCAAAAGGATCATATTCTTGAACTAAAACTCAAATTATATGAATTTCAGCTTGTAGCCGGACTAGTCCGCCTCTGAGGCCGGACAAGTTCGGCCCCAGAGAAGTCCGGCTCTGGTCCGTCAAACGGACTTGTCCAGACACCGAACCCGGACTAGTCCGGCCCCGCCAGACACGTGTCGCCACCGGAGCTCACCTCTGTGGAAGGGATGAGGTCTGGCCCCGCGGGACACATGTCGCCACCGGAGCTCAGTCCTGTGGAAGGAATGAGGTCCGGCCCTGCGGGACACGTGTCGCCACCGGAGCTCACCCCTATGGAAGGGATGAGGTCCGGTCCCGTGGGACACGTGTCACCACCGGAGCTCATCCCTGTGAAAGGGATGAGGTCCGGCTCCGCAGGACACGTGTCGCCACCAGAGCTCACCCCTATGGAAGGGATGAGGTCCGGCCCCGTGGGACACATGTCACCACTGGAGCTCACCCCTATGGAAGGGATGAGGTCCGGCCCCGCAGGACACGTGTCTCCACCGGAGCTCACCCCTGTGGAAGGGATGAGGTTCAGCCCCGCGGGACACGTGTCACCACTGGAGCTCGCCTCTGAGGAGAGGAAAGGCCCCGGCCCGCTAGACACGTGTCGCCATGGGAGCTCGCCTCTGAGTAGAGGAAAGGCCCCGGGCCGCTGGACACGTGTCGCCATGGGAGCTCGCCTCCGAGGAGAGGAAAGGCCCCGGCCCGCTGGACATGTGTCGCCATGGGAGCTCACCTCTGAGGAGAGGGGATGTCCGGTCCCGCCGTATACGTGGCGTCCTCGGAGCTCGCCCCTGAGGAGAGGGGAGGTCCGGCCCCACCGGACACGTTGCGCCCTCGGAGCTCGCCTCTGAGGAGAGGGGAGGTCCGGCCCCACCGGACACATGGCGCCCTCGGAGCTCGCCTCTGTGGAGAGGGGAGGCCCGGCCCCGCTAGACACATGGTGCCTTCGTAGCTCACCCTAGCAGTGGCCACGTGGCAAGGTCGGACTTCACAGCGGACAAGTCCAAACCGGACTAGTCCGCCTGTGGAGGCCGACAAGTCCGGCCCCTAGGGACTTAACCTCCCAGGGGAAGCTAGACTTCTCTCTTCACAGACTAGTCCCATGGCCGAGAAGGCTCGACAATCCCTTCATCGGTGCATTGCCGAAGAAAGGGCAGCAAAGGAGGCCCAAGCGACTAAAGAAGCCGTCCGTCGAGAGGCAAGAACAAAGAAGAAGCATGATCTCGACGACGAGGCACAAATTGCCCAAGCCGTTGAAGAATCCTTGAAGGATCAACTGAGAAAGAAAAGGGACGAACGTGAACCCTAGAGCTCCCAAGCTGCTAGTGCCTCAGAACCCAAGAGAAAGAGGTTGGTCACCTTGGGAGATAAAGAGAAGGAAAAGGAATCTGAGAGTAGGGTTCCTCATGATCCAAAGAAGGGTAAGGCTCCACTTTCTGAGCAGCCCAAGAACAAAAAGGCAATTGCCAAAGCACCGACAAATAGAGCAGGAGGGATAAAAATCAGAGAGAAAGGGCAACCGAAGCCCATTGGCCCCTTAAAGATGGCTGCCCCTGCTAGAGACCCAAACCGGCAGCCCAACAATCCCGCATTTGTATTCAAAGGAAAGGGGGCTGAAAGGCGATAAGGATGAGGATGGATAAAGTCTATGACTATGAGAAGCACACAGCCGACCCTAGGTTTCTATGTGACTCTCACTACGATTACTACCGCTTGGTGTACCTAAAAATGAAGACTTCAGTCACTCAAGCTCAATGAGTAGATTGGGACTACATGGCCAAAAGGGAGCACAAAGCTTTTGATGCAGTGATTGAAGCCGCGGAGCACCATGGAATAAAGGAAATCATGAGCTTCAAGTATGTCTGGAACATTGAGGTAATTGTGCAGTTCTACACCACTTTGATCGAAAAATCACCTGGATGACTCATGGAGAGCAGTACTCAGTCACCTATGAGAGGTTTTCACAGATACTTGGCCTCGAGGAGCACTTGGATCATGAGATAATCATTTCCAATCTCAAGGCAGTAGACAGGGATCAGCTTGACTATATGTATCCTAGTCATGTTCTCTATGAGGCCGGGCTTGCTAGGAACATCAAGCTGTTCTATAGCATCCTCAACCGGATTCTGAGGAGGACCATTGCCCCCAAGGATGGAGATGCAGGGGTAATTCAAGGAAATTTAAGGCATCTCCTCCTCTTGATAGATGGTGAAGAGAAGTTCAACCTTGTTGACCATATTCATGATGACATCTTCAACATCTCTCACACTCCCAACCGCTCATGTGGTTATGCACCGTACATCATGTGCCTAATTGAGAAGGTGTCGGGGATAATCTTTGTCAAGGATGTCACTCATCGACCTCTCCGTCCTCAGCTACCCCCCATTCTGCCAGAACCCTCAAGGAGAAAAAAATGCTCAACCTCCGTCCAGCTCAGCAGCCCCTTCTAGCTCAGCGGCTCCCCCATCATCTCCTCCTCCGCAGTCCATGAGTAAATTCTTCAAGTGCTTCAACGCACTTTTCGCCTCCTGTCGGCGTGTGGAGGTCTGGACTCGACGCATGGAGAGGCGTCAAGAGAAGTACCTCAAGGCTATGTGTGACAAGCTTGAGGTACCCATGTCTCCCCCTGAGGAAAGTGATGGGGAACTCACTCCATCTCCAGAGTTCACCGCTGATGAGCTCGCCCAGTTCAGGGAAGGTGGAAGCTCTTCCAAGGCCATGCCTCCATCCACCACCGCTGACGAAGAAGAAGAGGATACGGAGGCTATGGAGAGCGATGAAAATGGTGATGAAGAAGAAGACGAAGGAGATGACGAGTAGACTTAGGCGTATCTTTCTCCCTCCTTTCCTTTTTGGTGCCTTGATGCCAAAGGGGGAGAAATGTGAAAAGGATGTCCTACTTTTTATCATCTTCTAGTCTCGTAATAGATCTTTTGGATATGACTCTTTTGGACATGGCTATCTATGTTTTATGCATGCCTATCTTTTGTGTAACACTACGTGTTGGATTTTATGGCTGTTTTATGATTATTGTCTTATCACATTTTTAATTTTTAGCACAACATGTAGGCACCCCACCATAACATGTGAATGTATGCCAACTCCCCTCTTTTACTCTTGCATACATTCAGGGGGAGTTTTGCATACGTACACTTGTTATAAAAATAAAATTGTTACCTCTTATGTTGAAACTTAATGTGTTGTCATCAATCACCAAAAAGGGGGAGATTGTAAGTGCATCTAGGCATCCCCGTGGGTTTTGGATGATTGATGATGACAAATTAAGAGATTAATGAGTTGAGATGATCACAAGCACAGGACATTTCCAAGGAGGGCACCTAAACTCTCAAAAAAGGAAAAAGATGAAGAACGGCGTCGAAGACTCGAAGAGTAGAAATTAGGGTTTCACTTGAGTCTATAGTAGGTTAGTCGTGTAAAAGAAAGAGTGTGTGTGTCAAGTGCATTGAGATCATTGAAGAGAGCTCAAAGCGTTAGAAGTGTCAAATCCTTAGTGGGGAGAGGTAGAGAGGTAAAGTTGGGCAGGTCGGACTTGTCTGGGGGAAGAGACCGGACTAGTCCGGAAGTCCCACGGCTTAGTCCGTTTTAGGGCAGACTAAGAGTTCCTGACTGAGATCGGACCTGTCCGTTTTGGACGGACTAGTCCGTTTCTCTCTAGGTGAGAGTGTTTTTGAGGCTAAGTCCTGGTAGACCGGACTTATCCGCCTGAGTGGCCGGACTAGTCCGGGCTAGCCAGACTTGTCCGTTTTCACACGGACTAAGAGTTCCTGTGTGAGTTCGAGCTAGTCCGTTCTAAGGCGGACTAGTCCATATGGGTGTGAGATGAGAGCTCCCACGGATAAGTCTTTGTGGACCGTACTTGTCCACCTTAGTGGCCGGACGAGTGCGAGTCCTCCAGACTTGTCCGTTCTCACCTGGACAAATAGTTCCTGTGTGAGATCGGACTAGTCCGGCGTGAGGCGGACTTTCGGTAGGTGGCAATGGTTGGCTTCGGGACTTCTATAAAAGGAGATGCCCCGACGTCATTTAAAGACATCTGGAACCCTAGCGCCGCCACAGCGATCCAAGAGCCCCCCTAAGCCTTCTCTCTTGCCTACTCACCCTCTAGAGCCAATTCTTAAGTGAATTTGGGTGTGTGAGAAGAGGAGAAGGAAGAACTTCGCATTTAGGCTCTTGGAGTGATCTCGTGCACTTGGTGTGATCTGTGGCTTGTGAGATCTGTGAAGTTTGTGGAAGTGATCAAGTGGGAGCCTCGGATTGTGAGCAGCCCCAAAACTTTGTAAGTTCACCCTTGAGATAGTGAAGAACTGGTTGGCCTTAGTGGCGACTTGGTGAGGAAAGGGTTGTTAGACCCCGGTCTTTTGTGGACTCCTCAACGGGGACATAGATTCCTGAGTGGAATCGAACCTCGGGAAAAAATCCTTAGTGTCTCTCTTGCATGTACATTTCTTTGAAGATCAAGATTGCTTAGGGTTTGTTTTAATTATTTCGCTATACATCGTCACACTCTTGCAATTCATTTCAATATTCTGTTACACTTGTCGTATTGAAGTGCTAGTTGTCTCATCCACATTTTGTTAAACTAAAATTTGGAAGAAAAACCCTTAAAAATCAAGTTCTAGATCTTTCCAGAAGGTTGATCGGACTAGTCCACCCCTGAGCCAGACTAGTCCGGCTCCTGAGTTCTAATCTTGTTTAATTAAGTCATTTCAGTTATTTTAGCCTATTCACCCCCCCCCCTCTAGGCAATTTCAATAGCAAACCAACTCCAAAGTTTCTGATTTTGGGCATGGCTGCTAATTCAAATGTGGAGAACACATTTCTGGACCCAAATTTGCAAATTTAGGAAATTGGAATTTGAAACTGAATTTGAAATTCATATTAGAGGGATTCCTCTTTTAATCCCAAACAAATACTAAAACCCCTCCAAATGAGCTGAAATTTGGAAGGTTGAATATTTGAAATATTCAGACCTAAGTTATGAATTTAGATCTCCATGTTTGGAAGTTTTTGGAAAGTCTAAATCCTCACTTTGAACTTACACCGTTATAATTCAATGTTTTAATTTCCCCTCATTTTTCCTAGGTGTACATGAGCTGAATTTTTCTTGCTACCACTTTTGGGGATTTTGCAACTGCGCCTCTGTTTCTTTTCTTTCTCTGACTGGCAGGCCCCACCTGTCAGCCCCCCACACAAAATGAATCGTTGTCTTCTTCCTTTTCTCCCCACGGCCCCCTCTCTCCCTCTCCTTTCTTTGTTCGGTCGCCGACCGGGAGCAACCGCCCCCCTTTCTTTTTCAGTGCCGCGGGCTTCGGGATTCTCCCTATCCCACCCCCTCGCTGCCCTAGAAAACCCGCACGAAAACCATACGCCCTCCATGCTCCCTCTCCCCGCCGCGGACGGAGCCGAGCGGGCCTCCCGCCTACCCCTCGGTGAGAGCCCCGCGCCGCCGTTACCCCCCCCCCCCCCCCCGCCCCCCCCCCCCCCCCCGTCTTCTCCCCCTTCTCCACTTGCTAACCGCCGAGCGCCTTCACAGGGACACCGGCGACCCCCTCCCAGCCTTCTCCGAAATGGAACGGCGCAAAACCCTGACCTTTTCCAACTCCAGTGAGCTCCCCATCTACCCCCTCGCCCCTCCGATCCTATCGGCTTAACCTCGATCCAGCCTCACCAACGGCGTCGTTGGGCCTCAGGACAATAAAGGAAACATGAAGAAGCTGTCCCCGACAACGGACCCGTCTGCGCCGAGGAATTCACCGCCGCCTCTCACCGCGGGGCTGCACCGACGTCACCCAGGCCCAAAACCCCCCTCTGGTGAGTTTCCCTAGCCCTCCTCCCTCGTTCCATACAGCGAGCTAGGGTTAGGACGTGATTTAAGTGTAGAATCGGTGAGCTCCGGTTGCACCATGGCGTGTCGTCGGAGAAACGGGCTGCTAGCGGCCAGGTTCGGCCGGGGAAAACCCCCACTGTCCGATCGGGAGCCGACGGCCCTGAATAAGACGTAGCGTACCGGTTCGGGATTTTAAATCCCGACCGTTGCCGCTCGATCCGGTGGCCCAAGTTAAACCGCTCTTTTCCCGCGACTTGTTTTGCACTAGGCCCCCTGGATCTTTCGGGTTAGAGCAGGCAGGCCCCCAGCTTTTGCAGAAAAGACCCCGGACTAGTAGGAAATTGATGTTTCACTGGAAATTTGCTCCCTAGACCCCTGTAACCTCTTGATTTTGCTCAAAACACCCTAGAAACCCTCTATTTTAGCACTTTTACCCCTGGAACCCACTGATTTCATGTTTTAACCTCTGGAATCTTCTAAAATTAACATGTATGTCCCTGAAATTGCCATTTTGGACCCTGTAATCTTCTGTTTTAGCCCTGGGACCCCTGTACTATGCTGTAATTAATAGTATGCCCCTAGGATGTTCTGTAAATTCATAGAAATACCCCTGAACCTTGTTGAAATCATACAAACACCTTGTAAATCCTGAAATAACATTTTAACCCCCCAAAACATGCTGAACTCTAGCATATAATACATTAGCTAGCCCTGTAAAGTACCCAAAATGCCCCTGTTGGAGCTGAACATGCAATTGGGCCCTATTTAAATGCTGAAATTACCATTATGCCCCTGTCTCCTAGCTGTATAGGATAAATACATCTTTGTGCAGCTGCTAAATTGACAGAAATACCCCCATAGGTTCTGAATTTACAATCATTTAAATAGTTAGTTGCTGATTTGACATAACCACCCCTAAAAACATGTTAACGGGTTACTTAGGCCTTAATAACAGTTAGTGGTAAAAGACCCTCACATGAACATATGCATGGTGATACATAAATTACGATTTCTTATTGTGCATAATAATTTATATGTTAAGATGTTGGATACCTTTTCTTAGTTGTTTCCTCGTTATTTTCATTTCACCTACGTTGACGTTGGGATCAGATCAGCCCCCGAGCCGACGAGCGACCTGCAAGCCCAATACTTCAACGACCCCGAGCCGCAGCACTTCTCGAGAGGCAAGTGCCCTTGACCACATTTCTCACTTTTTAGGATTTATAGTTAGAATGCATGCATAGGTCTCAAATTGAATCCCATGTGTTGATTTGTTTACTAGAATTTCCCTGACATACCTTGTAGTCGGGTTGGGTAGTTAGGGTTTACATTTTATGTCGTTATTTTCTGCTTAGCCCTGCTTAGATATTGGGATGGGAGTTATTTCATCTAAACTTCAATAATCATGATGGTTGTGATGATGTGGTGATACATATATGGTGCATGAGGAGGGTAGTATAGGGATCTAGCAGGCTGGTTGGTACACGGTGGATGCCGAGTGCACGAGACTCGGATTTGCGGTTAGTAGCCTGCGTAGATCCTAAGGACCGGTTCGTGAGACCCGTCAACTAGCTTATACAGTGGCGCCACAAGAACTTGTATGGGACAGTGTGGCCAATTAAGTTGTTCCTGTCTTTCCTTGTGTACACCATAGAGATGTGTGAGTGGCGCAAGAGGGGGCTTCTGTGACAGAGGTTTCAGAGTGCCGCAGCGGTGAAACCTTAGCGGGTGTGCATAGGTTGGGTAGTGCAATGTAAAGGCCCTGTCGTGTACTCCTGGTCACACACCATAGGGAGTGTGAGATGGCGGGAAGGAGTTTCTCTAGTCGCCGACGGGTGATGAAAACACGACTTGTAAGTAAAGGGTACAAACTTTGAAGAGTCAAAACTATCTAGAAAGCCGTGCTCACGGTCAAGAGCGGGCTGGTAACTCTCTCACAAATTAGCGTGGGTCGGGTTGGTTTGGATTTGGGATGGTGGTTTGGGATGAGGTTACAGTTGTAGTGGAGATACTTGGAGACATGGTTGGGTTGGACGAGAATTTCACTTAATAAATAGGTTGCTTAATAAAACTAAGTAATAGGTTGTGTAGTGCGAGAGCCGTGTCTAGCCTTTCTTGAAAACTTGCCTCATCATGTATAAACTTTCCCACATTTGCTAAGTACTCTATGTACCCAGGCGTTTGCCTCTCTTTTCTTTTTCATGCTGCTCAGGACACGTGGAGGTTGCCGAGGATGACGTGGACGACAGCTTCAACCCCGGCACGTAGTACTAGGCTGGCGTACCGCCGCACGGCAGCTGTGGAGCCCTACTTACTTTTCGCTGTCATGATGTACTCTCTTTTTTAGCCCGTGAGGCATTTATGTACTCGGATGATGTAATCGCCGCACTTCAGTCATACTCAATTCGATGGAATTGTTTGATCTTAAAGGGGATCTTCTATAATTTCGCACATAAGGGGTTATTTCTTGGTTTCGTCCAGTCATTAATAACATTGACTCTTCCATTGACTTATATATGTATCGAATGCTCATACGGGAAAGTGAACTCCTGGGTCTGGAACTTGGGGGGTTACTCCGAGAAAAAATCCTTTCTTTCTCGTCCACTCTAGGGGATGCGGACACACCTGCGTGGATTACAGGTGGATACCCTTTAGCTTTACAGTGACAAGTCATTTTCTCATTACTTTGGCTCTTTCATTTTCCATTTTTATAGGCATTACGATCGTTGGATTTCAAAGACATGGGCTTCAATTTTTTAGCTTCTCCTCAGTCAAGGGTCTTCTCGCGCAAAGAAGATCAAAAAAATAACAACAGATTTTGTATGAGAGAGGACTCTCTCTGTCTCTATGAGGTTAGGAACAAGTTCCCACTTGAGATGGCTGAGATCCATGCACCAGTCATTGCTGCGGACATCAATGATGATGGGAAAATCGAGATGGTTACTGCTGATGCCCATGGAAATGTAGCAGCATGGACTGCAGAGGGAGAAGAAATCTGGGAAGTGCATCTGAAGAGTCTTATTCCGACGAATCCCAACTACGGATATATAAGAACCGAAACTGCTCAGAGCATTCCATCTGGGGCTTAATTAATTAATGATACATTTGCTCTATATTATCTCGTGTGTGATGTGAATCGATCCTGGCACACGCGGGAGTACGCTTGGTGTCTGTTGCAGGTACCGGGTGTGACAGAGTGGTATCAGAGCCAAGGTTGTCCCTAGGGCGCGAGCCTAGTTAGGAACGAACACGAATTAGACTTATTTTCAACTTAAAAACTACTTGCAAAAAAATTGCGTCAGTTTCTATTTTCACACGACTTACCCCTTTTCTCCCAAGCTCGTCTTGTTCAACTCATCCATCTTCCTCACTCTTACCTCCTTCAAACCTAGTAGGGTCCGTTAAGACGGACAACCCGAAACTCTCTAGGGTTAGGAGTTACGCGGTCATGGTAAGGAGACGTATAGTTTCGTATAGCTAGGAATCATACGGGGTAGATGGTTGATTGTTGCATAATTTTTTATTGAGTGATGCATGCATGTTTACGGTTCTCTTATATATATTTACGAGCCTAATAGTAAATTTTTCTTTAGATTTTTCAATTCTAAGACTTTGTTGCTATCTGTAACAAATGGCACGTAGGGGACGAGGACGAGGTCGAGGGCGTGGAGTGCCTGAGGCCGATGGGCCCCAGGAGTTCCGGTTTCCAGACCGGAACGGGTGAGTGGCTCGATGAGGAGCTGCTTACCTGACGGTGCAGGATATGCTGGCCTCTCAAAACCAGCTCCTGCAGGGCCTAGCAGCAATTATGGCCCACAACCACCAAGCCCCCCCCCCCCCCCGCTTCCACCACCGCCGGCTCCTGGACCTCGGTCCAAGCTGAGAGACTTCCAGAGTACTCAGCCCCCGGTCTTCTCGAGCCCGGTGGAGCCGATGGACGCGGACAATTGGCTAAAGATGATCGACAGCAAGTTGCGGTTGATCCAGTGTGTGGGAGGAGAGCGCGTCTTGCTAGCAGCTCACCAGCTAGCAGGACCCGCGGCAGACTGGTGGACAGCTTACACCGCTGCTCACGCTGACCCTGAGGCTATCACTTGGGAGGAGTTCCAGCTCAGCTCCCGCAACCACTTCGTGCTAGCCGGTGAAATCAAGATGAAGCGGCAGGAGTTCCTCAGTCTGAGACAGGGTGGCTCGATGGTGCGTGAGTACCTGACACGCTTCACTCAGCTGTCACGCTACGCGCCGGAGGACGTCAGGACTGATGACATGAAATAGGACTGCTTTATTTGGGGTCTTGATGAGGAGCTGAAGAGTGCCTTGTCGTCCAGCTACTACGACAGCTTCCAGAAGATGGTGGACAAGGCCTTCATAATGGAGAGACAGATGCCAGAGCTTGAGGCACACAGGAAGTGCAAGATGGGATGGCAGGGACAATCTTCGGGCAGCAGCGGCCGTACTCGCTTTGCACCACCTCCAGCTACGCGGACAGGCCGATACGTGTGACTGAGTCCGCCTCAGAGGTACCCTTCACCAGCTTACAGTCAGCCACTTCCACAGCCACAACCACAGTGCCAACAGATCCAGCAGCTACAGCAGCGACCAACTTTCCCACCCCGCACCGCAGCACCTACTCAGCAGGGACAGGTTGGCAGAGCTCTTGGCTCATGCTACGTGTGTGGCGAGATGGGCCACCTTGCCAGCAGATGCCAGAAGAAGAGACCACCCCAGCAGAAGCAGCAAAGCCTCCAGCGTGGTCGAGTGAACCACGTAGTTGTGGAGGAGGCTCAGTTGGCTCTGGACGTGGTACCTGGTACGTCTACAGTTGACTTGCACCCTGCTACTATTTTATTTGATTCAGGTGCTACTCACTCTTTTATTGCCAAGAACTTTATAAAGAAATATGATATGAGGGCAATAGCTATGTCCGGGTATGCTAGTGGTCACTTCTCCTGGAGGTGAGATCAAGACAAGTAAGGTGTGCCCAAATGTGAGAATCAAGATCTTGGGAATGGAATTCAAGGCAAATCTCATAGTACTGGAGTCATAAAGCCTGGACGTGATCTTGGGGATGGATTGGTTGGCTAAGTACGGAGGTGTGATCCTTTGTGCCACCAGAACTGTCAGGTTGTCTCACCCCGACAGTGTTGTGGTGGAGTACACCTCTCTTCAGTCGCCAGCCAAGAAGATCCACCTTAACCAGCTCGACACTACGGAGGGGATTCGCGTGGTTGGCGAATTCCCGGACGTGTTTCCAGAGGAGCTACCGGGTATGCCTCCAGACCACGATATTGAATTTGCTATAGAACTAGTGCCTGACACGACCCATATATATAAAAGGCCGTATAGGATGGATGCCAAGCAATTAGCGGAGCTCAAGGATCATCTCCGAGAGCTCCTAGACAAGGTCTATATCCGTCCTAGCTCCTCTCCTTGGGGAGCCCCGGTCATATTTGTGCCAAAGAAAGATGGGACCTAGAGGTTGTGTGTAGACTACCGAGCCCTTAATGCTGTCACAATCAAGAACAAGTATCCTCTGCCATGCATCAAGGATCTGTTCGATCAACTTAGAGGGGCGTGTGTGTTATCAAAGATTGACCTTCGATCGGGCTATCACTAATTGAAGATCCGAGCTTCGGACATTCCAAAGATAGCCTTTGTCACCCGATATGATCTCTACTAGTGCACGGTCATGTCCTTTGGGTTGACCAATGCTCTAGCTTACTTCATGTACCTTATGAACAAGGTGTTTATGGAGTACTTGGATAGTTTCGTTGTGGTCCTCATTGATGATTGTATTCTCCAAGAATGAAGAGGAGCATGCAAAACACTTGAGCTTGGTGTTGCAAAAACTTCGAGAACACTAGCTATATGCCAAGCTCAGCAAGTGCGCATTCTGGTTGAGGGAGGTGTTCTTCTTGGAACACGTGATCTCCAAGGGTGGCATATCTGTGGATCCCAGCAAGGTGGCGGATGTGATGAAGTGGAAGGTGCCAGAGAACGTGAGTGAGATCAAGAGCTTCTTGGGAATGGCAGGCTACTATCGGCGATTCATTGAAGTATTCTCGAAGATCTCAAAGCCACTCACCAAGTTGCTAAAGAAGCGGACACCTTTTAGGTGGACGCCCGAGTGCCAAGCAATCTTTCAAGAGTTGAAGAAGAGGTTGACGATGGCACCCGTGCTAGTAATGCCCGACATGCAGAAGGAGTTCACCGTGTATTGTGATACCTCTGGGCAGGGTCTAGGATGCGTGTTCGTGCAAGAGGGACGTCGCGTAACCTATGCCTCTAGGCAGCTTTGAAAGCACGAGAGGAACTACCCGACACATGACTTGGAGTTGGCCGCCGTGGTTCACGCTTTGAAGCTGTGGAGACACTACCTCATGGGAAAGAGGACAGAGATCTACACAGATCACAAAAGCCTCAAGTACATCTTCACACAGCTAGATCTCAACCTCAGACAGTGCAGGTGGCTAGAGCTCATCAACGACTTTGATGTGGGCATCAACTACCACCCTCGGAAGGCAAATGTTGTTGCCAATGCTCTGAGCCGGAAAGCGCATTGCAATGCTTTGATGATGTCGCCCCAGCTGTGTGAGGAGTTTGCAAAACTCAACCTCAGCCTGGTGACAAGCGCGGAAGCAGTGGTAATGGAGGTGGATTCTACCCTGGAGCGTGACATTCGAGAAGGCCAGAAGAAGGATGAAAGGATTCTAGAAATCAAGCAATTGATGGAGAAGGGCAAGGCTCCGGACTATGGGGTGGATGAGCAAGGAACGTTGTGGCTTGACAAGAGGATCTCTGTGCCTGACATTCAGGCCATTCGCCAGATGATCTTGAAAGAAGAACATGACTCAGTACCAAAATGTATCAAGATCTGAAAGACCGCTACTAGTGGCATAACATGAAGTGTGATGTAGCAGAGTACGTGGCCCTGTGTGACACGTGCCAGCTTGTCAAGGCGGAGCATCAAAGGCCTGTCGGGCTGCTTCAGCCACTCAAGATACCGGAGTGGAAATGGGAGGAAATCAACATGGATTTCATTGTGGCATTGCCTAGGACCCAGACAGGTTACGACTCCGTATGGGTGATTGTGGACCGTCTGACCAAGGTGGCTCACTTCATCCCTGTGAAGGAGAAATACAAGGGGGCGAAATTGGCTGAGTTGTATATGTCCCAGATTGTGTGCTACCATGGAGTTCCTAAGAAGATCGTTTCAGATTGTGGCACACAATTCACTTGTAGGTTCTGGCAACATTGAAAAAATCTTTGGGCACACAACTGAATTTAGCTCGGCAAATCATCCCCAGACGGATGGACAAACTAAAAGAACCAACCAAATTCTGGAGGATATGTTGAGAGCTTGTGCCCTGAAAAACAACCAAAGTTGGGACAAGTACCTACCCTACGCAGAGTTCTCCTACAACAACAGCTACTAGGCAAGCTTGAAGATGTCACCCTTCGAGGCTTTGTATGGTAGGAAGTGTAGGACCCCCTCTGTTCTGGGATGAGGTAGGTGAAGGACAAGTCTTTGGCCCTGAAGTGCTCAGAATTGCCGAAGAAAAAGTGTGTGAGATCCGCAGGAACCTGAAGACTGCACAATCTAGGCAAAAAAGTTATGCGGACACACGCCGACGAGAGTTGACCTTTCAGGTGGGAGACTACATGTACCTCAAGGTGTCGCCTATCCGAGGTCTCCGTCATTTCAAAGTGAAGGGAAAACTAGCACCCCAGTACATAGGACCCTTCAGGGTGGTGAGTAAAAGAGGAGAGGTTACTTACCAACTTGAGTTGCCTCCTCGCCTATCAGACGTGCACGACGTGTTCCACGTCTCACAGTTGAAAAAGTGCCTGAGAGCACCAGAGGAGCAGCTAACCCTGGATGATATCAATATGCAAGAAGATCTCTCCTACGCTTAATATCCCATCAAAGTTCTCGAGAGGTCAGAAAGAATTACCAGGTACAAGAAGATCCCGATGTGCAAGGTACGATGGAAGCACCACTCCGAGAGAGAAGCTATGTGGGAGCGAGAAGAAGATCTCAAAGCAAGCTATCCGCATCTCTTCAAGTAAGTCACTTCAAATCTCAGCTCGAGATTTCTTTTGAGGGGGGAGTGTTGTAACATCCTAGACTTAAAAGGTAGGGGAAATTAAATTTTTTCAAGCAAACCAGAACCAGCTGTTTAAATTCAAGATTTAAAAGAAAAATGAAACAAAAGGACAAATGGAAACAAAAAGGAAATAGAAGAAAAACAGATTTGGGTCGCAGCCCACCCCTCTCTCCCCGCTGCCCACCTCACCTTCTCTCCTAGCCGGCCCAGCCCAACCGCGCCTCTGTTTCTTTTCTTTCTCTAACCGGCAGGCCCCGCCTGTCAGCCCCCACACAAAATGAACCGTTGTCTACTTCCTTTTCTCCTCGCAGTCCCCTCTCTCCATCTCCTTTCTTTGTTCGGTCGCCGATCGGGAGCAACCCCCCCCCTTTCTTTTTCAGTGCCGCTGGCTTTGAGATTCTCCCTGTCTCGCCCCCTCGCCACCCTACAAAACCCGCTCGAAAACCCTACGCCCTCCCTGCTCCCTCTCCCTGCCGCGGACGGAGCCGAGCGGGCCTCCCGTCTACCCCTTGGTGAAAGAGCCCCGCGCCACCGTTCCCCCCCCACCCGTCTTCTCCCCCTTCTCCACTTGCTAACCGCTGAGCGCCTTCACAGGGACACCGGCGACCCCCTCCCAGCCTTCTCCAACGTGGAACGGCGCAAAACTCCGACCATTTCCAACTCCGGTGAGCTCCCCATCTACCCCCCCCCCCCCCCCCCCGCCCCTCCGATCCTCTCGGCTTCACCCTGATCTAGCCTCACCGACGGCGTCGTTGGGCCTCAGGACACGTCGAGGACAAAGGAAACGTGAAGAAGCCGTCCCCGACGCCGGACTCGTCAGCGCCGAGGACTTCACCGCCGCCTCTCACCGCAGGGCTGCACCGACGTCACCCAGGCCCAAAAACCCCCTGTGGTGAGTTTCCCTAGCCCTCCTCCCTCGTTCCATACAGCCAGCTAGGGTTAGGACACGATATAGGTGTAGAATCGGCGAGCTCCGGTTGTGCCCATGGTGCACCGCCGAAGAAACAGGCTGACGGCGGCCAGGTTCGGCCAGGGAAAACCACCACCGTCCGATCGGGAGCTGACGGCCCCGATTAAGACGTAGCGTACCGGTTCGGGATTTTAAATCCTGACCGTTGGCGCTCGATTCGGCGGCCCCGGTTAAATCCTTCTTTTCCCGCGGTTTGTTTTGCACTAGGCCCCCCGAATCTTTCGGGTTAGAGCGAGCAGACCCCCAGCTTTTGCGGAAAAGACCCCAGACTAGTAGGAAATTGATGTTTCACTGGAAATTTGCTCCCTAGACCCATATGACCTCCTGATTTTGCGCAAAACACCCCAAAAACCCTCTGTTTTAGCACTTTTACCCCTGGAACCCACTGATTTCATGTTTTAACCTCTGGAATCTTCTAAAATTAACATGTATGTCCCTGAAATGGCCATTTTGGACCCTGTAACCTTCTGTTTTAGCATTAGGACCCCTGCACTATGCTGTAATTAATAGTATGCCCCTAGGATGTTCTATAAATTCACAGAAATACCCTTGAACCTTGTCGAAATCATACAAAACACCTTGTAAATCCTGAAATAACATTTTAACCCCCCAAAACATGCTGAACTCTAGCATATAAGACATTAGCTAGCCCTGTAAAGTACCCAAAATGCCCCTGTTGGAGCTGAACATGCAATTGGCCCCTATTTAAATGCTGAAATTACCATTATGCCCCTGTATCCTAGCTGTATAGGATAAATACATCTTTGTGCAGCTGCTAAAATGACAGAAATACCCCCATAGGTTGCTGAATTTACAATCACTTAAATATTTAGTTGCTGATTTGACATAACCACCCCTAAAAACATGTTAACGGGTTACTTAGGCCTTAATAACAGTTAGTGGTAAAAGACCCTCACATGAACATATGCATGGTGATACATAAATTATGATTTCTTATTGTGCATAATAATTTATATTTTAATATGTTGGATACTTTTTCTTAGTTGTTTCCTCGTTATTTTCATTTCACCTATGTTGACGTGGATCGGATCAGCCCCCGAGCCGACAAGCGACCTGCAAGCCCAAGACTTCGACGACCCCGAGCCGCAACACTTCTCGAGAGGCAAGTGCCCTTGACCACATTTCTCCCTTTTTAGGATTTATAGTTAGAACGCATGTATAGGTCTCAAATTGAATCTCATGTGTTGATTTGTTTACTAGAATTTCCCTGACATACCTTGTAGCTGGGTTGGGTAGTTAGGGTTTACATTTTATGTCGTTATTTTCTGCTTAGCCCTGCTTAGATGTCGGGATGGGAGTTATTTCATCTAAATTTCAATATCATGATGGTTGTGATGATGTGGTGGTACATATATGGTGTATGAGGAGGTAGTATAGGGATCTAGCAGACTGGTTGGTACATGGTGGGTGTCGAGTGCACAAGACTCGGGTTTGCGGTTAGTAGCCTGCGTAGATCCTACGGACCAGTTCGTGAGACCCGTCAACTAGCTTATACGGTCCCGCCACAAGAACTGTTATGGGACAGTGTGGCCAATTAAGTTGTTCCTATCTTTCCTTGTGTATACCATAGAGATGTGTGAGTGGCGCAAGAGGGGGCTTCTGCGGCAGAGGTTTCAGAGTGCCGCAGCGGTGAAAGCTTAGCGGGTGTGCATGGGTTGGGTAGTGCAATGTAAAGGCCCTGTCGTGTACTCCTGGCCATACACCATAGGAAGTGTGAGATGGCAGGAAGGAGTTTCTCTAGTCGCCGACGGGTGATGAAAACACGACTTGTGGGTAAAGGGTACAAACTCTGCAGAGTCAAAACTGTCTAGACAGTCGTGCTCATGGTCAAGAGCGGGTTGGTAACTCTCTCACGAATTAGCGTGGGTCGGGTTGGTTTGGATTTGGATTGGTGTTTGGGATGAGGTTACAGTTGTAGTGGGGATACTTGGAGACATGGTTAGGTTGCGCGGGAATTTCACTTAATAAATAGGTTGCTTAATAAAACTAAGTAATAGGTTGCATAGTGCGAGAGGCGTGTCTAGCCTTCCTTGAAAACTTGCCGCATCATGCATAAACTTTCCCACACTTGCTGAGTACTCTATGTACTCAGGCGTTTGCCTCTCTTTTCTTTTTCATGCTGCTCTGGACACGTGGAGGCTGCTGAGGATGACGTGGATGACGGCTTCGACCTCGGCACACAGTACTAGGCTAGCGTACCACCGGATGGCACATATGGAGCCCTACTTAGTTTCCGCTGTCATGATGTACTCTCTTTTTGAGCCCATGAGGCATTTATGTACTCGGATGATGTAATCGTAGCACTTGGCTTAATTAATTAATGATACATTTACTCTATATTATCTCGTGTGTGATGTGAATCGATCCTGGCACACGCGGGAGTACGCTTGGTGTCTGTTGCAGGTACCGGATGTGACATAGGACAAGAAAGCTAGTATAGAGATTATTACATAACTATGCATGTTGTCACCTTCTTTTGTGCAATAGAAGGCCATACCTGATGCATCCATTCGGGGTCTATTTGCACCACAGGCCTTATCTAACGTAAGCTCTGCAACATTGTCTCGAAATGTGAACCGTCTTGCTTTAGCCAAAGTATATAAGAAAACATTAACAACACTACTAGAAATTACAAGTCCTTGTACTGTTTATATGAAAGCTTTCCTACCGTGCAAGGTCCTTCACGGTAGTATTTGCACTGCAGAAGGCAAGTTGAGGAACACGCATATAACAAATTTCTCACGTTGCATCCA
The DNA here is from genome assembly GCA_030760725.1 of Neostapfia colusana. Lineage (NCBI taxonomy): Eukaryota > Viridiplantae > Streptophyta > Magnoliopsida > Poales > Poaceae > Neostapfia > Neostapfia colusana. The sequence continues at coordinate 52,278,885 of JASWHV010000020.1, forward strand.
TCTCCATCAGACAAGACAGTTAGCTGCTGCCTAATGAGAAGTAGCATTGTGTCAATAGACATAGCAACTACTCCAACATTACCGACTTGGCATCCCATGTATCAGCAACAATGCATACTTCCACATCTCCTCTGTTACTGCGCTAGAATAAACCAAACTGGAAGCAGCAACTTAAACAAACATCTCCACTGACCACACTATCCTCGGACGCTGCCGGCGCCACCCTATTTCTACACCACCACATCATCGGTTTGCACCCGAAATTTCTTAACCGAGACCGTCGAGTGCGCAATGTACAATGGGTCAGAGTCGGCCCAAACAGAACACTCGCAAACGGTGCGCTTATTGATGGTGCAGCGTTCACCACTGGTACTTGGCCTTGACGAGGACCTCCTCGTAGAGCTGCGCGGCGTGGTCCCAGCTCAGGTCCTGTGACATGCCGCGCTCCTGGATGCGCCTCCAGCTCTCCCTGTACTTCCGGTACGTCTCCAGGCAGTACCCGAGCGCTTCGATCAGCTTGTGGGCCTCGGCGCGGTCGAACGTCCACCCAAGCCCGGCGTCGCCGAACGGGTCGAACGGCGTGACAGTGTCCCTGAGCCCGCCGACTGCGTGCACGACGGGGACGGTGCCGTACGCCATCGCGTACAGCTGGTTCAGCCCGCACGGCTCGAACCGGGAGGGCATCACCAGCACGTCGGCGCCCGCGGTGATACGATGCGCCATGGGCACCGAGAACCCGACCCACCCGCGCACCTTGTCGTAGTGCACCCGCTCCAGGTGCTGCAGCATACGTTCCAGGTCGCCGCGCCCGGCGCCCAGCATCACCAGCTGCACGTCCTGCCCCGCCAGCCACGGCATCGCGTCCCCGATGATGTCCACGCCCTTCTGCCCGTCCAGCCGCCCGATGAACCCGAGCAGCGGCACGTCGTCGCGCACCTCCAACCCCAGCTCCCGCTGCAGGGCCGCCTTGCACTGCCGCTTGCCGGCGTCCAGCGTCCTGAGGGAGTAGTTGGTGTAGCCGTCATACTGGAGGTGCACGTCCACCTCGGGGTTCCACTCCTGGTGGTCGATACCGTTCACGATGCCGTTCATCTTCCAGTCGTTGGACCGGACGATGTCATGGAGGCCCCAGCCACCTTCCACCGTCTTGAGCTCCCACAAGTAGCCGCGGCTGACTGTGACGACGCGGTCAGCCATCTTCAGCCCGGCGGCGAAGATGTTGGCGTGCTCGCCACCGACGGGGTCGTACAGCTCGAAGTGCTGGAGGTAGTGTTCAGGCAAGTCCATGTACGGGAATTCAGCTACAGGTCCACGCCCCTACATTCAGGGGGATCATTAGCATCAGGAAGGCTTCAATCTAGTTGAGAGTTGGCCGAAAATCAACAATCGAAAGCTTGAGCATGTGACTATTCAATGTCGTTCCATATGCCATAATTAGTTATCAGCATTTCTCAAACAAGCAGCGACGATGGAGGAACTCACGATCAGGAGGATGAAAATACCTGATGAGCGATGTTATGTATGACCAGAACGGAGCGAGCGTACTGCATCAAGCCATTGTCTCTGTAATAAGCCTTTAGGTAAACAGGCAGGAGTGCTGTGTGCCAATCGTTTGCAATGAACACCAGATTTCCATCCCCGTAGGGCACACCGCCGCACGGAACATGCCATGGAACCTGCAAATATTGGAAGAACAGAACAGATAGTCCACTAGTCTACAGGGAATGATGTTTCCATCTCCAGCATAAAAAGATGCAGGGAAATAGGTAGAAAAGAAAAGTGTTTAGGTGTATAAAACGATAAAATAAACAACAGATCAGAAATTAGTTACATGGGCAAACATCTTGCAAATTAAAAAAGAGTTACATGAGCAAACATGCATCTACAAATGATGTTAAGGATCATGAAAATATCTTGACACTCAGATTATTACCACGTCAGAAATTCATGTACTATGTGACCAAAGTTGTTTTTGGTGTGAACTTGGATCTAGTTATCACTTAGATGGACTATCAATGTCAGAATTTTGCAATATTCAGAAATGTAACACAGTTAGGATAGAGAAAAGAAGAGTACCTCGACAGCAACCTTGCAGAACAAAATCATGCGCTTCAAAATTTCCTGCAAGAAAAGCATCCCAATCAGCAGGTAGCGGCAGATCATCATAGACAGACACACACACACACAGAGGGAGAGAGAGGGGGAAGGGGGTGGAAGGGAGAGAGAGGGGGAAGGGGGTGGGAGAGAGAGAGAGAGAGAGAGAGAGAGAGAGAGAGAGGTTTCACCTGTCTATTGCCCCCATAGATATCATCCTGACGGTGCCGGAAGAGAGGTGCATCAATGAAAACAAAATCAACTCCATCGATATATGCATGGAAATATTTTACTTCCAAGTCCTGTAAGCCAAAGAAAAAAAGATCTGTAACTGAAGCTAAGCTACAGCATTCCCAATTTCCCCTCTCATTGCAAGGTGTGTGCATACCTGCCCTGCAGCTTTGTAGTATTTCCGAATTCCGACATCGTGAGCTTCTGCATAATCCCCATACCTTGGCACCACGACCTAAGATGGAAAAAGAAACCGTGTGTAATGTAGTGTCAATTCAAGTAATAAAATCCTACCAAAAGCAGTTGATTTCTGGAAAACCGACCAATGGTTTCTGAAACAACGGCTTTCTAAACCTAGGTCAACAGTTCTTTAAACTCATTTTTCAACCATTGGTGACAGCATTGCGACAACTTTTTCGTGAACGCTGAATGTTAGCTAGCTAGCAATCTCTAATATTTCGAATATTTTTTTCATCCAACTTGTTCACATCTGAATATATACTTCATATCTGTAAGAAGCTGCAAAACAGGCCACGAACCACGCAAAGGAGAGTGCCAGTGTAGTACCATGACTCGATGTCCTCTTCTCGCCAAAGCCTTGGGCAGAGATCCCACAACATCTCCAAGTCCACCTGCAAACATTTTTTTAACATGAGTAATTCAAGCAAACTGAAATGAACAGCAGCACGGGGGTGAAATCAGAAATAGTAATGCATATGCCTGTTTTGCACCAGGGAGAGCATTCAGCCGCCACCACGATCACGTTCATGACATTCTCACCGGCCAGAGGACCAGAACCATTGTCCTGGTAATTTTCTAAAGAATCTGCACCATCTGCAGCGGCCAAGGCATCATTGTTCCCTTCTGCTGGCTCATCGAAACCGATGTATTTCTTGAAATCCCAAGTGGCCTCTTGCACCGCCGGCGCAGGGGGAGAAAGTGCCTCTGCCTTTGGAACGTCGTTGGCAGCCTCAGCAACACTATTCTCTGCTAGTTCGACATCGCCAGCCGCGTCGAACTTGGGAGCGTGAGGCGGGGAGGCGGAACTTGATGCAGACGACGGCGGTGGCGTTGCTGGTGGTGTTGTTGGGACGAGGGTGTCCGGTTCGATGTCTCCGGGAGGAAGGATCACGTCGGGGCCCGGGGCAGGGAGCTTCACTATGCTCAGCGGCCTTGCGATTACGATGGATTTGTTCTCCCCGACCCCACCCGCCAACGCGCCGTTCTGGCTGGCCAAACGAGTGGCGGTGGCGGCGTCCTCTATCGGCGCCGCGTCGTCCGCCGTTCCGGTGCCGTAACGGCCGGCCGGCTGGACGGGCTCCTTCCGTTTCGCGACCTGCAAACGAACGCGTGAGTTTCAAACAAACACGCGAGCGCAAAGCGAAAAATCTCGTGCACGACGACCGATCTCGAGGCGTGGGCGTCGACCAACTAACCGCCTTGCCAGCGTCGGCCCGGCGCGCGCGGGGCTGCCTCGCGCCTTCGTTGTCCCTGCGCACTGGCGGCGCCGCCGCGTCCTTGCCCCCGTCACCGGCCTCCGCGCGAACCACCGCCGTACCCCAAGGCGTGCGCGGTGGCGCCCAGAACCGGAAGTTCAGCCTCGCGCCGCTGTGAAACGGACAGGAGGAGCCGGCCCTGGTCCGTCGGCGGCCGCCAGGGGAGGCGGATGCGAGAGCGAGGGGGAAGGTGGAGGGAGCGGCCGACGACGACATAATCGCGAGATCGTGGACGATCGAGACGGGGCAACAGGATGATCGATCGCGCAACGCGAGGTCGCTGCCGACGGTGCCGCGCAGCGAGAGGAGAGTAGCAGTGTAGGAGGGTGGCGGTGCGGAGGCGCTGGATGCGGAGCGCTGGCCGTGAGTTTATTGCGTGCCTGACGGATGGGGCCAACAAGACTACAGCGAGGACGCCCGAGGAGACGGTGACGCCGCCGGCACACGAGGGGAGCGACGCCCGCCAACGGCCTCCCGTTGTTTGCACGCGCTTTGCGGCCGCGGCGCGCGAGGGGTACCCGGTAGAAAAGCGGCCGGTTGTGGCAGCCCAGCAAGTGATGGTGGCGCAGGGTGTTGGGCTGCTGACGAGCGGGACCCAGGTACTCATGGTCCCACGCTTCAGTTTTTCCTCTCTGCGGAATTTTTTATATTTTGAACCTTTTAAAACTAATTTTTTAAGAATGTTACATGTGAAACTAAGTTTTCAGTAGCTAGACAATTTTTATCGCGCCAAGCTGTCTGGCGTCACAAGTACAACAGTCACGTGATCGATGACATGTTGGATCCGGGTCCTATGTCAGACGTTGCAAGGTCTAGATTGATCAGACACTTGGGGTGCATCTGGATGCTGCAGCATGTGTTTGGCCATGCCAAAGACTTCGACGTGACATACTATAATGTTACTGGCAAGTGCATCGAAGCATGTCCAGATATGGTCTCCTCTCTTCAAGGCACGGAACCCAATGATGGCGCAACACCTGTCCTCTCTGGTTGAGTGAGTCTGGCTTGAAGCCAAGAGGTATCATATGTAGCCAAGCTTCACAGGCTGTACATCTAACCATATGGCCCTTTACATTCTCCAAAATACAGTAATCTTTTTTTTGTTTCCAACTTATCTCCTTCACTAAGCACGCCACACATCCAAGAGTTCTCAGCTCTCGAGCTCACCGCTTGTAGTCCGAGTTCGGAGCTCTGATATTCTCGAGCTTGCTCGTCCAATCGCATAAGGACGCTAGCCGCGCCAACCAAGCATGTCGTGCAGGTTCGAAATGAGGCACCGTAAGAGTTCTCGAGCACCGCACTGACAGTAGGGCCCAGCTGACAGGGCGGTGCCTCAACCAAAAGTCATCAGGCGAAGCTCGCGCGCGGGGGGTCAACGTGACAGGCCAGAGGTGAGTGGGGTTCGACCCGTTCTGTTCTACGGTGATCGGCGTGGTAGCGTACAAAAAAAGCACGAGCGGGCGTCGTGTCCCTTGCGGTTCCCGTGGGGTGTATTCGTGCGTCATGCGCAGAACATCGAGACACTAGCGCCTTCACTAAACAAAAGAGGTTAACACACACAGTCGACTTCACATACGACGTTTAACCGTCGTATATAAGTTTATATACGACGGTCTAAACAGGATGTCATATATAAGGTTATATACAACGGTACAACCGTTATTTATTAATTGGCTGTCGTAAATAGAGCTTATATACGACAGCCAACCCTAGGCTGTCGTATATATCCGTTATTTACGACAACCCGTGTGGTTGGTTGTCGTATCTAATTACGGCTGTCGTAAATAAGCTTATTTTCGACGGCCACACAACGGTCCATCGTAAATAAGTCTTATATACCCGCGGGCCCGGTCGGCGCGGGCATTCATGCCCGACCCGAGCCCCTGCCGCCGCGCCCGAGCGCCGCCCGCCGCCCGAAGCGCCGCCCCGCCTGCCACCCGAGCCGTCGACGGACCCCGCCGCGTCCCCGGCCGTTGCCGCCCCGCCCTCAACCCAACCGCCGCCGTCGCCCCGGCCTTCCCCGCCTCGGCCGCCACCCGCCTCGCCCTCCACCCCGGCCGCCGCCGCACCGGACGCCGCAGCCCCGGCCGCCACCCGCCCCACCCCGACCTTCCCCGCCTCGGCCGCCACCGCCCCGCCCGCCACCCCGGCCGCCGCCGCACTGGACGCCGCAGCCCCGGCTGCCGCAGCCCCGCCACAGCGCACCCGGTCGCCGCCGCCCCCGCAACGCTGCCCCACGCGCTGCCTAGCCCCACCGCGCTCCCACGTCGTCGCACCGTCTGGCCCTGCGCCCGTCGCGCTGCGCGCCGCCGCGCCGTGCCGGTCCGCCTCCATGCCGTGCGCCGCCCCCCTCGCCGTGTGCCGCTCGTCGTGCCGTCTCCACCGTGAGGTAAGCCGCCTGCCTCACTCCCCACCTCGGCTGGCGACCCCCATGGTCGGCCGCCGACGTCCCCCACGCCGGCCTCCATTACCGGCCATGGAGGCAACCGAGAAAGCTCAGTTTTTTTAATTACCAATTGTTTAGTGGCTAATTGTTTAGATTATTCTTATTTGGGTTTGATTATTTAGTGGCTAGTTGTTTAGGTTTAGATGAATTGATATGCTTAGGTTTAATTATTGCCTAGGTTTATTTGAGTTGCTAGTTAGGTGTAATTTTTTTTAATTGCTTAGAATTGATAAGCTTGTTAACTATGGTAATTATGCTTGTTTAGATGAATTGTTAATTGCTTAGATGATTAATGCATATGAGTTAATAGTTTAATTGATTATTGTTTAATTATTATTTTGATTGTTTGAGTGTTTAAGTACTATATGTATATAAATGGGTTTCGGATAGGTTTGGCCGGAAACAGCCCATTTTGGGTCTGACACGACCCATTTAGTGGTAATTTATGAGTCTACACAAGCACGGGGTGAACAACCTAGGCCGCCTCGCCCTGCCGCCGCGCCTCCCCGCCACCACGCCCCGCCCTACCGCCGTGCCGCCTCTTAGGGCATAACTTAGGACGGCTGACCCACTTCTTTGTCTCTCTCTCGTTCTTTCATTCTCTATCTCGTTCTTTCCTTCTCTCTCTCGTTCTTTCCTCTCTCTCTTTTAAATGACTCAAAAATGAAACATTGACGTAAACCTTTACAATATGCGTCACCCGTTTCGAACCGCCCGTCTCACATGTTTTACACATGTGAGGCGTGTAGGTTCGGAATTATCCCTTTTTAGACAGTCTGGGAGTGACCGAGAGGGCGTGCTTATGATGAGACGCGGGGTCTAGATTTGGACGTAGTTAGGGATGAAAACGGATCGGATATTTTCCGATCCGTCCGCAACCGTTTTCGAAATTATCCGATCCATATCCATTTTGGTCAGATTTTTTTCGGATACGGATATTGTAAATCGGATATGGTTTTCGTCAAAATCCGTCCATTTTGTCGGATATCCATATTGGTGTAAGGGCCTCAGTTTTTGACACTCATTTGCAGTGTTCATCACCACACCACACACCTCATTTGAGGAAGAATGATGAACACAAATAAAGAGCAAGTAACAATTATCAACATGCTCATTAGGGAACAAACTCACACATTGCAAAAGTGGTACTTCCCACATGTGATATAGATGGGCTGGACATATGAAAACTCCTACACTTTGCTAAGGATGTCCATGCCAAGTTCCACCCAAATTCAAAACCTTTTTGAGGTCATTTTGGGTATAGTTAGGAAGAGGGCAGTTTGAAACCATATTCAAATTCAAACTGTTTTCACCCACTGAATTTAAAAGTGGAAGGCATATTCTTGCTCAGCACATTTTTGTGAGCTCACACACCAATTTTCACTCCATTTGGAGTTGATCTTGACATGAGCTAAGGGGGAGAAATTCAAACTTTATTTGAATTTCAAACTGCACTTGTGCTGAAATTCATTCAAACCAAACCTCATTTGAACTTTGATCAATTCAAATGGCTCTTGGGTGAATAATTTGAATTGCCAAGGGTAGAATAGGGTTCACTGTTTACCACAGCTGTTAGGAATAAATTTCAGAGGTTAAAAGAGAAGTGGGACCCACATGTCAGCCTCTGCCTCAAAGCAAACCGACTGAACCACAGTTCAGTCGGTTCCCGGCAGCTGTGCGCGCGCGCCACCGAAGGGGGCAGCCGGCGCCAGCTCCTGCTGCGTGCCCCAAGCCGGAGACCAGCCGGCCGGGCTATTTATTCCCTCCCCGGCGTGCTTCAGTCACCATTTCCTCGAGCTGCCGACGCACACGACTTGTTTTTCCACTGCCATCGCCGCCGCTCGAGTTCCTGCTTGATCAAGCCGATCGCAGCCCCCTCTTTCCATTCCAAGGTCCCAGCAAGGTACTAGCAACCATCCTCCATCCTTCCCATTGATAGAAATCGATTGAAACCGAGTGATATCGGCTGTGCCGAAAGATCAAACTCGGAACTGGAAACCGCCGCACCTCGGGCTCTCGTGGACAGCCCAACCTGGGCGTTGTCACGCCCGAGCCAAGGCACCCTTGGACGCGCAAGTGATCGGTGCTGCTCATCCCCGAGCCACAGCTCGAGTGGTTGCTCACCGGCGGCGAATTTCCACTTTTCCCCTTTCTGTGTGCAGAACGACCCTCGGGTACGATTCTGTTTAATTCGTGCTCTAGAAAGGATTAGAGGGCCTCAGGCCACTCCCACACGAACTAGACACGGTGACGCACAAGTTGCCTTCACAACTCTGGGCCGGAGAACTTCTGTGCCCGGCGTAATTCAAGGTCTACTAATGGCGGAACGCACGGGGGGGTATCGGGCGCACGGTGAGGACCTACTTCGGGCCTTCCCCGAGCTGCCCCGAGTTCATGTCGACCTTCTCTGAGGTCCACTGATGCTCCCCGACCGGTTTCCCAAGTAGCTGAGGCACTAGGAGCATCAGCCGACATGGCCGAAGTCGTTCCGATATGGCGGCTCGTCGCCGACCATGCTCCGGCCGTTGTCATGAGCAGCTGACCCTCGGATCATGTTCCCCAAGTAAAAGTAGGCAGGGGCGGCCAGAATCAAGAAGTTTGGAGCGGTACAGCAGCCAGCGGCGAGCTCTCCGGCGAGGTCCCTCGGCGGCGGAGCGCGGGTGTCGCAAGGTTGAAGAAAGGGGTGGACCCCAGCTGTCAGCGGCCGATATTTTGAATCGGGATCCGGCTGCGGCCGGGATCGGGTGTGCTGGCGCGCAAAAGCCTTGTGGGCCGCGGTGTGCTGTCGCTTCGGCGTGCGACGCGTGTCCCCTGGGCCCACGCGCGAGTTTAAACTTTTCCCCGATTTTCATATTTCCTTCAAACTTCAAATCCTTATAACTTTGGCTAGAAAGCTCCAAATTGAGTGAACCAAATTTTTCTGGATTCAGCTCTCTGAGTACTTTCCAGAAAATCAAGTTTCACTTCATGAAATTCCCTAATTCTCCAGAATTAATTCCTTAATGTTTAAACTGTTAGGAATTTTAACTGGAGAATCCTTTGGAGGAAAATCCTGAAATTTTGCTGAGATGTTCACCAAAATATCCTTGAACTACCATAAAAATTTCAGATCCATTTGAGCTCATTTAGTCCACCTAATGGTGTGATTAGTAAAACTGTTCCAGAGAAAATAGAAAATGTTCAGAAACATTTTCAGGATTTTCTCTGAAATTGTTTAGCTCATATCTTTAGTTAGAGACTTCCAAATTAAGTGAGACCAACTCCATTAGAACCCTCTGAAAATCTAGTTTTCAGAAAGTCATGGTTTGTCTCATGAAAATCCCTAGAACACCCTAAGGGTTCCAATTAAGGTCAAGGACATAATTATTTGTGGAGGGCTCAAATGAGCTTTGCTGCAACTAAAACTTGACCAAGTCTTTGTTTAGGTTGTAACCAAGCCACAGTAAAAGTTTCACAGTCATTAGGTCTGTCTAGCAAAGGTTATAGACTTCACAACTTCAAAGTTAATACAAAGGCATTTAATTAATACATACATTGTTCGTATCATGTAGTCGCTAAGGTCGAGGAGGAACCCGAAGTCCTAGACTTCGTTACTCCGGAGGAACAGCTAGCCTACGACCAAGAGCAGCAAGGCAAGCCCCGGTTTGCATTAACCTTTTTACAAATTTTATTGTTTTGAGCACATACTTGTTTCCCTTTGTTCGTTGCATTAGAGTCTTGATTGGAAACCCAACTGCACAGCCAAGAAAACCATGGGTTGGGTTTAGGATCGAAAACCTCGTTAGCCACTGCATTGCTAGAATAGAGTAGGATTCGGTACAAGTCGAGTAGTTGGAACTACTCGCGAGAATAGGCTAGAGGCACATTGCTCGGGTAGAGATAGCACATGAAACACATGGCAAGAAAATGAGACCGAGCGGAGAGTAAGGGCAGCAGGACTTTGGGGCCTGTGTGCTGTAGCTCCGCTTGTGTCGATTGAGGACCGAGCCGTGTGCGGGCCTGTTGAACAAGCTAGAACAGTACCGAAGACCTACCGGCTATATGGGAACCGGGAAACTGATGTAACTCGGGTAGCTGGGTGTTGAGGCATTGCCCGTCGTTCAGAGGGTAGGTTGAGAGCTCGAGGTGTAAATCAGCTGGCGGCACAGAGATGCGCGTGCAGGGACCTCTTGCTCGGGACGATGGGACCGGTTCAATATTTGGCTAACGGGTGAAAGGTAGTCGCGTACGGCGTCCGTGATGGTTGCTGTAGGCAACATCGAGTACGGGCGTACGTGACGGGTTGTTCGGGTAACCCTGCAGGTGTAAATCGATTATAATCGCCGTCCCTCGCGGTCAGTGAGTACCACTTGTTCACTGTACCGTGACGTAGAAAGAACAGGCTAGTTACATGTTAAAATGTTGCTGATTGAAAGATGGACATTGCTTGTTAATGATATGCTGTAGCTTAGTGCTAACTAAAGTTCTTTTCAACTTTGGGCAAAGTACATGAGAGAAATGCGTTTCTTGTTTGATTGCGGCTCTCTCATGTGCCTTAGCGCATGGTTCTCCACAACCTGCTGCTAAAACTTGAAAGTAAGGTTCCACTAATTAGGCGAGTCCTTGCAAATGATTTTTTTTTTACCTCATGCAACCCATTACCCTCATGTAGAAGTTCCATGTTTAGGTGAGACGGGTCAGACTTGCTGAGCCTTCGTGCTCACTGCTTGTGTTTGAAGCTTTTGCAGGGTTCTATGAGGAAGGGACTCCCGAAGAGGAGACGGAACCCCAGGAGGGGAACCCCGTCGAGTGGGAGTCGTGCACGCCGCAGAGTTAGTGTGCGTGTGTGCTAGCAAGGACACGTTCGAGGGCTGAACGTGCACTTGATGCTTAGTCTACGCCCGCGAGTGTGGACTAAACTTATTTTGATGTAAACATGTTAATAAACTTGTTTATGTAATAAAGCTTCCGCTTCCGCTTTGTACCTTTGACGTGTGTTATACGGTGCTGTGCAACGCAGCACCCCTCAGCGTGATCCTGGCTCGACAGGACCAGTGGGGTCGTGTCAGCGTGGTATCAGAGCTCGCTTGAGGTTTAACACAGTACAAAGGTCTTCTTTTTCAAAAAATCCAGTGAGGAACGAGTTAGTAGCCCGTATAAGGATGTTATTAGTATATAGAAAGTGGCTTATTAACTTATTTGTTATGTCGGAAAATCGTGCATCTCGGGACGTTCATGTCTTGGGGGGTGCACGTAAGCGCTGTCCACCAGTGCGCACAAGCTGAAGGGTGGAGCCCCACGGGTGGCAGGTAACCCGACCCGCTTTGATATCCTCTACGACTCTTCATGTCGTTTGGGGTATTCGAGCAACGTCTGTCCCTGGCGTGCGTGGTGCAACATGGGAGACCCCGTCACGTGGTCTGAAACGTGAACACGTAACTCAGGGCGTGTTTGGCTTGAGAACATCCGGGCGAGTGATGACGGCCGGATGTACCAACTGTATGGATTCCGGGCTCGGTGTGCAGCCGAGTCTGATGATTGGTTGAATTTCTGCAGGTAGCCTTACCACGAAACGGTAGACGTGTAGTATCCGTGTGCGAGTGACGAGTAGTGCCACTGAAGTAACGACGCCGGCTAAGTCCGGTATAGGTTTTTCCTTTGTGAGGACGTAGTACCGACATAATCTGGTGACGCCTCGACGTCACACCCAACAAAAGGAACAACTTCATTTAAAATTTGATGGTTTTGATCCAAAGTAGTAAAACTTGATGTAACTCCTTCCCTTGAACAGGATATTCAAAGTTAACAAGCTTTCAACTTATAGGATGTTAAGGACAGAGCACTCTGTTTCCAGCTAAATTAAGGCTGAAGTTAATCAGAGGTTAGAGGTTGAGTTCTTTCGAGGTTGATGTCGTATGATACATCTCTGGAAAGCTTTGGAGGAGCTTTACAACTTTTCTGTTGAGTTCCAGAGGTGTTTCGTCCCTTAACCACTCGAAAAATGCAGCAGAGTTGAAACTGTCCAGAAAACAGGACGGAGCAAAGACTCTCTGTAAATTAAGCATAACTTCCTGCATAAAAATCCAAAAATAGAAAATGAGGTAGTTCTGGAAAGATTATGAGATGGGTTACAACTTTGTAACAGAAAGTTTTGTCAGATTAGGAACAGAATTAACTGGGATTCTTGGATCAAATCAGTACCTAAGGCAGGGAGGTGCTGTCCAATTGTTTCCAGAAATTCTGTTAACTTTGACATCTCATAACTTTTGAACCAGAGCAGATCTTAGGCCAACCAAATACTTTCTGGAAAGCTATTGAAGTTAACTTTAACTTTGATGTTGAGCTCCAGGACTGGTTTTGCTTTTAACCTGGCCTAAATCAGATTAATATGGAAACTGGTCAGGGCTGTCATGGGAACAGCAGATCAGCAGTCAAATTTGTTTAAAGATTTGAACTATGTTTCCAAGTGTTAAGGGTTCAATGACATATCTTATGTTATAACTCAATGGTCTACTGTTTAAATAAATATTTGACATTTCTCAAATATATTTTTACAGATGGCAGCAGATAAACGGTTGGAGAACGGGTGGGTAGTTTCCCACTGCTCTGACCGTAGCGGCTACCCGGGAGCATTGTGGCTAATGCTCCAATATTTCGGGTACAACCAGATGCCGCAATACTTCGCCAAGGAAGAAGGCGAAGAGGGGAACAAGACGTGGACGATCCATGTCGAGGTTCCTGCAGGGCCTACGCCACCCAGTTGGGTGCCATTCACCGTCACGGTGAGAGGAAGACAACCGGAAGGGATGTGGCAAGTGGCAGCCCGTGACACTATGTCACGTTTCTGCCAACTACACGTGCAGGCTATGGAGGGAACTCCATACGCACTCGTTCCGGTGGAGGGACGAGCTCAGCATGTGTGGGAAGAGAGGTACCGAGAGGCAACAAACCCGGGTTGCCCAAGGTACAACCCCGCGGAGGCAAATCTCAGCCTCCAAATGAGGGCGGGAAACGCTGTGATGGACAGCCAAGCTGTTCATACGGAGCATCTCGCCACCAAGCTCAAGGAGAGCACAAGCCGTGGAGATCATTTTGAGAGTGCTCACAGTGCACTCCGCAATGTGCTCCTTCCGACGATCAAGCGACTGAATGAACAACACAATCAGTTGCGTCGTCTAAAGAAGGCAAAGAAGAAGAGCCGTGTTGACATTGCGGCGTTGCAAGAGCTGGTGCAGACCCTAACCCAGCAGAATGAGAACCTTGCTCAAGAGCGGGACGACGCTATTGAGGAAGGACAAGGCTGGGAAGAGGACTACAACCAGGCTATGGACGAGGTGCATGCATTGCAGGACCTCGTGCCCCCGGTATTGGGCGTACCGGTAGTCTTGGGTCTTCCAGCCATGGGAGAACCTGGAATGGGAGAAGAGGTGGTAGACCCCGAGCCACCAGCAGAGGTACCGGAGGAGGACGACCCACAGGAGGTCGAGTTCTACTCCGAGTAGGGGGTTACGGTTGCCAAGTAGGGCAGCTAGGGTAGCGTAACCCAACTTTTGTAATCGGTGACATGTCGTGTAGACAGTAGCGTATGTATAGGTAGTGACGGCATGAGCACGACTTCTCGGAGGTCCGAGAATAATGTATCTTGTATAAAGTTTATGCTTTATCAATATATGTGAATGTTGTGCAAGTTAGTCATGCGTCGCTTCAATACTTACTGCTGTTTATGGAATTTTGAGTAAGACATGTGCTAATTGCTGCTGTGTTGAATTTCAGAATGACGCGTACTCGTGCCAACCCTGATGTTGGAGGTACTAGCCAAGGGGGAGAGACCTCCCAACCGCCTCCCGAGGACTCCTCGGGACAGCAGCAGCAACAGCAACAGCAAACACCGCCACCGCCACTGCCAACGGTTACATTGGCCGACATTGTCGCGGCAATGGCGGGTTCACATCAGCAGCATACAGAGCTGCTGCAAACGTTAATTGCGAATACATCTCGCCCAGAGAGACGTCAAGATCGTGAGGAGCGCCAACAGAGCTCCTACTCCGACTTCCTGGCGACTCATCCCCCTGTATTCTCAAGGGCGGATGAACCACTTGACGCGGACAACTGGCTCCGCGCCATAGAGATGAAGTTCGGGCTGCTTCAAATCAGCGAGCAGCGCAAGACTCAGTTCGCGGTCCAGCAGCTCCAAGGATCCGCGAGCGCGTGGTGGGCCAACTTTTGTGCTTCACAACCCACCGACCGAGTAATGACCTGGGCGGAGTTTCGGACGGCCTTCCGGGCCTATCATATACCGCCCGGTTTGATGAAGAGGAAGACGCAGGAATTCCTACACCTGCAACAAGGGAGCCGGAACGCGCTGGAGTACTCCAGAGCGTTCAACGATCTCGCACTCTACGCGTCGTATCACGCAGATACGGACGAGAAGCGGCGGGACCACTTTTACCAGGGGCTTAACCCGCTCCTGAAGGACAAGTTGGCGATGTTCAATAGCGGCAGCCTCAACGACATAATTGATGCTGCGATTGTTCAGGAAGACTCCGGCAAGGAGTTGGCGGCGGCAGAGCGAAAGCGAAGCGCGCCGCAGAGCAGCGGAGAAGGAGGCGGTCCTTCTCAGAAGTTTCGGATGGTGAATCGCCCACCATCAGGTCCGCGCTGGCAGCCACCACAGCGGTCGATGCCGTTCCGCGGTCGGCCGTATTCTTCACCGGCATTCCGGCCGGCACTGCCAGCACCACCGCAACAACAGCAGCAGCAGCGGGCGATGCCGCGTGCGTTTGCACCTCCGCAACGCATGCCGGGCTTTCGTCCACCAAGTACTCCACCAGCAGCGGCCACATGTTACAAGTGTGGTCGTCCAGGACACTTCGCGAGCAGTTGCCCGGGGAGGCAAGGCGGCGGAGTGGTACCACAGTTTCCGGGGAGGAATCAACCCCGGAACCCTACTAATGCGCGGCGGGCAAACCCTAGGCCCGGCACTGTCCACCAGCTTGCCATTGAGGACGTGCCGGAGGGCGAGCCAATCCTTGCGGGTATGTTCCAACTCCACCAGCATCCCGCTATAGTACTATTTGATTCAGGCGCCACGCATAATTTTATTAGCCAAGCTTTCATTGCTAAACACAGCTTGCCAATACTACCCACCGATAGCCCATATTTAATTTTTTCACCGGGTGGGAAGATTTCAGCAAGCGTAATGGTCTCCAAAGCACCATTATGCTTAGCGGGTAGAATGTACCCCACGTCTCTCATTATCTTAGAGGGACAGAAGGTCGATGTCATTCTAGGGATGTCGTGGTTAACCCGCCACGGCGCTGTTTTAGACACCGTCCTCCGAGTCGTGCACTTAAACTCAGGAGTGCACGGTTCTCACTCATTATTTCTGGACAGTCCAGAAATAAAACTTCCAAGTGTCTATCAAGCCACAACCATCAGATTGGAAGACATTCCAGTGGTCCGAGAATTCCCTGATGTATTCCCGGATGATTTGCCGGGGATGCCACCCGATAGAGAGGTGGAGTTCAAGATTGAACTTGCACCGGGAACCATGCCAATATCCCGAAGGCCGTACAAGATGGCGCCCAAGGAGTTGGCGGAACTGAAGACTCAGCTCACGGACCTTCTGGAGAAGGGTTTTATTAGGCCGAGCTCCTCGCCATGGGGCTGTTCGGCATTATTTGTCAAAAAGAAGGATGAAACGTTGCGGCTTTGCGTGGACTACCGTCCATTAAATGCCGTAACTATCAAGAACAAGTACCCGTTGCCACGGATCGACATGTTGTTTGATCAGTTGGTCGAAGCAAAGGTCTTTTCCAAGATGGATTTAAGATCCGGGTACCATCAGATTAAGATCAGGGCTGAGGACATTCCAAAGACAGCTTTTTCGACAAGGTACGGACTTTATGAGTACCTGGTCATGTCCTTTGGCCTCACCAATGCTCCAGCTCACTTCATGTATTTAATGAACTCGGTGTTCATGCCGGAGCTGGACAAGTTTGTCGTGGTCTTCATCGACGACATCCTGGTATACTCCAAGTCGGAGGAAGATCACAAGAAACATCTGCGTATAGTCTTGCAACGGCTGCGGGATCACAAGTTATACGCAAAGTTCAGCAAATGCGAGTTTTGGATATCGCAAGTGCCTTTCCTCGGGCATATCATCTCAGCGGAGGGTATCGCTGTGGACCCGAGCAAAATCACGCAAGTGCTGAATTGGAAATCCCCGAGAACTGTTCATGAGGTACGGAGTTTCCTCGGACTCGCGGGATATTATCGGAGGTTCATTCCGAACTTCTCAAAGATTGCCAGGCCAATGACAGAGCTGCTGAAGAAGGCTACCAAATATGTTTGGAGTCCAGCATGTGAAGCAGCATTCAAGGCTTTAGTCAAGCACCTAACATCAGCACCGGTTTTGGCGCAGCCAGACACAACAAAACCGTTCGATGTGTACTGCGATGCATCCGGCATTGGGCTCGGATGTGTGCTGATGCAAGACCGAAGAGTGGTCGCGTATGGGTCACGGCAGCTTAGGAACCATGAGCAAAATTATCCAACTCACGATTTGGAGCTCGCTGCCGTGGTACTTGCACTGAAAATGTGGAGGCACTACCTACTCGGTAACCTCGTACATTTATATACCGACCACAAAAGCCTCAAGTACATCTTCACTCAGAAGGAGCTGAACATGAGGCAACGAAGATGGTTGGAACTGATAAAGGATTACGAGATAGAGATCCATTATCATCCGGGCAAGGCAAACGTTGTGGCAGACGCGCTAAGCCGCAAGTCACACGTCAATAATCTGACCATCACACCGTTGGAAGAGAGCGAACCACCACTACATGTGATTTCACATGGAGCTCTCTACAACCTAGCTTTGATCCCCACCATCCGTGAAGAGATAGCGGCAGCCCAGAAGAATGACAAGGGCATGTCACATTTGCGGAGACGTGTAGACAGTGGGGAGTTGAAATGTTTCCGGAAGGACGGAGACGGCGTCTTATGGTTCAAGGACCGGATCGTCGTACCCCGAAACCCGGAGTTAAGGAAGAGAATCTTTGATGAAGCTCACTTATCAAAGTTTTCTATTCACCCCGGCAGCAACAAGATGTATCAAGAACTCAGAAGCAAGTTTTGGTGGACACGGATGAAGCGAGAGACGGCAAAATACGTGTCCGAGTGTGATACATGTCGACGGGTGAAGGCAGACCACATGCGGAAACCGGGACTGCTGCAACCACTGGGCATTCCTGCCTGGAAGTGGGAGGACGTGAGCATGGATTTCGTCGTCGGTTTACCCACCACCTTACAGAAACATGATTCTGTGTGGGTGATCGTCGATCGGCTCACCAAAGTTGCCCATTTCATCCCGGTCAACACCAACTATAACGCCAAGAAGTACGCTGAACTGTACATCTCACGGATCCTATGCTTATACGGCGTACCCCGTACCATCGTATCGGACCGGGGCACTTTATTTGTGTCCCGTTTTTGGGAGCAGCTACACGCTGCCCTGGGGACGAAGCTGATCCGTAGTTCAGCCTACCACCCGCAGACGGATGGGCAAACGGAGCGGGTAAATCAAATCCTAGAAGACATGTTACGAGCTTGCGCTATCGACCACGGCAAGAATTGGGATGATCACTTGCCATTAGCCGAGTTCTCGTACAACAATGGGTACCAAGCCAGCATCAAGATGGCGCCCTACGAGGCGCTGTACAGCAGGAAATGCCGCACACCACTGAACTGGTGTGAATCTGGCGAGAGGGTTACCTTCGGGATTGATCTTGTCAACAACGCGGAAGAAAAGGTTCGATTAATTCAAGCGAACCTAAAAGCCGCTCAATCCCGACAGAAACAGTATGCGGACCGGAGGAGGCGCCCATTACAATTCGAAGTTGGAGATCACGTATACCTACGAGTGTCTCCAATGAAGGGCGTAAACAGATTTGGGGTGAGAGGAAAGTTAGCACCCCGATTCATCGGTCCATTCCAGATTACCGAAAGATGTGGATCGGTGGCATACCGGCTAAGATTACCAGAAGCACTTTCCGGTATGCACGACGTCTTTCACATTTCCCAGCTGAGGAAGTGTCTCAAGCTATCAACTACCGTTCAGCTGGAAGACATTGAAGAACTGCAACCGGATCTCACCTATCGGGAGGAACCGGTGCAGATTATTGATGAAAAGGCCCGAACCACACGCAACCGTACGTTGTGGTTCTACAAGGTTCTATGGAGTAATCACTCCATGGACGAAGCGACATGGGAGAGCGAAGAATTCCTTCGCACTAACTACCCCGACTTTTTCACGTCGCATATTCGGTAATTTTCCACCGTCCTCTCTCTCATTTCACCTTATAATCTCGGGACGAGATTCTTTTAAGGGGGGAGGAATGTAAGGGCCTCAGTTTTTGACACTCATTTGCAGTGTTCATCACCACACCACACACCTCATTTGAGGAAGAATGATGAACACAAATAAAGAGCAAGTAACAATTATCAACATGCTCATTAGGGAACAAACTCACACATTGCAAAAGTGGTACTTCCCACATGTGATATAGATGGGCTGGACATATGAAAACTCCTACACTTTGCTAAGGATGTCCATGCCAAGTTCCACCCAAATTCAAAACCTTTTTGAGGTCATTTTGGGTATAGTTAGGAAGAGGGCAGTTTGAAACCATATTCAAATTCAAACTGTTTTCACCCACTGAATTTAAAAGTGGAAGGCATATTCTTGCTCAGCACATTTTTGTGAGCTCACACACCAATTTTCACTCCATTTGGAGTTGATCTTGACATGAGCTAAGGGGGAGAAATTCAAACTTTATTTGAATTTCAAACTGCACTTGTGCTGAAATTCATTCAAACCAAACCTCATTTGAACTTTGATCAATTCAAATGGCTCTTGGGTGAATAATTTGAATTGCCAAGGGTAGAATAGGGTTCACTGTTTACCACAGCTGTTAGGAATAAATTTCAGAGGTTAAAAGAGAAGTGGGACCCACATGTCAGCCTCTGCCTCAAAGCAAACCGACTGAACCACAGTTCAGTCGGTTCCCGGCAGCTGTGCGCGCGCGCCACCGAAGGGGGCAGCCGGCGCCAGCTCCTGCTGCGTGCCCCAAGCCGGAGACCAGCCGGCCGGGCTATTTATTCCCTCCCCGGCGTGCTTCAGTCACCATTTCCTCGAGCTGCCGACGCACACGACTTGTTTTTCCACTGCCATCGCCGCCGCTCGAGTTCCTGCTTGATCAAGCCGATCGCAGCCCCCTCTTTCCATTCCAAGGTCCCAGCAAGGTACTAGCAACCATCCTCCATCCTTCCCATTGATAGAAATCGATTGAAACCGAGTGATATCGGCTGTGCCGAAAGATCAAACTCGGAACTGGAAACCGCCGCACCTCGGGCTCTCGTGGACAGCCCAACCTGGGCGTTGTCACGCCCGAGCCAAGGCACCCTTGGACGCGCAAGTGATCGGTGCTGCTCATCCCCGAGCCACAGCTCGAGTGGTTGCTCACCGGCGGCGAATTTCCACTTTTCCCCTTTCTGTGTGCAGAACGACCCTCGGGTACGATTCTGTTTAATTCGTGCTCTAGAAAGGATTAGAGGGCCTCAGGCCACTCCCACACGAACTAGACACGGTGACGCACAAGTTGCCTTCACAACTCTGGGCCGGAGAACTTCTGTGCCCGGCGTAATTCAAGGTCTACTAATGGCGGAACGCACGGGGGGGTATCGGGCGCACGGTGAGGACCTACTTCGGGCCTTCCCCGAGCTGCCCCGAGTTCATGTCGACCTTCTCTGAGGTCCACTGATGCTCCCCGACCGGTTTCCCAAGTAGCTGAGGCACTAGGAGCATCAGCCGACATGGCCGAAGTCGTTCCGATATGGCGGCTCGTCGCCGACCATGCTCCGGCCGTTGTCATGAGCAGCTGACCCTCGGATCATGTTCCCCAAGTAAAAGTAGGCAGGGGCGGCCAGAATCAAGAAGTTTGGAGCGGTACAGCAGCCAGCGGCGAGCTCTCCGGCGAGGTCCCTCGGCGGCGGAGCGCGGGTGTCGCAAGGTTGAAGAAAGGGGTGGACCCCAGCTGTCAGCGGCCGATATTTTGAATCGGGATCCGGCTGCGGCCGGGATCGGGTGTGCTGGCGCGCAAAAGCCTTGTGGGCCGCGGTGTGCTGTCGCTTCGGCGTGCGACGCGTGTCCCCTGGGCCCACGCGCGAGTTTAAACTTTTCCCCGATTTTCAGATTTCCTTCAAACTTCAAATCCTTATAACTTTGGCTAGAAAGCTCCAAATTGAGTGAACCAAATTTTGCTGGATTCAGCTCTCTGAGTACTTTCCAGAAAATCAAGTTTCACTTCATGAAATTCCCTAATTCTCCAGAATTAATTCCTTAATGTTTAAACTGTTAGGAATTTTAACTGGAGAATCCTTTGGAGGAAAATCCTGAAATTTTGCTGAGATGTTCACCAAAATATCCTTGAACTACCATAAAAATTTCAGATCCATTTGAGCTCATTTAGTCCACCTAATGGTGTGATTAGTAAAACTGTTCCAGAGAAAATAGAAAATGTTCAGAAACATTTTCAGGATTTTCTCTGAAATTGTTTAGCTCATATCTTTAGTTAGAGACTTCCAAATTAAGTGAGACCAACTCCATTAGAACCCTCTGAAAATCTAGTTTTCAGAAAGTCATGGTTTGTCTCATGAAAATCCCTAGAACACCCTAAGGGTTCCAATTAAGGTCAAGGACATAATTATTTGTGGAGGGCTCAAATGAGCTTTGCTGCAACTAAAACTTGACCAAGTCTTTGTTTAGGTTGTAACCAAGCCACAGTAAAAGTTTCACAGTCATTAGGTCTGTCTAGCAAAGGTTATAGACTTCACAACTTCAAAGTTAATACAAAGGCATTTAATTAATACATACATTGTTCTTATCATGTAGTCGCTAAGGTCGAGGAGGAACCCGAAGTCCTAGACTTCGTTACTCCGGAGGAACAGCTAGCCTACGACCAAGAGCAGCAAGGCAAGCCCCGGTTTGCATTAACCTTTTTACAAATTTTATTGTTTTGAGCACATACTTGTTTCCCTTTGTTCGTTGCATTAGAGTCTTGATTGGAAACCCAACTGCACAGCCAAGAAAACCATGGGTTGGGTTTAGGATCGAAAACCTCGTTAGCCACTGCATTGCTAGAATAGAGTAGGATTCGGTACAAGTCGAGTAGTTGGAACTACTCGCGAGAATAGGCTAGAGGCACATTGCTCGGGTAGAGATAGCACATGAAACACATGGCAAGAAAATGAGACCGAGCGGAGAGTAAGGGCAGCAGGACTTTGGGGCCTGTGTGCTGTAGCTCCGCTTGTGTCGATTGAGGACCGAGCCGTGTGCGGGCCTGTTGAACAAGCTAGAACAGTACCGAAGACCTACCGGCTATATGGGAACCGGGAAACTGATGTAACTCGGGTAGCTGGGTGTTGAGGCATTGCCCGTCGTTCAGAGGGTAGGTTGAGAGCTCGAGGTGTAAATCAGCTGGCGGCACAGAGATGCGCGTGCAGGGACCTCTTGCTCGGGACGATGGGACCGGTTCAATATTTGGCTAACGGGTGAAAGGTAGTCGCGTACGGCGTCCGTGATGGTTTCTGTAGGCAACATCGAGTACGGGCGTACGTGACGGGTTGTTCGGGTAACCCTGCAGGTGTAAATCGATTATAATCGCCGTCCCTCGCGGTCAGTGAGTACCACTTGTTCACTGTACCGTGACGTAGAAAGAACAGGCTAGTTACATGTTAAAATGTTGCTGATTGAAAGATGGACATTGCTTGTTAATGATATGCTGTAGCTTAGTGCTAACTAAAGTTCTTTTCAACTTTGGGCAAAGTACATGAGAGAAATGTGTTTCTTGTTTGATTGCGGCTCTCTCATGTGCCTTAGCGCATGGTTCTCCACAACCTGCTGCTAAAACTTGAAAGTAAGGTTCCACTAATTAGGCGAGTCCTTGCAAATGATTTTTTTTTACCTCATGCAACCCATTACCCTCATGTAGAAGTTCCATGTTTAGGTGAGACGGGTCAGACTTGCTGAGCCTTCGTGCTCACTGCTTGTGTTTGAAGCTTTTGCAGGGTTCTATGAGGAAGGGACTCCCGAAGAGGAGACGGAACCCCAGGAGGGGAACCCCGTCGAGTGGGAGTCGTGCACGCCGCAGAGTTAGTGTGCGTGTGTGCTAGCAAGGACACGTTCGAGGGCTGAACGTGCACTTGATGCTTAGTCTACGCCCGCGAGTGTGGACTAAACTTATTTTGATGTAAACATGTTAATAAACTTGTTTATGTAATAAAGCTTCCGCTTCCGCTTTGTACCTTTGACGTGTGTTATACGGTGCTGTGCAACGCAGCACCCCTCAGCGTGATCCTGGCTCGACAGGACCAGTGGGGTCGTGTCAATTGGGTTGGATATATCTGAACAATATCCAAGATATATCCGACCCAACAAATTGAAGGCCCGCAGACCGCAGCCAGCCGGCCCAGCCCACAGCGCTATGAGTGTTTGTCCACTGTCCAGTGTCCAGGCTTCGATCTATTCTCCCCCCCCCCCCCCCCCGACCTAGGGCAGGACAGTGCCCCCCCCCCCCCCGACGACCTTGGCCAGCGCCGACCAGCGCTGCCGCCCGGCCCGGACACTCGGTGTTGCCCCCCCTCTCCCCCCCCCAACGACTGCCAGCGCGCTGGCCAGCAGCCCGCCGCCCGGGCACTCGGTTCTGCCCCCCCCTCGACGGCAAACAGGGCCTCAGCGCCGCGCCTCCTTGCCCGACATCGGCACCTCCTTGCGGGCTCCCGGACCACAGTCCATAGAGCCCCCGCCCCAGCGGCCAGCGCCGACGAGTCCCAGGCTCCCAGGCCCCGACGGCCGTCACCCCCGACGCCTAGCCGGACTTCGAGCACCCAGTTCGCCCCTAGCGTCGACGAGGTCCGAATTTTGCATATGTGATATTTTCTGCATATGTGATATTGCATTGGCATGACAGCAGCAATACCTTATGTAGTTGTGTATTTATTTTCTGCAATTTTCATGGCTAGTGGTAGTGGTGTTAACTACTTAACTCACTTTGTCGTTTAGTCCAACAATGGAAGAGACACCCACTAACGCGTCGGCTTCGAAATCAGCTCCTACACGTCATCTTCTTTTGGGGTCCCCTCCAACACTACCGACCGGTATAATTATTACTCACTTGTTAGAAAAATTAGTGATTTGTTTGAGTGTGTGACAATAAAAAAATTTGTATGTAGGAATGTCTATTGCTACTGCTAGTAGTAATGTTGCCGCATCTTCTTCAAGTGTAAATGTTGTTGCTAGTGACAATGTTGAAGTTGTTGCTAGTGATGATGATGGTGGTGATGGAAGAGCTACAAAGAAAGCTAAGAAGGCAACTTCAGAAGTGTGGCAACATTTTACTAAGGAGGACAAGACTGTAATAGTCAATGGCAAGCAATATGTGCAAAAATGGGCATCTTGCAACTTTCCAAGGTGTAAGACAAAATATAGATGTGAGATCACCATGGGAATAAGTAGGTTTTGGACACATCTAAAAACTGCACACAATGTTGTGAAAGGTCAACAACAGCTACCAACAGGAAAAGATCATGAAAAAGACTTACATTATGTTTAACCCTACAAGTATGATCCCGAGGTTAGCATAATAAAATTCAATTTGGCAATTATCATGCACGAGTATCCTTTGTGTCCTCAAGTCTTGTGGAGCATGAGTATCTTGTGGACGCTCTCAAGTTTTTGCGTCCTAGTTTTTCATTGAAATCTTGCATTAGTGTTAGAAAAGATATCTTTGATATATATTCTGAAGAAAAGAGCAAGTTATTTGCATATCTTAAGTCCTTTAAGTGTAGATTCAGTACAACAATGGATATGTGGACATCAAATCAAAACAAAGGATATATGTGTGTCACAGTGCATTGAATAGATGATGATTGGTAAATTCAAAAGAGGATCATTGATTTCTTTCATGTAGAAGGGCGACACACAGGGCAAAAGTTGTATGTGTCCTTCACTGAATGCATGGTTAAATGGAATCTAGAGAAGAAATTGTTCTCATTGACTCTGGATAATGCATCATCTAATGAAGTAGCGGTTAAAGATATAATAGATGATTTGAAAACCAATGGTGGCACTTCTTATTTAGTGTGTGATGGTGCCTTTTTTCATGTGACATGTGCTAACCATATTTTAAACCTAGTTGCTAGAGATGGGTTGAGTGTCATTTCTAGTATTATTGCAAATATCAAATCACTGGTCCTAGCTGTGAAGGGTTCTCCACAACAATGGGAGGAATTGATGAAGTGTGCAATTGCTGAGGGATTGGAAACTAACAAGGGGATCTCACTTGATGTATCAACGAGGTGGAACTCAACTTATTTTATGTTGAGGGATGGTTTATATTACAAGGTCTACTTTCTTGAACTTTTAAATTTCTTGAACTTTCTTCAACAATGTGCTAACCATATCTTATATTTTTTTATCTCTTTTATAGGAAGCTTTTATGAGACTCAAGAGGGTTGATTGGCGAAGGTATGACCCCATATGTCCGTATGATGATGATTGGATAAAAGCAAACACATTATGTCATGCTTTGAGAAAAATTCATGAGTTAACTGAACTTCTATCCGGTACGTTATATCCAACTGCCAACTTATTTTACAAAGTCTTTTGTGAGATTAAAAGTATGCTTGTCGAGTGGTTTAAACATCAAGATGTAACTATTCGTGAAATGTCCATTCCTATGGGCAAGAAGTTTGAGAAATATTGGCACAAATCAAATGTGGCTCTTGCAGTGGCAAATTTTCTTGACACAAGGTACATTCTATTTATGTTATCACCATTAAGCATGCTATTAGAGTTTCAAATTATTTGCTGAAATAAAATAATTCTTTCTAAGGTACAAGAGAAAAGTAATAGAGTTCTACACAAGAAAGTTCTATTGTGATTTGTCATATCATTCTATGATTGAGGAATTCGTTACTATAATGAGGCACATGTATTAGTTTTATGTTGCACAAACACCTCCTTCAAAGACACTAGATACTAGTATAATATCTAACTCCTTTATGGATGCTGAAGCTCAAGAGTTAGAACAGTTTCTAAATGAGTCATATGTTCAAGCTGAAGAATGCTCAAATGATCTAGAAAAATATATGGCCGCACCACTATATAAGCATAGTGGATCTTCTGCATTTGACATTTTATCATTGTGGCAGCATCAAAAAAATGAATATCCGATTCTTTCTCAAATGGCTCGAGATGTGTTAGCCATACAAGTGTCAGCAGTTGCTTCAGAATCGGCGTTTAGTGCTCGTGGACGTGTGATTGATCCACACCGTAATCGACTTGATCCTGAAGTTGTACAAGCTTTGATTTGCACCAAGAGTTGAATTGCTGCAGCAAGAAAAGGTGAGAAGTTTGTTTATGTTTTAGCTTAATGTTTCTTATTTTTTGAGGGTTTAGACTTGCTTATGTCGTTTTCATCTATTTCAGATCGTAAAAGTATACTTACTATTGTTGATGATTTTGTGGAGACGATGAGTATCAATGAAATTCAGGTTTGTTTATTTTAAATAAAATTAGTAGCATCATTTTACCTAACATTATTTCACTTATTGCTTTATTATTTCACTGAACGAGAACATAGAAAGTGATCCCGATGAGATGAATGATGTTGCTGATTTTTTCATCTAGCGGTGATGAAGATTGGAAAATATGCACTATATATGAACCATTTATGTATTAAGTATTATGTATGAACTATTTGTTTCAAGTTTCATGTACGAACCATATATGAATTTAATGTGGATGTACTTTGTATTAAATGTATGAATTATAAATTATATGTTACTTGTGAATTGTTTTTCTAAAACAAATATCCGAATTCCGTCCGATATCCATATTTTTCCGATCCGATGAATCCGTTTCCGATACATCCGACATATCCGATACCATATCCGTTTCCGACAATATCCGATCCAATCTGTTTCCGAAATTTTTAATATGGATATGGATATGGAAAAGCATTTTATCCGTCCATATCCGTCCGTTTTCATCCCTAGACGTAGTTTCGACAGCGTAACCCTAATGTTCTCCGTTGCACCATTTTCGGGCGTGCAGTTGGAGAACAGCGGGGTTATGCTGCCAAAATTTTATCTGAATCTAGACCTCGTGTCTTGTCATAAGCACGTTCGTCTCGGTCACTCTTGGGTGGGTTTAGGACCTATCCTTTCTAATAGATGTAGGGCCGTGACATAAATAAATTATAAAATAACTATAATTTTCTTTGACTTAAAACTGCAGAGTCAAACATGAGTGAAGACCGAAGTTGGATATATATCAGTTGGAACAAGGCAACTGGTCACTCAGATGAGTGGTATACCGAGACAGACGACTTTATTGATCGAGTGTTTTTGTTGTCTACGATCGATAAAGTTCGTTGTCCATGTGTGAAATGTCGGAATA
This sequence comes from Neostapfia colusana, assembly GCA_030760725.1. Classification (NCBI taxonomy): domain Eukaryota; kingdom Viridiplantae; phylum Streptophyta; class Magnoliopsida; order Poales; family Poaceae; genus Neostapfia; species Neostapfia colusana. The sequence continues at coordinate 52,305,652 of JASWHV010000020.1, forward strand.
CTAAGTTTCTGAACAAAACGACATTGTCATTACACTTGTGCAGAAACGGTTACATGCCATATTATGAGGTGTAGAGTTTTCACGGCGAGTCTGCTCGTCGAACCGTGCATGTAGTGAAAGATGATGATGATTGTCCGAGTGTTGATAGGATTGATGAGATGTTAGAAGATATACAAACAGAGGATCCGCCTACAACTGAGACAGACGCATTCTTTAATCTGTTGAAAGCTTCAGGAGAGGCGTTGCATGATCATACTGAAATGAGCCTTCTTAATTTCATTACCAGATTTATGGCAATCAAATCTAAATATTTCTTCTCTAATAATTGCTACAATGATATGATGAAACTTATCAACGATGCTTTTCCACAACCTCATAAATTGCCCAAAGATATGTATCACTCCAAGAAATTACTATCTGGTCTCGGTATGAAATATGATAAAATTGACGTGTGTCCAGATAACTGCATGCTATTCTGAAAAGAGCACGACAAAGAGAAGAATTGTTTAAAGTGTGAAAAATCGAGGTTTGTTAAAGTTGTCAATGACGATGGTGATAAAGTAATGACATAAGTTGCACATAAGCAATTGCTTTACTTGCCTATGACACCTCGGTTGAAGAGGTTGTTTCTTTCAAAAAGATCTACCAGACACATGAGATGGCATAAAAAAGGTGTGCGTGAGAACAAAGATATGTTGACCCATACGTCGGACGGTGATGCATGGAAGTCTTAGAACTCTTTCGATCCTGCTTTTGCTAGTGATGCGAGAAATGTTCGCATCGGGTTAGCGACGGATGGAGCATCTTCTTATCCATCTTACATTCGAAGCAAAAGTTGGTGGTCCTTTGCAATATAGATGGATTTACCATATTGAAGGAGCATTAAAATATCTGAAAACTATGGTTGGCAACAGAGCAAGGATTGAAGGGTGCATTGCTGAAGCATTTACTCTAAAGGAAGTAGGTTACTTTTCTAGTTTCTACTTTACAGAGGAAAACAATATCAATACTTCGGCAATGTGATACAATGTAGATGACGAACCACCAATTAGTGATCTCTCTATTTTTGAATCGAGGGAAACTACTGTTGGCAGCAGCACGACATATGATTTTACTGAAAGAGAAAGAACCGCTGCTTTACTCTACATGTATGCTAATATCGATGGCATGGAGAAATATTTTGAGTAAGTGTTTATCTTACATTTATGATGATTATTGTATTTACCAATACATGTATGTTAATATCGACAACATATGTTTTGTGTGTAAAGCGAGTTCCATAACTAAAACAAGAAACATAGGCATCAACCTACGAGAAATTAAGTAGAAACAATGCCACATGATGGAATTAATGGAGGGCCTAATTTCTTATCCTGGTTTTGAGCTTATGTATTAGTGAACACCGACATCCACCAAAATTTACGACAACTATCTTACGGATTAGTGAAAGTTAGAAGCTATGGTCGATATGACGTAAATGGCTTCCGATTCCGTACAACTCAATTTGAAACTCTTCGTCTTCTCGCGGCAACATCAAATTGCGGAGTTGTAACGAGGGCAATCGACTCAGAAGGGAAAGAAACCAATTACTATGGAATCATTAACAAAATTTTGGAATTTACTTTCGCTCGCAATAAAGAACTTCGAGTGGTGTTCTTTGATTGTAATTGGTTTGATAACAAGAATGGAACTCGAGAAAATCAATTTGGCATGGTGGAAGTGAATCACAACGAACGCTTACGAGGTTTAGATACATACATTCTTACACATCAAGTGGAACAAGTGTATTATCTACCGTATCCATGTAAGAAGCTTAGCGCTTGGTGGGTGGTATATAAGATGAATTCTCGTGAGCGCTTGTATACTCCTAGAGATGATGGTTATCATGATAGTGGAGACACTGAAGAAGTTTACCAAGAACAAGAGTTGCCAGACTCTTTTAACGTCGAGTCTGGTGCAGGACTCGATAACTTAGTAGGAGACGTTGAAGATGTAGAGACATATACAATGCGAAAGCGGAAACGTAAACAGCTCACGACAATAGATCGTGATGTTGATGAATTTTGAAACTGATTACAAGTAATGTTTTTTAAATGAAAGCAACATTAATTATCGCTTATAATAAATTTTTAACTGATTACTCACTAAATATCGCTTACAGGATGTCGTCGAGCAAGGGATCTATGGGTTTAAAGGGGAACAAGGTGCCGAGGGTGAGGGGTTTCCTCCCCCCGCAGGAGAGAGACGACTACTTCTACGGTTCCACTTACAGCGGGAGCAGACACACTCAGCTGTTAAGTACGTGTCTGGAGTTGCGGGACAGGTTTGTCAGTTTGCAGCGTACAGAGGTAAATTTTTCTACAATTCACAAAATTATTAAAATCACTTTTTCAATTTAACCTACTTACTTTACTATTGTAGTCTGATTCGGACTATGAGTCCAAGGCCAGAGCGGCACCTCAGGAGACGGGTACGCAACGCAGCGTGCCCTCGGGGAGCGAGCCCTTTGGCAGCCCGCTCTCTGTCAGCCAGCCCGAGGGCACCCAGCCCGAGGGCACTCAGCATGAGGACACGTCTGATGACCAGCCTTCTGGGTCACCAGACGTGGTGTCGCAGCGGAGGAGACGTATGAGGAGTAGCTTTGTTGGTCCTCCACTGATTTCTAGAGAGCTGGTAATTATTCGTCCGGTTGGAGATAGGTAACGCATTAATAAAGTATTCATTTCTATTTGTTCTCAAAGACTATGGTCTTACTAAATGACTTAACAAATATCTTTTTAGTTCTTGGGAAGACCTTTCGTACGATGGGAAGAAACACCATAGGACGGTGGATGGGCAGAAACCCCACAGGACGGTGAACGGTTGCATCGGGAACTTAGTACGTCTGCACTACCCCAGAGCGATCGATGGATGTGCAGCTACGTCGTGGGATGACTACGCATGTGTTCCTCACTAGAAGAACGACAACCTACAGGGAGTCGTGTGGGCAGATTTTTGGGTAAGTAACTTTCATAAATATTTGAAGTTTTAATTCTTTATTTTCCTTTAAATATTAATGTGCGTACAGCTCAGGTACCGCCTTGAGGACCCGGCTGAGCAGATGGATCATGCCCGCTCCATGTTCGAAGTGAACGCTCGGAAGCTTGTTATGCAAATGCTTTTAAACGCTCGGAGTTAAGTAGTTAACGAGTAATTGAAGCTCCATGACCACGAGGTTGGTTCGTTCAGAGACGTCTCCGATACGTACTTGACGGAGGAGCAGTACGTAGAGGTAAGTTGTGTATTCTTTAAATTATTCATATTACTTTTGGTAAGTACCATCTAATGAACTACGCCTGTGTGCAGGTTAATGTCCCTTGGTTACAGAGACGAACTGAACATTACCGAGCCCTTTGCCGGTATTGGGCTAGCGATGAGTTCATCGCTAAGTCCAAGAAGGCTCGAGATGCCAGAGGGAGCTCAGGAAAGCACGGTATGGCGTCCAGGGTTTCGTGCAGATGGCTAAATGGATGGTAAGTTTTTTGGTGGTTTTTTAATATTCATAATGTAGTATTGTTCGTACTAACATATATTCATAGGAAAAGGAGACCGGCGTGCGACCGAGCGCTACTGCGATCTATAGGAGAGGTCACGCTGACCCTTCTCAGCCAGAGCAGTGCAGTCAATACGCAGTGGAGCGCCTGGTAAGTTTTATGACCTCGCAAATTAGTTGACACTATATATGTTGTTGAACTTACATAATTTAATTGTTTTTCAGACTAGGTATGGGCAAGAGGTTGTGAGAATACACAGCGAAGGGTTCGATTGGGAAACTCTCCCAACATCGACCCTCAAGCCGCGTACAAGCGGTGGTGGAAAAACACAAGGAAGGTGAATTCATTTATTTTCATTGTTTTTAATTCAAGATTATTTGATTTTACCTTCAATTGATTCGTTCTCTTTGTAGTCTTGCCATATTCTCTAGAGTCGTCGACTCCAGAGAGGTACGACCTGCGAGAGGCGGCTCCTCGCAGTCTTCGGCTGTTGGCGCAGGCTCCTCCAGCCGCCGTGTCACCGAGAGAGATCTCGAGGTGATGGCACTTCGAGAGAGCTTGGCCCGGCAGGAGGAGGCCTTTGGCGAGGGAGCGAGAGAACAACAGGGCCGCCATGGCGTACCATGCGTCCTATATGGCACAGATGCAAGCGGCAATGAAAGTAAGAAACTAACAATGTACTTTAGTTACATTGCATTTCAATAAAATGTAAATTGTAATGTTTGAAATGATAGGCGCTAGCTTGACAGCAAGGGCAGCAAATCCAGATACCGTTGTGGCAGCCACCGCCATTCGTGCTGCAGCCGACGCCACCACAGGAGTAGTTTTTTGGAGTACAGGTACAAAAAAAAGTTATATTAAGTTCAACTAAACAATTGAATACAAAAACACCATTGCAAACTTATACATATGTCACCATGTTTCGCAAGGATCAGAGACGGAGGCTCAGACTCCATCACAGCGGCTACGGGCACCAGGTTCGCCGCGGCAGGATGACTACTTCGCCCCCAGAGATAGTGGAGGGGCTAGTAATGAATAGATTTATGAATTTGTTTTTGATTGTGGATGTTAGACGTCTGTTTTGTGATTGCCTGTTTAGCTGGCCATCGAGGCAGGTTAGCCATTTTCTATTTTTTTTTTAAAAAAATAGAAAACTTATATACGACGACCTGTATGATTTATATATGACAGTATCTATATAGTGTCGTCGTATATAAGACTAAATAATATACGACGGCTAGGCCCAGACCGTCGTATATAAGGCCTTATATACGACAGTCAGGGCCTAGGACCGTTGTATATAAAGGCACAACCCACTAGTCCTTCTCTACGAAACGGGTCGTTGTATATTAGAGGCCGTTATATATAAGGTGTTATATACGACGGTGCCATCTTATATAAGATTATATACAACTAGGTATATATGACGATCACAAACCATCATATATAACCTCCAGCTCACACGAATCCTGTAACGACGGTTTTAGAATTGTATGCTCACGGGAATTGTTTGCTTCACGTGCAGCTGGTGCTCCGTGTCAGGGTGCGTGGTCGTCTGCCTGAGTTGCTGGGGAGCTAGCCGTTTCTGGGCTTCTGGCTCGAGGATGGCTGGCACGTCACTGCTTTTCCTGCTCAGCCTGCACGTAACGTAAACGGCAGGTTGCACGTGTTGGGTCCGCGCTTCGGTACCATCTACCGTGACTGCCCATGGTGCAACGAGGCCTTCACGCTCTCGCGAGTTTCCGGCCTGGTCAAACGGATGGGATGGTCGAATACTTTTCGGATGGCAGAAACCTACCAGCAGCTGGAAGAAATTACTGTCACGATTGCATGATATATTGCCGATACAAACCTTGTCTTAATTTATACACAGAAAATCGTGGGGCTCGTCGTCCGCTGGCTGGTAGTATCAACTGGACGTCCCGTTGTTGACGGCGGTGATGTTGAGCTTCCGCAGCGTCTCGAGCGCGATGAGCTCGTTGGCGCGGTCGGTGGGGTGGTACTCGTCCCAGAACACGTGCTGGCTCCGGTCCTTGCACAGCGTGGATAGCGGCGTGCAAGTGAGCGTAGGGCGGATCCGCCCCAGCGTGCAGCATGGTGCGCGCGAGTCGTTGAACCCGTGCACGTAGGGCCGGTCGATCATGTCCTGGAAGAAGTCGTACGCCTCGCCGAACCGGAACGTCGCGTTCGCCAGCTCCGCCGTCAGCCGCGCCACCACCGCGCCCGCCTGCGCGTTGAAGCTCCTGGCGAGCTTGTTGGTCGGCTGCTGGCAGCCGCCGGTGGAGGTCAGGTACCGCTGCAGCGGGATGCAGCCGATGGGGCCCAGGCCGAAGAAGGTCAGCCGCCGCGCGCCCAGCGCGTGGAGGAGCTTCAGCTGCGCCTCCAGGGTGTTGACCATGTACTTGACGAAGGTGTCGCCCGTGTAGGTCCACGAGTCGGAGTACACGGGGAGGAGGTAGTTGTTGATGAAGTCGTTGGCGCCCATGGCCACCACGTAGTGCGCCTCCGCGAAGAAACTGTCCGCCGCCGCCGCGCCCATCTTCTCGCGCATGAACGCCTGCGTGCCCTGGAACAGCTCGATCTGCTTGTACAGCGAGAACCTCTGGATCTGCAGCGGGCACGCCGCGCTACTTGGTCAGTTTCTTTTCTTCTCATCCAGCCCTCCTCCTACAGGAACAGGACCGGACCGGACGAACGAGGCATCAACAATAATGGCTGCTTGTTACGTACAAAGAGGGACGACGTCTCGTTGAGGATGCCGCCGCCGCCGGACGCGTAGTTGACGCCGTTCTTGAAGATGACGTCCTCGTCCAGCGACGGGTCCAGAAACGCCGGCGGCCGCGGCAGGTCCATCTTGTCTCCCACGATGTCGGCGACGGTGCGGCCGTTGCAGAACCGGCCGTTGGGCATGCCGCTGCCGAAGTCGATGCCGTACCACGGCGTCGCGGCGCGGGCCAGGCTCTTGGTCAGGTAGTTGTTGTTGCCCACGTCCGACAGCGAGTCGCCGAAGATGAACTGCACCACGTCGCCGCGGCACAGCCCCAGGAGCAGCGCCATCACGGCCAGCACGGCGGCCAGAGGCGTCATCATCGTCCTCTCGGGAGCCATAGCCATTGATGTTTTGCCTCGACAAATGTGTGTAGCTCCGGAGGACAAGCAAGGAGGCCTCTTATTATCAGTCTCGATCGGGGTGGTCTTTCTAGGAGTAGTTGATCAGCGCTTGATCCGATTTTGCATGGACAGGTTTGGAGGTTCGGGGTGGTGATCGGTTCTTGGGTTTTTGAGGCGGCGATCGAGCTGGGAGTTGGAGATGGTTTGATGCACCTACGGACCTACCTACCTGTGAAGCGTGGAGAGAGAAGCTTCGAGCTTCTGGTGGCAAGTGAAAGGAGTTGGCCTAACAAAAGTCGTGTCCTCATTCGGTCGCCGTCAACCCGGTGTCAGACTCCAATATAAACAAGCGATCTGAAAAAGGAAATCTGGAAGTTTGTTAATGAAAGCATTGCCCCTGTGCTTTTATATTCGTTTGGCAGCTACTCTAGGTGCAAAATTGCAGTAATTTTTTTCCAGTACAGTAACACTGCTTGTATCGAGTTATGAATATGTATAGAATGTGATTGTGACAACATGGCAATAATTAACAAAGGAAAGGTGCGAAAAATGAAGTGAGTTACGCGGTACCTGTTAGAGTCGTTCAGTACTGCAGCTTCCTTTTCTTTCTGGTAGAACGAGGTGCTCCTCCCGGCCGCGTCCGGGGACGGCTCCTGCTCGGCCGTCAGCGTCGTCATGCTCAGATCAGCGATCCGCGCCGCCTCCTGCTTCGTCTTCCACTTCACCGACAGCTTCCGCGCGCCGGACGGGAAGGTGCACTACGGCTACGTCACGCCGAGGGGCCTGTCGCTGTGAAGGACCGGGCTCGGCGTCGAGGTGCCCAGGGAGGACAGGTACCGGCTCGGCTTCGTCGACGTCGTGCGTGCCATCATGTCGGTGGTTGTCTTCGCCGCCATCGCGCTCTCCGATTACCGGGTATCTGGGTGCGTCCTGCCGTCCTCCCCGGCCATCGCAAGGGGATGGACGAGGTGATGGAGAGCTTCCCGCTCATGGTGGGCGCCGTTTGCAGCGGGGAGCGGGGGTCTTTTTGATGTTCCACAACAATCAACATGCGCTACGGCATCGGTTGCTTGACCGCATGAGATGGCAGAGGCCCGATCAAAGCACTGCAGATCAACTTTAGAACATCAACTTTTATTTTATTTTTGAACTAACTTTTTTTGTTCTGTCAACAACAATTTAAAACCGAAGGGATCACTGATCAGCCGGTACCTCTGTTTTTTTTGCACTTTATGTATTTGCAGAACCTGTAAAAACTTGGATATGTACTAATTTGAAGATCTTCACAATGAAGGAAACTGGCACTGTAACTTGCAAAAGAACTCGGGCATGCAGTAAATAGGAAATGGATTATACAGTAGACTAACTGTCGAATACCTTTACATCTGACATGTAATGCAACCTTTAGGAAGAATGGTAACACTGCCCTCCACCTATCCTATGTAATCTGCCCCCGATGTATCCTACATCCTAAAAAGATATTGTACAAGAAGACATTATGGCCAAAGCAAAAGCCCCCCTACCTATGCCCAAAAAAGAAGTGACCTACATCCTCTACAAAGTATTTGGTGGTCAGATCTGAATCTATGAACCACGGTCAAAATGAAAGAAACTTTGTTGCCTATCAATTTTGTAACCAGCAATTCTCACCGATGCTAGAAATGATCCTTTTCGATGGGCCATGCTGAGCTTTCCCGTAGGCATCAGCTCAGGCAACAGCACAGCAACTGCCACTCTAATCTCAAGATCTGTTTGTTATAATTCTGTTACTCCTTGCAACATGTTCCTCGTTTTGTTTTCTGAAACTTGTCCCAGAGGCACATCATATCCCTTGGTTCTTGGTAGTGGGCAACCACATACCCGTCCTCACACCCTTCGACCAAGATCCTCCCATCATTCTCGTACTTGACATCTAAGCCACCCTTCTTCATCTGATTGATCCATATCCCCATGGCGACATCCTCCAGCTTGAACATCTGAAAGTTAAGAATGACAATATCTGATTCAGTAATGGTATAATTCACAATGCCATGAGAACATCAGCAGAGACCAGTTGCTTCTAAAACACTTTTTTAATGCTAATTTTCTTAAACACAATAGAAAACTGAAACAACAGAAAAGAATACTATATCAGCGATCAGTTCATAACAACATGGGAAGAAATTAAGAGATTTTACAGAAGCTTCAGCAGTACCTTTAATTCCCCTTTCTTGTGTTTCATGTAAACTTCTTTCGCTATATCCTCTGAAACAATATATCCTGGGCCGTGCGCCCATGGAGGGTAACTCTCCTCAGGCCATTCCTAGTTCAAGTAAAGAATTAATCACTAACTTGATCTACCAAAAAACGGAAAGGAGTATCAAATTAAATTAATCAAGATAAAAACCAAAGAAATATGACTAAAACCTAATATTCTAAAAATAGCAAGTGACGAAAGAGCACTGCTTGTGCTTAACCAGTCTTATATATGGATTTCCACACCTGCCCGAGCTTTATTACTGAGCATTTACCTAAACAAGTCACCGTTGAGCACTAACAAATGCTCACAAACTTATCCATTCTAGCTTGAAACATACGTACTCCAAACTACATCACTTTGTTCTTTTAGAATCTAGTCAATTCCTGTTGTGGATGGCGTTTGTGCGCCACCAATATGGTCGACGTGGGGCCCACAAAGCCCACAACTAGGCCGGCCAGGCCCTGCAGCCGCACCAGGAGGATATTTAGAAGAATTAATTAGATAATGTTTAGGAATAAAAGGGAGTTATAGATTGAGTCAGTTTAGATAGAAAGAAATAAATTAAAAAAAGGGAAGAAAAGAATCCTAGTCAGTTTGGGGGATTATCCCCAAACCGACTAGGAGTAGGGTGCGGCCAAGGGGGGGTCCTGTCCCCCCTTTATAAGCAGCCCCCTCCCTCATGTTTTGAGCATCCAGGAAAAAATAAGAATCCCCGTTGAGGGCTGTTCTTCTCCTTGGATCACGGTGGCTTCGAACCCTAACCCTAGCCGCCGTGACCAGCTACTTTGTCCCCCACGTCTCTTCGCTGCTGGTTTCTCCCCTGCGCAGCCCTAAGCGCAGCCAAGGGGTCTCCCCCCTCCCTGTTTCTCAGCATTTGGTATCAAGAGACTCCGGGGCAGCGACCATGTCCGGCCCCGTGGACGATTCTGGGACTTTCACCCTCCAAGATCTCAGCAACATGATGAGCAAGATGATGGGGCAGATAGACACCATCAACAAGCGCTTGAACCGCCACGATATGCGCCTTGCGCGCGTTGAGAAGGCACCGGAGCGGGAGCTCTCCGGTGATGAGGACCTGCAATAAAACTCACCGCAGGGTAGCAACCTTTCCCGCAGCTGCGGCAGCGGCAAGGGCGGCGGCGGTGGCAGCGGCGGCCGTGGCGGCAACGACGACCACTACAGTACCAGGGGACCACCGGGACGCCCGATCTTCGACGACAGCGGGCTGCGTCGTCACAAGGTCAATTTCCCCAAGTTCGACGGGGAAACAGATCCTTTGCGCTGGCTCACCAAGTGTGAGGCATACTTCCGAGGGACACGTACGATGCCAGAAGAAAAGGTGTGGCTCGCGTCTCTCCACCTGGAGGGTGTCGCGGCCGAGTGGTACACTGCTCTAGAACGTGACTGTGGCATCGTGTCCTGGGAGCGGTTCGCGGACTTCGTCAATATGCGCTTTGGGCCTCCGCTCCGCTCCAACGACCTGGCGGAAATTAAAGATCTCCGTCGTACTGGCACGGTTGAGGAATATCAACGTCAATTCCTGTAACTTCTTTGTCGTTGCGAGGACCTCAGCCAGCGCCAGCAGATCAACCTCTTCACAGCTGGCCTCGGCGAGCCACTTAGAACGGATGTGGAGCTGCAGTTTCCCACTAATCTACAAACCGCCATGAGTCTGGCCAGAGTCTTTGAACGTCGACTTGCGGCAATAACAGATAACGGAATACAGAAGGGCGTCGCCTCTCAACGCTCCACGCGCTCTTCTGTTGTGTCCCGCGCCTCTACTACGGCCTCGAGTGGCAGTTCTACAGCACCCGCCCCGACATCATCGACAACGGCATCTTCTCACCCGCGCTTCAAACGCCTTACACCCGATGAGATGGCTGCTAAGCGGGCAAGCGGCGAGTGCTATCACTGCCCTGAGCGGTACACACCGGACCATAAATGTGTCGGCAAAGGAATCTTCCTTCTGGAGCTTGACGACGATGATGACGTTGACGCGGCCGTAGCTAATATGGGCATCTCCTTACACGCCCTGACCGACATCGACTTCGCCAACATAATGAAGCTCCAGGTCTACGTCCACGGCAACCTACTGATAGCATTGGTCGACACAGGGTCCACTCACACCTTCATCAGGGAACCACTCATCAAGGAGCTCGGCCTGATGATGTTGCCACGGCCAGGCGTCGGCGTCCGAGTCGCCAACGGCGACTCTATCTCCTGTACAGGCATCTGTCCACGTGTACCCTTGATGATTGCAGGGGATCGCTTCGACGTCACATGCTACGCACTTTCACTGGACGGCTTCGACTTTGTTCTAGGAGTCCAGTGGCTGCGATCTTTGGGACCCATTCTCTGGAACCTTGAGGACCTCACAATGAAACTGTGGCGCAGGGACCGTGAAGTGATCTGGACGGGGCTGCGAAGTTCAGCCCCGGTATGTGCCTCTCTAGCACCACCTACTGATATGATGGGCGCCCTCCTGGATGGCTTCCAGGACCTCTTCGACGAGCCACGCGGGCTTCCTCCTGCACGACGCCACGACCACCAAATCAAGCTCCTGTCGGGCACAACTCCAGTAGTTGTCCGGCCGTACCGCTACCCCTAGCTTCTTAAAGACGAGATTGAGAAGCAATGCGCCGAGATGCTTCGCCAAGGCATCATCCGAGAATGCACATCTGCATTTTCCTCGTCAATACTGTTGGTCCGAAAAGCCGACGGCACGTGGCGCTTCTGCATCGACTACCGCGAGCTCAACGCCAGAACTTTGAAAGACAAGTTCCCGATCCAGGTGGTTGACGAGCTACTGGACGAGCTTCGCGGCGCAAGGTTCTTCACCAAGCTTGACCTCCGTAGCGGCTACTTTCAAGTGCGCATGCACTCGGACGACATTGAAAAGACAGCATTCCGAACTCATCGAGGCCACTATGAGTTCTTGGTGATGCCATTCGGCCTCATCAATGCGCCGTCCACGTTCCAGTCGTTGATGAACGACGTCCTCGACCCCTACATCAGAAAATTTGTGCTTGTCTTCTTTGATGACATATTGGTGTATAGCAGGTCCTGGGTCGAACACCTTCAGCACGTCAAGCAGGTGTTCCAGACACTACGGGCAAACAAGCTGTTCCTGAAGAAATCTAAGTGCTTCTTCGGCCAGGAGACCGTGTCCTACTTAGGACACATCATATCCGCTCACGGCGTGGCAATGGATCCGACCAAGGTGGAGGCCGTGGAACGTTGGCCTACACCTCGGTCCTTACGAGCCTTGCGAGGTTTCCTCGGGCTCACCGGCTACTACCGCAAGTTCATTGCAGGGTATGGTACGGTGGCCGCACCCCTCACCGCCCTCCTAAAGCGGGAAGCATTCCGCTGGACTGATGATGCGCAGGACGCTTTCTCCCAACTCAAGCAGGCGCTGATGACAGCGCCTCTACTTCAAATGCCGGAGTTCGACAAGCGCTTCATCGTCGACTGCGACGCGTCCGGCGCCGGCTTTGGGGTGGTTCTACACCAGGGCGACGGCGCCATAGCATTCTTCAGCCGCGCTGTAGCGACTCACCATCATAAGCTACCGGCATACGAGCGTGAGCTAATCGGTCTTGTGAAGGCCGTACGCCATTGGCGGCCTTACTTGTGGGGTCGTCCCTTCACTGTTCGGACTGATCACTTCAGCCTGAAATATATCCTGGATCAGCGACTCACGACGATTCCCCAACATGCTTGGGTGAGCAAACTTTTTGGTTATGATCTGCAGGTTGAGTACCGACCGAGGCGCTTGAATGGGGCAGCTGACGCCCTGTCCCGCCGCGACGAGGAAGACATAGCTATTCACGCCATATCTGCGCCAGTCTTCCCACTTTTCGACTCGCTCCGCGCGGAGATCGCTATAGACCAGTAGGCGCAACAGCTATGTGCCCAACTCCGGGAGGGAGTCGCACCTGCTGACTGGGCCGAACGTGACGGCCTTCTACTTCACAAGGGGAAGCTCTTCGTTCCTAACAAGTCCTCCTTGTGGCCCTCTCTCCTAGCTGAGGCGCATGATGGGGGCCACGAAGGCATCCAGAAGACAGTGCATCGGCTACGCCTCTCCTTCTACAACCCGTCCTTGCTACGGCGGGTGCGTGAGTATGTCCGCGGGTGTGCTACGTGCCAGCGCAACAAGACTGATCATCTTCATCCAGCCGGTCTGCTACAACCGCTGCCTATACCGTCGGAAGTCTGGAGTGATATCTCCATGGGCTTCATTGAAGGTTTTCTGAAAGTTGGTGGGAAATCAGTGATCTTGACAGTGGTAGATCGCTTCTCCAAGTATGCCCACTTCATTCCCCTAAGCCACCCTTACAGTGTTGCATCAGTGGCACGGGCATTCTTCGACGACATTGTACGACTACACGGCTTTCCCTGCTCCATCGTCAGTGATCATGATACCGTCTTCACCAGCCTCTTCTGGTCAGATTTGTTCCGGCTAGCCGGTGTCCAACTTCAGCTCAGCTCGGCCTTCCACCCGCAGTCTGACGGCCAATCTGAGGTCATCAACAAGATCATCACTGTGTACCTCCGCTGCTTGGCTGGTGACCGACCAAAGACTTGGTTGCAGTGGCTTCCTTGGGCTGAGTATTGCTACAACACTTCCTACCAGACGGCCCTCAAATGCTCGCCCTTCAGAGTGGTCTATGGCAGGGACCCTCCGGCTCTTGTTGGTTACCAACCAGGCGTATCTAGAGTAGCAGCAGTGGATAAACAGCTAAAGGATAGAGATGAATTCTTAGCTAAAATCAAGAACAGGCTGGTACAAGCACAAGTCACCATGAAAAGCTATGAAGATAAGTTCCGCCGAGAGGTGGAATTTCAGATCGGTGATTGGGTTTGGTTGCGGCTTCATTAGAGGACAGCTGTGGGAGTAATAGCGACGCCTTCTTCAAAGATTGGACCAAAATATTTTGGACCATATCAGATCATTCAACGCATTGGGACTGTATCATATAAACTTCAGCTGCCTCCTCAAGGAAGGATACATGATGTCTTCCATGTGTCCCTGTTAAAGAAATTTGAAGGTCCTGCTCCCATACAGGTGGTGCCTTTACCAACACTTCTCCATGGACGTGTTATACCTACGCCTGAAAAAGTACAAAGGGCGCGTTTGAACAGAGGTGTCTGGGAGCTACTCGTCAAATGGACAGGACATTCTGAAGTTGATTCATCATGGGAGCAACTAGAAGATTTCAGGATGAAGCACCCCTCCTTTAAGCTCGAGGACGAGCTCTTTGTCGAGAAGGGGGGAAATGTTGTGGATGCGTTTGTGGACCGCCAATATGGTCGACGTGGGGCCCACAAAGCCCACAACTAGGCCGGCCAGGCCCTGCAGCCGCACCAGGAGGATATTTAGAAGAATTAATTAGATAATGTTTAGGAATAAAAGGGAGTTATAGATTGAGTCAGTTTAGATAGAAAGAAATAGACTAAAAAAAGGGAAGAAAATAATCCTAGTCCGTTTGGGGGATTATCCCCAAACCGACTAGGAGTAGGGTGCGGCCAAGGGGGGGGTCCTGTCCCCCCTTTATAAGCAGGCCCCCTCCCTCATGTTTTGAGCATCCAGGAAAAAATAAGAATCCCCGTTGAGGGCTGTTCTTCTCCTTGGATCACGGTGGCTTCGAACCCTAACCCTAGCCGCCGTGACCAGCTACTTTGTCCCCCACGTTACGTACTGCGCAGCTGCCCCCACGCCTCCTCGCTGCTGGTTTCTCCCCTGCGCAGCCCTAAGCGCAGCCAAGGGGTCTCCCCCCTCCCTGTTTCTCAGCAATTCCCAGCAAAAGAGGTCTTACTAGCCAGTAAAAGAATTATCTGTCTAGCTGCAACAAAGAAAATTAAATCAAAGTACCGCATGAGAATCCCAAGATGAGCAGCTGGAAAGCACTCTATATAAGATGGCCTATCAGCTTTTCAATTCGTAAGACAAGCCCTAGAATGTCATGCTTAGACCAGTTTGGCTACTTATTCATCTATTATTTTCTTGAACATGCAGGAGAGCTGTGTCAGGGACATAGCTTAGTGCAAGCAAAGGTGGGCCATGCCCCACCTCTTTAACTCTATAGATTTCTTCATATAAATAGTACTTGTTTAGGTGAACTTACTGCTTTTTCCTTGTGATTATTGCTACCCCCTGGATTTGGTTTCAAGCACCGTTAGTGAGCTGCGTACCTTTGTATTAATAAGGAGAGAAACCGTACAAGTAATTCTCCGCCAGGAAGAAAGCCGTTAACATTGAAACACATACCACACACACAATGCATATTCATCTATGAAGGTTACATGCTAAAGCACCAAAAAGAAGATGCCAACCTACAAAGGTCGTTACACTTATTGTTACAGAAAGCTTTGAGCACATGGGTGCTGTTTATTCTTAAGAGCATGCATAAGCAGGTTCTTTTGGAAATATAGGTGTATAGGAATTGGCACCCTGCTTATTCATCTATGAAGGTTGTTACAAGCTTAAGCACCACAAAGAAGATGCCTAACTGCCTATGCTGCCACTTATAGTTACAGAAAGCTTCGAGCAGACGAGTGCTGCTTATCTTAAGAACATGCATAGGCAGGTTCTTTTAGAAAATAGGTGTATCGGAAATTATTTAAACTGCCTTTTAGAACAGCAGATAAACCACAGAACGATCACAGTAGTTGAGTAGTTTAAAGGAAGAGTTTGCCATGTGCCAGAACGATGATATTGGCATAATCTATTGATATAAATAGATATAGTTTAAGACAAGTTACCTCAGGTGTTATGTACCACTTGCTATATGGATCTCTGTGAGGCTGAGATTCGGAATTGACTCGACCGTATAGCAATCCGTGGCTGGTATTTACTCTATGTAGGGAAGCAAGTATCTCATCCACACGAACAAAAGCATCATCATCTGTTTTCATCACATACTTCGCCGACAGGGCATTTGTCTGAAAGGAGAAAAGGGATGCTTAGAAAACTTGCAAATATAAGACCAATGATATAATAATTTTAATAAAATAAACAAAGAAGTCAGGCATACCCCATAGATGCAGATGGCTATGGTCTTCCAAAGAATCAAGCTATAGTAATCCACAAATGGCATCAACTGAATGTCTCCATAAGTCCGCGCTTCATTCCAGAGTTCCTCATTCACCACCACATTTTTATGCTTTAAAAATGGAAGGGAAAGGAGCAGATGAGTATCTTCCGAATTAGAAAACTCTTATTCAAACTCGTAAAGGTGAGAAAAATACAAGGGATGAAAGTGTGGTGGCTAAATTGTTATACAAACAACAGTACTGATTGCAAGGGTTTTATTTTGCTATATGCTACACGCAGTTGAACAGTGAATATGATGAAAACAAGCAGATGTATTCAATAAAGCAGTAGTTCCATGCCATTTATATATCCGACTGACCATACAAGGGCATTCAACATTTTGTTTAAGACACATCAATTGAGTGGTAACTTCTAGTATGCTTAGGGAGTAAACTCTATTGTATCACCTTGATATTGTGAGTTTAATAAAATGCTCATTATAAAAAAAATCTACACGCACTTTTGGTCATGTGAATATACTACTAGTAAGCACACAACCATAATAAATGCAAAAATTTACAGCTCATGTATCTTACCAGGCCAACGAAAAATCTGACTACAACCTTTCCTAAGCGGACAGCATCGTATTGCATCCAAGTTCTGCGAACTGCCATTCGACGCTTGAAATTGTTTGCTGTAGAGAAGATCCCGATGAAAAGTACAACAGCTTTATCCATGGGGACAGGTGGAGCCTTCAATATTTTCAAGTCAGTGACATGCTCGAAGTCCTCCGTTGTAGGCAGACCACTTGCTATCACAGACAGCAATTTAATATCTCCCGTGATTCTTACTTCACCAACAAACCCTGGCTCCAAATCCTAGAGAGATAAAGAGTCCCAATTGTAAAATCACAACAAAACTCAATGAAAGACATACATTGATGGGAATTAAATGGTATGGATTGGCATTAAGTATGAAGGAAATTTCATGTTTACCTACAAATTGTAATAGAAATTAGAAAGTAATAGGATGCCGTATTACTTATGCAAAACTTACCTCTCGGAACGCAAAGGAAGTGATATGCTTGCCATCTACACTCATATGGATCCCCTCAGCTCCGACACGAAGAATTGCTACCGCCAGGTATCCTTGTTTGAAAGGGAAATATTTTCTAGGTTCTGAATTTTTTTTCCTTACAGATGGCATAGTTGAAACGTTAGAATGCAAGTTAGATGTTGAGATCTGTGTCCGATCCCTCCCCACCATGTTACTACATTTTTCTAGATCATCCACTGTAAAACAAGAGAAAGCAAAGAACTTATGTCAATTCTGGGACAAAAATAAATATATTGTGACCAAGACCCCAAGCCAATTTGTCAGGAAACTTATAAGGGATAAAAATAAGTGCACAAAGAAAGAGGATATCTGGATCGACCACCAGATCATTTCGGTTGCATTGCCGAAGAAAAGTGCATAGCTATGAAGATATAGAGCAGCAATAAACTAAAAATATTTTTGTTAGACTGTGTAATTAAGTGGGCTAATCAGGGGCACTTTAGTCCTTTGTAGGGGATTAGTGTTAGGGGCAGTTTAGTCCTTTACCCTCACCTAATCCCTCTATATAATGTACCCTTTGACCCTCAGATTAATCATCCAATCCTGCTTTCTCTAATATGGTATCAGATTAGCTAGGTTAGTTTAGGATTAGGGCTTAACCCTAACCCTAATGACACAGCCATCTTCAGCCGCCGCCTACACCATCGTGTCGCCACCATGGGCCGCCGCCGGCGCCACTGCGACCCACCCTGCTGCCGCCGCCCTTGTCCCGCCGCCGCCGTCGCAAGGAACTGCGCCGCCGCCACTGCCGCCGCTGCATGGATTCAGGGCGGATCGGCTGCCGCCACAGGGCCGCAGCCAGTAGGCGGCGCACCTAGCCAGCGCGCACGGGGGGCTGCCCTGGGAGGCGCGTTACTGGCGGACCTCGGTTGGCCAATGCGCACGGGGAGGCAGCCGCTGCCGGCTACGGCAGGGCGGCACTAGCCAGCGCGCATGGGGGGGCCTCCGCCGCCGCCCTGGGAGGTGCTTCCTGGGGGGGGGGCTGCCGCCACCCTCCCTTGGCCGGCCGCCATCTCTGTTCCGGGGGAGTTGGCCATGCCCCTCCCTCGGCGGGCCATCGCCTCTGTTCCGGGAGGCGCTGTCACCCCCCCCCCCCCCATGTCTCCGAAGACCGGTCAGGCCGCCGGTAGACCTCTTGTAGGTACCACCAGCAAACCCACCACACCTGCCACCGTTATCGTTTTCATGGCAGGTACCTCTGGGCCACGTGATTCTACCACCACCGACCTCGACGCGAGCACCACGACCACCGTCCCGCCGATCCCGTTTCCAGTCGCTGGCGCCGCTGCTGAGAGTGCAGCTACTTCTTTTTATGGCACCGACACGACGGACACCTCCGACATCGCCGCAGCTCTGCCTGCCTCTCGCGAGCGCGAGCGGGCACTCGCTCTCGCCCTGGAGCAGGAGCGTGCCTCCGTGGCCGCTCTATCTCACCAGCTCGAGGAGAGTGCTCACCGACCAACGAATGCTGCCCACGAGCCTCACTCAGACGTTGGTACATACTCAGCTTCACTTGTGGCTGCTCTTCATGCGCAGGCCGCCGGGATTCAAAACATTCGGACGCTCGTGCCGGTTGTCCTCAGCTCTGAGTCTACCTCATATGCCCGGTGGCGTGACATGGTGCTCCTCACACTGAGGCGCTTCTGCCTCGACGACCACGTCCTCCAAGACGGCTCTTCAGTTTATGTCTCCTGGATCAGCATGGACAGCCCGGTCCTATCCTGGATCCTTGGCTCCCTGTCGGAGGAGCTACAGGACATCGCCAGGCAACGCGGTGGTGGCACCACTCGACGGGCTTGGCTGGTCCTTGAGCAGCATTTTCTGGGGAACCGCGCGACTCGAGCCTTCCACATCAACGCTCGGTTCCAGAACACTGTCCAGGGTGACCGCTCTGTCTCCACCTACTGCCGGGAGATTAAGGGCATGGCGGATGCTCTACGTGATATTGGCGAGTCGGTCACCAATAGCGCTCTCGTCCTTCGGGTCCTTCAGAGCCTGAGTGAGCGCTATTGTCACCTACGGGCGTGGCTACTCCGTCTAGAGCCACCCCCTACCTTCGAGAAGGTATGGTCTGACCTTGAGATTGAGGAGATCACCGCGGGAGGCTCTACTGGCTTCGGGTCTGCCACAGCCTTTTATGGCTCTGGGCAGTCCCCTCGTCCACCCTCACCAGCTACTGGTGGACCACCGTCACGACCACCTTCCACCCCAGGCACTCCTACTAGTACTGGAGGTGGAAACCGTCGCCGGCGAGGCAAACACAGCGGCCGTGGTGGAGGTAGCAGTGCACGCGGCACTCCTACATCTACTACTCCGCCTACTGGTGGTATCGGCCGGGGAGGTGCACCCTGGCCCACACCCTACAACCTGTGGACTGGCCAGATCTACATGTGGCCTAGGCCGTCTCCGGGTTCTCAGCCTCCACGACCACCACGCCTCCAGCCGGCGTTTGTAGCCACCCCGGGCTACAATGGACCAGCCCACAGTGCTGGTGGGCCGCTGACTCAGGCCTACGGTGGGCTTGGCTACCCTTCTGGCGGACAGTCAGCCTCGACCTACGGAGGCACCGACTACCCTGTTGGGTACTCGGAGCCGTCGGCACCGCTCCAGGAGCCACCCTCGACATGGGATCGATAGTCGATGGCCTCTTCCTTCAGCACCATGCATCTTACTCCACCAGGTGCCGACTGGATAGTTGACTCCGGAGCGTCATACCATACCACTCCAAATGCTGGTATACTCTCTTCCACCCACCCTCACAATCCCTCTTTTCCTTCATCTATCGTTGTTGGGAATAGGTTTGTTCTTCCGGTCACCCCAATAGGTGATTCTGGTCTCACGGGTTCTTTCCAGCTTAAAGACATTCTTTTCTCTTCGGATATCATTCAAAATTTGCTTTATGTCCGTCGTTTTACCACTGACAACAATGTTTCCATTGAGTTTGATCCATTTGATTTGTTTGTGAAGGATCTTTCTACCCGATGACCTCTTTTTCGATGTGATAACTCGGGGCCACTGTACACACTTCGACTTCCTACTTCCGCTGCATCACCGCCTTTTGCTTTGACTACGATAGCTTCATCCACCATTTGGCATCGCCGGCTTGGCCACCCTGGTGCAGATGCTATGTCGAAGTTGTCTAGTAGTTCTGTTATCTCGTGTTCTAGGGGCACACATGACTCCTTATGTCATGCTTGTCAGCTTGGTCGCCATGTTCGGCTCCCTTTTCCTACTTCTGTGACTCATGTTGAGCACGCTTTTGATCTTATACATTGTGATTTATGCACATCACCCATTACCAGTGTATCGGGCTTTAATTATTATTTGATGATCATTGATGATTTTTCTCATTTTTCGTGGACTTTTCCATTACGATTGAAGTTGGAGATTTTTGTTACTCTTTCTCACTTCTTCGTTTAGATTTCCACTCAGTTTGGGCGCACCACTCGAGTTGTCCAATGTGATAACGGACGCGAGTTCGATAACTCTGCGTTTCGTAACTTTCTCTCCGCACATGGGGTACAACTACGCATGTCTTGTCCGTATATCTCTCCTCAAAACGGCAAGGCAGAGCGCATGATTTGCACCACTAATGATGTCATGCGCTCCCTGATGTTTCAGGCATCTGTTCCAGCGCGATACTGGGTGGAGGCTCTCCATACTGCCACACTTCTGATTAATCGTCTTCCTACCAAGGCGATTCGTGCCTCCACCCCCTACTTTGCTTTATATGGCATCGATCCTCTTTACGATCACCTTCGAGTTTTCGGGCGCGCTTGCTACCCTAACCTTTCCGCCACTGCCCCGCATAAGCTTGCGCCCCGCTCGACACAGTGTGTTTTCCTCGGGTATTCCCTTGATCATAAGGGGTACCGGTGCTTAGATCTCACTACTCACCGCCTTTTGATCTCTCGGTACGTCGTCTTCGACGAGTCCTCCTTTCCCTTCTCCACCACCTCTTCTAGTTCCACCACAGAGTTGGATTCCCTTTTCCCCACTGACCCCGGCTGCTCCCCAGCTGCCTTGGCCTCTTTCTTCTGCAGGTTCGACACATGCTACGCCTCAGGTGCCCCGACGTCACTTGTTGCACCACGTGCGGCATCGTCGCCTCCAACATCACCTGTTGTACCTCGTGTGGCCCCGACGTCATCAGCTGTGTCACGTGCGGCATCAACGTCTCCGGCGTCGTCTGCTGCGCCTCGGGTGACCCCTATGTTGATGGAATAAGTCTTGTACTCTTGATCTTTGTGGCCCCTAGTTAGGACAACATCTTAGTTCTTGTTAGGACAACATCTTAGACCAAGAGGACAATATATTAGTCCTTTGTTAGGACAGCATATTAGTCCTTTGTTAAGACAACATATTAGTCCTTTGGTAGGATAGCATCTTGGCATCTTAGACTAGCATCTACGTATATGCTTGGCTGCCTCAAATATAAATATGTAACCCCAACCCCTAGGTTGGGTATAACATTGTGTGTGGAATGAAACAAAAAAAAATTTCAACCCCTAGTGTCATTCTCTCCAAGAGAGTAATACTTCAGATAATAACAAGTGGTATCAGAGCAGTTCTATCCTATAGCCTAGACATCTCCTGCTCATCTCCTTCCCACGCTTCTCTTCGTCCTCAGCCGGCAGCAAGAACACCGGTTGTTTCAGCTCATCCCTCCTCTTCTGCACAGACGAGCAACACCTTGTCTGAGACAGTCTCTTCCCCACACAGCACTCCCCCACTAGCGCGCCATGTCCGGACGGTCTGAGCGCTCGGTCGCTTCGAGCGCGCGGAATCGGCAGGAAGCCGAGGTCGCCGCGGCAGAAGAACGCGAGCGAACAGCGGCAAAGGCTGCAGCGACGGCGGCGAGGACGGCGAGGCTGGCGGCGGCGGAACTGGCAGCGGCGAGGGCGGAAGTAGAAACAACAGTGGTTGCGGATGAAGCGCGTGCGGCTGCAACAGAGCTTGAGGCTCTGCGTGGCGATAGCGACAGAAGCTCTGTTTCTACCGACGGCAGCACCAACGAAGACCTCAGGCTGGCGAGGGAGATAGCACGACCACATACGCCACAGTGGACAGCCGCGCACCCCCATGGGCGCGGCGGCTGCAGCCCAGACGGGCGCGGACGCGCCGGCGACGCTCTCGATGGGGGTGGTTGGGTCGACAGAGATCGAGGCATTTACAGGCGGCGCGACTCTCTCTTCGAACAGGTACCATGGTCACCACGGGATCCAGGCCATTGTCAGGGACGTTGGTCCCGGCGGTGGGTGGCCTACCCTCACCAAGACCAACTACGTCGAGTGGGCAGCGGTGATGAGGATGCGGCTCCAAGTTCGGCACATGTCGGAAGTGTTGGAAATCCGGGGATAACTTCCTCTAATATGTTCTCTTTTTTTTTATTCTCAAAGGGGGGGGCTGTATATATAGCCCCAAATTACAGAGTCCTTATCTAATACTAACTCCTACTCTTATTGGACTAGGACTCTATCTCTAACACCAATTATTAGAAAAACGGGATTATATCTAACAATCACCCCCTAATCTCGTTTTTCTAGATCACACTCACACTAATTAGGATGGAGACACACTTCCACCCTAAACACACTTTCGGGATGGACACAACTGCACCCCCAGGATGGTCACATCTACACCCTGCACAACTCAATTTTGGAATGGCCGCATCTTCATCCTGCACACAAATTCAGGTTGGTCACATCTTCAACCCCAAGATGGACTCATCTTCATCCTGCACTTGATTTCGGAATGGTCGCATCTTCAATCCGATCACACACCCACACACTCATTTTGAAGAGTCTGGATTCTTGCTTCCATCACGTGTTCTTCACCCAAGAACTTGATCTTGATCAACTCCCATGCTTCTCTAGCTGTCTCCTTCTCAGAAATTCGCATGAGAGTGTCTTCATCAATAGCATGATAGATGGCCGCAAGAGCCAGCTGATCTTGCTTTGGATCAACGTTGCTTTTCTTCTCCTCAATAGCTTCCCATACCCCTTGCGCCTTCAAGAAAACCTTCATCTTTATAGCCCATGCTGTATAGTTGGTCTTCGTTAATAAGGGATAATGAAGTGTCATTGATTTACCCTCCATATTATGTACACCTCTTGTGTGCGTTTAGTAAATCAATATCAATCTCTGTACACTTCGGGTGGCTTTAGCAAATAACAGCAGCAGCTGGACCCAGTTCAATTCAGCCAAGTGATCTGAAGGGCCCAAACAGCCCAGCCAGCCTGTCACACAGCAAACCCTAATCAGCCACACAATCCTCTTCCTCCTCTCTGTCTAGCCGCCGCTGCTCCTTCAGTGCCGCCTCCTCTGCCCTTGCGCGCCTCCAACCGAGCGCTAGCAGCCGCCGCCTCAACTTCCTCCTCCACTGCGACCGGCCTCCGTTCGAGGGCGTCGACGGCGTCTTGCAGCGCGACCGTCTCGGCAGCTCCCTCAGCCCGCGGCCGCGCACCAGCGGGAACCCACTCGCAGCAAGAGCAAGCCCCCTCCGCCCGACGCCGCGCACCCGCCGGAACCCGTCCGCACCAGGCCCCTTCCTCCCGCGGAGCCCGTCGCCGCGGCCGGGGCGGCGCTTGACCGCCTCCTTCTCGCCCGCTCCGACCTCGCAGGCGTCGTCTCCCACGTGCTTGCCGCGGCCTCCTCTGGATTGAGCGCCGCCGAGCCCGTGCTCCCCTTCGTCGGATTCAGCCGCTGAGTTCGTCAGATTTGGCTGTCGCACGTGGCCTAGGGTTTTGGGGGGGGGGGGGGGGGGGGGGCTGACGAACCAGCGCGTGCGTGTTCTTGGCCTCCTCCCGCCGGCGGCTTAGCCCCCTGTCGCCCGGCCACCTACGCAGCCAAGGACCTCTGCGCGGTGAGATCCCGCCCCCCCCCCTCTGTTTTCTCAACCTAAAGCTCTGATGCCAATTGTTGGAAATCCGGGGATTAACTTCCTCTAATCTGTTCTCTTTTTTTTTTTATTCTCAAAGGGGGGTTGTATATATAGCCCCAAATTACAGAGTCCTTATCTAATATTAACTCCTACTCTTATTGGACTAGGACTCTATCTCTAACACCAATTATTAGAAAAACGGGATTATATCTAACAGGAAGCAGTTCGGTACGACAACATCGACTACTACGAGGATCGACGGGCGCTGGATGCTGTCATTGCTGCAGTACCGCCCGAGATGCAATTCTCGCTTTCCAAGAAGCGGACTGCCAAGGAGGCCTAGGACGCCATCGCTGCGGCACGCATCGGCAGCGACCGCGCCCGCAAGACCACACTACAGGCACTCCGCAAGGAGTGGGAGAACCTGGCCTTCAAATCAGGTGAGGATGTTGATGACTTTGCTCTCCGTCTAACACACTACTGCAGAAGATGGTGCAGTTCGGCGACGACACCTACAACGAGGAGAGAGCAGTCGAGAAGCTCTTCCGTTGCATCCCCAAGAAGTACAAGCAAATCGCTCGCTCGATCGAGTCTCTGCTGGACCTCTCCACGATGTTGATCGAAGAGGCGATAGGCCGCCTCAAGGTCGTCGACAGCGACGAATCTCAGTCTCTCTCGGGGCCTATCACCATCGGCGGGAAGTTACATCTCACTCGGAAGCAGTGGGAGGCCTGCCAAGGTGACAGGAAGAAGGGGGAGGACTCTTCCCCGAAAGGCAGCCGCAAGCGCGGCAAGCCAAGCAAAGGGCGCGGAGGTGCCCAAGCCGGGGCGTAGAGACGTGCCGAGGGTGGTGCCCACGGAGGCGCCCAGGGCGGCGCCACCGGCAACCGGAAGCCAGCACGAGACGACACCTGCCACAACTGTGACAAGCTTGGTCATTGGGCCAGGGAGTGTCGGCAGCCATGACGCGGCCAGGCCCACGTCGCACAGGTGGAGGAGGAGGAGTCGGCTCTGCTCCTAGCGCACGCAAGCATCAAGCCACCTCTAATGGCATCGGCCGCAGCGGCTCTCTCCACCTCAATGAGCCGAGCACACGCCTTCCGCGGTGACGGCTCCAGCAACGACAAGACTGACGGGTGGTGCCTCGACACCGGCGCCACCCATCACATGACCGGTCGACGGGAGTTCTTCACTGAGTTTGATCCCAATGTCCGAGGATCCGTCAAGTTTGGGGACGCCTCCAGTGTGGAGATAAAGGGTGTCGGCTCCGTCATCCTCACCACCGAGTCTGGTGAGCACAGGCTGCTCATCGGAGTCTACTACATCCCCGCGTTGAGGAACTCTATCATCAGCCTAGGACAGCTGGATGAGAACGGTTCGCGTGTGGAGATCAAGGACGGAGTCATGAGGATTTGGGATCGCCATCGTCGCCTTCTTGCCAAGGTAACTAGAGGCACCAATCGACTCTACGTCCTTAACGTGCAGGTAGCACAACCCCTCTGCCTTGCTACTCGTCGGGATGACGAGGCGTGGCAGTGGCACGAGCGCTTTGGGCACCTTCACTTCGAGGCCCTGAAGCGGCTCAGTGCCAAGGAGATGGTACGGGGTCTGTCGTGCCTTGACCATGTGGAGCGGTTCTGCGACGTTTGCGTATTGACAAAGCAGAGGCAGCTCCCCTTTCCCCAGCACTCGAGCTTCCGAGCCAAGGAGCGGCTCAAGCTCGTGCACGGGGACTTGTGTGAACCGGTGACACCGGCTAGGCGGCTACACCGGGAGGACGACATTACTTCCTGCTGCTTGTCGATGATCTCTCTCGCTACATGTGGGTGATGGTCCTCGGCAACAAGGGAGAGGCTGCGAACGCCATCATTGTGGAGGTGGGGTGCGGCCGCAAGCTGCGCGTGCTGCACACCGACAACGGCGGCGAATTCACGGCGGCTGAGTTCGCGTCGTACTGCGCGGACGAGGGTGTTCAGCGCCACTACTCCGTGTCGTACAGCTCGCAGCAGAACGGCGTCGTCGAGCGGCGCAACCAGACGGTTGTGGGGATGGCTCGAGCCCTGCTCAAGCAGAAGGGAATGCCGGCTGTTTTCTGGGGAGAGGCGGTGGTGACGGCGGTCTACATCCTCAACCGCTCGCCCACCAAGGCTCTCAACGGCAGGATGCCGTACAAGGCTTGGCATGGGCGCAAGTCGACAGTCTCTTACTTACGGGTCTTCGGTTGCCTCGCGTTCGCCAAGGAGCTTGGCCACATCAGCAAGCTCGACGACAGGAGCACTCCGGGGGTGTTCATCGGCTACTAGGAGGGCTCAAAGGCCTACCGCATTCTCGACCCAGGAACACAGCGCGTGCGCACCGCACGTGACGTAGTGTTCAACGAAGGGCGAGGATGGGCATGAAACAAGGCGGTAGACGACGGCTCGACTCCAACATACGACAACTTCATCGTCGAGTATGTCCACTTCAAGGGAACTGGGGGAGTAGGCAGTTCTTCTCCACAGATCATGTCTACCCCAGTCCCCGAGCCTCCACCGACTTCAGCGCCACGCTCCCCAATCACGACCTCGGCTACGACGAGTTCTCCGCCACCACCACCACAGTCGGCGACCCCATGCTCTCCAGCAACGATTGCCATCCCTCCGGATACGTCCACTCCGACACCAGCTCGTGTCGAGCACAAACCGGTGGAGTTCGCTACTCCGCTCTCCCACGACGAGGAGCGCATCGACGTGTACCACGACGGCGAGCCGTGGCAGTATCGTACGATGGAGGATCTTCTCGGCGACCAGCCGGTGCCGGGACTGGTCCCTCGCGATCTGGAGGCGCAGTTGCACCTTGCGTGCGATGACGGCGAGCCTCGGTCTTTCGCGGAGGCTGAGAGACACGCGGCATGGTGTGTCGCGATGCAGTCGGAAATGGACGCGGTTGAGAATAACCGCACCTGGGAGCTTGTTGACCTCCCTCATCACCGCGCGATCACCCTGAAGTGGGTGTTCAAGCTAAAGAGGGATGAAGCCGGCACCATCGTCAAGCACAAGGCTCGCTTGGTGGCACGCGGTTTCGTGCAACAGGAGGGGATCGACTTCGACAATGCCTTCGCGCCTGTGGCGCGGATGGAATCGGTGCAACTCCTTGCGCTGGCTGCTCAGTGAGGCTAGCGGGTTCAGCACATGGATGTCAAGTCGGCGTTTCTTAACGGCGATTTAAAGGAGGTCTATGTGCACCAGTCGCCGGGATTTGCGATTCCTGGCAAGGAAGGCAAGGTGTTGCGTCTGTGCAAGGCCCTCTATGGCCTGCGGCGGGCACCAAGGGCGTGGAATGCCAAGTTGGACTCCACGCTCAAAGGGATGGGCTTCGAGCAAAGCCCGCACGAGGCGGCCATCTACCGGCGGGGCAATGGAGGAAATGCCCTACTGGTGGGTGTCTACATCGACGACTTGGTGATCACGGCACCAAGGATGCAGAGGTGGTCGCGTTCAAGGAAGCGATGAAAGCCACCTTCCAAATGAGTGACATGGGATCTCTCTCCTTCTACCTGGGGATCAAGGTGCACCAAGCTGACTCCGAGATCATGCTTCGACAGACTGCCTACGCCAAGCGCGTTGTTGAGCTGGCTGGCCTCACAGACTGCAACCCAACTCTCACTCCGATGGAGAGACTAAAGTTGAGCCGCGGCAGCATGACGGAGGAGGTGGACGCTACGCAGTATTGGCGTCTTGTGAGGAGCCTTCGCTACCTTGCCCACACACGGTCGAACTTGGCATTCTCTGTCGGCTACGTCAGTCGATTCATGCAGCGATCGACAACGCCGGCGACATTGACACTAGCAAGAGCACGAGCGGGATTCTCTTCTTTCTCGACAAGTGCCTCGTTAGCTGGCAGTCGGTCAAGCAGCAGGTGGTGGCCTTGTCCAGCTGTGAGGCCGAGTACATAGCGGCCTCTACCGCTTCGACTCAGACGCTCTGGCTAGTTCGACTGCTTGGTGATCTCCTCGGCAAAGACACCGGAGAGGTGGAACTCAGTGTGGACAACAAGTCTGCTCTTGCTCTAGCAAAGAACCCCGTCTTTCATGAACGGAGCAAGCACATCCGGGTGAGGTACCACTTTCTCCGAGGCTGCTTGGAGGAAGGGAGCATCAAGGTATGCTACATCAACACCAAGGATCAGCTTGCAGACCTGCTCACCAAGCCCCTTGAGCTTTACTCCAGGATCGGGATGGTCCAACTCCCCCACAAGACGACGCACAAGACTTAGGGGGGGGGGGGGATGATGGAATAAGTCTTGTATTCTTGGTCTTTGTGGACCTAGTTAGGACAGCATCTTAGTCCTTGTTAGGATAGCATCTTAGACCAAGAGGACAACATATTAGTCCTTTGTTAGGACAGCATATTAATCCTCTGCTAGGACATCATATTAGTCCTTTGGTAGGACAACATCTTGGCATCTTAGACTAGCATCTAGATATATGCTTGGCTGCCTTAGCTACAAATATGTAACCCCAACCCCTAGGTTGGGTACAGCATTGTGTGTGGAATGAAACAAGAAAAATTTTCCAACTCCTAGTGTCATCCTCTCCATGAGAGTAATACTTCAGATACTAACATACGTCACCAGCTGCGCCACGCGCGGCCTCGGCTTCCCCGACGTCACCTGCAGCGAGCTCGACGTCACCAGTCGCACCAGACACAGCACCGACTACGACCCCGACTTCTCGCTTCGCTGACACCGCACTTGTCTACCAGCGACGAGTGCGGGATGGGGCCCCAGCTCCAGCTGCGTCACGCGCGGCACCGGAGCCCTCTACACCAGTCGCCGCGCCACGAGCGGCCTCGAGACCCACTCTCGTCTATCCATGACGAGAGCGGGTTGTTGTACCCGAGCGTCCGGTGTACAATCCTCCTCTTCTCCACGGGGATCCTGTTCACGTCCACCCGATGGTGACTCGACGTGCGTCCGAGAGTCTCCGGCCGGTTGAGCGCTTCTCCGGAGCTGTCTTCTCGTCGACGACGTCTCCACCGACCGACTCTTCTTCGATCTCACCCGTACCGACTTCCGTCCGTAGCGCCCTCGCTGACCCTCACTGGCGTCGCGCTATGGAGGAAGAGTATGAGGCCCTACTTGCCAACCGGACCTAGGACCTGGTTCCCCACCCCGGTCGTGGCAATGTTGTCACGGGCAAGTGGGTATTCACACATAAGAAGGCGGGCGGTACCTTGGAGAGGTACAAGGCTCGTTGGGTACTTCGGGACTTCACTCAGTGCCCTGGAGTCGACTACGACGAGACCTTCAGCCCGGTGGTGAAGCCGGCGACGGTTCCTACCATTTTGTCGCTGGCTCTCTAGCGTTCTTGGCCCGTCCACCAGTTGGACGTCAAGAATGCCTTCCTCCACGGTACACTGACCGAGACGGTGTATTGTAGTCACCCGACAGGATTTGTTGACTCAGCTCATCCAGACATGGTCTGTAAGCTGAACAAATCTCTGTACGGTCTGAAGCAGGCCCCGAGAGCCTGGTATAGCCGGTTCGCCTCCTTCTTGGTCTCACAGGGCTTCGTCGGAGCTAAGTCGGACACTTCGTTGTTTGTCTATCGACGTGGCAGTGACACTGCTTACCTTCTATTGTACGTCAATGACATTGTACTAACAACGTCTAGTCTGACTCTTCTTCGGGGCACTATATCTGCTTTATAGCAGGAGTTCGCTATGAAGGACCTGGGCCGCCTCCACCACTTCCTGGGTATTGTGGTCGAGGACCGACCAGGCGGCTTGTTCCTTCACCAGTTCCTTCACTAGCGACAATACTGCCTGGATATCCTGCAGCGAGCGGGCATGGTTGAGTGCAAGTCGTGCTCCACTCTAGTGGATACTCAAGCAAAGCTCTCCGCTACCGACGGGGCACCCGTCACTGACCCTACTGCTTACAGGAGTCTTGCAGGTGCTCTTCAGTACCTCACCTTCACCAGGCCGGATATCTCCTATGCGGTTCAGCGGGTGTGCCTCCACATGCATGACCCAAGAGAGCCGCACCTCACCGTTGTGAAGCGGATTCTTCGGTACCTGTGTGGCACCCTCGACCACGGCCTCCTCCTTCGACGTGACGTGGCCTCCGAGTTGGTCGTGTACACCGACGCTGATTGGGCAGGCTGCCCGGATACTCGCCGGTCTACCTCTGGGTACGCCGTCTTCCTAGGCGGTAATCTCGTCTCCTGGTCCTCGAAGCGACAGCACGTGGTTGTCGCGTTCGAGTGCTGAGGCGGAGTATCGCGTCGTGGCTAACAACGTGGCTGAGGCTTCCTGGCTTCAGCAGCTGCTTCAGGAGCTCCACACCCCCATCGCCAGGAGCACCCTGATCTACTGCGATAGCGTCAGCGCCGTATACCTCTCCACCAACCCGGTCTAGCATCAGCGCACGAAACATGTGGAGATTGACCTATATTTTGTTCGTGAGCGGATTCCACGTAGCGAGGTTCGGGTACATCATGTCCCGACGACGACATCTTCACGAAGGGCCTCCCGTCGTCGATGTTCTCCGAGTTTCGGTCCAGTCTCAACATCTGCAGTGACTAGATGTTGTGACTGCGGGGTGGGGGTGTTAGACTGTGTAATTAAGTGGGCTAATCAGGGGCATTTTAGTCCTTTGTAGGGGATTAGGGTTAGGGGCAGTTTAGTCCTTTCCCCTCACCTAATCCCTCTATATAATGTACCCTTTGACCCTCAGATTAATCATCCAATCCTGCTTTCTCTAATAACTTTCATTAATACTCTGTAAATTCAAAATTTCATAAGTACAACAAGTGGAGTATATTGCAAGCCAAATCCCAGATCAAGACTCATATACAAGTCAGTACTGTACCACAGTTCTTGCATGACCTGAGAAAGATATTATAACCACTCAGAAAAGTACCTTTCGTGGTGCCTTTAGCATCTGGTTCAGGAGATGGGCAACGGTCTTCAGAACCCCAATCATCAGCTATCGTCCATGTGTTTTGGACTATCACAGGATCTTCTGTAAGTTTATCACCAAGAAGGCGGACATTGTAATGAAGGACCATTGGAGGGTCCGGTTCACCAGGAACTGCTGCTCCAGTTAACTCTATCTTAAAATTACCAAGGAGACCACCAGGAGTACCAACAATAGTTATGGAAGAGCCTTGAATCAATCCACAAGGAATCTTTAAGACAAATCTATCCCCTAACCTTGTAGCATTCATTCTTCGAATAGAATATGGACATTGTTTTCCTTTGTCCTTTTGCTGGGTGCTACCATTTACAGAAACAAATGAATCATCATTTGCAAGGACTGCATTTAGTTCCTTCCATGCAACACCAGCTTCTTTGATTGCCTGAACTCCATCTTCTAGGATATGGGCATGAGTTACCAGATCTCTCAAATGATTCCAAGAATGTAAAGTCTCTAGTTCCCTCTCACTGAGATTTCTAGTAATGGAAAGGTTGGACGCCAAGAGTTTGGTTGATATTACTTTAGATGAGTTCTGTGGACTCTGAACTGCAGGAGGATTTGGAACATCTAACCAATGTACTGCTGATGTACTGTTTTGCTGGAAGACATACTGGAGGGACTTCTCAGCAAGCGGGCTATCCAATATCACATATCTTAAAATCAAGATGATGAACAATGATGCTATGACAAAACCACCATGCCATTTCTTCATCATACCAAACCGTTCTGACAAGCTGTTCCACGATTCGCATTCACTATACTTTCAACCTAAAGCATCTCCTAAGGTAAAACAATGTAATTCAGAACAAACCATCCAAATTGGAGAGTTGAGAATCAGCTACTGAACCGTCGGCTGATCTAGTTACTCAGTCCCATGTGTACGTTGAAAGCTTCATAATCACACGAGGTGTACCAATGAAACTTGAGGCAGGGTTGGCGTGCCCTTGTAACAAGACGAGGTCACCAAACAAGAATGAACTTTATCCTGCAAAAGAAGATGCGTGCTCATTAATGTTCCTTAACAACTCCACCAAGATGTTGCCTGTCGGCACTCCACACAGCTACAAATATTGGCGAGATTTAATGTTACCAGAATGCTAATTTTCGATCGGTTTAAATTTAGGGTCCTTTCACTCCCATCTATTTAAGATTTGTTTGCTTGTTGTTACTTACTTTTTCCATTTTTGTAGGATTATGTATTGACTAAAGAAAAAAATTGTTACTGTGTTGACTATAAAAAAATATAAGTTATAGCCTTTAGATCTAGATGATGAACAATGATCGAGTAAGGAAACATTTGTTGTGAACATTGAATGAAAGGAGACATGTTTTCAACCGATTGAAAAAATAGACTCTCCCTTTCTGACGATATGTACTGATCTTGTGTGCGCTTGTGGAAGAGGAAGATATCAGAATCTGTGTCCAATGGCGTACAAACAAAAAGACTCGTGGACAAAGACTCATCAGACAGGTACTCGGTTTCGGCAAAATAACAAACATCTCCAACAAGAAAAACTCTCATCGCGATACTGCACCAAGGCTGCAGGATTACCTTACATCGATCTGGATGGTATGATTACGAATGTTCAGCTCAAGCGGACCATGTTCGGAAATCAGCAGCTCGGACCTAATTAGCAGATAAGATAACCAAGGCAACCCACCAGAGGCCAAGTCAGCAGCGAGCATTCTACTACTCGCTTTAAATGGGTGCAAATTCAGGGTAAATCGGATCATCAGGGGAGAAAAGGACGAATATTTTGTGAGCCAGGGTGGGGTACCAGAATGAACGACACTTCTGAGCAACACGGTGTAGAAGATCAAGCAAAGTTTCAGACACAAGTTACAGTAAGCACATGCACAACGCCCATTTTTGTTCATCAAAAAAAATTGACGCAAAATGTACACCGGGAATCTCGC
Source organism: Neostapfia colusana (assembly GCA_030760725.1). Lineage (NCBI taxonomy): Eukaryota > Viridiplantae > Streptophyta > Magnoliopsida > Poales > Poaceae > Neostapfia > Neostapfia colusana. The sequence goes on from JASWHV010000020.1 coordinate 52,338,450, forward strand.
GTCAACCCACCCGACCCCCACCGACAAATTCCATTTCAACGAAAAGGAAATGCAAAAAAGGAATAGCACTCAGACTCGGAAGCCCCAGCGCTTTAGCGATAGCAATGCGCGCAGATCAGGAGATCCCCGCCGAACCTGGCGCCCGAAACCCAGACGCGAGGATCAGCGACGGGGCGAACAGCAGCAAAGCTGCCCGTTGCTGGCACGCGGAGCCGCGGACGCCGAATTTCGCAGGGGGGTCACCACCCCGGCGCCTCGCGACACCAAAGCGAAGCGACGGCTCCACATCTCACAGCGCAAACCCCGGAGCAGCGCAGAGCACGGAAGCAATGCCAGATTGGCGGAAATGCGAAGTCACTCACCAGGAGGAACCGCCGCGGAGTGCTGCACGCGGGCCCCGAGGGAAAAACTCCTGTGGTCCGGCCCAGCGCGCCGCCGGAGCGAAGGGAGGCTCTAGCTAGCAGCGAGGCGCGAAGAGGCCGCGGCACCGGGAGCAAGCCACGGAGAAGGCAGGGGAGAGAAAAAGTCGAGGGCAGGGGAGCGTAGCAGTAGCAAGTAGCAGCGCAGGGGAGAGAGGAGTCGAAGGCAGCCACGGAGAAGGCTTCAGGTCCACGCGACGAGCCGACCGACCGAACGTGAGCGTGCGACTGGGCGAGCAGGCGCCGTCGCGTGTGGCTGGGCCCTGGGCTTTTCTTTCTTTTCTCCAGTCTCGCTCGCTGCCGTGGCGGAGAAGAGAAGAAGCGTCGCGGTCGGGGGATTGGCTGCATTGGCTTGCCGCGGCCAGCAGCCGCGCGGACTGGGATCTCGCGGCGCGGCGCCTCTTTCTCGGTCGGTGAGCGCCGGCCGGAGCGGGTTGTCGTACTGGGCTTGGGTGTCGCGTCGCGTGTTCTCTGCTCTCTGACCCACGTCCCCTGTTCTACCGGAGACCCTGCCAATCTCACCGTAGAGGAACATCGAACCCATAAATTCGGTTTCACCCATATATTCTACTCATTTTATTGTATCATGTCAGCAATGAGAAAACACGAACAAGACCGGATTGTCAAGCTAGTGGTAGAAGTTTAGAGTCATCCGGGAAGTTCCAATTCAAATTTGTCTCCAGGACACCAAACCCCTCGTGGCCAAAGCCTGACGAACACTTGGCACCTGCTTACTTTTCACACCTTTCGCTTTCCCTTTCGCTGCGTAATATTCCGCCCGGCTTACGTCTTTTGAGGTGAGCTTATGCTTATCCTACCGATGCCAGTCAAAAACTGCTGCTAGTACGCGTGGCCAGAGCCCAGAGCCGTTCCTGAACGGCTGAACCAAGTCCCGCTCCGCCCCTCGGATCCGCAGAGTCGCGTGGCATTTCGTCATAACCCGCGAGGGGCCGTGACTCGTGAGCCCGTGCAAGGTGGGCGACGGCTCGACCGCAGGAAAGAGGACGCGACAATCCTCCCAAGCCCCCAGTTGCTCCGCTCCATGCAACGAATGTGGAGTCATTACTACTAGCCTACTAGCTTCGTGCTCTGGCCGGTATCATGGGGTGTCGTCCCTTTCAGTCTCACCGAACCAATCAGAAGACAACGAGGGTATTGCAGTTTCTTTTTGAGACAGAGAGAGAGAGAGAGAGAGAGAGAGAGAGAGAGAGAGAGAGAGAGAGAGAGAGAGAGTTGCAGTCGTTGGCGCAGCAAGAGGAAGGCACCGTGCCGCCGTGTGCTTTCGATGGTGGGCAGCCGGTCCATCGCGAAACATGGGAGCCGAACGCCGAGTCCCGACTCCCAAGCAAAGCGGAGTGGAGGGTGACGGTCTTTTCCTTTTCTTGACAAGAACGTATTTTAATCAGTCCCCACGTACTTTCTCGCTAAAAGAAGCATTACAATCATTTCTTTGATAGAGGATTACCTAATGTGAAAGTAGCAAGTTCTTTTAATATTTTCAAAGTTTACTTGGGAATGCAAGTTCTTAGTGCGAATTTATTAGTCATCTCTTCTCTCCTTCTTAATCCCTACTATCCCCTCTGCTCTAAAATAAATAACGTTTAGGATAAAAAAATCTAGTTTAATTTAAACTAAATTGGTTGTTCTAAACGTTGTTTATTTTAAAACAGAGGAAGTACTAGTTTAGAACACAAGATATAATCTTGTTACTCGCTTTGTCTCAAAATAAATGACACTAAACTAACCAGCATCGTTTATTTTAAAACGAAGAGAGTACGCCCAACCTACAAACCGGCGGTATACCATTTCAACCACTTCCAGGAAACTTTTTTAGGTAGGTGTGTCGAAGTGTTCGGTCGACACTTCCCCCGGACCTGCACTAGGCAGCCCGCGGAGGTTCTTTTTTCGGTGGGTCTAGTTTCTAGCGGAGAGCTTCCGCGGATGGAACGAGTTAGTAAGAGCTTGACACAGCAAGTTTTACGTGGTTCAGGCCGCCGGAGCGTAAAACCCTACGTCCACGGCGAGCTATGGAGCTCGCTGTATTGCTTGCTGCTCAGGACCGGAGGCCTGAGCTCGGGGGTGAGTTACAACTTGAGAGTGTATGGCTAGCGTATGAGTTGCAAAATGCGAACCCTTGTTATCGACGCCTACCCGAGCCTTTTATAGTCCAAGACTCGGGCGGCTTACAAGGGGAGCCGGGACCCGACAGGTGGTCCCGGGAAGATTGTCTATTATCTACCGTATCTGCAATTATGCCGGTAGTTATCTCTGGTCGAAGGCTTCTGAGTCTTCATCTTGCCGCCCTGCCCATGCCGCATGCTAGTCGTAGTGGTTGATGACGGCGCAGGCGGCATGGGATGTCTTGTCGCGGCATTTAGTGGCTGGCAGGTTCTGACACCGCGCGCCAGTCTGTGATGCGACTGGGCGCAACGGCACCTGACAGACGCGTGCTCCGCGTTTCCGCGTCTTGGGAAGACGCGGGTCTTGAATACCTTGTACGGGCAAGGTGTGGGGCGCCTTTACGCCCGCTGCCTACCGCTCGGGGGCAGGCAGCACCGTTCTTCTGGCCACGTGGCGGGTCCGGAGCCCTTCTCTGAGGAGAGAAGGGTCCGGCCTGCGGGGCACGTGGAGCCTCCGGACCTCTCCCCGTGGAGGGGGAGGTCCAGCTTCTGTATGCCGCGTGGCGGGCCCGGAGCTCTCCTCTGAGGGGAGGGAGGTCCGGCCCCGCTGGACACGTGGCGTCTTCGGACCTCTCTCCCGCGGAGGGGGAGGTCCGGCTTCTGTATGCCACGTGGCAGGCCCGGAGCTCTCCTCTGAGGAGAGGGAGGTCCGGCCCCGCCGAACGCATGGCGCCTTCGGAGCTCTCCCTGCGGAGAAGGGCGAGTACCTTAGGCATTTTACCCTGTGCGCGGGGGTACCCCATATCTCAGGTACCGACAGTGGCCCCCGGGCCCATCTCGGGGGAGATAGCGAGCCCGAGGTGGGACCTCCGTCTCTTCCGATCCGCGCACTTCCTCTAAGTCCCGAATTGACCGCTGCCGGAGCACGAACGGCCACGGGATCGTGGGAACGTGCGCTCACTTGATGGTTGCTTTTACTGCGACGGTTCCCAAGACTGCCGCTTCTGCACGTTGCGGCGCTTTCTTCGGGAACCGCCGAAGTGCCTTGCCGGCTCATCTTCTCAGGAGACTTATAAGGCTTCGTGCCCCTGCGCTTCCCTCAAGTCCTGCAGTCTTGTCTTCTTCCATGGCTCTCAACCCGCCTTATGGGGGGAAGAATTGCTCTCAGCTCCCTCCAGCGGTTGCGTCTGCACCAAGCCTGGGACTCAGGGAGCCTGCCTACCCTGCCCCTGAGGGTGGTGGAGTCTTCAAAGGAACCGCTGAAGCATCGAAGAGAATCCCAGGCGGCAGGGTCTCCAAGAACACCGCTGAATGCTGCGGAGAGGGCCTCAGGAGCACCCTTGACGACACCGGCTTTTGGGCAGGTGATGAGGGAACTTCAGGAGAAGGAAACCGCCGATGCACCGTGGAGAATCCCAGGCGGTAGAGTCTCCAAGAAGACCGCTGAATACTGCGGAGGGGGCCTCAGGAGCTCCCGTAGTCTCACTGGTTTTTGCGTCGGTGATGAGGGAGGCGATTCCTGCGCTCTTGTTAGGGATGGCAATCGCACCCGCGGGTGCGGGTACCCGACGGGTGCGGGTGCGGGTGGGATTTTCCACCCGCGGGTCTAACCCGCACCCGACCCGACTTGTCGCGGGTGCGGGTGCGGGTTTTATTTTGCACCCGCGGGTACCCGACGGGCACCCGAAATGATTTATGTTTATAATTTTAAAGTCAAATTTATTGTGTTATATTATTTAATTGTTTGATATTACTTATCAAGACCTATATTTATAATCTTTATAAGCAACTTAATATTTTTTGTTGTATTGTCATTCAAAATGGATGATTTTTTAGATTTATTTTATTAAATGTTCTAGTATGTTAATAAAAAAGTCAAACCCGACGGGCACCCGAAACCCGATGGGTGCGGGTCCGGGTGCGAATTTTCACCCGCGGGTGCTGGTGCGGGTCTCAAATTCCACCCGCAACCTTTTTTATTTCGGGCGGGTTTTTGCTCAACCCGACCCGAACCCGACCCATTGCCATCCCTAGCTCTGGTCATATAGCGAGAGAGTTCCGCCAGGGCTGAAGCCTGGCGACGCGGCCGTTGTTGCAACTTCTGGATTCTGGTCGTGTCGGGAGACCCTTGGGGCTTGTTTCTTTCTTATTATCGAGTCTGTAGTCCAGCTCGTGGAGCCTTGCTTAATTTGACTCTCTTGGATATTTGTGTCTGTGATGCTTTTCCTCTCCTTCTTGGCTTTGCCTGACTGAGTCCTTAGCTCCGCAAGGTACTTAGAGGCCATCTCCAACCTCGGAGCTTTGCACAGACACCCTCCCCGGGTCCTAACCGTGTTAGGATCCCCCGGAGGTCTCCGGATCTCGCCCTATGGGGAGCTCCAAATCTGCCTGCCACGTGGCGGGTCCGGGGCTCCTCCTTAAGAGGCGGGAGCTCCGGCCATGTTGGACACGTAGGGCTTTCGGAGCCCTCCCACCGAGGGGGGAGGTCCGGTTTCCGCCTGCCACGTGGCGAGCCCGGAGCCCTCCTCAAGGGAGGAGAGAGTTCCGGGCCTGCTAGACACGTGGGGCCCCCGGGTCCCGCCCCTTCTGGAGGGGCAGGTCCCGGTCCTTCTAGTCCTAGGTCGAAGTAGTTGGTAGCTCCTTTCCCCCTGCTTCATGCAGTCCCTGTTGCCGCAACCTGGAGGCCCTGCACATAGGTAGAGGAAACATAATTCTCCTCGGGGGGGTCCTCCCCTCCCGTCTCCTAGTCTTATCCGTCTTACGATCCTGATCCGCTATACGGGGCTTGGGCAATTCTATGCACGAGGCGCCGGAGCTCCGGCTCCCTCCAAGGTCCGGGTACGGCCGTCCGATCCCTAGTACCAGGCCATGCGCTGGGGAAGCAGAGTGCACGTGCTTTGGGTTCAGGACCAGGCAAAGCGGTCGTACTCCCCTGGACCTCCGGAAGGCAGGATGCGCATGCTTTGGGCTCTGGGCCGGCTAAGCTGGATACGCACCCTGGACCCCCCATGCACAACGCAGGCCTTTCCTGGAGGTAACCAACTGGCACCGCAACACCTGACTGGGGGAGGCCCGAGAGACTCACTTGGCCATCGGCAGGTGCCTCAAGCACAGCCGCCTTCGGTAGGATAGCGAATGCCGACTATGGATGAGTGCAGGAGAGGGGGAGTTAGATGTATGATGAACATACAGAGATAGTGCGATCATAAAAATTAATGCATAATTTAAATGAGCGCATGAGAGAGAGCTAAGTAGAACAGGTCTCTGTATTCGTGCCCATAGGTGGAATTCTGGCTGTACATGGAGGCAATGTTCTGCCTTGTCTACAAGGGAAGCAAGACTCTACGCGCTTAGGGTCGGAACCAGGCTAAACTGGACGTAGTCCTGTACCGTCCCTTGAGACTTAGCTACCCCAAGCTCTGTTCCTAAATTCTATGGGATCTATTACAGAAGAGAATAACCCTGTTCTACCGATGCTCAGGAAGTAGGACTTACAGAGTTGCTTCATGGCAAGGATTTTTTGGGAACGGATCTCACTCTCGGTTGAAAGGCATGTGTACCTGGGTCGGCAGCTTTCATGATTCGGAAGGGACCCTCCCTGCTGGGGGAGAGCTTATGGGTCCTTCTTGGAATAGAGCGTGCCGCTTCACCAGGTTGCCCTCTTGCGGGCCCCCGACGCGTTTGGTTCTTTGGCGGTAGTGCTTAGAGCATTAGCTGAGACCGTGCGTTGTGGGGTGTTCCCTGCAAGCCGAGTCTTGTCGAGGTTGTTATCTTCGCGCTGGATCAGGTCCTGCGCGGCTTCTCTTGGGGGCCCCCGGGGAGTTCTCCCCTTCTGGCTAAGGCCTTCAAGGGGTAGGTAGGCCCGGGCTCGTCTTGGATGACCTAAGGCGTCTTCCCCTTCTAGCAAGGCCTTCAAGGGGTTGACAGACCTTAGGCGGCCCCCGAGAGGTATGTTCGAGGCACGGAGGCGCGTCGCTGTTGGCTAACGCCCTGGCCCGTCACCGTCGGAACTGGAGTCCTCACCGTCATGCACTGTCTTTATGACACGCTGAGGCTCCTGGAACCCCACCTGGTGGGCAGCGGTGACTGGAGCATCGGCCTTCTGTTTGCCATCCCTCTGAGGGTAGGGCGGTGCTTCAGCCCTCTGCTGTCTTCCTTTGCGGAAGCGCTCTGCAAGCTTCTGGATCTCCCAGCACTCGGCGGCAGTATGGTTGCCGGAGCCATGCACAGGGCATAGCCCGCCCTGGTCACTGTCAGGGATCGGTGATTGTCGTTGCCTTTTGTCGTGGCGTGGCCCCCGAGCTCCACTGGTCGTCGCAGCTGCGGCGACGAGGGCCGTGAATGGTGACTTCATCTTGCCACTCCCCTGGTTCTTGGTCTTCTTGCCGCCCTCGTAGGCAGCAGCACCGGACCCGTGTTGTCCTCCTCACTCGGAGGTCGGCAGGGTGTGCCAGTTCCGCCCTTCAGCTGCTCTGGCGCACTTGTCCGCCAGGCTGAAGAGCTCCGAGACGTCGCGAACCTCTCTAGTCGCGAGCTTCTCAAGCATTTTCTCGTCCCGGACACCCTGTCGGAACGCCACCACCACAGAGGCACTTTGGATATGCGGGATGGTGTTGCGTACCTGAGAGAACCGCTGGATGAAAGAACGCAGCGACTCCCCAGGTTGTTGCTTGACGGCGTGGAGGTCAATCTCCGTGCCGGGACGGGTGTAGGAGCTGCCGAAGTTGGCGACGAACTGCCGGCAGAGCTCTCCCTAGGAGGTTATGGACCCCTGAGGTAGATTCATGAGCCAAGACCGAGTTGGGCCGGTCAAGGCGACGGGGAAGTAGTTGGCCATGACAGCCTCATCCCCTCCTGCGGCAAGTACGGCGGTGGAGTAGATTTGGAGGAACTCCGCTGGGTTGACACTGCCGTCGTACTTCTCGGGCAGGAGCAGCCGAAACTTGCGCGGCCATTTCGCGAAGCGAAGGTGGGGCGCGAGGGCCGCACACCCTGCTTCTGTCGCCGCAGGTTCTGATGCCGCGAACGCTTGGTTCGCACTGAGCACCGCATGCCCCGGCATGGGCAAGGCTGCACCATAGGCCGGGGCGCCATATGCAGGACATACGACTGTGGCATATTCTGCACGGCACAAGCCTGGGGCAGAGATCGCGTGGCGATGGTCTGCTCTTCAGGCTGGGTCGAAGCTGACGTCATGCTGTCGTCAGCCTCTTGGTGGCGATGTCTTTCTCGGCGCCGCTCGAGGTATACCCGGGCATATTGACCCAGGTGACACCGTTCCAGCTCTGTCCTCAGATCCTGTTGACTGGGGGCTGGTAGAGCTGGAGTCTGCCGTCTGCTCGCCATTCAATGGTGCGCGCATCAGCGACGCGACCGATTGGCCAGAGCGTCGTCCCCGCCGAGGTCGAGGGCTTGCGGCGGCGACGACGAGACGGTCTACCTCTCGGATCCACTGCCGGGTCGCTGCCTGAGGCGCGTCCCCAGCAGGCGGATTGTACAGTAGCGCTCTCGCCGCAGCTAACGCACCCCCACTGGGCACGCCGAGCGCTACTGGAGACTTGAAGCTGGTTGAAGCCTGCATTGCCGGGGTCGGCGCTGCCAGAGCCGGTTGCTGGCTCCCAGCTCGTACCGACACACTCCGTCCCGAGTGTGTCGACATGTACTCCCCCTGGTCGCGGTCTGCCGTAGAGGCGAGGGGGGAGAGTTCGCCGCTGAAGGAAGCTTGGTCATCTTTGTCGGCGGAAACTCGTCGCGCTAGGGGAAAAGCCCCCCTTCCTGGCGCGCCAAATGTCGAAGTGTTCGGTCGACACTTCCCCCGGGCCTACACTGGGCAGCCCGCGGAGGTTCTTTTTTCGGTGGGGCTAGTTCCTAGCGAAGAGCTTGCGCAGATGGAACGAGTTAGTAAGAGCTTGACACGGCGAGTTTTACGTGGTTCATGCCGCCGGAGCGTAAAACCCTACGTCCACGGCGAGCTATGGAGCTCGCTGTATTGCTTGCTGCTCAGGACCGGAGGCCTGAGCTCGGGGGTGAGTTACAGCTTGAGAGTGTATGGCTAGCGTATGAGTTGCAAAATGCGAACCCTTGTTATCGACGCCTACCCGAGCCTTTTATAGTCCAAGACTCGGGCGGCTTACAAAGGGAGTCGGGACCCGACAGGTGGTCCCGGGAAGATTGTCTATTATGTACCATATCTGCAATTATACCGGTAGCTGTCTCTGTCTCTGGTCGAAGGCTTCTGAGTCTTCATCTTGCCGCCCTGCCCATGCCGCATGCTAGTCGTAGTGGTTGATGACGGCGCAGGCGGCATGGGATGTCTTGTCGCGGCATTTAGTGGCTGGCAGGTTCTGACACCGCGCGCCAGTCTGTGATGCGACTGGGCGCAACGGCACCTGACAGACGCGTGCTCCGCGTTTCCGCGTCTTGGGAAGACGCGGGTCTTGAATACCTTGTACGGGCAAGGTGTGGGGCGCCTTTACGCCCGCTGCCTACCGCTCGGGGGCAGTCAACACCGTTCTTCTGGCCACGTGGCGGGTCCTGAGCCCTTCTCTGAGGAGAGAAGGGTCCGGCCTGCGGGGCACGTGGAGCCTCCGGACCTCTCCCCGCGGAGGGGGAGGTCCAGCTTCTGTATGCCGCGTGGCGGGCCCGGAGCTCTTCTCTGAGGAGAGGGAGGTCCGGCCCCGCTGGACACGTGGCGTCTTCGGACCTCTCTCCCGCGGATGGGGAGGTCCGGCTTCTGTATGCCACGTGGCGGGCCCGGAGCTCTCCTCTGAGGAGAGGGAGGTCCGGCCCCGCCGGACGTGTGGCGCCTTCGGAGCTCTCCCTGCGGAGAAGGGCGAGTACCTTAGGCATTTTACCCTGTGCGCGGGGGTACCTCATATCTCAGGTACCGACAAGGTGCATGTGCATTGTCAATGCCTGACACCAGTTTTCTTTCTCGTCTGTGAGAAGGGTACATACGCCACACGATGGCATATCAAAATGTATCCGCATCAGCTCGGAAAATTCTTCGAGGAAAGATATTTTTCAGTTCCTGGGTCCTCGTTGCCAACTGATCGGCTAACGTTAGCGGAGACCACAGACCAGCTAACCTGATGTTATATCTCATCTTATTTCTATCAACAAACAGGGAGACTGACCAATTGATGAGATTGGGTGCTAAACTGGTGACCGTCTTTTCTCTGCATGATGATACCATTTTCTCTTTTTTTACCCTAAAAAGGGACATGTCAACATCATCGAGCGCTATTTTAGATAAATTACTTCCTTCGTTTTGAATTATTTGACGCTGGCTAGTTAAATTTTAAACTAGCCAGCGTCAAATAATTCGAAGCGGAGGGCTATTTTACCTCTTTGGTGAGTTAAAATTCCATTCTCCAAGCTCACAAACTATTCTGTCAAATGCAACCATTCTGGCATGATGACCCTTCTTCCTTTAACAAACGTGCTGCAGTTAAAAGTCAGCGTCTGGCAGTTTTGAGCTAGTGGCTCGCTTTTTATGCCAAATGTAACCTAAACAACGCACCAGTTGCAGTAAAAGGACCAACTGTAATAAAATGCTTATAAAAATCTAGGTCAGGGTCAACGATTTTGGTTTACATTTGAACGGTCAAGAAAAGGATGGCTGAGACTTGAGAACATGTTCACGACTTTATTAAACTGTTTGATGAGGAATCAATCGCCCGCTTCTTGTTTTCTAGAAGGTGGGGTGTGTATTTTCATCTAGAAAAAAATGTACTTCTACAATATTTGTAGCCAGGGAGTGCAGATCGCAGAACCCCACAAATATTACTCTAAATATATAATGAAACTTTCCTATTGTTTTGCTCCACTATTTGGCAACCATAGCACCGACGCATTTTTACCACTCTCCTTCCATATATGCCAACCGATAATATTATCATTCTATCCTCCATACTTAGGTACCTCTATTCTATGAATACTGAAGTACCTTTTAGTTGATGCCTTTGATTATGGGGCGTCAGATTTGAGGTAACGGTCGGTCCACATCAGTACATCACCCCCCCCCCCCCCCCCACAGACACACACACAGTAAAACATCTCCGCATACACGCATTTCTCCACTAATGAAACCATTGTTTGCGTCCGTTCTCATTTATAGACAGCCCAGCCATTCCCAGATCGACAAATGTGTGCGACCCTTCTTCAGATAAACACGGCCGGGCATGCACAACATATATCTAGGTAGAACAGACGGTCAAGGCCCCATCACTAAATATCCAGTTTAAAAAATCGACATGTATCGGCACGCATGTGAACGTGACTAAACTGCATACGCCGGAGAAGAGCTACCTAGATTTAGGAGGATTCCATCTGAATGGAGGAACATGGTGCTGTCCCCCTGTCCGAGCGCACCACGCCGCCATCTCGCCTTCTCTGCCAGTTAAATACAAAACCATTTCCTTTTGCCGATGATATAGATACAATGGGCACCCTTTTTCTCCTTTTTTTCCGAGGAGGTGCAGTGAACACTTTGCCGATGTTCATTCTTGAATTACCGTCGGAGGGCGTTGTGCTGGCGGACAAGCTCGTCCGAGGGGGCTGGTCGGGAAATAAATACTATGTAACATTGCTTTAAATCATGTCCTTTACAACACCCCTGAGATATCAGTCATGCACAAATTTTAAATGGTTGAGAGAAATAAATTAATAAGTTAAAATTTTCTATTCTCCCTCAACCGTCTTAATATTCGTGCGACAGATATCTAAGAAGTGAACAAAATTTACACTGGTGTAGAGAATTTATTTCGGGCTTAGTCGCCGGTTTGTTTTCTCCACACCAAAAATGTGGCGGAGAGAGGCCGCCAATGGTGCCGATGGGCTTCAGTGCACGATGCCGAACGGTGGGCCGACACAGCTTGGGAAGACCACCCAATTGATGAGTCATGACCGACGGTCAGCAACATATCCGGACGGTGAATTTGAGCGGACTGCAAGCCATCCCACACCACAGATAGGGCCTGGCTCTGCTGAAGCCCATAAAGGTTCCGTTCAGCCCGCGAGCTCGATTTACAGCCCAAATTTAAAACAGGCCAGCACAGCAGTTGAGAACACCGTATTTTCTTCCCAAACCAAAAACGATCACGGTTCCTGCTCATCCTCACCTTAGGGAAAAAAGATGAAGGGAAGTTTTATTTATATCTTCTTGATGAGGATACGTTTTGGTCAGTAGATTATTACAATGTTTTTACTGTTATAGGTACACTCCACTACAGAGAAGCACAAAATGAAGCTAAATGGATGGCAGGTACACAAATGGCCGTCCCTGTTTCGTTCTCACCATCTGTCGATGCCAGGTGGTTGATGGCAAGAGAACCCTCTGCGCTGAAAAAGGTTGTTCTCGACGGGACACCTCGTCATCTGCTGTCATTCTGGGCGTCAGACACCTGCACAGCGCGCGGAGGAAAACAACAACGAAGCTGATGAACAAACAGCAGGCAGCGGACGGGCGCGCCTGCCTGGAACCCTGTAGCAGGTCAACCATTATCGCGGGGAGCAGTACGTGGAACACTTCCTTGTTTATGGCGTCGAAGCTCCACATTGGTCATCCGCGGTTCTGGCTTGTCTCTGTCTTCTCTCGTGTTGGCTCTGACTTCGTTCTCGGTCGCGCTGCGGCCTGCACGGCACAGCTGGTTTTAGTGTCTCTCTGTCCAATATGCTCCTCCCATCTTATTGGCAGGGTGTCGCCGGGTGAAGATCTGGTGTTTCAACACGGATGAAGTCTGGATATGGGCCGGATGGCACGGTGGGAACACAGAGAGGGCGCGAGGCGAAGGTTCAATACGACGAAGCCGCTGTCTGATATGATATGATATCACGGTGTGCGGATGCATGTTCAGTAACGGCTATCGCTCCCCTGGTTGCCTCGTCGTCGTCATGGGCTCCTGGCCCTACGCGGATGCACGCAGAAATAGCCGCGTTACTCGAGCGCGCGCACGACCACGAAAGAGGACGGAGGCCCCCGTAAAACGTTGACCCGGGGCGACGGATGCGATCGCGTTCCCTGCTGACGCCGACAGCGCCGGCCGGGGTCAAGGCCGATCGATCGAGTGGGCGCGCTGGTGCGTGCCTTAGTTGGAAAGAAAAATGCCCCTCGACCCGTTGTTTTCCTCCAACGAAAGGAGAAAAGACGAGAATAATTAATACCCCGTTGCGTCGCCTTATAGATTGCGCCGCGCGTCCAACCAAAAAAACACGCGCGCCGCACACAGCTTACATCTTTTTTTTTTGAAACACCGTTTTTGACTTGTATTATAAGAGAAGAGATTTGCACAAATAAGCAGTACGTGGCTAGCAGAATAAGCAAGAGAAGAAAATTGCTAAAAAGAAAAATATAACCAAGAGCAACCGGTCTTAACAAGTAAATGCTCGGCCGTTCTGCCTGTGAGCCCTATGGATGGATAAATATTTGCATCCTGCCAATCACCACAGCTGAAGCTCATCTTTTATCAACTGCACTATCTCCATAGGTATATATTCCCGTGCTTTAAAAGCGTGCGCATTATGTTCCCTCTAAATTGCCCATATTGGTGCAATGGCAAGTGAGCTAATTCCTTTCTTTCTATTGCTGCTTGAATTTGCTGATAGCTTCGAGAACCAGTCCTATACCGAGTCACCAGTGATCCAACGTGATGGATGTAAGTTCGGTTTAGTCACACAGCTGCTGATAGCCCATGCGTACTTTTAACAAATACTCATTAGATCTCATTTATTCTAGTTGTAGGTGTATATTAAATAAGATCAATGAGTATTCGTCACGTCGACAGAAGTACGTACGAGAGGATAGTATGAGAGTAGGAAAGTCGCGTTTTGGGCGAGTCACTACCGGCCGGCCGGCCCGATCCGATTCATGAGTCATGCTGACAGAAACCGTGCCTCGCGCGTCTGTCTTCGACCACGACCATATAGGGCGATCCACTTCGCCACATCTCCGTTGTTTCCCTGTCTTTCTTAGTTCGTCCAAGCGTTGCAGAGCCACTGTGATCACAGTCGAACGAGCACCACGAGTCATAAAGTTGACAGGCTAGTAGCATAGGTCGTCATCACGTTGAACTACTTTTCCTTTTGCCTGCCTCGTGCGTCGTCGAACGGTCCTCGTCAGTCCACCTGCTGGCTCTCGGCATGCATGTCGACACCGTTCATTACATCTCGCACGATGTACACATCAGCTTTCAGTTTCAGCTACGTGGTAGAAGGAAGCCTCTGTGAGATCTGACACCATTTGGGATGGACGGTATTCGACCCTGCAGCAGGTAATCCGGGGTCATGTAGCGGTCTTTGCGGGTTTTACAGCCGCAGAATTCGCGGTGATCTGCCGTGTGGACAAAGATTCAGACTAATTGCTATCAAACTAATGACGTTATCTAGGTCCATCGATGTCCGTCTCTGCGTCGACCACCAGTCGTTGTGTTAATAATGGGAGAGAAAGAAAAAAGAAAGATCCCACTTATCCTTTGGTGTTGTGTCACGCCATGATGCATCTGAGGAACTGTCTTTTTCCTATCAAGGGAAGCTACTTTCTTTTTTTGAAGCAAACAAGGGAAGCTACTTTCGATATAAACATGTGGACTCTCAAGGTTGAGTGGGTGCGGTTTTAAATGTTTCGAGCCTGAATTTCTTTTAATTTTCTGAATGCGTGTGCTTACTTCTGGACAAAGGGAAAAACTTGCACCTACCACTTGTTCCTCCAGCTTCCACATGAAAATCGTGTTTGTCTTTCCACATTCTTTGGTCTTGTAAAAATGCATAGCCCTGTTGTATCCAGATGAGTCCATCAGCGTGTTCTCAACTGCTTTCAGTGTACTACCTCCATCTGTTTGTTGACGTTACAAACAGCTCGATCAATGTAAATTTTGCAATAATTAATGTGTCCTAACGTCGACTAAGAAAGTATGGAGGGAGTAGGAATATCGTTTCATCAGACGTCAGTTTGCATAAGTGACGACGATATCTACGTGCAGCGTAGATTTGAATCAAGCAGCATAGAAATATCCTTTTTTAGATTTCCATAACTTTTCGATCACATGTAGAAGGACATATATGGTGCCCATGGATTTGATTCAATCAGCAGATTGAGTGAGCCATCAGTCATCCAATCAGACAGGAAAGGAAACTGGTAGCTCAAAAATCAATCACAAAGGGGGGAAATCGCCAACTAATCAATATAAACATGCATCAAGAAAATATGTCCTTGAAATTCCAGCTAGAGAAACTCTGAAACTTGCAAATTCACCGATTATCCAAGTCGGTTTCCCTTGACCAAAATGGGCTGCTTATTCTCCCCACAACGGCCAGGTCACATCTTGTAAGGTCGTTCAAGATAGGGTGTGTATCCTCTGCAATACTGCACATGCAGTAGAAGTCACTGACATGTGGGCCCATCCAGATCACGGGCCCACATGTCAGTGACTGCTACTGCATGTGCAGTACTGCAGAGGATTTGAGTCCTTTAAGATAGGCGCAGCAGATCCTAGGAAGAACAGATCGCCACGCTTGCTGGCACGGGTAACAAGGCTTTCCGTCGTTCATTACATCCACGCAATCGAAACGGAGAACGTTAGTAGCACAGGTCAAGTAACAGTAGCACTCTACTCTACTAGTAGTTGTAGAATTGTAGTTGGAGTTAGCAGAAGTAGTAATAATAATCTCTATGGAGGAGTGCAACACAATTAAGCCGAAGAGTCAGCTTAGATCCCTGTCTGCCTTGGCCTGCCGTCACCGAGGGGCAACCATGGCCGCCGTCGCCATCCAAGTGGACGTACTAGTAGCAAGCTGCTCAGGAATTCACGAGCATGATCTTGATGATTGCACATGGTGTCGAAGCCAGGCTGTCCCTGCACTTTACGTGTTCTGTACTGACGAGAGCCCGGAGCTGAGGCAGAGCAATGCGAACTCATGAGGTGATCAGGACCCAAAAAAAAAGGACGTGATAGTGGGAGCACGGAGCACCTCGACCAATATGGCGTCGTAAAAGGCTGCACTGAAGTCTGAATATTTATAGCATTCTGAATCTCCGGCTTCGCTCAGCAGTCAATCAGTCAGACTACCAGACCTGCGAGCGTCAGATGCTGCTGATGTAAACGGGTTTGAACGCGACGCTTCTTCTTCTTGCTCACTGCAAGGCCATAAACCGGGCTTTACTCTAACAGTCTAACTGGTACGGAACGGAGAGGAGAAAACGGGGCTTCTTTTGTGGCCACCAAACTGTTGCAGGTTAACGAAGTAACCCAGCCGCAGCAATTGTCAATGCGCATAACGTGGCATCGTCTGGGTGCCGCCGGCGCCGGCGCGTGCCTTAATCAACTCGACGGCGACCACTAGACGAGCGGTTTGTTCAGCAACAGACTAATTAAGCACGAGACGTCGTGGAGTGGTTAGCTAGGCCGCTTCGTACTTGATTACTGCGACGTATCAACGATTATTAGCAGAAAGATCACGAGTCCAATCTCGAACCATGTCGCCCTATCGATCTGATACCGGTAGGCTCCGGTTTCCTTTTCTGAACTTGTGAGTTGTGGCGGATGCGCGAAACTGCAAATGAAGGAACGGTCGCTTCGCTCGCATCTTTGCGAGCCACTCATTGCATCAGCGCGCTATTAGTTGCTTGTTCCGTGCGCGCGACCGATATCGCGAGACATCGATCGACGCCGGCCGCGCTTTATCACGTACTAGCTAGGCTCTGTTGATCTTTTACTACTTGCAGCAATAACGAGGTTGTAATCAGTCTGCACCGTTTTATCTGCAGCAGAGGACAGGGCCACCTCTGACGTTTGTTCCGCCCCAAAACAAACATGACAAAAGTTGCAAAACCTATATATCCGTGCTCACGTTGACCGTGACCAGTAATGTCATCCGTGCTCACGTTGGAGTAGTTTGGATCATTGGATGGGGCCTTTTCAAAAAAAAATCATTGGATGGAGCCTATAGCATTTTATATTGTCCCGAAATCCGAAACTTGGGCCGTTTGGTTGTCAGGTTGCATGTACAATACAATGCTCGTGCTGTCTGCCTTGGACGTGCTACTGGTTATACACTACTCCAAAGGTTTTAAACGATGATCTTAGCCAATCAGAAGCCCTCCTGCTGGCATCCAATGACCGTCCGACAACAGGGCTGTTTGGCAACGAAATACATGAGATCCATCGATCGGACGTGTGTGGAGCGAAGAATCATGCTCCCGTTGCGCACGTGCCTGCCACTCGATCATATATTACATATTTTATTTTCAAAAAGAGCTAAAGTCATTGAAACAACAAATACGATGTTGCTTTTATTTGAATCTTATTAGTCATGTACTTCATTTTGACTTGAAACAGGAAAACGGCGAGCGAAAGATTAGCTTGTCGGAGCAATTTGTTAGGTTGTGGGGAAAGCTCAATGTGGCTATGTGCTTGATTTGACAATGATTGTCCTTTATTTACTTGTATGGATATTTGAAAGTTATCGTTTGTACTATGTAATGAATGTTTGTATATTTGAATGTGTGTTGGGAATGATATCGTTGAGACTATGTATGAATGTTATAATGTTAATTTGAGTTTGTTGCATTTATTGTGAAGAGTAGTGTATTTTATGATATCTGTTTATGAATGTATGAATTTGTTGCATTTGAGTATATGAATGATATATGTTTATATGTTCGGAACTGTTCTGTACTGTTATTTTATATATTTTATATATTTTCGTGTCATGAAAATAACATGACACTATTTTCGTGGACCACACTTAGGCCACGAAAATAAGGTGAATGTTATTTTCGTGGGCCATGTTATAGCCCACGAAAATAACCTACTTTATTTTCGTGTGCCTCATTGTGGCGTACGAAAATAACTATTTGTGTGGGCCCACTTCGGTCGATGAAATTAAAGTTATTTTCGACTAATTATTTTCGTGAGCCGTGGGCCGACAAAAGTAAGACCAAAACCGACGAAATTATATATTTTCATGGGTTTTTACCATATTTTCGTGGATGTGAGGCCCACGAAAATATGTCGATTTCCTGTTGTGAAAAGAAACTTTTAGAGACAAATTCCATTGCCACCTATGCAGTAATACTTCTGGCTGTACATGCCACTCTACTCACAACGGCAGCGGGCCCACACCGCAGTCGGCAGGGGAAACCCAAGACCCGTCAAACGCTACAGTACTACCGTATTCCGTATTATCATGTCGTAAGCTCCCCGCAGTAGTACGCTCCTAGCTCTAGCGACTGCCGCTGTAACTTTCGGCCAGTACAGCTATGCCCACCAGCAGCAGCGACTTGTATATACGAACCTCCGTTCACTTTTACTACTACTTTGTCACTCATAAATTACTGTAGGCATATTTGATCGTCCGTTTTTTACTTAAAAATGTTTCACTACAGGATTCCTGTCAACATACGACGGCAAAAACCGTCGTATATAAAGCCGAAGCCGTCGTATATAGGTTATATACGACGACAGTTGTTTATATACGACGGTTCGCGGCCGTCGTATATAATTTGTCGTATATATAGTTATATACGACGGTCCCTCGTATATAACAGTATATATACGACGGCCGCTTATATACAACGGCCGGTTTCGTGGACTTGGCCCAGTGGACCAGGACCTTTATATACGACGGCTGGGCCCTGGCTGTCGTATATAAGGTCTTATATACGACAGCCGCTGGGCCCTGGCTGTCGTATATAAGGTCTTATATACGACAGCCTGGCCCCGCCATCGTATATAATATAGGCTTATATACGACGGCCCTGTATAGCAGCCGTTGTATATAAATTATACAGGCCGTCGTATATAAGCTTTTCCATTTTTTAAAAAAAATAGAAAACGGCTAACCTGGCTCGATGGCCAGCTACACATACAAAGACAACAAAAAACAGTTTGATATATAAATTCACAACAAAGTGCAATAATACACATCGACAATCACAAAGTCTGACACAAATGAAAACAAAATCACAAATCTATTGATTACTAGCCCCTCCACTACCTCCGGGAGCGAAGAAGTCATCCTGCCGCGGCGAACCTGGCGCCCTTAGCTGTGGCGATGGAGTCTGAACCTCCGTCCCTGATCCCTGCGAAACAAAGTGACATGTACAAGTTTACAATTGTTTTTCTAGTTTCATTAGGATTCTTAGCGGTTGGGGCTTCCACTTAATGTAACTTTCTTTTTATACCTGTACTCCAGGAAACTGCTCCTGTGGTGGCGACGGCTCCAGCACGAACGGAGGTGGCTGCCACAACGGTATCTAGATTTGCTGCCCTTGCTGTCGAGCTAGCGCCTGCCATTTCAAACATTACAATTTACAAAACTAATTGAAATGCAATGTAATTAAACTATAATTGTATGTTTCTTACTTCCATTGCCGCTTGCATCTGTGCCATATAGAACGCATGGTACGCCATGGCAGCCCTGTTGTTCTCTCGCTCTCTCGCCAAGGCCTCCTCCTGCCGAGCCAAGCTCTCCCGAAGCGCCATGACTTCGAGATCTCTCTCGGTGACACGGCGGCTGGAGGAGCCTGCAGTCGAAGACTGCGAGGAGCTGCCTCTCGCAGGTCGTGCCTCCCTAGAGTTGACGACTCCAGAGAATATGGCAAGTCTAAAAAAAC
Source organism: Neostapfia colusana (assembly GCA_030760725.1). NCBI lineage: Eukaryota > Viridiplantae > Streptophyta > Magnoliopsida > Poales > Poaceae > Neostapfia > Neostapfia colusana. The sequence continues at coordinate 52,357,601 of JASWHV010000020.1, forward strand.
GAATCAATTCAAGGTAAAATTAAATAATCTTGAATTGAAAACAATGAAAGTAAATGAATTGACCTTCCGTGTGCTTTTCCACCTCCGCTTGCATACGCGGCTTGAGGGTCTATGTTCGGGGAGTTTTCCCAGTCGAACCCTTCGCCGTGTATCCTCACAGCCTCTTGCCCATACCTAGTCTGAAAAAACAATGAAGTTGTGTAAGTTCAACAACATATATAGTGTCAAATAATTTCAGAGGTCATGAAACTTACCAGGCGCTCCGCTGCGTACTGACTACACTGCTCCGGCTGAGAAGGGTCAGCGTGACCTCTTCTATAGACCGCAGTAGCACTCGGTCGCACGCCGGTCTCCTTTTCCTGTGAACATATGTTAGTACGAACAATACTACATTATGAATATAATAAAAACTACCAAGAAACTTACCATCCGTTTAGCCATTCGCACAAAACCTTGGACGCCCATACCGTGCTTCCCTGAGCTCCCTCTGGCATCTCGAGTCTTCTTGGACTTAGCGATGAACTCATCGCTAGCCCAATACCTGCAAAGGGCTCGGTAATCTTCAGTTCGTCCCTGTAACCAAGGGACACTAACCTGCACACATGCGTAGTTCATTAGGTGTTACTTAGCAATATTAATATGAACAATTTAAAGATTACGCAACCTACCTCTGCGTATTGCTCCTCCGTCAAGTACGTGTCGGAGGCGTCTCTGAACGACCCAACCTCGTGGTCGTGGAGCTTTAAGTAGTCGTTAACTACTTGACTCCGAGCGTTCGAAAGCATTTGCATAACAAGCTTCCGAGCGTTTACTTCGAACACGGAGCGGGCGTGATCCATCTGCTCAGCCGGGTCCTTAAGGCGGTACCTGAGCTGTAGGAAGCCAACACAGTTCGACATATACGCAAGTTAATATTTGAACGAACATAAAGAATTGAAACTTCAATTATTTATGAAAGTAACTTAACCAAAAATCTGCCCACACGACTCCCTGTAGGTTGTCGTTCTCCGGGTGAGGAACGCGCGCGTAGTCGTCCCACGACGTAGCTGCACCTCCATCAATCGCACCGGGGTAGTGCAGACGCACTAAGTTCCCGATGCAACCGTTCACCGTCCTGTGGTGTTTCTGCCCGTCGTACGAGAGGTCCTCCCAAGAACTAAAAAGTTGTTTGTTAAGTCATTAAGTAAGATCATAGTCTTTGAGAACAAATAAAAATGAATACTTTAGTAAAGTGTTACCTGTCTCCAACCGGACGAATAATTACCGGCTCTCTAGGAATAGGTGGAGGACCAACAAAGTTACTCCTCCTCGTGCGTCTCCTCCGCTGCGGCACCACGTCTGGTGACCCAGAAGGCTGGTCACCGGACGTGTCCTCAGGCTGGGTGCCCTCGGGCTCGCTGGGCAGACTACCCTGGGGGTGGCTGCTGGAGGGCTGGCTACCAGAGGGCTCGCTGCCCGAGGGCACGCTGCGCTGCGTACCCGTCTCCTGAGGTGCCGCTCTGGCCTCGGACTCATAGTCCGAATCAGACTATAATGGTAAAGTAAGTAAGCTAAATTGAAAAAGTGATTTTAATAATTTTGTGCATTGTAGAAAAATTTACCTCTGTACGCTGCAAACTGACAACCCTGTCCCGCAACTCTGGACACGCACTTAACAGCTGAGTGCGTCTGCTCCCGCTGTAAGTGGAACCGTAGAAGTAGTTGTCCCTCTCCTGCGAGGGGAGGAAACCCCTCACACTCGGTGCCTTCTTCCCCTTTGAACCCTTGCTTGACGACATCCTAATCAGTTTAAAAAGTAATTACTCCTAATCAGTTTCAAAAGTAATGTAAGCAATAATTAATGTCACTTTCATTTAAAAGAACATTACTCGTAATCAGTTTCAAAATTCATCAACATCATGATCATCAACATCGCGATCTGTCGTCTTGAGCTGTTTACGTTTCCGCTTTCGCATTGTAGATGTCTCTACATCTGCAACGTCTTCTACTAAGTTATCGAGTCCTGCACCAGACTCGACGATAAAAGAGTCTGGCAACTCTTCGTCTTGGTAAACTTCTTCAATGTCTCCACTATCATGATAACCATCATCTCCCGGAGTATACAAGCGCTCACGAGGATTCACTTTATATACCACCCACCAAGTGCTAAGCTTCTTACATGGATAAGGTAGATAATACACTTATTCCACTTGATGTGCAAGAACGTATGTATCTAAACCTCGTAAGCGTTTGTTGTGATTCACTTCCACCATGCCAAATTGATTTTCTCGAGTTCCATGATTGTTATCAAACCAATCACAATCAAAGAATACCACTCGAAGTTCTTTATTGCCAGCGAAAGTAAATTCTAGAATTTTGTTAATGATTCCATAGTATTTGGTTTCTTTCCCTTGTGAGTCGATTGCTCTCGTCACAACTCCGCAATTTGATGTTGCTGCGAGAGGACGAAGAGTTTCGAATTGAGTTGTATGGAATCGGAAGCCATTTACGTCATATCGACCATAGCTTCTAACTTTCACTAATCCATAAGATAGTTGTCGTAAATCTTGATGGATGTCTGTGTTCGCTAATACATAAGCTCGAAATCAGGATAAGAAATTTGGCCCTCCATTAATTCCAGACCGTCGCATCGTTTCTACTTGCTTTCTCGTTGGTTGATGCTTATGTTTCCAGTTTTGGTTGTGGAACTCACTGTACATACAAAACACATGCCATCGACATTAGCATACATGTATTGGTAAATACAATAATCATCATAAATGTAAGAGAAACACTTACTCGAAATATTTATCCATGCCATCGATATTAGCATACATGTAGAGTAAAGCAGCAGTCCTTTCTCCTTCAGTAAAATCGTATGATGTGCTGCTGCCAACAGTAGTTCCCCTCGATTCAAAAATAGAGAGATCACTAACTGGTGGTTCGTCATCTACATTGTATCGCATTGCCAAAGTATTGACATTGTTTTCCTCTGCAAAGTAGAAACTAGAAAAGTAACCTACTTCCTTTAGAGTAAATGCTTCGGCAATGCACCCTTCAACCCTTGCTCTGTTGCCAACCATAGTTTTCAAATATCTCAAAGCTCTTTCAATATGGTACATCCATCTATATTGCACAGGACCACCAACTTTTGCTTCGAATGGAAGATGTATAAGAAGATGCTGCATTGGATTGAAGAAACCAGGAGGAAATATTTTTTCCATCTTACATAAAAGTACAGGTATCTCCTTCTCTAACTTCTCCATCATGTCTTTCATTATTTCTTTAGCACATAACTGCCTATAGAATAATGATAGCTCAGCTAACACCTTCCACACCGCATCATCCAGGTATCCCCGAAACATAACAGGTAAGAGTCTTTCCGATATTATATGATAGTCATGACTCTTCAACCCAGTGAGCTTTCCCGTTTTAACATTCACGGCTCGTCTCAGACTAGCAGCATAACCATCTGGGAATTTCAAAGTTTTCAACCATTCCATAACTTGTTTCTTTTCATTTGGTCAAAGCACGAAAGAAGCACGTGGCTTACCACCGCTTTCAGAGAGCTCAAGAGTAGGTCGATTACAAATCTCGGCCAAATCCTTTCGAGCCTTTAAGTTGTCTTTCATTTTGCCCGTGATATCCATGCACGTGCTTATGATACATTCGGCCATGTTACGCTCCTCATGCATTACATCAATATTATGCATCAGTATCAATGACTTCACATATGGTAGCTCCCAAACTCCACATACATGAGTCCAGTTGTGAACATTTCCATAACCTACAAAGAATCCAGGGCGAGCTTCATCGGGGACTAGTGAGTCCAACACATCGGATACTTCCCATCCGCTCAAGCGTTTAGGTGGTTCCTTAGTGACAACAGTATCTTTTGTGAAGACATTCCTCTGTTGCCTGAATGGGTGGTTTCGAGGAAGCCAACGCCTATGACAATCAAAGTAGCTTATCTTGCCACCGTATGTAAGTCGAAAACACTCTGTGTCAGACGCACATATGGGACACGACAAACGACCATGTGTGCTCCATCCAGAAAACATGCCGTACGCAGGGAAATCATGGACAAACCACAAATAAGCAGCTCGAAGGTTGAATTTCTGCTTCTTATAACAGTCATACGCTTCAACTCCAATCCACAACGTTTTCAATTCTTCAATCAATGGTTTCAACATCACATTGATACGTGATCCCGGATGATCTGGTCCTAGTATAATGAGGCTAAGAAACGTAAACTCGTACTTCATACAAAGAGAAGGTGGTAGGTTGTACGGAATAACAAAGACGGGCCAACAGGAGTATGGTGTGGCATTTGTACTGAAAGGTGAAAAACCATCCGTCGCTAACCCGATGCGAACATTTCTCGCATCACTAGCAAAAGCAGGATCAAAAGAGTCCAAAGACTTCCATGCATCACCGTCCGACCGATGAGTCAACACATCTTTGTTCTCACGCACACCTTCTTTGTGCCATCTCATGTGCCATCTCATGTGTCTCAGGTGTCACAGGCAAGTAACGCAATTGCTTATGTGCAACTTCTGTCATTACTTTATCACCATCGTCATTGACAACTTTGACAAACCTCGATTTTCCACACTTTAAACAATTCTTCTCTTTGTCATGCTCTTTCCAAAATAGCATGCAGTTATCTGGACACACGTCAATTTTTTCATATTTCATATCCAGTCCAGATAGTAATTTCTTTGAGTGATACATATCTTTGGGCAGTTTATGAGGTTGTGGAAGAGCATCGCTGATAAGTTTCATCATATCATTGTAGCAATTAATAGAGAAGAAATACTTAGATTTGATTGCCATAAATCTGGTCATGAAAGTAAGAAGAGTCATTTCAGTATGATCATGCAACACCTCTTCAGAAGCTTTCAAGAGATTAAAGAATGCGTCTGCCTCATTTGTGGGCGGATCCTCCGTTTGTATATCTTGTAACATCTCATCGATCCTGTCAACACCCGGACAATCATCATCATCTACATGAACGGCTCGAGGAGCAGACTCACCGTGGAAACTCCAGACCTCATAATATGGCATGTAACCGTTTTTGCACAAGTGTAATGACAATGTCGTTTTGTCCAAAAACTTAGTATTCCGGCATTTCGCACATGGACAACGAACTTTATCGGTCGTAGACAACGAGAACACTCGATCAATAAAGTCGTTTGTCCCGGCATACCACTCATCTGAGTGACCAGTTGCCTTGTTCCAACCGGTATACATCCAACTATGGTCTTCACTCATGTTTAACTCTGCAGTTTTAAGTCAAAGAATTTATAGTTAGTTTATTATTTATTTATATTACGAACCTATATCTATTGGAAAGGATAGGTCCTAAACCCACCCAAGAGTGACCGAGACGAACATGCTTATAACAAGACACGAGGTCTAGATTCAGACGAAATTTCGGCAGCATAACCCCGCTGTTCTCCAACTGCACGTCCAAAAATAGAGCAGCGGAGAACATTAGGGTGACGCTGTCGAAACTACGTCCAAATCTAAACCCCGCGTCTCATTATAAGCACGCCCTCTCGGTCACTCCTAGGCTGTCCAAAAAGGCACAATTCCGAACCTACACGCCTCACATGCGTAACACGTGTGAGACGGGCTGGTTCAAAACGGGTGACGCGTATTGTAAAGGTTTACGTCAATCTTTCATTTTTGAGTGATTTCAAAGAGAGAGAGGAAAGAACAATAGAGAGAAGGAAAGAACCATAGTTGTTAAGGCATCGCTTAAGCGGTAAGACGCCTGGGGATCGTAAGGCGTCCCATCGCCTTAGATCCCGGCGTAAGGCAGGTGAATACGGCGGCGACACTTGCACACAAGGGAGGCGGCGGCGGCGCCCGCACACAGGATCTTGCGTTCGTATGACGTTGAGATCCGGCTGGCGGGCGGGCGGCGGGTGGCGGCCGGGGCGCCGGCTGGCGGGCGGGGGGCGGCCGGGGCGGCGGCCGGGCGGCCGGATGGCGGACGGGCGGCGCCTGGCGGGCGGCGGCCGAGTGGCAGGCCGGGGCGCCGGCTTGCGGGGGCGGCCGGGGCGACGGCGGGCGGGCGACGGTCGAGCGCTGGCTAAGCCGTAGGGGGGGGGAGGGGGATGGGGGATCGGAGGCCGAACGCCGCGGGGGGGGGGGGGGGGGGGAGAGGGGGGGTAGGGCGAGGCGGCCTAGGTTGTTCACATCGTCCTTTTGTAGACGTATACGTTACCACTAAATGGGTCGTATCGGGCCCTAAGCCCATTTATATACATATAGTACTTTTAAACACTCAAACAATCGAAACAATAATCAATTAAACTATTAACTCATATGCATTAATCATCTAAGCAATTAACAAATCATCTAAACAAACATAATTACCGTAGTTAACAAACTTATCAATTCTAAGCAATTAAAAAAACACCTAGCTAGCAATTCAAATAAACATGGACAATAATTAAAACTAACCATATCAATTCATCTAAAGCTAATAAATTATCCACCTGTCGGGCGGGTGGCGGCCGGGGCGCCGGCTGTCGTGGGCGGTCGGGGCGGCGGCGGGTGGCGGCCGGGGCGGCGGCTGGCGGGCGGGGGCCGGCCGGGGCGGCGACCGGGGCTTCGGCCGCTGGGGCGCCGGCTGGCGGGGGTGGCCGGTGTAAGGATCGAAACGCCCAAGAGGGGGGGTGAATTGGGCTTTTTCAAATTTTAGAGCAATTTAAAACTTAATGGTTGAAGCCCAATTCCCTATGCGAACTAACTACGCAAGCAAGAGTATTAAGTGCGGAATAGTAAATGCGTAATAGTAAGGGGGTGAGGAGAGAGATGCAAACTCCCGCGGAGACTCGGAGACACGGCGATTTTTCCCGTGGTTCGGTAAGATCACAAAAATCTACCTACGTCCACGTTGTGGCACCCACCAAAGGGTATAGCCACTCCCAAGTCACCAAGACAAGGGAATCCACTACCTTTCTCCGTTCGCCTTCTCCGGCAAGGTGGAGCTCAAGCCTTGTACAATGGTGATCCTCCGGGCTTCCACAAACGTCTTGGTAAGCTCCGGAGCGATCTCTTCTTCCTCCAACTTTTACAAGGTGAGAGAAGTCACCAAGACACTCTCTCTCACTAGCCTAGAGATTCCAATCACCAAGAATGGACACACACAAGCTTCTCTCTAGCTAGATATAACCTATAGTTGGAGTACAAGAGGTTTTGAAGTGTGGAAGTGGTAGCTCTTGGTCTTGAATGCTGGAGGATGTGTAGTGAGGCTCTAGTGATCAAGACTTGGCGAAGTGGCCGGTTGGAGGGGTATTTATAGCCAGCCCACACGAGATAGCCGTTGGAAAAGTAGGCAGACTTTTTCAGTGAACATCGGATCCTCCGATGCACCCCTTTATATGAGCATCGGTCGAATTCCAAATTAGCTGATGTCACGTGTCAGATGTGACCGTTGGATATACCCGTTGGATCTGACTGTTTAATCGACCGATGTTACTTCAATTCATCATCGGATGATCCGGTGGGTTGATCTTCAGAATTAGTTCAGAAATAATGTCTCGGTTGAAATTGACCGATGTACACTTACTTCATCATCGGATGATACGGTGTGTACTTCTTCAGAATAACTCAGAAATCATCCTTCTGTTGAAATCAACCGATGTGCCACTTCCTTCACATCGGATGATCCGGTGTGTACTGGGCTCTGAGGTCTTCTTCTTCTGCCAACTCAAACTCGACCGATGTAGTCATTTTGCAAGACATCGGATGATCCGGTGAGTGCAACTTGTTTGATTCGAGTTGTTTTGAGTTGATCTTTTGGAATCTTCTTGAGTGACCTCTTTGACACTTGTTTGAAATGATATGAAGTGTAAGCTTCTTGTGTTGCCAATTTTGATAGAATAGAGTCGTTGTATGAGTTCTTCATTTAGTCTTCATGAGTATCGAATAACCCCTTAGAATAGATCGTTGAGGGGTCTCCATTTGTATCCAATGAGCAGTAGATGGTGTGAATAGATAGTTCATTAACGTTTGATGTGATATACGTGAAACCTCGCATCCACAAACTCATTAGTAATAACGAACAGTTATCATTAATCACCGAAACGATACCTCACGGGGGCCTAGATGCTTTCAATCTCCCCCTTTTTGGTGATTGATGACAACACAACGAGTAGAGCATAGAATTAATGGAATTAAAACGCAATGCTCAAAAAGGAAATATAACAAGTACAAATTGCAACACAAGTGGCTCGAAGGCTCAAATAATAAACAATAAAGCGTAAGAGCACAAAGTAGCACCCGGAGTACAATAATAGCAAATAATAATAACAGACAATCTCAAATAAAGTAGCAAAAAAGGATAGACACTCCCCCTAAAACCAGGAACTCCCCCTAGAACTGAGCTAACCCTCCCCCTGACTCTAACTCTTCTCCCCCTTTGGCATCAAGACACCAAAAAGGGAAGTCGAGTGCCTACGACTCAGGCGCGCTTCTGGCGATGGTGAAGCGGTCGGCGTCGACGGTGCTGTCGCCGGAGCTGCTGGAGGTGGAGGTCGCTGGCGCTGGAGCTGGAGCGGGGGGAGCTGGAGCTGGAGCTGGAGCCGCTGGGGGATCCGCTGAGACTGCTGGCGCCGGTGGAGAAGGTACTGCCGGAAGGGGTGAGGACTGGAACGACGTCGGCGGCAGTACTCGAGCTGGTGCCAGTGGGGGTGCACCTGGAGCCTGACTGAGTCCCAGTGCTGAGGTGGAAGGGCGACTCCCGTCTGCTGATAGAGGTTGGTGACCAACCCCAGGACGCCCAACAACATCTGCTGAGTCTGCTGCTACTGGTCCAGAGTGCGTCTCGTCATCTGGTCGATAAGGTTGGTGTACCTGTCGATGTCTTCTCGCCTCTGACGGGCGATCTCCAGCTGCATCTCCTGCTGCTGCCTCTGAAGCTGCTCCTGTCGAGCTGCCTGCTGCTCCTGCTGCTGAGCCATCCGCTGAAGTAAAGCATTGAGCTCTGACGGCTGAGTCACCTGAGCCTCTGACACAGGAGGAGGTGTAGGTGGTGGAGCTGCTGAGCCTCCTGCCTCTGCGTCGTGCTGCCTCGGTGAAGGAGGAGCAGGAGGGAAGTACTCCTCGACACTGTCGCTGGTGTCGTTGTCCGACCATATGTGCTGTAGATCTCCTCGCTGAGCCTCTGCCTGTGCCAGCTCTGCGTCCTCCTGAGTCAGCTCTGCCCAGTCCTCCTCTGACAGTCTGGCTCAAACCTCACGCTCGACGGGACGGCCAAGGCGGCGGTCTCCCGGAGTGGGGACTCGGTAGTGGCTGAACCGGGTCACGTGCATCTCCGTCAGCTGAGAAACTCCTGGAGTGTCCTCTGGAACCAGCTGGTGGAGAAGGTGACAGATCCAGTGACCGAAGACCAACTGTCGAAGCATCCCAACTCCGTCGGTGATCATGTCCTCCATCTCGCAGATCAGAATATCTACGATGTCGAACTCCATCCCGTTCATCACATAGAACAGGATGGTCTGCTGAAGGCTTGTGAAGCCCTCCAAGTAGCCAGACCTCGGTAGTAGGGTATGCCTGAGGACGTGGTGAACTGTCCGAGCTGCTCGGGTGAGAAGCGCTGGCACCCTCGGCTGGTCAGGAGTGAACGGCTGGGTGAACAGACCTCTGATCTCCTCGAGAGGCGGTGCCACTCCTCTAGTCAGTGGCCTCCTCGGCGGGTCTGCGTCTCCATAGACTATCTGGTGCAGGCACGTAGAAGAGAGCTCCAAACCAAGCAGTCTGCCCAACAAGTCTCGAGACACGTCGTGGATCCGCCCCATGAACATGAAGTGAATCGAGCGACGGCCCTCAGAGACGTAGAGTGTCGCGTAGAACACCCTGACCCACTCCTCGACGTAGGCACTCCTATGGTGCGAGGGCAAGTCCACCAGTCCTCTGTATCTCTCAAAAAGTGTCCTGATCCCGTGTCCCGCTGCCACTGCAAGCTGATCCCAGTCGATGCTGTTATGCTGGAAGAGCTTGTGGCCCCGACGCCTATAAGTCTCGTACAGGGATGCCTGTGTCAGGGTCTAGAAGCGGGAGTCAACTCGAGTGTCCCTAGGCCGCGGGAACCACTCCTCAAGCAACGCTGACCATCTGAGCTTCTTCAGTTGCCTTGCCTTCATCTTCCTGTAGTCGGTGAGTCTGACATCTTCGGCAACTCGGACTGCTGTGTCCATCAGGTGGATGGCCCTTTCGGCCTCTCTGTCCTCGGCGCGGTCAGCCGCAGAGGGGCGCCGACTCGCCGTAGGAGTCTGTCCTCCCCCCACGAGTCCTCGGGGTGCGCCGGCGGATGAGAGGCGGCACCTCGGTCTCCTCCTCGTCGGAGCCCTCGGGAGGTACCGGCTGGACCGGAGGCTGCTCCTGCCTCTGCCGGGACTCGCGGATCCGTAAGGAACCGCGATGGCCGCGCTCACGCTCCTCGGCGACGCGAGCGGCCAACTCCGCACGACGAGCGTCCTTGGACATCTTGCGCTTCTTCGCAGCGGGCTCCTCAATAGCCTTGCCCTTTCCTTTGCGATCACGACCCATCTTGATGCAATTGAGAGCTAGGGTTAGCGACGGTGAGGATGAACGACGAAAAACAACGAAGGACGTCGCGCGGCACGGAGCAAACCTTAGCGACGAACGGTATAGCACGGCGAGACCCTAGCGGAGAGGGTGATGCGCGGTGGTGGAGGGGAGACGGTGAGGGAGGCGCGGCGGAGGAGGAAGCTGCGGCGGCGCGGTGGAACAGCGGCGGCGCGGGCACGGGCGGCGCCTAGGCAGCGGCGGCCGAAGGGCGGCGACGGCGGCGCCTGGGAGGCGGCGGCGGCGGGCGCGGGAGAGGCGGCGGCGAGCGCGGGAGAGGCGGCGCCTAGGCGACGGCGGCGGCGCCTGGGAGGCGGCGGTGGGCGCGGGGGTAGCCGGAGGGCGCGAGGACGGCGGTGAGGGCGACGGGCGGCGGCGGAGGTCGAGAAGAAGGAAAAAAACGAAGGGCGGCCGAACCGCTTTTTAAACCGTACGGGCAAACCCTAGCCGCGCACAAAACACCGGATGGACCGATGATCATCGGAAGATGCATCGGTCGAGTTCAACAGAGAGTTGTTCCAAAAACTCTCTTTGATCACCGGATGGACCGACGTTGAGGTGGCGATCATCGGTCGATTTCTGCAGGGCACCAGAAAACTGAACACCGGATGCTCCGATGTCTTCTGAAATGAACTCATCGGTTGATTTGTGACATCTGACTTGATCTGAGCACTGAACTGAAGCACCAATTGATCCGATGATCTGCTGGCCCTAGCATCGGATAATCCGATGACTACAGAAAACCTAAGACTGCCCATATGTGTCCTTGGACTTAAACACACAAAGATAAGAATGGATCCTAGGACCTTTTGGGCAACTCCTAACCTCTAAATAGAAGGCTTCAAATATAGTGCCACATATTGGCTAAACCCTTAAGCAAAGAGAACACACAAGGTTAGGAGGGAAACCACAAAAATGTAAGGCCCATGCTTCGTGAGCTAGAGTATGGAAAACTTCTATCTCTTTAAAGCATGTACCTTTAGAATTTTGCTCTATCCACATCATATGAGTTGAGATATTGCATTTTGAACAAGTCTCCTTCTCATGATATGGGTTCCCCTTTGTGACAATCTACCGTATGCAATGCCAAACAAAATAATGTAAGATATTAAATGAGTGCAAATCTATATGGCAGGAATCATGCAAAGCATAATGTAAATCTATCTTGCCAAGTTTAAACCTTCCAAAGGCTTCCTCAGGGAAAACTATTTCTAGCTCGCCCCTATCCTTTGGGAGTTAGACAAGACCTATTTGATATGCAACCTTACATGAACATGGCAACTTACATGACGTTAGATGCATCTAGCACATTTAATTCACTTCTAAGTCTAGAAAAAGTTTTCTCATCAAGTGGTTTAGTGAAGATATCCGTCAATTGTTCTTCGGACCTAACACCTTGCAAAGAGATGTCTCCTTTAGCCTCATGGTCCCGCAAGAAGTGATGGCGAATATCAATGTGCTTAGTGCGGGAGTGTTGAACGGGGTTTCTAGCTATCTTAACCGCACTTTCATTGTCACAAAGGAGAGGCACACAACCAAATTTAATTCCAAAGTCCAAAAGGGTTTGCTTCATATATAGAATTTGGGCACAACATGCACCGGCCGCTATATATTCTGCCTCCGTGGTGGACAAAGCCACGGAGTTTTGCTTTTTGCTCGACCAAGATACTAGGGAACGCCCAAGTAAGTGGCACCCACCGGAGGTACTCTTGCGATCCACACGGCATCCGGCAAAGTCCGAATCCGAGTAACCCAAGAGATGGAAACTAGCGTTCTTGGGGTACCACAAACCTACACTTGGGGTATGCTTGAGATATCTAAGTATCCTAAAGACCGCTTTACGATGCGATTCTTTAGGTGCCGCTCGAAAGCGAGCACACAAGCATACACTAAACATGATATCGGGCCTAGATGCGGTAAGATATAACAATGAACCAATCATGGAACGGTAATGAGATTGATCAATAGGTTTACCGTCCATGTCCGCGTCGAGATGACAATTTGTCGCCATTGGAGTACTTCTTGAGCTACAATCTTCCATTTCAAACTTCTTCAAGAGGTCCTTGGTGTACTTCTCTTGGTAGATGAAAGTCCCCTCTTGAAGTTGCTTGATTTGAAATCCTAGGAAGAAATTGAGTTCTCCGATCATTGACATCTCGAACTCCCTAGACATCATGGTGCCAAACTCAAGGCTAAGAGATTTGTTAGTTGAGCCAAAAATAATGTCATCAACGTAAATTTGACAAAGAAATAAATCCCCGTTGATGTCCTTGGTGAAAAGTGTGGTATCCACCCTCCCGATCTTGAATCCTTGCATGACTAGGAAATCCCTTAGACGTTCATACCATGCCCTAGGTGCTTGCTTGAGCCCGTAGAGCGCCTTATGTAACCTATACACATGGTTAGGATTCCTCGGATCTTCAAACCCGGGAGGTTGCTCAACGAAAACAAGTTCGTTAATATAACCATTGAGGAAGGCACTTTTAACATCCATTTGATAAAGCATAATATTGTGATGCGAAGCAAAAGCAAGGAGTATACGAATAGCTTCTAACCGTGCGACCGGGGCGAATGTCTCTCCAAAATCTAGTCCTTCAACTTGTGAAAAACCCTTGGCCACAAGCCTTGCCTTGTTGCGGACTACCACGCCATTCTCGTCTTGCTTGTTGCGGTACACCCACTTTGTTCCTATGACGTTCTTGTCCTTAGGTCGCTCCTCCAATACCCAAACTTCATTGCAGGTGAAGTTGTTGAGTTCTTCTTGCATAGCCATCACCCAATTGGGATCTTGGAGTGCTTCCTCAATATTTGTGGGTTCTACACACGAAACAAAAGAGTAGTGCTCACAAAATGAAGCAACATGGCGAGAACGAGTACTTACTCCCCGTGACGGACTTCCGATGATTTGATCCATCGGATGTGCCTTGAAGATGCGCCCATGCCTCATAAGAGGTTGTGAGGCACTTGGCGGTGGTGAGGCATCTCGCTCGTCTTGTGGTTGGACTTGACCTTGGACTTCTTCTTCTTCTTGGTGTTGTGTGGCATGTGAATCTTGCATTGGCAATGGATCATCTTTCTCTTCTTATTCATCAATTTGAGGTGCCATGGAGGTGTTGATGTTGGAACTTGAGGCTCCCCCTTGATCATGGCTCTCCTCAACTTCGGGCTTGATGTCTCCTATGGTCATGTTCTTCATAGCTTCTCGTAGAGGCTCATCATTTATATCATCATGACCAAAACTCTCCTCTTGGGAGCCATTAGTCTCATCAAACTCAACATCACAACTTTCTTCAACTAACCCGGAGGTTTGGTTGAATACTCGATATGCTTTTGAGTTTGACGCATAACCAAGAAAGATACCAACATCACACCTTCTTTCAAACTTACCGAGCCTTTTCTTGCGGTAGATGTAGCACTTGCACCCGAAGACTCGGAAGTAGGAGATGTTGGGCTTTCTCCCAATGAGGAGCTCATATGGGGTCTTTTGAAGTAGTCGATGAAGATAGACCCTATTTGCGGCATGGCACGCTGTGTTGATTGCTTCGGCCCAAAACTTCTCCGACGTGCCATAGTCATCAAGCATTGCTCTTGCAAGGGTGATGAGAGTCTTGTTCTTCCTTTCAACGACACCATTTTGTTGAGGGGTGTATGTGGCCGAAAACTCGTGCTTCACGCCTTCACGATCACACCACTCCCCAATGTTGTAGTTCTTGAACTCGGTGCCGTTGTCACTCTGGACCTTGATGATGGGAAGTTGAAATTCCCTTTGAGCTCGTTTAGCGAAGGTCTTGAAGATTTCCGGAGTTTCACCCTTGTCACCTAGAAACAATGTCCAAGCATAGCGAGAGTAGTCATCAACAATAACAAGACAATAGAGGTTACCGCCAAGGCTTTGGTATGTGGACGGTCCGAAGAGGTCCATGTGAAGTAGTTCAAGTGGCTTGGAGGTTGACACCATTGTCTTCATCGGATGGTGTGAGGCAACTTGCTTCCCGGCTTGACACGCGCTACAAAGCTTGTTCTTCTCAAATGTGACATCCTTCACGCCGGTCACCATCCCAAGCTTGAATGACTTCTTGAGCTTGCTCATCCCAATGTGAGCAATGTGCCGATGCCATAGCCATCCCAAACTCGTCTTGGTGAAAAGACAAGTGGTCAAGCTAGCATCCTTGTTGGAGAAGTCCACCAAGTAAAGATGTCCATGCCGAAAACCTTTGAATATTAGTTCTTTGCTTGATTCACTAGTCACCACAACACCATTCTTGTCAAATGTGCACGTTAGTCCAAGATCACATAATTGTGCAATAGAAAGTAAATTGAAACTAAGAGACTTAACGTAAAGCACATTAGAGATAGACAAATCATGAGAAATAACAATTTTACCCAAACCAATTACCTTCCTTTTTGAGTTATCACCAAAGGTGACTTGTTCATGATTGCCGGGGTTCTCTATGGAGGTGAACATACCATCATTGCCGGTCATATGTTGAGTGCACCCACTATCGAGTACCCAATGCTTTCCTCCGGCTTTGTAGTTCACCTACACACATGAAGTTAGTTTTTGAGTTTAGGAACCCAAGCCAACTTAGGTCCTTGTATGTGTGATACAAGTGATTTTGGGACCCAAAGTTGCTTGGGGAGCTTCCCCTTCATGCCCTTGATGTCTTTGCCGATGAACCTTGCCTTCACCTTTCCACCTACTTTGCTCAATAGATAGTGATAATCATTGAAGGTAGATTTGTAGTTAGGAGGCAATTTGGGAGAAGGACGGTTGGGAAGGGGACACTCCCTCGTGTGATGTCCGGTGACCTCACAATGTTGGCAATAGGAACCAACTTCCTTGATGAAGCTTGTCCTAAGCTCCGGTGAGGGCACCTTTCCTTTGTTGGGCACCGGGAAGGATCCAAGTCCCCTCTTGTTGAAGCTTTTAGCTTGTTGGTAGAGGATTTCCTTGTGCTTGTCCTCCCCCTTAGAGAGTCTTGCCACACTAGTGCGAAGACTTTCAATTTCGTCCATTAGCTCCTTCTCCCTAGGGCTTGCTTTCAAAGGCAAAGACTTATCCAAAATATTAGTTGCATGTGAATTAGATGATATTTTGCCATCAAGGGTTTCTTTCTTTGTGTTTTTCAATTTAAGTTCAATCGCTTCATAAGCAAGGTTAAGAACTTCATGTTCTTGAACCAACTCATTGTGCTTTGCCAAGAGTGCTAAGTTAGCTAAGTCAAGCTCATGATACTTAAGCTTGATTTGAGCATTCTCCTCCTCGATTTGCTTAACATTTGATTTGAGTGTGTCATGCTCTTTAAGTATGGTTACATACTTGTCATGCAAATCGAGGTTAGCAATTTCAAGCTTAGCACGAGCTAGCTCAAGAGCCTTAACCTTAGCCTTTTCCCTTTTTATAATGGCATGATATTCATTAATCATAGATGCTAATTCATCGGGTGAAAGCTCATCATCATCACTAGAATCTTCACATACCTTTGAGTTACCTTTCGCCATTAGGCACATAGGGGGTGGACGAAGAGGTGAGTCATCTTTGTTGACGATGGCGAGGCCCGCCAAGTTTTCTTCATCTTCACTATCTTCGTCGCTTGACTCTTCATCCGTGATCCACTCATTGGCTTCACACATGAAGACCTTTTGAGGCCCTCTTCTCTTCTTTGGAAAGAGCTTGGTTTTCTTGCCTTTGTCAAATTTCTTCTTTCCAAAAGAGCGCTTGGGCTTGACCTCCTCTTCATCATCACTTTCTTCTAGCTTGTGATGCTTGCCATTTTCCTTCCTTTTGTCCGGTCTTGGACAATCATATGATATGTGGCCTAGATCACCACAATTGTAGCACGTCTTGTTTTCATCTTTTCTTGGCAAGAAGGCTTTCTTCTTGGGATCATAAGAGTATCCCTTCTTTGCAATCTTGGAGTTGAGGCGTGAGAATTTCCTCATCATCATCATCTTCGCTTGTTTCTTGCTCTTCTTCACTTGAGCTAGGCTCAACCACTTTCTTCTTCTTGGGAGTTGTCTTCTTGGTTGAAGCCTTGAGAGCAATGGTTTTTAATGATGACTCCTCCATCATTCCAAGTACGCTCATCTCATGAGCATGGATTTCTCCAATGAGCTCCGAAACTTCAATGTTGTCTAGTGACTCTTTTTGGAGCATTGAATTGATAATGTTGTACTTGGGCTTGGGTAGAAGCATGAGGATCTTGCGATTGATAAGTCCCTTGCCAAGAGAAGCAATGTCAAGTGCGTTAATTTCCTCAATGAGCACATTTAAACGAGAAAACATTTGGTTAACATTCTCATGAGGAAACATCTTAAATTCATCATATTTTGATTTAAGCATGTGATATTTGAGTTCTTTAACACGAGATGAGCCCTCATGTATTTCAATTAGACATGCCCAAATTTCACATGCTTTTTCCTTACTAGCAATCCTAGCAAAGACATCTTGACTAATGCATTCATATATGGCATTTCTAGCCTTAGCATCCCATTTTAATTGGTCACCAACATAGTCAAGATTTCCAAACCCCGCATGGGTCGCTTCCCACACTTCGGGAGCAATTGCCTCAAGGTAAGCGAGCATGCGTGCTTTCCAATAAGCAAAATTCTTGCCCTCGAAGGTAGGAACCGAACCCCCATTCTTGGCCATTTTCGCTCTCTAGCGGTGAAGCTAGAATGATCCAATGAGCAACCTTGCTCTGATACCAATTGTAAGGATCGAAACGCCCAAGAGGGGGGGTGAATTGGGCTTTTTCAAATTTTAGAGCAATTTAAAACTTAATGGTTGAAGCCCAATTCCCTATGCGAACTAACTACGCAAGCAAGAGTATTAAGTGCGGAATAGTAAATGCGTAATAGTAAGGGGGTGAGGAGAGAGATGCAAACTCCCGCGGAGACTCGGAGACACGACGATTTTTCCCGTGGTTCGGTAAGATCACAAAAATCTACCTACGTCCACGTTGTGGCACCCACCAAAGGGTATAGCCACTCCCAAGTCACCAAGACAAGGGAATCCACTACCTTTCTCCGTTCGCCTTCTCCGGCAAGGTGGAGCTCAAGCCTTGTACAATGGTGATCCTCCGGGCTTCCACAAACGTCTTGTTAAGCTCCGGAGCGATCTCTTCTTCCTCCAACTTTTACAAGGTGAGAGAAGTCACCAAGACACTCTCTCTCACTAGCCTAGAGATTCCAATCACCAAGAATGGACGCACACAAGCTTCTCTCTAGCTAGATATAACCTATATTTGGAGTACAAGAGGTTTTGAAGTGTGGAAGTGGTAGCTCTTGGTCTTAAATGCTTGAGGATGTGTAGTGAGGCTCTGGTGATCAAGACTTGGCGAAGTGGCCGGTTGGAGGGGTATTTATAGCCAGCCCACACGAGATAGCCGTTGGAAAAGTAGGCAGACTTTTTCAGTGAACATCGGATCCTCCGATGCACCCCTTTATATGAGCATCGGTCGAATTCCAAATTAGCTGATGTCACGTGTCAGATGTGACCGTTGGATATACCCGTTGGATCTGACTGTTTAATCGACCGATGTTACTTCAATTCATCATCGGATGATCCGGTGGGTTGATCTTCAGAATTAGTTCAGAAATAATGTCTCGGTTGAAATTGACCGATGTACACTTACTTCATCATCGGATGATCCGGTGTGTACTTCTTCAGAATAACTCAGAAATCATCCTTCTGTTGAAATCAATCGATGTGCCACTTCCTTCACATCGGATGATCCGGTGTGTACTGGGCTCTGAGGTCTTCTTCTTCTGCCAACTCAAACTCGACCGATGTAGTCATTTTGCAAGACATCGGATGATCCGGTGAGTGCAACTTGTTTGATTCGAGTTGTTTTGAGTTGATCTTTTGGAATCTTCTTGAGTGACCTCTTTGACACTTGTTTGAAATGATATGAAGTGTAAGCTTCTTGTGTTGCCAATTTTGATAGAATAGAGTCGTTGTATGAGTTCTTCATTTAGTCTTCATGAGTATCGAATAACCCATTAGAATAGATCGTTGAGGGGGTGGCCGGGCGGCGGCCGTGCGCGGGCGGGCGGTGACCGGCGGCGGAGGGCGGGCGGCGACCGGCGGCGGAGGGCGGGCGGCGGCCGGGCGCGGGCGGGCGGCGACCGGCGGCGGCGGGCGGGCGGCGGCGGGAGGCTCGGGCTCGGGTCGGCGCGGGCGTGAATGCCCGCGCCGACCCGAGCCCCCGCGGGTATAGAAGCCTTATTTACGACGGCCACAACAATGGCCGTCGTAAATAAGTCTTATTTACGACGGCCCCGGTGCGGCTGTCGTATATAACTGCTATATACGACAGCCTAGAGTTGGCTGTCGTATATAACAGCTATATACGACAGCCTAGGGTTGGCTGTCGTATATAAGAACTATATACGACAACCATATGCTTATATACGACAGCTTCGGCTGACCGTCGTATGTAAGTTTATATACGACAGCTAGCCGTCGTATGTTATACTGGCTGTCGTATGTTGCCCTGTTTTCTGTAGTGTTTGTAGATACTTGAAACTTTTCTTGTAATGCATTCATCATGGAACATACTACATTAGTATCATCCAAGTTTAAGTATCTGAGAGTACTTTTTAAGAAAATACGATTGATCAAATTTGCTACGATATCTAGCCAGTGACAAGTAAAAGTGAACGGAGGTTCGTAGCATGCAGCAGTAGTAATCCGCGCTGTGCCCTGGATCGCTGCCTGCCCAGCAGCGCCCACGTCCTTCTGACCGTCTACCTCCCACGCCACGCACCTCTCGCCAGCCACAAACCCAAAGGCAGCAGCAGCGCACGGCGCAGTGCCTACCACCTGACCTGACGTCCCCTTCCACTCGGCGCGGACGCGGACGGCTCGCTGAGCTCGTGGCCTCCCTGTGTCTCCTCCTCCCCTCGCCATCGATCCACCTATAAATACCCGGCTGCCCGCTCGGAGCCGAGGCCAGGCAAGCAGCTAGCGCTTCATCAATCCGGGAGGTAGCAGCTGTCTAAGCCTCACCAGTCCTTCGATCCCCTACTGCGTGATTCTCCTAGATCAGAGAGAGAAAGATATTCGAAGCAGCCAGCGATGGCGGCGGCCTCCTCCACGCCGCGGACGAACTCGCGGGTGAACTACTCGAACGAGATCCACGACCTCTCCACCGTACAGAGTGTCTCCCTCCCCACCATGAACTACCCGGAGAAGGCCCTCGCCGACTTCTTCCCGCCTCACCTCCTCAAGAAGGTACGTAAGCTTTAGCTTGTTGGCAACGGCACCAACATAGCAGGATCAAAATTAAAGCTAGGGACTGGGACTGACGTGTTCATACGCGTGGATGACAGGTGATCTCGGAGGTGGTGGCGACGTTCCTGCTGGTCTTCGTGACGTGCGGGGCGGCGTCCATCTACGGCGAGGACAACAAGCGCATCTCGCAGCTGGGCCAGTCCGTGGCCGGGGGGCTCATCGTCACCGTCATGATCTACGCCACCGGACACATCTCCGGCGCGCACATGAACCCCGCCGTCACGCTCTCCTTCGCCTGCTTCCGGCATTTCCCCTGGATCCAGGTATAGTGTCTTCCTCTTTTTTCGTTTGGGGTCTCGCGGCTCTTTCTTGTTCGTTCTTCTATTTTTCACGGCGTCATCACCTCATTGGCTGAGCCATGCTCCCTATCGATTGTCAATAGGAGTTCAGTAGGAGTTAGTTGTCAAGATGCCGTCATGCGTGGCCGTGTACCCAGCTAGCCATTACAGGATCAAAGACTTGGCTACAGTTTACCTTTTTCACCATCAACACAAAGCGCGTTTTCCTATTGAAAATAATCGAATTCATCACAAAATGGAAAGGCATAATCTGAAAGGGAGCTCCTTTTAGGGGGCAAAAAAAGCAGAAAACAAAGGCATGATATCATGGCCCGACTTAGTTTTGAGAAAAAAAAACTTGGAGCTTAACTGGCATAAAAATCGATCATCACATAGTGCAGCCATTTTCTAGCCTGGAGCCTAAAAAATAATATATATCCTAGAAAGCATACAAAACTTTGCTTATGGATATGGCTCGATTATTTGCCAACTAGATACATGAATCAGCAGCCAATAATTAAAGCAGCTCCCATATGACAACTTGGCATGTACAACCAGAATATGGAAACTTAAACAAGTCTAGTATTTTGCAGCAGCTTATCTGTTTCTCCATGAGGGTGCCTGCTTATTTCCTAGTCAGGGTGTCAGGTCGGTAGCATGCAACAGCAGCAAAATAAAACTGCGTATTATTGGCAAGCTCGATTGGCGCAGCATGTGAAGCTGTGAACCACGCGCGCACAACCTCAGAGACGGCAGAATCGGGCCTCTCGAATACACAAAGAATATGATTGACAGTTGGGGGACATGGATAACGCGACCTGTTGACGTAGAACTGAACTGACCAATGATTAGGGTACGCATAGGCAGTTTACTATTACCCTGAGATAATCCAGGTGTTTGCTCATGGAAGATCACATATGAGGCAGTCGCACTCGGTTGTTCCCGTGCTAGCACACACTGATGGATCCTCGAACAAACTGAAGTTGCGTGCGTAACTAAGCTGTACGTGTTCGGTCACTAATCCACCGTGCCAGTAAAAAGGCCGAGTGATGGGGAACCTCGATCCGGCGCCAAAGCACGAGATCAAATTAACGGCTGGCGTCGCACGCTTACAAAGTCCGCGTGCACGTGCCACGGTTCGGCCGGCCTTTCGGCGCGCGGAAGGTTCCGATGCGTCGTCCTGCCAACCACACGCACACGCCTCGATCCTTGCATGCTTGCTTGCCTCTGGTTCGACAGGCCAGAGTACATACGTGGCGCGCGCCCCTCGCGTGGTGATGGCTCGCGCCGTGTGTGCCTGGCTTCTCTTCGTTCGCCTGCCGGCGAGCTGTGCGTGTATGCCGACGCTAATCTGGGGGGTGATGGAATCACATCGCAGGTGCCGTTCTACTGGGCGGCGCAGTTCACGGGCGCCATGTGCGCGGCGTTCGTGCTCAAGGCGGTGCTGCACCCCATCGAGGTGATCGGCACCACCACGCCGACGGGCCCGCACTGGCACGCCCTCGTCATCGAGATCGTCGTCACCTTCAACATGATGTTCGTCACCTGCGCCGTCGCCACAGACTCCAGAGCGGTGAGCTACAATTCAATCCATTCCTCTTGTAGTCTTGTTTTGTTCACTCTCTCCACCTGCGCTACTCACTGCTCCAGCCTCCCCTGCTTTATCTTTCTCTACTGACGACGTGCATGCATGGTTTCGTTGGTTGCAGGTGGGTGAGTTGGCCGGGTTAGCAGTCGGTTCCGCGGTTTGCATTACGTCCATCTTCGCAGGGTAATACGAACGAACCGAATCACTAACGTGCAACGACCGAACTAAACTTAATCTAGCAAGATCAGCTCTACCCTTCAGTACTATAAGTAGTACTTTATTTAGCATCACTAGTACTGCTGGTTTGTTGGTGATTCGCTGTCGTGAGGGATTAAAACATGCTAGACTTTCGACGAACTAGAAGTAGTGACTTTGAAGAAATCGCGTGTTTCGGTTTAGGACCGCAATTTTCCAAGTCCGTGGCGTCCTTTCTTCAAAGATTTGATAGCAACATGCTGTAGGCACTGCTGTGGCTGTAGCCGTCATTGTTGGCTGTGGCCATCATTGTTGTTTAGTAGTTGCTCGTCTATGTATGTGATGTATAAGTAACTGAATCACATCAAAAGCCTATACCTCCACATTAACTGATCTGCCAGACTGCCGCTATTCCATGACTTCTCCTAGAAATAAACATACATCACAGGGAGAGAGAGAGAGTCACTGACACACCTACATGCATGTATAACAGCGCAGGCTATGTAGGAATATATGTGAAACCTTATTAAAACTACGTAGGACAAAAAAGGTTGACTAATGACTACTACTGTAAGCTAATTAGGCGCGGGGAACACGATCGAGTGGTATTTGCAGGCCCGTGTCTGGCGGATCGATGAACCCGGCTAGGACGCTGGCGCCGGCGGTGGCCAGCAACGTCTACACGGGCCTCTGGCTCTACTTCCTGGGCCCCGTCATCGGCACACTCTCCGGCGCCTGGACCTACACCTACATCCGCTTCGAGGAGGCGCCCGCCGCCAGCAAGGACGCCCCGCAGAGGCTCTCCTCCTTCAAGCTCCGCCGCATGCAGAGCCAGTCCCTCGCCGCCGACGAGTTCGACACCGTCTGATCAGTAGAGACTGATCTCACCGCCGGCGGCCGGCTGTAACTGTGTAGTACGTGATGCATGCGCGCGGCGTGACGTCGTGTATCCGCCGCACGTGTGTACGCGTACTGCTGTGTGTGTGCTCGCTCTGTTCAAGACCTCAGGTGGGAGAGAGCTCGAGCTGCGTGTATATGTACCCGTATGTGCATGCCTGGTGTACGTCGTACCTCCACTTTTCTGTATTTTCTACTGACGTCGCCTACTCGCCTACGTACGTATATGTACGTGCGCGTCGTTATTGATAGGCGGAGCAGTACTATAAGTTTATGTTATGATATCTTCGGCTTTATTTGTACTGCCTCAATCCGAGGTTGTACAAGTTAACTGAATGCAGCTAGCTGACAGGGCTTTGCATGTCTGAGCAAGTTGAAAGAAATATATATGTGCGGTTTTGTTGGCAGTTCCTGGCCCCACGACATGGATATTTACCTTTTTTCCTCTACGCTGTTATACTATTTACATCATTTTTTCTTTTCGTTTGGGCCCTTTTTCAGTTACCCCTGTTTATTTTTTCTTTCGATGGCCTTTTTGCTTATTCTATTGTCAAGACTCAAGAGTGTGTGTGGGCGACGGGTGATGATGCCATCAAACCATAAACTGCGAATCAAAATGGTGTTTCTTACACGCAAGTCTTATTGACTAAAAATAAATATTTTGGACAAGAAAACCGGACTCCAAGCTTTTGTTTTTTGCAACTCTGCAACGCAATGCACAGGACCATTAGCAGGGACTGCAGCAACAACATTAGAAACAAAACCATATTTTCACTCTACTGGAAACGGGAATATCCTTGACGGCCGAAACTGTCAGAGAAACAGGAAAAACCATCAGGGAAATTAATCCTGACGGCAACCAATTCTAATCACTACTACACGACAAGTTCAGAAAAAAATCAGACCCACGTATGCATTTGTGTTTGTACAGGCGTACTTTTGCAAAAATGTTTTGAATTGTAATTCGGAGTTGACTCTGCAGCTGCATAGCAACTAAGGGTCAGTTTGGTTCAGCTGTATCAACCAGATTCTCTATTAAAAAATTAGAAATCTGAACTAAAGGGGTTCATGTGAGAATGAGGTTCTACAGAATTTACAAAATTTTCTAGTGGAAATAGAAATATGCTAGAACCTCAGATTTTTCAGATTTCTGTTGCAACTTTTTACATAAATCACCCACGGTTACACAACTAAACATTATTTTTTATTACACACATTTATTACAAAATCCACAGTTGATAGTTGTTTCCAACTAAACAGATTTCAGTTTTACCGCAGCTCTAAGCTCACAATAGCTTTCTCATATGTCACAGCTAAAATCAGGTTTTTAAGAATGCACAGTTGAAACAAACACACTCTAACGCTGTACGACATGAGCTTAACCAGAGCCGCCTGAGAGCCGTTGCATTGACAGGCAGTGTCAGATGAAATCTTCCCTCTTCCGGTCGTGCCGCCCGACCGAGCCGACCTGAATTACACCTGCCTGGCCTGGCCTATGCATGCATCACCACTCGTCCCCGACGACAACGAATGCATATAGGCTACAGCGACGACGCCGGCCGGCATGCCGTGGTGCCGCAGCCGGCCCGAACCCTCACTTTCTCGTCCCCACGCCGCGACTGCGCAGCCACCAGGTCGATCACGCAAACGAGCGGTGCACGCGGCGGCTGGTCGTCAGCATCACCGGGTAATAACGTACTCGCCGCCGCACACGTTGGCGAGCGGCGGTGGTGTTGGCCATCATGCGCCCGTGTCCATCAACGGCTGCCGGACCGCGACCGTACTGGTCCCCTGATCTTGCCGTAGTCGCGTTCAGGTTTCAGGTCAGTACTGCTTCAGGGAAAGGCGCCGGCCCCGGCGCCACCACCATGTGGCCGGCCGGGTCTCCTCGTGTGATAACCCACTCACGTGTATCGCACACGAACCGTCCCGTCGCCGTGATAACGCGAGATCTTGTTGGGTACGTGTGTATTTATGCGCAGCGCGCGTCAGTGTTTATCTCTTTCGATCGTTCGGAGACGGCAGTGTCCATTAGTTGTGGTGTACTTTGGAATAACTCACAGTGCTTACGGGCTTGCATTGTTCGCCGCTTATTCTTAGTGCATGTACGTGTTGTTGCAGTCGTGTGTGCGTGTGATTGCCCGAGGAGATATGATTTCAGTGCGGAATGCGTTCTTGCTCGACCACGTACGTATTCTCTCTTTACCATTTTCTGGGCGTTTGAGGCTAGCTGCCGCCTATCTTGTCAAAATTGGTGACGTTGCCATATATAAGCAACAACTAAATCGGTATGAGGCAAAATTGGTGACAGCTTTCTTTCTTTTCCTAGAGGGATAACACGCAGATAAAGTTTTTGAATTAAGATAGAAATGTTACCACTAAGGACCGGTACAACACGTGAACTAGAAGTAACTCGAAGAAAATGGTAAAGCGCAAGAAAATAAGATTACTGTGATGGGCGGAAAAGGCAAAACAAAATCACCACAAAAAGCAAGAGTTATGTCCTTGTTACGCCTTATTTCATAGAATTTAAGTTTATACGATCTGTCTGTTTTCTTTTTTGTTGACGTTCAGAGTCTGATCCTATATTCCTATAAGTGGAAATGCCGCTTTGATCGTCCTAACCTCTGGCGGACCTCGGGATGAAAAGTCCGTAAAATGATTGATTGAAGGATCACAAGCGCACTATTAGGTGCAAAAGCTTAGGTCTTGGGTCATATACTAAAATTGGATTCGCGTAACATTAATGTTGCTTAGTCAATAGATCACCTTTATGACGTGTTATATTTATGTGTAATGGAGTAGGTGTTTCGCTGACAAGAACTGATGATCGAAGTGGTTCTGGAATCTTGGAACTTTATCACCGACCGGCATGTACGGACGTATGGCAGCAGAAACCAGAAAGCAGGGTTCGTATGGTGCTCTTATGTCACTTTCCTTACCCCTCGGGCGACTTGCTGGAGACTCGGTGTTCATTCACTCATGGATTGCAGTGGCTAAGTTGAACTGCTCCCAGATAACTATCAGAGTGCATGAGAAAGGAGATCAAGTTAAGAAAAGGGTTGGCTATGGCAAGCCCACTGCGATTCTGCGTGATTTGAAAGGATGTTGGCTCAGTGTGCTCAGCTTTAGTCTGATTGAAGGAAGAACAAAAGTTTGGGGAGTTCGGGCCTCATGTTGCTTCTCAGACTTATGGAGGTCGCCAGCCTCTGCTTTGCCATTTTGTCTTTCTCACGGTTCTTGGGAAATCATCTGGCAACTTTTCCTGGATCAGCTCTTTGTTTGCGCCATAGAATTTAGATATTCAACATTCAGAGAGTAAAATATTTTTTATTTTTGTGTGTGTTTTCTTAAAGAAGAATGCCATTTCAAACAATAGGTTGTAGTTTTGACATCTTATTTACTTTTTTTTTGAATTTGATGAAATGAACAAGTGATATTCTACTTCAACAGAGGAAAATAGTTTTAAAAGGACTGTTCACTGCAGATATTGTAGCTAGGCTAGCTAGTTTGACCCAACTATTTGTAGGACGGTAATACACAACTTAACAATTTTCCTCTGTTCCAAGAGAAAAGGACTGGGTAAAAAGCAACCATAGACGCAATCAATTGCCTGGTACCCGTTGGAAGGATTGGTGTGCATGATCCTGTCCTCTTTACATCAGTCACAATCCTGTAAACATCTTTCATAGTGAACCATGCATTTCACCATATCATTTCGAAAGCCTTGGAAACCACTAGTTCCCATGAAAACTGACTGCTGTCTTGTTCCGAAATTGCAAACCCTCCATGGTATGCACAAGAACTTATGCTGTTATTTCTATTTACAGTATTGTTAGTGAATCATGAATCATGATTATCGGATTCTTTGTGTGTTTTTTTCGTTTGTTTTCGGAGAGAGGAGAGGTTGGTATCATCTGAACTTGGGCCAGTAACGATCCTGAACAGTCTGAGGCCAGGAATTTTTTAATTTTAGCATGGTTTTTAATAATTTTATATTAATAAGCTGCAAAATTTTTTTTGCCGAACTAGCCACCTAATCGTCCACGTCGAGGATGATTTGTCCCGTGAACGAGATATCGTCCACCTCGTGAACAATTTGTCCACGTGTATAAGAAATCATCCACCTAGTGGACGACTTGGGGACGTGGCATGCCACGTCGCCCAGTCGTCCACGAGGTGGACGATTAGATTTCAGTAGTCTGTGGCTCCATTGTATCCAGTTTTGACAGTGATTTAAAAATACTTAGATACATGTTTGGGAATTGTTGTTATGAAAGTAAAGGCAATATATAATGTATACAACATTTACTTCTATAAAAACACTTCCCAAATATGTCTTTAAGTACATCTAAATCACTATCGAAAACTGAATATAATAAAGTCAGACGACTGAATACAATCCAATTGTCTATTGTGACAGTGTTTTAAAAATACCTAGAAACATATTTAAAAAGTATTGTTCCAGAAGTAAATGTAGTAAAAATCGTTTACTAAACTTTGTTTTATAACAACACTTTCTAAATATATTTGTAAGTATTTTTATATCACTGTCGAAAACTGAATATAATAGAGTCGCGGACGACTGAAATCCAGTCGTAGGCGACGTGACATGTTACGTCATCAAGTCGTCCACTAGTTGGACGATTTCTCGTCTAAGTGGACAAATCATACACTATATGGACGATTAGGTGGCTAGTTCAGTAAAAAAATTCACATGCTATTAACATAAAAGTATTAAAAAATCATGCTAAATTAAAACAAATTTTCTGAGGCCAGCAACTGGTTTATGGTCCATACCGGCTCGGTTAGTTGTTCCCGAGGCCCATCACGCCCAGAACCAGCCTGCGCACACACCTCACGGGCCAGAACCATCCGCGGACCGAGCCGCCAGAACCGCCACCAATATATAGATGACAGCTTACTATACCACACTATTCTCTCCGTTTTGAAATTATTATTGTTAAAATAATATTTTAATTTAAAACTAAATTAAGTTCGTTATTTTAACAATAATAATTTAATAACGGAATGAATAATGTTTAATTCGGCAAATATACCTGATTTGATTACGGGAGATAAGACATCCCGTTACTTGTTGTTTGATTTACTCCCTCTGTAATCGAGTCACATCGCAATCGGATACGGCCTGTTCATATATAGAGAGCCTCTCTTCTTATTTTTGAAACCAAAATATAGTCTCATTCGAAAACACACATACACGCTGTACGGTAATTAGTAAGACAATAGACACGCAGAAACGATAAAACCAAGCGCGGACGCGTCATGCGTCACAGGAGTCGGTCGTGAGTACACCGCTCGGCGCGGCGCGGCGCCGGCGCGAGACCTCGCGTTCCTCTCAAGGAGCCGCGCCAGTAGGTGCTCGTGCGGCACGGTGGTCCCGAACCCGGCGGCGAGCTCGTCGAACGCGGCCGCACTGGCATGCACGCGCGGCATCGCGCCCGGGTCCACGATCTCCTCGCCTGAGACGGCGGAGAGCACCCGCGTCCCCGCGGCGCACGAGCCCAGCACAACGTCGAGCAGGCCGGGCCTCTGCCCGTGCACGAACGGACACTCGCCGCCGGAGGGGAAGTCCTCCTGTATGCCGGCCTCCATCACGGCCATCCGCTCCTTCATTTCCCTCACCAGTCCCGCGTGCGACAGCGGCAACACCCTGTCGTGGAAGAACCGCGCCCAGAACCTGGCCGCCGCGCGCTGCCGCGGATTACGCGGGAGCATCCGCGGGCCCCGGCCGGGCACGCCTCGTCGACGTACTCGACGATGACGAGCGACTCGACGAGCGGTCGGCCGTCGACGACGAGGACGGGGACCTTCTGGTGCACGGGGTTCAGGCGCAGCAGCGCCTAGCTCTTGTGCTCCAGGTCCTCCTCCACGTACTCGTACGGCACGCCCTTGAGCGCCAGCGCGTTCCGGGCCATGGCAGCGTGGGCGCTGCCCCAGGCACCGTAAAGCTTCACATCCTTCGGCTTCGGCTCCGACGACGCCGTGGCCATTAGCGTCGTTGTGCTTTGAACTGTGATCCTATGCTTTTCTATGTCGGGTCTGCCTAATCAGTGATCATCAATTTGTACCATCTAGCTAGCTTCTTGCGCTTCAAGACAAGATTTTGTTTTATTATCGAATTATTAAGACACGTGGATGCATTTTTTGCCTAATCCTTCAGCTAGTCAAATTCTTGTTCGACAGGTGGATGATTAGTCGAGCTGCCACACGTAATAACTAGGCGATTATAGTTTGAAACAGGGTTTTAATGAAAAGAACGCCAAATTAATATGATTTTTTAAATCCTCCGTAGAGAGAGAGGAAGTCAAACCTTTTTTTTTTGCGACGAGAGGATGCCATACAATAGCCGTACTTTTCAGCGAGAACGCAATGAGATGGCAGCGAGCCGGCGAGAGTTAAATATGACGGTGCGATCCGCATGAACGTTCAAGCTAAAGCTGCTGGTGGCAAATTCCGTCCGTGTGGCGAAGGACCGGCCCGGTAACAGCGCGCGGGCATGGTGGTCTCCCACGGGACTCGGCCAAGGCCTGCTAGGTGCGAGAAATCGCCGGAATCGAGGAAAGCACGAGCGCCGGACACCATGATGCTGAGCGCAGATTGCCAAGGTGAGGAGGAAGGAGGAACAATATATTCAGAACCAGAAAAGATCATGAAGGACAGATAGGGATTGATAGGCGTTTGTCTAAAGCAGTGTGATTGCAAGAGAGTGTATCTTGGACTCATGGTGGTGCAATTAGGTGGTGACGCAGCGGTGAGGAAAACTCGATCTATTTGCTGCTGCATTGCCCCCGGCTCATCGCAGCAGGCTTGAGGTGGCGGAACGACGACCGAGTGACCCGTCGCGGACGAGGGTCCTGCTTGGCTAGGCTAGCTAGAGAAGAGGGCGGGAAACATAATGTAAAACAGGAGGTGACATTTGCTCGAGCAAAGGGACTATCGTGAGAGTCACGGTCACGGCCAATCCAGTTCTAACAAGTCCGGTCACATTGAGTTGAGAAAAAAACGATGTGTCAATATAGTGGCTCTTGCCCATGATCGGCGGCACCGTGCAGTAGCAGCCTATCACAGACTGTTAGGAGTCCAGCTTTCAACCGTGAACCCGTAGTATACGGTACTCTGAAATTGGCAGTCCGACAATGGACCCGTGGTGCTCAAGAAAATATGGTAGACAATAATTCGCTTTGTCCGTTAGTAAAATTTTAACTGGATTTACTTTTTTACACTATCAATTTGATAGCAGAGGCGAGCATGTGAGGGGGTGTGGGGCGGACCAAGTCCACCTCCACACGGGGCGGGCAACACCAAGACGATCCAAGGACGCGGGCGAGCGCGCTGGCCAAAGACGACCCGATGAGAGCAACACGAAATCGCCTGAAGCGGGTGGGAGGCAGACCGAAGGGAGACACATCAGGATGGGGGCAGACGAATCCACTGTTCTTCCTACGTAGTAGTAGTAGAGATATATAAACTCATGTAAAACAGAATTCCTTTGATCGTCAACAACATTTGGTACTCAGTTATTAAACTCCTTTCAATCTTCAACACTACGTACTAATGTACGTTGACATATAGATGTTTGAAAATAACCAGTTCAATATAGAAAAAGACTGACAATGATACCTATGCTGCTAAAAGTAGATAATCATTTATCAAAAAGAAAATATATAACGTTGGAAACTCGGACTCCATCCACGGCAAGGCTTCTGGCCCTGCACTCTGTTTGATATTTCAGAAAGCAAAAACTCAGTAAACTACTTCCTCTGTTATGATTTAATTGACGCTAGGGAACAGAGAGAGTAAAGGGTAATAAAACGGCGCGCGGCAAAGGCGCGCCAAATTTTTAATGAAAGTCCAATCAAGAGTAGACAAATAAAAAATTATAAAATTGAGATCGGATGTCTCTCTGTCGTCTCTTGACACCAGTAATACAGCCAGGGTGGCAGGATTTGGTCTTGTCCAGAAAATCTTCTCACTGAACCAGTCACACCCTTTTCATTAAACCTCACACCGACAGGTGGGACGAGTCGATGGATCCCACCTGTCTGTCAGTACCATGAGAATGTTAGCTCACCGTCACCGCCATTGGCGAGCCTGAGCCCACTTAATTTAGCCTCAACTTCTCGAATGGACTGGTGTAAACCCATCAACTAAACAAACACGCTAATCTACGGCCCAAATCTAACCTCACCGACATCGATGCCCACAGTAAAATACGACTCATCGATCCAGCACCCACTGATTGAGTGGGCTCAGTTGACCTGTTGGGCCCCCCAGTCCCCTCCGCCTCACCATCAGCTCAGATCCGCGACGGCGCGACGTGCTTCCCCTACTCGGCTACTCCACTCCCCCTCCCCGCCTCACCATCACCTCGATGGCCGGTGGCCGCGCCTTCCGGTCGGCCGCGCCACGCCGCGCGGCATTCGCGGCGCTTCTCACGCTGCTCCTCCTAGCCTCCCTCTCCTTCCTCCTGTCTTCTGGGCCGGCCTCGCCGCGCTCCTCCTCCCCTTCCCCGCCGTCCACCCGCCTCGCGGCCGTCCGCCGGCACGCGGCAGACCACGCGGCTGTTCTCGCCGCGTACGCCGCGCATGCGAGGAAGCTCAAGGAGGCCTCCGCAGCTCAGTCACTCTCGTTCTCGACCCTCTCCTCCGACCTGTCCGCGCTCTCGGCCCGCCTCGCCTCCCACCTCTCGCTCCCGGAGGACGCGCTCAAGCCCCTGGAGAAGGAGGCGCGCGAGCGAATCAAGCTCGCCCGCGCCCTCGCCGCAGACGCCAAGGAGGGCTTCGACACGCAGTCCAAGATCCACAAGCTCTCTGACACCGTCTTCGCCGTCAGCGAGCAGCTCGCGCGCGCGCGCCGCGGCGGTCGCATGTCCTCCCGCATTGCCGCGGGCTCAACCCCCAAGTCCTCCACTGCCTCGCGATGCGCCTTCTCGAGGCCCGCCTCGCAACCCCAACGCCTTCACCGACGACCCAGACCCGGCGCCCGAGTTCGACGACCCCTCCCTGTACCACTACGCAGTCTTCTCCGACAATGTGCTCGCCGTATCCGTCGTGGTGGCCTCGGCCGCGCGCGCCACTGCCGACCCCTCGCGCCACGTCTTCCATGTGGTCACCGCGCCCATGTACCTGCCAGCATTCCGCGTCTGGTTCGCACGCCGTCCTCCGCCCCTCGGTGTGCACGTACAGCTCCTTGCCTACTCCGACTTCTCATTCCTCAACGCTACCAACTCGCCGGTGATCAGGCAGATCGAGGCCGGCAAGAGCGATGTGTCATTGCTTGATTACCTCAGGTTCTGACCTCCCAGATATGTTCCCATCGCTGCGGAGGGTTGTGCTTTTGGAAGATGATGTGGTGGTGCAGAAGGATTTGGCAGCGCTCTGGCAGTACGACTTGGATGGGAAGGTCAACGGTGCTGTGGAGATGTGTTTTGGCGGTTTCAGGAGGTATAGGAAACATCTCAACTTCACTCAGCCCATAGTCCGGGATCGATTTAATCCAGGCACTTGTGCATGGGCATACGGGGTAAATGTGTTTGATCTCCAGGCATGGCGGCAGGATGGCTGTACAGAGTTGTTCCATCAGTACATGGAAATGGTAAGTTGCGCTGATCTCTAGTTACAGCTTACAAGTCGTACTATGGTATATTGAGATTGTTATGTGTAGTTTCAGATTTTGATTGTCCTTGTGCCTTATTAAGAGTGGTCGTATGTGCTTTACCTTTACCCTAAATATTCTTTGTCACTTTCATTGATAATGTAGTTCAGACACTTGAACCTTACCCTCGATTTGTAAAAGTTGCTTTTATGGGCATCAAGTATAAGGTAGTTCAACCAAAACACTCGATATCCTGGCGAACTTCTTTATAAGGAAGGAAATCGTGTCTTTTGGTCAACTGTTTCAGTGAAGTTTTGTTTTTCATTGTTGCATACAAAAGCTTTATGCCAACCATTTAAGTAAATTGCAATATCGATCCAATGGATGCCCCAAACTATTGCATGGTGTGGTTTATATACTCAAATATTTATATACTCATTAGCCTAGTTTATGTCTTAGCGAGGATTGTTTGATGGACCACAATTTGTCCTCGTCTTTCTTGAGTTTAGATAGGTTTCAGATAACATTCAACGGTTTTGCTCAGTTTTATTTTTAACCATGTCTTTTTAGGGGGGCTATTTTAGAAGTCTTATGTTGCTTTTGCTACCCTCTTAGTTTGATTAGGCTAAGGATCCATCAAGTTGTTGCTGTTCAAGCGTGGTTAAGGTCCACTAAAATGAGGGCCCATGTGGGTTTTAATTGGTTGAGCTGTACTACCTCAGTACTTCTTAACAAAATCCATACATCTTAAGTTCCTAAAAAGACTTTGGTTCATACACTCCATATCTGCTCCGAAACCAAGCTTTTGTACTCTCTATTCAAACTGAAACATGTTTTGTGTGCTCAGCTGTGTGGCGTCTCTTGTATGCGATTATTATCTTAGTTGCTCATTCTTTATTGGAACGGAGTTCATGTGCAGTGCACCAGATGACTGGTATTTTTATCTTGTCATTGCAGAATGAGGATGGTGAGTTGTGGGATCAAACATCTGTTCTAACAGCTGGATTGATGACATTTTACGGCAATACCAAACCACTGGACAAGTCATGGCATGTGATGGGTCTAGGCTACAATCCAAGCATCAGCCCTGAGGCAATCAACGGGGCAGCAGTTATACACTTTGATGGGAACATGAAGCCGTGGCTTGATGTCGCATTGAACCAATACAAGGCTCTGTGGACTAAATATGTGGACACTGAAATGGAATTTCTCACACTCTGTAACTTTGGTCTTTGAAGGATGGAGAGGCTCAACATATTTTCCAAGAATAAGGAAACAACTTGCACATGGTAGAACCTACACAAGGGCTACAGTGTTGGATCTGTTCTGAATTAAATGACGTTTAGGACAGCTAATTTAGTGCAAATTGAACTAGATTTTTTGTCCTAAACTTTATTTATTTCAGAAGGGAGGGAGTATAGTGCAAGGAGTAACCCATACCCTCTGGATTGGCAATCTGAAAGTGCTATTTCTGTTATATGTAGAAATGCTACTCCTTTCTAAGAACTTCACATATCCCTTCTGGGCAAGAGTGATCGTGTACATTTTGTAGCTTGTCCCTGATAGTAATTATTTCCTCAGTCAGCACGTGCTGGATTATTGTGGTAAATATAAGTAATATGCTTGGGCAGATTTGGCGTAGTGGTAGTGTGTCTCTATTTATGTCCTAAGGTCTTGGGTTCGAACCAGCCTCTCTACAAAAGTAGGGTAAAAATAACACTTTTTTAGACCTCACATGTGTGGGAGCCTTCGCCACTGGGTACGCATTTTTTTAGAAGTAATATGCTTAGAGGAAATTATATAGACTACCGATATCTAATGGCATATCTCGTCTCCTCGCCAACTTATTCCTATGTCATATACCTCAGCCGTTTACTCGTCATAGATTCGTGTTGTTGGAAAATTGGCGATACGCTACTCTAGCAATTCTACTGTATCACCCAGAAAACATGTAAGTACAGAGGTTATAGATCGTTACCACTAGATGAGCAGCGCAACAGAAGATCTAGTCGTAGATGCGCGTCGTTGTAGGGGAAGTAGACGACCATGTTCATCTCCTCCTCATCCTCGTCACAGCAGTGAGTTGACGATGACGTTGCCAAGTCCACACGTACGGGGAGGAACGCCGTGCGCCGATGGGCTAGCACCAGGCGCGCGGCAAGGGTTTCGGCTTGAGGGCTGCGATGGGTGGTGGCTAGGGCTGTCACGTGGTGGAGTCATTCGCCCCTAACCCTACCCTTCATATTTATAAGCGTGCTTTATCATTACTCTGCAAACCGGATACCCCCGCGTACAAGCTTGAAGAGGCTCCACACCCCGCCTCCCTAAGGCGGGCTCAGGCGCCACCATGTGTCCACTCGCACTGGGCCTGACCTCGCCGTCGAGGAAGTCTCTGGAGCTGCCACGTGTCCTCTGGCCCCGGACCTGGCGTCCCCGCTGAGGTAAGGTCTGGCGCTGCCACGTGCCCTTTGGCTCCGGGCCTGACCTACCCGCTGAGGAGGGCTCCGAAGCTGCCACATAACCTCCGGCCCCGGACCTGGCCTCCCCGTTTAGGTAAGGTCCAGCGCTGCCATGTGTCCTCTGGCTCCGGGCCTGGCCTCCTCGCTGAGGAGGGCTCCGGAGCTTCCATGTGCCTTCTGGCCCCGAACTTGGCCTCCCCGTTGAGGTGAGGTCCGCGCTGCCATGTGTCCTTTGGCTTCGGAGCTTCCACGTGTCTTCTGGCCGCGGGCCTGGGCTCCCACTGAGGTGAAGTCCGGCGCTGCCATATGTCCTTTGGCTCCGGGCCTGAACTCCCCGCTGAGGAGGGCTCCAGAGCTGTCACATTCCCTCTGGCTCTAGACGTGGCCTCCACGCTGAGGTGAGGTCCGGCGCTGCCACGTGTTCTCCGGCTCCGGGCCTGACCTCCCCGCTAAGGAGGGCTTCGGAGCTGCCACGTGTCCTCCAGCCTCAGACCTGGCCTCCCCGCTGAGGTGAGGTCCGACTGAAATTGCCCAGAGGGGGGGGTTGAATAGGCTAAAATACCTGAAATGACTTAATTAAATGAGATTAGAACCACATGGCTGGACTAGTCTGGCTCAAGGGCGGACTAGTCCGGTCAGCCTGGTGAAAAAGCCTTAAAAAGGCCGGACTAGTCTATCTTAGGGGCGGACTAGTCCGGTCAGACTGCTGGAAAAGCCTAAACTTGATTTTTATGGGGTTTTTCTTTAGATTTTAGTTCAATAAAGTGCAGATAAACTATATAGCAATTTAATATGACAAATTTGACAGGATATAGAAGTGGATCTCAAGATTGTAATAATGAATACTATAATAGCGAAATGATCGAAACTAACCTTAAGCAATTCTACTGGTCAATGAAGTGTAAATGCAAAAGTGACATAAGGATTTTTGCCCGAGGTTCGATTCCACTCAGGAATCTACGTCCCCGTTGAGAACTCCATAAAGGACCGAGTTTAACAACCCTTTCCTCACCAAGTCGCCACTAAGGCTAACCCGATTCTTCACTATCTCAAGGGTGAACTTACAAAGTGTTGGGGCTGCTCACAATCTGAGGCTCCCACTTGATCACGTCCACAAAACTCCACGAATCTCACAAGCCACAGATCACAAAGATTTCACACCAAGTGCACGAGATCACTCCAAGAGGCATAACACGAAGTTCTTCCTTCTCCTCTCCTCACACACCCAAATCTACTCAAGAATTGGTTCTAGAGGGTGAGTAGGCAAGGGAGAAGGCTTAGAGAGGCTCTAGGATGGTTGTGGCGGCGCTAGGGTTCCTATTTTTTTAAATGAAGTCGGGGCATCTCCTTTTATAGAAGTCCTGACAGCCAACCGTTGCCACCTAGCAAAAGTCCAGACTAGTCCGCCTCACACCGTACTAGTCCGATCTCACACAGGAACTATTTATCCGGGTGAGAACGGAAAAGTCTGGAGGACCCGGACTAGTCCGGACACTAAGGCGGACAAGTCCGGTACACCAAGACTTAGCCGTGGGAGCTCTCATCTCACAACCATACGGACTAGTCCGCATCAGAACGGACTAGCCCGAAATCACACAGGGACTGGTTGTCCGAGTGAAAACGGACTAGTCTGGCTAGCCCGGACTAGTACGACCACTGAGGCGGACAAGTCCAGTCTACCAGGACTTAGTCCCAAAACACTCTCACCATGAGAGAAACGGACTAGTCCCTCCCCAAACGGACAAGTCCGAACTCAGTCAGAAACTCTTAGTCCACCCCAAAACGGACTAAGCCGAAGGACTTACGGACTAGTTTGGCCTGACCAAGTTTACCTCACTAGCACTCTCAACTAAGAGTTCGACACTTCTAACGCTTTGAGCTCTCTTCTATGATCTCAATGCACTTGACACACACACTCTCACTCTTACACGGCTAGCCTACTAAAGACTCAAATGAAACCCTAATTTCTACTCTTCGAGTCTCCGACGCCGTTCTTCATCCTTTTTCTTTTTGAGAGTTTAGGTGTCCGCCTTGGATATATCCTATGCTTATGACCATCTCAACTCATTAATCTCTTAGTTGTAGTCATCAATCATCCAAAACCCACGGGGATACCTAGATGCACTTACATCGGCGTTGCCACGTGTCCTCTGGCTCCGGGCATGAGCTGAGGAGGGATACAGAGCTGCCACGTTCCCTCCGGCCCCGAACCTGGCCTCCCCGCTGAGGTGAGGTCTGGTGCTGCCACGTTTCCTGTAGCTCCGGGCCTGACCTCCTCGGTAAGGAGGGCTCCTTAGCTGCCACGTGTCCTCTGCCCCGGACCTGGCCTCTCCGCTGAGGTGAGGTCCAACGCTGCCACGTGTCCTCTGGCTCCGAGCCTGACCTCCCCGCCGAGGAGGGCTCCGGAGCTTCCACGTGTCCTATGGCCTCGGACCT
Organism: Neostapfia colusana; assembly: GCA_030760725.1. Taxonomy (NCBI): domain Eukaryota; kingdom Viridiplantae; phylum Streptophyta; class Magnoliopsida; order Poales; family Poaceae; genus Neostapfia; species Neostapfia colusana. The sequence goes on from JASWHV010000020.1 coordinate 52,394,954, forward strand.
GGCCTCCTCGCTGAGACGAGGTCCGGCGCTGCCACATGTCCCACGACCAGGCATGGGCCGTGGGCCTCCGGAGTCAAGGAAGACATGGCCTATCCAATCACGCATTCAAGACTCGCGTGTTCCCCAGAAGCATGGTGCACAGTGCACGCCTCCACCCACTCCTGGTAGTCATTACAGTGACAGGACATGACGGTACGACGTGACAACGACAGTGCTGCATAGCTGACTGAGTAGGACGCGGTGACAATACGAGGCCTTCTCCTGCCATCATCAACCGCTACTCGGTCTGAGGCGCCCAACGTGTCATGCGACCCGTCTTAACTCCATCGATAGTGGACACTACAATTAGCATTGTCGGTATCCTCAAGACCGGGTACCCCCACGTGTAAGAGCAAAAGAAGACTTGTGTCAGCACGTATGCAGAAGAAAGGGACCCAGCCTGCAGGCTGGGCCCAACCGCCAGCTAAGGAGCACTCATGAGAAGGCACGTTCCCTAGGCCTCGGGTCCGACCACCTGCTAGGGAGGGCTCCGAGGCTGCCACGTGTCTACAGGCTCTAAGCCTCACTAGCGACCGAGTATGGCTCCGGAGCTGCCACGTGTCTGATAGTGTCGGACCCGACCTCCCGCCAGGGAGGGCTCCGACACTGCCACGTGTCCGAAACCTCCGTGCTACGTCTCTCGCTAGAGAGAGCTCTGGAGGTGCCATGTGTCCTACGGCTCCGAGCCTGACCTCTAGCATGGGAGGGCTCCGGTGCTGCCACGTAGGCAACAACTCCAGGCGTCCCTTCCCACCAAGGAGAGCTCTGGAGATGCCACGTGTCCTACGGCTGCGGGCCCGACCTCCAGCATGGGAGGGCTCCGGTGCTGCCACGTAGGCAACAACTCCACGCGTCCCTTCCTGCCAAGGAGAGCTCCGGTGTGGCCACGTGCATGACAGCTCCGGACTTCCCCTCCTGCCAGGGAGAGCTCCGACGTTGCCACGTGTCGAACGACTCCATACCCCTCGCTACTCCGCAATACAGCTCCAGTGGCGAGGCGTGTCCCGGGGGCCAGCCACCCAGACGCCGCGTCGACAAGCAATGGGCAGATAGCCAAGGAGTAAAGAGGAAGGTGTCGGTACCCTCAATACCAGGTACCCCTGCGCACAGGGTGAAACCACCTAAGGACCTCGTCCCTCCGTAGGGGCGAGCTCCGAAGGCGCCACGTGTCCAGTAGGGGTCGGAGCTCCCCTCTCCTTAGAGGATAGATCTGGGCCAGCCGCGTGGCCCAGAAGGCCAGACCTCGCCCCCTCCACAGGGGCGAGCTCCGAAGGCGCCACGTGTCCAGTAGGGCCAGAGCTCCCCTCTTCTCAGAGGATAGCTTCGGGCCTGCCACGTGGCCCAGAAGGCCGGACGTCGCCCCCTCCGCAGGGGCGAGCTCCGAAGGCGCCACGTGTACAGTAGGGCTGGAGCTCCCCTCTCCTTAGAGGACAGCTCCGGGCCTACCACGTGGCCCAGAAGGCCGGACCTCGCCCCCTCCGCAGAGGCGAGCTCCGAAGGCGCCACGTGTCCAGTAGGGCCAGAGCTGCCCTCTCCACATAGGACAGCTCTGGGCCTGCCACGTGGCCACGTACAGCGCTGCCCGCCCTGGCGCAGTAGGCAGCGGGAGTAAAGACGCGCCATGCCTTTACCGTACAAGGCATTCAAGACCCGCACCTTCCCAAGACGCGGAGGCGCGGCACACGCCTGTCAAGAGGCACTGTGACCAGTCACAGTCAGGACAGGCGCACAGTGTCAGAAGCTGAAGACAGCGACAAGACATGCCCTGCCGCCCCTGCCATCATCAACCGCTACGCCTAGCCTGTAGCGTGGGCAGGGCGGCAGGACGACGACCTCGAAGCCAGCGCCAAGACATAGTAGCTGGTAGGAAGTCACCCCGAGGCCACCTGTCGGGCCCCGGGGCCCACCTTGTAAGCTGCCCGAGCCTTGGATTATAAAAGGCTTGGGTAGGCAACGTTACATGGGGTTCGAACTCCCGTGAGTTCAACTCCCTCTAGGCCAAGGGTTCGACAGTTCGCCACCCATCCTCATACTCAAGGAAACAAGTGCTCCAAGCACTCCCGTGGACATAGGGTTTTACGCTCCGGCCGCCCGAACCACGTAAAAATCCCCGTGTCAATCATATCCTTCCTTCATCCAACGCGCGAGACCCTCCGAGAGGACTAGCCCCTCCGAAAAAGAACCTCCGCGGGCTGCCCAGAGCAGGCCCGGGGGAAGTGTCGACCGCAGACGCTTCGACATTTGGCGCGCCAGGTAGGGGGCTTTTCGCTCTCACGACGGGTCTACACCGATGAAGATGTCCAAGCTTCTTTCATAGGCAAGCTCTTCGCGCCATCGTTCCCGGCGAGCGACAACCTAAGATCTGCTACGGCGCAGAGTGCCACTCAAGCAAGTGCACTAGCCGCCGCGGAAGCGCTCCTAGACAATCCGCCTCCTGCATACGCTCTCCAAGGGTCGCCCAGCAGTGGATCCACGACGTCAACTACCTCGTCGCTACTGCCGTCAACCCTCCGCTGCGGCAGGGACGACGCCCAGGTCAACTAGCTGTGTCGCTGTCGTGCACACCAACGGTTGACGGGCAGACGGCAGACTCCCGCTCTACCAGGCTCCCAACGGCGGACTTAAGGATGGAGCTGGAGCGACATCGCTTGGGAGAAGACGCTCGCGTAACCATCGAGCGACAGCGGCAAAGGCGTTGCATCCAAGAGGCCGAGTACAACATATCATCCGCCTCGACTCAGCCTGGCCTCAGGCGTTCGCCATGCGACCTCTGCCCCAGGCATACGCCATGCAGCTTATGCAGCAACCATATGTCCTGCAGTTGGCGCCCCCGGTATATGGTGCACCAATGCCCATGCCGGGTACACCGTGCCAGCAGCCGTCCAAGGGTTCGCGGCACCAGGATCTGCAGCAGCAGGGACGGGGTGTGCGGCCCTAGCGCCCCACCTCCATTTCGCGGTGTGGCCGCGCAAGTTCCGGCCACACCTGCCGGAGAAGTAAGACGGAAGCGTCAACCCGGCGGAGTTCCTGCAGATCTACTCCACCGCCGTCCTCGCGGCAGGAGAGGATGAGGCCATCATGGCCAACTACTTCCCCGTCACCTTGACCGGCCCGACGCGGTCATGGTTCATGAACCTGCCCAGGGTTCCATAATGTAAAAGTCCCAAAAATGCAAAGTCAATAAAGTGAATGTTGATTCCCATTTGTGTTGGAATGCATGAAAATGGGATTTACAAAAAAAATTTGTACACGTGATGATGCACATGGGTGTCCAACCGAACGAGCTCTGACATTCATTTGAAGGTGTTTAGCCAAGGTTGGATTAAACACCATGTGTAAAGTTCTCACATATAAGGGGCAGTTTAAATTCAGATTTGAACTCAATTGTTCCCCTCAAGTTGCTGCCAAAAATTTGGAGCATACATGTATCCTCGAATTTTTGAATGCGAGGAAAGTCAGGGTGGCCACATTCTGATTTCAGGGTGGGCTAAAAAGGAGTCAAATATGACCATTTCCAGATGTGAGCTTTATTCAAAATTGAAAGTGAACTTCACACTGAATTCGGTTTATTCAAACTTCAGCCCACGTTTGAACCCCCGAAATATCAGATTGAGGGGATTTACTGGAATAAAGACCTTTTGGAAACATTTGGAGGATAAGAAGAGGAGTAAGGGGGTAGACCCCACATGTCATTGGGCTGCTTTAACTTGCTCCCGAAGTCTTTCTCTGTTCGGTGTCGAACACCAACCGAGCCTCCTCAGAGTGCCACCGAGGGCAGCCACCTCCAGCTTCCTGCATCGAGCTGGCGACCTGCTCGTAGCTTCAACAGCTCACGGCGTGATCCTCTCACTCACCAACCGAGCTGCAAGCGTAGGCCACCTCCTCGCTATTTTCATCGCACTGGCAACCAACTCGTGGGATTGAGTACCTCCCGGTGCGATCTTTTGCTCACAAGAACAGCAACCCCAGGCATTATTTCCCCGATTTTTTGCTCAGAAGAACAGCAACCCCGGGCATTATTTCCCCCGTACAGGAAATGAACCGACATCACGGGATTTAAAATTTGAACTGAACACAACGAAGGTTAACTTCACGGTAATCAAATTCAGTTCATGGAATTTGCTGTAAACTTGGAATTTGAATTTGGGAGCCACTGAGGTGGGGAAACTGCTTGTGGGACCCACCTGTCATTGGCACAGAGTCAACAAACGAGCTCCTGTTCTGTGTGTGCTTGACACGATGAGCATGCAGCTCCACGGAGCTGCCTCTGTGCTGGCTCACTGAGGCGGTTTCCTCAGTCTTCGACTGCAAGACAGAGCCCCGAGGCTGTACAAACCAAACGTTGTTTGCCTGCTCGATAGCTATCGCCAGCCTCGCTCACGCACGCTCGAGGGAAAATGGTGCCGCCTCCTCTCTGCTCCCATTCCCGATCAGCCTACAGCCCTGTGGTGCCCAGCTGAACCACTTAGGAGCTGCGCCAACCTCCACTGGACGTCCTCCACCACTCCTCAGCTCATCCCCGAGCTCCCCTCGCTGTGCCCGAGCTATTTTTCACCGGCAGAACAGAGCACGTCGCACCATGGGTGCACCTCGCCTTCCGGCCGCTCCAACGCCTCTCCCACACGTCCAGCACCTCCCTAAGGTGCGCCAAGGTGTGTAGATCATGCTACCGCAGTCCCTTTGCCCTTCCCCATCGCCGGCTAGCAGTAATTTGAGTTTTGGCGCCGGTACACGTGAAGAACCGACCCACACCAAAACTGGAAATTCGTCCAACGTGGTTGATCATCGGTTCTACAATTCAAGCCACAGAAACTAGTGAACCTAGCGCCCTCCCACCCCAAATACCGCAGAAAACCATCGACCACACGCCCCGGGCGACGAGAAATCGCTGGCGGAGGCAAAAACGGGTCAGTCCTCCGGTGAACCCTATGTTCCAGCCATTTGCTGCGAGGTAGAGCCTGCGTTCCATGTTCCCCGATCATTGGTGATGCTTTAGGGCAAGGTAGCTCGCCGGGAGAAGCTTCGGACGCGCCAGAACGCGTTGATGTCGATCTCCCGAGCCGCCCCACCGGTGCCGGCCTGTTTTCGGGTTTTCATGCGTGGAAACCTTGCCCGGCAGCTGCGCCATGTTCCCAGGAGCATGTAGGGCGAAACTGGAGCTAATTTGGTGGAGAAATGAGGGAGAACGAGCCATGCCACGATTTGAACTGGTGTGCACGCGCGCCTCTGGCAGGAGGTTGAAGAAGGACCTGACCAGTGGCCCCCCTGTTAAGTCTTTGTGTAGATTTTAAACAGAGAGCTAGTCAAATTTCAAAAATCCATAACTTTGTGTAGACAGCTCCAAAAAGGGTGAGACAAATTTTGTCTGAATCCTTAGGAGGAGTACTTTACATACGAACAAATTTCATGCTACGAAAATGCCCAGGAATTTCTGTAGAATTGTTTTTAGTAAATCTTTTAGGGATTTATTACAGGAGCAATTCTTTATGAAATATTCCCAAATTTGGGCAGCTAGTCTTTTTCATAGTGCCTGACCTCCAGTAAAAATTTTAGGATTTTTGTAGCTTATTAAGAGGGCTTAATCAGTAGGTTATCTCAGGATTAAATAAATTAGCTAAAAATCATAGAATTGATTTCCAGAAAATTGTTCAACCTTCATACCTCCATAACTTTCTGTAGGGATGTCCAAAATTTGTGAAACAAATTTTGTTGGATTTATCTCAGTCATTACTTTGCATAAATGCAAAGAAATTGATCTGAAGATCTCTGGATATTTCTCCAAGATTCATCAAAGTTAAATCTTTGGGAATTTAGTCCAGAATATCTCTGTTATGGAATTCCTTCAAATTTGGCCAGGAAGTTCCTCATGACATTACTGATCTCCAGTAAAAATTTGACCTTCATTGGAGTTCATTTGCTAGGTCAAATTACCTTCCAAAGTTCAGCCTTTATTTGGAAATTCAAATTTAAACAGAAACTTTTCAGAACTCCTGTCCAACTTCAAAAATTCATATCTCTCTGATGGTAGCTCCAAAAATGGTGAAACAAATTTTGTTAGAACCATGGAGACTTACCCTAATCAGATCTTCCACTATTAGCTATGTCAAAGCTCCTGAACTGGGCTCAAAATTCAGATAAGCATTGTACTTGTAGGAATTTTAAAGACTACATTGTGCAATGACATGTCTTAATTTGGCTCAAATCATCCTTAGAGAGTCTAGTATCCACTGTAAAATTCCCAAAGCCAATTAAGGATTTTAAATAGCAGTAGCTATGAGTAGAAGTCCAACTCTTATAAATCCTTAATACTTATACATGTATTTTATTACATTTCATAATAGTGACCGAAGTTGAGGATACGCCGGAGCCGTTGGACGTCCTCCCTCCAGAAGCTGACTTTCCCTTTAACTCGAAACAAGGCAAGCCCCGGTTTGCACTTAAGTACTTTTTATAAAGCTTTTTATTTGTATCATTTATGTCTAGGGTGAATGTTTGCATTAGAGTTAGGGTGATTGAAACCCCACTTGCATAGCCTCTTTAAATCCTATAAAGGGTTGTGTAGTTTACAACCGACGAGTATAGAATGCCATGCTAATGTATAGGATCTCGGTAGAAGTCAAGTGGTTGGAAGCTACTCGCGAGATAGTACTTATTACACGGGAAGAAAAGAGGTAGATAATGGCTTGAGTTATGAAAATGAGACCCAGCAGGGGGGATAGGAAGCAGTGAGCAGAGGTCTCACGTGCGTAGCCCTGTTGGTGTCGGTTGAGGACCGTCCGTGTGCGGCCCTGCTGGACAAGTATCGAACGGTACCGGATGCATACTGGCATATGGGAACCAGGAAACCGATGTAATTGGTTAACCTGGGTGCCGAGGCTTACCCAACCGTAAATAGGAGTGGGTTGAGGGTAGCAAGGTGTAAATCTGCCGGTGGGCACAGTCACGCTCCATGCGGGGACCTCCTGCCCGTTACGAATGGACCGGTTCGGCATTTGGGTTGCCTTTGAAAGGTTGTTGCATACACTAGAGTAGGAAGGGGTGTGGAATCACGCTTCTGAAAGTGGGTGTATGTGACGTGTTATTCGGGTGTGTCTTGATTGCAATCACCGTCCCTCGCGGTTATTTGAGTACCCGCTTGTTCACTGCGCTGTGACGTAGTAAGAAGTGAAATAAGCCAAGTGAAAATGCTGTATTGTTCTATAATGTCTTGAATACCTTGATTGTCGTAGTTATAGAGCTAATTAAGTTTATATTCCACTTTGGGCATCACCACATCGGAGGAAAGCGTTTCTTGTTTGATTGTGGACTTCCGATGTGAGGGCTGCCTAAGGCACATAAATCTGCTGCTATAAAACTGAAAGTAAGGACCAACTTATAGGCGCGTCTTTGTCGCAAATTCCTTTTCCCATCTTACATATCCTTGCACTTAGAGTTCCATGCCTAGGGTTGACGGTTAAGACTTGCTGAGACTTCGTGCTCACGGTTGCAATATTTTGAGCTGTGTGCAGGTGAGAGTTATGAGGAAGGTTCCGAGGACGAGGCGATGCCCCCGTCAGGGTACACGGCCGAGCTGGAGCCATGCACGCCGCCGTGATCTCCGGTTACTTGCTGCTAGTGTGTAGCGTCCCCGGGCTGGATGGCTGCACTTTTGCTTAGTTAGGATTTGAGAGCAACTATGTATATAACTTCCACTGTTAATTAGGTTTTGTAAAAGACTTCCGCTGTTTTATATCAAATAAAAGTTTATATGTTATCCTTTATGCTTTTCGTGTGTGCTGTTGGGTGCCGCATCGCACGGCACCACCCTATGCGATCCTGGAGTGGGTGAACCACGGGGTGGTCCCCACAAACGTGGTATCAGAGCCGCATTGGGAATAGCACGCTAAAAAAGAGCTTATTTTGAAAACTTAGAAGTAGTCGAGTGAGGATTAGTCATTAAGCCCACATAAGGTCTATGATAGTACTAGTTATGATGGTGGAAAAGCTAACATATGTGTTATACATTCTGTAACGACGCTCCGACGTCAGGTAAGAGGTAAGGTACGCCACCGCAGGCGGATCAATTGCGGTAACTCGCCATACGAGTAATAGTATGGAATGCTATACCGTGGCTTGGCACGGTAGTTAATATGAGTCTCTGGACCTCTCTATGGTCCTGAGAGCATATGAAAACGCTGATCTCTAACGTGCTTTAGGCAAAAGTGAGAATACCCCATCGTGTGGTAAGCAACACGATAGTATGCAACTCTTGAACGTTCAATGTTCAAAGGGCCATACGCAGCGCTCGCCATCGGCGTGCCTCAACGGTCATGAGGCAGTAGGTGGTATCCGTTGGGTTGATAAAATTCCCAACCGTGACGACCCGTTCGCGCTCTACTCGGGTTCCCCGTCGTGTGGTGTGAAAACACGACCATGTACCTTGAGACGTGGCTTGACTCAAGGACGATCCGTATGGCAATGATACGGACCGTATGTTTTTATTATGATATGGAACTGCCTGAAATGCCAAAAACCATTGTGTGCACCATTATTGTGTGTTCTGCTGCAGGTACATTAACCACAATAGTGCATGACGTGTAGAAACCGTTTGTGAGTGACGACTTTAGTTCCACCATTTGACACGTATATGCCGGAATACAGGTTTAGAATTTTTCTTTGTTGAGGAAACGTAGTACCGACTGCATAAAAGTTTATTTTCAAAGAAAAGAGTCAAAATGAAGTTTAGGATTTCATTTAGGGGTTAGTAAACTCCTATATTGAACTAAGAGTCAATTGGGAGTATAGGTTCAATTTCAAAAGCTTAGGAACAATCTCCCCTATTTTTGGCAGAAATTTTTCTGCATTTGAACAGGGCATAACTTAAGATTGGTTGAACCAATGGAGGTGTGGGATATCATTCTGGAAAGGTTTAGAAGTCCTATACAACTTTTCTGTAGAGCTCCAGAACAAAATCTTCCTCCAAATGGATGAAAATCTCAGATGAGTAGGTACTGTACAGAAACAGGGCAGACAAAATGCTCTCTGGAATTTTCTGTATTTCGACCACAACTTTCTGTAGAAAAATTACTAAGGGTCAGGTAAGACACATTTGGAAAGGGAATGAGATATGCTACAACTTTGTAATTCAAAGTTTTGCCAAAACTGGAGCAGAATTAATTGGAATTGTGGATTGAAACTAGGTACCTCGGTGGAGGTGCTGTCAAAATCCTGCCAGAAATTCTGTTAACTTTGAACCCTCATATCTTTTGATCCAGGAATGTAAATAGATCATATAAATACATTTTTTTAGAGATTTGGAAGTTCTTACAATTTTTCTGTTCAACCCCAGGACAAAATCCTCCTGTAAAGAGGTGAAATTCACAGTACAAGTGAAACTGTCCAGAGTATCAAAGTCTGTGCATAGTTTCTATACTGATTTGGATTTTGCTTATGACTTCCTGTATAAGAATTGTAAAAGGTGAAATCTTACAATTCTAGAAAGCTTATGAATCATTTTCAACTTTGTAAGTATGAGTTAAGTCCATACATGTTTCTAACTGTATGGAAAAAAATTGACCCAAAGTGAGCACTTACAGGGGAGGTGCTGCTGAAATTCCTCACAAATTTCTGTCAACTTTAAAAGCTCATAGCTTTCGATCTAGAACTTGGTTGAACACAAATAAACACTCGTTGGAAAGATATGGAAGTCTTATCCAACTTTTCTGTTCACTGCCACAACAGTTCAAATGTTGAATTAGGATTTAAACCATCGAACAGAAGATGGTTCAGTTTATGTACCTTGCTGTTGTTGGACCATAACTTCAGGTATACCGTGTTACCAAAGGCTGTGTGATATAGCTCTGGAAGGCTATGGTTATGCATTACCTTCCCATAATAATATTATGGATTAATTTTTCAATTTCCTACATTGTAACTTAAGGGGGGAGGAGTGCATCCATGTAAACCATAGTATTGATAACCTAGGGGCTATACACCGAAGTATGACATTACCAAGAGACAAGAGGAAATTACATTTTTATGTAATCAAAGTTCAAGTACAAGATCCGTCATCATCAAGGAAGATGTAGTTTTAGCGTCTTCACCACGTACACACAAATGCTCGCCAGAATCACAAGACTTGAGAGAACAAGACTAGGAGCTAGAACTAGTAGCTGGTGTTTCACGCTAAACGGGTATTGTGAAGCCTTAGGAGAAAAGAGAAAGTGAAGTCAACGTAAGAATGAAGATTTCCTAGGTTAAGTTATTATGGAGTATTTCCCAACGATTGTGTCAAACATTTGACATATTTTCCTTAAACTTGGTCACCACATGAAAGTGGCATGGCTTGTTTAGCTCCGAGTGCCATAATTGTTGGAACTAAACTAATTCCTCATCGCGGGGCTTACCGATTGATTGCTCAACCTCGTGACAATCCTTGAACACAATCTAAATTCTGGAGAGATCATATGGTGACTTTGACACCCTTGTGGTCACCATAGCTAGTTGACCTTTGCTATGTTGGTAACATAAGTGAAATTGACTTGTGCTGCTCTTATGTTCAAGCAAAGCAATCGGTTTTGACTAAAGGGTTGAGATGCCAATTCGAGGCGAGATTTTTGATTCATTGTTTAATCTCACCAAACATCTCGATTCATGTTTGGGGAAGTACTACACTAATCTTCTAAGGACTCAGTTAATCTAGACAAGCATTTGTTATCCATGTCAAGATTAGGACAGTAAAGATTCCAGCCAATCGACCCGGTCGACATGGGTCTGCAGAGTTTTATAGACTCACCATACTGTACAAAGAGAGCACTATTGAAAAGCATAAAGGTCAGGATGTCTATCGGTTTATTATCGTCATATCACCGATAATATTCCCTACTTTCCTTCCTCGTTGGAATCTCGGGACGAGATTCTTTTAAGGGGGGAGGAATGTAAAAGTCCCAAAAATGCAAAGTCAATAAAGTGAATGTTGATTCCCATTTGTGTTGGAATGCATGAAAATGGGACTTACAAAAAAATTTTGTACACGTGATGATGCACATGGGTGTCCAACCGAACGAGCTCTGACATTCATTTGAAGGTGTTTAGCCAAGGTTGGATTAAACACCATGTGTAAAGTTCTCACATATAAGGGGCAGTTTAAATTCAGATTTGAACTCAATTGTTCCCCTCAAGTTGCTGCCAAAAATTTGGAGCATACATGTATCCTCGAATTTTTGAATGCGAGGAAAGTCAGGGTGGCCACATTCTGATTTCAGGGTGGGCTAAAAAGGAGTCAAATATGACCATTTCCAGATGTGAGCTTTATTCAAAATTGAAAGTGAACTTCACACTGAATTCGGTTTATTCAAACTTCAGCCCACGTTTGAACCCCCGAAATATCAGATTGAGGGGATTTACTGGAATAAAGACCTTTTGGAAACATTTGGAGGATAAGAAGAGGAGTAAGGGGATAGACCCCACATGTCATTGGGCTGCTTTATCTTGCTCCCGAAGTCTTTCTCTGTTCGGTGTCGAACACCAACCGAGCCTCCTCAGAGTGCCACCGAGGGCAGCCACCTCCAGCTTCCTGCATCGAGCTGGCGACCTGCTCGTGGCTTCAACAGCTCACGGCGTGATCCTCTCACTCACCAACCGAGCTGCAAGCGTAGGCCACCTCCTCGCTGTTTTCATCGCACTGGCAACCAACTCGTGGGATTGAGTACCTCCCGGTGCGATCTTTTGCTCACAAGAACAGCAACCCCGGGCATTATTTCCCCCGTACAGGAAATGAACTGACATCACGGGATTTAAAATTTGAACTGAACACAACGAAGGTTAACTTCACGGTAATCAAATTCAGTTCATGGAATTTGCTGTAAACTTGGAATTTGAATTTGGGAGCCACTGAGGTGGGGAAACTGCTTGTGGGACCCACCTGTCATTGGCACAGAGTCAACAAACGAGCTCCTGTTCTGTGTGTGCTTGACACGATGAGCATGCAGCTCCACGGAGCTGCCTCTGTGCTGGCTCACTGAGGCGGTTTCCTCAGTCTTCGACTGCAAGACAGAGCTCCGAGGCTGTACAAACCAAACGTTGTTTGCCTGCTCGATAGCTATCGCCAGCCTCGCTCACGCACGCTCGAGGGAAAATGGTGCCGCCTCCTCTCTGCTCCCATTCCCGATCAGCCTACAGCCACTGTGGCGCCCAGCTGAACCACTTAGGAGCTGCGCCAACCTCCACTGGACGTCCTCCACCACTCCTCAGCTCATCCCCGAGCTCCCCTCGCTGTGCCCGAGTTATTTTTCACCGGCAGAACAGAGTACGTCACACCATGGGTGCACCTCGCCTTACGGCCGCTCCAACGCCTCTCCCACACGTCCAACACCTCCCTAAGGTGCGCCAAGGTGTGTAGATCATGCTACCGCAGTCCCTTTGCCCTTCCCCATCGCCGGCTAGCAGTAATTTGAGTTTTGGCGCCAGTACACGTGAAGAACCGACCCACACCAAAACTGGAAATTCGTCCAACGTGGTTGATCATCGGTTCTACAATTCAAGCCACAGAAATTAGTGAACCTAGCGCCCTCCCACGCCAAATACGGCAGCAAACCATCGACCACACGCCCCGGGCAATGAGAAATCGCTGGCGGAGGCAAAAACGGGTCAGTCCTCCGGTGAACCCTATGTTACGGCCATTTGCTGCGAGGTAGAGCCTGCATTCCATGTTCCCCGATCATTGGTGATGCTTTAGGGCAAGGTAGCTCGCCGGGAGAAGCTTCGGACGCGCCAGAACGCGTTGATGCCGAGCTCCCGAGCCGCCCCACCGGTGCCGGCCTGTTTTCGGCCGTTTTCATGCGTGGAAACCTTGCCCGGCAGCTGCGCCATGTTCCCAGGAGCATGTAGGGCGAAACTGGAGCTAATTTGGTGGAGAAATGAGAGAGAACGAGCCATGCCACGATTTGAACTGGTGTGCACGCGCGCCTCTGGCAGGAGGTTGAAGAAGGACCTGACCAGTGGGCCCCCCTGTTAAGTCTCTGTGTAGATTTTAAACAGAGAGCTAGTCAAATTTCAAAAATCCATAACTTTGTGTAGACAGCTCCAAAAAGGGTGAGACAAATTTTGTCTGAATCCTTAGGAGGAGTACTTTACATAGGAACAAATTGCATGCTACGAAAATGCCCAGGAATTTCTGTAGAATTGTTTTTAGTAAATCCTTTAGGGATTTATTACAGGAGCAATTCTTTATGAAATATTCCCAACTTTGGGCAGCTAGTCTTTTTCATAGTGCCTGACCTCCAGTAAAAATTTTAGGATTTTTGGAGCTTATTAAGAGGGCTTAATCAGTAGGTTATCTCAGGATTAAATAAATTAGCTAAAAATCATAGAATTGATTTCCAGAAAATTGTTCAACCTTCATACCTCCATAACTTTCTGTAGGGATGTCCAAAATTTGTGAAACAAATTTTTTTGGATTTCTCTCAGTCATTACTTTGCATAAATGCAAAGAAATTGATCTGAAGATCTCTGGATATTTCTCCAAGATTCATCAAAGTTAAATGTTTGGGAATTTAGTCCAGAATATCTCTGTTATGGAATTTCTTCAAATTTGGCCAGGAAGTTCCTCATGACATTACTGATCTCCAGTAAAAATTTGACCTTCATTGGAGTTCATTTGCTAGGTCAAATTATCTTCCAAAGTTCAGCCTTTATTTGGAAATTCAAATTTAAACAGAAACTTTTCAGAACTCCTGTCCAACTTCAAAAATTCATATCTCTCTGATGGTAGCTCCAAAAATGGTGAAACAAATTTTGTTAGAACCATGGAGACTTACCCTAATCAGATCTTCCACTATTAGCTATGTCAAAGCTCCTGAACTGGGCTCAAAATTCAGATAAGGATTGTACTTGTAGAAATTTTAAAGACTACATTGTGCAATGACATGTCTTAATTTGGCTCAAATCATCCTTAGAGAGTCTAGTATCCACTGTAAAATTCCCAAAGCCAATTAAGGATTTTAAATAGCAGTAGCTATGAGTAGAAGTCCAACTCTTATAAATCCTTAATACTTATACATGTATTTTATTACATTTCATAATAGTGACCGAAGTTGAGGATACGCCGGAGCCGTTGGACGTCCTCCCTCCAGAAGCTGACTTTCCCTTTAACTCGCAACAAGGCAAGCCCCGGTTTGCACTTAAGTACTTTTTATAAAGCTTTTTATTTGTATCATTTATGTCTAGGGTGAATGTTTGCATTAGAGTTAGGGTGATTGAAACCCCACTTGCATAGCCTCTTTAAATCCTATAAAGGGTTGTGTAGTTTACAACCGACGAGTATAGAATGCCATGCTAATGTATAGGATCTCGGTAGAAGTCAAGTGGTTGGAAGCTACTCGCGAGATAGTACTTATCACACGGAAGAAAAGAGGTAGATAATGGCTTGAGTTATGAAAATGAGACCCAGCAGGGGGGATAGGAAGCAGTGAGCAGAGGTCTCACGTGCGTAGCCCTGTTGGTGTTGGTTGAGGACCGTCCGTGTGCGGCCCTGCTGGACAAGTATCGAACGGTACCGGATGCATACTGGCATATGGGAACCAGGAAACTGATGTAATTGGTTAACCTGGGTGCCGAGGCTTACCCAACCGTAAATAGGAGTGGGTTGAGGGTAGCAAGGTGTAAATCTGCCGGTGGGCACAGTCACGCTCCATGCGGGGACCTCCTGCCCGTTACGGATGGACCGGTTCGGCATTTGGGTTGCCTTTGAAAGGTTGTTGCATACAACAGAGTAGGAAGGGGTGTGGAATCACGCTTCTGAAAGTGGGTGTATGTGACGTGTTATCCGGGTGTGTCTTGATTGCAATCACCGTCCCTCGCGGTTATTTGAGTACCCGCTTGTTCACTGCGCTGTGACGTAGTAAGAAGTGAAATAAGTCAAGTGAAAATGCTGTATTGTTCTATAATGTCTTGAATACCTTGATTGTCGTAGTTATAGAGCTAATTAAGTTTGTATTCCACTTTGGGCATCACCACATCGGAGGAAAGCGTTTCTTGTTTGATTGTGGACTTCCGATGTGAGGGCTGCCTAAGGCACATAAATCTGCTGCTATAAAACTGAAAGTAAGGACCAACTTATAGGCGTGTCTTTGTCGCAAATTCCTTTTCCCATCTTACATATCCTTGCACTTAGAGTTCCATGCCTAGGGTTGACGGTTAAGACTTGCTGAGCCTTCGTGCTCACGGTTGCAATATTTTGAGCTGTGTGCAGGTGAGAGTTATGAGGAAGGTTCCGAGGACGAGGCGATGCCCCCGTCGGGGTACACGGCCGAGCTGGAGCCATGCACGCCGCCGTGATCTCCGGTTACTTGCTGCTAGTGTGTAGCGTCCCCGGGCTGGATGGCTGCACTTTTTGCTTAGTTAGGATTTGAGAGCAACTATGTATATAACTTCCGCTGTTAATTAGGTTTTGTAAAAGACTTCCGCTGTTTTATATCAAATAAAAGTTTGTATGTTATCCTTTATGCTTTTCGTGTGTGCTGTTGGGTGCCTCGTCGCACGACACCACCCTATGCGATCCTGGAGTGGGTGAACCACGGGGTGGTCCCCACACATAACCTCCTAGGGGAGCTATGCAGACAGTTCACGGCGAACTTCAGCAGCTCCTACACGCGTCCCGGCACGGACCTGGACCTCCACGCCATACGACAACAACCGGGAGAATCACTACGCTCCTTCATCGAGCGGTTCTCCCAAGTACGGAACACCATCCCCCACATCCCGGATGCATCAGTGGTGGTCGCATTCCGACAGGGTGTGAGGGACAAGAAGATGCTCGGGAAGTTGGCGACCAGGGAGGTGCGAGACGTCTCAGAGCTTTTCAGCCTGGCGGACAACTGCGCCAGAGCAGCAGAAGGGCGTAGCTGGCACTCATGGCCAGCCTCCGAAGCAGGAGAACATCCCGAAGATGGCGGAGTTCAAGCTGAACTCCCAACCACGTCAGACAGTCAAGAGCCAAGCACCGACTGACTTCGTGGTCAGGTGGACACCACCACCAAGCATCCCAGGGAACCCAAAGATGGAGAACCGGAGCCCCAAGCATCGGCCTTCATCGAGCCTCACTGAACGTTCTACTCCGACGGCGTGCTGCTCCTCATGCTAACGGGGGAGCGGTTCGGGTACCTTGGACCTGTGCCATGTACCACGCGCCGATGACACCGTCGCCAACAACCTATCAACGAAGGCCTCCACTGGAGCCCCGAAGCCCCAAGGAGCCTTCGAAGGGACGTTGTCGTGACTCACAACCCGACCTGCTGAACCGGGCGAAGGGGGCGAGATCAACACCTCGAAGCTGGCGGTCCCGACGGCCCTGCAGCCATGGTGCCCGCCAAAGGATCGTTTGCGCCACTGGGGACTCCGTGCTACCTAGCGCCCAAGATCTAGAAGCTCAAGGAGCCCCGATGCATGGACCACGGAGGTCCGGGATTTCTTGAAAGACATCCTTCCTGAAGAACGTGCATCTGTTGAACGGATTGTGCAGATGGCTAAGTGCAATGAGCTGGTATATTTACTAGCGTGGCGCCACGACATCCTATTGCAATGCATAACCCAGGAGGAAGGCTGCGACCTGCTCGCAGCAATCCACGGAGGCGAGTGCTGGGAACGCTCATCATCCCACACGCTGGTCAGTAGAACCATCCGACATGGCTTCTACAAACCGACAGCCTCCTGGACGCCGTCAAGCCGGTTAGGAGATGCAAGGCGTGCCAGGTCCATGCCGAGCAGACCCACACAACTGGTGCAGACGCTGCACCCAGAACCTTCGGGGGATACCGGCTCCTCTACGTCGTGGGCCAGCCGGACATCCCAGGGCTGGGTCACGGGAATCACCCTTCTACATGGTATGCGGGGCCGAAGCCATGCTTCCCTCGGAGATCACCATGGGGGTCCCCTCGTGTCCGAGCGTACGACGAAGCCACACAGGACCAGCTCCTGCATGAGGCCATCTACCTCGTCGATGAGGCAAGATGGCAAGCAATGCTCCGGATCGCACGGTGGCGGCGGGATCTCCGGCGCTACCACCGCAGGCCCGTGCATGGGAGCACAAGGCAGACGCTCCGGCCCTACCTCTGTAAGTCCTACCATACTTACTTAGGTATTCATTTAAATTACACGTTAATTTATATGATCACCTCCCCGCGCGGTCGTGCTTGAGGTACCTGCCAAAGGCCTGGGGGCCTCTCGGACCTCCCCAAGTTAGGGTACTGTGACGCCAGTTGGTCTCCTCCAGGAAAAGACCTACGCCAGAGCGGGAGGTCCAGGAGCTTTGCTTTGCCGGGTCCTGCACCCAAAGCATGCGCACTCTGCCTCCCCAGCGCTACGGTCTGAGTACTAGGGGTCGGACGGTTACACCCTGACTACAGCGGGAGCCGTATCTCCGGGACCAAGTGCACTAGATGGCCTAAGCTCCGTATACCGGCCCAGGACTGTAAGCCAAATAAGACTAAGAGACAAGGAAAGGAGGACCTCTGAGCAGTGCCGTACCTCACCCCCTCAGCAGGGGTGAGCTCCGAAGGCGCCACGTGTCCAACAGGGTCGGTCCTCCCCTCTCCTCGGAGGCTAGCCGCGAGCGTGACACGTGGTCGGCAGTACAAGACCGCACCCCTCCGGCAGGGGTGAGCTCTGATGCCGGACCTCACGCCCTCCGCTGGCCTGAGCTCCGATGCCAGCCCTCGCACTTTTCTCAGAGGCGAGCCCTGATGCCGGACCTCACGCCCTCCGCTGGCCTGAGCTCCGATGACCTCCAGACCTCACGCTCTCCGCTGGCGTGAGTTCCGATGACCTCCGGACCTCAAGCCCTCCGCTGGTCTGAGCTCCGATGCCAGCCCTCGCCCTTTTCTTAGAGGCGAGCCCTGATGCCGGACCTCACACCCTCCGCTGGCCTGAGCTCTAATGACCTCCGGACCTCACGCCCTCCACTGGACTGTATCATACACCTTAATTGGTTAAAGCAACTCAGAGTTATGCTCCGTTAAAGTCCAGCAAGAATATTTGCCAGAAACAGAGCAATATGTTTTTGAAAACTTTGATGCCTAGTCATGCTCTCATTTGAATCTTAGCTCAAAATAAGAGTTCAGTAACTAATATTTGTTTCAAACTTCCATTTTTAGTTGAAATCTAGCTCATGAATCATTTGTTCATAGGGAAGAGGTTATTAAGTGTAGTACGGTGTCGATGCACTGTAAGAACAATGTCGGTACAACCTTCCTCACAATTAAAATCCTAACCGGATTATACCGGCATATACGTCTCAATTGTGACACTAAACGGTCTCTCGCACATGTGCACTACGCGGGATACGTATGTGGTTAGTACCTGCGGAAGAACACTCAATGATGATGCACACATAGGTTTTTCTCATTCCAGGCAGTTCCATATCATACTAAAAACATACTCCTCGTATTATTTCCATACGGGCCATCCTTGAGGCAAGCCACGCCTCAAGGTACGTGATCATGTTTTTACACCACACGACGGGGAACCCGAGTAGAGCGCGAACGGGTTGTCACGGATGGGAATTTTATCAATCCAACATATACCACCTACTGCCCTGCAGGGCACGCTGATGGCAAGCGCTGCGTATGTCCCCCTGGGCTATTTTCAGACGAACACACTATCGCGTTACTGACCACATGATGGGGTCGTTACTTACTTGCCTAATGCATGCTAGGGATCAGTGTTTCATATGAACTCAGGAACATGAAGAGTCCAAGAGTTTCATATTAACGTCTCACACCAAGCTGTGAGACCTATCACTGAACCACTTTCCTCGTCAGGGGAGCTAACCGAAATTGAACCACTTTCCGTAGCGTTCCTTACCATTCTTACCTGAGCGTAGGTGCGTCGTTACATAATCAATATTTCAGAATTAAAACAAGTATGTTAGTCATGCCACTTTAAGTAACTATACTACTATAGTCCTTATGTGGGCCTAATACCGTTTCCTCACCGTATCCTAAGTTTTTGTCGTAATACGATTCTTATTCAGTGCGCTATTACCAATGCAGCTCTGATACCATGCTGTGAGGGCCCGGTCCCGATCACGGGGCCGTGCCGCTCGCCCGGGAATCGCATTGGGTGGTGCCGTGCGATGCGGCACCCAACAGCACACATAATAAAGCATCATATTACATAAATCAAGCGGAAGCTTACAAAGTGTAAATTTTACAAATACTTCTCAAAATAATCTACAGCGGAAGACTATTACAACTCACGTCTCATACCTATGCTAAGCAACAAAGAAGGTGTCCAGCCCGCGGACCCTTCTCGCTAGCAACACTATCACAATAGCAGCAGCAGGGGTTGCCATGAGCTCACCACTCGGAGAGTTCCGAGTCTCATCGGACACTCGTACATATCAGCGTACAGTTATTACCTGCAAAACAACTTCTGCAGTATCCTTGGGCACGAAGCTCAGCAAGACTTAACCGTCACCCTAGTCATGAAACTCTACATGTGGAAAATAGAGGGCTGAATTTAGAAGTTTGCATAACGGATGAACTTGAGCTAAAGGAGAATCCTTGCTTCAAGTTTTAAGCAACTTTTATAACCCTCGCGCAATTTACATCGAGACTCCACAATCAAACAATAAACGTTTAATCTCGATGTCACTTGCCCGAGGTGAAAGTAACTTTAGTGAGCTACCCTAGACCCATACCGACCTTGCGCCAACAACGTCGAGACTCCACAATCAAACAAGAAATGCTTTGCCTCGACGCTACTAGCCCAAGGTGGAAAATAAATTTAGTGAAAGTATTGATCATTCCTCATCTCCAATATGAGGATTACTCACGAAGCATTATTAACTTTTCCCAGTTTATTACTACGTCACGACTCAGTGTACAAGTATGCTCACTACCGCGAGCGACGGTGATTGCAATAAAAAATACCCGGCTGACATGACACGTACGCTCGTACTCGACGTTGCACACAACAACCATCACTGACGTCGTTCGTGGCAACCTTTCACACGACACCCAAATGTCGAACCGGTCCCACCGACTGGGATTATGTATCACTAAGACAAACCCTCGTAGAGCCGACTTCTCTATCCTTTCAGCATTTGCATCAGACGGTGAGGTATGCCTTGACACCCAGGTTAACATGTTACATCGGTTTGCTAGGTCCCATATAACCAGTATGCATCCGGTACACATCTCAAACTTGTCCAGCGGAGCCGCACACGAGAACGGGCCTTAATCGACTCAGATATAGACTAGGTTCACAGTACCACGTCCTGGAGCCTTCCATCCACTGCCCGGTCTCCATTCCAAACTATGAGGATCAATTCCCAACTCTTCCGATTGATCCCCCTTAATCCCGGTTCACGAGTAGGAAACTGCCTACTCGAGTTACGCCTCTTTTAATCCAATTTTGTTAATTTGAGATCTGCAGTTACAATCAATTGATAACCTATTCTACATTTTACTCCATGGTTTTCTGGGTCATGCATTTGGAGTGTCATACCACCTAGACTTAATGCAATAAACAAAATGCTAGACGATATAAAGTGAATACAAATAAAAACTTGTAAGTTTTGATGCAAACCGGGGCTTGCCGTAGTTTTGCAGGGAACTTATATATATATGAGGTTCAGTTAGTGAAGACCACTTGGCTTGATCAATTGTCTTCCTCCTTCCTTGATCTCCACTCCGATGACTTCAAATCGTTCACGTAGATGCTACACGTAATGAATATGTATATATGTTTAATCGTAAAGCTTTTGCTAACAAGTCCTAAAGACAAGTTTAAAACTGGAACTCTGCTTAAGAATTTAAAATGACACTGGTGCTAGTAGTTTGGGTTTAGGGTTAAGCACTATGATCAAGTGAGATGTGTTGTTCATCCTTGTGTGATACTCATCTAAATAGGTTGAACAGCACAGTAGTGATCCAGAGCTCCAATGGAGCTGAAAATTTTCTATTGAGTTCCTTGTATCAAGAAAGTAATCTGAACCAAAATTTAGAATTTTTCAATGAGTAGATCAGTCAGAACAATTCCCTAAGCATTTAGGCAAAAGGAAATTAATACTGAATTAACTTGCACCTTCATGCAAATTAAAGTGAACTACAATTTACAACATAGCTCAGGGAGCATGCATGAAGTTTCCTAGGATTTTTGGAGCTAAGACTTACCCAGAACTGAATTTCCAAGTTTTGGAAATTCTCTGAAAATGTTTCTGTATTCAATTGAACACAGCAACTTCAAATCTGAATTGCCCTAACCAAATAAACTCCAAATGCGCCGAAACTTTTACAGGAGTTCAGTAACATCCTAGGGACTATTCTGGTAAAATTTTAGGATTTTTGGATGAACCAAACTCCCTCTAAAATTCTTTTGCTGAAAAGTTTTAAAGAATTTTCCAGAATTAAATACTGAGTTTCATACAAATTGGGTTGCATATTTGGATAGAGTTTTCCAACCTGAATCCAACCCAATTTGAACCACTAAATTTATAGCTTCCTAGCAAAAGTTATGAGGTTCTAAAGTTTGAACAACTTTCTGTTTGAATTCTACACAGAACAATTCAAAAATGGGACCCACGGGTCAGGTGTTTCTTCAACCTCTCGCCAGAGCCCGCAGGTGCACACCGGCAGAGATCATGGCGTGGATCGTTCTCCATCAATTCTTCACCAAATTAGCTCCGGTTTCACCCTACTCGATCCTTGGAACGTGGTGCAGCTGCCGGGCAAGGTTTCCCCGCATGAAAACGGCCGGAGGTGGGTCGGCATCGGCGGGGCGGCTCGGGAGCTCGGCATCAACGCGTTCCGGCATGTCCGAAGCTTCTCCCGGCGAGCTACGATGACCTAAAACATCCCTAGTGGTCGAGGAACGTAGAAAGGAGATCAACTCTCGCAGAAAATGGCTGCAAACTAGTCGTCAGTGTGGACCGCGGCGGTTTTAGCCGCCGGCGGCGATTTCTCGTCGCTCGGGGCGGAGGAGGGGCAGTTTGCTTCGTGCTTTGGAGTAGAAGGGCGCTAGGAACCCTAGTAGCTGTGGTTTGAATTGTAGGAGGGATGATCAAGCGGTTTGGGCAAATTTCAAGATTTATCTAGGGTCTGTTCTACACGTGCGCCGGTGCCAAAAACCGAATTTCGGCGAGCCGGAGTCAGGGGAGAGCAAAAGGACCCGGGAGAAGGATCAAGACCTCATGGCGCACCTCTGTGAGCTTTTGAGCACGTCGGGGAGGCGTGGAATCGGCCGGGCGACGTGTAGACGTGGAGGTGGCGTGGCTCTGTTCTGCTGGAAAAAAATGGATCGGTCACGGCGGAGGAAGGCCGGAAATGAGCTGAGGATCGGTGTAACACGTCGAGGAGAGGACGGTGCAGCTCCTGGGTGGTTCCCCCTGGGACCTGGCACCAACGCGGCTGGAGGGTGATCAGCGTCGAGTAGCCGAGAGCAGAAACGCCGTGGGACGTTTTCTCTGTTGCGTGTGCGAGGGAGCGATGAAGCCGAGCCGGTTCTGGGTGTTGTGATCAAAGAAGCACGGGCTGAGGTGATAGGAAGGGGGAAAAGCAGCTGGACAGCGCACGTACATGGCAGAAAAGCGTCGGTCTCGGCGTGGCTCAGTGTCACGCAGTGCAGCTTCGGCTCTGCCCGAGGGAGAGAAGAGAAACAACGACTTGGCACTGAAGATGAAGATGTTTTGCAATTTACCTTTTCAAAAATTTATGAAACTTTGCCTGCCCACTAATTTGGACCTAAGGAATCCAAATATGCACTCTGATTCTTGTGTTAGCTGCTGTAAACAAGAGTTTGAACACAACAGTTTGAATTACCATTTTGTCCTCCCTCATTTGAAATTTGGTTTGATGCTTTAGTTCAAAATCTAATTTTTAAACCCTTCCATTGCACTTGAGTACTTCAATTCTGTTGTCTTAATCCCCCTAGGGTCCAAACATACAAGTAACCCTAAGTTTGTTTAGAAAGAATCTCTCATGTGTTATCGTATGTGGAAAAAGTTTAAACCAGTCCCCTTTTCATACACATGACACCAACATTTGTGCAAACTCAAGTTTCTTTGTATTCATGCTTTTGGGACCTTTACATTCCTCCCTCCTTAAAAGGGAATCTCGTCACGAGATTACAAAAGAAAGATGAGGCGGAAGGTAATTACAAAATCTACGACAAAAGTTCCGGATAGTTCTTGTGGATGTAATCATCACTCTCCCAAGTCGCTTCTTCTGGTGTATGATTACTCCACAGGACTTTGTAAAATTTCAAAGTCCGATTTCGAGTGATCCGGGTCTTTTCGTCGATAATCTTGATGGGCTGCTCGGCGTAGGTGAGATCCGGTTGTAATATCTCCATGTCTCCCGAAAGAATCTTCTCGGCTTCTTCAAACACTTTCTCAAGTGTAAGACATGGAAGATGTCGTGGACGCCCGATAAAGATGGTGGCAGCTTCAGACGGTAGGCTACCGGTCTACACCATTCTGTAATAATGAACGGACCCACAAAGCGAGGAGCTAGCTTTCCCTTGACCCCGAATCGATGAATTCCCTTCATCGGGGATACTCGGAGATAGACGTGATCTCCGACCTCAAAATACAAGGGTCGGCTTTGCTGGTCCGCGTAGCTCTTCTGGCGAGATTGACCGGCTTTGAGGTTTGCTTGAATAAGCTGGACCCGCTCTTCGACATCTTTTACAAGATCAATGCCGAAAATCACCCTCTCGCCGGATTCACACCAATTGAGTGGCGTGCGGCACTTCCTGCCATAAAGTGCTTTGTACGGTGCCATTTTAATACTGGATTGGTAACCATTGTTGTAGGAGAACTCCGCTAATGGCAAATGGTTATCCCAATTATTTCCATGATCTATGGCACATGCTCTCATCATATCTTCTAAAATTTGATTCACCCTCTCCGTTTGACCGTCGGTCTGAGGATGGTACCGAGCTTCTGATTAACTTTGTTCCCAGAGATTCATGTAGTTGCTCCCAGAAACGAGCAACAAATATTGAACCTCGGTCTGATATGATGGTTTTGGGGACTCTATGTAAGCACACAATTCTGGAGAGATACAACTCAGCATATTGCTTAGTATGGAATCCCGTATTCACTGGGATGAAGTGGGCTGATTTCGTTAAGCGATCAACAACCACCCAAATGGAGTCATGCTTTCTAGATGTGAGAGGCAGTCCGATAATAAAATCCATGCTGATGTCCTCCCACTTCCAGACCGGAATGCTTAAGGGTTGCAGCATTCCCGCTTTCTTTATATGGTCATCTTTGACTCACCGACATGTATCACACTCGGATACATATTTGGCAATTTCTCGCTTCATCCGAGTCCACCAAAATTTCGTTTTAAGATCTTGATACATCTTATTGCTTCCTAGATGTATTGAGTACTTGGACATATGAGCTTCATCCAAGATCTTCTTTCTTAGCTTCAGGTTTTGGGGTACCATGATACGGTTGTTAAACCGTAACACACCTTGATCATCTTCCCGGAAACATTTCATTTTATTCTCGTTGATTCTTGCCCGGATTTTCCGCATTCCTTTATCTCTCTTCTGGGCTTGTACAATCTCTTCTCTAATGGTGGGCACAAGAGCAAGATTATACAATGCCCCATACAGAACAACCCGCAAGCTTGGTTCTTCATCCTCATCCGGCACAACTAACAAGTTATTCATGTGGGACTTATGACTTAGTGCGTCAGCCACCACGTTAGATTTGCCCGGATGGTAATGGATCTCGAGCTCATAATCTTTGATTAATTCCAACCATCTCCGCTGCCTCATATTAATATCCTTCTGAGTGAATATATATTTGAGGCTCTTATGGTCGGTGTAGAGATGCACTAAATTTCCGAGTAAGTAGTGCCTCCACATTTTCAACGCGAACACCACTGCAGCGAGTTCTAGGTCATGAGTGGGGTAGTGCTGCTCGTGGTTGCGGAGTTGACGAGACCCATACACGATCACACATCCATATTGCATTAAGACGCAACCAAGTCCAATGCCTGAGGCATCACAATAAACATCAAATGGCTTTGTTGTATCCGGTTGGGCTAACACCGGTGCCGTTGTGAGATGTTTCTTCAAAGTTTGAAATGCCTCTTCACAGGCCTCCATCCATACATACTTGCTACTCTTCTTTAATAATTCTGTCATGGGTTTAGCCACCTTCGAGAAGCTGGGAATAAATCTCCGATAGTAACCCGCTAGCCCTAGAAAACCGCGGATTTGATGAACAGATGTCGGAGACTCTCACTTGAAGACTTGCTCAATTTTTGTTGGATCTACGGCCACACCCTCCGCTGAAATAATGTGGCCTAGGAATGGTACCTTGCTGATCCAAAATTCACACTTGCTAAATTTGGCATACAACTTATGTTCCCGTAAGCGTTGGAGCACGATATGGAGTTGTTTGGTGTACTCCTCCTCCGATTTGGAGTATACGAGAATGTCGTCGATGAAAACCACGATGAACTGATCCAACTCTGGCATGAATACAGAATTCATGAGATACATGAAGTGTGCGGGTGCATTTGTTAGCCCGAAAGACATGACTAGATACTCATAGAGCCCGTATCTAGTCGATAAAGCCGTCTTCGGTATACCCTCCGCTCTGATTTTTATCTGATGATAACCAGACCGTAAGTCCATCTTTGAGAATACTTTGGCACCCACCAACTGATCAAATAATATATCGATCCACGGCAGTGGATATTTATTTTTTATCGTCACTGCATTCAGCGGCCGATAATCCACACATAATCGAAGGGATTCATCCTTTTTCTTCACAAAGAGAGCTGAACAGCCCCATGGTGATGAGCTTTGCCGGATGAACCCTTTGTCCATTAAGTCCTTTAGCTGCTCTTTCAGTTCAGCTAATTCCTTCGGAGACATTTTGTACGGTCTCCGAGATATCTGTGTGGTTCCCGGTGCTAATTCGATCTTGAATACCACATCCCTTTCCGGCAGCATCCCTGGAAGATTGTCGGGAAACACATCTGGATACTCACGGACCACTGGAATATCCTCCAGTTTTATGGTCACACTGTGGTACACCACTGGATTATTAGAATCCACGGCTTCAAGTATGAATGTTTGAAGACCGTAGATCGGAGAGTCCAAACTAACAATTCGTAGACCGATGTCAAGAACAGCCCCATGGTAGTTCATCCATGCCATTCCTAAGATCACATCGATCCTCTGCCCCTCTAATACAGTGAGGGTTGTGGGGTAAATTTTCCACCTAAGCACAAAGGTGCTTTGATCACCACTTCATTAGCAGCTATATTCCCACCGGGTGAGTATATAAGGTAGTGATCTTTCGGTGTAGAGGTGGAGAGCTTAGCTTTGCACACAAATAACCTTCTGATGAAATTGTGTGTGGCTCCAGAGTCAAATAAAATTAATACGAGTAGTTCATTGAGGGTGAACATTCCCTCTAGCACAGGTGCCCCTTCCAGCACATCCTCTAGCGCTGTATGATAAATGCACCCGGATTTTAGTGCTGTTTCTTGAAGCTGAGCACGGGGTTGATTTATACCCTGCTCCGAGGCATTTCCTCTGTGGCGTATCCGTTCTGGACACTTCCTGCTGATGTGATACAAATACCCACATGTGAAGCACGGTTTCTCAGCCGGTTCCTGGTTGCTCTGAGTATGGACACTAGTTGTATTCTGCTGCGGCAAGAACGCTTGAGGAACAGAATAATGTGGCTGCATATACCGTTGTTGGAGCTGTCCGAATTCAGAGTATTGAGATGAACAACCCGAATATTGCTGGAGTCGTCGAGCCGGTTGCATCAGCTGGCAGTTCAAGGTACTGTCTACCACCCGGTATTTCTGAAGAGCAATACTGCTATTCTCCGGTGGTATACGATTCTTTCTTTTCTCAGCCTAAACTTCTCGCTGAGCATCTTCAACCATGATGGCAGCACTCATCAATTCGTTGAAGTTCTTTCGATCAGCTAAGACGAGTCTTTCCTTTAACTTGGGATTGAGGCTGCGGAAGAACCATTCACACTTTTGTGCCTCAGTGTTCACATGTTCAGGCGCGTACTGTGCCAGTTTGTTGAACACTCACGAATGCTCGTATGCATCCCTCCCTTCTAGTTTTAAGACCAGAAACTCCTTGAGTTTCCGCTGAATTATTCCGGAAGGAACATGATATGCAAGAAATGCCTTCCGAAATTCTTTCCATGTAAAATCATGTCAAGCTGGTAGGGAGGCGAGTTGATTTGCCCACCATGCACTGGCAGACCCGTGAAGTTGTTGCACCGCGTATAGAACCTTCTGATGTTCGGTGCATTGGAGCAACCCGAACTTAGACTTAATGATACGGATCCAGCTATCCGCCACCAGAGGATCCTCAGCTTCAATGAAAACCGGTGGTTGAGTTGCTAAGAACTTAACATAGGAATTCAGTGGAGGTTGGTGCAAGTCTTCGTCTTGACATCCCCCTTGACGGGATGTATTCATCACCAGGGTGCGGAGCAAGTCGGTTCGTTCATCGCTTGCACCCGTCATGACAGCCAGAATGTCCGCCATTGTGACCGTAGGTGAAGGTCCTTGTGGCGGTTGCGGTTGCGGAGCTCGCTGCCCCCGCTGTGGAGAGTTATCACCACCACCACCACCACCACCACCACTGGAACCACCCACCTCACCCATAGAACGAGTTCGCACCATTCTGCAATTGCAAGAGTTCATTATCAGCTCAACACTATCACTTGATTTATTCCATGAACAAAGTAGTGAAACACTGATAATAAAATCTTAACATGTAAGCAAACTGATTTAAGCGCAAACTGATGTACTAACAGCAAGGATTTAAAAGCAGATTGATCGGTCCTCAAACAAACCAGATTTTGATCCAGTTAAAAGCACTTTCATAACTCAAGTTGAATATGAAAGTTAAAGTTAACTTCAATATCTTTCCAACGAGTATTCAAATGTCTCCATATTACTTCTGGATCAAAGTTATGATTGCTCAAAGTTGACAGATTTTCTGGATAAAATTTGCCAGCATCTCCTTTGTATGTGGCTGACTTTATCGCAGTTGTATACACAGATACGATATGAATATTGTCGAAGTGTGCGGTCGACACTTCCCCCGGGCCTGCACTGGGCAGCCCGCGGAGGTTCTTTTTTCGGAGGGGCTAGTTCCTAGCGGAGAGCTTGCGCGGATGGAACGAGTTAGTAAGAGCTTGACACAGCGAGTTTTACGTGGTTCAGGCCGCCGGAGCGTAAAACCCTACGTCCACGGCGAGCTATGGAGCTCGCTGTATTGCTTGCTGCTCAGGGCCGGAGGCCTGAGCTTGGGGGTGAGTTACAGCTTGAGAGTGTATGGCTAGCGTATGAGTTGCAAAATGCGAACCCTTGCTATCGACGCCTACCCGAGCCTTTTATAGTCCAAGACTCGGGCGGCTTACAATGGGAGCCGGGACCCGACAGGTGGTCCCGGGAAGATTGTCTACTATCTACCGTATCTGCAATTATGCTGGTAGTTGTCTCTGGCCGAAGGCTTCTGAGTCTTCATCTTGCTGCCCTGCCCATGCCGCATGCCAGTCGTAGCGGTTGATGACGGCGCAGGCGGCATGGGTTGTCTTGTCGCGGTGTTTATTGGCTGACAGGTTCTGACACCGCGTGCCAGTCTGTGATGCGACTGGGCGCAACGACACCTGACAGACGCGTGCTCCACGTTTCCGCGTCTTGGGAAGACGTGGGCCTTGAATACCTTGTACGGGCAAGGTATGGGGCGTATTTACGCCCGCTGCCTATCACTCGGGGCAGGCAGCGTCGCTCTGCTGCCACGTGGCGGGCCCGGAGCCCTTCTCAGAGAAGAGAAGGGTCAGTCCCGCGGGCACGTGGCGTCTTCAGACCTCTCTCCCGCGGAGGGGGAGGTCCGGCTTCTGCTGGCCACGTGGCGGGCCCGGAGCTCTCCTCTGAGGAGAGGGAGGTCCGGCCCCGCTGGACACGCGGCGCCTTCTGACCTCTCTCCCGCGGAGGGGGAGGTCCGGCTTCTGTATGCCATGTGGCGGGCCCGGAGCTCTCCTCTGAGGAGAGGGAGGTCTGGCCCCGCCGGATGCGTGGCGCCTTCGGAGCTCTCCCTGCGGAGAAGGGCGAGTTCCTTAGGCATTTTACCCTGTGCGCGGGGGTACCCCATATCTCTGGTACCGACAGTGGCCCCCGGGCCCATCTCGAGGGAGATAGCGAGCCCGAGATGGCACCTCCGTCTCTTCCGGTCCGCGCACTTTCTCTAAGTCCCGAATTGACCGCTGCCGGAGCACGAACAGCCACGGGATCGTGGGAGCGTGCGCTCACTTGATGGTTGCTTTTACTGCGGCGGTTCCCAAGACTGCCACTTATGCACGTTGCGGCGCTTTCTTCGGGAACCGCTGAAGTGCCTTGCCGGCTCATCTTCTTAGGAGACTGACTCCTTGCCCCCACCGCTTCAGTTAGGCGGCTTGGGCCCACCCGTCATCGGCATTCGGTCTAGGAACCAAAGCGGTTGCCGGTGCGGGATATTCGAAGAGTTCTGAATCGCTTGGAATTGCACCGGGAAGCTTTTTAGAGGGGGTCTTACCCACATTGCAGCTTCCCTTCGCATTTCTCAGCGTTTCTTCTCGGACTCTTGTGCTTTTGCTCTCTTGCCTTTGAGTTCTCCCTTGCCATGGCTTCCAACCCGCTGCCAGAGAAGAAACGCGCTCGATCTCCTCCAGCAACGGCGTCGGTGCCAAGTCGGGATTCTGGGGTGCCTGACACTCCCTCCGGTGGCGACTCGAAGAGGCCCCGGGTTGATGCGCTGGGGGAAGCCTCTGGGGCGTCCCCTGTTCCGCCAGTCCAAGCGACTGCGGAGCGGCCGTCGGTGACGGTAGCGGGCTCTGGAAGTCCTACCCCGGCTCGGAAGTCGGGGTTTAGAGCCCGCTGGAGTGTCCGCGCTTCCCGGCCTTCCCCGTCTTGCGGGGAATCTGTGTCGCTGCGCTCGGAGCCAGGGGCAACTGCCGCGGCCCCCAGGCCAGCGCGAACTTCTCCTGTTCCGGTGTGCCCGGATTCCGCGGCGGCGTAGTCTCTTCCTGCCGAGACGGCCACCGCGGCCCCCGAGCCAGCGCAGGTTGACCCTGCACTAGGCGGCCTGGCCTCTTCTCCAGCACCGCCTTCCCCGGCTCGTCCCTCTCCTCAGGTCAAGGAGCCAGAAGCTGAAGAGAGCCCGGCTGGCCTGGCTGCCAGAGCCGCGGAGCCAGCTTCTCCTGATCGGCGTCTCGTCTCGGCTGCTGGTGCGTCGGCTCTTCCTGAGGATGAGGTAATGGAGGAGGTCGGGGGGACTGCCCCAGCCTCTGTTGCTCCATTGCCTCTGGCGGACGCCTTCGCGCTTGCCGAGTCGAGCGTCCGGCAGGTCTTGGCTGCACTAGGGCGCGAGCGGGAGGAGTATACGGTTGAACGGGACCGCCTCCTCATCTGGGGGAACCTTTTGCGGGAGAGGACCGCGAAGGTTAAGAGTGAGCTCGACTCCAGGCGGGAGTTGCTCGACTTCAGGGAAGCGCTCGTCGACCGGATGAAGCGGGCTATTGACCGCATGGACACCCAATCGCGGCGGATCAACAGGGAGGCCCTGGAGGCACACGCCCGGGCCGAAGAGAGCCTCTCTGCTGCTGTGGAGATACGGCAACGGTTGGAGCGCCGTGAACTCGCCGTTGGGGAATGGGAGCGTTCCATGGCAGCTGAGGCGGAGAGGGTCGCCGCGCAGCTGGCTGCGGGGAGGATGACCTTCGAGCTCGTATGGAGGAGCTGGAGATCCTGAAAGCAGACCTTGACTTGAGGGAGGAACAGGTCTCCCATGATCGCCGGGCGGTCTTGGACCGGGAGCTGACCGCCGACTTCAAGGCCGCTGAGTTGGAGCGGCTCGCCAAGACTCTCCACCTTCGGGAGAGCTCCCTGGCGGCCAAGGAGAAGGAATTCTCCGAGAGGAACCTGGAAGCTCTGCAAGCGGCCCGCCGCGAGGTGGAGGAGCTCTCAGCCTTGCGGTCCTCCGAGGCTCTTGCGGTCTCAAGCTTCGTGGATCGAGCGGAGTCCGCCCTGATCCCTCTTGGCTTCAGTCCGGTGAGGGCCGCGACTCCCGCATTGAAGGTGGCGGAGGTGATCCCTGCGTTGGAGTCGATCGGCGCCAAGCTGGACAGACTCGACTCGGTGGTCGCCAGCGAGCTTGAGGCCGAGGGCCGCGGCTTAGCTTTAGAGGTCGCCTCGCATGTGCTGGCATGCTTCAAGAGCCACGATCCCTCTTTTTCGCTAGAGCCAGCGAGAGAGGGCCCAGCCGCGGAGCGGGAGGAAGCTGCTAGGGCTGAAGTCGAGGATGTGGCCGCCCTTGTAGCCGCAAGGTTCCGGCGAGAGCCGGGAGGTCCTTAGGACTTGTTTCTCCCTTTTTATCGAGTCTGTAGTCCAGCTCATGGAGCCTTGCTTAATTTGACTCTCTTGGATACTTGTGTCTGTGATGCTTTTTCTCTCCTTCTTGGCTTTGCCTGGCTGAGTCCTTAGCTCCGCAAGGTACTCAGAGGCCATTTCCAATCTCGGAGCCTTGCACAGACACCTTCCCCGGGTCCCAACCGTGTTAGGGGCCCCCGGGGGTCTCCGGATCTCGCCCTATGGGGAGCTCCAGATCTGCCTGCCACGTGGCGGGTCCGGAGCTCCTTCCTAAGAGGCGGGAGCTCTGGGCCCGCTGGACACGTGGGGCCCCCGGGTCCTGCCCCTGCTGAAGGGGCAGGTCCCGATCCTTCCAGTCCCAGGCCGGAGTAGCTGGTAGCTCCTTTCCCCCCGCTTCATGCAGTCCCTGTTGCCGTAACCTGGAGGTCCTGCACACAGGCAGAGGAAACGTAATTCTCCTCGGGGGGTCCTCCCCTCCCGTCTCCTAGTCTTATCCGTCTTACGACCCTCATCCGCTATACGGGGCCTGGGCAATTCTGTGCACGAGGCGCCGGAGCTCCGGCTCCCTCCGAGGTCCGGGTACGGCCGTCTGATCCCTAGTACCGGGCCATGCGCTGGGGAAGCAGAGTGCACACGCTTTGGGTTCATGACCAGGCAAAGCGGACGTACTCCCCTGGACCTCCGGAGGGCAGGATGCGCATGCTTTGGGCTCTGGGCCGGCTAAGCTGGATACGCACCCTGGACCCCCCATGCACAACGCTGGCCTTTCCTGGAGGTAACCAACTGGCACCGCAACACCTGACTGGGGGAGGCCCGAGAGACTCACTCGGCCATCAGCAGGTGCCTCAAGCGCAGCCGCCTTCGGTAGGATAGCAAATGCCGACTATGGATGAGCGCGGGAGAGGGGGAGCTAGATGTACGATGAACATACAGAGATAGTGCGATCATAAAAATTAATGCATAATTTAAATGAGCGCATGAGAGAGAGCTAAGTAGAATAGGGCTCTGTATTCGTACCCATAGGTGGAATTCTGGCTGTACAGGGAGGCAATGTTCCGCCTTGTCTTCAAGGGAAGCAAGACTCTACGCGCTTAGGGTCGGAACCAGGCTAAACTGGACGTAGTCCTGTACCGTCCCTTGAGACTTAGCTGCCCCAAGCGCTGTTCCTAAATTCTATGGGATCTTTTACAGAAGGGAATAACCCTGTCCTACTGATGCTCAGGAAGTAGGACTTACAGTGTTGCTCCATGGCAAGGATTTTTGGGAACGGATCCCACTCTCGGTTGAAAGGCATGTGTACTTGGGGCGGCAGCTTTCGTGATTCGGAAGGGACCTTCCCTGCTGGGGGAGAGCTTATGGGTCCTTCTTGGAATAGAGCGTGCCGCTTCACCAAGTTGCCCTCCTGCAGGCCCCCGACGCGTTTGGTTCTTTGGCGGTAGTGCTTAGAACATTTGCCGAGACCGTGCGTTGCGGGGTGTTCGCTGCAGCCGAGTCTTGTCGATGAGGTTGTAATCTTCGCGCTGGATCAGGTCCTGCGCGGCTTCTCCTGGGGGCCCCCGGGGAGTTCCCCCCTTCTGGCTAAGGCCTTCAAGGGGTAGGTAGGCCCGGGCTTGTCTTGGATGACCTAAGGCGTCTTCCCCCTCTGGCAAGGCCTTCAAGGGGTTGACAGACCTTAGGCGGCCCCCGAGAGGTATGTTCGAGGCACGGAGGCGCGCCGCAGTTGGCTAACGCCCTGGCCTGTCACCGTCGGAACTGGAGTCCTCACCGTCATGCACTGTCTTTATGACACGCTGAGGCTCCTGGAACCCCACCTGGTGGGTAGCAGTGACTGGGGCATCGACCTTCTGTTTGCCATCCCTCTGAGGGTAGGGCGGCGCTTCAGCCCTCTGCTGTCTCCCTTTGCGGAAGCGCTCTGCGAGCCTCTGGATCTCCTAGCACTCGGCAGCAGTATGGATGCAGGTGCCATGCACGGGGCATAGCCCGCCTTGGCCACTGTCTGGGGCCGGTGATTGCCGCTGCCTTTTGTCGGGGCGTGGCCCCCGAGCTCCACTGGTCGTCGCAGCTGCGGCAACGGGGGCCGTGAATGGTGACTTCATCTTGCCACCCCCCCCCCCCCCCCGGTTCTTGGTCTTCTTGCCACCCCCATAGGCAGCAGCACCGGACCCGGGTTGTCCTCCTGACTCGGAGGTCGGCAGAGCGTGCCAGTTCCGCCCTTCAGCTGCTCTGGCGCACTTGTCCGCCAGGCTGAAGAGCTCCGAGACATCGCGGACCTCTCTGGTCGCGAGCTTCTCAAGCATTTTCTCGTCCCGGACACCCTGTCGAAACGCCACCACCACTGAGGCACTTTGGATATGCGGGATGGTGTTGCGTACCTGAGAGAACCGCTGGATGAAAGAGCGCAGCGACTCCCCAGGTTGTTGCTTGACGGCGTGGAGGTCAAGCTCCGTGCCGGGACGGGTGTAAGAGCTGCCAAAGTTGGCGACGAACTGCCGGCAGAGCTCTCCCCAGGAGGTTATGGACCCCTGAGGTAGATTCATGAGCCAAGACCGAGCTGGGCCGGTCAAGGCGACGGGGAAGTAGTTGGCCATGACAGCCTCGTCCCCTCCTGCAGCAAGTACGGCGGTGGAGTAGATCTGGAGGAACTCCGCTGGGTTGACGCTACCGTCGTACTTCTCGGGCAGATGCGGGCAAAACTTGTGTGGCCACCTTGCGAAGCGAAGGTGGGGTGCAAGGGCTGCACATCCTGCACCTGCTGCTGCAGGTACTGGCGCTGCGAACGTTTGGTTCGCACCTGCACCGCGTATCCCGGCATGGGCAAGGCTGCACCATAGGCCGGGGCCGCTACTTGCGGCGCATATAGCTGTGGCATATGCTGCGCAGCATATGCCTGAGGCAGGGCTCGCGTGGCGAAGGCCTGCCCTTCTGGTTGTGTCGAGGCCGACGACATGCTGTCGCCTGCCTCATGGCTGCGACGCCTCTCTTGGCGTCGCTCGAGGTACACCCGGGCGTCCTGGCCCAAGTGGCACCGTTCTAGTTTCCTTCGCAGGTCCGTCGACAGGAGCCTGGAGGAGCTGGAATCCGCCGTCAGCCCGTCAACCGTGGGTGTGCGCGTCAGCGACACAGCCGGTTGTCCTGGGCGCCGTCCTCGCCGAAACCGAGGGTTCGCGGCGGCGACGACGAGGCGGTCCACCTCACGGACCCATTGCTGGGTCGCTGAATGGGGCGCATCCCCCGCAGGTGGGTTGCGCAGCAGCGCTCTTGCTGCAGCTAGCGCACCTCCATGCTGTACGCTCAGCGCTGCAGAAGATCTCACACTGGTCTGGGCCTGCATAGCCGGAGTCGGCGTTGCCGGAGTCGGCTGCTGGCTACCAGCTTGTGCTGACACACTCCGTCCTGAGTGTGTCGACATGTACTCCCCAGTGGTCACGGTTCGCCGTGAACGTGGAGGGGGAGAGTTTGCCGCTGAAGGAAGCTTGGTCATCTTCGTCGGCGGAAACTCGTCGCGCTAGGAGAAAAGCCCCCTTCCTGGCGCGCCAAATGTCGAAGTGTGCGGTCGACACTTCTCCCGGGCCTGCACTGGGCAGCCCGCGGAGGTTCTTTTTTCGGAGGGGCTAGTTCCTAGCGGAGAGCTTGCGCGGATGGAACGAGTTAGTAAGAGCTTGACACGACGAATTTTACGTGGTTCAGGCCGCCGGAGCGTAAAACCCTACGTCCACGACGATCTATGGAGCTCACTGTATTGCTTGCTGCTCAGGGCCGGAGGCCTGAGCTTGGGGGTGAGTTACAGCTTGAGAGTGTATGGCTAGCGTATGAGTTGCAAAATGCGAACCCTTGCTATCGACGCCTACCTGAGCCTTTTATAGTCCAAGACTCGGGCGGCTTACAAGGGAGCCGGGACCCGACAGGTGGTCCCGGGAAGATTGTCTACTATCTACCGTATCTGCAGTTATGCCGGTAGTTGTCTCTGGCCGAAGGCTTCTGAGTCTTCATCTTGCCGCCCTGCCCATGCCGCATGCCAGTCGTAGTGGTTGATGACGGCGCAGGCGGCATGGGTTGTCTTGTCGCGATGTTTATTGGCTGACAGGTTCTGACACCGCGTGCCAGTCTGTGATGCGACTGGGCGTAACGACACGTGACAGACGCGTGCTCCGCGTTTCCGCGTCTTGGGAAGACGCGGGCCTTGAATACCTTGTACGGGCAAGGTATGGGGCGTATTTACGCCCGCTGCCTATCACTCGGGGCAGGCAGCGTTGCTCTGCTGCCACGTGGCGGGCCCGGAGCCCTTCTCAGAGAAGAGAAGGGTCAGTCCCGCGGGGCACGTGGCCTCTTCGGACCTCTCTCCCGCGGAGGGGGAGGTCCGGCTTCTGCTGGCCACGTGGCGGGCCCGGAGCTCTCCTCTGAGGAGAGGGAGGTTCGGCCCTGCTGGACACGCGGCGCCTTCGGACCTCTCTCCCGCGGAGGGGGAGGTCCGGCTTCTGTATGCCACGTGGCGGGCCCGGAGCTCTCCTCTGAGGAGAGGGAGGTCCGGCCCCGCCGGACGCGTGGCGCCTTCGGAGCTCTCCCTGCGGAGAAGGGCGAGTTCCTTAGGCATTTTACCCTGTGCGCGGGGGTACCCCATATCTCAGGTACCGACAAATATGAACCAACTTTGAACTACAACAATATTACATATCTCATAACCTTTCCAACAGTGTATCACAGGCTCCTTAGGGATTTTTCTACAGGAAGCTATGGCTTAAAAACAGAAAGGTCCAGAGAGGTTTTTGTGCTGTCCTGGTTCTGGACAGTTTGCCTTCAACTGGACCTTTCACCCAATAAACTTGTGATTTTGCTCTAGAGGTCTACAGGAGAGTTGTAGAGCACTTGAAAATATTTTCAGAACTGTATCATACACCTTAATTGGTTAAATCTACTCAGAGTTATGCCCCGTTAAAGTCCAGCAAGAATTCCTGCCAGAAACAGAGCACTCTGTTTTTGAAAACTTTGACGCCTAGTCATGCTCTCATTTGAATCTTAGCTCAAAATAAGAGTTCAGTAACTAATTTTTGTTTCAAACTTCCATTTTTAGTTGAAAGTTAGCTCATGAATTATTTCTTCATAGGTAAGAGGTTATTAAGTGTAGTACGGTGTCGATGCACTGTAAGAACAATGTCGGTACTACGTTCCTCACCAATTAAAATTCTAACTGGATTAGACCGGCATATACGTCTCAATTGTGGCACTAAAAGGTCTCTCGCACATGTGCACTACATGTGATACGTACGTGGTTAGTACCTGTAGAAGAACACTCAATCATGATGCACACATAGGTTATTCTCATTCCAGGCAGTTCCATATCATACTAAAAACATACGCCCCGTATCATTTCCATATGGGTCGTCCTTGAGGCAAGCCACGTCTCAAGGTACGTGATCATGTTTCTACACCACACGACGGGCAACCCAAGTAGAGCGCGAATGGGTCGTCACGGTTGGGAATTTTATCAACCTAACAGATACCACCTACTGCCCTGCAGGGCACGCCGATGGCAAGCGCTGCGTATGTCCCCCTGGGCTATTTCCAGACAAACACACGATCGCGTTACTGACCACACGATGGGGTCTCCACTTACTTGCCTAATGCACGCTAGGGATCAACGTTTCACATGAACTCAAGAACATGAAGAGTCCAAGAGTTTCATATTAACGTCTCACACCAAGCTGTGAGACCTATCCCTGAACCACTTTCCTCGTCAGGGGAGCTAACCGAAATTGAATCGTTTTTTTGTAGCGTTCCTTACCATTCTTACCTGAGCATAGGCGTGTCGCTACATAATCAATATTTCAGAATTAAAACAAGTATGTTAGTCATGCCACTTTAAGTAACTATACTACTATAGTCCTTATGTGGGCCTAATACCGTTTCCTCACCGTATCCTAAGTTTTTGTCATAATACAATTCTTATTCAGTGCGCTATTACCAATGCGGCTCTGATACCATGTTGTGAGGGCCCGGTCCCGATCACGGGGCCGTGCCGCTCGCCCGGGAATCGTATTGGGTGGTGCCGTGCGATGTGGCACCCAACAACACACATAATAAAGCATCATATTACATAAATCAAGCGGAAGCTTACAAAGTATAAATTTTACAAATACTTCTCAAAATAATCTATAGCGGAAGACTATTACAACTCACGTCACATACCTATGCTAAGCAACAGAGAAGGTGTCCAGCCCGTGGACCCTTCTCGCTAGCAACACTATCACAATAGCAGCGGCAGGGGTTGCCATGAGCTCACCACTCGGAGAGTTTTGAGTCTCATCGGACACCTATACATATCAGTGTACAGTTATTACCTGCAAAACAACTTATGCAGTATCCGTGAGCACGAAGCTCAGCAAAACTTAACTGTTACCCTAGTCATGAAACTCTACATGTGGAAAATAGAGGGCCGAATATAGAAGTTTGCACAAAGGATGAACTTGAGCTAAAGGAGAATCCTTACTTCAAGTTTTAAGAAACTTTTATAACCCTCGTGCAATTCACATCGAGACTCCACAATCAAACAAGAAACTCTTCATCTCGATGTCACTTGCCCGAGGTGAAAGTAATTTTAGTGAGCTACCCTAGACCCATACCGACCTTGCGCCAACAACGTCGAGACTCCACAATCAAACAAGAAAAGCTTTGCCTCGACGCTACTAGCCCAAGGTGGAAAATAAATTTAGTGAAAGTGTTGATCATTCCTCATCTCCAATATGAGAATTACTCACGAAGCATTATTAACTTTTCCCAGTTTATTACTACGTCGCGACTCAGTGTACAAGTATGCTCACTACCGGGAGCGACGGAGATTGCAATCAAAAACACCCGGCTGACACGACACGCACACCCGTACTTGACGTTGCACACAAAACCATCACTGACGTCGTACGTGGCAACCTTTCACACGACACCCAAATGTCGAACCGGTCCCACCGATTGGGATTAAGTCTCACTGCGGCAAACCCTCATAGAGCCGACTTCTCTATTCTTTTAGCATTTGCATTAGACGATGAGGTATGCCTCGACACCCAGGTTAACATGTTACATCGGTTTCCTGGGTCCCATATAGCCAGTATGCATCTGGTACACATCTCAAACTTGTCTAGCAGGGCCGCACATGAGAACGGGCCTTAATCGACTCAGACATAGACTAGGTTCACAGGACCACGTCCTGGAGCCTTCCATCCACTCCCCGGTCTCCATTCCAAACTATGAGGATCAATTCCCAACTCTTCCCATTGATCCCCCTTAATCCCAGTTCACGAGTAGGAAACTGCCTACTCGAGTTATGCCTCTTTTAATCCACTTTTGTTAATTTGAGATCAGCAGTTATAATCAATTCATAACCTATTCTACATTTTACACCAGTGTTTTCTAGGTCATGCATTTGGAGTGTCATACCACCTAGACTTAATGCAAAAAACAAAATGCTAGACGATATAAAGTGAATACAAATAAAAACTTGTAAGTTTTGATGCAAACCGGGGATTGCCTTAGTTTTGCAGTGAACTTATATATATATATATATATATATATATATATATATATATATATATATATATATATATATATATATATATATATATGAGGTTCAGTTAGTGGGACAATTCAAAAGTGGGACCCACGGGTCAGGTGTTTCTTCAACCTCTCGCCAGAGCCCGCGGGTGCACACCGGCAGAGATCATGGAGCGGCTCGTTCTCCCTCAATTCTCCACCAAATTAGCTCCGGTTTCACCCTACTCGATCCTTGGAACGTGGTGCAGCTGCCGGGCAAGGTTTCCCCACATGAAAACGGTCATGGGTGGGTCGGCATCGGCGGGGCGGCTCGGGAGCTCGGCATCAACGCGTTTCGGCGTGTCTGAAGCTTCTCCCGGTGAGCTACGATGCCCTAAAGCATCCCTAGTGGTCGAGGAACGTGGAACAGAGATCACCGTGGACCACAGCGGTTTTAGCCGCCGGCGGTGATTTCTCATCGCCCGGGCGGAGGAGGGGCGGTTTGCTTCGTTCTTTGGAGTGGAAGGGCGCTAGGAACCCTAGTATCTGTGGTTTGAACTGTAGGAGGGATGATCAAGCGGTTTGGGCAAATTTCAAGATTTATCTAGGGTCTGTTCTACACATGGGCCGGTGCCAAAAACCGAATTCCAGCGAACCGGCGTCGGGGGAGAGCAAAAGGACCCCGGGAGAAGGATCAAGACCTCATGGCGCACCTCTGTGAGCTTTTGAGCACGTCGGGGAGGCGTGGAATCGGTCAGGCGACGTGTAGACGTGGAGGTGGCGTGGCTCTGTTCTGCCGGAAGAAAAATGGATCGGTCACGGCGAAGGAAGGCCGGAAATGAGCTGAGGATCGGTGTAACACGTCGAGGAGAGGACGGTGCAGCTCATGGGCGGTTCCCCCTGGCATCAACGCGGCTGGAGGGTGATCGGCGTCGAGTAGCCGAGAACAGAAACACCGTGGGACGTTTTCTCTGTTGCGTGCGCGAGGGAGCGATGAAGCTGAGCCGGTTCTGGGTGTTGTGATCAAAGAAGCACGGGCTGAGGTGATAGGAAGGGGGAAAAGCAGCTGGCCAGCGCACGTACACGGCAGAGAAGCGTCGGTCTCGGCGTGGCTCGGTGTCACGCAGTGCAGCTTCGGCTCTGCCCGAGGGAGAGAAGAGAAACAACAACTTGCACTGAAGATGAAGATCTTTTGCAATTTCTAACCTCCCCAATGAAATGTGGGGTCCACTCAATCTTTCCTCCTAAAAGATCTCCACAGTTTGGCAAATAATCAATTCAAATGTTTGAAAGTTGCAAATTGAGCTGCTGTCGAAGTGTGTAGCTGACACTTCCCCCGGACCTGCTCTGGGCAGCCCGCTGAGGTTCTTTTTCGGAGTGGCCAGTCACTCGCGGAGAGCTTCAGCGTTAGGGAGGACTGAGGGAGAAGCTTGACACGGGGAGTTTTATGTGGTTCAGGCCGCCGGAGCGTAAAACCCTACGTCCACGGTGAGCAGAGGTGCTCGCTGTATTGCTTGCTGCTCAGAACCAGAGTCCTGAGCTTGAGGGTGTGTAAGAGGCGAGTCAACAGAGTTCGAACCCCTTGCAACGTTGCCTACCCGAGCCTTTTATAGTCCAAGGCTCGGGTGGCTTACAAGGTGGGCCCCAGGGACCCGACAGGTGGCCCCGGGTTGATTTCCTACCAGCTATTATATCTTGGCGCTGGCGTCGAAGTCCTCGTCTTGCCGCCCTGCCCATGCCGCAGGCTAAGTGTAGCGTGTAGTCGTTGGCGATGGCAGGGGCGGCAGGGCATGTCTTGTCCGGTTTTGTCGCTGCCTTCAATGGTCTGCAGCTTCAGACACTGTACGCCTGTCCTGACTGTGACTGGTCACAGCGCCTCCTGATAGGCGCGCGCTGCGCCTCTTCGTCTTGGGAAGGCGCGGGTCTTGAATGCTTTGTACGGTAAAGGCACGACGCGTCTTTACTCCCGCTGCCTACCGCGCCGGGCGGCAACACTGCTCTGCTGGCCACGTGTCGGACCCAGAGCTCCCCTCTGAGGAGAGGGGGAGCTCCGGCTCCGCTGGACACGTGGAGCCTTCGGAACGCACCCCCGCGGAGGGGGCAAAGTCCGGTCTTCTGGGCCACGTGGCAGGCTCGGAGCTATCCTCTGAGGGGATGGGAGCTCCGGCCCCGCTGGACACATGGCGTCTTCGGAGCTCGCCCCTGCAGAGGGGTGAGGTCCGGCCTCCTGGGCCACGTGGAAGGCCCAGAGCTATCCTTCGAGGGGAGGGGAGCTCCGTCCTCGCTGGACATGTGGCGCCTTCAAAGCTCGCCTCTGCAGAGGGGGCGAGGTCCTTAGGCGGTTTCACCCTGTGCGCGGGGGTACCCGGTATTGAGGGTACCGACAACTGCCTTTGGATAGTTGGGCAAATTTCATCCAAATTCAAATGTACATTTAAATTCTTTGCACATTTAAATACTTTTGGGGATAATGGATAGCAAACCTTTTCAAAAATTTATGAAACTTTGCCTGCCCACTAATTTTGACCTAAGGAATCAAAATATGCACTCTGATTCTTGTGTTAGCTGCTGCAAACAAGAGTTTGAACACAACAGTTTGAATTACCATTTTGTCCTCCCTCATTTGAAATTTGGTTTGATCCTTTAGTTCAAAATCTGATTTTAAACCCTTCCATTGCACTTGAGTACTTCAATTCTGTGGTCTTAATCCCCCTAGGGTCCAAACATGCAAGTAACCATAAGTTTGTTTAGAAAGAATCTGTCATGTGTTATCATATGTGGAAAAAGTTTAAACCAGTTCCCTTTTTCATACATATGACACCAACA
This sequence comes from Neostapfia colusana, assembly GCA_030760725.1. Lineage (NCBI taxonomy): Eukaryota > Viridiplantae > Streptophyta > Magnoliopsida > Poales > Poaceae > Neostapfia > Neostapfia colusana. The sequence continues at coordinate 52,436,731 of JASWHV010000020.1, forward strand.
TTTGTGCAAACTCAAGTTTCTTTGTATTCATGCTTTTGGGACCTTTACATCCGATGACCTCCGGACCTCACGCCCTCCGCTGGCCTGTGCTCCGATGACCTCCGGACCTCACGCCCTCCGCTGGCCTGAGCTCCGATGCTAGACCTCACCCCCTTAGCAGGAGTGACCTCTGATGCCGGCCCTCGCCCTCTCCTCACAGGCGAGCCCCGATGCATTACGGACCTCCCCCTTCCACAGGGCTGAGCTCCGATGCCAGACCTCACCCCCTCAGCAGGGGTGACCTCTGATGCCTGTGTTCACCCCCTCCACAGGGGTGAACACCGAAGCCGGACCTCTACCCCTCCTCAGAGGCGAGCTTCGAAGCCGGACCTCCCCCTTTCACAGGGCTGAGCTCCGATGCCAGGCCTCACCCTCTCCTCAGAGGCTGAGCTCCGAAGCCGTCGAGACCCTACCAGCACAGGGAATACTCAAAACAAGAAAGAGCGCGGGAAGGAGAAGGCTCCACCCCGGGATCGTTACCTCCCCCGAGGTGGGCCTGGGGGCCACTGTCGGTACCCTCAACCGAGTACCCCCGCGCACAGGGTGAAACCACCTAAGGACCTCGCCCCTCCGCAGGGGCGAGCTCCGAAGGTGCCACGTGTCCAGTAGGGCCGGAGCTCCCCTCTACTCAGAGGATAGCTCCGGGCCTGCCGCGTGGCCCAGAAGGCCGGACCTTGCCCCCTCGGCAGGGGCGAGCTCCGAAGGCGCCACGTGTCCAGTAGGGCCGGAGCTCCCCTCTCCTGAGAGGATAGCTCCGGGCCTGCCACGTGGCCCAGAAGGCCGGACCTCGCCCCCTCCGTAGGGGCGAGCTCCGAAGGTGCCACATGTCCAGTAGGGCCGGAGCTCCCCTCTCCTTAGAGGACAGCTCCGGGCCTGCCACGTGGCCCAGAAGGCCGGACCTCGCCCCCTCTGCAGGGGCGAGCTCCGAAGGCGCCACATGTCCAGTAGGGCCGGAGCTCCCCTCTCCACAGAGGACAGCTTCGGGCCTGCCATGTGGCCACGTGCAGCACTGCCCGCCCTGGCGCGGTAGGCAGCGGGAGTAAAGGCGTGCCATGCCTTTACTGTACAAGGCATTCAAGACCGGTACCTTCCCAAGACGCGGAGGCGCGGCGCACGCCTGTCAGGAGGCACTGTGACCAGTCACAGTCAGGACAGGCGCACAATGTCAGAAGCTGAAGACAGCGACAAGACATGCCCTGCCGCCCCTACCATCATCAACCGCTACGCCTAGACTGCAGTGTGGGCAGGGCAGTAGGACGACGACCTCAAAGCCAGTGGCAAGACATAGTAGCTGGTAGGAAATCACCCCGGGGCCACCTGTCGGTCCCCGGGGCCCACCTTGTAAGCCGCCCGAGCCTTGGATTACAAAAGGCTTCGATAGGCAACGTTACAAGGGGTTCGAACTCCCGTGAGTTCAACTCCCTCTAGGCCAAGGGTCGGCAGTTCGCCACCCATCCTCATACTCAAGGAAACAAGTGCTCCAAGCATTCCCGTGGACATAGGGTTTTACGCCCCGACGGCCCGAACCACGTAAAAATCCCCGTGTCAATCATCTCCTTCCTTCATCCAACGCGCGAGACCCTCCGAGAGGACTAGCCCCTCCGAAAAAGAACCTCTGAGGGCTGCCGAGAGCAGGCCCGGGGGAACTTTCGACTGTAGAGGTAGTATCTCCCTCCCGGTGACATTCAGGACGCCTGAGAGCTACCACACCGAGAGCTTCGTCTTCGACGTGGCGGAAGTCAACCTCCTCTTCAACGTCATCCTCGACAGGCCGGCGTTGTACCAGTTCATGTTCGTAGCTCATTACGACTACCTGGTGCTGAAGATGCCGACCCCGAGTGGTGTCCTCAGGGTCCGAGCGGACCGTACCGCCGGAGTCGTGGTGCTGGAGAAGCTTCAAGCTCTGGCAACATCAAAGGTGGAGGCCTCCGGGAGTGCTGGGACAAACAAGGAGCCACCCAACTCACGACAATGTGACTCGTCCTCTGTGCCCCGCATTCAGCCTTCTGGTGCGGAGGAGGTCCCGGTCAAGGTTGTCCAGATCAGCGAGGATGCTGCCCAGACCACCTGCATCGCGGGAAACATGGGCACCAAATAGGAACTCATGCTCATCACCTTCTTCTGGGCTAACGTTGATGTGTTTGCTTGGCAACCATCGCAAACGCCCGGGATCCCCAAGGTGGTGATTGAGCACCATCTGAGGATCCACCCCGACACCAACCGGTGATGCAGAAGCCTCGGAAACAGTTCGTTGAGCGGTAGAACTTCATCCATGAAGAAATCAAGAAGCTGCTTGACGCCAGTTTCATCCGAGAAGTCCACCATCCAAGATGCTTGGCCAACCCTGTTGTGGTACCCAAGGCCGGCGGGAAGCTTTGGATGTGCATTGACTACATCGGCCTAAATAAGGCATGCCCTAAGGACTCCCTTCCCTTCCCACGAATATATCAAATTGTAGATTCTACTGCTGGTTGTGATCTACTATGCTTCCTAGATGCTTATTCTGGTTTCCATCAAATACCCATGTCTAGAGAAGATGAAGAGCATACTGCTTTTATAACAGTTAATGGCCGTCGAAGCGTCTACGGTCGACACTTCCCTCGGGCCTGCTCGGAGTAGCCCGCGGAGGTTCTTTTTTGGAGGGGCTAGTCCTCTTGGAGAGTCTCGCGTTAGATGTAAGAGGATTGACATGGGGATTTTTACGTGGTTCGGGCCGCCGGAGCGTAAAACCCTACGTCCACGGGAGCGGTGTTGCTCGATGTATTGCCTGGCGCTTAGAACCGGAGTTCTAAGCTCGAAGATGAGTTGAGTTGCCCTTGATGTCTAGAGGGAGCTGAACCCACGGGAGTTCGAACCCTTTGTAACGTTGCCTACCCGAGCCTTTTATAGTTCATGGCTCGGGAGGCTTACAAAGTGGGCCCTAGGACCCGACAGGTGGCCCCGGGCGATTTCCTACCATCTACCGTATCTCGCAGTGAATGCTGGTAGCTGTCTTGGCAGTAGCTTCTTGGTCTTCGTCCTGCCACGTCCTGCCGGTTCCGCAAGCTAGGTGTAGCGGTTGATGATGGCAGGGACGGCAGGGCATGTCTTGTCGCTGTGTTTATTGGCGTACAACCTCTGACACTGTGCGCCTGTCCTGACTGTGACTGGACACAGTGCCTCCTGACAGGCATGCACCGTTTCTCTGCGCCTTGGGAAGGCGCGGGTCTTGATTGTCGCGTCTTGGGAAGGCGCGGGTCTTTACTCCTGCTTCCTACCGCGCCGGGGCGGGCAGCGCGGCTCTGCTGGCCACGTGGCGGGCCCGGAGCTCTCCTTTGAGGAGAGGGGAGGTCCGGCCCCGTTGGACACATGGAGCCTTCGGAGCTCACGCCGCGGAGGGGGGAGGTCCGGCTCTGCTGGCCACGTGGCAGGCCCGGAGCTCACCTCTGTGGAGAGGGGAGGTTCGGTTCTGCTGGACACGTGGAGCCTTCGGAGCTCACCCCCGCGGAGGGGGGAGGTCCGGCTATGCTGGCCACATGGCGGGCCCAGAGCACACCTCTGAGGAGAGGGGAGGTCCGGTCCCGCTGGACATGTGGAGCCTTTGGAGCTCACCCCCGCGGATGGGGGAGTTCCGGCTCTGCTGGCCATGTGGCGGGCCCAGAGCTCTCCTGTGAGGAGAGGGGGAGCTCCGGCACCGCGGGACATGTGGCGCATTCGGACCTCACCCCCGAGGAGGTGGGGGAGGTCTGGCTCCGCTCGCCACGTGGCTGGCCCGGAGCTCTCCTCTGAGAAGAGGGGGAGCTCCGGCCCCGCTGGACACGTGGCGCCCTCGGAGCTCACCCCTGCAGAAGGGGCGAGGTCCTTAGGCGGTTTTGTCTTGTGCTCGGGGGTACCCGGTACTGAGGGTACCCATAGTGGCCCCCGGGCCCATCGCGGGGGAGATGACGATTCCGAGGTGGGGCCTTCACCTTTTCCACCCCACGCACCTTCTCGGACACTCCTTTTGACCGTTGCAAGAGCACGACCGGTCGTGGGGGCGTGAGCCCTGCTTGATGGCTGCTTTAACTGCGGCGGTTCCCAAGGCTGCCACTACTGCACGCGCAGCGCCTTGTCAAGAACCTCTAGGTTATCCGCTTGGAGGACTGACTTCTTGGTTCACCGCTTCTTCAGGACGGCTTGGGCCCCCTTGTTAGTGTCGCTGGGGCTTGGACCTGGGGCGTCTGCCCCGAGCGGCGCATACGAAGCGTTTTGAATTGCTTCTGGGAAGTTTAAAGGGTGCCCCTTCCATATCTTGGGGTTCCCTTCCGCATATTCCCCTACGACTGAGCCTTCCGGATTCTTCTGTGCGCCCAAGCCTTCTCTGCCTTCCGAGTTCTTGCCTGTTCGTCTTTGATGGCTTCCAGCTTGCCTCCGCCGCGCATCACCCGAACGAAAGACCTTGGGTCGGTGCGCAAGCTGCTGGGATGGCACTCGGAAGAGCAGAGGCTTTGTCTTCGGCGGGGATCTCTTCCCCTGCGTCTGGAGAGGGGGGAGACCGTCCTCTTCATCGCCTATGCCTTGGCGGGGTTCATCCCGCCGATCTCTTCTTTCTTTGTGACTCTGCTGGAGACCTATGGCCTCCAGCTTCATCACCTCTCCCCGAACTCCTTCGCTCTGGCCGCTGTCTTCGTGCACTTCTGCGAGATGTTCGTGGGGGTGCGCGCTTCTGTGACACTCTTCCGTCACTTCTTCTTGCTGCGGACAACTGGGCGCGACTCGAAGAATCAGCTGGGAGCCTACTACTTCCAGCACCGATATAAGGATCCGAAGGTCTCCAAGTACGTTCTGCCCTTCAGTGCCTCAAGGTGGGAAGGCTGGAGGGATGACTGGGTGATCGTGAAGACTGATGAGCACGATCGACTCCAGTTGCCGACTGAGGAACCATCCACCGGACACCGCTTCTGGAAGGAGAGCCCGGAGCTGGAGCCGGAGTACACGCCAGTCCTGGAGCGGATCCACTTCCTGGCGAAGCAGGGGCTGACGTCCCTGATGGTGTTGGCGGACTTCTTGTCGTGCCGCCTTGCACCGCTGTAGAAGCGCAATCGCCCAACGTGGTACTACACCGGCGAGCACGACTGCACCAGGATAGAGACGGGTTTGGGCTCTGACCCGTTCACTGAATTGCTGAGGGAAATGGTGATGAGGGTAAGCAGTGACTTCATCGATGACCGCTCCCTCACAGTTCCAGCTTCCTGCCTCCCTCTCTTCATGGAGCCGATGTGGAGGGCGAAGCTGCTGCAGGAGATGCCGACCTTGGACAATATCGGCATCGCCATGCGCCAGATCGGTGATGCTTCTCGAGGGATCTCGGTCACCGAGGTCGACCGCTCCAGAGAACGATGTGAGGGGTCGGCTGATGCCCAACTTGCGCCGAGGAGCGATAGAGCTCGGACTGTCGACACCCAACCCGCGCCGAGGAGCGACAGAGCTCGAACTGTCGACAAGGGGAAGGGCAAGGAGCCGGCCTCCAGTTCGCCGAAGAGGAAGCGCTCCCGGTCTCCACCGAGGGCGTCATTCGCGCCGAGTTAGGAGACCGTAGTCCCCCGGCTCTCTTCATCAGGAGGCGTCGGCTCGTCGGGCGGTGACCCAAAGAGGCGTCGGGTCTTCCCCGCCGACGGAACTCCTCTTGGACAGCGGCGGTCGGAGGAGCCTCGGGCGTCCTAGCCTCCTTCCATAGGTGGAGCTCCGAGGAGGGACGCCGGTGCCGCGGTGTCCGGAACTCAGCCGGGGGCGCAGACGCCCCGGCCCTCAGGTGCTTCAGGTATGCTTCTCCATCTCCCAGAGGGGCTCCGGGAGCGCCCCCTGCTCCACCAGTCCAGGTGCCTCCGGTGAAGGCCCCGGCGGCGACGGCAGGTTCTGGCGGCCCTGACCCAGCTCGGAAGCCGGGACTTCACGCCCGCTGGAATGTCCGCGTTCCTCGGTAAGTTTGCACTCACCGGATCTTAGTGCTTGCGTACTTTAGTTCTTTTCTTGTCTTGAGAGCTCCCTGTGATTTTAGGGACTCACCGGCTGCCGGGGGCGCGTCTGTTCCCCAGCCATCTCCGGTTGGTAGGGGCCCTATGCCGCAGTGTCCGGACGCCGCGGCCGCTTCGTCGGCCCCCGTGCAGGTCCAGATGTCTCCTCCTTCTGGCCCGGCAGGACCGGCTTCTGCGACGGCGGTGGCGCCTGCTCCTCCTCCTTCGCCAGCTCGGGAGCTGGCTGCTGATGAAGACCCGGCGGAGCAGGCTGGCGGCGACCGGCCTTCGAGTGCTGATGCAGGAGGAGCTGACGGTGGTCTTCAGGATGGCGATGAGCAGGGGTGCGTCGGGACTGGCCCTGCCTCAGCGCCGTCTTCTCCTGACCGGCGCATCGTCGTGGTTGCCACGGATGTTGAGGTGCCGACATCTCCTCCGTTCGATGGCGACGTCATGGAGGAGGTTCTCGGCGCAGCTCCAGCCTCTTCTGCTCCCCAATCCCTGTCGAACGCCATGGAGCAGGCCCAGTCCAGCGTCCGGCAGGTTTAGGCTGCGCTCGAGCGCGAGCGGGAGGTCTTGGCGGATAAGGGGGACCGCCTCCGCGGCTGGGGGCGGCTCTAGAAGCTGCAGACCCGGGAGGTCGAGGAGGAGCTCGATGCCAAGAGGGCGAGGCTCGACGCTGAGAAGGCGCTCCTTGATGTGCAGAAGAAAGCCGTCGACCGCTTGGACACCGAGACTAGGAGGATTATGCAGAAGGCTTGTGAGGCCTATGACAGTGTTCGGGCCCACTCCGACGCCAACGAGAAGATGCGGCTGTAGCTGGTGCGCCACGAATGTGTCGTCGAATAGCGGGAGCACGTCGTGGTGACCAAGGAGAAGGAGGTCGTCGAGCAGCTGAACGCGAGCGAAGGCGACCTGAAGGCCAGGGCCGGAGAGCTAGAACTCCGGGAGGTTGCCTTGGCCGAAAGGGAGGCGCAGGTCGCCCGGGACCGCCAGGCAGTGCTGAACCAGAAGCTCGCTGCTGACTTCCGGGTGTCGGAGTTGGAGCGCCTCACCAGGGACCTCAAGCTTTGGGAGGACACTCTGGCGGCCAAGGAGAAGAGGTTCGCCGAGGAAGGACCCGGTGCCCTGCTGGCGGTTCGCCAGGAGGTGGAGCAGCTCCAGGCTTCGCGGACCGTCGAGGCCCGAGGAGTTTGGGACTTCATCGGCCAGGCGGAGTCTGCTCCGGTGCCTCTCGGTTTCAGCCCCGTGAGAACAGGAGCACCAGCGCACGAGGTGGTCAAGGCGCTCCCGGCACTCGAGTCCATAGGAGCCAAGCTGGAGAGGCTGGAGGCCGTAATCGCCGACGAGCTCGAGGCCGAGGGGAAGGGCTTGGCGAAGGAGGTCGCCTCGCACGTGCTGACGTGCTTCCGGAGCTGGGACTCCTCCGTCTCTCTGGAGGCGGTGGTGCAGGGCCCCGTCGCCGAGCGGGAGGAGGTCGCCAGGGCCGTAGTCTGAGACGTCGCCGCCCTTGTCGCGTCTAGGTTCTAGCGGGAGGCCGAGGACTCCTAGGCGCTCGCCCTTGTAGCTGGAGGTCCTTTGTATTTTTTGTTTTCTGTCTGTAGACCAGCTCGTGGAGCTTTTCAGTGAACAGACTTGTTGTCTTGTGTGCATGTGCTTGTTGCTTTCTTTTTCTTGGCTTGGTCTGCCCGAGCCTTTAGCTCCGTGAGGGTCCCGAGAGGTTTCCACCGATCTCAAAGCTTTGCACAGACACCTCCCTTGGGTCCTTGTTGACATAAGGACCCAAGGGGTCTTCGGAGCTCACCCCCGCGGAGGGGGGAGGTCCGGCTCTGCTGGCCACGTGGCAGGCCCAGAGCTCTCCTATAAGGAGAGGGGAGCCCCGGCCCTGCTGGACACGTGGCGCCTTCGGAGCTCGCCCCCACGGGGGGGGGGGGGGGGGGGGGTTCGGCTCTTCTGGTCTTGGGTTGGAGTCGGGAGCTCCGGCCTTGAGAAGCCCTAGGACTTTTAGTACCACCGGGTGCTCCGGTCTTCCTTTGTGCAGACCCCGTAGTGCCCCCCTGGTTGGTGTGGCCAATGCTTTGGGCACACCTACCACATTCCTGCAGGGGAGCTAAGGCCAGGGTCCCCCCTGACCGTCCGGAGCACGCCGGTGTTGGTAGCAAGGCGTACGCACCCGGGGCGGCAGACTTTCGTGACTCGGAAGGGACCTTCCCAGCTGGTGGAAAGTTTGTTGGTCCCTTCTCGAGAAAGTATGTGCCGCAGCACCAGGTCGCCTTCCTTGAGCTCCCGGACATGCACGGACCTCTGGTGGTAGCGCCGGAGCGCCTTCCGGTACCGTGCGTTGTGGAGCATTGCTTGCCATCTTGCCTCACCGACGAGGTCGATGTCCTCACGCCGGAGCTGGTCCTGCGCGGCTTCGTAGTAAGCTTGGACACGGGGGGGGGGGGGGGGGGGCCCATGGTGACCTCCGGGGGAAGCACTGCTTCGGCCCCGTAGACCATGAGGAAGGGTGTCTCCCCGGTGGCCCGGCTCTGGGATGTCCGGCTAGCCCACAGTGCGCACGGAAGCTCGTCCACCCACTTGGCACCATGCTTCTCCAAGCTGGCATAGGTGCGAGTCTTGAGGCCCCGAAGGATCTCGGCGTTGGCCCTCTCGACTTGCCCATTGCTCTTTGGATGAGCGATAGAGACATAGCACACCTGGATGCCAAGGTCTTCACAGTACTCTTGGAACGCTGCACTGGTGAACTGGGTCCTGTTGTCGGTGATGATCCTGTTCGGGACCCCGAACGTGTAGACGATCGACTTGATGAACTTGACTGCGGATTTCTTGTTGATGGTGATGATTGGTGCAGATTCCGGCCACTTGGTGAACTTGTCGATGGTGACGTAGAGGTACCGGTATCCCTCGACAGCTCTAGGAAGGGCCCCAGAACGTCCAACCCCCATACCGTGAACGACCACGAGGGCGGGATCATCTGCAGTGTCTGCGCTGGTGTGTGGATCTGCTTGGCATGGAACTGGCATACCTTGCATCAACTGACCAGCTTGACGACATCCAGGAGAGCTGTCGGCCAGTAGAAGCCATACCAGAAGGCTTTCCCGACCAGCGTGCGTGAGGAAGCGTGGTTCCCGCACTCGCCTACGTGGATCTCTGCGAGCAGGTCGCAGCCTTTCTCCTAGGTTATGCACCGCAATAGGATGCCGTTGGCGCCATGCCGGTAGAGATCCCCTTCTACCAGCGTGTATCTCTTAGCCATCAGCACAATCCGTTCAGCGGATGCATGTTCATCAGGAAGGATGTTGTCCTTCAAGTAGTCCCGGACCTCCGTGATCCATGCATCGGGACTGACTTGAGCTTCTGGATCTTGGGCACTGGATAGCACGGAGTGTGGGGACCACCCCGTGGTTCACCCACTCCAGGATCGCAGAGGGTGGTGTCGTGCGATGCGGCATCCAACAGCACACATGAAAAGATCAAGAACAACATACAAACTTTTATTTGATATAAAATAGTGGAAGTCTTTTTACAAAAATTAATTATACAATGGAAGTAATGTACATAGATACTCTCTAATACTAACTAAGCAAAAGTGCAGCCGTCCAGCACGGGGACGCTACTCACTAGCAACATGGAACCGGAGAATCACGGCGGCGTGCAGGGCTCCAGCTCGTCCATGTACCCCGACGGAGGCATCGCCTCGTCCTCGGAACCCTCCTCATAGCCCTCACCTGCATACAACTCAAATATTGCAACCGTGAGCACGATAACTCAGCAAGTCTTAACCGACAACCCTAGTCATGAAACTCTACATGTGGAGATGTGTAATATAGGAAAAAGACTTTGCGAGAAAGACACGGCTACAAGTTGATTCTTACTTTCAGTTTTATAGCAACAGATTCATGTGCCTTAGGCAGCCCTCACCTCGGAAGTCCACAATCAAACAAGAAACCCTTTCCTCCGATGTGGTCTTGCCCAAAGTGGAAATTAAACTTAATTAGCTCTACATCTACAGCAGACATGGTTTCCAAAACATTAATAATTCATCGCAACATATTATCATTCATCTGGCTTATTTTTCTTCTTACTACGTCACAGAACAGTGAACAAGCGGTACTCAAATAACCGTGAGGGACGGTGATTGCAATCAGGAGACACCCGGACAACACGTTGCATACACCCACTTTCAGAAGCGTGATTCTACACCCCTTCCTACTCTGTTGTATGCAACAACCTTTAAAAGGCAACCTAAATGCCGAACCGGTCCATCCGTAACGGGCAGGAGGTCCCCGCGTGGAGCGTGACTGTGCCCACCGACAGATTTACACCTTGCTACCCTCAACCCACTCCTATTTACGGTTGGGTAAGCCTCGACACCTAGGTTAACCAATTACATCGGTTTCCTGCTTATGCCAGTATGCCATCCGGTACTGTTCGATACTTGTTCAGCAGGCCCGCACATGACTCGGTCCTCAATCGACACCAACAGGGCTATGCACATGAGACCTCCGCTCACTGCTTCCTATCCCCCCTGCTGGGTCTCATTTTCACCACTCTTAAACCATTTTCTATTCTGACCAGACCGTGTGATAAAGCCTTACCTCGCGAGTAGATTCCAACTACTCGACTTCTACCGAGATCCTAAGCATATTAGCACGGCATTCTCTACTCGTCGAGTTTGTAAACTACCCAACCCTCCACAGCATTAAAAAGGTTATGCAAGTGGGGTTTCAATCACCCTAACTCTAATGCAAGCATTCAACCTAGAAATAAGTGATACAAATGAAAAACTTTACAAAAGGTACTTAAATGCAAACCGGGGCTTACCTGATTGCGAGTCAAAGGAGAAGTTAGCGTCTGGTGCGAGGACGTCCAACGGCTCCGGTGCGTCCTCAACTTCGGTCACTAAATGAAATGTAGCAAAATATATGTATAAGTATCAAGGACTTATAAGAAGTAAACTTCTATTCATAGCTACTGCTATTTAGAATCCTTAATTGGCTTTGGGATTTTTACAGTGAAGACTAGACCCTCTAAGGATGATCTGAGCAAAATTTGGAGAAATGTCATTGCACAATGTAGTCTCCAAAATTCCTACAAGTACAAGTCTTCTCTGAATTTTGAGCCCAAATCAGGAGCTTTGACATAGCTAACAGTGGAAGATCTGATTAGGGTAAGTCTACATGGCTCTAACAAAACTTGTTTCACCATTTTTAGAGCTGCCAACAGAGAGATATGAATTTTTGAAGTTGGATAGGAGTTCTGAAAAGTTTCTGTTTAAATTTGAATTTTCAAATAACGGCTGAACTTCGGAAGGCAATTTAGCATTGCAAATGAACTCTGTCGAAGTGTGTGGTCGACACTTCCCCCGGATCTGCACTGGGCAGCCCGCGGAGGTTCTTTTTCGGAGGGGCTAGTCGCTTGCGGAGAGCTTAAGCGTATGGACAAGTTGAGGAGGAGCTTGACACGGCGAGTTTTACGTGGTTCGGGCCGCCGGAGCGTAAAATCCTAGGTCCACGGTGAGCTGAGGTGCTCGCTGTATTGCTTGTTGCTCAGAACCGGAGTTCTGAGCTTGAGGGTGAGTATGCCTAGTGTATGAGTTGCTGGAGTGCGAACGCTTGCTAACGTCGCCTACCCGAGCCTTTTATAGTCCAAGGCTCGTGTGGCTTACAAGGGGGGCTCAGGACCCGACAGGTGGTCCCGGGGAGATTTCCTGCCGACTATCGTATCCGCAGTTATGTTGGTAGTTGTCTCTGGCGAAGGCTTCTGAGTCTTCGTCTTTCCGCCCTGCCCATGCCGCATGCTAGTCGTAGTGGTTGATGACGGCAGAGGCAGCAGGGGATGTCTTGTCGCTGTGTTTATTGGCTGGCAGGTTCTGACACCACGCGCCAGTCTGTGATGCGACTGGGCGCAACGGCACCTGACAGAGGCGTGCTCCGCGTCTCCGCGTCTTGGGAAGGCGCGGGCCTTGAATACCTTGTACGGGCAAGGTATGGGGCGTCTTTACGCCCGTTGCCTACCGCTCGGGGGCAGGCAGCGCTCTTCTGGTGGACATGTGCGGGCCCGAAGCCCTCCTCAGAGAAGAGGGAGGTCCGGCCCCGCAGGACACGTGGAGCCTTCGGACCTCTCCCCCGCGGGGGGGGGGGGGGGGGGGTGGGGGGAGGTCCGGCTTCTGTCGGCCACGTGGCGGGCCCGGAGCTCTCCTCTGAGGAGAGGGAGGCCCGGCCCCGCTGGACACGTGGAGCCTTCGGACCTCTCCCCGGCGGAGGGGGGAGGTCCGGCTTATGCAGGCCACGTTGCGAGCCCGGAGCTCTCCTCTGAGGAGAGGGAGGTCCGGCCCCGCTAGACGCATGGCGCCTTCGGAGCTCTCACTGCAGAGAAGGGCGAGATCCTTAGGCATTTTCCCCTGTGCGCGGGGGTACCCCATATCGCGGGTACCGACAGTGGCCCCCGGGCCCATCTCAGGGGAGATAGCGAGTCCGAGGTGGGACCTCCGTCTCTTCCGTTCCGCGCACTTTCTCTAAGTCCCGCATTGACCGCTACCGGAGCACGAACAGTCGTGGGAGCGTGCGCCTACTTGATGGTTGCCTTTACTGTGGCGGTTCCCAAGACTGGCACTTCTGCACGTTGCGGTGCTTTCTTTGGGAACCGACGGAGTGCCTTGTCGGCTGGTCTTCTTGGGAGACTGACTCCTTGACCCACCGCTTTAGCTAGGCGGCTTGGGTCCACCTGTCATCGACGCTCGGTCTTGGAGCCGAAGCGGTTGCCGATGCGGCGTATTCGAAGAGTTTCGAGTCGCTTTGAATTGTACCTGGAAGGTGTGAAAGGAAGCCGCAACGTGGGTAGACTCCCCTTATAAGGCTTCTAGCACTTGCACTTTTCTTGAGTCTCTGCGGCCTTGTCTTCTCCCATGGCTTCTAACCCGCCTTCAGAGGGGGATCGCGCTCGATTTCCTCCGGCGACAGCGTCTGTACCAAGTCAGGGATCTAGGGGGCCTGCATGCCTTGCCTCTGGAGGTGACGCCTCCAAGAGGCCTCGGGTTCATCATCCCGACTGGACTCTTCTTGAGCGACGACTGGCTGAGGGTTCCTAGGCATTGCTTCCTTTCTCCTCAAGTGGTGGAGTCTCCAAAGAAACTGCTGACACGTCGAGGAGGCTTCAAGCGGAGGAGTCTCCAAGGAAGCTGCTGAAGCACCAAGGAGGACTCCAGACGGCAGAGTCTCCAAGGAAACTGCTCAAGCGGTGGAAGGGGCTTCAGAAGCATCCTTGATGATAGCGGCCCTTGTGCTGGCGATGGCTGAAATGATCCCTACACTCGGGTCAGGGGAGTCCTCAGGGAAGCTGTGCCCTCTCTCCTCAGGCGGTGGAGTCTAAAAAGAAACTGTTGACGCGCCGAGGAGGACTCCAGGTGGCAGAGTCTCCAAGAAAACCGCTGAAGCGGCGAAGGGGACTTCAGAAGCATCCTTGATGACGCCGACCCTTGCGCTGGTGATGGCCGGGATGATCCTTGTGCTCGGGTCACGGAGCAGGAGAACCCCGCCAGGGCTGAAGTTGGGGACATGGCCGTTCTCGTAGCCTCTAGGTTCCGACGCGAGCCAGGAGGCCCTTAGGACTCGCTTCTTTCTTTTTATCGAGTCTGTAGACCAGCTCGTGGAGCCATGAATAAATAGACTCCTATCGGTACCCGCGATATGGGGTACCCCCGCGCACAGGGGAAATGCCTAAGGAACTCGCCCTTCTCCGCAGGGAGAGCTCCGAAGGCGCCACGCGTCTGGCGGGGCCAGACCTCCCTCTCCTCACGGGAGAGCTCCGGGCTCGCCACGTGGCCTGCAGAAGCCGGACCTCCCCCTCCACGGGAGAGAGGTCCGAAGGCGCCATGTGTCCAGCTGGGCCGGATCTCCCTCTCCTCAGAGAGGAGCTCCGGGCTCGCCACGTGGCCGACAGAAGCCGGACCTCCCCCTCCGCGGGGAGAGGTACGAAGGCTCCACGTGTCCTGCGGGGCCGGACCCCCCTCTCCTCTGAGGAGGGCTCCGGGCCCGCCACGTGTCTAGCAGAAGAACGCTGCCTGCCCCTGAGCGGTAGGCAGTGGGCGTAAAGACGCCCCATACCTTGCTCGTACAAGGCATTCAAGGCCCGCGTCTTCCCAAGACGCGGAGACGCGGAGCACGCCTCTGTCAGGTGCCGTTGCGCCCAGTCGCATCACAGACTGGCGTGCGGTGTCAGAGCCTGCCAGCCAATAAACGCAGCGACAAGACATCCCATGCCGCCCCCGCCGTCATCGACCACTACGACTAGCATGCGGCATGGGTAGGGCTGCAAGACGAACACTCAGAAGCCTTCGCCAGAGACAACAACCGGCATAACTGCAGATACGGTAGATAACAGTCAATCTCCCCGGGACCACCCGTCGGGTCCACCCGGGTCTTGGACTATAAAAGGCTCGGGTAGGCAACTTTAGCAAGGGTTCGCACTCTAGCCATTCACTCCCAAGGTGTAACTCATCCCCAAGCTCAGGACTCCGGTTCTGAGCAACAAGTAATACAGCGAGCTCCATAGCTCGCCGTGGACGTAGGGTTTTACGCTCCGGCGGCCTGAACCACGTAAATCTCGCCGTGTCAAGCTCTTACTAACTCGTCCATACGCTCAAGCTCTCCACAAGTGACAAGCCCCACCGAAAAAAGAACCTCCGCGGGCTGCCCAGTGCATGCCCGGGGGAAGTGTCGACGGAACACTTCGACATTTGGCGCACCAGGTAGGGGGCTTTCCCCTTGCGCGAAGAGTTTCCGCCGACAAAGATGACCAAGCTTCCTTCAGCGGCAAACTCCCCTCCCCCGCGTTCGCGGCGAACCATGACCAGGGGGAGTGTCGACACACTCAGGACGGAGTGTGTCGGCGCAAGCTGGGAGCCAGCAGCCGGCTCTGGCAGCACCGATCCCGGCAATGCAGGCTCCAACCAGCTTCAGGTCTTCAGTAGCGCTGGGCGTACCCGGTGGGGGTGCGCTAGCTGCAGCAAGAGCGCTACTGCACAATCTGCCTGCTGGGGACTCGCCTCAGGCAGCGACCCAGCAGTGGATTCGCGAGGTAGACCGTCTCGTCGTCACCGCCGCAAACCCTCAACTTCGGCGGGGACGACGCTCCGGCCAACCGGCTGTGCCGCTGATGCGCACGCCAATGGTTGGCGAGCAGACGGCAGATTCCAGCTCCACAAGGCTCCAGTTGATGGATCTGAGGATAGAGCTGGAACGGTGTCACCTGGGCCAAGATGCCCGGGTATACCTCGAGCAACGCCGAGAAAGGCGTCGCAACCAAGAGGCTGGCGACAGCGTGACGTCGGCCTCGACCCAGCCTGAAGAGCAGACTTTCGCCATGTGATCTCTGCCCCAGGCTTATGCCGCGCAGGATATGCCACAGTCATATGTCTTGCAAACGGCGCCCCCGGCCTATGGCGCAACCTTGCCCATACCGGGGTACACTGTGCCAGGTGCGAACCAAGCGTTCGCGGCACCAATACCTGCGGCAACAGGAGCAGGATGTGCGGCCCTTGCGCCCCACCTGCGCTTCGCGAGGTGGCCGCGCAAGTTTCGGCCACACCTGCCCGAGAAGTACGACGGCAGTGTCAACCCGGCGGAGTTCCTCCAGATCTACTCCACCGCCGTACTTGCCGCAGGAGGGAATGAAGACATCATGGCCAATTACTTCCCTGTCGCCTTGACCGGTCCAGCTCGGTCTTGGCTCATGAACCCCCCCCAGGGTTCCATAACTTCCTGGGGAGAGCTCTACCGGCAGTTCATCGCCAACTTCAGTAGTTCCTACACCCGGCCTGGCACGGAGCTCGACCTCCATGCCATCCAGCAACAACCGGGGGAGTCGCTGCGCTCCTTCATCTAGCGGTTCTCCCAGGTGCGGAACACCATCCCACACATCCAAAATGCTTCTGTGGTGGTGGCATTCCGGCAAGGCGTCCGGGACAAGAAGATGCTCGAGAAGCTCGCGACCAGAGAGGTTCGCGATGTCTCCGAGCTCTTCAGCCTGGCAGACAAGTGCGCCAGAGCAGCCGAAGGGCGAAACTGGCACTCACTGCCGTCCTCCGAGTCAGGAGGACAGCCCGGATCTGGTCCTACTCCCTATGGAGGCAGCAAGAAGGCCAAGAACCGAGGCAGAGGCAAGATAGAATCACCGACCGCAGCTCCAGTCGCCGCAGCAGCGGCACTTAGTGGGGCTCGGGGGCCGCGCCCCGACAAGAGGCAGCGAAGGTCACCAATCCCAGAAGGTGATCAAGACAAGATATGCCCCGTGCACGGCAGCTCTCGCCACACTACTGCCGAGTGCCGGGAGATCCGGAAGCTCGCAGAGCGCTTCCGCAAAGGGAAGCAGCAGCGGACTGACGCCCCACCCTTCCGTCCAAGGGAGGGCAAGCAGAAGGTTGACGTCCCGAACAGCGCGCCGTGAAGTCGGTACGCAACCATGAGGACTCCAGCTCCAGCGACGATGAGCGTCGAAAGAAGCTCTACGTCATATACGGCGGGTCCGCCGACCCCTCGTCTCGAAGCGCAGTCAAGACTCTGCGCCGAGCGATAACGTCGGTGGCTCCACTCCCAAGTGCCACACCGCACCTCAAGTGGATGGGAACTCCCATCAGCTTTGACGCCACCGACTGCCCAAGGAACATGGCTGGGGCCGGCCAACTACTGCTCTTGGTAGCTCCGACCACCGCCAACGTGAGGATGTACCACGTTTTGGTAGATGGTGGAGCTGGGCTGAACCTCATCAGCCGTGCAGCTTTCCAGAAGCTGCAGATCCTGATGGCCAAGCTCACCCCGTCGAGCCCGTTCTCAGGGGTAGGGCCGGGACAGGTCGTTCCCTACAGCAACATCAGCCTCCCGGTGACCTTCGGAGCTCCGGACAGCTATCGGACAGAATACATTCTATTCGACGTAGCGGAGATCGACCTCCCCTTCAACGCCATAATCGGCAGGCCAGCCCTGTACCGATTCATGGCAGTAGACTACGGCTACCTCGTCCTAAAGATGCCTACACCAACGGGCGTCCTCAGGATTCGTGGAGACAGCACTGCTGCAGTGTCGGCCTTAGAGAAACTCCAAGCGCTCGCAACAGCTGGGGCACCAGCCCCTGGCAGTGCAGAGCCGGACCAGTTCCATCCGAGCGCACGTCACCGTGCCTCCGCCACAGCACCCCCGGTGCAACCCCTCGACAAGGGCGGCGTCCCCTTAAAGGTCGTCCAAGTCGGCGCCGAAGCCACCCACACCACCCGGGTAGCCGGGGGCCTGGATAGCAAATAGGAAGGCGCGCTCGTCACCTTCCTCCGACACAACATTGACGTGTTTGCATGGCAGCCGTCACAGATGCGGGGGATCCCTAGGGAGGTGATCGAGCACCACTTAAAAGTCTTCCCCGACGCCCAGCCAGTTCAACAGAAGCCCCGCAAGCAGTCCATCGAGCGGCAAAACTTCATTCGTGAAGAAATCAAGAAGCTGCTGGACGCTGGCTTCATACGGGAAGTCCACGACCCTCGGTGGTTGGCGAACCCCGTCGTTGTCCCGAAGGCCGGCGGGAAGCTCCGGATGTGCATCGACTACACCAGTCTCAATAAGGCATGTCCCAAAGATCCATTCCCTCTCCCTAGAATAGATCAAATAGTAGACTCAACATCAGGCTGTGATATGCTGTGCTTCCTAGACGCCTACTCGGGTTTCCATCAGATCCCCATGTCTAGGGAGGATGAAGAGCACACCTCCTTCATCACAGTAGATGACCTTTATTGTTATGTGTCTATGCCTTACGGCCTAAAGAATGCTCTCCCCACCTTTGTGCGAGCCATGCACAAAACCTTTGGGGAGTTAATAAGAGACTTAGTTGAGGTGTACGTCGATGACATCGTTGTCAAGGTCAAGCAGGGTTCATCTTTGTTAGATAACCTAGCCTTAGTTTTTGACAAATTGCGCTCTACGCGCACCAAGCTGAACCCCAACAAATGTGTGTTCGGTGTGTCCTCTGGGAAGCTCTTAGGATTCCTGGTCTCGCACCGGGGGATTGAGGCCAACCCAGAGAAGATCAAGGCCATCGACTTGATGCGGCCTCCTGCCCAAGTCAAAGATGTCCACGGGATGCCTAGCCGCGCTGAGTCGGTTTATACCGAGGCTAGCAGAGCGGGCACTCCCTTTCTTTAAGCTCCTGCGCAAGTCTAGCCCATTTGCCTGGACTGACGAAGCAGAAGAGGCTTTCCAGGAGTTGAAGCGGCTCCTGACGACCCTGCCTATCATGGTAGTCCCAGAGCCCGGAGAGCACCTGTTGCTCTACATCGCGGCAACAACCGAAGTGGTGAGTATGGTCCTCGTCGCGGAGCGGCCGGACCTCTCACCTTCACGACCTGCTCTACAGCAGAAGACAGACGCCAGGAGGCTCCGCAGGACCGAGACGGTCTCTCGGACCTCCAAGGCAACCTCCCGGAGGTCCAGGTTGGCCTCCCAGAGGTCCAGGGCGGTCTCGCGGACCCCCAAGATAAACCCCCGGGGGTCCTGTGGGACCCCCCGGGGGCCCAATTGGGACCTCCCGAAGATCCCTCAAGACCCTCCAAAGCTCTCCCTGGCGCTCCCGGAGAACCAGCGGGGCCCCTCGGAGAGCCAAGATAGCTTAAGGGCCTCCGGGTTCCAACTCCCGGAGGCCCCCGTGGGTCCACTCACCTCTAGCAGGCCAGGGCCAACAGATGAAGACCTCCCAGACCTAAGAGAGAGGGTTCGAACCATCCAGAGGCCTGTCTACTACATCAGTGAAGTACTTCATGATGCCAAGACGAGGTACCTAGAAGTCCACAAGCTGCTGTATGCGGTGCTCGTGGCCTCCAGGAAGCTCCGCCATTACTTCTAGGCCCACCGAGTCTCGGTAGTCACCTCCTATCCGCTGAAGACGATTCTTCACAGCCCCCATGCGATTGGCAACGTTGCTAAATGGGCGGCGGAGCTGGCGGAGTTCGAGCTGGACTTCCTTCCTCGCCATGCAGTCAAAAGCCAAGCACTGACCGACTTTGTGGCAGAGTGGACACCAACGAAGACTGACCCAGGGGGCCACGAAGACGGTGAACCAGGGCACCAAGCTCCGGTCTTCACCGAGCCCCACTGGACGCTTTTCTTTGACGGCTCCTCGCGAAAGCAGGGGGCCGGTGCCGGCGTACTGCTCCTCATGCCATCGGGGGAACAGTTTGGGTACATGGTGCGTCTCAATTTCAAGGCAACCAACAACATGGCAGAGTATGAAGCACTCATCTTTGGCCTTCAGACAGCCTTGTCCTTAGGCACTCGCCAGTTGTTGGCACAGGGCGACTCCCAGCTAGTCATCAAGCAAGTCAAGGGCGAATGCTCCTGCAATGACCCACATCTAGCAGCATATCTACTTCACGTGCAGATGTTGGAGAAAGACTTCCTCGCCTTGGACCTACGCCACGTACCGCGCACTGGCAATGCCGCAGCTGACGACCTTTCAACGAAGGCTTCCACCGGAGCTCCCGTGCCTGAAGGAGTGTTCGAGAGGACGTTGCTGCGGCCCACAGCCCGGCCCGCCGAGCCGGGCGAAGGGGGCTTGACCAGCACCTCGAAACTGGCGGTCCCGGCGGCCCTACAGCCATGGATGCCGCCAAGGATCGTAAGCATCACTGGGGACTCCGTGCAACCCAGCGCTCAAGATCCAGAAGCTCAAGTCAGACCCGATGCATGGATCATGGAGATCCGGGACTACTTGAAGGACAACATCCTCCCTAATGAACATGCAACCGCTGAACGTATCGTGCGTATGGCTAATTGATACGCGCTGGTAGAGGGGGATCTCTACCAGCGCGGCGCCAACCACATCCTATTGCGGTGCATAACCTAGGGGGAAGGTTGCGACTTGCTCGCTGAGATCCATGGAGGCGAATGTGGAAGTCACTCTTCCTCACGCACGCTTGTCGGTAAAGCCTTCTGGCATGGCTTCTACTGGCCGACACCACTCCAGGATGCCGTCAAGCTGGTCGAGAGCTGCAAGGCGTGCCATTTCCACGCCAAGCAGATCCATACACCGGCTCAGGCGGTACAGATGATCCCACATTCATGGCCGTTTGCCCTATGGGGGCTGGACATCTTGGGACCATTCCCCAGAACCGTCGGGGGGTTCCGGTACCTCTACGTCGCCATCGACAAGTTCACCAAGTGGCCGAAAGTCACACCAGTTGTCACCATCAACAAGCAATCCGCAGTAAAGTTCATCAAGTCTATTGTCTGCCGGTTCGGAGTCTCGAACAAGATCATCACCAACAACGGGACCCAGTTCACCAGCGCAGCCTTCCAAGACTACTGCAAAGACCTCGGCATTCAGGTGTGCTATGCCTCTGTTGCCCATCCAAAGAGCAATGGGCAAGTCGAGAGGGCCAACGAGGAGATTCTCCGGGGCCTTAAGACCCGCACCTGCGCCAGTCTGAAGAAACATGGTGCCAATTGGGTGGATGAGCTTCCGAGCACACTATGGGCTAACCGGACATCCCAGAGCCGGGCCACCGGAGAGACACCCTTCTTCATGGTGTATGGGGCCGAAGCTGTACTTCCCCCAGAGATCACCATGAAGTCTCACCGTGTCCGGGCTTACAACGAAGCCGCGCAGGACAACCTCCGGCGTGGAGAAATCGACCTCGTCGACGAGGTCCGATTGCATGCAGCACTCCGCAACGCACGGTACAGACAAGCGCTCCGTTGCTACCACCAAAGATCTGTGCGTGCCCGGGAGCTGCAGGAAGGTGACCTGGTGCTGCGGCGCATACTTTCTCGCGAAGGGACCCACAAACTCTCCCCTAGTTGGGAAGGTCCCTTCCGAGTCGCAAAGGTATGCCACCCCGGGTGCGTACCCCTTTCCACCGAGGATGGGGACCTGCTCCCAAACCCTTGGAACATAGAACACCTCCGTAAGTTCTACCCCTAGAGCAAAAATAGGACAGACTCTTCTTTTCGTAATAAATTCCGTAGAGTCCAGGAACAGCGCTCGGAGCAGCTAAGCCCCAGGGGACGGTACAGGACTACGTTCAGCTTTGCCTAGTTCCGAGTCCAAGCGCGTAGAGTCTTGCTTCCCTTCTTAATGGGGTGGGTCGTGGCCTCCATGTTTAGCCTGCCTTCCTCCTGTGGAAAATTATATGAAAAGAAACCTGTTCTACTTTGCTCTTTCCTTGTACTCATTTAAATTATGTACTATATTTTTTATGACTACACCTCCGGTGCATGGCCGCCATGCGCTCAGCTCCCTCTTCTAATTCTCACCCCTAGTCGGCATTTGCTGCCCTACCAGAGGCGGTTGCGTTGGAGGTACCTGCCGATAGTCGAAGGGGGCCCGAGCCCCCGGCACTTCGCGCACTACAGTCCCCAAGCACCGTGCATATGGTTAGGGATCGTGAGCCAAATAAGACTATGAGATAAAGGAGGGGGAGCCCCCAAGGAGAATTACATTTCCCTTACTTGTGTGCAGGACCTCTCGGCCTCAAATCCCTACAGGAGTATGGTAGGAGCACCCGACCAATGGGACGCCCCTACCAAGGGGCCACTATGGGATCACGCAAGACCGGGACTCCAAGGCAAGACCGAAGGATCCGCGTGTCCAACGGGACCGGATTCCCCCCTCTCTCTGAGGGGGGGTCCGAAGGCCCCACGTGTCCCGCGGGGCTGGACCTCCCTCTCCTCAGAGGAGAGCTCCGGGCCCGCCACGTGGCCGGCAGATCTGGGCCTCCCCATTTTCATGAGGTGGGCCCCGAAGACCTCCGGGACCCCTAATACAGTAAGGACCCGGGGAAAGTGCTGGAGCAGAACGTCGAGATTGGTGAAGGCCTCTGAGCACCTTGCGGAGCTAAGGGCTCGGCCAGGCGGAACCAAGAAGAAGATGGAAAACATCGCGGGCACGAAGGGTCATAAGATGTATTCATGGCTCCATGGCTCCATCAGCTGGACTACAGACTAGATAAAAAAGAAATAAACAAGCCCCAGGGTCCCCCTGGCACGACCAGAGCCTAGAAGTTGCAAGAGTGGCTACGCCATCAGGCTTCAGCCCCGGCGGCGTTCTCCCACTCCGTGACCCGAGCGTAGGAATCACCTCGGCCATCACCAGCGCGAGGGCCGGTATCATCAAGGATGCTCCTAAAAGCCCCCTCCGCTGCTTCAGTGGTTTCCTTGGAGACTTCCCTCATCACCAGCGCAAAAGCCGGTGTCATCAAGGGTGCTCCTGAAGCCCCCTCCGCTGCTTCAGCGGTCTTCTTGGAGACTCTGCCGCCTGGGGTCCTCCTTGGTACTTCAGCAGTTTCCCTGGAGACTCCTCCGCCTGAAGCCGCCTCGGCGTATCAGCAGTTTCTTTGAAGACTCCACCATCCAAGAAGGGACGCAACGCCAGGGAACCTTCAGCATGCCGTCGCCTAGGAAGAGTCACGGAGGCGCCACCTCCAGAGGCAAGACATGCAGGCTCCCTGGGTCCCAGACTTGGTGCAGACGCCATCGCCGGAGGAAATCGAGAGCGATTCGCCCCCCCCCCAAAGGAGGGTTAGAAGCCATGGAAGAAGACAAGGCCGCAGAGACTCAAGGAAGGTGCAAGTGCTGGAAGCCTTATAAGGGGAGCCTGCCCACGTTAAGGTCTCCTTTCGCACCTTCCCAGGTGGAATTCCAAGCGATCCGAAACTCTTCGAATACACCGCACCGATGACAGGTGGACCCAAGTCGCCCAACTGAAGCGGCGGGTCAAGGAGTCAGTCTCCTAAGAAGAAAAGCCGACAAGGCACTCCGGCGATTCCCGAAGAAAGCGCCGCAACGTGCAGAAGTGATAGTCTTGGGAACTGTCGCAGTAAAAGCAACCATCAAGTGGGCGCACGCTCCCACGACCCCGCGGCCGTTCGTGCTCCGGCAGCGGTCAATGCGGGACTTAGAGAAAGTGCGTGGATCAGAAGAGACGGAGGTCCCACCTTGGGCTCGCTATCTCCCCCGAGATGGGCCCGGGGGCCACTGTTGGTACCCACGATATGGGGTACCCCCGCGCACAGGGGAAAATGCCTAAGGAAATCGCTCTTCTCCGCAGGGAGAGCTCCGAAGGCGCCACGCGTCTGGAGGGGCCGGACCTCCCTCTCCTCAGGGGAGAGCTCCGGGCTCGCCACATGGCCTGCAGAAGCCGGACCTCCCCCTCCGCGGGAGAGAGTTCCGAAGGCGCCACGTGTCCAGCGGGGTCGGACCTCCCTCTCCTCAGAGAGGAGCTCCGAGCTCGCCACGTGGCCGACAGAAGCCGGACCTCCTCCTCCGCGGGGAGAGGTCCAAAGGCTCCACGTGTCCTGCGGGTCAGGACCCCCCTCTCCTCTGAGGAGGGCTCCGGGCCAGCCACGTGTCTAGCAGAAGAACGCTGCCTGCCCCCGAGCGGTAGGCAGTGGGCGTAAAGACGCCCCATACCTTGCTCGTACAAGGTATTCAAGGCCCGCGTCTTCCCAAGACGCGGAGCACGCCTCTGTCAGGTGCCGTTGCGCCCAGTCGCATCACAGACTGGCGCGCGGTGTCAGAGCCTGCCAGCCAATAAACACAGCGACAAGACATCCCATGCCGCCCCCGCCGTCATCGACCACTACGACTAGCATGCGGCATGGGCAGGGCTGCAAGACGAAGACTCAGAAGCCTTCGCCAGAGACAACTACCGGCATAACTGCAGATAAGGTAGATAACAGTCAATCTCCCCAGGATCACCTGTCGGGTCCCGGGCCCCCCTTGTAAGCCACCCGGGTCTTGGACTATAAAAGGCTCGGGTAGGCAACGTTAGCAAGGGTTCGCACTCTAGCCATTCACTCCCAAGGTGTAACTCATCCCCAAGCTCAGGACTCCGGTTCTGAGCAACAAGCAATACAACGAGCTCCATAGCTCGCCGTGGACGTAGGGTTTTACGCTCCGGCGGCCTGAACCACGTAAAACTCGCCGTGTCAAGCTCTTACTAACTCGTCCATACGCTCAAGCTCTCCGCAAGTGACTAGCCCCACCGAAAAAAGAACCTCCGCGGGCTGCCCAGTGCAGGCCCGGGGGAAGTGTCGACCGAACACTTCGACAACTCCCTTGAATGTTTGTGTTTGTGATGCTTTTTGTCTTCTTCATGGTTTTGTCTGGCCGAGTCCTTAGCTCCGCAAGGAACTCAGAAGCCTTTACCAATCTCGAAGCTCTGCACAGGCACCTTCTCCGGGTCCTTACTGTATTAAGGACCCCGGAGGTCTCCGGAGCTCGCCCCATGGGGAGGTACGGATCTGCCGGCCACGTGGCGGGTCCGGAGCCCCTCCTGAGGAGGCGGGAGCTCCGGTCCCGCTGGACACGTGGGGCCTATGGAGCACCCCTCAGAGGGGGAGGTCCGGTTTCCGCCAGCCACGTGGCGAGTCTGGAGCCCCCCTCTACGAGGCGGGAGCTCCGGGCCCGCTGGACACGTGGGGCCTTCAGGCCTCGCCCCTGTGGAAGAGGCGGGACCCGGACCTTCTGATCCTATGCTGGAGTAGTTAGTAGCTCCTTGCCCCCCGCTTCATGCAGCCCCCGTTGCTGTAACCTGGAGGTCCTGCACACTGGTAGAGGAAATGTAATTCTCCTCGGGGGGTCCTCCCCTCCCGTCTCTTAGTCTTATTCGACTTACGATCCTGATCCGTTATACGGGGCTTGGGCAATTCTGTGCGCGAGGCGCCGGGGCTCCGGCTCCCTCCAAGGTCCGGGTACGATCGTCCGATCCCTAGTACCGGACCGTGCGCCGGGGAAGCAGAGTGCACAGGCTTTGGGTACGGAACTAGGCAAAGCGGTTGTACTCCCCTGGACCTCCGGAGGGCAGGATGCGCAGGCATTGGGCACAGAGCCGGCTAAGCGGTATACGCACCCTGGACCCCCCATGCACGGAGCAGGCCTTTCCTGGAGGTGACCAACTGGCACCGCAACACCCGACTGGGGGAGGCCCGAGAGACCCACTTGGCCATCGGCAGGTGCCTCAAGCGCAGCCGCCTTCGGTAGGATAGCAAATGCTGACTATGGATGAGCGCGGGAGAGAGGGAGCTAGATGTACGGTGAGCATACATAGAGAGTGCGACCATAAAATTAATGCGTAATTTAAATGAGCACATGAGAGAGAGCGAAGTAGAACAGGTTTCTGTGTTAATGCCCATAGGTGGAAGTCAGGCTGTACATGGAGGCAATGACCCGCCTCGTCAAGAAGGGAAGCAAGACTCTACGCGCTTAGGGTCGGAACCAGGCTAAGCTGGGCGTAGTACTGGACCGTCCCTTGAGACTTAGCTGCCCCAAGCGCTGTTCCTAGACTCTATGGGATTTATTACAGAAGGGAATGACCCTGTTCTACTAATGCTCGGGGGTACGACTTACAGTGTTGTTTCATGCCAAGGGTTTTGGGAACGGATCCCATACTCGGTTGAAAGGCATGTGTACCTGGGACGGCAGCTTTCGTGACTCGGAAGGGACCTTACAGGCTGGGGGAGAGTTTATAGATCCTTCGCGGGAAAGTGCGTGCCGCGGCAACAGGTTGCCTTCCTGCAGGTCCCTGACGCGTTTGGTCCTTTGGCGATAGTGCTAGAGCAGCAGCCGGGACCGTGCGTTGTGGGGTGTCACTTGCAGCCAAGCCTCGTCGATGAGGTTGTCATATTCACGCTGGATCAGGTCCTGCGCGGCTTCTCCTGGGCGCCCCGGGGAGCTCTCCCCTTCTGGCTAAGGCCTTCAAGGGGTTGGAGGACCCGGACTCTTCTTCGGAGACCCAAGGCGTCTTCCCCTTCTGGCAAGGCCTTCAAGGGGTTGACGGACCCTGGGCGGCCCCCAGATGGTACGACCGAGGCACGGAGGTGTGCACTCGGGTGGAACTGGCCCGGTTCTGCACCATCGGGCTGGTGCTTGGGCTGCTGTGACTACTTGGAGCTCCTCCAAGGTTGATGTCGCAGCAGTGCAGTCTCCACTGAGGTTGTCATCTTCACGCTGGATCAGGTCCTGCGCGGCTTCTCCTGGGCGCCCCGGGGTACCCTCCCCTTCTAGCTAAGGCCTTCAAGGGGTAGGAGAACCCGGACTCTTCTTGGGAGACCCATGGCGTCTTCCCCTTCTGGCAAGGCCTTCAAGGGGTTGACAGACCCTGGGCGGCCCCCCGGAGGTACAGCCGAGGCACAGAGGCGTGCTCTCGGGTGGGACTGGCCCGATCCTGCACCGTTGGGATTGGTGCTTGGGCTGCTGCGACTACTCGGAGCTTCTCCAAGGTTGACGTCGCAGCAGTGCAGCCTCCACTGACTTTTCGGGGTATCCACAGTTGGCTACCGCCCCGGCCCATCACCATCGGAGTTGGAGTCCTCATCGTTGTGCACCGTCTTCATGACGTGCTGAGGCTCCTGAAACCCCACCTGGTGGTCGGCGCTGACTGAGGCGTCGACTTTCTGCTTGCCCTCCCTCTGAGGGAGGGGCGGGGCCTCAGCTCTCTGTTGCCTCCCTTTGCGGAAGCGCTTTGCAAGCCTCTGGATATCCCAACACTCGGCAGCAGTATGATTGTCGGCGCCATGCACGGGGCATAGCCCGCCATGGTCACCATCTGGGGCTGGCGACTGCCGCTGCCTTTTGTCGGGGCGTGGCCCCCGAGCTCCACTGGGTGTCGCTGCTGCGGCGACGGGAGCCGCGGCCGATGACTTCATCATGCCACCCCCCCCCCCCCCCCGGTTTTTGGCCTTCTTGCCACCTCCATAGGAAGCAGCGCCGGACCCGGGCTGCCCTCCTGACTCGGAGGCTGGCAGAGAGTGCCAGTTCCGCCCTTCGGCTGCTCTGGCACACTTGTCCGCCAGGCTGAAGAGCTCGGAGACGTCGCGGACCTCTCTGGTCGCGAGCTTCTCAAGCATTTTCTCGTCCCGGACACCCTGCCGGAACGCCACCACCACAGAAGCACTTTAAATATGCGGGATGGTGTTGCGTACCTGAGAGAACCGTTGGATGAAGGAGCGCAATGATTCCCCAGGTTGTTACTTGATGGCGTGGAGGTCAAGCTCCGTGCCAGGCCGGGTGTAGGAACTCCCGAAGTTGGCGATGAACTGCCGGCAGAGCTCTCCCCAGGAAGTTATGGAGCCCTGGGGGAGGTTCATGAGCCAAGACCGGGCTGGGCCGGTCAAGGCGACGGGGAAGTAGTTGGCCATGACGGCCTCATCCCCTCCTGCGGCAAGTATGGCGGTGGAGTAGATCTGGAGGAACTCCGCGGAGTTGACGCTGCCGTCGTACTTCTCGGGTAGGTGCGGCCGAAACTTGCGCGGCCACCTCGCGAAGCGAAGGTGGGGTGCCAGGGCCGCACATCCTGCTCCTGTTGCCGCAGGTGTTGGTGCTGCGAACGCTTGGTTCGCCGCTGGCACAGTGTACCCAGGTATGGGCAAGGCTGCGCCATAGACCGGGGACGCCTTTTGCAGGGCATATGGCTGTAGCATATGCTGCGCGGCGTACGCCTGGGGCAGAGATCGCGTGGCGAAGGTCTGCGCCTCAGGCTGGGTCGAGGCTCACATCATGCTGTCGCCAGCCTCTTGGTTGCGACGCCTTTCTCGACGTCGCTCGAGGTACACCCGGGCATCCTGGCCTAGGTGGCACCATTCCAGCTCTGTCCTCGGGTCCGTCGACTGAAGCCTGGTGGAGCTGGAATCCGCCGTCTGTCCGTCAACCGTTGGCGTGCGCGTCAGCGACACAACCGGTTGGCCGGAGCGTCGTCCCCACCGAAGTTGAGAGTTTGCGGCGGTGACAACGTGGCGGTCTACCTTGCGAATCCACTGCTGGGTCGTTGCCTGAGGCGCGTCCCCAGCAGGCAGATTGTGCAGTAGCGCTCTTGCTGCAGCTAGCGCGCCCCCGTGGGGAACGCTCAACGCTGCAGAAGATCTCACGCTAGCTGGAGCCAGCATTGCCGGAGTCGGCGTTGCCGGAGTCGGCTGCTGGCTACCAGCTTGCGCCGACACACTCCGTCCTGAGTGTGTGGAAACGTACTCCCCGCTGGTCATGGTTCGTCGTGAACGCGGGGGAGGAGAGCTTGCCGCTGAAGGAAGCTTCGTCATCTTCGTCGGCAGAAGCTCGTTGCGCAAGGGAAAAGCCCCCTACCTGGCGCGCCAAATGTCGAAGTGTGTGGTTGACACTTCCCCCGGATCTGCACTAGGCAGCCCACGGAGGTTCTTTTTCGGAGGGGCTAGTCGCTTGCGGAGAGCTTAAGCGTATGGACGAGTTGAGGAGGAGCTTGACACGGCGAGTTTTATGTGGTTCGGGCCGCCGGAGCGTAAAACCCTACGTCCACGGTGAGTTGAGGTGCTCGTTGTATTGCTTGTTGCTCAGAACCGGAGTCCAGAGCTTGAGGGTGAGTATGCCTAGTGTATGAGTTGCTGGAGTGCGAACCCTTGCTAACGTCGCCTACCCGAGCCTTTTATAGTCCAAGGCTCGTGTGGCTTACAAGGGGGGCCCAGGACCCGGCAGGTGGTCCCGGGGAGATTTCCTGCCGACTATCGTATCCACAGTTATGTTGGTAGTTGTCTATGGCGAAGGCTTCTAAGTCTTCGTCTTGCCGCCCTGCCCATGCCGCATGCTAGTCGTAGTGGTTGATGACGGCGGAGGCGGAAGGGGATGTCTTGTTGCTGTGTTTATTGGTTGCCAGGTTCTGACATCGCGCGCCAGTCTGTGATGCGACTGGGCGCAACGGCACCTGACAGAGGCGTGCTCCACGTCTCCGCATCTTGGGAAGGCGCGGGCCTTGAATACCTTGTACGGGCAAGGTATGGGGCGTCTTTACGCCCGCTGCCTACCGCTCGGGGGCAGGCAGCGCTCTTCTGCTGGACACGTGGTGGGCCCGGAGCCCTCCTCAGAGAAGAGGGAGGTCTGGCCCCGCAGGACACGTGGAGCCTTCGGACCTCTCCCCGCGGAGGGGGAGGTCCGGCTTTTGTCGGCCATGTGGCGGGCCCGGAGCTCTCCTCTGAGGAGAGGGAGGCCTGGCCCCGCTGGACACGTGGAGCCTTCGGACCTCTCCCCGGCGGAGGGGGGAGGTCCGGCTTATGCAGGCCACGTGGCGAGCCCGGAGCTCTCCTCTGAGGAGAGGGAGGTCCGGCCCCGCTGGACGCGTGGCGCCTTCGGAGCTCTCCCTACGGAGAAGGGCGAGATCCTTAGGCATTTTGCCCTGTGCGCAGGGGTACCCCATATCGCGGGTACCGACAAACTCCAATTAAGCTCAAATTCTTACTGGAGATCAGTTACTATGAGAAGGATTTGCCACCCAAATTTAGGAATGTTTCATAAAGAATTGCTCCTGTAATAAATCTCTAAAGGATTTACTAAAAATAATTCTACAGAAATTCCTAGGCTTTTTCATAGCAAGCAATTTGTATCTATGTGAAGTACTCCTCATGAGGATTCCGACAAAATTGGTCTCACCCTTTTTGGAGTTTTCTACACAAAGTTATGGGTCTCCAAAGTTTGAACTGAATTAGGAAAATCTGGAAATGTTTAAATCCTGGCTGTGGGCCCCATCCGTGGCACTATCCACTCAGATGACGGCAACACCGAGGCCACAGGGTTATTTCCCGCGCAGCCGTACCAGATCCGGTGCCACTGGCCGATCCCCGCGTGGTACAGAGGCTGACCGGTGGGACCCGATCCTCCTTCTTCTTCCTCGCGCTGCCCGCGGCCCCTGCAGCGGCGCACGCCGGCGAGGCTCGCCAGGATGGGGTTCCCGTGGTCCAAACTTCCTTAAACTCACCGCCTGTGAGTTCTACACTGTGCTGAACACGATGGTGGGGTCGGGAGCGGATGACAACGGCCGAAACGGTGCTCGCACCGGCGACCATGTCAAACCTTACTTCGGTGACCTCGTTCTCACTCGACAGTGGGTCTCTTGGGCTAGGTTTTGCTCTAAAAGCACCAGTGTCACCTTGAAAATGTCGGCCCATAGCCCGCTCTCCATGAAAACCACCGGAGAGGGGACCTCACCGGCGACCCGAGCCCACAACACGACGGCGGTGACAAAAACTCAAAGAACTTCACCAATCCTTGATGGTTTCTAGCGCCATTTGAGCGAGAAGGACCGTAGGGATCTAGCAAAGCTTCTCCTAGATCAGAATGAGCTCTAGCTACTGCTGCGCGACGAATTTGATCGTAGACCGAGAGGTGACGCTATGAACTAGGGTTTGGTAAAACCCAAAATTCTCACTACCCGATTGATCAATTGACATGAGGCTTTCGGCAACACAAACTACGGACAACA
Source organism: Neostapfia colusana (assembly GCA_030760725.1). NCBI lineage: Eukaryota > Viridiplantae > Streptophyta > Magnoliopsida > Poales > Poaceae > Neostapfia > Neostapfia colusana. The sequence continues at coordinate 52,466,997 of JASWHV010000020.1, forward strand.
ACACACCTTTCTTGTGTAGGGAAGGGGCAGTGACACTGGCCGTAGCGTGCGGTCTACGGGGATCCGAACATGGTTCCGCCGGGCACCTCCGAACGCCGGTGCCAAGTGTTGGTTTGTGCGTAGCACGAGCTAGGAAACTTAGGTGGAAGAACGGTGGAGGCTGGAGCATGCTCTTGCGCTTCTTTTTGCTGCTTCGAGCTTGATCATCCGAGCTCGGGCGAGGGTCTGCGAGGGAGGAACAGAAATGGCGCCGAGCAGTTTCCTTGCGGGAGAAAACCGAGCAAGCGGTGAGCGTACGAGGGAGCAAAAGGAAGTTTCGGTGCTGCAGCTGGGGGAGGGCGCGAAGATGATCACGCGGCTGAGAAGCAGGAGTTGGCACGGTGCCGTCCTCGGGAGAGGGTCACGCCGGGAGCTGGTGTCGCCTCGGCGACCGGCTGAAGCAAAACAGAGGCGGTAGCTCTGTTGTGAGGCTGACTATTGGGCCCCACCTCCCCCTCTTTTAATCAATTTTTCTCTGATATTTTTATCCCAGCTACTCAGAATTAAAGTCCATACTTCCACCCCAAGTCATGGTTTAAACTTGCTGAATTCAAATGGTTTGAATTCTGGTGTGAAGTTTGAATTATGTTTGATCATTTGAATTTGAAATGGAATTTGAATTCTCCTTCTTGCCTTGCTCCAAAAACATAGCAAACCAAATCCAAAGTTTCTGATTTTGGCATGGCTGCTAATTCAAATGTGGAGATCATATTTGTGGAACCAAATTTGCAAATTGAGGAAGTTGGAATTTGAAATTGAATTTGAAATTCATATTAGAGGGCTTCTCCTTTTAATCCCAAACAAATATTGAAACACCTCCAAATGTAAATTTGGAAGCTTGAATATGTGAAATATGAAGACCCAAGTTATGAATTTAGATCTCCATGTTTGGAAGTTTTGGGAAGTTTGAATCCTCACTTTGAACCTACACCGTTATAATTCAAAGTTTTAATTCCCCTCATTTTTCCTAAGTGTACATGAGCTGAATTTTTCTTGCTACCACTTTTTGGGGATTTTACACGGAGTCCCCGGTGGCGCAAACGATCCTTGGCGGGCACCATGGTTGCAGGGCCGCCAGGACCGCCAGCTTCGAGGTGCTGGTCTCGCCCCCTTCGCCCGTCTCGGCAGGCCGGGCTATGGGCTGCGGCAACGTCCTTTCGAAGGCTCCTTCAGGCACTGGGTCTCCGGTGGAGGCCTTCGTTGACAGGACGTTGGCCACGGTGTTGTCGGTGCGCGGTACATGGCACAGGTCCAAGGCTTCAAAGTCTTTCTCCAGCATCTGCACGTAGAGCAGACAAGCAGCTAATTGCGGTTCGTTGCATGAGCATTCACCCTTGACTTGCTTGATGATTAGCTGGGAGTCGCCTTTGACCAACAACTGGCGGACGCCGAGGGACAGCGCCATCTTCAGGCCAAAGATGAGAGCTTCATACTCGGCCATGTTGTTGGTTGCCTTGAAGTTGAGACGCACCATGTACTTGAACTGCTCCCCCGATGGCATGAGAAGCAGTACGTCGGCTCCGGCCCCCTGCTTCCGCGAGGAGCCATCGAAGTAGAGCGTCCAGTGGGGCTCGGTGATGACCGGTGCTCGGGGCTCCGGCGCTCCACCCTCGAGGCCCCCTTGGTTGGTTAGTGTTGGCGTCCACGCCACGAAGTCAGCCAGCGCTTGGCTCTTGACCGCATGACGTGGTAGGAAGTCCAGCTCGAACTCCGCTAGCTCCGCTGCCCACTTGGTGACGTTGACAGTCGCGTTGGGGCTGTGGAGGATGGTCTTCAGTAGATAGGAGGTGACCACCGAGATCCGGTGGGCTTGGAAGTAGTGCCGGAGTTTCCTGGATGCCACGAGCACTGCATAGAGCAGTTTATGAACCTCCAGGTACCTCATCTTGGCGTCGTGGAGGACTTCGATGATGTAGTAGACGGGCCTCTGGATGGTCCGGACCCTCCTTGGGGGATCCAGGGCATCTTCCTCCATTGGCACCCGCCGACAAGAGGTCCCCAGGGCCGGGGCAGCCTCCGGGGGCTGGGAACCGGGGGCTTCTCGGCCGTCTTAGACCTCCGGGAGGTCATCTTGGGCCTCCGGGAGGTCGTCTTGGACCTTCGGGAGGTCTTCTTGGACTTTCGGGAGGTCCCCTTGGACCTCCAGGAGGTTGTCTTTGGTCTTTGGGGCCTAGGCCTCAGAGATCTCCTGGCTGTCGGGGCCCCCCATGGGGTCCAGGCAGCCTTGGTGCTTGACTTATGCTGTTGGAGCAGGTTGTAGTGGTAAGGGGTCCGGCCGCTCTGCGACTAGGACCATGCTCACCACCTCTGTCGTCGCCGCGATGTAGAGCAGTAGATGCTCATCGGGCTCAGGAGCTACCATGATGGGCAGCGTCGTCATGAGATGCTTTAACTACTGAAATGCTTCTTCTGCTTCTTCGGTCCAAACAAATGGACCGGCTTTGCGCAGGATCTTGAAGAAGGGAAGAGCCCGCTCAGCTAGCCTTGGTATGAACCGGCTGAGCGCAGCTAGACATCCCGTGAGCTTCTGGACATCCTTGATGTGAGCCGGGGGCCGCATCAGCTCGATGGCCTTGATCTTCTCTGGGTTGGCCTCGATCCCTCGGTGTGAGACCAGGAATCCAAGGAGCTTTCTAGAGGAGACACCGAACACACATTTGTCCGGGTTTAGCTTAGTGCGCGTGGAGCGCAGTTTGTCAAAGACGGGAGCTAGGTTGTCTAACAAGGATGAGCTCTGTCTAACTTTGACAACTATATCATCGACATACACCTCTACTAAGTCTCAGATTAGCTCTCCAAATGTTTTATGCATAGCGCGTACAAAAGTGGGGAGAGCATTTTTCAGACCATAAGGCATGGAGACATAACAATACAGGCCGTCTACAGTTATAAAAGCAGTGTGTTCTTCGTATTCTCTAAACATTGGTATTTGGTGGAAGCCTGAGTAGGCGTTTAGGAAGCACAACATATCACACCTGATGTAGAGTCTACAATTTGATCTATTCTAGGGAGAGGTAATGGATCTTTAGGGCATGCCTTATTGAGACTGGTGTAGTGGATGCACATCTAGAGCTTCCCGCGAGCCTTTGGGATGACAACAGGATTCCCCAACCACCGGGGATGGTGGACCTCCCATATGAAGCCAGCATCGAGCAGCTTATTGATCTCTTCATGGATGAAGTTCTGGCGCTCGATGGACTCCTTCCAGAGCTTTTGCTGGACCGGCCGAGCGTCGGGGAAGATCTTCAAATGGTGCTCGATCACCTCCCTAGGGATCCCGGGCATCTGCGCCGGTTGCCCTGCAAACACGTCGACGTTGTCCCGGAGGAAGGTGATGAGCGCACCTTCCTATTTGCTGTCCAGGCCCCCCGGCTATCCGGGTGGTCTGGGCAGCTTCGGCGCCGACTTGGACGACCTTCAGGGGGATGTCGCCTTCGTCGAGGGGTTGCACTCAGGGTGCAGAGGTCGAGGTACGGTGGCGTGCACTCGGGTGGAGCTGGCCCGGTTCTGCGCCGCCAAGGGCAGGTGCTCGAGCTGCCGCAATTGCTTGGAGCTTCTCCAAGCCTGACACTGCAGCAGTGCGGTCTCCACGGATCTTGAGGACGCCGGTAGGTGTAGGCATCTTCAGGACGAGGTAGCCATAGTGGGCTACCGCCAAGAACCGGTACAGGGCAGGCCTACCGATGATGGCGTTGAAGGGGAGGTCGACCTCTGCCACGTTGAACAGAATGTATTCTGTCCGGTAGTTGTCCGGTGCTCCGAAGGTCACCAGGAGGCTGATGTTGTCGTATGGGATGACTTGTCCCGGCCCCACCCCTGAGAACAGGCTCGACGGGGTGAGCTTGGCCATCAGAATCTGTAGCTTCTGGAAAGCTGCACGGCTGATGAGGTTGAGGTCGGCCCCGCCATCCACCAGGACGTGGTACATCTTCACGTTGGCGATGGTGGGAGCTACCAAGAGAGGTAGCTGTCCGGCGCCAGCCATGTTCTTGGGGCAGTCGGAGGCGTCGAAGCTGATGGGGGTCCCTACCCACTTGAGGTGCGGTGTTGCGCTTGGGGTAGGAGCCACCGACGCCACTGCTCGGCGCAGGGTCTTGACTGCATTCCGGGACGAGGGGTCCGAGGACCCTCCGTAGATAACGTGGAGCGCCTTCCGGCGCTCGTCTTCACTGGAGCTGGAGTCCCCACGGTTGTGGACCGTCTTCATGGTGCGCTGGGGCTCCTGGTACCCCATCTCTTGGTCGTCGTTGTCCCGAGGGTCAGCCTTCTGCTTGCCCTCCCTCTGGTAGAAGGGAGCACCATCTGCGCGCGACTGCTTCCCCTCGCGGAAAAGCTCCGTGAGCTTCTTGATCTCCCGGCACTACAAGCAGTGTGGCTCCTGGTGTTGTGTACCGGGCATGTCTCACCACGGTTGCCACCTCCAGGTGACTGCCGCGGTCTCTTATCGGGGCATGGCCCCCGAGCTCTGCTAGGTGTTGCGGTTGCAGCGATGGGAGCTCTAGCTGGCGGCTTGATCTTGCCACCGTCCTTCTTCTTGATCTTCTTGTTGCTCCCCTGGGGGCATCGCTAGCTCCGGGCGACCCTCCTGCTTTGGAGGCTGACTGTGAGTCCAAACTGCGCCCTTCTGCTGCTCTAGCGCACTTGTTCGCTAGGCTGAAGAGCTCCGAGACGTCGTGCACCTCCCTGGTGGCCAACTTCTCGAGCATCTTCTCGTCCCTAACACCCTGTAGAAACACCACCACCACTGACACATTCTCGATGTGGGGGATGGTGTTCCGCACCTGGGAGAACCGTTGGATGAAGGAGCGCAGGGATTCTCCAAGTTGTTGTTGGATTGCGTGGAGGTCGAGCTCCGTGCCGGAACGGGTGTAGGAGCTGCCGAAGTTCGTCGTGAATTGTCGGCATAACTCTCCCCAAAAGGTTATGGAACCCTGAGGGAGGTTCATGAGCCATGACCGCGCTGGGCCGGTCAAGGCGACGGGGAAGTAGTTGGCCATGACGGCCTCATCCCCTCCTGCCGCGAGGATGGCGGTGGAGTAGATCAGTAGGAACTCTGCAGGGTTGACGCTTCCGTCATATTTCTTCGGCAGGTGTGGCCGGAACTTGTGTGGCCACACTGCGAAGCGAAGGTGGGGCGCTAGGGCCGCACACCCCGCTCCTGCCGCTGCAGGTCCTGGTGCCGTGAACCCTTGGTCCGCTGTTGGCACGGTGTACCCCGGCATGGGCAATGGTGCACCATACACCGGGGGCGCCACCTACAAGGCATATGGCTGCTACATATGTTGTGTGGCATATGTCTGTGGCCCAGGTTGAGTCGAGGCAGTCGACATCTGTAGCCGGCCTCGTGGTTGCGGCGCCTTTCCCGCCGCCGCTCGATGGTCACGCGGTCATCCTCGCCCAGGTGACATCGCTCCAGCTCTAATCTCAGGTTCGCCGTTGGGAGCCTGGTAGAGTGGGAGTCTGCCATCTGCCCGTCAACCGTTGGCGTGCGCGACAGCGACACATCCGATTGACCAGGGTCTCTTCCCCGCCGCAGCGGCGGATTGACGGCGATGACGACGAGGTCATCGACGTTGCGGATCCACTGCTGGGTGGCCCCCTGGGGAGCGTCCACAGCAGGTGGATGGTGTAGAAGCGCCCGTGCTGCAGCTAGTGCACTCCCTTGAGTAGCACTCTGCGCCACAGCAGATCTTGGGCTTGCAGGAGTCCGTGTTGTTGGAGTTCGCTGTAGGCTCCCGGCATGTCCCGACACACTCCTCCCTGAGTGTGTCAAGACGTAAGCCTCGCTGGTCATCGTTCGCCGGTAACGAGGGCGAGGAGAGCTTCCCGCCAAAGGAAGCTTGGTCATCTTCGTCGGAGAAGACTCGTCGCAAGAGGGAAAAGCCCCCTATCTGGCGCACCAAATGTCGAAGCGTCTGCGGTCGACACTTCCCCCGGGCCTGCTCAGAGCAGCCCGCGGAGGTTCTTTTTCGAAGGGGCTAGTCCTCTCGGAGGGTCTCACGTTGGATGTAAGAGGATTGACACGGGGATTTTTACATGGTTCGGACCGCTGGAGCATAAAACCCTACGTCCACGGGAGCAGTGTTGCTCGATGTATTGCTTGGCGCTTAGAACTAGAGTTCTAAGCTTGAAGATGAGCTCAGTTGCCCTTGATGTATAGAGGGAGCTGAACCCACGGGAGTTTGAACCCTTTGTAACGTTTCCTATCCGAGCCTTTTATAGTTCAAGGCTCGGGCGGCTTACAAAGTGGGCCCAGGGACCCGACAGGTGGTCCCGGGGCAATTTCCTGCCATCTACCGTATCTCACAGTGAATGCTGGTAGCTGTCTTGGAAGTAGCTTCTTGGTCTTCGTCTTACCGCGCCCTGCCGGTGCCGCAAGTTAGGTGTAGCGGTTGATGATGGCAGGGACGGCAGGGCATGTCTTGTCGCTGTGTTTATTGGCGTACAGCCTCTGACACTGTGCGCCTGTCCTTACTGTGACTGGACATAGTGCCTCCTGACAGGAATGCGTGGCGTCTCCGCGCCTTGGGAAGGCGCGAGTCCTGAATGTCACGTCTTGGGAAGGCGCGGGTCTTTACTCCCGCTGCCTACCACGCCGGGGCGGACTGCATGGCTCTGCTGGCCACGTGGCGGGCTCGGAGCTCATCTCTGAGGAGAGGGCAGGTCCGGTCCTGCTGGACACGTGAAGCCTTCGGAGCTCACCCCCACGGAGGGAAGGGGGAGGTCCGGCTCTGCTGGCCACATGGCGGGCCTGGAGCTCACCTCTGTCGAGAGGGGAGGTCCGGTCCCGCTGGACACATGGAGCCTTCGAAGCTCACCCCCGTGGAGGGGGGAGGTCCAGCTCTGCTGGCCACGTGGCGGGCCCGGAGCTCACCTCTTAGGAGAGGGGATGTCCGGTCCCACTGGACACGTGGAGCCTTCGGAGCTCACCCCATGGAGGCGGGAGGTCCGGCTCTGCTGGCCACGTGGCGGGCCCGGAGCTCTCCTCTGAGGAGAGGGGGAGCTCCGGCCCCGCGGGACACGTGGTGCCTTCGGAGCTCACCCCCGCGGAGGGGGGAGGTCCGGCTCCACCGGCCACGTGGCTGGCCCGGAGCTCTCCTCTGAGGAGAGGGGGAGCTCCGGCCCCACTGGACACATGGCGCCCTTGGAGCTCACCCCTGCGGAAGGGGCGAGGTCCTTAGGCGGTTTTGTCCTGTGCGCGGGGGTACTCAGTATTGAGGGTACAGACAATTGCCTTTATTGTTATGTCTCTATGCCTTATAGCCTTAAAAACGCCTTGCCTACCTTTGTGTGTGCCATGCATAAGACATCCGGGGACCTAATAAGGGACTTAGTGGATGTGTACGTCGATGATATCGTAGTAAATGTCAAGTCTCATACATATCTGTTAGACAACATAGCCTTAGTCTTCGACAAGCTACGCACAACACGCACCAAGCTGAACCTAGATAAGTGCATATTCGGAGTCCCTGCCAGGAAGCTCCTCAGTTTCTTGGTCTCGCACCGAGGAATCGAAGCTAACCCCGACAAGATCAAGGCTATAGACATGATGCGGCCTCCCGCCCGAGTCAAGGAGGGATGCCTGGCCGCTCTCAATCGGTTCATCTCCCGACTGGCAGAGCGTGCTCTCCTGTTCTTTAAGCTTCTGCGAAAGAGCGGACGCTTTGTCAGGACTGAAGAAGTTGACAAGGCGTTCCAAGAGTTGAAGCAGTACCTCACCTCGCTACCAATCATGGTACCTCCGGACCCGCGTGAGCACCTACTGCTCTATATTTCCATGAAGGAAAAAGTCGTTAGTATGGTCCTTGTCGCTGAGCAGCCAGAACCCGAGCGACTCCAAACACCAAGCAAAGAGCCTGCTGCTGGTCCCGAGTCTCAGGACCCGGACCCCGCAGGAGAGCTTGGAGTAGCTCCGTGCCAGGATGCCCCTGGGTCCCAGCTTCCGGACACCGAATCCAAGACCAAGAAGTTGTAGGCCTCGTGCCAATGGAGGAAGATGTTCCGGACCCCTCCGGGAGGGTCCGGACCACTCAGTGACCGGTCTACTACATCAGCGAGGTCCTCCATGATGCCAGGACAAGGTATTCGGAGGTCCATAAGCTGCTCTACGCGGTGTTGATCGCGTCAAGGAAGCTCCGCCACTACTTCCAAGCTCATAAGGTCTCGGTGGTAACGACCTGCCCACTTAAGACGGTGCTCCACAGCCCCAACGCAAAGGGGAAAATAGCAAAGTGGGCAACTGAGCTGGCGGAGTTCGACCTCGACTTCCCGCCATGCCACGCCGTCAAGAGCCAGGCACTGGTAGACTTCATGGCGGAATGGATCCCATCTCCATGCCATCTAGGGGGCCAAGACGACGGCGACCCGGAGCCCAGAACCATGGTGTTCACCGGACCCCACTGGACACTCTACTTTGACGGCTCCTCATGCAAGCAAGGTCCGGAGCGGGAACCCTGCTCATCTTGCCAGCGGGAGAATAGTTCAAGTACATGGTGCACCTCGACTTCAAGGCTACGAACAACATGACGGAGTACGAAGCCCTCATATTTGGGATGAGTAATGCCCTTTCTTTAGCTGTGCGGCACATGCTAGTCCAAGGAGACTCCCAACTCGTCATCAAACAAGTCAAGCGTGAGTGTCCTGTACTTATCCTCAGCTAGCTGCCTATCTTCTCCATGTGCAGAAGATGGAGAAGGAGTTTTATGCCTTGGAGTTGTGCCATATCCCCTGCGCCAACAACGCGGTGGCAAACGACCTTTCAACGAAAGCCTCTACATGGGCTCCGGTCCCCGAAGGTGTCTTTGAAAGGAAGTTGCTACCTCCAATAGCCTCGGCTGCCGAACTAGGTGAAGGGGGCGAGTCCAGCACCTTGAAGCTGGCAGTCCCGACGGCCCTGCAACCATGGCGCCCGCCAAGGATCGTATGTGTCACTAGGGACTCCGTGCGACCCGGCGCCTAAGATTCAGAAGCTCAAGTAGGACCTGATGCATGGATTACGGAGGTCCGGACCTACTTGAAGGACAATATCCTTCCCGATGAACATGTATCCGCTGAACGGATCGTTCGAAAGGCTAAGAGATACACACTGGTAGATGGGGATCTCTACCGGCGTGGCGCCAACAGTGTCCTATTGCGGTGCATAACCCGGGAGGAGGGCTGCGAGCTGCTCACAAAGATCCATGGAGGCGAGTGCGGCAACCATGCTTCGTCCCGCATGCTGGTCGGTAAAGCCTTCCGGCATGACTTCTACTGGCCGACAGCTCTCCTGGATGCCGTCGAGCTGGTCAAGAGATGCAAGGCGTGCCAGTTCCACGCCAAGCAGATCCACACACCGACGCAGATGCTGCAGATGATCCCGCCTTAATGGTCATTTGCAGTATGGGTGTTGGACATCCTGGGGCCATTCCCCAGAGCCGTCGAAGGGTAACGATACCTCTACGTTGCCATAGATAAGTTCACTAAGTGGCCGAAAGCAACCCCTGTGGTCACCATCAACAAGCAGTCCGCAGTGAAATTCCTCAAGTCAATCATCTGCAGATACGGGGTCCCGAACAGGATCATCACCGGCAACGGGACCCATTCACCAGTGCAGCATTCCAAGAGTACTGTGAGGACCTTGGTATCCAGGGTCTGCTATGCCTCTGTTGCTCACCCAGAGAGCAACAGCTAGGTCGAGAGAGCCAATGGTGAGATACTTAGGGGCCTCAGGACGTGTACCTACGCTGGCCTGGAGAAGCATGACGCTAAATGGATTGATGAGCTTCCGTGCGCACTATGGGCTAGCTGGACATCACCCAACCGAGCCACTTGGGAGACTCCCTTCTTCCTAGTCTACGGAGCTGAGGTCGTCCTTTCTCCGGAGATCACGTTGGGCTCCCTCGTGTCAAGACATACGACGAAGCCACGTAAGACCAGATCTAGTGTGAAGATCTCGAGCTCGTTGACGAGTACAAATGGCAGGCAGCAATCTAGAACGCACGATACCACCAGGCGCTCAGGCGCTACCACCAGTTGTCCGTGCGAAGCAGAGATCTGCAGATGGGCGACCTGGTGCTCCGACGAATACTTTCTCGGGAAGGGTCCAAGGTCCAACAAGCTTTCCCGCTGCTGGAAAGGATCCTTCCGGGTGACACAAGTATGTCGACCAGGATGTGTCTGCTTGGCGACAGAGGATGGCAACCTGATTCCAAATCCTTGGAAAATTGAGCACCTCCGTAAGTTTTACCCGTAGCTTAGGGTAGGGCAGCTTTTTCTGTAAAAGGGCCATAGTGCCTAGGACCAGTGCTCCGATCAACTAAACTCCATGAAGGTCCGACTACCCGTCTCATCCCGGAGTGGGTCGTTGAACACTTGTATAGCCTGGCTCCTCCTATGTAGCACCATGATAAAGAAAACTCTTGCCCTACCTTATGCATGTCTATATTTTTGCAGCTTTTCTTTCAAACTTGCGTATATTTTTGTGTGCCTCTCAACGTGTGCATAGTTGTGTTTCTTTGTCTCGCTCTTGACCAAAATTATGGTGTCCTGCTACAAGGCGGAAACGCCTGAGGCACCTCTGTTGTCTCTGGACCCCCTTGGTTACCTTTCTGCTCGGGTCCCGTGGCGCCAGAAGGATGCCCCCCCTTTGGAGTGCCATGCCAGCGGGAGGTCCAGGGTGTGTAGCGTGCTTAGCCTGGTACTGTACCCTAAGCGTGCACACTCTGCCTCCTCAACGCAGCAGCCAAGTGCTGGGGGGGCACGGATGGCACACCACCCTAGGAATGATGGTAACCATGGTCTGGAACCGACACTACTACATCGAATTGCCTAGGCCCCGTAGCTTAGCAGAGGACCATAAGCCACAATGGGGTCAGCGAGCGGGGAAAATACAAAGTACACGGCACGGTTACCCCTTTCTTCTAGTGTTTGTGCAGGCCACAGGGCTCCGGTCCGTGGGGTTGGTTCTGGAACAACAGCCTTCCCAGGGGGCCACTCTCGGACCTTGAAGGCTGGCATCTCCCGAAGGGTCCGGATCTGGTGCCTTGCGCCTTTTTGGCAGGTGTCCCTAAACATTTGGGCACACCTACCAAGGGGCCATCATGACTGGTCAAGCCAAACAAGACGGCCAGATCCCAGCAACGCGCAAGAAGGAAGTGTGTAGATATCTACAGCAAGCAACAAGGAAGCATCAACCTCTTCGGCAAATAAGAGAGCCTTCGGTCCTTGCGACATCAAGAATCGGGGGACCTCACGAAAACTAATGTAGTCCTTCCTGCCGGACCCTGCACTACCGCAGACCTAAGGGAGTGACTACGACAAGCAATGAAGTATACAGGCCTCGAGGGGCTGAAGGGTGAGAGACCAACAAAAGGACTTTCATTCATCAACACAGAAGTACAAGACAAGACACAAAAGATAAAAGAAAAATACAAAGTCCAGAGCCGCCTAGGACTCGCCAGCACCACGCCTAAACTGCTCCACGACGAGGGCTTCTAAGTCTTCAACCTCAGACCGAGCTGCCGCTCCTAAGTCCCAGCTTAGGAAGCAAGTCAACACATGTGTTGCCACCTCCTTAGCCAGGGCCTTTCCCTCCGCCTCCAGCTGGTCGACGACAACGTCTTCCAACGCTGCCATCTTCATGCCTGCAGAGTCAAGCACAGGGAGCACTTGGCTCATCTCCCGCGAGGGATTGCCGGCGCGCACTGGGCTGAAGCCGAAGGGTACCAGTGCTGACTCAGCAGGCCTAGGAAGTCCTAGACTTGCTAGACCTCCACCGTGCGTGAAGCCCGGAGCTCCTGAAGCTCACGTCGTGCCGCTGCCATAACTGTTGCATCACTTTTTGGAGAGTCTTTTCTCTCTGACAGCCAACGCCGCCTCCCGGTCATCAAGCTCAAGGGCATGGCACTGCAGTCCCTCCTCGCAGAGCGAAGCATCAAATCCTGGCATTCCTTCATCTGCCTCTCTCGCTCCTCGTTCAGAGAGGCCTGCTGGCTGTCCAAGTGGTCGGCCGAAACTTCAGGTCGGCCTGCTCCCGCTGCAAGCGCAATGAAGACACCTCCTCCTTCTTCGCTAGCTCGCGCTCGCCTACTGCAATCTCACGGTGAGCCAGCTTTAGCCGTAGCTCTTCCACGCCTGCGAGGCGAGCATTGGCCTTTTGGTGGGCCTCGTTGGCTTCTGCCCAAAGCTGCTAGGTCTTCTTATCTAACTGATCAACCAGGTCCTGCTGCTGGATGGTCAGTTTCTGCTCCTACCGCAAGCGAGCCTCCTTCTTCTCCAACCTCCTCCGAGTCTCCCGGGTCCGGAAGTTGAGCAACCTTTCCCAACCACCCAGGCGCTCCTCCTCCTGCTGAAGGGCTTCTCGCTCCTGGTCCAGCGCCAACGGAACTTGGCGGAGGCTTACCTGAGCCGAGGACATGGCCTCAGACTAGGGGACCCACGCGACACGTGCTGGGGACTCCTAGGCATCATCCTCTGAGATGTCGATGCCCGTTGAAGTAGGCACTAAGACGCAGCGGCCCAGGGAAGTTTCGGCTTGGTCCTTGGAAGGAGTCGGGTGAGCTTACTGCTGGGGAGTGCTATCCTCTGGGGTAGGGGTCGCAGCATCCGATGCGCCCTCGTCGATGACAGGAGCGGGCTCGTCGCCATGTGTCGGCGAAGCCTCGCCAGCCTCAGCTAGCCCGGAACCAGGCCCTGGAGCGTGTACCGATGGAAGTTCCTAGCTGGGGTCCTCCACACAAGGGGCCAGCGGGGAGACACCTTCACAAGAGGCAGGCGGCGTGGACATCGCCGGCGCTGGAGGGTCCGCACCCTCGACTGGAGTAGTCGCACAAGCCGTCGGCGGATCGCTGGACACCACGGGCACCGGAGCGCTCCCAATAGCACCTGTGGATGGAGCCCTACGTAAAAGAACGGGGTCAACAAATAGCATCAAAGCATAACCGAAAGCAGCAAGGGCTGGCCTAAAATGATCTACCTGGGGTCGGTGAAGCTCCATGAAGCGGCTCGGAAACGCTTGCCCGGGCCTCCGGAGCCACCAGACCCTCTGGTTGCAGCCAACCTCTTCGTTGACGACGGGGGCGGTGGAGTTACAGGAGTTTCCTCTGCGGGGTTAGATGCAGAACCGGTCGCGCTGCCTCCGGTCACGTCCTTCAGTCTAACCTCAGGTGCGCTTGGGGCCACCGCACGTGCCACGGGGCAGGATGCCGAGGTAAAGCTTTCGTCTGCACGCATCAACCACCGCTTCTTCTTGGGGGAGCTAGGCCGGGGGCCCACCGGCGCCTTCCCATTTCCCTTGTCTATGCTCAGAGCGGAGGAGTTCAGAGCCACGGAGCTCGACGAGGTAGTGCTTGGAGCAGCGGGGGCCAGAACGGAGGAAGCAGCCCTCCCGTCGATCACTCCTGTCACCCCAAGAATCGCTACTCCTCGAAAAGCGTTGCCAACCTGCCGGGGAGCGATGTCGATGTCGTCCAGCATCGACATCATCTTCAGGAGCTTCAATCTCACCTCGTGGGTCCAAGAAGATGGGTAAGAATGACGCCGGTGGGTTGACGAGGTCGTCGGAGACGCCGTCGGTTCCAACATCGATGCGCAACATTCCCAACATGGCGTCCAGGAGCTCCGTCTTCAAGTTGGTCTCAGGGCCACGCTCCAGGCAAGACGAGTCATTCTCGCCGGTGTACATCCAGTCCGCGCGGCAACGGTTTTGGAGGGGAGCGATGCGCCGACCTAGGAAGTCAGCTAACACCATTAGCGAAGAGAACCCCCGGTCCGCCAGAAGCTTAATCCTCGCCAGCACAAGGGAGTAGGCGCTCTGGAGGTCTTGCATCTCCTCCCAGCAGGTCCGCGTGCTCGAAGTGGGTAAAGTCGGTAGATCCAGCCGGTCGTGGACTTTGGTCTTCATCATGACCTAGTCATCCCTCCAGTTCTCCCACTTGTTGGGGGAGAACGGAGAGATGTACTTCGCTGAAGATCTTGTGCGATGTTGGAAGTAGTAGGCGCCCATGAAGCTTGAGCTCCTCCCTGACGACCGTAGGACGAAGAACGCCAGAACAGCCGCATTGACGGCTGCACCCCCACGAACATCTCGCAGAGGTAGACGAAGATCGACACCAGCGCGAGGGAGTGCAGCGTCAGGTGCTGCGGCTGGAGCTCGTAGAAATCCAGCAAGGTCAGAAAGAAGGAAGAAGCAGGGAAGGCGAGCTCCGCTAGCATGTACCAGGTGAAGACGACGACTTCATCGGGCTGAAGGTCTACGAGAGGGAGGGATCCGCATCGAATCCTCCCATCATACTGAGGCGTCTGCCAACCGATCAGGCGCCTCACGCGCCCCACATATCCAGCACTTCGAAGATGAGACTCTCGGAGGTTTGTCGCCATTGGAGCAGGAAGAGAAAGCAAGGAGGCAAGGCGGCTGAAGCAAAAGGAAGGAAGAAGAAGCGCAAGGAAGCAAATGAAAGAGGAGACTCCTGCCATCTGCAGAGGACCTCTTTATTTGCCCCTGACTCTTCAGAAACCGCCGAGCGCGACGTGCCTGATAAATCGCGCCTGCATCGGCTATACCGCCAAGGGTAGAGGCGATAGGCCCACTCGCCAGACAGTGTGGGCAAAAAGCACCGTGGTTTCAACACATAAAAGCGGTTCCCCAAGAAAGTCTAACAAGAGGAAGAGCAGGGGTCGTATTGGGGATCATCGCAGTAATGGTGCAGTTGTACACGATGTGCGCCCCTGCGACCCTCCAACAACATAGGGCACCTGTCTGTGACAACAGTAGCGTATATTCATCTCAGTTGACTGAAGCAAGATCAGAAGACCACCACGCGGGATTTTTTATGGAGGCCCCATCTGCAAGAGCCTTCGTCTCTGTCCAGATGAGCCCAGGGGCCACTGTCGGTACCCTAAAGACCGGGTACTCCCGCATGTAAGAGCAAAAGAAGACTTATGTCAGCGCGTATGCAGAAGACACGGACCCAGCCTGCAGGCTGGACCCAACCGCCAGCTAAGGAGCACTCATGCGAAGCCACGTGCCCTAGGCCTTGGGTCCGACCACCTACTAGGGAGGGCTCCGAGGCTGCCATGTGTCTGCAGGCTCTGAGCCTCACTACCAGCCGAGGATGGCTCCGAAGCCACCATTTGTCCGATGGTGCCGGACCCGACCTCCCGCCAGGGAGGGCTCTGACACTACCACGTGTCTAGAACCTCCGGGCCACGTCTTCCGCTAGAGAGAGCTCCAAAGGTGCCACGTGTCCTACGGCTCCGGGCCCAACCTCTAGCATGGGAGGAATCCAGTGCTGCCACGTAGGCAACAACTCTAGGCGTCCCTTCCCGCCAAGGAGAGCTCCGGAGGTGCCACATGTCCTATGGCTCTAGGCCTGACCTCTAGCATGGGAGGGCTCCGGTGCCGTCACGTAGGCAACACCTCGAGGCGTCCCTTCCCGCCAAGGAGAGCTCCGGACCTCCTCTCCTGCCAGAGAGAGCTCCAGCATTGCCACGTGTCCAACGATTCCGGACCCCTCGCTACTCCACAAGACAGCTCCGGTGGCGACGCGTGTCCCAGGGGCTAGCCACCCGGGGACGCCGCGTCGACAAGCAACGGGCAGATAGCCAAGGAGTAAAGAGAAACGTGTGTTATCCTATCACACATTCAAAGTTTGCATGTTCCCCAGGCAAGCAATCCAGCGTATCCCAGTATAGGCGTGCCTCACAGCAGAGACCAGTCACGCGGCGCTCTAATGGCAGCGACAGTGTGGTGTCGCGGGACAAGACATATTCCTACTGCCTTCGTCAAGCAGCGCTTAAGGATGGTGATGTGACAAGGCGACGCCCCTACGGCACCATCAAGTACGCTACTGCTAGCAATGGGCGTTCTAGACGTAGTAGGGGTTGCCGCCCATATCGGGGCTGCCTGTCAGGCTTCGGGCCCACTTGTAAGGTTGTCTGGTCTTGAGCTATAAAAGGACCGGACAACCAACGGGCAAAAGGATCCCCGATTCGATTCCCATTTCCAATCCCCGAACACCATTGTAAGCTCGCAAGCTCGAGCCACCCACAAACTCAAGCAACAAAGAACAACCAACACTCCGTGGACGTAAGGTATTACGCTCAGGCGGCCCGAACCACGTAAATCTTCGTGTTCATCTCGCCACCGTGCTGCGACGCTCAAAAACACTAAGCCCCTCCTAAAAAAGAACCTCTGCGGGCTGCTCCAGAGCGGACCGGGAGAAGTGTCGTAGGAAACACTTCGACAAGCATTAACACCCTAGATCATGTATAGGGTACAGACCACCACGGGGCCACCTGTCGGGCCCCGGGTCTTGGTGTAGTTGCCCGACCTTCAGCTATAAAAGGACCGGGCAACCTCCGAGAAAGGGGTTTGAAACCCAATAGACACATATGCGCAAGCACAAACAATACAACACACATGGACGTAGGATTTTACGCTCTGGCGGCCTGAACCACGTAAATCCTGGTTTTCATTCGTGTTCTTCAAGCTCGATCAATCTAGGGACGTTGGCCCCTCAAACAACAAACCTCCATTGGTTGTTCCAGTAGCGGTAATGGGGTAAGTGTCGTAGTGAACACTTCGACAACTCTAATAGGCTTTTAGGTCGCAGGCCCTTAGTATCCTAATTGCTTATAGATCGAATATCCAACAAGTCTTAATCCAAATTATTATGCTTACCTCTTAGACATATCACCAACACACGCTACTCGTAATCCTCATCACAACCATAAATCAGTTGTTTCACACCCACATCCTGAACACTACCTTCCTGTTACGCCACCTCCCTGCTTACATGGTGTTCACAAGTCTCATAATCGGCACCACCTACTGCCATTGAACAAAGGATGTAGATACACAAAGGAGGGACAAGCCTGGGACTCAGGCAAGACCATGATGAATTTTGAATTATTGATCATTTTATTTGAATTTTATTGAAGGGGGTAACATGGTAATTTTGGAGACGACTCGAACCATTTCGTGGGGGGAGTGAAAAGTGAGTAAGAATCGTTGATTGCCACACAAAAATAAAGAGGCCCATGAGGCCAAATAGTATCACCTAACGTGAGACATGTGCTTAGCTACAATCATCATTGATATTTTCCCTTGCCTCCTTCTTATACTCGTCGTCACCAGTCTTTAGTCTCTCTCCATAACTCCTCTCACCTGCCCCTTCTAGATTTGGATAGGATCAGGGCTTAGAGGATGATCATGAACTTATGAGGCATAGATCTAGCCACAAGAATGGTGGATTTGTTCATATGCCTCAAATATCTGGATTCTTCCGATTCGATCCATCTTAGCATCGACCATGATAATCCTAACCATTCCTAATCTCTTAGATCTGGAGCCTGGATAGGATGCAAAGCTTAAAGGAGGAGTAGCGGCGGCGGTCCAATAAGGTGGATCCGGCAGCTATGAGTTTGATTTGGGTTACAATCTAGAGAAGAGCTTAAGCTTAAAGAGGAATGCGACAACATGGATTTGGTACAATAAAGTAAATCTTGTTAGAGGTAAGATGTATCTAGCTATAGGTTGGTGAGGCGTTGAAGCTTGTACGAGGAACATAGTGACGTTGGCTTGGTATATACTATATAGTAAGGATTCTGGTCAACAACAAAGGTGGATCTCTCCATGAGAGAAGTTAAAATTCGAAAGAGGGAAGTAGAGACATCCAAAGGTGTATCTTGTTGATGACAACATGGATCTAATTGTAGCCTCGAGAAGGGTTGGAGGTTAAAGGTGAAATGCAACATGGATCTCTAGTGGAACAAGGTAATTCTATTGAAAATTTTCTTTTATGTTTTTTTTGAACAAAGGACTGTACATTGGATTGCTTTTCCATTGTGTTTATTATATGTTTCAGTATGTTTTTTCTTTGTGTCTGTCTCCCTCTTTAAATTTTTTCAATATTGCATCAAAACACTTATTTTTTTGTGATTTGAATTTATGAAGATTTGCAAGTGACATGCAACTTGAACATTTTATTTTTCTATTCCTGACTTTAAGAATTTTACAATCTTTATTTAACCACTTGCCATAACAGAAGTCTTTAGTGATGTTAAAATCTAAAAATATGCTATCAGCAGGGGAACCATTCAACACTCTTTATTGATTTGAGAATATAATTACATCACTCACCAGTGCCTCTAGAATAAAAATAGAGAGTTCATAGACCCAAAATATAAGATCGTTTACAGAATAGAAATAGAAATAGAATCAAAACCACCTCAAAGAGTGTTACCTTCACCACATGTGTCTGCTCCCACTATCGCCGAGAAACCTCCTTCCTTCATCGTCTCGACCACTACCATACAATCTGTTTGGACGATAAAGCGGTTGCCCAACCATCCTTGTTAGCACCTCAGCTCAGCACATTTTCATTTCCGCTATAAAACATGAACAGACCTTTGTCCCTGGCCCTCCGCTCGCTCCATCGGGACCGTTCGATTGTAATCGGGGGAAACTAGGTCGACTTCATCCTATTTATCCTGTCGCCTCCAGCCTCGTCTTCACAGATTTCAAATTTCCAATCCCCTCGTCGACCGATCGCCGCCGTTCTCTAGGTACGCCGCGCTCCTTCCCGCGATTAGGGTTTTCAGTTTATCTTTTCTTATAATTTCCCTCAAATCAGTTTGAATCCTAGGAACTGCCCCCCCCCTCCCAAAAAAAATCTTTCGAAATCCTTGTTTAGGCCTTCCGGTTGACTCTTAAAATCGTTTATCGAAGTTGGAAGAATCGTAGGCCCCCGATCCAAAAAATTGCTTTCTGATCGACTCCCCCCCCACCCCAAATGTTTTCCTCTGGAATTTAGTAGAATCGTCGTTTCTTTTTTAATGGACTCTTTTAGGTCGTACCATTTATTCACCCGTGCACCCTATCCGCGGAGAATTTTTTCATCGATTTTGGTGGGTTCGGTTGATCTTGTCCCCAAATTTTTTCTCTAAAATCCATCGATTTTCTCTCGAAAGTACTCGTTTAGGCCGTGCGATCTGCTCACCCGTGCTCCTTGTTCATGGAAATATTCTGCTGATTTTGGTGGATTGGATTTTGGATTTGTGGTGATACTTCTCGTTTGTTCCCCAACGCTGCTCCCAGAAGCGGCCATGGTGAAGAAGCCTAACGGAGTGGCCATGGCAAAGGCGGTCCCTGCCTGTTCGGGATCCAGCGCGGTTGCGGAGCCCTCCAAGGTGAACGCGCCCTCCCGTGGGTTGGTCAAGACCTCCAAGTTTAAGAAGCGGAAGGTCGTTAAGGTCAAGCGCGCAAAGGCAGTGGCTGTTGCTGCAGCTGCTGATGATGTTGCTTCAGTGGGTGCAGACACTGCTGGTGGTGATGCTCTTGCATCAGTATCCATGCGGCAACCAGCTGCTATTGCTGATACTTCAACTGTGGCACAGGCACCGAAGCCAGCCACTGATGCTGAAGGATTAGTGTCTGCACTAATGCCAGCCAACGCTGTAGCTTCAGCATCAGCAGCAAAGCAAAGTCCAGCTGATACTGATGTTGCAGCTGCTTCTAGCAAGGGCAAGGGCGGGAGTGCTGATAGTTGTGGTGGTGCTAGGAAAGTGAAGAGCAGAAAAGAGAGGGCTAGAGAGAAGGCGATGACTGGCAAGGGGAAGGAGATGGAGGATGATGGAGGAAGGAAAGGAAAGGGGAATAAAACTGTGGCCAAGAAGGAAGGAAGAGAGGAGAATAATGGGGCAGGGTTTATATTTATGTGCAATCAACAGACTAAGCAGGAGTGCTACCAGAAATGCTTGTTTGGGCTGCCCAATGGGAAGATTGGGTTGGTCAAGAAGATCAGGCCAGGGGCAAAGCTCTTCCTGTATGATTTTGACTTGAAGCTTCTGTATGGCGTGTACAAGGCAGCATCAAATGGTGGGATGAACCTTGTCAGAGAAGCATTTCATGGGAAGTTTCCAGCACAGGTAATTGTGGTCTTTCATTGTGTAGACCTGTACCATTGCTGCAAATATGGCAGTCAGATGATCTGTTTTGCTTTGAGCAGTATATTTATTGTTCCCAACGGTGTTATAGAATAAGATTTACCAACGGTTTTGGTATGCTAAAAGCTGTGGGGATAAGTAGATTGTAATAAGTCCTGCTGGTTCATACGAATTCTGAATTGCATTGCTATAGGCCTTGAGGGTCTTTCATTAATATACATATGTATTTGTAGATGCTTATGTAGTCACTATAGCTTTAGTTCAGAATTTGTAACTCTTTATTAACAGACATAGTTAGAAGTACACATCCTTGTTAGGAAAGCAGTGATGTGGTTTTAGATGTAGACTAAATATTGACAATGTAATATATGAAACTTATAAAAGACAATTAGCTTATGCGTTTAATATGATTAATATGAGCTCAGTCCACATGTTTATGAAAATTGGAGTAGCAGTAAAGTAGTTTAGAAGTGTGCATCTTTAATAGGAATGCAGGAGTGTGTTTATATATGCATTAGACTAAATATTAGTATGGAACCAGATTAAGAACGGGTAATTTAATGTATAGATATGAGTAGCATGCACTCAATCTTTAAGTTGAGAAAACCCATTAAGTGATTAGTATATGCAGTTGTAGGGATAAGGTTCAGGTTGGTCATCACTAGATGAAATTTCATTTTCCATTCTGATACCAACATATGGTTCTGCCATATGAAACCCCGATTTAGAGTCCTTTGCACACCATCCTTGTACATCATTCTGTTGTACCTGCTTTTTTTAGATGCTCCCATTTATGTATTCATGGCTATGGAGCCTTTTGTTTAGAAGTCATGACAGGAATCTTAGTGTAACATATGGTATATGTTATGAACATGTTCAAAGGAAAAGGCCTTATCTAGGGTGCATCTAGCGTATACTCAATTTTCGGGTTCTAAAATGCTAATTCATTCTTATAAATCTTTGTATGAAGTATGAACACTATATTTATAAGGACTAGCTTTTAGTGCTAGAATAGCCCCTAAACTTATTTCACTACAGTCCTAAAGCTCTTTAAATATGGCTAGGCATTAAACTTGTTAAGTGTTTCACTCGAGTCCAAACTCCCATATAAGCAACTGTGCATGCATGCCATGGTCATTGTGTTCCTCCCTCTTAGTTGTATGTCATGTCAATGAAACGTGTCTAAAGTTGTCTAACATGGATTGGAGACAAAGAAGTAGAAGCAATTAATAATTAATTAGATTTTGAAGGCTCTTTTGGTGCAACTTCACAGACAAAATCAGTGAAGCTGTTTTAACTATTCAGACTAGTTTTCTAGTAGAAGTGATTCTCGACTGATTCTGTGAAGTTGTGGTTTTGTGAAGTGGTTATCTAAAATGAACCAAGGGCTTGAGAGCTGGAAAAAGTAGCTTATCCTGATTGTATGAAGTGATTCTCTCCTAATTCAAGAGTTATCATAGAGAATTGTTTTCAGCCACCTAATCACTTCTCTTCAAAGAATCATATTTTTTTAGAGAATATCAAACATGCCCAAAGTATTGGGATACTGGATTCTGACTGCTCCATCCCTCTCGCTTCACCGCTATTCGCCACCCTCCTTTTTGTGCTCCTCTTGGGCAAGTGCTTCATTCGCTTGCCAAGGTCGGAGTAGGCTGAGGCTGAATGTTAAAAAGATTGCGGCTGCATGCAATTGTCAAGGACCTCTACCCCTATCATTGCCATCAAAGCGGAGCCATGCCAAATCCGTTTGCTACTTTCTTATTGTGGTCCTCTTGGATGATTGGTTCCTCAAATGGTGTAGTGCTGAAAATCAAGTAGTTTGGGCTCAAATTTCCATGTGCTTTGTGGCTCCGCATGTTACTTGTTTCTCACATGGGCCTGAGGCTCTTTAAGTCCTCCTGTGAGTCCGCCTCACTGAGAAGACGACTAGCCACTATGGTGGCAACCTTGTCAAGGCCCTCCACCCCTATTATTGCCGCATTGAACTTGTCAGAGCGGAGCCATGCCAAGCACATTTGCTACTTTATTATTGTGCTCCTCTTGAACGATTGGCTCATCAAATGGTGTAGTGGCGAAGACGCAAGTAGTTTGTGCTCAAATTACCATGTGCTCTTACTTGTTGCCCTTGTGGGTCTGAGGCTCTTCGCATGCTCGTGTTAGTCCACCTCACTGAGAAGATGGCTAGCCACTCTATTCTGGCAACCTGATTTGCTTGGTCTTTTGTAATGGTGGGGCAAGGTCTTGTTGGCATGAGGCACAAAACACTTAGGGAGGATCGGTGTTAAAAAGCAGTAAAAAAAAGCGAGCGGAGGAGCTCCGCCTAGCGTCTAGGATGCCTAGGCGGCGCCTAGGCGTTTCCTAAAAAGCGGAGTTAAATCCATATAATATATTATATATGTATATTTTTAAATTTAAAAATATTCAATTAATCAATAAAATGAGATGAGATAGAGTGTGACGCTATCTTGTGTAGGTAGCCAGACACTAAGACAGGGCACTACCACCTTGCTAACAGCAACCGCCACCGTTAGGGATGAAAAAAAATAGAATTAGTTGTTTTTTTATATGAACACACAAAGAGATGGAAAGCGGAATTAAGCAGTAAAAAAGCTAACCGAAGCAAAAAAAACAGGAAAAAACGGTCCGACCGCTTAATGCCGCCGCCTAGGGAAAAGCGAAGTGGTCCAGTGCCGCTCAGCGCCTAGGCGGCGCTTAAGCGGCCTAGGCGACCGCTTTTTAGACAGAGGGGAGGATGTGAGGTGTCTTGAACACACATGACAGACATGGCTTTCAATGTCAAGAAGAGACGAGGTAGGAGTGTGCCATGTGGCGAGTAGTTGCAAACATGATGTTTTAGAAATTGAGTGAATCACCTAATTAAGCTTAGGAGCTCAAAACTGCATTTTTAGAGTTTAGGGATCTAGGTGACGCATCAAGATATCTTTAGGGACCGACGGACCATCAATTTGTTTTACTAAATGCGAAGAGGGTAGGAATTTTCAACCGTATGACTTGAATTGTGGCTTTGTAGATATATTTACACATTTTGTTTCCATTGATGCAAATTAGCCCCCCTTTGTCATTAGCAAGCTTGTGTAGTGGGAGAAGCTGGTGGCTGGAAGTTTCTGTTTCTCAATTCAATTCCACCTTCAGTCTTCTCACAAGCTGCTTAGTAATCCTATCATTTGGCACTACATTATTCTTTATCTTGGGAGTTGGGAGAACTGAAGTAGTAGCTGCCCTATATTGTGCCATTTTGGAAGATGAATGTGGTGTTATTGTGTTAAATATTTGATACTCCTGATATATTTGAACTATTACACGTGCAATACAGGTCAAGTTTAAGATTGATAGAGACTGCCTTCCTCTTCATGAGAGTAGCTTCAAGCATGCTATTAAGGAAAATTACAATGCAAGGAGCAAATTTGACCCTGAGCTCAGCTCTAAACAAGTGAGTCCTACAAATTGTATTCTACAAGTGGTTTATGAAATTTCAAACATGAATTCCAGTTTATATCTTAATATCTGGGTGCATGATATTTTCCAGGTTCAAAGACTAATTGCTCTATTTAAGCCTGCCAATGTGCCACAGTCTGTTCCAAATAACCGCCTTGATGAAAGGCCTTACTATGAAGAAAGAAGGCAACCATATCATTTCAAAGAACAACGGCATTCATTGCCTACTGAAGAAGGACGTCAGCCTAGGTTTGATGGTCAAAGGCACCCTGCAGTTATACATGTTCCTGTTGAGGATCCATACAGGGCACCACGTGTTGCTCCCCTTTCTGTTGAGTCTCAACTTGGCCGTCCTTTGGCTAATGTTCAGGATGATCACCGCATATATTATCGGCCAGCGCATCTTGCCCCTGAGCCTCAACACATTCCTCTTGCTCTAGATTCCCGCCATGTCCCACCGGTCTTAGAACATCAACATGTGCATCCTGTGCCAGAGCCTCGACATGTGCCATCAGCGTATTATCGCACTTTGGCTCCATCTGATGATTCGTACTATCGTTCTATTGCAGATCTAGGGTCTGAGCGGTAAGTTATGATTGTGGTTATTCTATTCAGTTACATGCATATATGGTTCTGTCAGTTGCTATTGACTTAACATCCAAATCGAATATGATTTGTATATTGTGGGTGTGTCGGTGGATATGCATGCTAATTCAGATCGATCTACATACTGTTATGGCTGTGACTACATCTTTCATCCATCTACTGCAAGTCTAGAACCATATGCTATGCTCTTGACTAATTGAAATTTTTTAATTCCAGATTTGCTGACAGAACAGTGGCTGAGAGAACTGCTAGAGATCCAATCATTATCAGGGATCATACAACTCTGCCTCGTGAGTTATCTGCTCGCACAGAACGTTTGGAGGAGCTCTGTCGGATTGGGGGGACTCGTGCTCATATGGAGGAGCTCTACCATCCAGGGGAGTTTGCTGTCCGTGCTGATCGTGTGGGGATCATTCAAGCTGATCGTTTGGAGGAGCTGTACCGTGCTGAGCAATTTGCTACCCAGGCTGTGGACCTCCCGCGTCATCCAACCTATATTATGCCGGCTTACGAGACTAACTCTGCTTATGCTGAACGAAGCCAAAGGTCTGTCTCCGCAAGGGCTAATGCATCTTATGGGCCTGTTTCGTCACTCTATCCCTTCTCTGGTGGGCCAATATATCGGTAGTTCTTAGCATTTAGCATTTCAGTGGAAGTCATCTCCAAACTGGATGTTTGTCGCTCTAGTTGCAACTGCTGTTTCCTTGCTTCAGTTCTATGTTTCCTTAAATACATTTAACTGGATAGCTTCTGTTCTATGTTTCCTTCAATATGGGTAACTGGATAGCTTCTGTTCTGTGTTTCCTTCGATTTAACTTGATGATGTACTCCGTATCAAAAATTGTTCATCTAGGCTGTTGAGTTAAGAGTTATGTAGGGTATTTATGCTGCCATGCATTGCATCTGTTGATTGATTGATGCTCATATTAGTGCTATGGGCCTTGTTCGCAAGATCTAAAATGCACAGGGAGAATGATGTGTTTAAGGGTATGACTACGAGAGGTGCATACGATGGCATTTTTGTCTGTGAGATTGCAATTTGTTTTTTCAGGGAACGCCCTTTCGCTCTTGAAATTTTGCCGAGATCATACGGCGACTTTCTATGATTCTCTTGCCATGAAATTTTAAAACAAGTGTTCTTCAGCTAAGCTTGGTTCGTAGTTGCTCCCTCTAAATTCTCTTGTCGTTCGAGATGCTGTTTGGTACAGCTTTTTACAAGTGACTTGTCCTCGCGATGACAAAAAATCTGTTGGTAGTAGATTTCAAGGTTTCATGAATAGTCTGCTGCAACAGCTTTTAACCTGACGTGAATATCAACCTCAGATTTTTGCTCTAGTACTTGTGAGAACGAGCAACAACTTGGACTGATCATTAGACCTGTGTTTTGGTTATGAGACAGACGAAGAGATTTTTTAACCTCAACGTTTCAAAAAAAGAATAGATTTTTTAACCTCCACCTGAAATTTGTTCGTACAAGAAATCAAACTCAATGATAATTGCTACCGAGTACTTGACTAAGTCTCCTTTCGCTTTAATGGTTTGAAAACACCCCTACAATTACGTACAGTTCCTGTCTGGCAACTGGTGACGCCTCTTGTTCACCTCACTCGAGTGGACCAGTCCACGCCAAAAAGAATTGTTGAACTGATACCGCCCATGGATGCATTTTCCACGATGAATGCCAAAGACGTCTTTGTTTGAAATCTCAACATGCAACACGAGGAAATAAGTAGCCTGATTATAGATTCTACAGCCCCTACTTAGCTGCAATATTTTAACTGGGTCGTCGATGAAACAGAACCAGAGGTAAGACGGCGAAGACGCAAACGATTATCGACTTCGCCGCGCAAAAGCGTGAACAGACGGTAAGGAGTCAAGCAGGTAGCTTTCTGTTTTGCCGTACGGGTCCAAAACGGACGGCTTCTGCGGATTGGAGGAGCCGTGCTGCACTGTCTGATTATCTGCGCACTACCTCTGGCAGCTCATGTAGCCATGGCCAAATGCCTACCTGACTTTCTGATGAGTAGTTGCTGACACGTGAGCTGGTAATCATTTCAGATTATTTGCTGAGCTTGAGAACTCAATGTTACACTGGACCAATATTATGAGTTACTAGACCTGTCATTCATCAAGATAGTGAGTATTGTATTGGTTGTCAGTTCGTCACTCTATTAACATTGGGCGAGTGGTGTTCCAATGCTGATCAACCTGAATAGTGAATATACTCTCGTACCACCATTGGTAGTTGCGCTGCCTCTTGGAAATTTGTCAAGGATGAAATGCGATGGAACCAAACAAACCAATTACTTGGACGAAACACCTGAAACAACATGATCACATATAATATGGTGTAACTTGACTATAAAAAGAATTGCCGCGGGACACCCTTTCTTCAGACAATTTCCATTCCGGCAACTGCTGAGGAGGAGACTCATTCAAAATCCAAGGCCAGTCTCGTTTGAAACATCAATGCGCAGCAACAAGAAGGAAATCGTCAGATTACCGGCTCTACCGCGTCCTTTTCCTGACAAAAGTTTTACCGGGTCATGTCTAGCCATCAGTAGTGACGCGACGCAAAGGTATAGGAGCACTGCACCATGCACAAATGCGAACGGGTGATGTGAGCCTGTCAGGTTGATTCCCGTTTTGCTGCCGTACGGGTGGTACAAAATGGATGGCTTTTCTTTACCCTTGGAGATTAGAGGCTTCTGAGTGTCTGCACTTCCTCTAAATACAGTTGCGCTAGCTCGTGTAATCATGAACCTAAATCGTTTTTTATTCTGCACTATCCGACTTTTTCAGGAACATGGACAAAATACTGAGTGGGACCAGTTTCTAGCGTGAGCTCGTAATCGTCTCAATGTAGGGTTGGCTAGACTTTAGAGTCTTCGTAAGAAGGTTTAATGTTAAATATACATGGTGTTCTACTGAACAAATACTATGAAAACTGCATTTTTTGATTCATATGTCTTAGAGTTCAGCTAAAAATGTATAAACCATTCAGCGCCGGTCCATTAGTTTATATGAGCACATAAACTCCGCCTATGTTGTAATGACATAGCCGGTCCCAAGTCCAGATAAAGTAGGAGGGATTATGATAGCTTTGACGAGTCAACAACTACACTTATCTATTCTCATAAAAATGAAACCTAATAGAAATTTATTATATATGAGCACATATCACTCGTTTTCATTCATTCCATAAAAAAGCTTATCCCACATATTTCCATCAAGAGATACTGCAGCAACTCTGTGTGGCAGCTCTGCCGGCACCATATCTTATTGTTGCCACAGGCGGTTCGTTCGCCTCACACATGACATCTGAGTGGTTGACAGCGTGAACCCGATGGCACCCGAGTAGCAACTAGCAAGCACGAGGAAGCCGTCTCCGGCCGTGTAAAAGGCGCCTCTAAAATAGTCAAAACAATGTGCGCAAGGAGTTGGTGACTCCCCTTCTCCTCCCCTCTCCAGTCCCCTCTGCTCTCCACTCTCGTGTCCTTTCTCCTCTCCCGAGCCTGGACTGAAGATACGAGGAAAAAATATCCTCAGGCCGGTCGCCGGTCTCGCCGGCCTTCTCAGACTACCCGCATTGCTCAGGCGTCTATAAGTTCTCGCTGGAGAAGGCGGCCACTCATCCCATTCCTATCCCGTCCCGCCCATCTCGGAGAACAGTCAATCCAAGAAAAGACGCCAGGAGTTGAAAGAATCGTTGGGTCTTCTTGTTCTGTCCTGGTAAGAACAAGATCCGTTCCGATTCATTAGATTCCTCATTGGGAAATGCTTTGTTGAGGTCTAGGGGCTAGGAACCGGGCCTGCACATTTTGCGGCGGCAGAAATGCCACCTCGTTTACAGATTTGGGATTTATCCTTCGTTTGGCCCTGTCATCTCACTGTGTTTCTGTTCTCTCACGGTCGCAGGGTAGAGCGGTGGGAGCTGCCGAAGTAAAGATTCAAGCTTTGAGCTGTTGGGGCGAGCGGGGATGGCATTCGCGGTCTCCGACGAGCTGCTGGGCACATTCGTGCCGATTGCTGTGTACTGGCTCTACTCGGGGATGTACATCGTGTTGGACGGGCTGGGAATGGACGACTACCGTCTTCACCCTAAGTGTGAGGAGACCAAGAACATTGTGTCAAAGTGGACGGTCGTCAGAGGCGTCCTTGTCCAGCAGGCGTTCCAAATCGCCGTTTCACTGCTCCTCTTCACGGTAGTTCCTCTTTGTAACATCTTGTGATCATGAAAAGTTCTTAATTTTCCAATACTGAATTCAAGGAATTAATGAATAGTGATTTATTAGTCTTTTGTTACCTTGCAGCTGTCTAGTTATAAGTACGTGGTAGTATCAACCTCAGTTCGTGAAAGTTTTAGTATGATTAAGTTACAAGGCATGCCATTGCGAAAAATTCCCGGACACAATTCCTTGATGTGCTATGTATTGATGTCTTACTAACTGATGAAGGTGGAATCAGTAAATTCAGTTATTGGATCGGAGGTTGATACTAGAAATTACATCCACTGTTTGTGTCTAACTGACATGCAATGAAAGTAACAAAATCTCTAATATTGCTAAGTTCCTGAGTTGTTAACTTCTGCCTTTGTGTATTGAACAGTTTTGAAACTTACTAGTTAAGTAAACAGAAGTACATTTGCTATTTGCATGCTAGGGAATTCAACAATGGGACCCAGACTGTTGCCTCCAGTGATTGCAGAAGTAATCTAAAACTAAAAGACCTGGAACATTACAACTTAGGATACATTGAAGATTGGATTAGCATACTGGGTTCACCAATATGACTAAATGTTTCCAGTTCGAGTGTTCGACTATATTGGCTCTTGTTGGCCCTTATTGAGGCGTAGAAATTTCATTTGTGACAACTGTTTTTACAATGTTGAAATTGTTCACTAATAAGACTAAAAATGTTTCCAGTTCCAGTGTTCGACTAATATTGGCTCTACTTGGCTCTTATTGAGGCGTAGAAATTTCATTCGTGACAACTGTTTTTACAATGTTGAGATTTCCTGAAACTGCAGGTCATTGGCGATGAAAGTGGGACTGTGCGAAATCAACCTCATTCTCTGGTGATTTTGTTGCAATTTATCTTTGCAATGTTCGTTATGGACACATGGCAATACTTCATGCACAGATACATGCACATCAACAAATTCTTGTATAAGCATGTCCACTCCAAGCATCACACACTTGTGGTCCCTTATGCCTTTGGAGCTCTTTACAACCATCCACTTGAGGGGCTCATTCTGGATACCATCGGTGGTGCGCTCTCGTTCCTTATCACCGGCATGACTCCAAGGACAGCCATATTCTTCTTCTCCTTTGCGACCATCAAGACCGTTGATGATCACTGCGGCCTGTGGCTTCCGGGAAACATCCTTCATGCCTTCAGCAACAACAGTGCTTACCATGACATTCACCACCAACTTTATGGTAACAAGTACAACTTCTCGCAGCCATTCTTCGTCATGTGGGACAAGATCCTCGGAACATATATGCCATACACTCTTGAGACCCGCAAGGGAGGCGGGTTCGAGGCCCGCCCTGTTAAGCTTAACCAAGCATAGCAGCCCATGATTGATTAAGCAGTGTCTCCTGCTACCTGCCAATTGCATTGATTTTCTTCTAACTGCAATTTTTGTTGTAGCAGTCTATTCTTGTCCATATAGTAAAATCAATTAGGCAGATGCCCATCTTGTACCAAGATATAGCGAATAAAATATCTTGTTAATGAAAATCCACTCAGTTTCGCTTCTTCTCCATTTTGCCTTTGACAGAGAGCTGGTAGCATTATATGCAACAGTGTGCTGGCCATCGCATTTCGAATGTTCTAACTTCTCTGTGCTGTCTGGATATTGTCTCTGTGAGCAATGCTGATTCTTTGGCGGTTTTATATCTCTATAAAGGTAGATGTGAGCTGTCCTTATGGTCCAGACTGTCTGTTAGACAGTGCCAGCCTGCAAGAACATGGTTCTGCCTGTCCGGCAATTTGAAACCATGAACTAATGTGGCGGACTTCAAACAGCGATGCCCACAGAAAGTAGCCTTCAGACTTCTGAACACACTGAGGATCTATTGCTGGGCAATTGTATGTTGAAGTGGACCTAACAGTCGGTACCCAAATCGAATTATGTTGACACTTACTGATCGACTCTTATTTATGACACGACCCACGAAACATGGAAAACAGGAAATAGCAAGATTAAATCAACACCATAGCATCTCGTCATCCTCCAGGATTCCCTCCGATGTTTGAGAGCTTCGTTGTCTGGTGTGACGCTTATCTCACCTGAGTGGACGATTGGAGCGACGGTGCAGGCGCCACCGCAGTCGCAAAGGCCGATGTCCCAGTGCGCCCAGCTCGTGACTCGCCTCGGCTGCGGCGTCAGCGCCAAAGGCAGCAAATGTGTTTTCCGTCCCGGTGGCGACCAAACAAGCTGTCATGCTGGTCTCGTCCTATTTCACTACTTGCCATGTCGAGCACGCCGAAGCCCAGAACTTGCTTGCCCGCCAATGGTGTCTTCGTTGATCGCCTCTGTTTAATTCTTCCTCTGTGTATATTACGCTGTCACGTGGTGCCGCAAGGTCAGACGCAATTATTCAGGCCCCGTTTGTATTATAAGTCAAAAGCATAAAAAATGTATTATAAGTCAAAAGCACAAAAAATAGAGACGATGAGTTTGTATTATAAGTTAAAAGCATAAAAAGTAGCTTCTCATGATTTCTCTATTCATCTTTATATTAGCCACACAAGAGAAGCCATTTTGTCTTTTTCGTTTTCCTAAAAAGATATTTTTTCCATATATATATATATATATATATATATATATATATAAAAGTAGATAAAGTTGGAGCCGAGGCCGAAACACTAAAAATCCCTACCAAACGGGGTAAATATTTTATATACCACGGATCATACGATCACCTGAAATCAGAGGGTGGTCGTAAACAAAATAGCGACAACATGTGGTCCGTATCCCATTTACCGACCAGCCACACGGGCCACAGTAATGTTTCATTTTTATTTCTATCACGGGACGTGATACCATTTAACCTGCAAGTGGGGCGAGCTGTGGGCAGCCCATGTACCACAGTGTTGCTCACTACAGTTAATTTAGACCTAGTTAGTCCTATTAAACCAATAGTTATTGTCTACTCGTAGTTCGTGGACCTAGCGGTAATTTACTTAATAGTTTACGGATATCGCAGGCTGCGCAACAAAGTCACCCTTGGGCAGTTAACATTGTATTTTATTGTTTAGTGTTCGAATTTCCGACTAGTAATCGAATATACTGTGCGTTCTACCTCGAGGTGGCCTAGCTAAGAACACCGAGGGATTATTATAGTTCGAGCAAAGTGTCATAAATCCAACCGGGATGTCTCGCTTGTTCTTACTCAAGAATGGGGGTGGTTCTTACAAGTGCGAGAGCCTAGCTCTTAGGTCGACAGGTCCCTCTATTTATACTCTCTCTCTCTTTTTCTCTATCGATGTTCGTATTACGGAGTGGAAACAAGTCGTGGGAACAGGAACGACTTGTCTTGTGGTACGCTCGCCATGGCACTTGATGGAGTCACCGTATTCGTAGCCTGCAGCTACGCCTGCTCCTATCCTGTCGTCGGGGTAGACCATACTGAGGTGCACGCACGCTGCGCGTTCCATTTCTCTTCGGTTTTGTCGGAGGTGATATTCAATGTTGTGACCAGGGAAAGCACTCGAGTGCCCTCCCACTTGGCCGGGGCGGCGCCTGCCCTGCGTTGAAAGCCACCTTCTTCTCTCCTACCCGAGGTCGGGATTGGTTTTTCCTTCGAGGCCTTCCTTTCGTCTGCCCCCTAAGGATAAGTCTTGCGGCTCATCCAGCGGTCGGCCCCGAGCTCCTCATGTTCATTCCGCCTTCTCCTGAGCTCGGGATCGGGCCTAGTCCGTCGTCCTTCGTGGGATATTCTTCCGCTTCTCTCTCGAGTCGGAGTCTAGAACCCGTCACTATTACTTTATCATATAAACCTGTTAAGACATTAATGTTTATCTGTGACCTCAAACACGACATGCTTCTTAGAAATAAAAAAACAGCTGCTAATGACACCTGAACAAGACTGGCAATTTCATTCAGAAATTAACCACTAATACATCGCCCTCAACATGGACCATCGAACACACTTGGTCAAGGCGGTATAACATAACTTGCAAAATATAAAAAAAATCAGTTGATGATCTGCTGTGACTAGCCCTTCGCTGAGACTTTGAGCTCCTAGGTGTTAATGCACAAGAACAATACAAATTCGGTGGGGAAGGAAATGTCAAGAGTTTCTATGGGGTCTCGCTACAAAGAAATCCTGTGATTGCCTTAGCGATCCTTCAGGCAATAGCCATTCACCTGCACTTGGTTGGTTTACTTCACGCACATAAAGACAAAGATATGAGTGCAGCAGAACAGAAATGATCAAACCAAAATCCTCGCTCACTTAGCTGATTTGCAGGAGATTTCAGGTGATTTTCAACTGATGGGTTCTAGGATAAGACGGCAGGCTGGCGGCGCCCAACCTGAACCAAAAATACGTTTTGCTGTTGTGTGTATCTTACATAGGTGATGGAGCGAAACCTGCTGAGTGTTTGTTTGGATACAACTAAATACTCTCTATTTAAAGTGGATTGAGGGGATTGGAGTAAAAATTAGTTTATTTTCCACTCCATTCCGCTCCAATCCACTCTGTCGAAGTGCGTGGTCGACACTTCCCCCGGACCTGCTCTGAGCAGCCCGCAGAGGTTCTTTTTCGGAGGGGCTAGTCACTTGCGGAGAGCTTGAGCATAGGGACGAGTTAGGGAGGAGCTTGACACGGCGAGTTTTACGTGGTTCGGGCCGCCGGAGCGTAAAACCCTACGTCCACGGTGAGCTGAGGAGCTCGCTGTATTGCTTGTTGCTCAGAACCGGAGTCCTGAGCTTGGGGATGAGTGATGTCTAGCGTATGAGTTGCTGGAGAGCGAACCCTTGCTAACGTCGCCTACCCGAGCCTTTTATAGTCCAAGGCTTGGGTGGCTTACAAGGGGGCCCGGGACCCGACAGGTGGTCCCGGGGAGATTGTTTGTCTTCTTCCGTATCTGCAGTTATGCCGGTAGTTGTCTCTGGCGAAGGCTTCTGAGTCTTCGTCTTGCCGCCCTGCCCATGCCGCATGCTAGTCGTAGTGGTTGATGACGGCGGGAGCGGTATGGGATGTCTTGTCCCTGCGTTTATTGGCTGGCTGGCTCTGACACCGCGCGCCAGTCTGTGATGCGACTGGGCGCAACGGCACCTGACAGAGGCGTGCTCCGCGTCTCCGCGTCTTGGGAAGGCGCGGGCCTTGAATACCTTGTACGGGCAAGGTATGGAGTGTATTTACGCCCGATGCCTACCGCTCAGGGGCAGGCAGTGCTGTTCTGCTGGACACGTGGCGGGTCCGGAGCCCTCCTCAGAGGAGAGGGGGTCCGGCCCCGCAGGACACGTGGAGCCCTCGGACCTCTCCCCGCGGGGGGGGGGGGGGGGGGGGGTGGAGGTCCGGCTTCTGTCGGCCACGTGGCAGGCCCGGATCTCTTCTCTGAGGAGAGGGAGGTCCGGCCCCGCTGGACGCGTGGCGCCTTCGGAGCTCTCCCCCACGGAGGTGGGAGGTCCGTCTTCTGCAGGCCACGTGGCGAGCCCGGAGCTCTCCTCTGAGGAGAGGGAGGTCCGGCCCCGCTGGACGCGTGGCGCCTTCAGAGCTCTCCCTGTGGAGAAGGGCGAGATCCTTAGGCATTTTCCCCTGTGCGCGGGGGTACCCCATATCGCGGGTACCGACAGTGGCCCCCGGGCCCATCTCGGGGGAGATAGCGAGCCCGAGGTGGGACCTCCGTCTCTTCCGTTCCGCGCACTTTCTCTAAGTCCCGCATTGACCGCTGCCGGAGCACGAACAGTCGCGGGATCGTGGGAGCATGCGCCCACTTGATGGTTGCTTTTACTGCGGCGGTTCCCAAGACTGCCACTTCTGCATGTTGCGGCGCTTTCTTCGGGAACCGCCGGAGTGCCTTGTCGGCTCGTCTTCTTGGGAGACTGACTCCTTGACCCACCGCTTCAGCTGGGCGGCTTGGGTCCACTTGCCATCGGCACTCTGTCTCGGGGCCGAAGCGGTTGCCGATGCGGCGTATTCGAAGAGTTTCGAATCGCTTTGAATTGTACCTGGAAGGCGTGAAAGGAAGTCGCAACGTGGGCAGGCTCCCCTTACAAGGCTTCCAGCACTTGCACCTTTCTTGAGTCTCTGCGGCCTTGTCTTCTTCCATGGCTTCTAACCCGCCTTTAGAGGGGGATCGCTCTCGATTTCCTCCGGCGACAGCGTCTGCACCAAGTCTGGGACCCAGGGAGCCTGCATGCCTTGCCTCTGGAGGTGGCGCCTCCAAGAGGCCTCAGGTTTATCCTCCTGACGGGACTCTTCTTGAGCGACGACAGGCTGAAAGTTCCCTGGCGTTGCGTCCCTTCTCCTCAGATGGTGGAGTCTTCAAAGAAACTGCTGACACGTCGAGGCGGCTTCAGGCGGAGGAGTCTCCAAGGAAACTGCTGAAGCACCAAGGAGGACTACAGGCGGCAGAGTCTCCAAGGAAACCGCTGAAGCAGCGGAGGGAGCTTCAGGAGCACCCTTGATAACAGCGGCCCTTGCGCTGGTGATGGCCAAGGTGGTCCCCGCGCTCGGGTCAGAGGAGTCTTCAAGGAGACTGCTGAAGCGGCAGAGGGGGCTTCAGGAGCGCCCTTGATGATAGCGGCCCTTGCGCTGGTGATGACCGGGGCTTCAGAAGCATCCTTGATGACACCGGCCCTTGCGCTGGTGATGGCCGAGGTGATTCCTGCGCTCGGGTCACGGAGCGGGAGAACGCCGCCAGGGCTGAAGACGGGGACGTAGCCGCTCTTGCAACTTCTAGGCTCTCGACGTGCCAGGGGAACCCTAGGGCTTGTTTCTTTCTTCTTTTTTTATCGAGTCTGTAGTCCAGCTCATGGAGCCATGAATACATAGACTCTTATGACCCTTCGTGCCTGTGATGTTTTCTGTCTTCTTCTTGGTTTTGCCTGGCCGAGCCCTTAGCTCTGCAAGGTGCTCAGAGGCCTTCACCAATCTCAATGCTCTGCTCCAGCACATTCCCCGGGTCCTTACTGTATTAAGGGCCCCGGAGGTCTCTGGGGCCCGCCTCATGAGGATGGGGAGGCCCGGATCTGCCGGCCACGTGGCGGGCCCGGAGCTCTTCTCTAAGGAGAGGGAGGTCCAGCCCCGCGAGACACGTGAGGCCTTCGGACCTCTCCCCTCAGAGGGGGGGGAGGTCCGGCTTCTGTTGGCCACATGGCAGGCCCGTAGCTCCCCCAGAGGAGAGGGAGGTCCGGTCCCGCTGGACACGTGGGTCCTTTGGTGTTACCTTGGAGTTCCGGTCTTGCGCGATCCCGTAGTGGCCCCCTGGTAGGGGCGTCCCATTGGTTGGGCGCACCTACCATACTCCTGCGGGGAGTTGAGGCCGAGAGGTCCTACACACAAGTAAAAGAAACGTAACTCTCCTTGGGGGCTCCCCCTCCTTTATCTCACAGTCTTATTTGGCTTACGGTCCCTAACCACATGCACGGTGCTTGGGGACTATAGTGCGCGAAGTGCCAGGGGCTCGGGGCCCCTTTGACCATCGGCAGGTACCTCCAACGCTACCGCCTCTGGTAGGGCAGCAAATGCCGACTAGTGGTGAGAATGAGAAGAGGAAGCTGAGCGCATGGCGGGCATACGCCGGAAGTGTAGTCCTAAAAAAATTTAATGCATAATTTAAATGAGTACAAGGAAAGAGCAAAGTAGAACAGGTTTCTTTTCATATAATTTTCCACAGGAGGAAGGCAGACTAAACATGGAGGCCACGACCCGCCCCATTAAGAAGGGAAGCAAGACTCTACGCGCTTGGAGTCGGAACCAGGCAAAGCTGAACGTAGTCCTGTACCGTCTCCTGGGGCTTAGCTGCTCTGAGCGCTTGTCCTGGACTCTATGGAATTTATTACGAAAAGATGAGACTGTCCTATCTTTGCTCTAGGGGTAGAACTTACGGAGGTGTTCTATGTTCCAAGGGTTCGGGAGCAGGTCCCCATCCTCGGTGGAAAGGCGTACGCACCCGGGGCGGCACACTTTTGCGACTCGGAAGGGACCTTCCCAACTAGGGGAGAGTTTGTGGATCCCTTCGCGAGAAAGTATGCGTGCAACACCAGGTCACCTTCCTGCAGCTCCCGGGCACGCACAAACCTCTGGTGGTAGCGACGGAGCGCTTGTCTGTACCGTGCGTTACGGAGTGCTGCATGCAATCGGACCTCGTCGACGAGGTCGATTTCTCCACGTCGGAGGTTGTCCTGCGCGGCTTCGTCGTAAGCCTGGACACGGTGAGACTTCATGGTGATCTCTGGGGGAAGTACAGCTTCGGCCCCATACACCATGAAGAAGGGTGTCTCTCCGGTGGCCCGGCTCTAGGATGTCCGGTTAGCCCATAGTGTGCTCGGAAGCTCATCCACCCAATTGGCACCATGTTTCTTCAGACTGGCATAGGTGCGGGTCTTAAGGCCCTGGAGAATCTCCGCGTTGGCCCTCTAGACTTGCCCATTGCTCTTTGGGTGAGCAACAGAGGCATAGCACACCTGAATGTCGAGGTCTTCGCAGTAGTCTTGGAAGGCTGCGCTGGTGAACTGGGTCCCGTTGTCGGTGATGATTTTGTTCGGGACCTCGAACCGGCACACAATCAACTTGATGAACTTTACTGCGGATTGCTTGCTGATGGTGACAACTGGTGTGGCTTCCTGCCACTTGGTGAACTTGTCGATGGCAACATAGAGGTACCGGAATCCCCCGACGGTTATGGGGAATGGTCCCAGGATGTCCAGCCCCCATACGGCAAATGGCCATGAGAGTGGGATCATCTGTACCGCCTAAGCCGGTGTATGGATCTGCTTGGCGTGGAACTGGCACGCCTTGCAGCTCTCGACCAGCCTCACGGCATCCTGGAGTGCTGTCGGCCAGTAGAAGCCATGCCGGAAGGATTTACCGACAAGAGTGCGTGAGGAAGAGTGACTCCCACATTCGCCTCCATGGATCTCAGCGAGCAAGTCGCAGCCTTCCCCCTGGGTTATGCACCGCAATAGGACGTGGTTGGCGCCACGCCGGTAGAGATCCCCTTCTACCAGCGCGTATCTCTTAGCCATACGCACGATCCGTTCAGCGGTTGCATGTTCATCAGGGAGGATGTTGTCTTTCAAGTAGTCTCGGATCTCCGTGATCCATGCATCGGATCTGACTTGAGCTTCTGGATCTTGAGCGCTGGGTTGCATGGAGTCCCCAGTGACGCTTACGATCCTTGGCGGCATCCATGGCTGCAGGGCCGCCGGGATCGCCAGCTTCAAGGTGCTGGTCAAGCCCCCTTCGCCCGGCTCGTCGGGCCGGGCTGTGGGCCGCAGCAACGTCCTCTCGAAGACTCCTTTGGGCACAGGAGCTCCGGTGGAAGCCTTCGTTGAAAGGTCATCAGCTGCGGCATTGCCAGCGCGCGGTACGTGGCGCTGGTCCAAGGCGAGGAAGTCTTTCTCCAACATCTGCACGAGAAGCAGATAAGCAGCTAGTTGTGGGTCATTGCAGGAGTATTCGCCCTTGACTTGCTTGATAACTAGCTGGGAGTCGCCCTGTGCCAACAACTGGCGAGCGCCTAGAGACAGGGCTGTCTATAGGCCAAAGATGAGTGCTTCATACTCTGCCATGTCGTTGGTTGCCTTGAAATTGAGACGCACCATGTACCCAAACTGCTCCCCCGATGGCATGAGGAGCAGTTCGCCGGCACCGGCCCCCTGCTTTCGCGAGGAGCCGTCAAAGAAGAGCGTCCAGTGGGGCTCGGTGAAGACCGGAGCTTGGTGCTCTGGTTCACCGTCTTCGTGGCCCCCTGGGTCAGTCTTCGTTGGTGTCCACTCTGCCACAAAGTCGGCCAGTGCTTGGCTTTTGACTGCATGGCGAGGAAGGAAGTCCAGCTCGAACTCCGCCAGCTCCGCCGCCCATTTAGCGACGTTGCCAGTCGCATGGGGGCTGTGAAGAATCGTCTTCAGCGGATAGGAGGTGACTACCGAGACTCGGTGGGCCTGAAAGTAATGGCGGAGCTTCCTGGAGGCCACGAGCACTGCATACAGCAGCTTGTGTACTTCTAGGTACCTTGTCTTGGCATCGTGAAGTACTTCGTTGATGTAGTAGACAGGCCTCTGGATGGTTCGAACCCTCTCTCTCAGGTCCGGGAGGTCTTCATCCATTGGCCCTGGCCCGCTGGAGATGAGTGGATCCAAGGGGGCTTCCAGGAGTTGGAACCCGGTGGCCCTTAAGCTATCTTGGCCCTCCGGGGGGGCCCGCTGGTTCCTCGGGAGCTCTAGAGGGTCCTGCGGAATCTCCGGGAGGTCCCGTTGGGCCCCCGGGGGGTCCCACAGGACCCCCGGGGGTTTATCTTGGGGGCCCGGGAGGCCGCCCTGGACCTCCGGGAGGTTGCCTTGGAGGTCCGAGAGATCGTCTTGGTACTGCAGGGCCTCCTGGCGTCTGTCTTCTGCTGCCGGAGCAGGTTGTGAAGATGAGAGGTCCGACCGCTCTGCGACGAGGACCATACTCACCACCACGGTTGTTGCCGCGATGTAGAGTAACAAATGCTCTCCGGGCTCTGGGGCTACCATGATAGGTAGGGTCGTCAGGAGCCGCTTCAACTCCTGGAAAGCCTCTTCTGCTTCGGCAGTCCAGGCAAATGTACCGGATTTGCGCAGGAGCTTAAAGAAGGGAAGTGTCCGCTCCGCTAGTCTCGGTATAAATCGACTCAGCGCGGCTAGGCATCCCGTGAGTTTCTGGACATCTTTGACGCAGGCAGGAGGCCACATCAAGTCGATGGCCTTGATCTTCTCTGGGTTGGCCTCAATTCCCTGGTGCGAGACCAGGAATCCTAAGAGCTTCCCAGAGGATACACCGAACACACATTTGTTAGGGTTCAGCTTAGTGCGCGTAGAGCGCAATTTGTCAAAAACTAAGGCTAAGTTATCTAACAAATATGAACTCTGCCTCATCTTGACGACTATGTCATCGACGTACACCTCAAGTAAGTCTCTTATCAACTCTCCGAAGGTTTTGTGCATTGCACGCACAAAGGTGGGGAGAGCATTCTTTAGGCCATAAGGCATAGAGACATAACAATACAGGCCATCTACTGTGATGAAGGAGGTGTGCTCCTCATCTTTTCTAGACATGGGGATCTGATGGAAACCCGAGTAGGCGTCTAGGAAGCACAGCATATCACAGCCTGATGTCGAGTCTACTATTTGATCTATTCTAGGGAGAGGGAATGGATCTTTGGGACATGCCTTATTGAGATTGGTGTAGTCGATGCACATCCGGAGCTTCCCACCGGCCTTCGGGACAACGACGGGGTTCGCCAACCACCGGGGGTGGTGGACCTCCCGTATGAAGCCAGCGTCCAGCAGCTTCTTGATTTCTTCGCGAATGAAGTTCTGCCGCTCGATGGACTGCTTGCGGGGCTTCTGTTGAACTGGCCGAGCGTCGGGGAAGACCTTTAAGTGGTGCTCGATCACCTCCCTAGGGATCCCCGGCATCTGTGACAGCTGCCATGCAAACACGTCAACGTTATGCCGGAGGAAGGTGACGAGCGCGCCTTCCTATTTGCTATCCAGGCCCCCGGCTACCCGGGTGGTCTGGGTGGCTTCGGCGCCGACTTGGACGATCTTTAAGGGAACGTCGCCCTCGTCAAGGGGCTGCACACGGGGTGCTGCGGTGGAGGCACGGTGGCGTGCACTCGGGTGGAGCTGGTCTGGTTCCGCACTGTCTGGGGCTGGTGCTCCAGCTGTTGCAAGCGCTTGGAGTTTTTCCAAGGCCGACACGGCAGCAGTGCGGTCTCCATGAATCCTGAGGACGCCTGCTGGTGTAGGCATCTTCAGGACGAGGTAGCCGTAGTGGGCTACTGCCATGAATCGGTACAGGGCTGGCCTGCCAATTATGGTGTTAAAGGGGAGGTCGATCTCCGCCACGTCGAACAGAATGTATTCTGTCCGATAGTTGTCCGGAGCTCCAAAGGTCACCGGGAGGCTGATGCTGCCATAGGGAACGACCTGTCCCGGCCCTACCCCTGAGAACGGGCTCGACGGGGTGAGCTTGGCCATCGGGATCTGCAGCTTCTAGAAAGCTGCACGGCTGATGAGGTTCAGCCCAGCTCCGCCATCTACCAAAACGTGGTACATCCTCACGTTGGCGATGGTGGGTGCTACCAAGAGCGGTAGTTGGCCGGCCCCAGCCATGTTCCTGGGGCAGTCGGTGGCGTCAAAGCTGATGGGGGTTCCCATCCACTTGAGGTGCGGTGCAGCACCTGGGAGTGGAGCCACCGACGCTACCGCTCGGCGCAGAGTCTTGACTGCGTTTCGGGATGAGGGGTCGGCGGACCCGCCGTATATGACGTAGAGCTTCTTTCGACGCTCATCATCATTGGAGCTGGAGTCCTCATGGTTGTGCACCGCCTTCACAGCGCGCTGAGGCTCCTGGAACCCCACCTGGTGGTCGCCGCTGTCTGGAGCGTCGACCTTCTACTTGCCCTCCCTTTGGCGGAAGGGTAGAGCATCAATTCGCTGCTGCTTCCCTTTGCGGAAGCGCTCCGTGAGCTTCTAGATCTCCCGGCACTCGGCAGTAGGATGGCGACAGCTGCCGTAAACGGGGCATAGCTTGTCTTGGTCACTTTCTGGGGCTGGTGACCGTCTCTGCCTCTTGTCGGGGTGCGGCCCCCGAGCTCCACTGGGTACCGCTACTGCGGCAATGGGGGTCGCGGCCGGCGATTCCATCTTGCCTCTGCCCTTGCTCTTGGCCTTCTTGCTGCCTCCATAGGAAACAGCGCCAGACCCGGGCTGCCCTCCTGACTCGGGGATTGGCAGCGAGTGCCAGTTCCGCCCTTCGGCCGCTCTAGCGCACTTGTCCGCCAGGCTGAAGAGCTCTGAGACGTCGCGGACCTCTCTAGTCGCGAGCTTCTCGAGCATCTTCTTGTCCTGAACGCCTTGCCGGAATGCCACGACCACAAAAGCGTTTTGGATGTGTGGGATGGTGTTCCGCACCTGGGAGAACCGCTAGATGAAGGAGCGCAGCGACTCCCCAGGTTGTTGCTGGATGGCGTGGAGGTCGAGCTCCGTGCCAGGCCGAGTGTAGGAACTGCCGAAGTTGACGGTGAACTGCCGGCAGAGCTCTCCCCAAGAAGTTATAGAACCCTGAGGGAGGTTCATGAGCCAAGACCAGGCTGGGCCGGTCAAGGCGACGGGGAAGTAGTTGGCCATGACGGCCTCGTCCCCTCCTACGGCAAGTACGACGGTGGAGTAGATTTGGAGAAACTCCGCCGGGTTGACGCTGCCGTCGTACTTCTCGGGCAGGTGCGGCCGAAACTTGCGCGGCCACCTCGCGAAGCGAAGGTGGGGTGCCAGGGCCGCACATCCTGCCCCCGCTGCTACAGGAATTGGTGCCGCGAACGCTTGGTTCGCCGCTGGCACAGTGTACCCCCATATGGGCAAGGCTGCGCCATAGACTGGGGGGCCGTTTGCAGGGCATATGGTTGTGGCATATGCTGCGCGGCGTATGCCTGGGGCAGAGATCGCGTGGCGAAAGTCTGCTCTTCAGGCTGGGTAGAGGCCGACGTCACGCTGTCGCCAGCCTCCTAGTTGCGACGCCTTTCTCGACGTCGCTCGAGGTACACCCGAGCATCCTGGCCCAAGTGACACCGTTCTAGCTCTGTCCTCAGGTCCGTCGACTGGAGCCTGGTGGAGCTGGAATCCGCCGTCTGCTCGTCAACCGTTGGCGTGTGCGTCAGCGACACAGCCGGTTGGCCGGAGCGTCGTCCCCGCCGAAGTCGAGGGTTTGCGGCGGCGACGACGAGACGGTCTACCTCGCAAATCCACTGTTGGGTCGCTGCCTGAGGCGCGTCCCCAGCAGGCGGATTGCGCAGCAGTACTCTTGCTGTAGCTAGCGCACCCCCGTGGGGTACGCCCAGCGCTGCTGAAGACCTGACGCTGGTTGGAGCCTGCATTGTCGGAGTCGGCTGCTGGCTCCCAGCTTGCGCCGACACACTTCGTCCTGAGTGCATCGACATGTACTCCCCGCTGGTCACGGTTCGCCGCGAACGCGGGGGAGGAGAGCTTGCCGCTGAAGGTAGCTTGTTCATCTTCGTCGGCAAAAGCTCGTCGCGCAAGGGAAAAGCCCCCTACCTGGCGCGCCAAATGTCGAAGTGCGTGGTCGACACTTCCCCCGGACCTGCTCTGGGCAGCCCGCGGAGGTTCTTTTTCGGAGGGGCTAGTCACTTGCGGAGAGCTTGAGCGTAGGGACGAGTTAGGGAGGAGCTTGACACGGCGAGTTTTACGTGGTTCGGGCCACCGGAGCGTAAAACCCTACGTCCACGGTGAGCTGAGGAGCTCGCTGTATTGCTTGTTGCTCAGAACCGGAGTCTTGAGCTTGGGGATGAGTGATGTCTAGCGTATGAGTTGCTGGAGAGCGAACCCTTGCTAACGTCGCCTACCCGAGCCTTTTATAGTCCAAGGCTCGGGTGGCTTACAAGGGGGGCCCGGGACCCGACAGGTGGTCCCGGGGAGATTGTCTGTCTTCTTCCGTATCTGCAGTTATGCTGCTAGTTGTCTCTGGCGAAGGCTTATGAGTCTTCGTCTTGCCGCCCTGCCCATGCCACATGCTAGTCGTAGTGGTTGATGACGGCGGGAGCGGTATGGGATGTCTTGTCGCTGCGTTTATTGGCTGACAGGCTCTGACACCGTGCGCCAGTCTGTGATGCGACT
Source organism: Neostapfia colusana (assembly GCA_030760725.1). Classification (NCBI taxonomy): domain Eukaryota; kingdom Viridiplantae; phylum Streptophyta; class Magnoliopsida; order Poales; family Poaceae; genus Neostapfia; species Neostapfia colusana. The sequence goes on from JASWHV010000020.1 coordinate 52,509,862, forward strand.
GGGCGCAACGGCACCTGACAGAGGCGTGCTCCGCGTCTCCGCGTCTTGGGAAGGCACGAGCCTTGAATACCTTGTACGGGCAAGGTATGGAGCGTCTTTACGCCCGCTGCCTACCGCTCGGGGGCAGGCAGTGTTGTTCTGCTGGACACATGGCGGGTCCGGAGCCCTCCTCAGAGGAGAGGGGGTCCGACCCCGCAGGACACGTGGAGCCCTCGGACCTCTCCCCGCGGGGGGGGGGGGGGGGGGGGGGGGGGGTCCGGCTTCTGTCGGCCACGTGGCAGGCCCGGAGCTCTTCTCTGAGGAGAGGGAGGTCCGGCCCCCTGGACACGTGGCGCCTTCGGACCTCTCCCCCACGGAGGTGGGAGGTCCGGCTTCTACAGGCCACGTGGCGAGCCCGGAGCTCTCATCTGAGGAGAGGGAGGTCCGGCCCCGCTGGACGCGTGGCGCCTTCGGAGCTCTCCCTGCGGAGAAGGGCGAGATCCTTAGGCATTTTCCCCTGTGCGCGGGGGTACCCCATATCGCGGGTACCGACACACTCCATTTCTTATTAGCCAAACAAGCCCTGAGTGTTAAAGCACGTCCGAGAGCGAGAACGGTAGGGTGGGGATGACAAGAGAAGATGGTGGCGCTAGCATCCATCGTGGCGAAGTTACGGGTCACTTGCGGGTGTATGCAGCTTTACGGGATTGCGGCATCGTCCGCTTTCATCTAATAGGCATTCAGACAATAGCCTGCTTAAAATGCTAAAGAAGATGTGGATAGTTGTAAATGCCGCTAAAATGTTTTTAGTAGAGCGGGCCTAGTGAGTATGTACACAGACACGCACCACTTTTAGATTTAGATACCAAGATAAAAAAATGTGTGATGCTTCACCCTTCTACCTCCTGTAACCATTGATTTCACCCAGGTTTTTTTACTTATCAAAATTGTCGTCAAACATTGATGTGTCTCGGTGGACTGGGGGTGGTCGTTGATTCATATACCAACCACCCTGCGCAGAAGTTTTCCTTTTTATGTCTCCTGCTACATTGGGTCTCACCTCTCAGAATCTGAAATTTCGTGTCTTGCTGCGACAAGGCGCGACCCGTGTTTGGAAATTATCCTTGGGACTATTTATCGCTTAGTGTCTGTGCAAGTATACAGCTACGCACCGATCCAACGCCATGGGGCTGGATTCTCCACCGAGCAACAGAGGCCTCCGAGATACAAGGATGGCCTGCGGAGTGGTTGACACAGCATGGGGCGTAGCGTGGATGGACCCATCGTTGGCAACAAGAACACGTCTGGGGTTGCGTTGGTATCGGCACCCCGCCTCCGCAAGTGGACTATGCATCCGCGCGGAAGAAGTTTAGGGGCGGCGGACGGCGAGTGAAATACCGTGTGGGGTGGTCCCTATTTCGTTTACCATCCACCCATAGGCTCACTGCGACTGTTCCGCTAGGGGTTGCGGCCCATATCGACCAGAGCGATTGCGTCATACATCATCCCACCGCGGATCCACATGACAGTGTAACTGACACTATCGGCAGAGACGGTGCTAGGTTGCTGGTCCGCGGTCCACCTATTCTCAGGTTTAACAGTAGTTGGGAACAAGTTATTACATCCATCTCTCTCAACTCTTTTCTGAATCCAAATTTCCTCTCTATATTATAAAATCGAGCTTTCTTCCTCCTCAAACTCGTAATACCAGCTGTTTCGCTCTCCAGGCAGTATTAGATGCTAGTTTTGTAGTAATGGGTCTGACTGGCGGTGAGTCAATGCGTCTGCTAATTTCATTGGTCTCATAAATAATAATATGGGTAAGTCTAATTTTCAATCCGTTAAAAATAAGTTTTTTCAATTAACGTTCATAAACCTTTTATAGATCTAACAACTGTAACTTATATTTTTTATAATAATGCATTAAAATTTTTTGATAGTTAATACATAATTTTGTAAAAATAAAAAAAGCAACAAACATATTAATTAAAATACTACATCAGTTCTGAAATAAAAAAAACATCTAGAAGAAAAAACATAGTTCAGTTTAAACAAAATTAATTGTTCTAAAAATATTTATTTCAGAATAGAAGGACTAGATCCGATATCTCATGTGTTAGATAAAAGAACCTTAAATTTCAGTCAATTAAAAGTTAAGATTCCAGTAATATTATTTTTCCGTTTCTTCCCATCCTAATCGTGCAATTCATCTCCTCGTCGCGGCACAGGCCGTAGGCACCGTTTCCTCCTGAGTGGAAGCGGGCGAGCCCGAATCACCGTGTTATCGCAATTGCTCGACGCGAAGCTTTAGGGACACCACGGTTGGCCGCCTCTCTCTCGCCTCCGCGTCCGCGCGTTCGCTGCCGCTGCTGCCGCTTGAGTAGGGGCACGAGGCTAAGAGCACGCACCGCGCACGTGAGGCCAGAGCGCGCAGGCACCGAATCCTTGGCTCCCTCATCGAAGATCGATGGGATTTTCGAGCTATTGGCGGTGTCTGCTACTCGATTTTGGGTGGTAGACAGCAGAGGGGAGCAAGGAGCAGATGGAGACGTGAGATACTCTGGCGGACACTACGGCTTGCAAGACCACGGATAGGAAGAAACATTCTGCTTATCCGATTTGGTGAGATAAAACCAATTAAACGGTTGAACAAGCGATGGCAAGCTCAGGGCGCCACGTCCACGGAGACCGAGCTCAGGGCCCATTTATGGTCAAACTATTATTTTTTCAATAGAAAACCACGAAGCTCTTCTACGTGGCCATTTGTGAGTGCTACTACACAACTCATGCAGCCACGTTCGTACGTACATCGCATGCCGCTACAGGGATTTAGCGCCGTCCTGTCGAAACGGATAAAAAGACAGGGATTGGTAAGACTTCTTATTTTACAAATCGATAGGAACAGGACAGCCCTTTACGTGTCCTTGTGAAAACAAAGACCAACGATGACGCGACGCCCAAACCATACTACGTGCCCATGTCAAAACGACGACTGGACGACGCATAAAACCAGGGATATAATTTATGCATTATTAACACTTACTGGTTCAATTACACCTTAGTAGAAGGCCGTTGTTGTGGACACGCCACCTTCCATTCAAGCCGAAGGTAAAGTCACGTTAAAAAGGAAAATCTGGGCCAAATCCTCATGTTCCCAGCCCGGGTTGGTCCATTGGCTCCACCAAGATCGGGCCCGCCCCCCCAGACCCTGAGGCTTCCGCAAATTCTGTGCGCCGCGCGATCGCGGGCCTTGACTTATGCGGACTAGTATCTTACAACTTGGAGCCCGTTAGCATAAAGCTGCTGTGCGCGTACATCGTGGAGTCCAACAGTCCAAGCACAAGGTGGAACCGCGTTCGGGGTCTCGCGGCCCGGCCGAGCAAGCCGACAACCGCACGTCAAACTGTACAGTAAGCTCCGCACGCACGGCCACGGCGGCAGGTGATCAGGTCCACCGGCATACCGCCAGCCAGCTGGAGTTGGCCACCCGAGCCGTCGCTGTTCGTGCTCGACGCCGACCGGCGTCTCAGACACGTGCCTCGCAGATCCAGACCGACGTACGTGATCCATCAGTCTGCTGATCGCACATCGATGGTGACGCGGATCCACGCGCGTACAGTGTGCCGGCACGTCCACGTCCGTGTCCGCGCCCGTACCGTACCGTGTCCCGAAACGGCACACGCCGCTTTCCGCGCTGTCGCGCACCGTCGACAGTCCTGGAGCTGATCGCGAACAGTTCCAATAGATGGTAGCTGTAGTACATACCCTGTTGCCTGTTAGATCGATGATGAACCGTACACCTGTTGCTAATTTGAACTAGATTAGCTTCTTAAACGTTATTTATTTCAAAACAGAGGGAGTACTTGCCACACATCCCGAAACAGTTACCACCCTCGTTTCTTCAAACGGTTCACGTGAAGTTTACCATGTGACGACACGAGACACACGATCACCAAACGACTCCGGCCTCGCTCATAAAAGACCCAAATCGCACATACGGCTCTCCGTGCCCCGTACTTCAAATATTATACTCCCTTCGTCCTGAAATAAATGAGGTTTAGGACGAAAATTTTAAATCAATTTGAACTAAATGAGTTATATTAAACATCAATTAATTGAGGACAGAGAGAGTATTAGCCTTGCCGGCATCACCTGCCTTGTTTGTTTCCGCGGTTTGCCAAATCGTGACGCGACCCGGCCGTGCCGGTCCCTGTGGCGGTTTCCCTTTTGGGGGTGAGACCGCAGGCGCAAGCAAATTGCTAGAGTTGTATCCTATCTCGTGTATATATAGGTCACTGCCTCCAGATCATCACTCAGGCCCCAGTAATATATCCACTACTCGTCCCAGCAGTCAGCGTGCACTAACCACAGATCGAAACGGCCACCGCAGGACCACTCGACACAAGTTTAAAAAAACACTTAGAGCCTTCCACAATCGGATTATACAGGTGCCTAACAGGTCATGAAGGCCTATATAGACTAGCTACCTGCCTGCATTGGCCACACACACACAGTAGCATGTAGCGTTAGATTAATCAACAGATACTCCTCCACAGATCAATAATTATATTGTTTATTCCTCCCTGTTACGGACAAGAGAGACACCCAAAACCGCACTAAAATCCATGGTACTTTTCACACCGGATCTTGCAGGTAGGAGCAGCACGTCCGTAGTGCCAGTGGATCTGCGTCCGTCGTCAGTGATAGGTCACACTTGTTCCTGCTGCTGATATCCATGAACCAGAGAAGAGAAACGAACTCAGTAATATCCAGCTCTGTTTCACGACGGTCGACCATCGTCGGCGCATCAAACGCGAATGATGCCGTGGAGTGGACTCGGCAAACCGAGGCGGAAAGCGAGCGGCACTCGGAGAGGCCAGAGCGACAGACCGGCCGGCGGGGAGGATAAAAGGTTAGAATCCCCAGTGCTCTTTTTCTCTGAAAAAGCTAGTGCTACAGTGCAAAGGGAAACTAACGACGAGCGAGAGAAATCGATCGCGTGCGCCGCGAGAAGAAAAAAAAAGAAAAGCTTCCTATGCATCTCATCAGCGTCCCCGCGCGCGCGCGCAACCACTGTGCCGTCGTCGTCGTCGTGGTCGCTGCCCTCACCACCGCGCACATAAAGCTGCTGCTCCTCCGGTGCCGGCCCCATGCATGGACCCGCTCCCGACGACGAACGCATCCCGAGCCGCGAAAGCGATAAAGAGGGGGAAAGCCGACGCCGTGGCCTGTTGCACGCCGCTAGCCACTGTTCTCGTGTCGGCGAGTATCTGCGTTTCGTAACCGCGGCCTGTGTGTGTGTGTGTGTGGCCTCTGTCCGCAGATTCCCTCCTCCTCCCATCTCGGTGTGCGTGTGTGTGAGAGAGAGAACGACAGATGATGCAGGGGGAGGGAGGAAAAAGGACGCGACGACGCACGCGTCGTCGTGAGTGCGACGAGCTACGCCGCTTTACTTTACACACTCATGATCCCTATGAAACGAAAGGATGCCACCACAGTGTGCCCCTGCAATCTCCTCGTTGCCGCGCGCGCCTCCGTAGCGACGCGCACACGCGCCTGCTGCCTGCCCGTGTGCCGTGCCCGCGCCCTATGTTTTGGAGAAAGAGGAATGCGAGCGCCAGTCCGTCCTGACAAAAGCTACGTTAAACTAGCAGTACGTGCTAGTACTAGCAGGCAGGCCAAAACTTCAAGATCTCGATCGTCAACCCACAGATGATACGTACTGCGACGAAAAAAATCCTTTCTGTTTTTTATTGTTGGAATACAAAGAAACTCCTTTTATCATGTGCTAGTTTCACCAAGTAGCTAGACAGCGGTTACCGCTGCAGCAACACAGCTGCCGCTAGGCCAGTGGACGTACGCAGGCAGTGGGAGTGAGTACGCATGCAGCCAATCATCCGGAGGGACACGTGAATCCCGCTCAGGGGAGAGAACGAACAACCGACAACGCCAGCACGTTACTCATTGGTCCCATCGGTCCTGCAGCTAGGTCAGGTAGCGTTCCCTCTCTTTTCCCCAGCTGTACTGCGCAGCACACCGCGTGGTTCTGCCAACATATCTGCAGAGAAAAAAGCCCACTGGGATGAAACGACACGACACGACACGTATGGTGGCTCAACCCGTATTCTGAAACGACAGAACGAGCTCGCAGCCGGCCAGCCCATCCGTTCCGTGATGGCTTCCGTTCACATCGCGGTCAAGCCGGGCACGTACGGGGGCGCTCCGGTCCCAGGCCGCCAGCCACCAGTCCTCGTCTCCTTCCAGCCTACTGCCTGCCCTGGTCAAAGCGCTAGCTACGTGCATGCAGTTGCAGACACATCCACCCGTACCCGTCGTCGTGTAGTACTCCTGTGCTGCTGCAACTACTCTACTAAGTTCCGTTCCACTCCGGTACTCCACACCCTCCGCTCGCGGGGCAAGGGAGGCAACATGGGCGACCCTGGTGCGCCGGGCCCACCGCCGCTCTGCAGTCTGCACCTGCACGCCCCCTGCTGCCGCGCGCCAGCACGTACAGCCAGCGCCCCCGCGTTGGCCGGTCGGCAACGCGGCAAGTGCGCGCGCGTACGTCCTCGCTCCCATCATCCCGCCCGCCCGCCCGCGGTCGCGGCAGGGAGGGAGCCGGGGACCCAAGCCTGGACGACGAGGCCGGAGATGAGACGCGATAAATCGCCGGGTCATGGTTGGTTGGTGATAATATGCCGACACGTCGATTGCCTGCCACCGTGTTGGATGCACGCTGTTGGCGTGTTTCGTTTCTGCAAAACTTGGGTGCCGCGGGACGTAGCGACGGTTTAAAACGGAAGGAGAACTTGATACATATAGCTGGTACTATAGAACTAGCTTTGTGTGGCTGCAAGTCTCAAATGTGGATGTCGGATCTTGGAGACTGTCGTCATACAAGTCTTTGCTAGGTTCGCTTGCAAATTTAGGAATAGAATTGAAGCTTAGTCTTGATTTCTTTTTCTCCTGCCTAGTTGGTTGCTACCAGTCTTATTGACACTCTCGTAATTGGGATTTGAGCTTAAATGCTTTCTACTGTAATGAAAACCTGCCGTGTGCATTCTCTTGAGAATTAAATGCAGGGGACGAACCTTTGTTCTTATATATCCGGATGCCTTGCAGAATGCAACTTATGGTCCTTGCGAGTTGAAGCAAGAAATTTGGAGAATCAACTGGAGCCGTGGAAACGAAATCGAAGAATGATGATGTGTGGTGTGCAACTTCCAACTATATGATCCGTTGCAACTTTGCATGAATTTTGAGGAAGCAACTGGCCGTCGAGACACAAATAAAGAATGGAATAACCAGGTCACCAGGAAGACACCACGAACAACAAAATAGAAAAGAGGGGGAAGACACTGCACAGACCAGTGCACGCGCGCTCACAGCGACTGCGACGATGATGATGATGATGCCCTACGAGTCGCTGGCGCTCCTGCTCTCCTGCCGCTCACCGCCGCCGCTGTGCTGCTGCTGGTGTTGTTGCTGGCTACACTCTTCCGTCCCGTTCCGCGCCGCCGCAGCCGCCGCCTCTGCCCGGTACGCATTGAGCGCGGCGAGGACCCTCATGTGATCCTCGCCTCCGCTGCTGGCGCCGCAATTGATGCTGGGGGCGAGCCCCAGCTGCTGCCCGCCAGGGAGCAGCGCCATCGGAGCGCGGAAGTTCATGAAATGTATCCCGTTCGGCACGCCGCGGTACACGGTCGCGCCGCTGCCCCCGCTCCCTGCTTGCGGGAACGTCCAAGTCGACTCAGTTCCGCCGCCTCCACCGGCCGCTGTGCCGGCCTGCGCGTTGCTGGTGCTGCTCGGCATCATCCACACGGTGCCCAACATTTGGCTCTGCGTGTACCCGGCCATATGCTGTTGGTATTGTAGCTGCTGCTGCTGCTGTATTTCCTGCTGCTCCCACCGCCGCTTCTTGAAGAGGTCGTTGTTGGCGGCGGCAGACGAAGACGACGGTGACATGTCAAGACCGACGCTGCTGGAGTGGAAGCTTAGCAGCAGCGGGGACGACGCGGAGGAGGTAGCGGATGAGGGACCTTCGGCGCCACCGAACCCGAGGTCGACGACGCGGTCCCAAGCGTCCCCCCTCACGCCGCCGAAACCTGAGCCTGGCAGGCCGGCTGCTCGTAGGTGCGCCGGGATGGAGAAGGAGGATCCCGAGGAGCGGAGGGAGATGTTGAGCGAGGTGAAGTTGGCCGGGATGGTGCCAGTGCCCGTGGCTGCGATCACTGCCGGCTCCGCCTGCTGCAGCAGCCACTCGATGGTCTCGCCGTCCGTCTTGTGCCCCAGCTCCCTCGTTAGCTGGAACACCCGCGCTGCGCAAATCGCCGGCATCCGGATGCGCCGCCCGCGCCCGTCCACCTTCGTGTGCCGGTCCTTGGTCGAGCTGCGCTTCGGTGGCGCCAGCTTCCTCACCTGCATATCGCCCTGCACCGCCGATCCATTAGCCCCGGCGCAGGAGCCGGCCCCACCAGCTGCCGGGGACGTGGAGCAAGGCTGCTCTTCCTTCTTCTCCAGCAGTTGCAAGGGGAAGTTTGGGCGGTGACCTTCGCCGTTGTCTCGGCTGATATCCATGCTGATTAGGCCATGATATATATCCACAAGATGGAAGTTTTCTGTTCGGAGAAGGGGAATGATGGATTTGGTGACCTACGGACTGTTCTTGTGGGGCTGATGAGCGGATCTGGTGTGATGATGTTGGCCGGTGGAGGCACAGCAGCGCCGCCGCCGGCGGGCAGCGTTCGAGTGACAGGCAGAGAGTGAGATCAAGCGGGCAAAGGCTAGATGCTAGGGAAAACTCTGCTGTTCGTAAGCGATATTTTTACCACAGAGAGAGAGGGGGGGAGGAGGTGCTTGAGGGGATTAGACGCTATTTTATGGGGTTCTGGTTGGGTTTGTCGACCACTCTCGTTCGTTGCAAGGAGGACGATAATGGCCGGACGAGGTGATGAAGAGAGGTGCATATGATTGGAGAAGAGAGACGAGGGACAACGTCAAGGCAGGAGACGATGGTGCACTTTTGTCGGGATTCGAGGAGAGAGATCAAGACGCATTAAAGGTGCAGAGAGAGAGAGAGAGAGAGAGAACTGATGAAGATAAGGCCGAATCAAAATTATTAGGGACACTTAGTTCTTCGAAACGTGTCAAAGAAAGCAGACCTACCTCCAGGCACACTCGGAAAATTTCCCCTCTTTGATAAAAGTAGCGCTAGATTCTTGTCTGAAAAATTAGTGGAAACAAGGCGTAACTTGATGATTGAGGGACTGTTGGATGAAGAAGTGAAAATAGTGATAAACAACGATGGTCATATGATATGTGTCTTTATAGTGATTATTAGATTAAATCCATTGTGTTAGTAAACCGTTCAATTATTCTACAGCTTTTACATATAGTTACGTAGTAATAGGTGAACTAGCAGCAGACCATCAGCTAAAGAGTCTCCCAATCTATTGATAAATTAGTATTATGAATGTCAAGATAGCAAGAATGATGTAACAAAATGGTATTTAAATATCTAATTACTACGTATCAGGAAGTCTTGCGTATGTTTATTTGCGTTGCTGATAGTGAGGGAAGGTAATGCTCACGTGTGTGTATCTCCTGCACCCTTCAACTCTGTCTCGATTTGCCAGCCATAGAATCCATGATGGCCCAATGTTTTTGGAGGAGAAACCAAACTGCACGTACAGTACATGCAAGAAACAGTGTGACCATGCATAATTATATCGGGGTGTGTATAGTTTACTGTCGGCAGCTAGTTATGAATAGGAGCCTAGCCTAGCTATCAGAAACAGGAACAACTACAAAGATACGAAAAAACTTCTAGAAGCAATTAATATGTTTCTTGAAAATGTATTCATTTTACATGCATCATTTATTGAAAGTTTCTTCTGGACCGATAAAAGACGGGTAACAAAACACCAAACTGTCGTGTGAAAAAGATAATGCGTATTTGTTTCTCCACTTGTATGGGCCAAGGAGGCAATCGAGAACTCAGATTTCAACTGCAAAAGGATCGAAGGTTAAGACATCATCAACGTATATTGTTATTATGGAAATCAGGAAATGAGGATTTGGCGGCCGGCTTCGATAAAGCAAACCTTTCTAAATAAACTTTCAAATACGCATGACTCTAAAGTATGAACCAGAAGAATTGCTAGTGTCCAGTTCCTGAGCTGGATATTAACACGGTCCAAATGATTCTTCCTTCTTAGGGTTGATTTAAGGATGTCTCATGTCCACGAACCCGAGTTGTAGCCACTCTCGCACAATAGGAAACTCGGTCATTTACGACGGTTCTAGGTCTGACCGTCGTAAATAATGTTATTCATGACTGCCAAGTTCTAGCCGTCGTAAATAAATGCTTCTTTACGATGGTCTGATCTAGCCCATCGTAAATAATAGTTTATTTACGACGGTCAGGTTAAGATCGTCGTAAATAAGGTTATTTACGACGGCTCGGCCCCCAGCGGTCGTAAATAAGCTTTATATACCCGCGGGCCCGAGGTCGGCGTGGGCATTCACCCGCGTCGACCCCGAGCCCGCGCGCCGCCTCCTGCCGCCCCCGGCCCTGCCGCCGGCTCCCCAGAAAGGCCGGTGCGCCCCCGACCCCGGCAGCCCACCCCGCTCGCCGTATTCAACAAGAACGCCAGGAAGCTTGTTACGCACGAAATCTCTTATGCCCGTATTCAAGCAACGAACAATTACTTGAATAGGCATCAAGGGCAGAAGTTTGCGGCGTTCAGAGATGGCTCCGACACGTACTTGACGGAGGAGCAGTCCGTCTAGGTAACCTATTAGTGTTTTAATTATGACTCTGATTTTGTAATATCAACGTTATTTCAATCAATTACTAAATGCATGCAGGCGGGGATTTCTTGGTTGGAGAACCGCCCGGAGACTTACCAGAACCTCTATCGGTTGTGGTCCAACGAGGACTTCATTGTAAGGGCCTAAGTTTTTTCACACAATCAAAGTGTTCATTACACCACACACACCTCATTTGAGGATAACTTATGAACACATTTGAAGAGCAAGTAACCACAATCAATATGGTCATTAGAGGATAAACTCACAAAATGCAAAAGTGGTATTTCCCACATGAATCGTATAGGGGCTGAGCATATGAAAAACTTCTACACCTTGCTAGGAATGCTCATGACAAATTTCACACAAATTAAAAATCTTTTTCTAGTATTTTTGGGTAGAATAAGAAAGAGGCTAGTTTAAACTCAAATTCAAATTCAAACTCCTTTCATAACATGAATTCAAAAGTGGGATTCATATTCACAATCAGCACATTTTTGTGAGCTCACACACCAATTTTCACTCCATTTGGAGTTAATCTTGACATGATCTATTTTGGCTAAATTCAAGTCAAGTTTGAATTTCAACTAAAACCTTTACTGAAAATTTGATCAAATTAAATTCCACTTTGAATTATTCAAAGTCCAGTGGCCATTGGAAATTTGATCAACTTAACAAGGTTATTAGTGTCTCTACTGTTTAGAGTAGTAGGACAATTGAAGTTTGGAGGTTAAAATGTGAAGTGGAACCCCCCTGTCAGTCTCTCAACCGAGGAGAACCGACTGAGGCGCCGTGCTCTGTTTCTCGAGTTGAAGCAGCTCGCGACACGACGTGGGGCAATCGGTGCCACCTCCTGCTCGGCGGTTCCAGCTCCCGACCGACGTCCTCCACTTCTTATCTCCGAGCCACCAACGGCAGCAGCTTGTTTTCACACTACCTCGGCGTTTTCCCGCACCGAGAAACCGCAGAAATCCGCCGCACATCCCAACTCACCACCCCGCCGTCGACTGGCCAAAACCATCCCTTCCACCGCGAGCTGAGGACTTAAACGGCACCGCCAACCTTTGCTCGACGTGTTCCAACCCTTAACTGCTCGTGATCAGCTTCCCTCGAGTTTTTTCTGAGCCCATCTTCCACTTCCCGATTCCCTCCGAAGCGCCTCTCTGACTTGACACCATCGCCCAGGTAGCTCCAAGCTTCTCCGGCGTACCTAACTGGTCTCTGAGGTTAGCATCGAGGTCTAGTAGCTTTTCCCGAGCTCCCTAGCTCCATCTTACCTTCGGTTAGCTGGAATTTCATTTTTCTCGACGATCGTCGTATAGAACACTGAGAACCAAAATTAGAAATTCATCTCGATCACTGGAAATCCTGGTCGAGCTGAAGCTAGAGTAGAACCTCACGGTTACCTCGGCCAAATCATAGCGACAATGATCAACCCAGTGAGCAGAGCACCGTATTTTGGCCACCGCCGTTGAAAACGGCTCGGGTCGCCGGTGAAGTCTTCTTTCCCGGCGATCTCCGGCTAAGAGGAGGGTAGGGTTAGCTTCCCCGTACTCCAGTGGTGCTGTGCGACCCGTTGGTTGATCGTGTTCACCGCCGAGACGAGCTAGCACCGTCGGACCTAAGCTCGATTCTGCCGCCACCGTCGCCGACTAAGTTTCCGGCGATGTCGAGGCGCGAGGAGTTGCCCGGCGTGTGCGCTGTGCTTCAAGGGTCACGTAGGAAGAAACTGCGTCGAGAATTAGGTAGTAACGGCCGAGAACGATCCACGCCACCGTCGCTGTGCGTCGCGCGCTCGGGCGCCGGCGGGAGGTTGAAGAAGGCACTGTGTGTGGGACCCACGTGCAGTGTTTTAAACATTTCCCCGATTTCAGATTTAGTTCAACTTCAAACCCACATATCTTTGGCTAGGAAACTCCAAATCAAGTGAACCAAATTTTTTTGGATTCATCTCTCTGAGTACTTTCTAACAAATCAAGTTTCACTGTACGAAAATTCATATTTATCCAGAATTAACTCTTCAAAGTTTAAACTGTTTAGAATTTTAACTGGAGAACTCATTGGAGGAAAATTCTGAAATCTGGCTAGGATGTTCAACAAAATATCCCAGAGCTACCATAAAAATTTAAGATCCATTTGCGCTCATTTGATCTACCTAATAGTGTGATTAATAAAACTATCCTAGAGAAAATGGAAAAAAATATTCAGAAACATTTCCGGATTTTCTATGAAGCTGTTTAGCTCATATCTTTGGCTAGGAACCTTCAAATGAAGTGAAACCAACTCCATTACAACCCTCTAAAAATCTAGTTTTTAGAAAGTCATGTATTGCTCTATGATAATTCCTAGAACACCCTAAGAGCTCCAATTAAGGCCAATTACACAATTATTTTTGGATGGCTCAAATTAGCTTTGCTGCAAATGAAACTTGGGCAAGTATTTGTTTAGGTTGTATCCAAACAACAGTAAAAATTTCAGAGTCATTGGGATTGTCTAGCAGTACTTATGGTCTTATCAAATTTAATGTCAAATTCAAATGCATTCAAATTGATATATATATATATATATATATATATATATAATATATATATATATATATATATATTTATCTCATGTAGTCGCTAAGGTTGAGAAGGAGACCGAAGTCTTAGATTTCGTCACTCCAGAGGAACAGCTAACCTATGACCAACAGCAGCAAGGCAAATTCCGTTTTGCATTAGCCTTTTATCAATTTTACTTTTTTGAGAACTTACTTTGAACACTCACTTCAATTTTGCATTAAAGTCTTGTTTGAAAACCCAAATGCCTAGCCAAGAAAACCCTGGGTTGGGCTTAAGTTTTTAAACCTCGATTAGCTACTGCAATGCTAAGATAATGTAGGATTCGATACAAGTCGAGTAGTTGGAACTGCTCGCGAGAATAGACTAGAGGCACACTACTCGGGTAAAGATAGCAAATGGAACACACGACAATAAAAATGAGACCGAGCGGAGAGTAAGGGCAGGAGGACGCTGGGGCCTAGGTGCCATAGCTCCGCTTGTGTCGGTAGGGACCGAGCCGTGTGCGGGTCTATTGAACAAGCTAGAACAGTACTGAAGACCTACCAGATATATGAGAACCGGGAAACCGATGTAATTTGGGTACCTGGGTGTTGAGGCATTGCTTGTCGTCCACAGGGTAGGTTGAGAGGTTGAGGTGTAAATCGGCTGGCGGCACTGCGGATGCGAGCGAAGAGACCTCTTGCTCGGTACGATAGGACCAGTTCAACATTTGGCTGACGGATGAAAGGTGGTTGCGTACGACGTCTGTGATGGTTGCTGTAGTCAACATCGAGTACGGGCGTACGTGAAGGATAATTCGGGTAACACTGCAGGTGTAAATCGATTATAATCACCGTCCCTCGCGGTCAGTGAGTACCACTTGTTCACTGTACCGTGACGTAGAAAGAACATGCTAGAGTCATGTAAAAGTTGCTGATTGAAAGCTATACCTTGATTTTAATGACTTGCTGTAGTTTAGAGCGAAATAAAATTCTTTTCAACCTTGGGCAAAGTACATGAGAGAAATGTGTTTCTTGTTTGATTGCGGCTCTCTCATGTGCCTTAGTGTAAGGTTCTCCACAACTTGCTTCTAAAACTTGAAAGTAATTTTCAAATAATTAGGCGAGCCCTTTATAACTTATTTACCTCATGTACCCTGTAATCCCTCATGTAGAAGTTTCATGTATAGGAGAGACGGGTCATACTTGTTGAGCCATCGTGCTCACCGCTTGTGTTTGAAGCTTTTGCAGGATGTTATAAGGAAGGAACTCCCGAGGACGAGACGGAACCCTAAGAGGGAAACCCCGTCGAGTGGGAGTCATGCACGCCGCCGTGTTAGTGTGCATGTGTGCTAGCGGGGACATGTTCACGGGCTGAACGTGAACTCGATGCGTAGTCTACACTCGTTAGTGTAGACTGAACATATTTTGTTGTAAAAATGTTCATAAACTCATTTATGTAATAAACTTTGCTTCCGCTTTGTACCATTTATGTGTGTTATCCAGTGTTATGCAACGCAGCACCCCCTCAGCGTGATCCTGGCTCGACGAGGCCGTCGAGCCGTGTCATTTACCGCCAAGTCCAAAAGGGCGTGACAATGCAGAGGGTCTACACATGGCCATACCTATGGTCCGGATGGACATATACATCTAGCTAAACAAACGATAATGAAATACCTATGAAACTATATTTATAGTATATTTATACTACTGACTCGTACTCGGTGAACGACCGAGCGACATTCAGGTGTGCAAGAGAGGTCATAGGGCGAGTGACCCTTCACAGTCTGACCAGCTATGCACTTCGGTGGCGACATCTCAACTCGTGAGTCCTCGAACTAACATGTTGCTTTGCTTGTAACTACATTGCTTGACACATTTTTATGTATTGCTTGTATTTGTAGGAGAAGTATGGGGAGGAGGTGGTAAAGATTCACGGTCAAGATTACGATTGGAAGAACGCACCAATGGATGCTAACGCCGTGTACGCGAGCGGTGACGGTAAAACGCATGGACGGTGAGATGCTACCTATTTTTGTTTTTATCAATTCGACCAACATTATCTTACCCTTAATTTTTTTATATAGTTTTGCCACTTTTTATGGGGTGGTTGACTCAAGAGAGACTAGGCCTTTGAGGGGCTTCTCCTCATAGTCTTCGTCTACCGGAAATAGCCGACGTATGTCGTAAAGGGAGCTGGAGCTTCAAAGTGTCAAGAGGAGCTACGAGTGAATAGGAGAAGCTCTAGGAGAAAGCAACCTTATTGAAGGCCATTCAAGACTTTCAAGTCACCTACAACGCACAGATACAAGCGGCGATACAAGTAGTAGCTTAAACCTAGGGATGGCAATGGGGCGGGTTCGGGTCGGGTGGAGCAAAAACCCGCCCGAAACAAAAAAGGTTGCGGGTGAAATTTGAGACCCGCATCCGCGGGTGAAAATTCGCACCCGCACCCGTCGGGTTTCGGGCGGGTTTCGGGTGCCCGTCGGGTTTGACTTTTTTATAAACATACTAGAATATTTAATAAAATAAGTCTAAAAAATCATCCATTTTGAATGACAGCGCAACAATAAATATTAAGTTACTTATAAAGATTATAAATATAGGTCTTGATAAGTAATATGAAACAATTAGATAATATAACACAATCAAATTTAACTTTAAAATTATAAACATAATTCATTTTGGGTGCCCGTCGGGTACCCGCGGGTGTAAAATAAAACCCACACCCGTGAAAAGTCGGGTCGGATGCGGGTTATACCCGCGGGTGGAAAATCTCACCCGCTCCCTTCGGGTGCAAAACCTGTCGGGTACCCGCACCCGCGGGTGCGATTGCCATCCCCTTAAAATACAAACTAATTATATTATTTCATGACTATTCATGTGCTAATGCTTTTCTATCACAATCCTTAGACTAATAGTACGGACAACAGATTGCCATTCCCACATGGCCTCCGCCGATGCAGCCACCGATGCGAGAGCCACATGTGCCTTCTTCTGCGGCACAGATAAACAATATTTCTTCAAATCATCATAAATTATATTACTATAGCAACCTGGGATAAAATTAGTCAATCATAGCAAAACTTAGCCATAATTGCCCAAACGTTGCCAAATATAGCTATAATTGCTCAAAGATAGCCATAATTTCTCAAACATAGCAAAATTTAGATATAATTGCTCAAACATAGCTAAACTTAGCTATTATTGCTCAAACATAGTCAAACTTAGTCATAATTGCTCTAACTATCACAGGGATCGGCGGTGGAGGCTCACACTCCATCGTCTGTGCTATCGGGACCTGGAGCATGACGCGAGGATGACATTCCGGGTTCCGGAGGTAGCGGACGTGGGAGTGTCTAGCGTCGTGTCTTGTATTTCATATTATTGTATTATAAACTGTATGTGATGTTGTATGTTTGTTTTTGTATCTGCTCGTGAGTTGGTCATCGTGCCAGATTAGCATTTTTTGTTTTTTAAAACATTTCATATTTACGACGGCCTGGAGGTAGCCATTGTAAATAAGTGTGTGTTATTTACGACGGCCAAGCTCCAGGCCGTCGTGAATTAGCCGTCGTAAATTTGTAAATAGGTTTGTGTTATTTACGACGGCTGGCTCCAAGTCGTCGTGAATTAGCACGTGTTATTTACGAAGGTCTGTTATTGGCCGTCGCACCCTCTTTATGACGGCATGTTTAGGTGTCGTAAATAACTTATTTACAATGGCGACCGTCGTAAATAACCTTATTTACAACCGATTGATGCCGTCGTAAATAAGGAATAACCGTGGTATATATGTTAATTATAACAGTTAGTGGCTTTATTACGATGGTAAGTTATCGTAATTAATCATGTTTGTTGTAGTGTCGAATCACATGGAACCAACCCTCTTGCCAAATCCAAATGTTTTAGCTCCTCTCAGCATCCTGACTACCCACCAACACGGGGTAGATGTTCTTTTTATTCTGTATTGATGTCACTGATGTATGAATGACTGAGAGATAGATACCATCTAGAGGGAGTTGGAATCATATCCACAGTAAACTCAACCAGCACCTTGCTTTCCATTGACCAATGGCCAGTGTCGATCTCCTTTCACCAGTCCACATTGAAATAGTAAATTTGAAAAGCCAACAAGTATGTCCAATAAGTGATTCAGTTCGAAAAAATAGAAGCACCAGTAGTACCAATTTCTTCATCCCTATCATCATCTTCAATTATTTTGTTGTGTCAGCATCACCGTGAGAACTATTTATTCTTGTATATACCATCCCTACTAATATGAGGCCCACTTTTGTACTACTAGTGATTAGTGTTTTATCGACTTTGTTGTGTAACAGCAAATACCTTTGCTTCATCAAATTGTTAAGAGCAGATTTCTGGAAAATTTTCGTCGATGTGTAAGTGCAGATCTCTCTCGGTTATCAATGTGTGCATGCAGGTATCTTTGGTTATTTTTTAGTGTAAGAGTTTCTTGCACTTAGTGAACAAAAACTAGCCCGAACAAATTTCCAAAATGTTAACCAATATAAGAAATTAGACCTCCCCGGCCCTCTTCTGCAGTTCCATGATTTTAATAATATAATCAAGAATAACCAATCCAAATGGAGGAACATTTCTATTAACCCATCCAAATGGAAATAGAATTCTCGTATGTCTTTGGATATACATGTGACCATTTCTGTTAAACTTGTAACCACAAGAATGATCCTTTTTGGTGGTTACGATGAAGATAAATCAAGTTACACATTCATTTATGCATATGCATATGTTTTGTCGTGTGACGTCAAAGCTACATAAACATCCTTGTGGAACAAGCATGAAGAGAATCTATTAAAAACTAACAACAATAAGTTGCTAGCTTTATTTGGTTGTTAGCGTAAAATTAAGAAAGTTTCTCACATTGCAGGCTCTAATATGGTAAAAAATTCTATGCAACGGTATTGTCGGTACCCTCAATACCGGGTACCCCGCGCACAGGGTGAAACCGCCTAAGGACCTCGCCCCCTCCGCAGGGGCGAGCTCCGAAGGCGCCACGTGTCCGGTAGGGCTGGAGCTCTCCTCTCCTCAGAGGATAGCTCCGGCCCTGCCACATGGCCCAGAAGGGTAGACCTCGCCCCCTCCGCCGGGGCGAGCTTCGAAGGAGCCACGTGTCCAGTAGGGCCGGAGCTCCCCTCCCCTCGGAGGATAGCTCCGTGCCTGCCACGTGGCCTAGAAGGCCAGACCTCACCCCCTCCGCGGGGGTGAGCGCCGAAGGCTTCACGTGCCCGGCGGGGCCAGAGCTCCTCCTCTCCTCAGAGGAGAGCTCTAGGCCCGACACGTGGCCAGCAGAGCAGTGCTGCCTGCCCGGCGCGGTAGGCAGCGGGAGTAAAGGCGCGCCATGCCTTTACCGTACAAAGCATTCTAGACCCGCGCCTTTCCAAGGCAAAGGGGCGCGATGCATGCCTGTCAGGAGGCGCTGTGACCAGTCACAGTCAAGACAGGCGTAAAGTGTCTGAAGCTGCAGACCATTGAAGGCAGCGACAAGACATGGACAGGACGTGCCATGCCGCCCCTGCCATCACCAACGACTACACGCTACACCTAGCCTACGGCATGGGCAGGGCGGCAGGACGAGGACCTCGATGCCAGCGCCAAGACATAGCTGGTAGGAAATCACCACGGGGCCACCTGTCGGGTCCTCGGGGCCCACCTTGTAAGCCACCCGAGCCTTGGACTATAAAAGGCTCGGGTAGGCAACGTTACAAAGGGTTCGCACTCCAGCCATTCGCATCCTTAGGTTTGACTCATCCTCAAGCTCAGGACTCCGGTTCTGAGCAACAAGCAATACAACGAGCACCTCTGCTCACTGTGGACGTAGGGTATTACGCTCTGGCGGCCTGAACCACGTAAAAATCCCTGTGTCAAGCTTCTCCCTCAATCGTGCCTAACGCATAAGCTCTCCGTGAGTGACTAGCCCCTTCGAAAAAGAACCTCCGCGGGCTGCCCAGAGCAGGCCCGGGGGAAGTGTCGGCTACACACTTTGACATATGGCGCACCAGGAAGGGGGCTTTTCCCTTGCGCGACGAGCTTTCACCGACAAATATGACGAAGCTTCCATCAGCGGCAAGCTATCCCCACCCACGTTCACGACGAACGGTGATCAGCTGGGACTACGTCTCGACACGCTCAGGACGGAGTGTGTCGGTGCAATCTGGAGGCCAGCAGCCGATTCCGGCAGCACCGACTCCAGCAAGCCCAAGATCTGGCGCAGCACCGAGTGACTCCCAAGCAAGCGCGCTAGCCGCCACAGAAGCGCTCCCGGATTATCCGCCTGCTGAAGACTCCCTCCACGGGGCCACCCAGCAGTGGATCCACGACATCAACGACCTTGACACTGCTGCCGTCGATCCTCCGCCTCCAGATCGCGCGGTACCGGCAGACGCCCTGGCGCCACCGGTCCGTGCATGGGAGCCCAAGACAGGCGCTCCGGCGCTGCCCTAGTAAGTTCACCATGCTTACTTAGGTGTTCATTTAAATTTCGCATTAATTTATATGATCATCTCCCCATGCTCTAGATAGTATACACCCATTGTACACTCGGTTCCTCTTTCCTACTCTCGTCCATAGTAGATATTTGCCATCCTGCCGAAGGCGGTAGTGCTTGGGGTACCTGCCAGAGGCCCGGGGGCCTTTTGGACCACCCCTTGTAAGGGTACTTTAACGCCAGTTGGTCTCCTCCAGGAAAAGACCTACGCCAGACCGGGGGGTCAGGAGCCTTGCTTTGCCCGGTCCTGCACCAAAAGCATGCACACTTTGCCTCCCAAGCGCTACGGTCTGAGTACTAGGGGGCCAGGCGGTTACACCGTGACAAGGGTTGGGGGCCAGACCTCCGGGACCAAGTGCACTGGATTACCCAAGCCCCGTATTCCGGTCCGAGACAGTAAGCCAAAAAAGACTAAGGGACAGGGAAGGGGGGCCCCTGAGCAGAGCCGGACCTCATCTCCCTCTCCTCAGAGGCGAGCTTCGATGCCGAACTTCATCCCTTCTGTAGGGATGAACTCCGAAGCTGGACCATGCGCCCTACACTGGGCTAAGATCCGATGCCGGACGACACCCCTATCGTAGGGGCGATCTCCGAAGCCGGTCGCCACCCCCAGGGGTGAACACCGAAGCCAGACCGTGCGCCCTACACTAGGCTAAGGTCCGATGCCGGACGATACCCCTATCGCAGGGGCGATCTCCGAAGCCGATCGTCGCCCCGAGGGGTGAACACCGAAGCCGGACCATGCGCCCTACACTGGGCTAAGGTCCGATGTCGGACGATACCCCTATCGCAGGGGCGATCTCCGAAGCCGGTCGCCGCCCCCAGGGGTGAACACCGAAGCCGGACCGTGCGCCCTACACTGGGCTAAGGTCCGATGTCGGACGATACCCCTATCGCAGGGGCGATCTCCGAAGCCGGTCGCCACCCCCAGGGGTGAACACCGAAGCCGGACCGTGCGCCCTACACTGGGCTACGGTCCGATGCCGGACGATACCCCTATCGCAGGGGCGATCTCCGAAGCCGGTCGCCGCTCCCACGGGTGAACACCGAAGCCGGACCGTGCGCCCTACACTGGGCTAAGGTCCGATGTCGGATGATACCCCTATCGCAGGGGCGATCTCCGAAGCCGGTCTCTACCCCCAGGGGTGAACACCGAAGCCGGACCGTGCGCCCTACACTGGGCTAAGGTCCGATGCCGGACGATACCCCTATCGCAGGGGCGATCTCCAAAGCCTGTCGCCACCCCCAGGGGTGAACACCGAAGCCGGACCGTGCGCCCTACATTGGGCTAAGGTCCGATGCCGGACGATACCCCTATCGCAGGGGCGATCTCCGAAGCCGGTCGCCACCCTCAGGGGTGAACACCAAAGCCGGACCGTGCGCCCTACATTGGGCTGAGGTCCGATGCCGTACGATACCCCTATCGCAGGGGCGATCTACGAAGCCGGTCGCCACCCCCAGGGGTGAACACCGAAGCCGGACCGTGTGCCCTACACTGGGCTGAGGTCCGATGCCGGATGACACCCCTATCGCAGGGGTGACCTCCGAAGCCGGTAACCACCCCGTCAGCAGGGGTGAACACCGAAGTCGGACCTTGCGCCCTACACTGGGCTGAGCTATGAAGACGCACATCACCCCCTCCGCAGGGGTGAGCTCCGATCCCGGACCTCCCCTCTTCTTAGAGGTTGAGCTCCGATGACCTCCTAGACCTTGCGCCCTACACTGGGCTGAGGTCCAATGCCGGCCCTCGCTCTCTCCTCAGAGGCGAGCCCCGATGCCGACCCTCGCCTTCTCCTCACAGGCGAGCCCCGATGCCGACCCTTGCTCTCTCCTCAAAGGTGAGCCCCGATGCCGGACCTCCCCTCTTCTCAGAGGCGGAGCTCCGATGACCTTCTGGCCTTCGCCTTCTCCTCAGAGGCGAGCCCTGATGCCGGCCCTTGCTCTCTCCTCAGAGGCGAGCCCCGATGCCGGACCTCCCCTCTTCTCAGAGGCGGAGCTCCGGTGACCTTCCAGCCCTCGCCTTCTCCTCAGAGGCGAGCCCCGATGCCGGACCTTCCCCTCTTCTCAGAGGCGGAGCTCCGATGACCTTCCGGCCCTCGCCTTCTCCTCAGAGGCGAGCCCCGATGCCGGCCCTAGACCTCCCCTCACAGGCGAGCCCGATGCCGGACCTTCCCTCTTCTCAGAGGCGGAGCTCCGATGACCTTCCGGACCTCCCCTCTCATCGGAGGCAGAGTTCCAATGACTTCCGGACCTCCGCCCCCACAGCTAGGCCGAGCTCCGATGCCAGCCCTCGCCCTCTTTTCAGAGGCGAGCCCTGATGCCGGACCTCACACCCTCCGTGGGCCTGAGCTCCGATGACTTCCGGACCTCCGCCCCCACAGCTGGGCCGAGCTCCGATGCCAGCCCTCGCCCGCTTCTCAGAGGCGAGCCCTGATGCCGGTCACGCCCTCCGTGGGTCTTAGCTCCGATTACTTCCGGACCTCCGCCCCCACAGTTGGGCCAAGCTCCGATGCCAGCCCTCGCCCTCTTCTCAGAGGCGACCCCTGATGCCGAACCTCACGCCCTCCATGGGCCTGAGTTCTGACGACCTCCGGACGCCACGCCCTCCCGTGGCTTGAGATCCAATGTCGGCCCTCGCCCTTTCCTTAGAGGCAAGCCCCGATGCTGGACCTCACCCTCTCCTCAGAAACTGAGCTCCGATGACCTACGGACCTCACGCCCTCCGTGGGCCTGAACTCCGATGACTTCCGGACCTCACGCCCCCCGCTGGCCTGAGCTCCGACGCCAGACCTCGCTCCCTCAGCAGGGGTGACCTCTGATGCCGGTCTACACCCCCTCCACTGGGGTTAGAACCAGAGCCGGACCTCTACCTCTCCTCAGAGGCGAGCTCCAAAGCCGGACCTCCCCCTTTCACAAGGCTGAGCTCCGATGCTAGGGTTCACCCTCTCCTCAGAGGCTGAACTCCGAAGCCGTCGAGACCCTATCAGCACAGGCAATACTCAAGACAAGGAAGTGCGCGGAAAGAAGAAGGCCCCACCTCGGGATCGTTACCTCCCTCGAGGTGGGCCTGGAGGCCACTGTCGGTACCCTCAATACCGGGTACCCCCGCGCACAGGGTGAAACCGCCTAAGGACCTCGCCCCCTCCGCAGGGGCGAGCTCCAAAGGTGCCACATGTCCGGTAGGGCCGGAGCTCTCCTCTCCTCAGAGGATAGCTCCGGGCCTGCCACGTGGCCTAGAAGGCCGGACCTCGCCCCCTCCACCGGGGCGAGCTCCGAAGGAGCCACGTGTTCAGTAGAGCCGAAGCTCCCCTCCCCTCTAAGGATAGCTCCGGGCCTGCCACGTGGCCTAGAAGGCCAGACCTCGCCCCCTCCGCGAGGGTGAGCGCCGAAGGCTCCACGTGCCCGCCGGAGCCTCCTCTCCTCACAGGAGAGCTCCAGGCCCGACACGTGGCTAGCAGAGCAGTGCTGCCCGCCCGGCGCGGTAGGCAGCGGGAGTAAAGGCGCGCCATGCCTTTACCATACAAAGAATTCAATACCCGCGCCTTCCCAAGGCAAATGGGCGCGACGCATGCCTATCAGGAGGCGCTGTGACCAGTCACAGTCAAGACAGGCATACAGTGTCTGAAGCTGCAGACCATTGAAGGCAGCGACAAGACATGGATAGGACGTGCCCTGCCGCCCCTGCCATCGCCAACGGCTACACGCTACACGTACGCCTGCGGCATGGGCAGGGCGGCAGGATGAGGACCTCGAGGCCAGCGCCAAGATATAGCTGGTAGGAAATCACCCCGGGGCCACCAGTCGGGTCCTCGGGGCCCACCTTGTAAGCCACCCGAGCCTTGGACTATAAAAGGCTCGGGTAGGCAACGTTACAAAGGGTTCGCACTCCAGCCATTCGCATCCTTAGGTTCGACTCATCCTCAAGCTCACGACTACGGTTCTGAGCAACAAGCAATACAACGAGCACCTCTGCTCACCGTGGACGTAGGGTATTACGCTCTAGCGGCCTGAACCACGTAAAAATCCCTGTGTCAAGCTTCTCCCTCAATCGTCCCTAATGCGTAAGTTCTCCGTGAGTGACTAGCCCCTCCGAAAATGAACCTTCGCTGGCTGCCCAGAGTAGGGCCGGGGGAAGTGTCCGCTACACACTTCGACAGGTATTATAAACGTTCCCCTATAAAGGCCTCTCAGGTCCTGCCACGTGCCCTCCGCATGAATCTTAAAGCAGCTAACACTACATGAATCCCGACAATAGACGACGGCCAAAAACCGTCGTTTATAAGCACAGTGTCGTTGTCAATAACTTATTGACGATGGTAAACTGTTATAGACGACGGTTTATGGCTGTCATCATTATTAGTCATCAATAAGCTAGCTTATTGACAACGGCCAGGGTTTGGCTGTCGTCAATAAGCCAACTTATTGATGACGGTACATTTACACCATCGTCAATAACAATGGCTTATTGACGACGGTTTCTCGTACCTGGCCGTCGTCAATACTGATGGCTTATTGACAACGGCCAAGTACCAGAAATCGTCGTTAATAAGCTTTGCAATTAAAAAAAAACAGAAAATCCTGCCCTGGCTTCAAGGCCAGCTCTGACTCCATGGCCAGATCACAGGCAATCAAAACATGCATCACAAGCGGGCACAAAAACACTATACGCACGCCACACTACCCTACGATACCCCGACCGCTGCCACCGGAGTCCACGAAGTCGTCGCGCGCTCGTCCAAACGCCGGATGCTGAGGGGATGGAGTTTCCTGAGCCTGCGTCGCTGATCCCTGTGATGTACATGTATAGTTAGATAAATTAGAAGTTCACAAATGTGTATATGACTAAATAAACTCATTACAAGTTAGAATTGAGCAAGTTAGCTAGATTTGGTTATGTTTGAGTAAGTTTGCTCATATTTTACTAAGTTTGAAAAGTATGGACTAGTAGTGTTTATGTTTGAGCTAGTTCAACTAGTTTTGACTATGTTTGAGTAAGTTTGCTCATATTTAACTATGGTTGAGTAAGTTATACCATATTTTACTCAGTTTGAGTATGTTTAACTAGTTTTTTCTAAGTTTGAGTAAGTTTGATCAGATTCAATTAAATTTGAGCAAATTTAACTATTGCAGCTATTATGAGAAATTTTGTACCTGTGCTCCTGACGTCGGCCCCTGTGGTAGCTGTATCGGTGGCGGCGCCCAATGAGGAAAGACAACCGGCTGTCCTGCGGCCATAGCCTGCAAATATGAAGTAAATTATTATACATGTCATTCATATATTAGAAATGTTGAGTACAACGATCTGAACTTACTTGCATGGCAGCTTGCAGCTGTAGCATGTACGAGTGTTGATACTCGTCCCTAGCCCGGAGCTTGGCTGCCTGTCTCTCGTCCCTAGCTTTGAGCTCGGTTGCATGCCTCTCGTTCGTGAGCCTCAGCGCTTCCTGCGTCCTCTTGAGCTCCTCCTCGACACTCTGGAGCTCCAGATCTCGGCTGCCATGCCTGCTGGATCCACCTTGCGATGAAGATGCCCTCGAGGAAGACCGCGCATCCCTCGAGTCGACTACTCCATCGAAGATAACCAACCTACACAACGAAGTAAGAGTATTAAAGTTTCGTGTCTCGAAGGTCATGAAAGTAAATGAAAACAACAGAACTCACCGGCCATGAGGTTTACTGCCACCGGTTGCATAGGCGGCTTCAGGTACGATCGGCGAGTTCTGCCAATCGTAATCGTCGCCTCAATGCCTCCGCACCTCCTCCCTATACTTTTCCTAAAAATACAGAAAATTAAAGTCATCAGAAGTTTTAAAGAGAATACAATTAAGTTAAATAAAGTACTCACCAACGTCTTCGTCGCCGTCTGAGAAGACAGTTGATCAGGCTGTGAGGGGTCACTTCCCATGTGACGTTTGTACTGAACGGTGAGAAGCCATCTGTCGCCAACCCAAAGCGAATATTTCTTGCATCATTGGCGAAATCTGGATCGAAGCAGTCAAGCGCCTTCCATGCCTCACCATCCGACGGGTGCACCATCATGTAGTTGTTCTCACGTACACCTTCTTTATGCCACCTCATGTGTCTAGCTGTTTTTTTAGATAGAAACAAACGTTTGAACCTAGGTGTGACAGGCAAGTAGCGAAGCTGCTTTTGTGCGACTTGAGTCATTACTTTTGAACCGTCGTCATTAACAACTTCGACAAATCTCGCTTTACCACATTTTAAGCACTTGTTCTCGTTGGCATGATCTCTCCAAAAAAGCATGCAATTGTCTAGACACATATCGATCTTCTCATATTTCATACCCAGACCAGAAATCAACTTCTTAGACTGATACATATCTTTAGTCACTTTATGTGATTATGGAAGGATATCACTGATCAATTTAATGTGATCGTTGTAGCAGTTATTGGAGAAGAAATACTTAGACTTAATGGCCATAAATCTAGTCATCAAAGTAAGGAGCGCCACTTCGGTGTGTTCATGCAACGACTCTTCTGAAGCTTTGAGAAGCGTGAAAAACTCTTCAACCTCTGTTGTAGGAGGATCCTCCATCAATTCAGGATTTATGACATCAAGCATCTCATCCATCCTATCGACCCCCGTGTTGTCATCCTCATCTGAAACTTGTAAGGGTTGAGAACATGTCTCACCGTGAAAGGTCCACATCTCATAATCTTGCATGAAACCGTATCGACACAAGTGAAACACCAAATTCACTTTGTCCCAACACTTTGCACCTTGACATTTCATGCATGGGCACCGCACCTTACTGTACTGTGACTCAGAAAAAACTCGTTGTATGAAATCATCCATCTTGGTGAACCACTCATCTGAGTGACTGCCATCCCTTTTCCAACCAGTATATATCCAACTGCGGGCTCCAGCCATGTTTCAGGGTATACCTTCAAAGCAGACAAATCATTATTAGTTTCCTTTTTACGTTATGTCACGGCCCTACAACTAGGCAGATAGATCCTAACAATTAATCTAAGCAACCTAATCATGTAAATATAACAATTAATCTAAGCAACATAAACAGAGAGGAGAGCACTATTAATTGATGAAGGCAAGGTCCTGTTAGATTTGGCCCATCGAAAGTCGAGGTCCTGTTAGAAGCATGCCGATCTGTGTTGGGCCTCAATGCTATGCGGAGGCGGTCCAAGTGGCGCATGGAGAATTGGTGATGAGCGGGGCCCGCTTTGTCTATGATACTTCCTCCTTTCTGAAATGACAGGCCGCATAACTACTGCCTAACGGCCCGCCTTTCTATTGTTATAGTGTTCTACTGGTTAGTGGGCCTGAAAAATGGACAGCCTAGCCGCTCTCGAGTTGTTGTGGGGAATTAGAGCCCAAGACACATGAGTCCTGTCAAGCTTGGACAAGAAGTGGGACTAGAATTTTTTTTGTTTTAATCAGTCCATCCAAGACTAAACATAAAAAAGAGCAAATGCAAGAAGGAATTTGAAGGAAAAAAGATCACTTGATTATTCTTCCCCCTTCTTTTCACCCCTTTTCTCTTTTTCGGTGCTGTTGCCAGGGTTGGTGCCGGATCTCTCGGTGTTTGATTTTACTTTCTCACGTCATCGTTCTTCCTCTCCCTTGCAAGTAACTCAACCTCTCCAACAGCCACATTAGAGCTTAGATGCCTGCCTACAAGGCTACAGCCTATCACTAACAAACATACATAACTAGTGCTCACTCAACAACCTAGCTAAGTAGCATGCCTGTCCAGTGGGGGGAAGGGAGGAGGGGCGGGACAAGGGCGGGGAGGAGCGGGGGAGGGGCCGGTTCAGTGGGGGCGGGACAGAGGCGGCTGGGCAGCCGGCGGCCGACGGCCGGTGGCTCGGCCGCAGGGGGGAGCGGGGGAGGGGACGGAGGAGGGGGGGCCAGGCTGGAGGGGGACGGGGGAGGGGCCGGAGAGGCCGGACGGGGGGAGGCCGGCCGGTGGCCGACGGCGCGGACGGGGTGCGAGGAACCGGAGAGGGGAGCGGAGGAGAGGCCGGAGGGGGAGGGGGAGGGGGACTTACCTCGGGTCGGGGACGGGCAGCGGCGACAGGGGGGCGGGCAGCGGCGATGGGGATGTCCGGCGACGATGGAGCAGAGGCGCGAGTCGGGAGGCGGCACTCTGGCTTAATTTGGAGCTAAGCTTAGCATTTGGACCCCTCTAATGAACAAGCATGCATGAGACCTACCACCGCCCTTAGCATGTGCTGCACTTAAAGGGATTTTTTTGGACCCTAACAAATTTAGAACCTTGTGCCTAGTATATAGGTTAATTAAGAGCAACAAAATTTCATGGGGATGAGCTCAAATCTTGTATAGAACTATAACGCACTACACAGCTACACAATTCTAAATATGCTGATTAGGTGGAGGGCACTGTGAAAGTGCATGTGTAACTGAATGTAGGAGGGGAAAATACTCACACACTTCCAATAGAGGATGCATGCCAAGTCATATGCTTGCCCAGAATTGGTATATGCTCCACGACCACATATATTATATTTATTATAGCATATTTGAGTCCTCTAAAAACACACAAGCTCACATCCCTTGTGCCGACACAGGGGGAGGGGGGAGGGGGCGGGACAGGGGCCGGCGCGTCCGGGCGGCCGGTGGCCGGCGGCTCGACCGGAGGGGGGAGAGGCCTGTCCAGTGGGGGGGAGGGGGCGGGACAGGGGCCGACGCGGTCGGGCGGC
This sequence comes from Neostapfia colusana, assembly GCA_030760725.1. Taxonomy (NCBI): domain Eukaryota; kingdom Viridiplantae; phylum Streptophyta; class Magnoliopsida; order Poales; family Poaceae; genus Neostapfia; species Neostapfia colusana. The sequence continues at coordinate 52,538,417 of JASWHV010000020.1, forward strand.
CACTCGTCGGCGGCTCGGCCGGAGAGTGGGAGGGGCATGTCCAGAGGGAGGGGGCGGGACAGGGGCCGGCGCGGCCGCTGGCCGGAGGCCGGCGGCTCGGCCTGAGGGGGGGAGGGGCCTGTCCAGGGGGGAGGGGGGCGGGACAGGGGCCGGCGCGGCCGGGCGGCCGCTGGCTGGCGGCCGGCGGCTCGGCTGGAGGGGGAAGCGGGGGAGGGGCCGGTCCAGTGGGGGGGAGGGGGCGGGACAGAGGCGGTCGAGCGGCCGGTGGCTCGGCCGTAGGGGGAGCGGGGGAGGGTTCGGGCCGGAGGGTGACGGGGGAGGGGCCGGAGAGGCCGGATGGGGGGAGGACGGCGAGGTCAGCCGGCCGGTGGCCGGTGGCACGACCGGGGTGCGAGGAACCGGAGAGGGGAGCGGGGGAGAGGCCAGAGGGGGAGGGGGAGGGGGACTTACCTCAGGCCGGGGACGGGCGGCGGCGGCGGGGACGGGCGGCGGCGACGGGGACGACCGGCGGCGATGGAGCAGAGGCGCGAGTCGGGACGATGGTGCAAGGTCACCGTCGTCAATAAGAAGCTTATTGACGACGGTGATAGGTGACCGTCGTATATAAGGAACTTATTGACGACGGTGCTAGGTCACCGTCGTCAATAACTCCTCGAGTGGGACCGGATTAAGTTAAAGACGACGGCCCCCGTCGTCAATAAATTTAGCCGTCGTCAATGATCCTTTTTCCTGTAGTGTGAGCAGAGCGAGCCAAGTAGGATAGCGAAGTAAATACGATTGTTTTGTTTCCCTCGACTGATTTAAGATTCGTGCGGGATACACGTGACAAGAATATGAGAGGTGTTGCATAGAGAAGGGTTTACAACATCGTTCCATACAACTTTTTCTCCTAATACCACCTACCTAATCAATGGATAGGCCCACATGCAGCGGGATTGGCTATGAGGACAAATAGATGACAATGAGCATAATGCCCAGTCTTTGTTGGGATTACTTTGATGTGGTTAGAAGACAACAAATAGAAGTGGCAAAAGTAGACAAAGTTGGTTGCCACTAGTAGGATAGGTACCAATTGCTTCGATCCAATCTGTCCCCGTCTTTCCTTCACTAGTAGGAAATAATCAGAAAGATAAAATGGAAAAGTTTCAAGGAATAATTTCAGAGTTTGTTTCATATCCTAATTAAAAGTATCACTATTGTTACCGGTAATATGGACACTGTTGTACAGGGAACCTTCACATCGTGCTCTAGGCTTAATTAGGATAGCAAAATCCACTTCAGCAACTGTACACGTTTATCCGGACCCACCTTTTGAAAACTATATTATTTTCCCACAGCATTCTTTATACATATACAATGTGTAGCTAGCCTTGTATAAATATATTGTAGAGGTCTAGAAATTAATAATATAAATATATATGTACTCATCTCATCAGACTTATCCTATTTTTTCTAAGTCCACCCATGATGACTAATAACGTATCGAATAGCATTATGATTAACTGCTTCCTATAGGCAGAAACTGGCTATAATGAAATATTTGCATCAAGTTATTATATGGACCCCTGGAAATATAATGGAAAAGTAAGTTTCCAAAAAAATTATGTTTTTTAAGCATTTATATGTCACAGAAAAGTGACTTAAGAAAATGTGAGATAAAGTGGAAATATATGAAATGTTGATGAATGAGTAGCTTGTATGCGCACAAATTCAGCTGGAAGGAAAACTATACACACATACGAAACATGGCGACCTGCATTTTCTAAATTATTTAGGTTAGCACAGACATATACCTGGATTGTGGCCTTATGGGTGGGTGGATGGGTGGGCCATACACTAGAAATGGCAACTGCTGGTAGCAGCAATCGTAGCAAAAATTTTAACACCATGACTACTACAACCAGTCAACCACTACCTACGTAACCAACACATATGCACAGCCAAGGAAAAGGTTTGGCGGCATGTATTAGGATCATTAGAAAAAAGGAGCATTAAGAGATTCTCGTAATTGTTTAGATAGGCAACATTTGAAATGTCATGGCCTATTCTTTAAAATAAAGATGTCTTGTACGAAAAGTCCCGCATAACAACAAGAGAAGATGTCCTACATTTCCCGAAATGTCAAGCAACAATATTCAGTGTTACGGGGCGATAAACTAAACCTTGAGCATGCGGTATCAAATGATTGAGGCTGGCTACCACAACGAATTCAGCAGTCTGTTTAATCGGAGAAAGTACCTGAACGCAGGGATTAAATAATTCTACTGTCCTAATGACTGTACAGGGATGACATGTGGCTGGGACCCGTGCCTCCCTCTTGGTACGGTCAGGGAAGAAAATCTAATCAATCAATCAATCGATTTTTTGTTATTTAATTTAAGGCCTAATTAAGCACTGCTACAAGCTGCACGATGCTAATATTAAACGCGGCTGGTGGAAGGAGAGGCCATTCCTATATTATTCTAACAAGGGGGTCATCAAGATTGGTAATGATTATCGACACTGGTTCACCCATCGCGCATTGTTGATAAGAACACTTGGGGTTTTGAAGTACTGCACTGTAGAGGTTTGCTTTCATGGGGCTATGATTATTTGATTTGTTGGTGAGATTCAGGCCTCGATTTGTCGCCGGGGATCGAGGCCGGCAGGGCGACGTGTTGATTGGATTGGACGCGCGGTGCCACGTCACTCGATCCGGACAGGAAAAAGGAATCTGCTTCGCAGCCAGCAGGAGCCACGACGACGACGACGCGTAGCTGAGAGACGGGAGTGTCGTAGCTAGCTGGCTGCTGCTGGTGAATTTCGATTCCTTTCTCTCTCCATATCACGAACCGGGAAAGAAAAAGAAAAGGGAAGCGGCCCCGCGCACAGGCGCGAGCGCCCGTCATCGGCCATATCCGGACGGATGGGTACCCCCTGTCTGTTGCCTTGGGTTGCTCTCACGTCCCAGGTGTCCGTCCTTGAGGCCGAGCCGTACATACCCTGATCCGATCCGATCCGATCCGCACGGCCGGCCACGCGCGGTGGGGGCGTCGCTGTCTGCCGCCGCCGCCGCCGCTGGGTCGCGCGTCGGCGGCAGCACGTGTCGGATTGTTTGCCCAGTGGGAGCGCTGAGAGGTCTTGGATTTGCCTTGAGCGCCCAGGCGACTGACTGCTTGGGGATGGACCCCCCTGAGATGCGACTGCGTTCGTTCGGCACTCGGCCTGATACGCGCAGCTACGCACAGATCAGATCACCACCTGCCTGCCCCTGAAAACGAGGCCAGCATGCAGAGGGCGTCGGCACTGGCATCCATGCTCGTTCCTCGGCGCGGGCGCTTAAGGATCGCAAGGAATGCAAATGCAGGCAGGCGAGCCCGGCTCACGGTCCAAGCAGGCCGAAACTCTCTGTTGCGTCGGTCCAGATCGCTGGATGAGGCTCCGGTTTCCTAATGGGCCGCGTGTTCCACCTGGCGATGGCGAGGCTGGTGGCCCGTTCTACGAATGAAAAGGCCTCCATTTTTACTTATAAAAAAACATAATGGGCCTCGCGTTCTTAAGCACGAGACTTTCCGAGATCGAATCGCCATCCCGCAGAATAAAGCTCACGCCACTAGCGGCGAAGCGGCCGCTGGCTGGCCGCTAATCCCCGGACGCAGGTGGCTCTGGGGCCCGCCGCCGGCCACAGAGATCGAGAGAAAAAAAAAAGAAGAGAAAGGAACCAGCAACCCACACCGCAACGGCTCGCGACCGAGAATCTCTGCGGTCTTGCGCACGCGCTTCCAGGGTTTCAGCCGCGGCGGCACCACAACGGTGGGGAGGAAGCGGGAGGAGGAACAGGGTGGTGGTGCGAGATGGGGTCCGGATCCTTCCTCAAGGTGCTGGTCAGCAACATCGACGTGCTCGCCGGGTACGGCCTCCTCTATCTCTCTCTCTCCGTCTCTTTTCTCGCCATATGCCGTCCGCTCCCGGCGATTGGTCGATTCTCGGGGAGAAGCAGCGTCGTTTCTTGGTGGTTCATGGTAGGCTTCGTCGTTGGTTCTGTGCGAGCAGTGCCTAGCGGTGTGGGGGAAAGTGCGCGGGAATCTCGGGATGGTCGCTTTGCAGCTTGTGTTATGTCGAGGTGGGTGAACGCGTTGAGGCGCACTGCTGGGATCTCGTCGGTGCTGTGATGAAGCTGTGAACTTGGTGCTTTTAGTTACAGATCTTGCTCTGTATGATGGGATTTGGATTTCAGGACCTCGGTCGATTGATTGGTATGTTTCTCGTAGAGAGCAATATATATGTTCCACGGTATTGGCATTGCTAATGTTGCACTTCCATGGCTTGACTCTTTTTCCTTTACCGCTATTGTTGCTAGTCTGCTTGCCCCAGCTTGAGTTGGGATCCCGCTATTATATTGTTGTTTCTGCGGAACATCTGCGAACCCTATCTGTAAGTTGAGGAGTTCACATACCTGCAATTAAAATGCTCCGGGAATAAGTGATTCTTTGCTGTTCGAGACAGAATCTGAGTTCAAATTATTCTGCAAAACAAGATGCATTGAACTGTGGGGTCTGCTGTCATGCTAATTACTACAATTTTGGTGTCTGGAAATGATAGCTTGCCCATATAGCCAGGTCTACGTTGGAGGCCGAGTGCTTTCTTTTATAGACTAATGATTACCCCCTCCATTCTTAAATTGTTGTTCGTTGGGACAATAGTTATAGTTTAAAATGAACTAGAATTGTTATCGTAGCGATAATGATTTAAAGATGCAGGGAGTATTAGTTTAGTAAATGACATTGGCACATACTATATCTAATATAGAGCTTACTCTTGGGACTAATTTGGTGCCTGTTAAGCCATTTGACTGGGGTAGATCGTTAAATGTTTTCTATGTAAATTCTAGAGTTTAAATATTTTGTTACTGAACATGCTTCCTTTTTGTTGTTACTGAACTGCCTTTCCCCCCTTGTCTGCAGGCCTCTAATATCACTTGCTTATCCGCTGTAAGTATCCTTGTGCTTAATTAGATGCTATGATCTATCGTTTCTTCGTCTTGATACGATGTGAGTACTTGTATTGCATTTCTCATCACTTTCTGATTTGACACCTTTGCAGATATGCTTCAGTTAGAGCAATCGAGACAAAAAATCCTATAGATGATCAGCAATGGCTCACTTACTGGGTTCTGTACTCATTTATCACTTTGTTTGAGCTAACTTTTGCTCCAGTTATTGAGTGGTAAGTGGCACTTCCTTAGGCACAATATATTCCTGTTTATGTTTTTTATGGCTTTCTTGTGATCACTATATGACTTTTGTGGAAACGTTGTTGGCGAAACCTTTATATAGTTGTGTTTCATGCATCAAGTGGTGAATAGAGAAATATATATACTTACTTTAGATTTTTGTTGCAGGCTTCCTTTTTGGTCATATGCAAAGCTGTTCTTCAACTGCTGGCTGGTCTTACCTTGGTTTAACGGTGCTGCTTATGTTTATGACCATTTCGTGCGGCCAATGTTTGTGAATCGTCAAATAGTAAACATATGGTATGTGCCAAGGAAGGAAAAGTTAAGTAAATCTGATGATGTACTCTCAGCTGCAGAGAGATATATTGAACAAAATGGGACAGAGGCGTTTGAGAAGCTCATCAGCAAGGTATCACTTTGTTCAGCTTATATCTATGTGTTAATATGTTATGATGTCGTTTATATGATTTTATGCAACCTGTTTTCATGCATGTATTGGTTGACCTTTTATGCATATGGAGCATAGCTGTGCGGTGATGCAACATTGTTAATCGAATTGATCCATCGTTCCACTATGCCAGCACTATCATTGTGTGAATGCTACTTATCCACATGTGTTACGCGTTCTTTAATTGTATCCGTTTTACCCTTGTTTTAATCACTACCGCTTGATAACTCTGCAGGCTACAAAGGCTTCAAAGTCGAGGGGCACGAGGCGATCAATCTTGGAGGAGGCAGAGGCTGAAAACATAGCCAAGGCTGAACGAGAATCATGGGGTGAAAATCCATTCTACGACAAAAATTCTCGATTCTAAACAACTCAATGTCTTCCACCCAGCAGGTCAGCCTAATATGTTTGTTACTCAACAGAATGTTAATTCAATTTTCCAGTGTTTGGGTTTGTGTTTTGGATTTTGTTTGCTAAGATGATACCGTTTGCTTCATGCAGCCTTATTGGATCAGCCTGAAGACGACCTTTCCACGTATCTGACTTGAGCGTTGTATTCTGATGCATTACTATTATACTATTCTGAGTAATGGTCTGCTGTAAATAGGTGGTACTGTTGATGATGAAATGTGAGGTTTGGGATCGTGTAATATCGTTGCTACTCGTGTTTGTCAATCCTTTATTAGACTTTAGCCTTGATTTGCTGTTTCAGTTGCCTTTCGCGCAGAATCAGTCTGCTGCTGTACTACCAGCGGTTTTCTGTTCTATCTGAATGCAATGTGGGAATTCGTAGGAACAGAGAAATTTTGTTTTGGGTTTTGTTCTCATGCTTTTTAGCCTATCGCAACATGCTTGGGACAAAGGCTTTGTTGTCTTGTTTTGTTCTCATGCTTTTTGCACTTTATGCAGATCTGAAGGTGCTGCTTGAAACCGAATCCAATAGATAACGGAATCCTTTATTTTGTTGCATTGGTAGATTCTCTTTCAAGTGATCTGGACTCTGGAAGCCCAGGCTTTATCTGGGTGGGCCTCAGTTCTGAAAATGGGCCTCAGCTGTGCCTAGCCCGGCCTTTAATCGTAATTTTTGCGTCTCAACATCAAATACCAAATTACGGTTTGTTCCCTCGCTGCGCGCGCTGATCCTCTCAGAAAACGTCCTGCACTATTTCCACGAAGACCATTGACCACAGTTTGGACCTTGCACCGATCCCACGGAGTTTTATTTATAATTTTAATTTTTTAAAATAACATTTTAATAAAAACACGTGCAGATCTATTTCATCAAGATCTGAATCTTTTGATCATATCAAATTGTCTAGCATGATAAATGTAATAGTCACACCAAATAAATTGAGGTGACTGACGTTACCTCAAACTAGCACACGTTTTTTATTTGGTGCCACTAATGGTACGTCAACCAGTCCACATTGTACGACAACACAAAAGTGATCAGCGGTCATGACGCCAAACACATAAACGTGACTATGGTCACGCCCATCTAGGTGACGCGCGCACGGCTTCTGCAGTTGCTCCATCATGGTGACTCTGGTGCAACATGGGCAGTAGCAATTGTACACACTACGGCTCAATTCTTGATATATGCGCTTGTTTATTCGGTGAAAAGCCTCTATTATTTTTTCTCTGCCAGAACATCTACACCTGCGGTGTAGCTATTGCATTCACTCAAACTTGTTCTCACTCCATCCTCTTCTCCCCTCTGCTATCACATTTCACCGATCCATGCGTACAATTTTATTTTCGTTGACAATGGAATGAGGCATGATCATGCCCGCAATATTTCTCCGCTTCATGCATAATACTCTCTCTGTTTCGTTTCAAATTATTTAACGCTAGTTAGTTCAAATATTTCAAAATGGAGGGAGTATTTTTTATAAACTTAGTCAAAATTATATTAGTTTGATTTTCATCAACTCTAAAAATAAATTTTCAACAGGAGGAGGGAGTATTTGCTTCTGCCATATGGTCTGATTTGACCACGCATGTACGAGGTTGAGTCGTTTCCTGTAATGGCTTTGTTTGAACGGGCTTAGAGTGGTGGGTGCCAATGGTAAGATGTGTGTTTGGCAGCAGTTTGAACTGGACAAAATCTCAATGCGCCTATTGTTTCGGCGAATCTGCCATTTTCTGTTCTTGGCCTATCGAGAGCTAGATGATCCGCAACTCGGCACTGAATTGGCAGCTCACAAGGGCGTCGAAGTCGATTCTGAATCAACATCCAAGAGGGTGCTTCTCCGATCGTCCCGCATGTCATCTGACTTCAGGAGACAAGACAACCCGACGCCAGATTGGATCTGCGGCTGAAACATCCAGCTACAGGAAAGCTTTATTCGATTTAGATCGCAAGAGCGAGAGGAGATTACGTGCTACTGTGAGTGTTGATTTCTTTGTCGCCTGTCTGTTTCAGTTTGTTGGTTATCCCAATCACTGTGGTTCGTGAAATCTGATCGGTGGTTGCCTCGCATCATCAGTGCTCCGCGTGGCCTCTCCTAATTTCAGTCTCGGCTCCTCCGCGCACTCTGTTTTGGCGTGTTCACCTGACATCTGCGCGTTCCTGGCCGCGATGACCTGGAACCCAGGCGCGCTGGGGCCTGTGAGGCTGTGACCAGGGCAGCAGGTAAGTGCCTCGTCTTCCTCCCGTTTTATTCGTATAGTACGTGCTTACCCGAAGCCCTGCAACTCCACCGCGGTGCAGTGAACGAGTTACTCCGGCACAAAAGACGGAGTGCTTTATCTCGCACATACTGTGACTGCAAACTGTTTTGATCAGCCGCGTGTCGAGCAACGAGAGCTGGCACTGGCAGAGTCCACGCGAAGGCTCGGACACAAGTGAGCCTTCCTCGCGCGTTCCTCCGTTTCACAGAGGACGAGACGGTAGGACCAGCACGTGACTTCCACGCACGCGCTACGTGTCGTCGTGAGTGGCGGACCTGCTCTGTTCGGCGCCGCCGGAGTTGGGTTGGGCGTCGTCCGCTCTACCTCGCCCATCCCTTCCGTGCAAGACGTACCACGTACGAAGCAGGCGACTCGTGGCGCGCGGCCTCAGATTACGGCGACCAGCACAAGCAATGCAAGCTAAGCTACTGGGCTGGCTGATCGGTGGAAAACAAACCGAAGCTTTGCGTTGCGGCGGCGTCCGTGAAAGCGACGCGCGCGCGCCGTCTGGCTGTTACTGTCTTCATAATCGAGTGATCTATCGGGATCGAGTAGTAGTAGTAGTACTATATGGCATACTTCACCAGGCATCACGGCACGTAATTAACTAAGGACTGATCCAGATCTGAATAATCAAAGCTGCTGCTGCATGCTAGCAAGTCCTCAACAGTATACATGAGACGACGACGACAACAACAACAGCTATATAATTTACCGGTACATGTTGATCGGTCGGTCGGTTGTCTGTGCAGAGGAAACAAACTCGACCCGGACCACACATATGCTTGACGAAAAAAAAGACAGGAAATGAAACGAGGAGAACTCTCAAGGAGACTAGCATGGCGACACTGGGAGCAGGACAAAACTAACCAATAATCCAATCGAGACGACGAAGGCGAGATGGAGCTATAGGTGATTAATATATAATTGAGCGGCTATATATAAACTTAAGGAACGGGGGACCTAGCTAATGCATATGCCCTAATAACAAAGTACTCAATACTCTCTACTACCAATTAATATAATAACGATCCTTAGTCGTCTTCGTCCTTAGCTGCGTGCTAAATGGTACACCACCTAGCAGTGCTGAGGTCGAGCTGAGAGATAATAGCTAGGCACATCAGATACAACAAAGGCAGAGGGATAGCGGATCATGGATGGTGGAGACGAGGCCTGCATGCGCGCGTGGACCTCAACGATCCATGGACGCCGGCCCAAGGCCATCCATCGGCTTGGTAGCTAGCGGAGCAGGCTGCGGATGATCTCGGCGGCCGGGCTGCTGTCGTCCATGGTGGCCATGAGGTCGGAGAGGCGGTCGCTGAGGTCGTCCACCTCCCGGTGCAGGCTCTTGATGTAGCTGCACGTCTCCTTGAGCAGCTTCGTCGTCGAACCCTGCATGCGCGGCACATCACATTTAGTTTTACTTCATTTGATGCTATAGTTATTAGTTACGAATGCGCGTGCCATACTTGCGAACGGCACTAGTGCAGTTTAAGATGCACCTCTGTGTCAGTGTCAGTATTCAGTACTGTTCGTATATGAGCTACTACTGCTGTACTGTAGATGCGTGTCGTTTGTGCGTTTGGTACTCGGGAGTAGCTAGGAATGAATGTAATGCAGGTATGTTCGCACGTACCTGGCTGCCACCGCGACGGCGCGCGCTGGGGAGCAGGGCCTGGAGCCTGGAGATGAGCTCGTTGATCTCCTCCTCCGAGACTCCGCCACGCGACCTCCGGCTCGACATCCTCGTCGGAGGAGAGAAAGCGAAGATCGTGAGAGGCGGATAGCAGCTAGCTGATCGCCGGTGAGATGGAACGCCGATCGATTGAGCGAGCTTAGCGGGAGAGGCGGCTGCGGTGTCCACACGAATCCACCCGAGCTCGCTACTAGCTGATGAAGAGGACTCTGCTGAAGCGTGGCGATGGGAAGCGGAAAGGGGGACGGGGTCTTAATTTATAGGGAGAGCGAGGGGACGGGGAAGCTGCTGGTTGCTACCCGCTAGAGCGCGAGAGACGTGACACGACGACGCATGCAGCCAAGACAAGACATGGGGTAAAGAAACCGGCCATGGCGCTGCCTCGGCTGCTGCTGCTTGCACAGATCCTCTAAACAGAAAGTTGGGGGGGCGTCGGGTCCACGTGTTCCTCTCCTGCCCACAACTGTGGATGTCCGCGGGCCGCCCCTGCGCCGCGCGCGTCGTTACGGAGCTACGGCCTCATAAACCCCTCTCCCCCTCCACTCCACTTGCCGCGTGCCGATCGACCCTAGATTGTCGATCGATCCGCAGCCGGGTTGTGTGATGTTAGACGGTGACCGCTATCAAACCGATCGCTGGAGCTTATTAAACAAGCCGTTAGTTAACAGCAAGCAGACGTCCCCATCATGAGGGAACCAGTGTACCGGACCCATAAGATGTCCATGTCCCCCTTGCCCGACGCCGGGACATCAACACAAGCCGGTCGCCGGGTCCTGGGGATCCCTTTCCCGGTGTCTTATCCGCCATCTCGTTCGTAATCACGTTCGCGCGGTACAGAGCACCTGCCTGACAGTGGAGGCTGCCCGCATTACGCGCCTTTAATACCCACATCATCACCACCGGGTTTGGAATATCGTATCGTCTGTATCCCGAGATGACGCCGCCGGCCGCCGCGCCGATGGAGAAGATGCTTGCTTCCGTTGCCCCCGTCGTCTCGCGGCGCCGATCCCGAGGCAAATATTTTTTTTGGCCGGGCTGGCTTCGTTGGTCCGCCACGCGATTCTTGCGCGCGCGCATCCGATGCGGAAGCCCGTCCTGGCGCCAGGTGTCCTGACGGCCCCGGACGCAATGATGGAGCACGCGGCTCCCCGGACACACGGCCACGTGACCGCGCGTGGGCAGGGCGCGTACCTGCCGCGCACAGCGCGTGGTTTGGATTGGCTCTCCTTCCCCGCGCTCGCGTGATCCAAAGCTAGCCCGTAGGGCGTGCGTGTCGGAAGCATGTGAGCCTCCGTCGACGAGCCCGTTCCGCGCCGCGCGGGACGCCCTCGGCACGGACAGAGCCCTGCGTCGTCGCGGCGGGAGGGAAGCGGAGGGGAGGCCTGCCTGATTGATCTCCCCGGCAGCGTGCAGGTGGGGACGGCCCGGGCGAGAGGGCCAAAGCGTACGGCGCGCGGGGTTGCCGGCCGTGGGCTCCGCGGCGGCTGGGCTAAGCGCACCGCGGTCGGGGTACCGGCCGGGTAGACATGCGCGCTACGCCAGCGATGGCGCCTGCCTGCCTCGTCACCCGCTGTCTGGCCTCGCCATAACTCCCCTCACGTTTCGGCCCGTCGCGTCCCTGTCGTGGCCGGGATCATCTAGAGCCGGTTATCTCGCGGCGGGGGGTCGGTCGTACACAGATCGAGGTCCATGATCCCAGCCACCGGGAGGCTAGCAACGGCCTAACGTACCTCGATCGGTTGGGCGCGTGATGGGTAAATGCGCCCGACGGACATGTGTCGACCGGAGATCGCCTCCGCGCCTGGCGCGGATACAGAACGCGCGCGGCCTCCTTTCACGCAACATGAAGATGATCGAGTCGTAAGGGATAGAACGCCTACCAGAGCAGAGCAGACCGGTACTAGTACAATCTTTCCCACGTGCTGTAGATAACAGTACGATCTTTTATTCAGTGTCAGTCTGTTTAGGTTATCATGGTGCGCACCGCCGACGCAGGCATAAATACAAGATAGTACGTTACAAGATTCAAATGGCCGATTAGAGACGATCGGCGTACGGCGTAAATGCTGCTCCTTATCCATCGTCCTTTTCGTCAAGACCTAACTGCCAAAACTGATACCAACAGGTCAAGGCGGGAACGTCTAGTCTTCACGTACGCCATCCTACGCTCCTACTCCACTAGGTAGCTAGCTTGCCACATCGGTGCATGTATCATCGGACTACCGGCGGCAGGGTAGTACGTACTGTACTACTCGACCCATGCATGGCCACGTTGTCGTTGGTCGAGGAGGACTACCAGGTCAGGGTCAGGCGAGGTACAAGCAAAAGCATGAGGCCAAGTTGGGCTTTGCGCGCCCGCCCGCCCGGCCGCGCCGGGCACGGGTACGTGCCCCTCGTGAGGTCGCCGTCGCAGCGTTTATGGCGCCGCCCCGGCGCGCGGCAGCGGCGGGCTCCCACACGTGCCGGTGTCATCTCGAGTAGGGGCTGGAGCCTGGAGGGTGAGCGCGCGTGCCCGCGTCGCCCGCGCCGGGAGCAGCTCCATGTGGGTACCATGCGCCGCGCGCGCGCGATCCTTGCTCGTGGAAGCTCGGTCCAGCGGTGGTTAGTTCGTTAGGCCGGTTGTGCTCGAGGGGAACGGGAGTGGGGTTCCGTGTTTGGGTCATGCAGGCCTTTTAGATGTTTAGACAAGCAGCACACGCATTATCTGTTTTGAATTAGCAGTGACGCTTCGGGTGGGATCGATTCCTGCATCATTCTGATTTCTGAAACGTGTCCGTAAAAGGAAAACCGCACAGTTCGATTCATCATAATGAAACCAACAGTGTCAGTCGATCGGTCACCGTTTCGTATTGCCAAACGTCTGTGGAATTGTCAACCTTGTCGTCGTGCATGCATGCAGGGTTACGACGTACCACTGCTGCAGCCTGTACGTAGTAGGCCACCAGCTCCCCAGCTGGTCGTCCCCATCTGGGAGGATCGCACACCACCACGGCTCCCCGCCGTGGCCAACCGGGAGCGTGCACTTGTTAGCCTGTGCCCCAGTATTATTGCGATGGGCTCTGCGTCTGCGTGTAGATCAACCCCGCCTGCATCCCGCAGCAGCATGCATATGGCGACTCGAAGTGTGTGGTGCCTGGTGGATCCGACTCAGACCAGACCAATGTGACGCGGCCCCACCCCACCCCGTTGTCTATAGCAAGCTCATCTGATCTCTGGGCCTTACGTGACTTGAAAATTGTTAGGAACAGCGTTAGCACTGGCTTGCTCTGTTTGTTTCCAGTGCATGCATCTGGAGTCTCTCCGTGATCTTGCCGCGAGAACAGCCGACCGGACAGCAGCGGGTGCTTCTGAAACCTGCTACATGCATGGTGCAGTCTTCACTATCCTGTTGATTTTCCTGTGATCTGTGAGTGACCTGCAGCTTCGACTGCTTTTGCGAAGATCAGCGACCAGGATGCAGGTGTACCGCGCTGAATCAGACGGCCGACACTGCCACGTGACTGGAATAAATGGATTTATTTGTTTTTGTATGTAGTAAGAATTTCATAGGAAGGGCTGTGACTGCCCACGTAATTTTAATTTCTTTGGGATTTCATTGTTCCGAATTAACAAGGCCATTGACCATGAAAGCGAAGCGTTTTATATAGTACGAACTGCTGAAGTTAGTTAAAAATAAACAAGAAAGGTACTCCCTTCATTCCGAAATTGATGTTGTTTAGGACATCAGATTTATACTAGCCGTAGCTCAATTTTTTTCTGTTGGGGCAAAATCATTTTCAGAATGGAGGAAATACTTCAGAAAGCATACTTTCACAACTAAGCCAACAAAAATGGTGTGTGTTATGCAGAGCCTTTTTTATTTTAATTACATATATGATAGCTGCAGTAAATGTGCATTTTACTCTTATGTTACTTGACGCGTTCTTCCCCAAACAATAATAACAGCACCCAATGAACAGCACTACGTGCCTTCATGTCATCTATCTCGCAAACTATATTTGTGGACCCGTTGCACCTTTTCTGCTGGTATGTCCTAAAAATAAATTAATTGTAGTAATATAATTTGCTGTATATGTTTTCCATGATGCTCTCAATAACGTGATCATTTAAATGATTTGGATACTTCGATGTACACACTTCATCCATCCCCTACCCACACCCCAAAAAAAAAGATTTCCTAACATACCCGTCGCAATGTCCACTCTGAAGATCCAGAGATATAATATTAGCAAGGAGCCAAAGTAGAGTACAATTACCTGAGAGATGCACATGCGTGTACCTATTATCAAAATCTCGCTTTTACCCCCAAAGAACTGGTGTTGAACTATATGTCGCTGCTGGTCCCAAGATGCTGAAACCACATCTTCCCCATCATCATGGTTTCTCATAAAAAACAACGACCTCTGGTGCGTCTGGACCATGTGTAAGACTATAATCACCATAATCGTCCCTGCTATTTTTTAGACATCTACATCATCCAACCACGGAATTAATTGCAAGTATCTGATATCCGGTAGTTAGGGCTCCTGCAATTGCTAAGCTAGCTACTTAGCTAGAGAGAAGTCGCCGTGATACTACGACTAGCCATGCATGATCAAAGTGCATGTGCATGGCGTGCGTCATCTGCGTCCCGGTGAGACTCGCGCGCACCTTGCAGTCGCGACGCGCCGCCTCGATCTCGGTCGGGTTGCCGCCCGCGCAGTTACGCACGACATGCCCAGGGACCGGCGGTGGCCCGGCCGGCCGGAGAGCGGTGGTCCGTGTGGGCGCCCGCGAAAGCGGTGTCCGCCTGCCTCCGGGCAGGTACCTAACGGTGGCGCGTACGCTGCCTGCCGAGCGACAGCCGCATGTGTGTGGCGTCCGAGCGAGCAAGCATGCATCCATCCACCGGCCGGCCGGGTCTGGTCCGGAGATGGCTTTGTTCCGTTGACCAGCGTCAGGAGGCTCGCTCCCCTGGCCCTCTCTGGGCTGGTGAGTGGCCGCTGACAAAGCAGTGGCAAGTGGGAGACGGCCGGGTGACGACGGAGAAACGTGTAGGGCGCAGTAAGTCCGTGCCGCTGCCGCTGCTGCAACGAAAACCTGGTGTTTCCTTATTGCGTCGGTTTGGCTAATGGTGCCTGCAAGCGAAGGTTTGGGACGTACCAGCTCCAGCCTGCAGACTAGCTACTACTCTGTACTGCTACGACACATGCACATCCTGATCATTTGCCCAGAGCAGTACTGCTGGAAACGGATGCGGGCTGTTCAGTGCATAATGCTTTTTGCCAAATGGGCTTTGGTACGACGCGGGCCCTATTCCTCAATTAGCATACGAGAACGAGATGGAAATGGGGGATCCAAGAGAACAGGACCTGGAAAAGAATCTTTTTCTGAGGAAGCCTCGAACTGAAAAATGAAGAACAGTAATGGGCTAAAATCCACGCTGAGAAGAAAAATCTTAGCACTGAACCTTTTCCAAGGAATCATTGAACTGGGCCAAGATGCGTGCCCACTTGTAGAAAGCAAGTTAAGGACAACAGGTTTAGGCTACCGCAGTGTTCCTCTCTCAAAGAAAAGTTTCTTAAGGTCGGCAGCAGTTCGTTCAACCAAAAATAGAAATATAGCGGTCGGTTTAAAAGAAAAAGAAAAAGGTGACAACAGCAGATGTCGATGCAGGGAAGCAAGGCAGCTACGAAGGTCGCAGCGTTTTTTAGACACCTCACGGCGTTTTTTGCTGGTCTTCGGCGGCGCGGTGGCACGGGCTCCGTCGTCGAGCGAGCAACAGCCACCGCGTGCATGTTGGCGGTGGCCGAGGGAGGGACGAGGGAGCCGTGAATAGTGTGGTCTGTGGAACCGGGCGCGGGGCCTCGCCGCAGCTAGCTGTTTGCTCCGATCGGAGTCTCGCACGCAAGCGGCCGGCGCTGGTCGGTCATGCCGCTGCCGCGGCGTCCACCAGTGTTCAGACCTACGTCCCTCCAGTTTGCGGCGCGGCGTGGCTTGTTTTCGTGTTCAAGCTCTCTTCGGACGCGGCTCGGCCTAAATATGTATTCGAGAAAGGATCAGAAAAAAAATGCGTCTCGGCGGTCGGACTACCACGAGTACCGAACCAGTTTCATCGCAGCTTTAAATTACCTACCCCCCTGCGCCGGATCACGGCCGTACTGTACAAAGCAGGTCAAGGGTGGAAAGCACAGTATATAAAAGATGACAAGAAGATGAACACAGGATACTCGATCTTGAACATACTGACAGACGCTAGGTAGGTCCACATCGACCGTACCCACAGGCCACCTCTGTTGAGCCAGTACAAACACGCGACCCATACGACTGCTACCACGACAAACACCACACTCTACTACACACCGAAGAGGGACACACGCTCGATAGCTGCATCTGGATCTGGATGCGCGCGTGACACAGGCAGACGTGCTGACAGAACGCCCTGGCAAGGAAGAGGGGAGACGCCGCGAGCCGTTGTTGGGATTATTTAGGAGATGTCGATGGAGCGGACGTCGCGCCTCTTCTGGGTCTGGTCCTTGGGCACGACCACCCGGAGCACGCCGTCCTCCAGGGTGCACCTGACGCCGTCCGCCCGGGCGCCGTCGGGCAGGCGGAAGCGGCGCAGGAACGAGCCGTAGCTGCGCTCCGAGCGCTTCCAGGACTCGCCAGCCTCCGTTTGCTCGCGCGCTTTCTCCCCGCTGATCTTGAGCACGCAGCCGTCCTCCACCTCCACCTTCACGTCCTCCTTTTTCACCCCTGCAACGCACGGCACGGCACGCATCAGACGACACTTCTCGGCGCCAGCCAGCATTAAGTTAACGAATCGTTACCGGGGATCTCCGCGGTGAAGATGTGTTCCTTGTCGGTCTCTCGCCAATCCACTTTGGTGCGAGCCACGGCTGCGGCGTCGTCACGGTTGCTGCCGGCGAAGGGTGCCAAGAAGACGGAGGAAGGGATGTCCATGTCCATGTCCACCCCCCCGAGGCCGAGACCTCCGAACCACGGCGTCATCGACATTGTTGGCAGCCCCGCACCGCACTGTGTCCAATGTCGTCGGGCCTCCGGCAGCCGTGCTGTTTTTATACTGCCTCGGTGCCTCTCGCGTAGGCATAGGGCACTGAGCTGACACGTCCCGTGGGTACGTGCCGCTCGCATGGACAGGTGTTGCCACTTCACACCTGGCACGCAGGACCTGGGGGTATATGCCACTTGGCGCGTGAGGCGGCTGCGCTGGCGTTGAGAACTTGATGGGGTAGCGAGCTGTCACTTGGACAGTCGGCGTCTGAAAATGACCAAGGAGGCGGTGGGCCTCAATTACATAGCAGATTCATATATGGCCCAACTAAAAGCCGGCATCATAGCCACCAAACGTGCCCTAACATACACGGGTAATCGCGTTTAGTACCGTACAGGTATTTCTACGATTTGAGAGAGGCCGAGCTGGATACATAAACACAGCCCATGGCAACGTAGAGACATACTTACATGGACGGGATCTATGGGTGATCAAGAAGGCTCATGGCCTACATTAGTAACCTACATTGCACCTTGGTGCTTTGGTCTCCGATCTCCTCTAATAGAAGAGTGGACGTTATAATTTGTATAAGAGCGACCCCTACACCAAGTCAATTATACTAAAGACATTATATTTGAATTAAATTTAGAACATATTTCATATGATTTTGAAGAATAAGTATAAGTGGCTTCATGCGCGGTTCTCGCCTTGCCACCACCTTGGGCCTCAGAACTTTAACTTCTAGCACCACGGCTCTTCGCGGTCGACGCTCGTGACATGGTGTGGTTGAGATATAGCGGATGAAATTCTTGCGCGATGTAGCAGAACACCTCCCTGCCGGCGAACACGAAGTACAGCGGCATCTGCCATGCGATGCTGATGGACTCGCGGCTCGCCGCGGCCCGCGGTGTCCAGTCGTCCAGCCGCGCGCTGCGTCTCCACGAACGCCGCCTGCGCCACGGCCATCCACAGCAGCTGCAACGGCTCGCCGCTGGCCGGCCAGATGTTTCTCAGGGCAGGGACATCCCCGAGCCGTAGATGAGCATCCAGGCCAGGACGCTGAGCACCTCGAAGAAGGACACCAGCGGCGCGGCTGCCGTGGATGTTGAGCGACAGGGACGCGCATGTCCATGGCGGCGCCCTGCTGCACGAACGTGGTGTTCAACTGCGCACGCGTACGCCGCCGACGGCACGATGCTCGTGACCAGAGTCAGGAGCAGGCGGAGCAGGATCTTGGGCTCCTCCACCTGTGTCGTTGACTTCATAGAGGAGGCTGGCGTCAACCGGGATGCGGAGGTTGAGGTAACCCGACCAAGAGAAAGAGCGGGAGCGTTCGAAAAGAGATAGAGGAAGAGCGAATTTGGATTGAGAAATTGTTTACACGTGGGTCCCATGTTGCTTTGGGCTGCAAACAAACTGCCATGTTGCTTTGGGCTGGATTCGTCCGTCACACCACTAAATCTTCTTCCAGACCCGTGACGCCGTCAGTGTGAAGTCATTGCATCAAGAGCTCAGGCTCAGGCCCAACACCACCATGAGTCCACGATACGCAGTGTCAGTATGTGCCATACTGTATTGCATCTGTATTAACACTTGATAGCCGTCAGATCAGAACCGGCAGCGCACAATAGATATTACTGTACCTTGGCGTGCGTAGCGTAGCCATTCATCCCGCGTCATGCGTTTCAGTGGACTGCAGAATGAACGGCGCCGGCAAGGTAACGTCACGACGAATGGTCTCGGCAGTTGGGCCGTGGCGACCACCATTGTCGTCGTTGGTTGACCTAACGCGCTAGCCACCACGCCCGTGCGTAGACCAGCCTGTCCCGGTACAGAGTACAGACGCATAAGTCATAACTAGGGACGGCAGCTCCTTGAAAACATTGAAAACATTGGTCTCTGTCCTTCCAGGTGAACACTTGAACGGATTTCGTTTTAATGGCGGCGCGCCTTACCATTCCCGTTCACAAACACGCGAACGTCGAGGTGGGGTTGACCTGCAGCCAGAGTAAAACTTGCCGGGCCACTTGATCAGCCACTAGTTCCCACTTCCCAGGACGTGTTAGCTCACATTGGCGTGTTCTAATTCAGAGTCACGGTGTTTACAACGTCTGCCCGTGTGTTTCACACTGAATTATCGATTCCTGAGATAGGAAATTTATTGTCTGTACAGGTAACCATTAGGAACACAGCTCATCGAGCACCTTGAGAAAAGGCAAAGCCAAGATTTCAGACAGGGAGAAAACGAATTACTGCCAAGATGTGCGTTACGACAGTACTAGCAACCGGGGCACCTCACGAGCCCGTTCTCGTTGCACTTGGGGCACCTCCGGAACGCGCCGGCGCCGTTCTCATCCTCCACGACAAACACCCTGCAGCTGCCGAAGCACGTGTCGCAGGGCACGAACCGCCAGCCGCCGCAGCCGCTGCATGCCTCCAGGGGCGCGCCGCCTACCTTGGCCCCCGCCGCAGCCGGCGCCGTCTCGCAAGACTCGAGGGCCCTGGCGAGCTCCCCGCCCTCGTGCATGCGGCGCACCTCCTCGGCGCCGCCGAGGTGCCGGCCGTCCGCGAACACCTGCGGGAGCCCGGCCTGGGCGGCGCCGCCGAGCGCAGCGCGGAGCTCGTCCCTGTACCCGGCGTGCAGCGACAGGTCGCGCTCGTCGACGCGCACGCCGTAGCTGCGGAGGACGGCGCTGGTGGACCAGCAGTCCTCGTACGTCTGCCGGATGCCGCGGAGGCTGGTGAGGTACACCACCGCCCGCCGCGCGCTCTCCGGCGGCGGCGATGGTCGCGAAAACGACGACGACCTCCTGCCTTGCTTGGCGTCGATCTTCTCCTGGAACACGTTAACCCGCGCCCGCACGATGCCCGGGAACATCTGGACTTCGCCCTTCTTGACGTCCGCGAAGTTGCAGTGGACGACGTCGGGGGGAGGCGAGGCAGGCGACAGCTCGTCAAGCGCCTTCCGGAACGCGTCCAGGATTTCCGGATCGAACACCGGCGACCCGGGCGCCGACCGTGCCTTCCGCTCCTCCACGCCGTGGCCGTCGTAACGCTCCTTCTCCTCCTCCTCCTCCTCCTCCTCCTCCTCCTCCTCCTCCTCCTCCTCCTCCTCCTCCTCCTCCTCCTCCTCCTCCTCCTCCTCCTCCTCCTCCTCCTCCTCCTCCTCCTCCTCCTCCTCCTCCTCCTCCTCCTCCTCCTCCTCCTCCTCCTCTTGATCATCGTCGTCTCTGTCGAGCCCCTCCATGAGCTCCCACACGTTGATCTCCTCGGGCGCACGCGCCGGCGTCTTGTTCGGCGTCCGCGGCGCCACCGGCCGCTGTCGCTTCGCCGGCGCCGGCGCTGCCACCGGCGGCGTCTTTGGGCGCCAGCCGCTGAACGACCGCGACGGCCCGAACTTCCGGGCGCCACCGTAGTTTCCAGCCTTCATCATCGCCTCGTCCCCTCCGGCGCCGAAAGGAACGCCCTTGGCCGCCGCCGCCGCCGCGGCGGCGCGATCGAGGCTAAGCGTGCCCAGCGTGGACGACCTCAGCGCGACGGAGTGCCGCCGTACCAGGCCCGAGTACCTACGCGGCTCCGGCTTCGGCTGCCGCGGCTGCCCACCTCCTCCTCCATGCTCATGCAGCGCGTGCTTCGACGCCTTGCAGCCCATCCGCCACGCACCGAAGGGCAGGGAAAGCGAAGCGAGGGAAGGAAGGTAACGTCCAAGAGCCCCGTCGCTGCCGTGAAGGATGAGGAAGAAGAAAACGGCTAGAACCTCTAAGCGCGGCGGCGGCGCCGACTTAACTGTCAAACGGCATGGAAACTCGGTAGGGGAGCCGGGTGGCAACGGCAGTGCCGAGATCTGTGCGCGGCTGGGAAACGCATAAGAAAAGGTCTCGCGGGTCCGTGCGCCCGCAATGAAATTGGCAGCAGGGTCATGCCGGGGGTACGAGGATGACGTACGCGGGCGGCCGGCCGTGGCGGTGGAATTACGCGGCCGCGGACGGAAAGGGTCAGGTGGGCGCCGGGATCGTTTGATTTGCCGAGTCGGCGCGTACCGCACGGCGCGATCCCACGCGACGCGACGGCCGTGTGTCAGTCCGCAGCACAGCAGCAGTCACTGAGTCACGGCCGGTTCGGTAGCAGTTGCGGCGGTGGGCAGGCTGGGGAGGAATGTCTCGCTCTCGCATGATGCATCGGCGCTGTCATCTCACGCGCTTGATCGATGATGAGCCGGCGGCCGGGCCGGGTCCCATCGCCGTTGGTCGTCGAGCGGAAGTCGCTCTCGCGCAGACATCGGTTTCGGCGTTCGTTGCGTCTGGAACACGGCTCATATCTCTTTCTTTTCCGTGAAAGAAAATGGAAGACCGTCTAATCACTGACTTGCGTGGCTCGGCAAAGTCAGATGAAGAACTAACGATGCCGATTGAACGGCAACAGTGTCGCAAACATGTTTGTTTGGACTTCAGGGAACATTCGCTCCGAGATGCGTGCACCCTGACAGACACGTGTACACGCTAACGGACGTGCGTTTCGCATTTCAAGTTTTGAACTCGGTAACCGTTATAGTCTTTTAGAACCAAAACTCGTATAGTAATCGTTGAGGATTTCTCGCTTTATCACGTGTGCCACGTGGTCCCTCTGCAGATCAGAAGTTTCCGTCACAAACATAACAGTTCAGGGCGGGGAGCAGGGCGCGCCCAGAATGAGCGTAGGCAGGCTGTCGTTCTGGCCGTGAAAGTGCTACGATCGTGTTGGATTTCGACGGGTGACGACTGATGGCCAGACAGGTGCGCAGCGCGTGTCCGGGACGCTCCAACATCCGGCATCGAGACTGGGCTCTGAAACGCGGGCAAAGTCGCTGGAACCCTTTAATAAAAAAAAGCTACTACGCGGCAACTTTTGTCCAAAGTCGTGTTCGGAGCTTCCAGCTTCGGATCTGTGTTTTACTTCGAACGCATCGACGGCGATGGACGCGTGTGAGCAGGCGTTTACGATCACAGCTTGAGATGTTTTTTATTGATAGATTGGTTCGAACTTCGAAGAGGGTTGGTGAATGATTTATACAATTGGAAAATACTTTTTGAGCACAGGGGCGTATGCCTGTGACTGTGAGTGACGTGGATAAGATGGAAGTTATCCGATCGTGATGCACTGACTCGTTTCTGGTATCCGTTAATTCTATCGGAAATGTTTGAATTTGAAAAAAACATGCATCTAAAATTTGAAAAAATGATTATTAAGCATGGAAGGTCCATCTCCCTTGGTTTGCTTTACATTGAAACGTCTCTTGCTTTGCGGTGCCATGCTTACATGAGGGATGATGACTTGCACGTCTTAATCTATGATTAGCTTTGGTATTCGCCTTTTCGAATTCTATTCCTTTAGTTCAGGACGAACCGAGAGAGTCAGCACGATCATGTGCCCGCGAAAGTTGACGCCTGTGACGATGATTAACACGGTAATAACCATCTCACCGTCGGCTAGCCCAACCAACTGGCCAGCTGGGCCGACATACGTTTCTCGGCCCAATCATTGGATAATTTGCTCGAGAATTTTGAGACGAGGTCATCATCACGCATCTCGCCTGTAAAGTCTCGAGATAGTTGCAGCGACTAGTACGTGTTTGCTGTTGTCAAAAGGGTGATGTTCGTGGACTGCTCAGTAGGTTAAACCTGTGACATCATGGAAATTTGGACGTGCCTGACCGCGAACACCACCACAAGTTTTTGCTTGATCTTTGAAGCTTGACTATTGATAATGCCGTCATGTACTGAAATCAGCATCGAAACGTGAACCGGCCAGATGCTTGGTAAAGGGTCTTCGCCCACGGGTTTTTTAATATTTTAAATCAGTGTTCATTGCATATTACTCTCTCCGTTTTAAAATATTTAACGCTGATTAGTTTAATTTTAAACTAACCAGTGTTAAATAATTTGAACCGAAGAGTAGGTTAAAATAAATATAAAATTGATACAACTTTAATATGATCTGACATTTTAAATATCTAGTTAGTTTTTTAAACCTGTTATCGAGCCTAGGTGGCTAGGTCGAGGTGTCCTTTGTCTGTTTTTCGAGTTCGAATGATGAAACTGAGAAGGATAGCTCACAGTCATAGCTGGAGGGTGAAAACTGATTTTTTTTTCTCCTGCTCTGCTGGCCCAGTTGACATGTAACATTGGAGTTTATAATTTCTAGATAGTATTTTAACTAAGGACAACAGTGTTATAATTCAATTGTCTGGTAACATTGCCATCCCACGCGCGCCCGGTCCAGCCCCGTTCAATGCCACCGGCGCCGTTCGCAGCCGCGGCGGCGGCGGCGGCAGCGGCAGCGCAGCAGCAGCTGGAGTCCCTCCTCCCCCGTCTGACCACGTTCTCCCAATACAAGCAGTTCCACGCGCGCCTTGTCACGTCGGGTCACCTCCACTCCAGCCCCACACTCCGCGCCCGCTTCCTCGACCGCCTCGCGCTCTCCTCGCACCCCGCCGCGCTGCCGCACGCGCTCCTCCTCGTCCGCTCACTCCCGTCGCCGGCCACCAACGACCTCAACGCCGCGCTGCGGGGGCTCGCTGCCTCCCCGCACCCCGCGCGGTCCCTCCTCCTCCTCGCCGGCCGCCTCCTTCCCGGGCCCGCGCCGCCGCGCCCGCGCCTCGACGCGCTCTCGCTCTCCTTCGCGCTCAAGGCCACCGCCCGGTGCTCCGACGCGGCCGCCACGGTACAGCTCCACGCGCTCGTGCTCCGCCTCGGCGTGGCCGCCGACGTCCGCCTGATGACCACGCTGCTCGACTCCTATGCCAAGTGCGGCGACCTCGCGTCCGCGCGGACGGTGTTCGATGAAATGTCCGTGCGCGATGTGGCTACGTGGAATGCGCTGATGGCGGGCCTGGCGCAGGGGACGGAGCCGAACCTCGCGCTGGCGCTGTTCCACAGGCTGGCAGGGAGCTTCAGGGAGTTACCGCCAAGGGAGGAACCGAATGAGCTGACCATTGTCGCGGCACTTTCTGCATGTGCGCAGCTTGGAGCGTTACAGGATGGGATGGGTGTGCATGACTTTGCTCGTACACTAGGCATGGAGTGCAATGTCCGTGTCTGCAACACGCTTATTGACATGTACTCCAAATGTGGTTCACTGGGCTGGGCACTCCAAGTGTTCTATTCCATCAAGCTTGAAGACCGCACAATCGTGTCGTACAATGCTGCAATACAGGCACTTTCCATGCACGGCCACGGGGCTGAGGCACTTGGGTTGTTTGATGAAATGCCGACATGGATCGAGCCAGACGAAATAACATACCTTGCTGTGTTGTGTGGGTGCAACCATGCTGGGCTCGTCGATGATGGGCGCAGGGTTTTTGATTCCATGCGAATCCCTCCCAATGTGAAGCACTACGGCACCATAGTGGACCTTCTTGGCCGTTCAGGGCGCCTCGCGGAGGCATATGACACAATTGTGTCTATGCCATTTCCAGCAGATATCGTCCTCTGGCAGACGCTGCTTGGTGCGGCCAAAATGCATGGGAATGTTGAGCTTGCAGAGCTGGCCGCAACAAAGCTTGCTGATCTTGGTTCCAATGTAGATGGTGACTATGTGCTTCTGTCCAATGTTTATGCTTCCAAGGCCCGGTGGGCAGATGTTGGTCGAGTCCGTGATACAATGCGAAGCAAGGATGTGATGAAAGTCCCTGGCTTCAGCTACATTGAAATAAGTGGAGTGATGCACAAGTTTATTAATGGTGACAAAGAACACCAGAAGTGGCAGGAGATATATAGAGCACTAGATGACATTCGGTCAAGAATTAGTGAGTTGGGATATGAGCCAGAAACTGACAATGTTCTACATGACATTGGGGAGGAGGAGAAGCAATATGCATTGTGCTATCACAGCGAGAAGCTGGCCATTGCATTTGGGTTAATTGCTACTCCACCAGGGGAGACCCTACGTGTGATCAAAAATCTCCGAATATGTGGGGACTGTCATGTGGTGGCGAAACTTATCTCTAAAGCCTATGGTAGGGTGATCATCATTCGAGACAGGGCAAGATTCCACCAATTTGAAGATGGAGAGTGTTCCTGCAGGGATTACTGGTAAAATGGTGACAAACTGGGTCTTTTGCTCATCTATTAAATATGGCATGAGCTTCTGAGACGAGAGCAAGCGAGGTAATTACATATTCAAAATATGGATGAAGAATGGGTAACATGACATGCTGTTGACCATTATGTTACTATCCATGCCCAGCATCGCAAATGATTCTTGGAAGAATCAAGACTATGTGTGCTTGCATTTGCACAGACTCCTGAGTTTAGTTGTCAACTTGAGAAACATCTTGAAAGTGAAACCCAAGGTTTTGTGTGCACAAGCTTGGAACTGAGGTTTCCCAATGCCAGCCGAAAATGTGTGATAGCAGAACACTGTTGGATATTGCACATTTGTGTCTACAAGATGTAAGAAGTTAAGTGGGCTACAGTTTGCAGAATAACCGCCTTACTCAAGTATGGAGCTAACGAAACGTTGAGGTTTGTGTGACAAGGCTCTAACCTTTCTGGGCACAAAAGGAGTTAGTATTTTTTTTGTCATTAGAAGCAAACTTTGTTTTTCACATTACACAGTTTTTCCAAACATCCTGGATTACAAACTTACAACAACAACAACAACAACCAAGCCTTTATCCCAAGCCTGTTGGGGTCGGCTAGACATGAAACCCAATATCAATGAAGTAAAAGAGAGGAAGAGTTATAAGAACAAGGAAAAAAAGAAAAAAAAGGAAAAAAGAAAAAAGAAAGAAAAAAGAAAAAAGAAAAAGAGAAAAGAAAAAAAAAGAAAAAAGAAAAAAAAAAGAAAAGAGAAAAGAGAAAAGAAAAAAGAAAAAAGAAAAAACAAGACTACGATTCTGGCACATGGATTGCTACTTTCCATGCGGTCCTATCATGAGCTAAGTCTCTGGATATATTCCAATCTCTCAAATCTCGTTTTACCGCCTCCTCCCAGGTCAACCTTGGTCGTCCTCTACCCCTCCTAATATTTTCTACCTCTTAAAATCCCACTGTTAACTGGTGCTTCTGGAGGTCTCCGTTGGATATGTCCAAACCACCTAAGTCGATGTTGGACTAACTTCTCTTCAATCGGCGCCACCCCTACCTTATCTCGAATCACCTCATTCCTTATTCGGTCTCTTCTCGTGTGCCCGCACATCCACCGTAGCATGCGCATCTCTGCGACACTCATTTGTTGGACATGTTGCCGTTTAGTTGGCCAACATTCCGCCCCATAGAGCATCGCGGGTCTAATCACCGTCCTATAGAACTTCCCTTTTAGCTTTTGTGGGGCTTTCCTATCACATAGGATTCCAGAGGCTTGTCGCCATTTCATCCACCCTACCTTGATCCTGTGGCAAACATCCTCATCAATATCGCCATTGCTTTGTAACATTGATCCTAAGTATCGGAAAGAGTCACTTCTAGGTACTATTTGTCCTTGTAGACTAACATTTCCCTCTTCAAGACCAACACCACTAAAGTCACACCTCATATACTCGGTTTTGGTCCTACTAAGTCTAAACCCCTTGGACTCTAAGGTTTGTCTCCATAACTCTAATTTCTTATTAACACCTTCTCTAGTTCCATCTACCAGCACTACATCATCAGCAAAGAGCATGCACCAAGGGATATCCCCTTGTATATCCTTCGACACCCCATCCATCACCAAGGAAAAGATGTATGGCTCAAAGTTGATCCTTGATGTAGTCCTACCGTGATAGGAAATGCATCAATCTCACTATCACTTACGCGCACACTTGTCCTAACATTATTGTACATATCCTTGATAAGGGTAATGTACTTTGTTGGCCCTTTATGTTTCTCTAGTGCCCACCACATGACTGACCTTGGTATCTTGTCGTACGCCTTCTCCAAGTCGATGAACACTATATGCAAGTCTTTCTTCTGCTCCCTATATCTCTCCATAAGCTGACGAAGCAAGAAAATCGCCTCCATTGTAGACCTCCCAGGCATAAAACCAAACTGGTTTTTAGTGACATTGGTCACTTTCCTCAGGCGGTGTTCAATCACTCTCTCCAAAAGCTTCATAGTATGACTCATAAGTTTAATGCCTCGATAATTAGTACAACTTTGAATATCTCCTTTATTTTTGAAGATAGGTACTAATATACTTTTCCTCCATTCTTCAGGCATCTTGTTTGACCGAAAAATGTGGTTGAATAGCTTTGTGAGCCATACTATTGTCACGTCCCCAAGACATCTCCACACCTCAATAGGGACATCGTCAGGGCCGGGGGCCTTTCCTCGTTTCATCCTTTTTAAGGCCTCCTTAACCTCAAACTCTTGTATCCTCCGCACGAACCGCCTGTTGGAGTCATCAAAGGAGTCATCCAACTCAACCATAGTGCTCCCATTCCCATCATTGAATAGCCCATTAAAGTAATCACGCCATCTATTCTTAATCTCTTCATCCTTCACTAGAATGCGGTCAGTCTTATCTTTGATGCATTTAACTTGATTGAGATCCCTCATCTTTCTCTCGCAGATTTTTGCTATCTTGTATATGTCTTTTTCACCTTCTTTTGTCTCTAGTCTCTCATATAACTTATCATAGGCATGTCCTCTTGCCTTACTCACAGTCCGCTTTGCATTCTTCTTAGCCTCTTTGTACTTAAGCATGTTGCTTGCGCTTCTATCATTATGCCAACTCTTGTAACACTTTTTCTTCTCCTTAATGGACTTTTGTACATCCTCATTCCACCACCAAGTGTCTTTATCTACAAGTTTCTTTCGCTTTGTCACACCGAACATCTCACTAGCTACCATCCTAATGCAAGTTGCCATCTTAATCCACATACTATCTGCATCTCCATTTTCTGCCCAGGGTCCTTCTGTGATCACCCTATTGTTAAAGGATTCTTGTGATTCTCCCTTCAACTTCCACCACTTTGTTCTTGTGATTTTGACACCTTTGTCCCGCAAAGAGCATGTATGGAAGCGAAAGTCAGCTACCACAAGCTTATGTTGTGTCACAACACACTCCCCCGGGATCACCTTACAATCTAGACACTCCCGTCTATCCTTTCTCCTAGTGAGGACAAAGTCAATCTGGCTAGAGTGTTGGGCACTACTAAAGGTCACTAGGTGAGATTGCCTCTTCCTAAAGAGGGTGTTAGCTATCAACAGATCATAGGCTACGGCAAAGTCTAGGATGTCCTTGCCCTCTTGATTTCTATCGCCGCATCCAAAACCTCCATGTACTCCCTCAAATCCTAGATTAGTTGCACCCACATGACCATTGAGATCTCCCCCTATGAGGAGTTTCTCGGTTATCGGTACACTACTAACCATATCCTCCAAGTCCTCCCAAAATTGCCTCTTAGCACTCATGTTGAGCCCAACTTGTGGGGCATAAGCACTAATGACGTTCAAGACAATGTCCCCAATTACTATCTTGATTAAGATGATCCTATCCCCTCGTCTTCGAACATCCACTACTCCATCCTTAAGACTCTTATCTATTAGAACACCTACGCCATTCCTAGTCCCAACCGAACCAGAATACCAAAGCTTGAAACCGGTATTCTCGACTTCTCTCGCCTTTTGACCCGCCCATCTAGTCTCTTGTACACAAAGGATATTTATTCGTCTCCTAATGGCAACATCTACTAACTCACGTAGCTTGCCGTCAAGGATCCTACATTCCAACTACCCACCCGAAATCTATGTTCCTCGGCTAGCTTCCTTACGCTTTGCACCCGTCGAGTAAGATGCAAAGACCCTTGCTCACTTATCACTACATCCGGGCGATGATGTAGCGCGCCACTAAGGTGGTGGCGATCCAGCCCTTGCTCATTTAACACCATATCCGGGTTCCGATATGGCGCGCCACTAAGGCGGTGGCGACCCGGCTCTTGCCCACTTAACACCATACCCGGGTTCCGATATGGCGCGTCGCTAAGAGGGTTACGCCCCAACGAATTTCTATTGGGTTTCATTTCCATGAGAATGGCTAAGTGTAAGTTGTTGGCTCGCCAAGCCTATCACAACCCCCTCCTCCTTTACCCGGGCTTGGGACCGGCTATGTCATTACAACCCTGGATTACAAACTTACTATGAAAATTTTACACACAATCTCATTTTTATGTATCTGTTGGCTTCTTTTGAGCTTCAGTCGTCTTAATCCTGGGCTGCAAAATCTAAGATGCACCATTATTGGTCTCCTTCCTTTTCTAGGATGCATGTCGTGCCTAACTGCTTCAACAGTTCACATTTATTGACTAGTTTCATATATTGATCTTCAGTCGTCTTAATTAAGGTTCTAACATGACGTGCTGTTGACCATTACATTGAGTGGTTTCATATTAACCTGGGAATGCTTCAACCATGAGCTTGGGTGCCATCGCTCTACACTACTAGGATCATTGATGCATGCCTTTTTTGTTCACATATATTAGTTAAGGAAATGGGGGCGACACTTTCAACCTGACAGATTCTCAGGACAAATGCATTAGCTATGTGTAATATCTTACTCTGTAAAACTAAGTTGTCATTGTAATTCGTTGTGTAATTTTTGAATAATTCTTTATGAAGATTCTAACAATCCATTGAACATACGCACATGCCAGAGTTTCGGATGCACGATACAGAGAACCTTTAATATGTAAATTCTCCTTTTCTACTTTAATGAAATCAGCAGAGCACCCGCCTGTAGCGATGCAACCGGCGCGGGACTGCCCACAGCACCGCTGGGCCGACCCACGCCATAATCCCGCTAAAGGCCCTCATCATGGCCCGCTTGACGTAACCAATGTCATATTTTCTCTGTAACTAGCCCATAATAAGCAGATGAGCACAAATTTCATGTCCAGCAAATCCCAGCTATGTAATTAATTGAACTGACAAGACTTCAACGGCATTTCGTCGGAACATAAGTCACATCACCACATCTTTTAGAACAAAATATGTTCTAGGATATGAGTTTTTCCTTGGTTTTGTTTTTGTGATGCATTTCACTGTACATGCTAATAGTGAAAATTATAGTTCACTGTTTTATCCATTTGTAACTAACAGTTACAATTTTCTGAACTGGCAAACAATATTAAGTGCAAACTACAAGTTGTTTGTTTTTTAGATGAACTACAAGTTGTTTTTCTTTCTTTTAGATGGGGTGAAAACTGAAAAGCAGATTCCATCGTGCAGACCGTCCTTGTATGCTTTGTCATACTAATCTTGTACTGCATATTCCACAGAAGTAAGCAAATATATGTGTAGCTTCCTTTCTATGCTTTGTCAATGCTACATGCTAACTAGGAAAATTTCTAGAAAGTACATAAAGATGTTGACTTTCATGTACTGCTGGAAGAATCATATGCATTCTCACTTTTCAAGTTGCCTGCATTGCATTGTTAAGTGGTGGAAGTGGAACCAGAAGAATGCAGCAACATCAGTAATGGACGTAAAGAACAAGAGCCTGAAGATCTAAGAACCAATGTTTTTAAGTCGCCTAATCGACCCTAGTCGCCTCAGGGGCGACTAGGTCGACTAGGGCGACTAGTCGTCGACTAGGGCGACTAGTCGACCCTAGTCGACCCCTAGTCGACCTCCAAGTCGTCCAGTTTTTTTTTTAGAAGTTTCTAGTCGATGCTATATATAACACTATGGTAGCAGTAAGCCAGTAATACAAATAGAGATTGAGCATTGTAATTAGCAAACAAACCTTTCAATTAGCAACAGTTAAGTGCAGGATTAGTTTAGAAAACAGAAATTGCATACTAGATTGAGGCTCTAGATTTATAAAAATTGCTGTCTATCAAATTGAGGATTTAGATTCTAGACCTGATGAACAAAATTTTCACATAATTGTTCAGTACCATAATAAACAAGATGAACAGTCAATAGTCTATTAGGAGAAGAAAATACTCTCAGTTCAGTGCAGAAGTAAAACATGACTTTCAGTTCAGAATTCAGATCAGCAACATAATTTCAGATCAACAACATAATTTTATATCAGCATTCAGCAACATTAGAAATAGACAATAAAAACAGCAATAGTTAAATAAAAATAGACAAGCAACAATATTTAAGTTTAGTCCAGCATTAAACTAACAACAGGACTTTCAGTTCAGCAACATTTTTTCAAGTCGTCCTAGTCGCCCTGATCACTAGTCGCCCGATTAGTCGCCCTGATCGGCCGATTAGTCGGACGACTAGTTTTCTAGTCGAGCTGATCGCATCGGTTGACCTGATCGCGCGCCAACTACCGATAAGGACGACTAATTGCGACTAATCGCGATTAGTCGGACGACTTGAAAACAGTGCTAAGAACAAGAGATTGCTAGAGGCTTGTTGTAAAGCCAGTACATGTGCTTTCTCTCAGCCGCGCGAGTATGCTGGCGAGCGGTGCAAGCTTACGGCTATGCGGGATGACCGCCGTAAGCAGCAGCATATGCGGGCAGCCGCATAGGGCCGCAAATAAGTTTGCGGCCAGGACGCGGGGCGGTAAGGCGCTTCCCGCCCCGCTTGCACTCGGACCCACCTAAAAAGAGTTTGGTACTAAGATGTATTTATCCTTTTTTTAAGTATAAACATATTGTGAGCTTCTACTTTGATATTTTGAATCCTGATGGTTCTGCAGTACTTGTTTTTTAGTTTACAACCTAAGATAGAACGCCGTACATAGTATATATGTCTATAAATACTTTTCTAGAGAGTCTAAATATCAAAATTGTTTTTTTTAAATTAACAAAAAGTAAATATTCCACCACCTGAATGTCTCATCTGCCATCTCCACATTCGGAGCGCCAACTCTCACCAATATCGTCGAGCACTCGGAGCTTGGCAGCTTGCCTCTTCAATACATCCTTTTTGCCTTGGGTTGCAACCGTGCCGCGTACCGCCGCCACCCCCGGAGGCACGAACGCTTCTCCCCGCCATTGCCATTGTGCCGCCGGTCACGGCATAACAGAGTTCCCAGTGCGCGTACCGCCGCATGCCCGGTTCCCTGGCCTAGCACGCTCGCGCCCGCGGATCTCTCCCCGCCTCCGGCGATGCCGCTGCCTTGCCTTCGGGGCCCGCCTCTCTGATGTAGGTATGGCAATCCAATCGGCGGGTGCCAGTACCCGACAAAGTTTTGCACCTGACGAGTATAGGTACGGGTGTGATTTTTCATCCGTGGGTGTAATCCGCACCCGACCCGACTTATCGCGGGTGCGGGTTTTATTTTGCACCAGTAGGTACTAGAAATAAGTTATGTTTATAATTTAAAGTCAAATTTAATTGTTTTCTATAATTTAATTATTTCATGCTACTTATGGCAACATATATTTACAATCTTTATAAGCAACTTAATATTTTTTGTTACATTCTCATTCAAAAAAGTTTTTTTTAGACTTATTTATAAACATTGTAGTATGTTTATAAAAAAGTCAAATCCGTCGGGCACCTGAAACCCGTCCGAAACCCGACGGGTGCGGGTACGATTTTTCACCCGTGAGTGAGTCTCAAATTTCACCCATAACCTCTTTTATTTCGTGCGAGTTTTTGCTTCACCCGAACCGAACCTGACCCATTGCCATCCCTACTCTGGTGTGAGCCTGCCACTGCCTTGAGACTTATTAGGGTGGCAGTTTGGAGTCCACTCTCTACACTATATGATCCTTTATAAAGTAAGAACAAGACTTAGTTTGTATCTCTTTCTATGACACCCATAGCCCATATGTTAAAGTTTGATTTGCCCGTATGTTAAAGTTGAATCAAAATCACGTTAACTAATATCTAACATGTCATGTCGATAAAACAATGTTCAAAATCAACTTGAGTAGTTATTTAGATGATTTTTAATACTCCAAAGAATAAAACAACTGGTTTTAAAGGTTAAGAGATGAAATATTTAACTTCAGATAGGTTAGAGGTGAGCCAAGTAGACTTATTGCGACAAAGAAAGCAGTGCTACGCATGGCAGACTTTGATCAGTGTACCCGCTTCTCCCTGGCACCGAGGGTGTGACTAATCCATAGCTGAGAAAGATTGCTTCGTGCCCAACTGAGTGTTTAGCTGGAGTAGTACGTACAAATCAGTTCAATTTTGAATTTGAAACAAGCTTATGCGCCTTAAAAATTTTATTTGGGTTCTCCAATAACAGCCGAGGGACACTGGCATCGAGCTGGCTTCAACAATTGTCAGTCTCGCTTCCACCCCCGAGCTCGCAGCGCCTCCAATGCCGTGTCCTCCTCTTCCGCGCCACGCGCGGACCCCCACGCTGCCCACTACCGTCTCCACCTGCCTCATACGCCCGCGCGCCCGTCCCCTCCTCGTCCACGGCTCGTCCGGAGCCGCCGCCAGGCCTCCTGTGGCCGCGGTCGCCTCCACGGACCTCACCCGCTCCCACTACGTCTCCGTGGCGGCCTCCCCATCCCCGTGCGCCTCCTCCGCCACCCGCGCACGCGGCTGCAGCAGCCTCGTCGCCCTTACCGTCACTGCTTCGGCGGTATGGCTCTGTCCCCATCTCACCCCGTGTTCCTACTCCGGCGAGTCCGCGAGTGCCCGTGGCTCGCTGTAACTATTACTACCCATCCGTGAAGTTTATTTGGTAACACATAAGAAAGCCTCCATTGAAATTGTTGCGTGATTTTTGCTTCATCATATTCGAATTCGCCACATCTATGAAATGCATTTCGTGTCAAATATTCATTTCTATCAGGCTGAAATTCGAATTCACCACATGTATTGAAGTATTATCGTCATCAGGTTTACCAATGCGCTTCGTTCGTGTGTGCTCTTTTGGTTTGTAAATGCATTTCTAAGAAGATTATTGTTTATGTAACACGGTTCAATCTTACATAGGTTGCGGTTTCTGTGTGCTTGGTATTCTTTTCGGCAATTCGCTCCATGCTGGTATGTTTCCTATTTATTAGTCGATAGTTGTTACTTCTTCCCATGAGCATGCACACATGCCAATTTATTTTCCAGGCATTAAAGAGGGAGGCAGAGTTCCTTGAAAAGTACTTTGATTCAGCAAGAGCGAAGCTCCCTGAAACTATGGCTTCAGTGAGGCTTGTTGGAAGGGAGATCGGTGACTTGGCTGCAGATCTTAGTGATCTAAGGTACTACTTTTCACATTTTCTTCAGTTATTGGTCAAGTATCTTTTGTTTGTATTCACATTATGTGATTGTTTAACTTGACTCCCTGTGAACTGATGCTTCACAAAATACACAATATAGCAATATATTTGTTGAGTCAAATGTAGCTTCGTGGTTATGGTTATTATCCAGAATGGATTAGATACATTGTTCTATCCACTATATTCCAGAAGTTGAATGTAGTCATGAATAAACATACTATAGCAATATATTTGTTGTGTCCTTTGTTTGCTCGCATAGACGCATAGTGAGGACTAAATTGACATATTTTGAATCTCAGTTGAAACAGATAGACAATCATCAAAGCGCCTATTAACATTTACCACGATTTCTTTCTTCATTGCTTCATTTTCGTTAAGTTTGTGACATGGTTTAGTAATTCAGTATCACATTTCTTCTCCCCTTGTGCATATTTACTCAGACCATTATTAACAGATCGTACATGAGTATTGCTGGGGACAACATCTAGTACAGAGGGGTTTTAGAAAAACAAATAAAAAATGAAACACAATACTACTGGTAGAACTGGTCAGTACAGATCAAACACATCAGAAATGATAAGATCGCGGGGCTTAATAGACAGTAGTGAGTTAGGCACCTTCTGGACAGCCTTGTCAATTGATGCTTAGCCCTTCTGCTTGAGCAGCACCCTCCACTTCTGCAACAATGATATACTAGCAAACAAGAAATCAGTTAACTTTTTTGGGAAATCTCTTCTCGATAGAATCTCGTTGCACATTTTCCATATTGCCCATGCCAAGCCTGAAAAGTATACGTGTCAAGTTTTTTGGGGTAACACCATTGTAGTAGGAATCCAAACTTCCCGTAGGTTAGCAATAGAATTAGGACACCTTATCCACTCGAAAATATCTTTTGGAACACATCCCAAACTATCAAAGCCCAAATTAACTCATCTTTAGCGAGTCCAAGTATACGCCCTCTAGACTATTTTGCAACAATGTCTATTCAATTTGGTCTTTTTCTCTGAAATTCCATTTGAACCCAAATGTTCCTCTCCATAAAACACTTGCAAGCCATAAATGAGACGGGATTTTAAAAGGCTATCATGTGGCTTTAATTTGTTCTTTCTTCATATATCTGAACAAACCTGCTAATGACATCGTTTTCTTGATCAGTCAAGAATTGACAAAGGGTGTGAAGAGTTCCATGAAAACCATTCATACAGTCGAGGCTAAACTCCACCAGCTGACATACTCTGCCCGTCCAGGTGGTCCTCCAGTTTGATGGTTTAAACTTCTGAGATGATCAAGGCGATTGGGTCTTTATTTTTGCTTGATGTCTGCTAGGATCCCCACTGAGGATGTCTAATCAGAACAACAGGGTGGATGAGCCCTTGCTGGCAAGCACCGTGAGATACCTGCGTGAGTTGATTGCAGACATCCGCTCAGGGTTTGGAGCAGCGTCCGGCATGGCCAGGGCTTTCATGTGGGCGTCAAATGTTGGTGCAAAATGCCGTAAGAATCGCCCGTAGAAAGGATCTCTTTTACAGGTATTGTAACTTATCAAGCATCCGCCCGTCGCGCCCCTCAAGCCGTGTATACTTTTCATTATTACAAGATATTTCATCATTAGGTATTCTAAATTTAGTTCAAAAATAATACATTTAGTTCAATTGACTTGGGTAGGGGCCGCGCGAACGCGTACCCCCTCTTCCACAAATTATGACGTCCATTCTCCTACTTGAGGAGATGGTAGATCAATACACCTACACAGTGCAATGTAGGCTACTGATCTAGGCCATGAGCCTTCTTGATCACCCATAGACCCCGTCCAGGTAAGTATGTCTCCAGGTTGCCATGGGCTATGTTTATGTATCCATCTCGGCCTCCTTCGGATCCTAGAAATACCAGTACGGGACTAAATGCGATTACCCGTGGCTGTTAGGGACGTTAGGTGGCTATGATGCCGGCTTCTAGCTGGGCCATATATGAATCTGCTATGAAATTGAGGCCCACTACCTCTCTGGTCATTTTCTGACGCCGACTGTCCAAGTGGCAGCTCGCTACCCTTTTTTTTCTCAAAGTTCTCACCGCTAGCGCAGCCGCCTCACGCGCCAAGTGGCATATCCCCAGGTCCTGCGTGCCAGGTGTGAAGTGGCAACACCTGTCCGTGCGAGCGGCACGTACCCGCGGGACGTGTCAGCTCAGTGCCCTACTCCAGAGGCACCGAGACAGTATAAAAACAGCACGTCAGCACGGCTACCGGAGGCCGGCCTACATCGGACACCGTGCGGCGCGGGGCTGCCAACAATGTCGATGACGCCATGGTTCGGAGGTCTTGGTCTCGGGGGGATGGACATGGACATCCCTTCCTCCGTCTTCCTGGCACCCTTCGCCGGCAGCAACCGAGACGACGCCGCAGCCGTGGCTC
Organism: Neostapfia colusana; assembly: GCA_030760725.1. Classification (NCBI taxonomy): domain Eukaryota; kingdom Viridiplantae; phylum Streptophyta; class Magnoliopsida; order Poales; family Poaceae; genus Neostapfia; species Neostapfia colusana. Next base: position 52,574,954 of record JASWHV010000020.1, read on the forward strand.
GCACTAAAGTGGACTGGCGAGAGAACGACAAGGAGCACATCTTCACCGCGGAGATCCCCGGTAACGATTCGTTAACTTAATGCTGGCTGGCGCCGAGAAGTGTCGTCTGATGCGTGCCGTGCCGTGCGCTGCAGGGGTGAAGAAGGAGGACGTGAAGGTGGAGGTGGAGGACGGCGGCGTGCTCAAGATCAGCGGGGAGAAGGCGCGCGAGCAAACGGAGGCTGGCGAGTCCTGGAGGCGCGCGGAGCGCAGCTACGGCTCGTTCCTGCGCCGCTTCCGTCTGTCCGACGGCGCCCGGACGGACGGCGTCAGGTGCACCCTGGAGAACGGCGTGCTCCGGGTGGTCGTGCCCAAGGACCAGACCCAGAAGCGGCGCGACGTCCGCGCCATCGACATCTCCTAAATAATCCTAACAATGGCTCGCGGCGTCTTCCCTCTTCCTTGCCAGGGCGTTCTCTGTCAGCACACTTCGGTGTTGTGTAGTAGCGTGTGGTGTGTATCGTGGTAGCAGTCGTATGGGCCGCCTGTGGGTACGGTCGATGTGGACCTACCTAGCGTCTGTCAAGTTCGAGAGTATCCTGTGTTCATCTTCTTTCAACCAAGCGAAATGCGAAAAGCCTTAACTTCTTGTCATCTGTTACATAGTACTGTGCTTTCCACGCGTGGCCTGGTTTGTACGGCCGTGACCCGGTGCAGCCGCGCAGGGTCTAGGTAAATTAAAGCTGCGATGAAACTGGTTCGGTACTATGGTAGCCCGACCGCCGAGACGCATTTTTTTTCTTTTCCTTTCTCGAAGACATATTTAGGCCGAGCCGCGTTCGAAGGGAGCTTTTGAACACGAAACAAGCCACGCCGCCGCAGACTTTTTCCATAAGGGCCTCACCTCGTGTTCTGATAACTAGACCTAATTACGGTTTCTGTAATATATGTTTGAATCAATAGGGGCCCGAGGAGCAATCTGACATATAGTTTTCCTGCCTCTTAAACTAGTTTTCGCAGGGACGATGTCTAATTGGAATTTGGAAGGACTGGAATGCTGTCATCGTGAGAGATCAGGACTGGGAGCTACGTTCAACATCGTCAGCTAGCAGAGAGCTTCCATGACCATGAGGGCATCGGACTTTTGCTCCAAGCGCTATAGGAGTCACTAGTGGTGATGGTAATGGTGATCATGAGGATGCTATAGCGCTGAAAATTACAGTGAAAATTTGAAATTATTCTTTTCAACTGACAAGAAAAACTGTAACTATCTGCTTCGTGCCCATTCGTTTTAAAAAATTATTTTAAAAAGCCCCAAAAATCGATATTGCGACTAAAAATGCGCACGCGTTAGAATTTGGGTGTCCTTTGAAAGAGGCCCACCGCCGCCGCATTGCTAGTGTTGGGCCTTAAAAGAGGCTCGAGATGAATCTCTGATCGCCAGCGGCTTTCCGCGGACCCGCCGCCGCCGGTCATCATCGCGGCCGGCCATGCTTCACCTCCTCCAGAAACACCTCCCTCTCTCCTTCCGCCACCAATGCCTCCTCTCCGTGAACCGATTCGCGGCCACCGCTTCCGCCGCGGCCTCACCTGGCCCTGCCCCCTTCGCCGTGGAGGACTACCTCGTTGCCGCCTGCGGCCTCACCCGGGACAAGGCCGGCAAGGTCTCCAAGTGGCTCTCCCACCTCAAGTCCCCGTCCAACCCCGACGCCGTACGCTCCTTCCTCTCCGGCCTCGGCCTCTCCCCCCGCGACATCGCTGCCGCCGTCGACCGCTACCCGAGGCTGCTCTGCTGCAAGGTCGGCAAGACCCTCGCCCCTCGCGTCGCCGAGCTCCGCTGTTTGGGCCTCTCCCCTGACCAGATCTCCCGCTTCGTCGTGCTCAACCCCGCCGGCTTCCCCCAACCAGCTACCATCTCGAAGCTCAAGTACTTCATACTTCTTTTCGGCTCCATGGACAACATCCTTTCCGCGATAAAGGGAGGCTCCTTCTTCCTCAACTGTGATATGGAGAGGGTTGTCAAGCCCAACGTCTCGCTGCTGCGTGAGTGTGGGCTGGGTGACCTTGATATTTCCAAGCTATGCCGCACTGCGCCGATGCTGCTCTCCACTAGTCCAGAGCGTGTCCAGGCTATGGCGGCACGCGTGGAAGGCATAGGAGTACCACGCGGCACTCGGATGTTCAAGCATGCTCTCCATGCCCTCGCGTACCTAACAGAGGAGAATATCACCACGATGGTGGAGTTCTTGAAGAAGACGTTCCAGTGGTCTGACAATCAGGTGGGCATTGCGGTGTCCAAGAACCCATTTTTGCTGACTTGCTCCAAAGATAGGGCGCACCGCGTAGCGGAGTTCCTGATCTCTGAGGTTGGGTTGGATCCGGAGTACATTGCTCACAGACCGGCGTTGATCAAGTATAGTCTCGAAGGACGCCTTATACCTAGGCACTATGTTGTGAGATTCCTGAAGGCAAATGGACTACTGGAGCATGGCCGGGACTACTATTGTGCAGTTTCGATTAGTGAGAGGGTCTTTGTGGAGAAACATATAGTTCTTCATAAGGAAGCTGCACCCCATCTCGCTGAAGACTATGCTGATGCTTGTAAAGGGAAAGTGTCCCCTAGATTCAGACCCCAGGGACTAGGAACTGGATTGGCAAATGTGTAACTGTGTGTCACACTGCAAAGTTTGATGGTAGTAAGTTGGTGACCTGTTTCAATTTTCTTTTAGGTCGCCTAACTATTGTGTGCTCATTACATGCTAGCCCATATGTTTGCTAATGCCCAACAAAAGTGTCATTTTGGTTCCTTAGTCTTGACACAGGTTTCTCTTCCAGTAGAGAAGTAACCGCCGGGCTTAATTATGAACTACTTAATACTCATGCATGTTCACACTATTTGTTTGTGACTGTAAAAGGTCAAGAATTTACTTGCTAGAGTGTTCATCATATCACAACAGCACAACTCATTTTGTGAAAGTCTTATGAATATTTGTGAAGAGCGAGTAAATACCATCAAGGGGTTAATTAGAGGAAGAACTTATAAATTCAAAAGTCAGACCTCACACATAGAACACATGAGAGGCTAAGCTCACCATTAGGCCCTAAACATTCTTAGGAGGGCTCATGGCAAGTTTAATACAAATTCAAACCATTGTGAGACACTTTTGTATACAATTGTACAAAGGACTAAATTGAATGCGGATTTAAATTTCAGCCACTTTCATCACTTGGATTTAAAAGTTGACTTCATATTCAAACCCAACATATTTTTCTGAGTTACTCCACCAATTTTCATCCTCTTTGAAGTTCATCTTGTCGGGAGCTATATTTGAACTAATTCAAAACTGAATTTGAAATTCAAATTCAAGTGTGTATCAAATTTAGCTAACCCAGTTCAAATTTGAGGAAGTCAAATTCAGTTCATGACTTGGGAGGGAAGTCTACCATTTAACTGTGAGTAGATGAGGGAAATATCAGTGAACACAATTAAAAAGATTTAGAGGGAGAGGGACCCACTTGACAGAGGTTGTTTTCACTGAACCGACTTGGTGCCTCGCGAGTGAGCACAACAGCGCCGCGTGCAGCCCAGCTCGCTGAAGGAGAGGCCACCGCACGGTGAAAACATCGAGTCACCACTCCAGCACGACACACAGCTCATTCGTTTTCGTCGTGCCCGAGCTGAACCGACTCTCACGCACACCCTCGTGGCTCCCGCAACCGAACTCATCGCCACCACTCTCTGATCACCGACGACCGGCCGATCTCGGCTGCTTCACGCACCGCCACCAGAGAAGAAAAGGTGTGTCTGCTTGTGCGGAAGCTGTAGGAGAAGACCGTTTGTCGTTTCATGCGGTGTAGAGCGAGAATTCCTAGTTTCCCTCCACGGTGCGTATTAGAGTTAGAGATCGGTCGACGGCGAAATTCGTTGCACAGAGGCAACCGCCGGTCGAGCTGCACACCACACACGTCCTAGAGGTCCTTGCGCTTCTCCTCGATCAAGAACCAGCGAGAAAGACCCAATGGAACCCTAGTTTCACCGAAGAACAGTTTGGCGGAAGAGGGGGTCGTTGGTGACGTCCGGTTTGCCATCTGTTTGAGTCCAAACCGAGGTCATGCCGAGCTTCCCGAGGCTGCCCTGAATGTTGTGACACAATTAGCGCGTGAAGGGGGTGGTCGGAATGAAGGGAACACATTGTCGATGAGGCACGGTGGCATAGCGCTTGTCGCCTGCGAGCTACGGCGGTTAGGCGGTGGCAGCGAGGTGTCCATCGTGTCCAGCGTCCGAAGTTATGTAGGGGCCGTGAGTTTCACCGTCGCCGGCGAGCTAGCTCGCCGAGAACGCCGACCTCGCCGGAGCTCTGGCGGCTCGGGGCGGCGGTGTCGCGAGGTAGACGAAGGCCGGATCCCATGTGTCAGCCACAACGCTAAGCGCGCACGCGCGGGTTAGTTTAAATTAAACGTGCGGGCCCTGCTGTCAGTCACTGTTGAGGCGTCGGGAAGGATTTTCTGTAGGAAAATAATTCACGAATCAGCCCAAATTTTAGAAATTCATAACTTTTGCTAGGACTGTCCAAAATGAGTGAACCAATATTTTGTTCGATTCAGCTCTGTGAGAACTATCCAGCAAAACAAGTTTCAGTTCATGAAACTTATTATTTTTTTTAGAATTAATTCTCTAAAATTTAAATTGTTGGGAATTTTATCTGGAGAATTCCTTTATGGAAAATTATGAAATTTGGCTAGAATGTTCATTTGAAAATCCTTGAGTCACAGGAAAAATTTCATATCCATACGAGTTCATTTAGCCCCCCTAATGGTGTGATTAATTGGACTGCCTTGAGAAAATAGAAAAATGTAGAGAAACATTTTTCATAATTTTCTCAAATATTGATTAGTGCATAACTTTCTATAGAATTATTCAAATTACATGAAATCAACTCTATTAGAACCATCTCAAACTCTAGTTTCTAGAAAGTAATGGTTTGATCCCTGAGAATCCCTAAAAATACTTAGAAGCTCTAGTAATGACTATTTAGTCTTTTATTTGTGCACAACTCAAATGAGTTTTGTTTCCAATGAAATGTGGTCAAGTCTCTGGTTAGGTTCTTAACAAGCCACAATAAAAATTTCAGAGCCAAATGGGATGTCTAGCTAGAGTTATATTCTTTATGCTAAATTTAACACATTTGCATTTAAATTGACATATCGTTAAATTGATTACGTGTAGTCGCTGAACGCGAGGAGATCCCGGAGATTTTAGACTTTATACCTCAGGAGGAGACCCTAACACCTAACCAGCAGCAACAAGGCAAGCTCTGGTTTGCATTTAACCAGTTTTATAAAGTTTTGTTTTATATTCACTTTGCTTGAAGTATGTGTGTGCATTAGATGTAGAATGGATGAAACCCCGAATGCATAACCAGATTATTCCAAAAGGAGTGAGGGTAGTGTCTAAGTCATCGAGTAGCTCAGTCTTTGCTTAATGTTAATAGGCTTCGGTACAAGTTGAGTAGTTGGAATCTACTCGTGAGTATAGGGTTCTCCACACACGGGATTGGTTCGAGATGTGAGACAACTTTAGTAAGAAAATTGAGACTAGGCAGTGGCTAGGATGTAACAAGAGGAAGTCTTGTGTGTGTAGCCCTGTCTGTGTCGATTGAGGACCGATCCGTGTGCGGCACTGTTGAACAAGTTTGAATGTACCGAAGGCATATCGAATATATGGGGTCCATTAAACTGATGTAACTTATACCTCCGGGCGTCGAGACATAACACACTGATTTATAGGTATAGGTTAAGGGCAACAAGGTGAAAATCCGCTAACGGGCATAGAGAGATGTTCCGTGTAAGGAACCTCCTGTCCGTTTGGGTGCGACCAATTTGAAGTTTGGGTTGTTTGTTGAAAGGTTGTTCCGTACGACATCGAGTGAGCATGTTGTGCAGATCCACGGATGGGCGTACGTGACGTGCTATTCGTGTATCCCTGCAGTTGTACAACGAGTCGATTCGCCGTCCCTCGCGGTTTTGAGTACCGCTTGTTCACTATGTCGTGATGTAGGTTAACATATAGAATGTTATGATTCAATATTGCTGATATGAATAACTTGTATTGTTACATGTGTGCTATCAAATATTGCTTACTAAATTTCAGCTTCATGAACAGTTAACTTGCGGCTAAAAGATGAACTAAGGATGAACTTGTAGGCGTGTCTGTTTGCTGCAAATTATTATCCTATATTCGGGTATGACCTGCATGTAGAGTTTCATGTGTAGGAGAGTCGGTTAAGACTTGCTGAGTCATCGTGCTCACGGTTGCTGCTATAAGTGTTTGCAAGTGAGGAGTACCCCACGGACTCGGAGTACGAGTCCACCGGTGAGGGCTACCCTCCGTCGGGGACTACGGCTGTGTAGGAACCGTACACGCCACGCTGAGGCCGAGTGGAGCTAGTGTAGATTGTCCGTAGGGCCGGGCAACCAACTTTTACTAGTTAGGTGTTGGCGTGAGTTGTATAAAAACCTTCCGCTGTAGTAGACTCTGTAGAGGAGTTGTAACTGAAGAGTGTACTACTTTTGTACATATTCAACATGTTTTCAATGTAATACTATGGTTTCCTTATGATGTGTGGTGTCGGGTGTCGCATCGTGCGCCACCACCCTCTGAGATCCTGAGGTGTACGGATTTTATATGTGCTCAATGCTTATTGATTTGGTCTTTGGCATCTTTATATCTGAGTATGTTACATGTTTTTGCACCTTTCCAGTATAATATGGGAACTGCATTTCCAAGATGGCCATAGCCATGTCATGATAGTGTTACATAGAGTGGGAGCATCCATGGTTCTCAGAGTGCTATCACTATATTGGTCAGATTTTCCTTGCTATGGGTTAGATTTCTGGTGCCGTTGAATATTAATATGCATAGTTTTGTTTACTTTTGTTCTCCGTCCTCTCCTCTTTTTTCTCCTTTTCTTTTCCATCTTCCTTTACTTTTGTTTGTCCTTTTATGTTGGGTCTTGTGAGTTTCATCTCTACTCTACCCCAACTTTTTTGAGACAAAGGTTGTTGTGTGCTTGTACACGTTGAATGACTTCTGAAAAAATTGACATGTTAACATGGTAATTTTCAGTATGAAAAATGTTTCATCATAATGATCAATGCAGATTGGCTATCAGATTATTTTCAGTAATCTTCCATGGAATACTATAATTTCATTGTTGATCATTTAGTGGTGACAATGTCCCCCCTTTTCTTTTCTATTTGAGCTGGGAAGTTTCCAAACTTTGGAAAAATTACCTTGCTAGGGCTATTTTATCTAGTAAAACTGCAAAATAAGCTGACTGGAGGCCTGAATTGAAGTGTAATGTCTTCCTGTTGCAGAGGCACATGCCCTTTTTTACTCTTTTTTCTCGAGGTCATTGGATTTGCTATGAGGTTCAAGTCATGGGACTTGCTGCTATTTGTTGGGAAATTTGGAAGTGCAGATTTGAGCCTGTTTCAAAAACAAACTGAGCAAGACACCTGCTGAAATAATATTTGAAGCTTGCTTTTCGCCAGATCTTCAAAAAGACTGAAGCAAGAAGAGTACATTCTCCACATGGCTATGTTGCTCCACTAGATCTCCAGCACCTGATGAAGGAACTCCAACTCTAGAAGGCTTTGGCTGGTGTACTCTTCTTTCCTTATGTCAGCCTGCTTATTATGTTAGTGTGTAATAGATGGTGGTAATGCCCCCTCCCTTTTCTTGTTGTGTTATCCACGATTCCAGAAATATTAGTAGAACGAATGACGAAATGATAGTGTGACGGCCCTTGAACTTCTCCGAGTTCTCATTTAGGTTCTGCTATTTTCAAATTTTGATTTATGGGTCCCAAAATTTGCTAAGCAGTCTCATCTAGATCCTAGTACTTCTAAGCCCTCCCACAACTTGCTAAACAATCTCATACAGGTCCTAAACTCCTAATCGTCATCCAAATGACTAACTACGCTAACGCGACATGTCAGTGTGGAACCCATTGATTGTGTGACATCATGGTACCTACTAGTCAGCATTCATCCCCCTTCCCTTCCTTGCAAGGAGCAGAGTTGTCGACCCCATCCTCCTCTCCACAGACGCATCACCACCTGCAAGGATGACCACAGGGTGGTCAGGGACAGCATGACGAGAGACAACATCATGGTAGAGACAGCGACAGAGTCATAGAAGGGGGAGGCGGCAAGGGTAGGGGTAGTAGGGTCATGGGAGCATGAGGTGGCAATGTAAGGGGGTGATGGGTTGCTGACATGGATCCTCTGACTTAACTGCACACTGTGATATGTTCAATGAGACTGGACCCACACATCAGTGACCACAGTTTAAGTTAGAGGATCTCTTTCGTAAGTTGCTAGCTAGAGGTGTTTGCTGTACAAAGGAGTTTCATGGTGTCGTGATCAATGAAAGATTGAAGATGACTGTGGGGCTCACCAATCAGCGAAAGAGAGGAGAGTAGAAATAATGCCAATGAGTTCCATGATGCTAGGCAAACAATAGATTCCACACTCGCATGTCACGTTTAGGCGTCTAGACGGTGATTCGGACCTAGAGGGGGCTGCTTAGCAAGTGCTAGGACTAAAAAGAAATCAAGATTTAGGACTAACATGGTCTGAATGAGATTGCTTAGCAAGTTCTATTTAGTAATCATGATTTGGGACTATGGGGACCTAGATGAAAAATCAGGACAAGTTTGTTAATCGTTGATGTAATCCTCTCTGATTTGTAAATATCTAAACTTTTATTTTATGAGCCATGTATTTTGGTCGATCTTGTATTGTCTAAACGGTAATGTTACAAATTTAGTGACTAGAATTATGTATTTCATTTGGGTTCTTTTTAAGCTGGATATAGCCAGGCCCAAATTTTGGAATGAACAATTTACAGTTTCTTTTTTTTTTAAGAAAACGGATGGGTCCATTCCTATGCAAATATTGAAGCATCATGGGTTTGCCATTTCTGTCAATTTATCAGCAATCCCCTTTTAGTAGAAATGGAAATGTTAGCCGACGGGCCGGCACGTGTGTGCATTGGAAGATGTGGAACTCTCAAACGAAAAAATTTGGAAACCCTACTCAGAGTGGCGGCTTTCCAGTTCCCCCATCTCAGTCGCATTCTCACCGCAGCACGCGCGTGGTCCGGCCGCTGCCCGTTGGCGGCGCAATGCATCACCTTCGGAGATGCATCCTTTCGCATCTCTTCTCCCCATCTCCTCATCCCACTCCCTCCGTCTCTCACTCTCCCCGCTCCACCGCCTCCTCTTCGCCACCGCAGGCTCCTTCGCCGCCAAGGACTACCTCGTCACCAACTGCGACCTCACTCCAGCGTAGGCCGTCAAGGCCTCTAAGAAGCTCTCCCACCTCAATTCCCCCTCGAAGCCAGACGTCGTCCTTGCCTTCCTCGCCGGCCTCGGCCTTTCCCGCGCTGACGTGGCCACCGTCGTCTCCAACGACCCACGGTTCCTCTGTGCCGACGTCGACAAAACACTGGCTCCACGCATCGTCGAGCTCAGTAACCTCGGCCTGTCGCGTGCTGAGATGGTGCGCCTCGTCCTGACCGTTCAAATCCCCTTCCGCACAGCCTCGCTCCATCGGAAGCTTGAATTCTGGATCTCGGTCTTCGGGTCCCTCGATGAGCTTCTGAGGGTCCTCAAGACTAACAACGGTCTCCTCAGCATAAACCTCGAGAAGGTGGCCAAACCCAACCTGGAACTCCTTCAACAATGTGGGATCAGTACTTCCGATGTCCCTGATTGGCTTCTGTTTCGGATGATCACCAGGAGCACGAAGCACCTGCAAGAAGCTTTGGCCCGTGCTTATGATTTCGGAATCGAGCAGACCTCGAGGGTGTTCATAGATGCACTAGCAAGATTTGCGATCCTCAGCCGTGAGAAGCTCAATAAGAATATACAGTTGCTTGAGAAGCTTGGATGGTCAAGGGATGATATATCTTCGGCAGTGAGGAGGTCACCTCACATTCTTTGTTTGACTGAGAAACGAGTCCAGAGAAGCTTGGAGTTCCTGATGGGAGATGTTAGGTTAGAGATACCATACATTGCTCAGAGGCAAAAGTTGATGACATTTAGCATTGAGAATCGATTGCTGCTGCGGCATTGCTTGATCAACCTTCTCAAGACGAAGGGACTGCCGATAACCCAGCTTAGCTTCTTCTCAATTGCCCTGATGAGCAAGGAGAAGTTTCTTGATAAATTTGTTTACCCATACGAGAAGCGTATCCCAGGCCTTTCTGCTACTTATGCATCTAGCTGTGCTGGAAGACACCAATGGGAGCTGCTCTGTGCGTCGATAGCTAGAGAAGAAAAGGGATGACAATATGACACGTGTTCTCAAAAGTGTTTTTGAGACCTACTTTAAGGTTTTTCACCCCCCGTGATTTAGTTATGTGTTTCTTATGCATCTGGCCATCTGTGATGGTCGTTAGCTTCATTAACTGATGAAAGGTGGTGCTATAAACTGTGAATCCGTGGCATTCTATCTAGCTAGATGTAGATCGTGGGGTAGAGGTTCAATAAGTGGGAATATTTATTTGCTTCCTTATACTGTCCACAATCAGATGTTTGTATGTTTTGCTTGTAGTAATGTTTTTGGGTTGATTCTTCTTTTTGTCGTGATCTCCATGTTGGATTGTCTGTGTAATACTAAACTGGAAATACCTTGTTACTTTTTCATGGAGCCAAAGTTATTGGGATGAAGCCTGCCTTGGCTTTGTATTGATAGTTTAAGAGTACCCCTGAACCTTCATCATTGAATTGTTGCTTTTTAGATCGTAGATCTGATATTGTTACACATGTCAAATGATCTACACTAGGTAAAATTATTTTACTTGTTTGAGATGAAACCATCAATCATCATTATTTCATCTGTTCCTCGTTGAATCCTTGATTCATTTAAGACAAGAATACATGTGGGGTCACCGTTCAGTTGAGTGCATACACATAGAGAAGGCATTTTGCAATAGAGGGACAAAACACACATGCACAACATATAAATGTAGACATATCCGATACTATGTACCCAAGAGACAAGACCACTCTATGGACCCATTTTGTTGAGTTTTTGTGCCTGTCGAACTTATAACATGACTTGTTTCAGAACGTGTTCCCTTTGTTCGGCCCTTTCTTTTCTTTCCAGTAAGCTCAAGCACCTCCACCGGCCACCGCCTTGCATTCGGGGCAGGTTCACATCTGCACTCCGGATGGCACCTCCCGCGTCGACGACCCTGAGTTGCGGTTGCGGGTGTTGGAGTCTGACGAAGACATCTTTGACTAGGAGCCGAGAACGGGGGACGGGAGGGGTAGCGGAAGCGAGTGGCCACGGGGAGAAGAGTGCAAGAAGATGATCTGAATGGACTTGGTTCAGTGCCAGCTCAGGACCGGCTCTTGAGGGCCCTAGGACGAAGTTGACATATGTGTCCCTAAGACTATAAATATGTATGCCCATATAGATATATATGTAGTTAACCAATAACGATTATGAAGAAATTAAGCTTAATCATGGTTGAAGGCATTAGCACCCAGTTCAGCAGTAAAAAAAAGGCAATATTATAACAATATTATCAATCAAATAAAGAAAAATGTTTTTAAAGTCAATCGCAAAATCACCCCAATAACTCCTCAAAGTTGATTTGTCTATTGTAAGACAATAGGCTTCATAATTTCATATATACAACAGAAAAAAACTATTAGAACCTACAGAGAATCTCCTACAACTTTGGTATTCAATCCAAAAGTTAATTCTAGTTCTAACATGGTTAATTTGATTCAAGATTCATAAACTCCGTTTTTTTAGTTGCACTGTGCATTGTGAACAACTGATATTTCAAAATTCAAAACTCTTGCTATACTAAATGAAATGTGGCGTTCTAGTACTCTATGGAAAGAAAATGAAATCCTCTAAAATTTTCATTATCACTGGTTTCACATATTTCAAACCTAAACCCAATGAATACTGGAATAACATATATTGCACTAATTGGTAACACTGGTAGTTAAATAGATGTGATAGGCATGGTCTCTTTGTGGTTATTAGGACTGAATTTCCAGGTTGAAACTAGTCTAACCGACGGAAAAAACAAGAGGTTAAATTCTTGGATCAATACCTACCACAAAAATTTAAGCAGCGGTAATCTTCTTCTAATAATAGTCATCCCTTTTCTCTCAACTCTACATTGCCTGGCATTATTACGGCAGGTCACCTTGTCTCTCTTCTTCCTACCAAGCAGCAGCCATGAGAGGCCAACAAAAGAGAAACACAAAAGAAATACTAGCAGCAATCTATTTTTCTTACTGTGACTTGCAAGGAGATCAAATGCAGCATTGATCGTCTTACTCTAGAGAGAAAGATGACAGTGAGACATACTTTTTCTCTATGAGGCAGAGATCCATAGAAGGGGCGTGGACGTAAGAATTAGAGTTAGTTGGTTTGTTCTTTTCTCTGAATTGACTTCTAATTAGGATTTAATTCAACTATACTAAGTCGGACTGTTGTTTTTCCTTAATTTTCTTGATCTTGATTAGAGTAGTCTGTTTAGCATCTCGTGAGCCCCCTTCGGCCTGGGCCCTAGGCGGTCGTCCCTCCTGCCTAGGCCTAGATCCGGCCCTGACTTGGTTCGATCCGGTCAAGAGGAGAGGGGCATTTCGGTCACATAACAACGTTGGGAAGGGCAAGGGAAAAGAAAGTGAGAGGAAAGGATTAAAAATAGCCAAGTGGCAGGAAATTGAACAATTCGAGAAAGTGTCCTTGCTTGCAGCATTGAGAAAAGTGGTCGTGCCCCAACTTAGCCTTGCTGCAGCAATGTGGCATTGAGAGGAGTCGGAGCACGCTGTATACACAAGGGGTGAAGGAGGTTCATGTTTGTTAGTGGGCATCTACGTCGACGATCTTGTTATCACCGGGAACAACGACGCCAAGATCAAAGCCTGCAAGCAACAGATGAGTACTCGTTTTAATATGACCGATTTGGGTTTGCTAAGTTTTTATATTGGGATTGAAGTCAAGCAGGGAAAGGACATCATCAGCTTGTCTCAGGAAGCATACACGCGGAAAATTCTTGAACGCGCAGGTATGCAAGGGTGCAATCCCTGCTACACCCCGATGGAGCATTGTCTGAAGCTATCGAAGACAAGCACTGCAACAGCCATGGACGCCACGGAGTATCCTGAGACTCGTTGGCTGCCTGCGCTACTTGGTGCACACTCGTTCGGATATTGCGTCGCCATCGGGTATGCAAGCCGGTTCATGGAGTCTCCTACTGTCGAGCACCTCAACGCGGTGAAGCATATACTACGGTATGTTGCAGGAACCATAGACTACGGATGCTATTACCGGCGAGACAACGTGGAACAGCATTTGCTTGGTTACAGCGATGCTGATATGGGTGGATATGTTGAAACAAGGAAGGGCACTACGGGAGTGGTGTTCTACTTGGGGTCTAGTCCAGTTACTATGCAATCCCAAAAGTGGAAAGTTGTCGCACTTTGGTCATGCGAAACTGAGTACATCGCCGGGACTACAGCGGCGTGTCAAGGAATATGGTTGTCACGTCTGCCCGCGGGTTTGAAGGGTGAAAGTTGCATGAGCCAATTAGCGATTGCACTCAGTAAGAACCCTATTTTCCACGACCGCGGTAAGCACATTGATGTCAGGTTTCATTTTATTCGGGAGTGCATGGGAGATGGGAAAATGGACATTGATCATGTCCGCACTGATGAGCAGATCGTCGATGTCGTGACGAAGCCACTTGCACGTGAGTGGTTCCGCGAACTCCGTGAGAAGCTTAGGGTCGTGAGGATCATGAAGAAACACCATGATTAGGGGGTGAAATGTAATCCTTGTTTAGGATGTAATCTCGAGTTTCTTGTATCGGTTGAGCTCAGACGGACTTGGCATGTCTGCATGAGCGTGTCTAGGGGCTAGGAGACACGTACGTGGGTGCATGGGCGCTGTAATGTACGTGTGCATGTGTGAGTGCGACGAGGACTCGTTTCAGACGTGGCGTGCATGGTGATCTTAGTTGAGGGCGTGAGTATAGCTCACGGCATCTCAATTTGTTGGGTTCAAAACGGCCGGCAGTTGTATTTTCTATAAGTGCTCAGATCAATAAAACAACAGCAGGCGACCGGCACCAAAAGCAACCACCGTTTCTCTCCTTACTGATCTAGCTTTCAACAGAACGTTCGTCGACGTTGAGATCTTCTAGCTAACAGAACTCTGGTGTCCTTGCTTGCAGCATCGAGAGAGCGGCCGCGCCCAACTTACCTTTCTTGCAGCAATGTGGCAGTGAGAAGATTGCCTTTTCGCAGGATGATGCAACTCTTAATGAGGGATGTATGTTGGTCTGGCAGCGCCATACATCGCACAAAGGCCAGCGCTGTTCATGCATAGCCATGAAAAGCGATTGTTGCTTTGTTTTTTTTTGGGGGGGGGGGGGGGTGATCAGATTATATGGATAGATTTTCAATCGTTGGGTGTTTAACCATGCTTCACTGCAATCTGTTCAAGTTTTTCTATCTCATGAATGAATGACGAGGTTGGGATGAGGAAGGTGCCATTTCGAGCACAGCCTGCTGAAGGTTCAGTCTCATTATCATGTTTGGAGTTCTTTGATTCTTCTTCTTGTAGATCCATATTGCCGCAAGTTTCTATTTTCTCGCCATTAGGGCTTAAATGCACATAGTTTTCACTCGCTAGAAAAAAAAATATTGCACCCCGTTCATTTCTTTTTTAAAGGAGGAAAGGTGGGAACACGTCTTAGACTCTTAGTTTCAGTAGTGCTGAAAAAACACACTGCAATACTAAACAAATCTTATCAGATTCTTGGGTGTTTTTCTTCCTATAAAAACTATATGGAAATCCAGAAAGATGCGTTCATTTGGTTCATAAAATGTTTGAAATCAAATATTGCTATCATCTTCTACATCGGAAAAAACACTATTGTTCCTTTTTATTTATTTTTTATTTGATGTTGGTTAGTTTAAAAATAAACTAATTAGAGAGAGTAATTCATTACGTATCATTTTTTCTAATTTCTGCAGAATGTGTCTGCCCATAATTAAAAAGAGAAATAGCTGAGTATAAGGTAGACAGTCAAAAACAATTGCATTGATTCTCTCAACAAAAAATGGGAAGGTAACAAATCGAAACACGGGCCTAATCTTAAGGGCCCATTTTATTGGCCGCCGTCGCCGCCGCCGCCGTTGCCGCCGCCCACCGCCGCGACGCCATGATCCGCCACATTCGTGCTCGTGCCCTCTCTATTCTACTCAAAACCCCATCACATCTCCCGGCCTCCCGCATCTCTCCCTGCCGCCTCCTCTCCACAGCCGCACCCGCTTCCCCAAAGCCCTTCGTCGTCGAGGATTACCTCGTCGCCAGCTGCGGCCTCACCCAAGCCCAAGCTCTCAAGGCGTCCAGGTCTCTCTCCCACCTCAAGTCGCCGTCCAAATGCGACGCCGTCCTCGCCTTCCTCTCCAGCATCGGCGTGGCCCCCTCCGAGATCGCTGCCCTCGTCGCCAGCGACCCGCAGTTTCTGTGCGCGAGCGTGGAGAAGACCCTGGCTCCCCGCGTCGCCGAGCTCAGAGACCTCGGCCTGTCGCGTCCACAGATTGCGCGTCTCGTCCCGCTCGCCCTGAACTCCTTGCGCACCAGCTCCATCCGTGGCCACCTCAGCTTCTGGCTCTCGGTCTTCGACGGCTCATTCGAGACTCTCCTTCGAGCCATCAGGCTGAACTCAGGTATCCTCAGGGTCAACATCGAGAAAGTTGTCATGCCCAACTTGGCTTTCCTTCAGCAATGCGGCTTAAGTGTTTCTGAAGTTGCCGTTATGAATATGTACTCCAGCCGGCTGTTCAATCTAAAACCAATGGCTCTACAAGACGCCGCTGAGCGAGTGGAGGGGTTAGGCATAAAATTGGGATCACGGATGTTCCGCCGTGCCCTTGCTTTGGTGGCACTCATGAGCAAAGAGGATGTCTATAAGAAAATAGAGCTGCTACACAAGATTGGCTTCTCACAAGATGATGCGTTAGTAATTGTGAGGAAGGCACCTCTTGTCTTGCGCTTGTCCGAGGAAAAGATTCAGCGTGTTATGCATTTCTTAAAGAAGGATGTAGGTCTGGAGGCACCTTACATTGCGCAAAGGCCAGCACTGTTCACCTATAGCCTTGAGCGGCGGTTGTTGCCGCGGTATTTCCTGCTCAAGGTCCTCAGGGAGAAGGGACTACTAAACGTTGAGTTCGACTACTACTACACGATCGCACTAGGGGAGAAGATGTTCGTGCAGAAGTTTGTTCATCCTTACAAGGACGATGTCCCAGGCCTCACTGATGATTATACCTCCATATGTTCTAGGAAGACTGCTTAGCAAAAGATTTTAACTGCATGATTCTAATGCTTGTTCTAGAAAAGGAGAGTTGATTGTTGCACCGCGGTGATAAATATCAGTGTTGGTCATTGCCTTAATATGTTATGCCTATGTCTCCAATTTGACATTGCTGAACATATTGATATTATAGCTCCTCATTTGGTTCTCAATTTTATTCTTACTTAGTTCAGTTATGAAAGTTGCAACAGATTAGTGACTGCAACGTGTTAATAGCTTGCTTTCTGTTTGTAATCTTGCTATTCTCAGATTGCACTAGCTTTCTCCTTATATAACAGAGTGAGTACATGTTGTCTTCTTGGTTTAGACGGCAAGCTATGCATAGAATTTAGACCTGAACCCTGCAGGGATCTACTTGGATCAGCCTTAACAGCTACAAATGAGATATGCTTGTCACACGTGAAACCTGTGAGAGCTTATTTGATAATTGTGTTGGCAGTCGGTTCAAGAATGATGGCTTTACTTTCTATATAGAAAAAAGAATAAATGATACTATAAATGACGCTGAAGTTTCATCCTTGGAAGCTCGAGAAGTCCTTATATGATTTTCAAAATATCCAATCATTATATGATTTTACTGAAGGATTACAAAGTCATATCTGTTTTGTATGACACACAGACGGATGTTGCATTTTTGGCAGTGCTAACGCTATCTGCATTTGTCCTTATTTCTTTAGCCGACACTTGATGCCATTGCTGTTGTGTCTGGGCTGGTTTGTCTATATCATGCCAAAGCACACATCCTAGGTTTAAATTCTGTAAATCCTGCAAAACATGACATCGTAGTTTTGTGAAACATTTTGCAGCCTAAATCTGTAGGTTTAGATATGATAAACCTACACCAAATATATAGTTTTGAACTTTTTGTGTTTTCTCATATGATTCTGTAAACTAATATGTAGTTTTGCAACTTTTTTGTGTTTTCTCATATGCTTCTGTAATATTTTCCTTTTCTTTTTTGACAACTTTGTAACCTTTCATCGATGATAATTACCCACTCCACGCAATAACTCTGTATAACAGGTTTTCATGATCGAATATTTTTATACCATATGGTTGCAAATTTCAACAGTTATCACTCGCATATGCTGTTTGCAGCTTAATTGTGAGTTTGTGACTCCCAATAGTTGAGAACTTTCAGGGCACGTGAGCAGACGAACATCACCCACAAACGTATCTATATCAAATTAATTAGAATTCTGTTTTGTCCTAAGTTAAATGTTTCTATCTTTGAATATCAAATTTCAAAAATATGCATAATTTGAATACACACGAACTATATGTTAGTGGTTAACTCTGATGTTTAGATGTAGATTTAGACTGCTCGCACTCGTGAGCCTCTATATCGGATCTCTAAAAGAATATTCCTAATCTTTTACAGTCACCTCTAAAAAGATTCTCATATTTACAGTTTAATTATTTGCACTCGTTCACCTCTAAATCAGACCTCTATAATAACTATCACCTATTTTCTATTATATAATATAACTAACTAATATTTTATATTATTGCATATAACTATTTTTATGTTAATAATATTATATTTACAACTTATAAAAAATCACCAATTTTTTATTTACTTTTTCTCTCCTTTCTTCTTATTTTCCCCTTTTCTTTCTTTTCTCCTTTTCCCTCACTTCTTTCTCTTTTTTCTTTCCCCTTTTACTTCTCTTTTTTCTTTCCTTTCTTCCTCCTCTTTTTATTTCTTTCTTTTTCTTTTTCCTTTTCCTCTTTTACCGGTGCTACAGGGCGCCTCTTCATTTGACACTGCCCTATAGATGCTACATGAACCTTCACAGGTGCCATTGCGGACAGCCGCGGAACTGGGCGCCCGGGCAGGGCTGTTTACAGGGCGCCGCTGCCCTCAGCCTTACACAGAGCCGCTCATTTTTAGTATACGGTGAAGATAGGCCTTTGCAAAAAGGGTCTGTCCTAGAACTGCTGCACTGCAGGAGAACCAATCTTGTTGAGCACAGTTTGCCGGTCCGCCGCCGCCGCGACGCCATGATCCACCATCTCCGGCAGCGCGTCCTCCCACATCTCCTCCGTACCCCAACCTATCTTCCACCCACCCACGCCTCTCTAGTCTTCTCAGCCTCCCGCTTGCTCTCCAGCGCCGCATCCACAGATTCCCCCAAACCCTTCGCCGTCACCGACTACCTCGTCGACTCCTGCGGCCTCAGCAAAGCGCAAGCCCTCAAGGCGTCCAAGAAGCTCTCCCACCTCAACTCCTCCGTCAAGCCAGACGCCGTCGTCGCCTTCCTCGCCGGCCTCGGCCTCCCGCGCTCCGACGTCGTCACAGTCGTCGCCTACGACCCGCGCATCCTTTGCGCCAGCGTGGAGGAAACCCTAGCCCCCCGCGCGGAGGATCTCTGCGGCCTAGGCCTGTCGCGTCCTGAGGTCGCGCGCATAATCCCGTTCGCCCGTCACTCCTTCCGCCGCCGAAATGTTGAGTTCTGGCTTGCGATCTTTGGCTCCGTCAGTAGGCTCCTGCAGGCCCTCAGGATGAATAACAGTATGCTTCGTGCTGACATTGAGGATGTGGTCAAGCCCAACTTGGCCTTGCTGCAGCAGTGCGGGTTAAGTGCCTGTGAAGTTACTGAAATGAAGAATATGTACTCCTGCCGACTTCTCACTCTGGATCCTAAGTCTCTCCAGGAGGCTGTGAAGCGAGTGGAGGAATTAGGGGTGGAGCGGGGATCAAGGATGTTCCGTCATGTGCTTGTTACAGTGGGATTCATGAGCAAGGAAGATGTCGCTAGGAAAGTGGGGCTGTTACAGAAGATTGGCTTCTCGCACGATGATGTGTTAGTAATCGTGAGGAAGGCACCGCTTGTCTTATGCTCGTCCGAGGAAAAGATTCGACTAGCTATGCATTTCTTGACGAGGGAAGTATGTTTGAACATGACGTACATTGCACGAAGGCCAGCATTGCTCATGTATAGTCTTGAGCGGCGGTTGATACCACGGCATTGCCTGCTCAAGGTTCTCAAAGAGAAGGGGTTGCTGAATGTTGAGCTCGACTACTATTCTACGGCCTCAATGGGTGAGAAGATCTTTGTTCAAAAGTTTGTGCTTCCTTATATGGACCGTGTTCAAGGGCTCGCTGATGATTATGCCTCCAAATGTTCCGGGAAGTCTCTGGCGGGCCTGCTTGACAAGAAGTCCAAGCTGGATGATGGTAAACCTTGTTTTCAGAAGGTGTAAGTTGATTGTTTCAAAGGGTTGGAAAAGATTTACGTTATTGGCCTGCTTGGTAAGAAGAACGAAAGGGAGGGGGTGAGGGAGGGAGGGAGATGTTTAGGCTTGTACAATTTGATCGTAGTGTAGGATGTAGAAAAACTAGATTTATTGTCTGTTTGGCAAGAAGGTTGAAATGGATGATGCTAAAGGTTATTACGGAAAAGCACAATTTTAACTATTGTACAAGACTTACGAAGATTAAGTCTTCCATTGCCTTAATTCGCTCTAACGATCCTCCTGGCATCACTTAGTGAACATATTGATATTCCCTAATAGGCTGGTGAAACCATTATCCCCCTTATTACCTAGGTGAAATTTAACATTCCCTAGTAGAACAGACCATTTGGTCCTGATATGACTCTTTACACATGCTTATAATCAAATTATCTTTTCTTATTCTATTCAGCTATAGTTTCAGCACGTTAGAGAGCAGAACAGTTTTATGTCGGTATGTGATCCTGCTGTTTTCAGCTTGCGTTAACTTTGTCAATGAGATGGTACATGCCGCTGCCCCAAAGGCTTAAAAGGCAAGCTATGTGTATGGCTCAGGGTCCAGGCCTACAGGATGATGACTGTCTTAGACCATAGAAGAATATTTTTATTACATGGTTAAGAGATGTTATAACATCATGTGTAATGTTCTGCAGTCAATTTCGTCATCACCTTTCTTTATTTATTCAAGACTTCAAATGATGTGGATTTGGTTTAGTCCTATGGACTATCAATTTAAGGAAATACTACACTTCCAACAAGATAAACTGAAATCATTTCTTAGACAAATGCTGTCACTTTATTCATGTGTAGCAACAATGGAATGTCAAATATTTGGCTGCTAGTTTCTTAAATTTGTGCTTAGCTGAGGTTGTCTTTTTCATTCCATTTGGATAATAAATTTGGATGGTTCTTATGAAGACTATTCACCCAGAGCTCTGAACAAATATGCCATTTCGAGTTTTTTCAGAAATATTGGGACATATGTTGTTATGTTCAGCTTCAGCAATTAGGAGAAGATTGACCACAAGAGAGTTTTTAAGATGACATGGGCGTTGAACATGGATGCACGTGCTGCTGCTGTTGCTGTGCTCTGTTGTAACTTTTTATTCATTTTCTAAGAGAGTAGACCACTTGTTTGGCAAAATGGCGCACATTTGCACATTGCTGGATATTCCCCTATCCTTTTGTTAAATGTAGATACCTGAAGAAATAAGTTGTTGAGTTGATTTGCTAGTCCCTCGTCTGGTAAAGCTTAATCTTGTCCGCTTCCAAATTCCAATTTCTGAATATCTATTTCCACACTGAATTTTCTGTTTCCAGCCAGCCTTAACCTCTCACGTTACGAAATTAGTTTTGTTCTAGTTGTCACTGATCAAGTATCAGCAGTTAACTGCATTTGTTCCAGTTATCAGTTTTGTATGAAGTTCCATGGTCCAGCTCGGTAGCAGCTCGTGCTAAATTTCATTCATTTCACTGATTGATTGGTGCTCTACCTTGGATAGTTTCCAAGCTTGTCTCCCTCACTGTATATGCCTGTGCAGTACATTAGCGGCTAGGCAACTTCACGGAATGGCTTCATGGTGTCCATCACTCACAGGGCTTGTTGGCTTCCTCTAGATTCGCTTGAGCTCTACTTAACTTGTACTGAACCTGAGCAAGATGGATACTCTTCGCGAATGGCCGTCACGAACTCAAGATGTTACTAGTAGTCCTGACGGTTTCAAAGAATGGAGAACAACAACGACGGTAACGACGATAAAGACTTTCACTCCTACCCTAAGCAAGTTGATGTAGGCTAAAGGAAAAAAAATGAGAAAGAAAATAAAACGCTCCGAGGATCTGGTTAGTCGGTTTTCAACAAGGAAGAAGAGCGTTCATAGTACAACTATTGATGAACTATGGGCGCTGAGAATTAGATAAAACTGCGTATATTTAGAATCATTTGAGTGTTATCAGTACCCAGGATCCGTGGCGCAATGGTAGCGCGTCTGACTCCAGATCAGAAGGTTGCGTGTTCGATTCACGTCGGGTTCAAAGCCCCGAAACAAATCCGGATTATTTTTATCTTCTTTTGCTTGAAGCATACAAATTCACTATACAATCCGCAGTTCGAGCCACCCTGTCATTTGTTCGATTCACGTCGGGTTCAAAGCCCCGAAACAAATCCGGATTATTTTTATCTTCTTTTGCTTGAAGCATACAAATTCACTATACAATCCGCAGTTCGAGCCACCCTGTCATTTGTTTGCAGTATTTAAAGTTAAAGCCTTACACTTGAGATCGCAGCCTTTGGTTCTTCGCTTCCACGATAATATGCGGCTCAGCGCTTAACGACGCTGATTAGCCTTCGCAGCTTCAAATTATATTGAGCCTTCGCAGTCAGAACAACTCTTGGAGCTGCTTGCAAGCGCTAAATTGAAAGTCGTGTATGCTATGCCCCAATCCCAGCTCCCCATATCGGTGGCCGCCGATGGATGCCGGCATGTCGCGGCCTCCGTGTTCCGGATCCTGCTGCATCGGTCTTGGGGACAAAGCGGGCTCATTGGCCGAAGTCACCGCGGCGACCGTCAAGAGATCGGCGGAGAGGAGGCGTGCCGCCGCCGCGAAGAGCCGGTGGTCGCCGCGTGCGATGGGAGGCCAGTAAAACACCCGTGATGAAGGGTAGGTCAGCTGAACGTACATGAGCAAAGCGCAATACAAAACGCATATACGCGACTGTGCATGACACGAACGGAAAAAGTATGTCTCGAACGATTACTAAGCAGCAACTCACTTTTTTGGGGGTATCACTACGAACTACACATAACGCAATAGCAAACACCCATTCACGACTCCTGCACACTCGTTTTCAGGTTTACCATTACTCACCCCACATCCTGCTGGACTCCCTCCCGCGGCACACTGGCTTTTACGTAGCAGCAAAGCACCAAATTCTCAAGCAGATACGACGGCCGGGGTCAAGCACCATGCATCTCTAGGCTTACAAGAATAGATGCGGCGATCAATGCTAAAACGAACTTGCAATCACTGAAAACGAGACCGCTATACACGTTGCAACTGCACCAACGTCACAATATTGTGCATCCACATCCGTTCTGCTTGGGAGAGCTTGACAGCTGCTTCTCTGAAAAAGAGACAACAACCAACTTGAGAATCTATCTCACCATGCAGCATGAACATAAGACGCAGCAATGCCCTCTGCAAGTGTATGCATCCGTGTAAGGGTTGACCTAATGACAGTCAAATGTTAAGGCAGTAAGCATGGCATATTCTAGTTTTGCCGTCCCCCTCAGACTAGGCTATGCCTTCTTTGATCAACCAGACCAATTAATGAAGAAGGAAACTTCATGTTTTACATAGCAGCAACACAGAAAAGTGCCCCATTCTCAATAATCAATTCATGTAGTGTGCACTGTGCAAACACATGATACTGTAACCATTAGTGAAGAAAGAAAGCATTAGGAGCAGCTACTAATCACATGCATAAGTTGCAAGGTGCAGGCGCAGGGTGCATAAAGAGTTATGAAGTGGATATAATTGCCTAATGTATCAAATTATAGGTAGACACCAGAAATTAACAATGGTGAGCAGCATAGATGAAAGTAAATATCTAGCTGCTTTAGGTGTGCGGTTGAAAAGCATAGCACAGAAGGTGCAAGCTTCACCTCTAGAAGGATGGTGGTCACCACTTCAGTTGTATTGGAGCTTAGAACATCTGATAACCAAACACAACAAGAAATTAACTTGCAACTGACAAGGAAATTAAAGCAATACCACTTTTGTTAGATTGGGGAGGCCGCACAACAACATGCATTGTAATCACACTTCCAGGCACTTCTCCAACTGGAACTCGAGACTCAGCAAGAGTTTTTCCGTTCTCCAGTATCCTTCCAGCATTGATGAGCTTCACATCATTGACGGTTTTTGGAACTACTTCTTTATCTGTCAACAAAGATATAAGAAATGGAGTATGAATGCATAAACAAGGTATAACTCATAAAACATTCTGCAGCAATGAAATCTATATTGCACAGATATCCTGAAGAACTAATTCAACATTGAAGTGTAGGTACAATCATAGTAAAAGACAATAAGGTAGGTAAATGCCAATCCGCAGACGTTCATCAATCATCACAAGTAAAGCAAGTCCTGAAGCATGACTCTTGTGCAACTGTTATTTAGTATCTGTCTGCTAGCGCTAATCTCACTTGCCTCACCCTATAAGCATGCTCTGGCGCATGATACAAATCAGAAATATTTCTTTTTCATATGAAGCTTTCAACAATCATTAAGCATTGTAAAGTAATTAGACCTGGTGGTTCTTGATTGCCACCTAATTTCTTTACTGTATATTGATTTCGAGCAAAGATACACAGAGGTCACACAATTATACTGCTAACTAGTCCAATTACCAAAAATACTAAGTAACGTCTGTCAGTACTTTCCATGTGACCACAAGTTGAATGTGGTTCTGTCCCATGCATACGCTGAAATGCACTCCACATTTACAGTTAAGCTTAAGTTTATAATGCACTGATTCAGTAGCCAAGAAAACCTACTTCACTCTTTTAATAGTCAACAAAACCATCCTGACGGCTAGCTTCAGCAAAGTACAAGGAGTCCCCAGTTACTCAGAATTCAGCCAGGACCACAAGCCAGTGATGGTCATTTATGGACACAATGAGATAAGAAGGCAGGCGCAATTGCTGGAGACAGTACTACCATCACATGTTTACAGATGACCTAGCATGCACCTCAAAATAAAGACACAAATTCCAAAATGCTTTTGGAGCACTAGCAGTAGCAACTTTTCCCCTCGCCGGCGCCAAAAAACAAATTTTCAGCTCATTTCTTCCAGGGAAACATGAGGAAAAAACCATCTCAACGATCTTCTACATATGCACTCTGATAATTGCCATAAGAATGGTACCAGGTACTCCCGAATTGCAAATGCAACTAACTAGCCAAGACAAGCCCCTGAAAACTAACTACAGCAGGAACAGATCAACCTACCCCGATCATGCAATATGCAGAGCAACGTGATCAGTTACTGAGATTAATTATCTATTGCAACAGGACTAATAACTCATAAATCCGAACCCGACCGACTGCGCAAAGAACCGCGGCCCGGCATCGGTTTCTTCTTTACCCGATCAGGACACAGGATAAGGGAAAGCAGGGCAGCCAGAACAAGCAACCTCCCAAAACAGGAGGCCGCAATAAAGCGGAGCTGTATATATACGCCAGCAGAGGCAGGGAGAGAGAGGGACGAATCGACCGGCCGGCTGGTCTCACCCTGCGGCCACCGAGCGAGGACGAACTCCTTGAGCGCGGCGACGGTGGTGGAGGGATCGTACTTGTTGGGCCCGATGTCGGAGCCGTCGAACAGCCGGAACTTCACCTCGATCGGCTCTTTCCCGCCGGACATCACCGCCGACCGGATCCCGGCGCCGGCCAGCCCCACCCCACACCAACCCCTCGCCCTCTCCCAAGATCCCCCAACCAACAAGGACAACCGCCGCGGCAGGAAGAGGGGATCGGCGAGGGAATTTCTCGGAGGGGAGAAAAAGGCTGCAAGGAAATCCGCGCAGGAAGGGCAGGAAGCGATGCGGATCCCGCGAAGGATCTGATCTTGTGCGCGAGAAATTAGAATTGCGTCGTGGGGGGGGACGAAGCCGGGGAGGAGACGGCGTCTCGAGATGGAGGAAGGAAGGGGCAAGTGGGATTCGTCGGCGTTTTGGCAGATACACCCTCCGTTAGCTGGGTATTGCTCTTCAGCGATTCTAGGGAGCGTCCCGCTCTTTTCTGACTGTACTCGCCGTGGCGGAGGCAAAATACAGCAGCCTAATCCAATAGCTAATCAACAAATTTTGAGTACAACAACAATAACCAAGTCTTTATTCCAAGCATGTTAGGGTGGGCTAGACATGAAACCCAATATCAATGAAGTAAAAGAGAGTAAGAGATTAAGAACAAGAAAAAAAGAAAAAAAAAAGAAAGAAAAAAGGAAAAAGGGAAAAAAAAGAAGAAAAAAAAAACAAGACTAGAATTCTGGCACATGAATTGCTACTTCCCAATCAACAAAATTTGAGTATCAACTAATATTTTCAATTCTTAAGTATTAAGGGTTTGAATTCAGAATTGTAAATAGAAAAGATAAGGATGTATGTAGGATCTTGACTGATCTTGACCTCGACAGAGTACAAGGCTAGGATATTTGAGTTTGGAGAGAGCTATATTTTGGAGAACCTATGTGACCAGTTTTATATTATGAGGAATTTAGGGATTGAAGACTATAGGAAAAGTACATCAACATATGCAATAAAGCCTACAGTATAGTTATGAAGTTTTTTGCATGAAAGAAAAAAGCCTTATAATGTTTTGTTGAAATCTATATATGTTGATCATACAAATCGAACTGGTCAATTTTTTTGACCGATTTTGTGTGACAGCTTTAACGGTTATTTTTTAGTAAATATTTTAAATACATTCCATCCCTCCTTCTTTAGGTGTTGTTGGTTCTTGAACGTATAAAAATCTTTCTAACGGTCAGTAGACCTCTCTCCAACCTCTCTTTTTATGAGATTTGTGTGACTTTTGCTAAGTCCTTGAGTTGGATGGAGAGATTTGAGAATGGTAAGCGCTAGATATCAATTCTAATCCTCGAGCGCCTTGGGTTGTGTCAAGCAACTCGTGAAATATTTGTTACTCTGGAGGTCAAGCATTGTAGATGGCTAGGAATAGTTCGATTTAGCTCTCAAGTTCACGGTGGACCACATTGATACCTTGTGGCTCCCAAGAAAAAAATATCAAACTAATGTACCGGGGAAAGTAATTGAAAAAAAAAATCTAACTTAGAGTTACCATTTGGGCAGCTCAACCTTCATCAATAGTGATATAGGATTCATGAAGAAAGAAATTAGTTTATGCATAGTCTTAAACAATAGAAAAAATAATTAATAAAAAAGTCAATAAGCACATAAATCTTAAAATAGATTAAAACGTCAAATTTATCCCATTAAGAATTTAGCAATTTTGAAAAGAAAACGATCCGATGCGGGTCTATCCGCGTTGTGAATCGTCGTTATCCTTACATCACCATCTCATCCCGAGAGTTTGATCCCTTCCGTTCCCTCTCCACCCGGCACTATAAATACACGTCATCCTCGTCCACGGAGGAAATCATGCCCGCTCCACAACTCCGAGTCCAAGTCGGAGACCCGGGGCCAGCGTGACCTCGCCCGCTATAAAGCCCTAGCCCGTACGCCGCGAATCTGCGATGCTTCTCTCCGCTGCAGACGACACCTGCCGCCGCGGCCTACAAACCCTAATCGCCTCGGACTCTTCCGCTGACGCCGAGGGGACCGTGACCACGCGCACGATGGCCGCCTCATCCAGCGTGGTCTGCGGCGGCGCGGCGGGGGAGGCGGAGGAAGGCTGCTGGGCGTCGTACGGGCGGCGCCACGACCTCCGCCGCCTGCCGCCCCCGCTCCCGTCGCTCGGGCGGCTGGCGCGGGCGCGCACCTCCGATGGGCGCCTCGTCATCTTGCGGGAGGCGGCCGCCCGCCGCGTCTGCGGCAGGAAGGTCGAGGGCCGCCTCGTCTTGGGCCTCGTCGAGAGCGCCGACGCCACGGCGCTGCGGCGGCGGTGGTCGCACCCGTTGTCGCCGCAGGAAGCAAGCGCGTCCGCGCCGATCGATGAGGAGGAGGAGGAGGCGGCCTCTGTCCCTGAGGAAGGCATCCAATCAGTACCGGCTTCGTCTCCTATGGCCTCGGCATGCTCCGACGGCACCACCTGTGTGGTCTCGTTGGGCGCAATGCCGACGAGCTTGCCTAGAATCAATGGCGCACTGCTCGTCTCTGACGTGAGGAAATCTCTCTGCGGAACAATTTTGTAGCTAGTCATGGTCAAATTCTTGGGTGTTGTCAGTACCCGTCTTATAACGCACTAAACCATTCTAGACATGCATCTGAACAAAACGCCAGCGTGCAAATCGATAATGAAAAGGAGGGAGTAATTTTTGTGATAGGTACCCCCTTCAGATGGAAAAGGATGATTTTAGAGATAGATCGCCACGGACTGGAAGTTGTAGAGTTTTTTTGTAGCAATAATCTGCAAACAAAAGTGACCTCTCTGAAGCCCGAAAATCCATACGAAAAAGTGCATGTCCGTGCTTGCAAAACTGACGAAATGCATCTTCTGGAGAAAAAAAAAACTGGACGAAACAGGTGGTTCCTGACAGCAACAACGTCTAGATTGACTACCAAAAAAAACTTCTAGATAGAAGCAGACGATGATGATGATGGAAAGTGATAGCGATCTGATTTCTTGATCCAACAACAAGGTGGATACATGGGCCGAAACTGTTCCAACGTCCAGTCCGGCCCCCGTCTCCGTGTAGGCTTTATTATCAGCCCAGGCGACGGGCCTCCGGTGCAGACGGGCTGCAGATCACTATTGCAGACAGGCTGGCTCATCAGTGGGCAAAAGCGTTTGGGACAGACAGCGCAGCGCAGGCGGCAGATTCTATTCGTCCTCGGCTGCTGTCGGCGGCAACCGTACCCCGCACGTTCCACGTGGGCTTCTGCCACCTACCGCCACATGCCCAGGCAGAGCGCGGCGCGGGCGGCACGGTGCTCGGGGGACGGGAAGTACGTGCACGACGGCGGCCGTTCAAGACGACTCCACCGGTGGTCGCGCGTCCATCTGTTCGACCCGACCGGGTTTTGTGCTGCTTCCATTAGCGTTTGTTTGGCGGACTTTTCGCTTGTTAAAAAATTATTTAAAAACGGTAGTGAAAACGGTTTTGTGTTTATATTTTATTTTTAGTTTATTTTAAAAATCAACTGAACTAATAAGATGTAAGATTTTATTGTTTGATACAATCTCCGCTTATTTCTATAAACAAGTTATGTTAGAAGTTGCGTGTTAAACAACACTATCGGTACCCTGCATATCGGGTACCCCGCGTGGACCGAAAAAGACAGCCAAGGTTCCGCCTCTATGCTGGGGTGGACCCTCGCATAGCCACGTGGCCTTGGCCCCGAGATCAGCCTTGAGGCCGCCACGTGCGCTTGAGTTCCAGAGCCGACACGTGGCCTGGACTCCGGTCCGAGCCTCCCCGTTGAGGTGAGGTCGGGAGCTCCCACGTGTCTCTAGGCTCAGAGCTACCTCCCTACTGAGGACAACTCCGGAGCTGACACGTGCCCTGCAGGGCTCCGGTTCGAGCCTCCCCGTTGAGGTGAGGTCGGACAGCCACGTGTCTCTTGGCTTAGAGCCACCTCCCCGCTGAGGACAGCTCCAGAGCTCACACATGCCCAGGGCTCCGGTCTGAGCCTCTCCGCTGAGGTGAGGTCCGTGGCTGCCACGTGTCTCTTAGCTTAGAGCCGCCTCCTTGCTGAGAAGAACTCCGGAGGTGACACGTGCACTGAGTTCCGGTTCGAGCCTCCTCGCCGAGGTAAGATCCAGAGCTGTCACGTGTCCTCTGGCTCCAAAGCCGCCACGTGCCCCACGATCTGTCGTGGGCCGTGGGTCGACGAAGTCAAGGAGGAAGTGCGCTGTTAGGCCCGCACATTAAAGGTTCGCGTCTTCCCTAGAAGCATTGGCGCACTACACACGCCTCCGTCCTGTGTCCGTTCGCCATTACGGTGACAAGACAGGACGACAAGACGTGAGAGCAGTACAGTGCCGCCCAACGGCACGAAGCCGTCCAAGCAGGGCGAGAAGACGCGGCGACATGACGACGTCTTTATCATCACCTAGCACACGGACAGGGGCGCTCAACGCGCCATGCGGCGGGACTTAACTCCTCCACTGACTACTCTACTCGGAGTATAAAGCCTAGATCATGTATAGGGTTTCCACAGCTTTGGGTCCACCTATCGGGCCCAAGCCGCATTGTAACCACCTCGAACTTGGACTATAAAATGATCGGGGTGGCCACCCGAGAGAGGGTCCCTGCTTCCGCATTCGCAACCGTGTAACTCACAAGCACACACGCGCAAGCAATAGAACAGACACTCTTGTAGACGTAGGGTTTTACGCTCTGGCGGTCCGAACCACGTAAATCTCGGTGTTCATCTGCTCTCTCGAGCCCGATAGGTCGCATAGGGCGCCAAGGCTCTCAAATCAAAGAACCTCGCGGACTGCTTCTGTAACAGGTCGGGAGAAGTCTCACAGCTCATACTCCGATAAACATGAAGAACGTGTTAAAAAGAGAATGGGTTTTGGGTTAGTTGGGTGGCCGTAACGCGGTTGCGCCATCTCATTCACCCAAGACCGTCGCCAGCGGCCGTTGCCACGTCCATGTCACAAACGATGACCAAGAGGGAGCAAAAAAAAAAAAAACAAAGGCGGGACAAGATATTACCAGACGACAATCGCGGCCCCGGAAGAAGGGTTATCTGTCCGTTCGGATGTTACTGTTCCTTGGGGACGACACTCTAGACTTCACAGACAACTTGGAACTAATCGTTTTGTTGATCTGAGGCCTTGGTCAATAATGGAGTCACGTCGTCGTGCACATGGCCATGCTACCCAAGGGGCATCACCGTCTTTTCCTTTCCATGGTCCAGACTCCTATACTACGCTAATCTACTGATTAGGCAATCCCAAGCTTAACAAAGCATCTAGCGTGTATTTTTTTGAGGGGAAATCTAGCGTGTGTGTTTAGTATCTTGAATCATCATCGCGCAAGAATATCCAAAATAGTAGTAATATATGTTTTAGGAATCACGGTAAACCAGTATATTTTTACGACCAAAAAATTCCATAACAGAATTTTTGCTACTGTTACAAACAGTTGAGATGAAAAATTTATTAAACATTGCTTGGACTGAATATTTTATTGGAAGTTCATACTCTGGATTTCTATGTTTCGAATTGGCCATTAACATGTTGAAGTTGCAGTGTCGGTTGCAAAATGGGGATCTCAATTGCATGACTTCTTTAATGGTGTCGTACCATTAGCTTGGAGCTCACTCTTAGCTAACAACCTAAGCATCATTTTCTAATTTGGATAAATATATTATAAGTTCTACTAGAAGTGAGCTGCAGGTATACATTAGCTAGCCAGTTTATGCAAGTTCCTTTTTCTCTTAAAGGTCATGTGCTGCACAATCACCCCCCTACAATTTATTAGAGCATCCCATCACTAGCCCTAAAAACAGGGCCCTTACTTCCCTTCTACAGATCTATCTGAAAATTTAGACATGTACTCCCTTCGGTGCACAAAAAATTGCCGTTCTATACAGAAGCCATGAGTGTACAAAAAAATAACTTTGAAGTAGAAACGAGGAGTTTGTCTCGTGAAAAAACGTAATAAACGTGTGGTAAAGCGCGTGGTTAGGATTTGAACTTGCATGAGAGGTCTGAGAACTAGTGGAGTAGACCGGTCAAGCTATTTAAAGAGACTACGATAGTAATAAAAAGAAAGTTTATTTAATACTTCCTTGGTATGCGAGAACATGTCCAAAACGACAGTTTTTTGTGCACCGGAGGGAGTATACTCTTAACTCTAGCACGCAACGAAAACTAGGACCTCTATTTTTCTTCTTTCATATAGGGCTGGTTGTTAGTGGCTAATTTTGGGGAAAGCCCATGACGACCCGGCATGAAGACTAGGAGGTTACGTCCAGAGTTTGGCCTAGACGAAAGTCGGACAATGAATTGAGCAAGCCGGAAGGTGCATTAGCACGGAGTACCAGCTTAAGACCCATAAAAACCTGCCACTAGGGAATATGCTTATATTTTGTGACAATGCATCAGTTGTAATCTATTTACCTGCTTACTCTCGTGAACAGTGATACCCTAAGGGTATGACAAGAAAAGTACAACGGTTGTAGACGAGTGTAATTCTATAAATCTCATCTACTGTCTTGATGTAACACATCTCACATTCATTATAGATTCATACCATATCCGTCGATGAGTTCATTGCCACATTTTTCTCACCCGTTTCACCTTGTACCTTCACCATCCACCTCTTTTAGGACTTGATTTCTCGACCATCCCCAAGACGTCCCTTCTCTACTTGTTTAGCTCGAGTGTTGCAACACAAGGTGTTCTACACTCAGCTCGTTTGATTACATGCACAACGACATCAGGGAAAGCAGCATCGAGGAGACTTATCACCGATGCTAGGAACATAGAGATCGTCCACCTCGAGAGGCCAACAAGGTGCGCGGTAGGTCGAGGCATCACAACATGTGTGTGTTGGCGAGCATAGTTGGAATGTCGTTGTAAACTTGGACTACAAAACGTCGTCTATGAGCCGGGGAGGAGCGAGGAGACCCGACGGAAAAGGGTCAAATGATGAGTTTGAAGAGTGTCACAACAGAGGAGGGGAAGGTGGCACGAGCGACCAGAGGTGAGGAAGAAGTCGTGAGGCAGCAACACCCACAATGGTGACTGGGCAAGCTCGCCACACCCCTTCGTGGGGCACAAAATCATGTCGTCAGTGATGCCCTCTTGGCAGTGGACGGTGTGAGCGCGACTATGACATGGTGACGATGGTAGAAAGACAACTTGGACTTCACTAGGCGCGGGAGAGCAATAATGGGAGAGAGAAGGAAAAATGGTGGGTCCTATAACAACTATAGGATAAAGCAAGGACCCTAGAAATAGAGGCGTTTGGGTGTTTTCCATGCCTGAAAAAAATAAAGAAAGAATAGGAGCACTGGAGTTGGTTTTTTGGTTTGACATGAAAAAAATAGTGAACCGTGTTTAGGACTCCTACGAAAGATGCTCTAAGTATTATGCGCCCATTTGTTGGTCTTGGATCGTCTCTCATGGGTCACCGATTTTACAGGTATTTGGGAGTTGGCAGGTACCTCTCCCACCTGTTGATTTTTTTGTTTCGTGCTCGTGGAAGGCAATCAGAAAACACCCCTCCAGCCAGCCCCATGCAGACTGGCACTGATCAACCACCACCTCTCATCCAGCGGATCGTGCTCACTAATCAACAAATCCTCGTTTCCAGTTTATTAATCTAATCACGAAAGGCCAACAACAACAAAAGCTCCAGCATTGCAAAATACACTCTTTATTATCCTATCTATTCCATCCAACGCCCATTCTTGCAGCTTGTGTAGGGTTTGTACGGAAATAAAACTATGCAAGGGGTGGTGCCGAAAAAATGCCACTACACAGCTGCGAAACCAACTGGCTCCCCCACTGCCACTGTCGGCAGTCGTTGGGAAGAGGAGAGCTCACCTGCTATATAAATGCCGCCCCTTTTAGAGCCACGAAATTAAGGAAATTAATTTCCGATAAGAAAAGAGAGAGTAACAGACGCCCTTGCGTCTGTGTATGGGCGCCTCCCACCCCGCTGGATCTGCGGCCACGAGATAGCAGCAGGCAGGGGGCGCGTCTGAGCGATTGATCGCAGAATCTCCCCTCTCCGGCGCCGCGATTCCATGAGAGGTTCGCCGCTCGCACCGGTGTTCTTCGCTACGAATTTTCTCCATTTTTGGTGTTTTTTGTGTGTCGGTGGAAGTTTTTTGGGGTCGGCGGGGTGGGGGGGGGGGGGCACTGAGCAGTGGTAGTTGCTTCAGTGGCACTGGATTTGATGCGGGGCGCAGTGGCTCCCTCCGGGCCCGCGATTGCTCCAAAGCGGAGGCGTGTGATCTAGCTGTGCGGGTGAGGAGCTCGCAGGCTGATTGCCGTCAACGCAGCGATCTGTTGTAGTTCGCTTGCTGTTTCTGCAGTTTGGGAGTGTCCGAATCACTTGGTAGTTGCAGTACCTGTCGCATTTGGGTAGATCTGGGGTTACTGATTTAGACTGAGTGGAAATATTTGGTTAATTCGATGTATGGTGTTTTTGATTGGATGAACTTGTAGTGGATCTGACGCAGAATTGTTTGCTGTCCTGTTGGTTTCAGGTTGAGAACTCAGCACTGAGCAGCGGATAGTGTGTGATCTGCTCTGATCGAGGATTTTGACAGCTGACAATGGCGGCGGCATTGGCGTGGCGGTTAAATGGAACCAATGGCGTCAGCCACGGCGGCGCAGATCTGGTTGGTCTCATCTTGGATTGATTGGTTCTGGATTTGTTAAGTGGCAGTGTGTCGCTTTCTTAGTATTCTTAACGGTGATTCTGCTTCTTGAAAGAAACGGGCTTGATCTGTATGGGTTGCTGTGGTCATTTTGTATGAAAGGGTAAATAGTGGGGGTATAACAATAGGATATGCCTTGAAATCAAGATCAGTATGCAGCTCACCCGAGAAAAAGTCCTTCCCCCATATCTCTTAAATTTTAAGAACAACTGTTTTACTGGAGCTGTATATTTTGTTATTGAGTTAACTAGGTCTATCAGCTTAAGTGCAGACCATTATATTGCAATATCCTTGAGACAGAGAAATTAGGAAGGTGTTATGCCATATGCGCCTGATCATTTTTGTCAACTAGAGAACTAGCTTTGTCTAAATGCAGATGGAATCGGTGGATCAGATCGGAAAGCAACGTATTCCGTAACTCGATCAGTTCCATTGCTGTCTTTTGACTGTTCGAACATAATTGTTTTCTTGTATTAGAATCTAGGACATCCAATGCTTTGTCTGATGAGATATGAGCTTATGTAAATTTCAGAAGCCGCGTTTGGGAGTCTTAATAAAAACTTTCTTCCATGACATTAACAGGAAAGGCATGCTGACAAAGTTCAAGAGTCAGAACCACCAACGCCTCGATCAGTCATGAAAATGGGCAAGTAAGTTTTGAATTTTGGGTCTACTTCTTTGTTGGTACTAGTGCGCACATTTTGTAGATAAGAGAAAGAAATGAAGACAGGCATTAATCTTGAACATGGTAGTTTCACATGTTACAAACCTCTTATCATTAGTTTTATCTTAAACAGGGACCTTAAAAAGGAGCTACAATGTTTGTTATCTTTTAGTCGTTGCTTTGAACATCGACATTGTTACCTTTGTTTTTTCTCATGCTTTAGATGAAGATATCAAAATGCAATCAATCTTTCATGCAAAAATATGGTTTGGTAAAGTTTTAAAAGGTTAGTTGCTTTGAATGCTACAAGAGAATGGTGGGAGTATATTCCTGCAATGCTCTAACTACTAGTTGTTCCGGATACAAATAGCAAACTCAGAATTCTATTTATGAACATTTGAGAGCACTTATTTCTTTTTGGATGAAACTTCTGATAAGTAAAATATGAGAATTAAAGAGGATATGCTACAAATTATTAGCAATATAAATTTACTATTACTAACTATAACTAAATTAAAAATTTATATAAATAAATATGTAGTATGCATATTTCGATACCAGGATGGGATTGCTACTTTTACAGCCTCCTGGATTGTTTTGTACAAGTGTTTCAACTTTTTATGAGCTTGTTACTGGATAAAGTTTGAAGCAATATATTTCAATAATGTATACTATAGCATCATATTTTCTTCTTTTTCAATTTCCGATAGAATTTTTATGTAGAATATAGAATCCCGAGTCTTATGATTCTTTATTTCCAGGAGTCGAGTTAATGTGGAGGATGAGGAGACACTTTCAAGTGTTGCTCTGTGTATCGAGCAGTTACGTCAGAGTTCTTCATCCACCCAAGAGAAAGAGAATTCACTGAAGCAGTTATTAGATCTTGTTCAAACACGTGATACTGCATTTGGAGCTGTT
This sequence comes from Neostapfia colusana, assembly GCA_030760725.1. Classification (NCBI taxonomy): domain Eukaryota; kingdom Viridiplantae; phylum Streptophyta; class Magnoliopsida; order Poales; family Poaceae; genus Neostapfia; species Neostapfia colusana. The sequence goes on from JASWHV010000020.1 coordinate 52,610,232, forward strand.
GGATCGCATTCACAGGCTGTTCCAATACTTGTATCTCTCCTTAGGTCTGGGTCATCTGGAGTTAAGATGCTTGCTGCCACAGTTCTAGGGTCTCTTTGCAAGGAAGAGGAGCTAAGGGTGAAAGTTCTACTTGGCGGTTGCATCCCTCCATTGCTTGCTCTTCTCAGATCAAAGTCAGCTGCAAGCCAAACTGCAGCTGCCAAGACCATTTATGCAGTTTCACAAGGTGGGATAAGGGATCATGTTGGATCAAAGATTTTCTCAACGGAGAATGTTGTTCCTTTGCTATGGGAGCAACTTAAAATTAGTCTGAAGAGTGAGAGTTTGGTTGATGGCCTCCTAACTGGAGCACTGAAGAATCTATCAAAAAGCACAGAGGGGTTTTGGTCAGCAACTGTGCAATGTGGTGGAGTTGATATTCTTATAAAGCTGGTCGGTTCTGGACAAACGAACACCCTTGCAAATGCATGCTATCTTCTAGGGTCTTTGATGATGGAAGACTCTTCGGTTTGTTCTAAAGTCTTATCTGGAGAAACAACAAAGCAGCTCTTAAAGTTACTTGGTCCTGGTAATGAAACTTCCATCAGAGCTGAAGCTGCTGGCGCTCTCAAGTCCCTTTCTGCACAGAGCAAAGAGGCCAAGCGTCAGATAGCAAATTCTAATGGGATTCCTGCTCTTATAAATGCTACAATTGCTCCATCTAAAGAGTTCATGCAAGGTGAATCTGCTCAAGCATTGCAAGAAAATGCGATGTGTGCATTAGCAAATATATCCGGTGGGCTTTCTTATGTAATCTCCAGCCTTGGTGAAAGTCTAGAGTCATGTTCTTCACCTGCACAGATTGCAGACACTCTTGGTGCACTTGCGTCAGCCTTGATGATATATGACACAAATGCAGAATCTATCAGTGCTTCAGATCCTCTTGTCATTGAGAAAACACTGTTGAAGCAGTTTAAGCCTAAAGTGCCCTTCCTTGTGCAGGAACGCATAATTGAAGCTTTGGCTAGCTTGTATAGTAACCCAGTTCTCTGTAAGACACTAGCAGATTCTGATGCAAAACGCTTGCTTGTTGGTTTAATAACCATGGCAGGTTCTGAGGTGCAAGATGACCTCATGAAGTCACTTTTTGCTTTGTGCAAAGATTGTGATCTATGGCAAGCTCTGCAAGGTCGGGAAGGTGTCCAACTACTGATTTCATTACTTGGTCTTTCCTCAGAACAGCAGCAGGAATGTGCTGTTGCTCTGCTTGCACTTCTGTCAAAAGAGAATGATGAGAGCAAATGGGCCATCACCGCTGCTGGTGGCATACCTCCTCTTGTTCAAATTTTAGAAACTGGATCCCCCAAAGCTAAAGAAGATTCAGCAATCATCCTTGGAAATCTGTGCAATCACAGTGAAGACATACGTGCATGTGTTGAAAGTGCCGATGCTGTTCCTGCTTTACTATGGCTTCTGAAAAATGGAAGTGATAATGGCAAGGAGATAGCATCTAAAACTTTGAACCATCTCATACAGAAGTCAGATACTGGAACTATTAGCCAGTTATCTGCTCTCTTAACAAGTGAACAGCCTGAGTCGAAAGTTTATGTTCTGGATGCATTGAAAAGCTTGCTTTCTGTTGCACCACTTAATGATATTCTGCATGAAGGAAGTGCTGCAAATGATGCGGTTGAGACAATGATCAAAATTCTGAGCTCACCTAAGGATGAAACTCAGGCTAAATCAGCATCTGCTCTTGCTGGTCTATTTCATTGCCGCAAGGACCTACGAGAAACCCATATTGCAGTAAAAACACTTTGGTCGGTGATGAAGTTGCTTGATACACAGTCAGACAAAATACTAATAGAGGCCTCATGTTGCCTTGCTGCCATTTTTCTCTCAATCAAGCAGAACAAGGAGATTGCTGCAATTGGACGGGATGCATTGGCTCCACTAGTCTCACTTTCGAATTCTACAATTATTGAAGTAGCGGAACAAGCAACTAGAGCTTCTGCAAACCTTTTCCTTGATCAGGAACTATCTCTTCAAGCACCTTTTGAAGAAATTATGTTCCGTGTAACCCGTGTGCTAAGAGAGGGCACTATTGATGGAAGAACTCATGCAGCAGCAGCAATAGCTCGCCTTCTACAGTGCCGGACTATTACTCAGCCGCTTTCAGATATTATTAACCGTTCTGGCGCCGTCCTTGCTCTAGCTGGGCTTTTGGAAGATGCTAATGGCGAAGCTGCTGCAGTATCAGAGGTTCTTGATGCATTGGTAATATTATCCAGATCGAAGGCATCAAGTGGGCACACAAAGGCTCCCTGGGCAGTTCTTGCAGAAAATCCCCACACAATACTTCCCATTGTGGCATGCATAGCTGATGCCACATCCTCCTTGCAAGACAAAGCCATAGAAGTTGTGTCAAGACTCTGTTCTGACCAACATGATGTTGTGGGTGGCTTAGTTTCTGAAACACCAGGTTGCTTAGTATCTGTCACGCGGCGAGTTATTGGCTCCAGTGTCCTAAAAGTTAAAGTTGGTGGATGTGCTCTTCTTGTTTGTGCAGCAAAAGATCATTGTCAGAGGCAGATAGAGATTCTAAGCGACTCAAGCCTGTATATCCAACTGATTCATTCCTTAGTTGGTATGATCCATATGACAAACATGACTGCTGAAAATGGGAACGGTGAAAGCATAACAGATATTAGAATTTTCAGACACTTGAGAGAAAATTACAGTGATGATGAAACTGTGTGTCGCACTGCTGTGATCTCAGGAAACATGATTCCACTGTGGCTACTTGCTGTTTTTTCTCGTCGTGACATCAAAACTAGAGCAGAAATTCTAGAAGCTGGAGCAGTTGAAATGCTCATGGAGAAGATTTCACAAAATGCCTTCCAATATGTGGTATGTGACTGTTACTTATTTTCATACTATCGTGACCCTATGGATGAATGCTAATTGGCACGACAATGCTAGTTTGTGTGACTTATTGTGATCTTTGGTTGGATGAATGCTAGTGGCATGTAAATGGTTGTATCTCTTGTCCTTCAGGTTTTTCACAGTACGTACACAAACAACTGTGGCTACTCAAGTTAGTTAGCTCCCTGGAATTGTCTTTATGCTTTATATTGTAGGTTAATTTGATAAGCATCTAATAAGTTTAAACCATACTAATGTATATACTTGAGCTGGCGATGACATAATTTTATCAAATGTCCAAATGATATTGTTGGGACATATTTATCTAAGTTATCTATATTGAGTTATCAAGTTGCCAGCAAACTCAGCTATAGATCTGATTATCATGTTTTAAGCCAAGCTGGTTACATGGACTTCATCTATTATACAGCTAAGGACCACTGGTTTCCTTGCCATTCTCAGAGCCCTGTAATAAATTTTAATTCTCATATCAATATAACATGTGTGGTAGCCTTTGGCACCGGGTACACCCTTTATATCAATGAAACATGTGGTTGCATTCCACTATTCCCATATGCATGATTTAAGTTCTTTTTGGGATTTCAGTACTCATACTGTAAGGTAGGATTCTCCTTGGGGGCAAAAACTTTAAAACAAAAGTAAAATTTGATTCTGTTCATCACTTTCATCTTACTGGTTGGGTACCGTGGCTATTGCTTTGGCATTTTCCATGGCATTCACTCTGCCTTTGGAAATGAAGCGTCTTTGTGGATTACAGATTTACAGTCTTTAGGGCAAGCCACAAGAGCTCCGCTGATTCCTTATTTTTATAAGGGAAGATTGATTCCGCAAATATCTATTGAACTTCCTATTCTTACTTCTGTTATTTTGTTGTTTACCCATCATGGCTGCAACTTGTGACTGCCCTTAATGTATGCGTGTGCTATTTTCAGGGTGAAGAAGATAGTACCTCATGGGTCTGTGCCTTGCTTCTTGCTGTGCTATTCCAAGAAAGAGAGATAATTCGATCTAACTCAGCGTTGCACTCAATTCCTGTGCTCTCAAACCTATTAAGGTCAGATGAGCCAGCATACAGGTACTTTGCTGCACAAGCTTTATCTAGTCTGGTTTGCAATGGTAGCAGAGGAACACTTCTTGCTGTTGCTAATTCTGGGGCAGCCATTGGGCTTATATCTTTGCTTGGATGTGCTGATGTTGACATAGCTGACCTTTTGGAGTTATCAGAAGAGTTCATGTTGGTACCTAATCCTGATCAAATTTCATTGGAGAGGTTATTCAGAGTTGATGATATCAGGGTTGGTGCAACTTCCAGAAAATCTATTCCTCTTCTTGTTGATCTACTTAAACCCATTCCTGAAAGACCCGGTGCTCCCTTCTTGGCGTTGGGTCTTCTGACACAACTAGCTGTTGATTGCATCCCAAACATGCTGCTAATGGCTGAAGCTGGAATCCTAGAAGCACTTACCAAATACCTATCGCTTAGCCCACAAGATGCAACAGAAGAAGCCACAACTGAATTGCTGGGTGTTCTTTTCAGTTGTGCGGAAATAAGGCAACATGAGTCATCACTTGGTGCTGTTAACCAACTTGTGGCAGTCCTTCGTCTAGGAGGAAGGAATTCACGATACAGTGCTGCAAAGGCATTGGAGTGCTTGTTTTATGCTGATCATGTTAGGAACAGCGAGTCAGCTCGGCATGCGATTCAACCACTTGTCGAGATTCTAAGTACTGGCATGGAGAGGGAACAGCATGCAGCTATATCAGCACTTGTCAGACTGCTATGTGATAATCCATCAAGAGCACTGGCAGTTGCAGATGTTGAGATGAACGCGGTGGATGTTCTTTGTCGTATCCTTTCTTCTGATTGTTCAGCTGAGTTGAAAGGAGATGCTGCAGAACTATGTTGCATTCTATTTGCAAATACAAGGATCCGCTCGACAATGGCTGCGGCACGTTGTGTGGAACCCTTGGTTGGATTACTGGTTAGTGAAGCTAACCCAGCCCAGCTTTCTGTGGTTCGTGCATTGGATAGGGTTCTAGATGATGAGCAATTGGCAGAACTGGTGGCAGCGCATGGAGCAGTCATCCCTCTTGTGGGGCTTTTGTATGGCAGAAACTACATGCTTCATGAGGCAGTTGCTAGAGCTTTGGTGAAACTTGGAAAGGATAGACCAGCCTGCAAATTGGAAATGGTTAAGGCTGGTGTAATCGAAAACATTCTTGAAATTCTCCATGATGCTCCAGATTTTCTTTGCATCGCGCTGTCAGAAATGCTTAGGATTTTGACAAACAATGCTAGCATAGCAAAAGGTCCATCTGCAGCCAAAGTAGTACAACCTCTTTTTTCTTTGCTATCCAAGGCAGACATGGGTCCTGAAGGGCAGTATAGCACTCTGCAGGTTCTTGTGAATATTTTAGAGCATCCTGAATGTCGTGCTGATTATAACTTGACACCTCGCCAAACTATAGAGCCAGTCGTTACCTTATTGAATTCATCTCCACCAGCTGTGCAACAATTAGCTGCCGAACTCCTATCACATCTTCTTCTAGAAGAGCACCTCCAGAAGGATACAATAACAGAGCAGGCCATTACTCCTCTTATTCAAGTTCTTTCATCAGGTCTACCAAATTTGCAGCAGAGAGCTATAAAAGCTCTTGCTAACCTTGCAATAGCTTGGCCAAATACAATTGCAAAAGAAGGTGGGGTTTTTGAATTGTCTAAGGTGTTGTTGCAATCTGACCCACCTTTGCCTCATGTTGTGTGGGAATCTGCTGCTTCTGTGTTGTCTAGCATTTTGCAGTACAGTACGGAGTTTTTCCTTGAGGTACCTGTCGCTGTACTTGTGCAATTGCTCAGGTCTGGAACTGAAAGCACTGTCGTGGGTGCTTTGAATGCCCTGCTTGTATTGGAAAGTGATGATTCAACAAGTGCAGAAGCAATGGCTGAAAGTGGCGCTGTGGAAGCATTGCTGGATCTCTTGAGGAGTCATCAATGTGAGGAAACTGCTGCCAGACTCATTGAGGCATTGCTGAACAATGTAAGAATTAGAGAAGCCAAGGCAGCTAAAAATGCTATTGCACCTTTGTCCATGTACCTTCTGGATCCACAGACACAGTCTCAACAGGGAAGATTGCTTGCGGCTCTTGCTCTTGGAGATCTTTTCCAAAATGAAGCTCTTGCTCGTTGCACTGATGCTGTTGCAGCATGCCGGGCTCTGGTTAATCTTCTTGAAGACCAACCAACTGAAGAGATGAAGGTGGTAGCAATTTGCGCCTTACAAAATCTAGTCATGTACAGCCGAGCAAATAAAAGAGCAGTTGCAGAATCTGGTGGTGTCCAGGTCCTGCTGGACCTTATCAGTTCAAGCAATCCAGACACTTCTGTTCAAGCAGCAATGTTTGTCAAACTTCTATTCAATAATCACACTATCCAAGAGTATGCGACCAGTGAAACAGTCAGAGTTATAACGGGTAAAACATTACTATGTCTTGTTTTTGTATATTCATTTTATGTAGGTGAAATTCGTTATCTGATATGCTTTCCATTCCATAATTAGTACTGGAATCAAGGTCCCAACATTTGTGAAGTTAATGATTACTTCTTGTGGTCCAATCTCAGATTATGTTTTACTAGTATATTGCAAAATGACGTGGAATGTATTTGCTTTTGTGGAGGCTGCGTACAAAAGACCCAAGTGGGTTGGACCCTTCTCCGGACCCTGCGCAAGCGGGAGCTACATGCACCGGGCTGCCCTTTCTTTCTTTTTCTTTTATACCCAGAGTTTACATGTCTAACAATGATGGTTTTGCATGCAGCTTCTATTGAGAAGGATATATGGGCGTCTGGAAGTGCTAATGAAGAGTATCTTAAAGCACTCAATGCTTTACTTAGCAACTTCCCTCGTCTGAGAGTCACTGAGCCTGCTACATTATGCATTCCTCATCTTATAACATCCCTTAAAACTGGTTCTGAGGCAACTCAAGAAGCCGCATTGGATTCACTATATCTTCTCAGGCAAGCTTGGACAGCTTGCCCAGCTGAAGTATTTAAAGCTCAATCAGTTGCTGCTGCAGAGGCTATTCCTCTGCTTCAGTATTTGATACAGTCTGGCCCACCCCGTTTTCAAGAGAAGGCAGAACTGCTTCTTCAGTGCTTGCCTGGAACGCTTACAGTTACTATAAAGCGTGGCAACAATTTACGACAATCGGTTGGAAATCCAAGTGCATTCTGCAAGCTTACCCTTGGAAATAATCCGCCAAGGCTGACAAAGGTAACAAAATTGTTGTTCTTCTCATTATAAGGATATTGGTCCATCACTTCTCATTACCTTCATGCTGAGAACTAATAACTTGCCACATCCTATATTTTTTTCTTTTTCTCGATTGGTATTGTGTTCACTGGATCACAGTTTGACAGCCATATCAAGAACGGAGAACAATGTTTGTATCGTGCCTTATATGCTCAGTCTAACTAATTTCCTCAAAAGACATACAGCTTCATTCCACTGTCCTACTGCCAATTCTTAGGCCCCCACACACCCTTAAGGGTGTAGGTTGTAATCATAACTGAATGTACTAAACTCCTGTGCCCCTAAACGTGCTCCCTATTTTATTAAAAATATTGCACTTGTTGATGCTGCATTTCAATCGCATCATCACAATGTAAAAGAAAAAAAATCAGACAGATAGGAGATGGCAATTGTGACTGCTATAAGTGTTTATAGTTTCTTTTTCTTTCGCAAAACTTTCTGCCATACAATGCAATTCATTGCATCAATCACTAATACGGCGATCAAGACTATGGACTATGGTGACTCCTAATTTTTCAAATGCCTTAGCTGTAGGGGCTACCACAATGGCACTTCAGCAGTAGATTTTGCTATTTTTTCTTGATACTAATAACTGAGTCATTCACCTCTCAAGTCTCAATAGATTGTTCACCCAAAGTACCCAGCTCAATACGCATTTGAGCAGTAATTTACTTACGTGCAAACAGTGATGACCTAAAGTTCACAACATAATAACAGATTGTGTCAACTGGTGCAACACCTGAATGGGATGAAGCTTTTGCATGGGCATTTGACAGCCCTCCCAAAGGCCAGAAGCTTCATATCTCCTGCAAAAACAACAGCAAATTCGGAAAGGTACGAAATAGGCCATATGCATTGCATTGGTCACTTTATACTCTTTCTATGCTTTTGCCTCACTGTGGTAGCATCCGTAACGTCTCCAACTTGTGGCTGCAGAAGTCGTTTGGTAAAGTGACAATCCAAATCGACCGGGTTGTCATGCTTGGCTCAGTTGCCGGCGAGTATACCTTGCTACCCGAGAGCAAAAGTGGTCCTAATAGGAACCTGGAAATTGAATTCCAGTGGTCAAACAAATAACCATATAATGTCGTAATTAGGTGCTTCATGTAAGTTAAAATATATAAGAAGTTGAGAGTGGTTTTGGGTTCTATCCTCTGCTAGAAGTTACCTGTTTGTGGATCAGTGTAAATAGCCGGCAGAGAAAGTTGTTGTTTGCTGTACCTTTCTGTGCGATATAAACAGACGGAGTCAGATGTTTTGTACTGATTGTAACATAATTCATTTGTTTATTTTTTTGCTCGGTATTTAATCTTTGTAATGCGTGTAAACAGAATAAATATATGTTTTCTTTAGGTTTCTGCCACACCGACCAGAAGCTTGTTTACAACAAAATAGGTGTCCCTTTGCCCTTCTCACCTATTTATTGTTCGCGTCATTCTTAATTTGCTATTCCTTACTACTGATTTTCAAGGTTACGTACATCGGGTTCTTTTTTTTTCAAGGCTGGTTATGCTTGTGGTTCAACTTTGGATCAATCTGTATAACAAGTAAATTAAGTATAGTAGTATGACACCTACAAATTCTAAGGAAATCTATAATGAATTTGCACGGGTGGCTTCCTGATAACCATGTCGTTTATAAGATTCACCAACAAGCATCTCTATCGCGAAGCACTAGATTTGGTATCATTTGGCACATGTTCTTCCATCCCCACTGTTCTTCTGTTGAACGGCAATGGAAATCATCATTGGGAGTGGTAGCTAGTTCATCTGTACGTTTGAAAGCAAGCTACAGCTTCTAAACTTCCAAACATGCAAAGGATTGGTTGATCAGCATATTTATTCTGATGTCAATAGTTCAGTTTAACAAGTGCTACATCCGCAGTCATACACAGACACGCGCCAAAAGATGCACCACTGAGCTGCCTTATCGTTCGAGCTGCATGGGCGACTCAAAAGATTATTTCAGGTCCTCTCGTGAGGAACTACGAATACTTGTACCATTGGTGCGTCCTTTTTCTACTGTCGGTATTATCTCCTTCCTACCGGTCCGGACGGGTTGCATTTTAATCTTTGATTTATCATTGGTAGCCAGGCTGGTGGCCACTTGTCATGGAGCACAGCTGACCTATGCGAGCTCTGTGGAGGTCATCGCCACCGAGCAGACCGAGCACGGGCATGTTCATTCAGTGACGAACCGACGAATGACCACCACAACTCTCTCTCTCTCTCTCTCTCTCTCTCTCTCTCTCTCTCTTTGATCCTTTCCCTGCCTCTCCTCTATGGCCGAACCAAACCCCATGGACTGATGCTGGCCTGCATCTTTGCTGCTTGGTGAGGAATCCATCAATCAGAATTCAGACCGGGAGGGAGTGAGTCAGCAGAGACCCAATGGTGACAAGGAATCAGCCCTGATGCCCTCAATAATTCCCGTTCTTTTCCATTCCAGTTACATATTCTCGCTGACCTGACAAAACTTTGCACTCTAGCTCTCTCTCTCTCTCTCTCTTTTTCTACGGTTGCTGCAAACAGCGCTCAATTATATATGTTTTTTCCTCTTGGACGGGCATTGTTCTCATGCAGAATGATATCACAGGGGTAATGTAAAGCAGATCGTCCCGGAGTAGTGGAGTTCATTGGTGACACCATCGGATCCAATGGCCGCCAAAAGGAGGCCGGAGCCGCGCGCGTTATTAGTGCATGGAGGTGAACTCAGCTTTCTTTCCCGGCAGAGGCAGGCGGTAGCTCCTAGTGCCAAGCCTGCAGCTGCTTTTGAGGCTCACCGTCATGCTCGTGCCCGTGCCCCCCTATACAGTTGCTTCTTTGTGCGTGCAGACGTGTGGTCTGGCTCTCACGTCGCTCGTTCTTTAGCTGCATCATTACAGCAGAGGGGTCGGTTGTATATAGTCTCTCGTCGTTACCTGAATTTCTTTTGCAGGGTGTACTTGCTTGTGGTTACTGACGAGGCAAACATTATACTCTGCGTAAATGCGGATTAAATCTCCATCTACTATATTTCCTGTAGTAGTAGTATGGAGTATGGATTAATGGAGGTAGCTAAAATGTTCGGCTTCTCGTCGTCTTTTCAGATGCCTCGCGTCGAATTAGTAAAGATCTCTGTAGCTCAACAGCGCAACTCCAACACTCCAACCACAAACTGACGAGCGCTATGTTCCTTTCAGACAGCTCCGTACTAGTCAACACCGGCCATGCTATTGCTCCTGGCCGGGGGTTGTTTGAGGAGGCGATCGCTTCCTGAGATGAATCGAACGATCCCAGGTTAGGTTAGACGAAACGTCGGTTGCTGTGGCGGTGGTGACGGTTCTGGCGTGTTCCTCGCCAGCTCGTCCACCTGGAGCGAAGCCTAAGCTCCATGTACGTACTGTTTACATGGCTGTATCGAATGTGTTCTTTAGATTCAGTTTGATACGCTGCGTGCTTCACGGTGTGCACCACACCCTGGCGAGAAAAAAAGGGAAGAAGTCATATGGAAACACAGTTATTTTTTAATATTTCCTACAATTGACAAGCAGTAGAATCTTGCAATATCTATAATCCTTCGCTGACAAAGGGGCCCACGTGTCATCACCACACAAACTCTACCTGTTGTACAATGGAAGTTGTGCCATGTACACATAACAGAAGCGCGGCCAATGGCACTACGCAAAAACAATTGATGCCATATATCGACCCATCAGATTCTGACGGACGGCCGAGATCCCCCGAAATCATCCCCAGCCTCTCTCCTTTTAACCGCCTCGCCCTCGGACCAGACTCTGTCCAGTTCTCTCGGCTCCCCCTGCCCGCAGCCTCCCCTCCCCTCGTAGCTTCCAAGTTCCAACTCAAGCACACGAGGAGAGGAAGCGACGCCGGCGCCGAGAGATCCGTGCAAGGAGGGGTCCAGGGGGTCGGACCATGGCGACGAGGAAACGGCCCAGGAGCAACAGCTCCTCGGCCGCCACCATACGTCGTACGACGAGCTTGTCGGAGCTCGCGCCACCGACGCGGGCGCCGAGGGGCGGCTCGGCGGCGCCGGTGCCGGTGGGAGCGGGTGCGGGCGCGGGTTTCAGCTCCGCGCATAGGCGGCACTCGCTGGACTGCTTCCCCGTGACGGAGACGGCGGCGTTCCTCAAGGTCTGCGGGTACTGCGACCGCGGCCTCGGCCCCGGCCGCGACACCTTCATATACATGTGCGTCAGCCTTGCCCTCTCTTTGCTAGTACGATTTTTCCTTGGTTCCGCTTGAAAATATCTGATCTCTCTGCTTGTGTGCGCCCCCAAAGAACTCACCGAGCCGCTTGGCTGGTCCGCTTCTTGTTTTGTTTCCTCTTCAAGCTTGTTGCGGAGCAACTGATTTTCGTGATCTCGGCAAGTTGCCATAGGAGATTGATTGATATAGCACATCTTGGAAACGCATGATATCTTTGATGATCTTGTCTCTTCCTTTTCTAGAGAAAGTATTTCTGTTCTTTTTTTTAATTTCTGCAAATACAGTGAGAGTAGTTTTTCTGATACCAATTTGATCCCCCAACCCCCCGAATTTGGAGAATATTCGGTGTGTTTATTGCATCAGGTTCGCTTTGTCTCTGTTGTTGTAAATGCTCGAGTGATGCATGACGAATCACTTGAGCTCAGTTTTGAACGGCGTGAAGTGGACAGAATGAAAATCAACTGGACAAGTAGACTAGAAAAAACAAAACCAGCTGCCCTTTCGGTTGCATGAGAGGAGCAAGTACATCACTGGAAAATCGCAGATGCACCTTTATATTATTCTCTCTTCTGCATTTCTCTCCACTTTGAATCTTTGATAGTGAAAAAGAATCCATTCTTAAGACTGGAGGGAAAAAAGAAGTTTTTGTTTCCTTTTCCGAGTGGCTCAGTTCCAAAGCAAGTGGCGTCGTTATTGTAACGAACCTCTTCATCATGGGATATGAATGGGTCTCCAACTAAACACTGCTCCAAGATCTTACCCCTTTTCTGTTAGGAAGAAAGATTCTTACACTGAATTTTGTGTCTGCGCAGGGGTGAGGTGGCCTTCTGCAGTCATGAGTGCAGGCAACAGCAGATGAACCTCGACGAGCTCATGGAGTCGAAGTGCTTCCCTCCGGCTGGTGGCGGCGGTGGCTCAGACCAGTCCGGCAAAGGCAGCACCATAGCTGCCGCCTAGCATCGTCAGAGAGAGTAAAAGAAAAAAAAAAGAAGGATAAATTTTTTGGAACCCTTATAGGCTCCAAAACCATTAGTTCCCATCAACATATGTATATCATATATTTGTGGAGGTATTGTATGTATATTAGTGCTTCAGGTTGTAACCCGACAGGGAAGAGAAGGATGTTATAGATTGGGACCGGTCATGCTAGAGTTTACAACACATCTGTTGAAATGTGTCCGGATCATAAAGGGGATGCTGTAAATCCTGGGTGCAAATCAGGACTTGAGATCTGGGCCTGCTTTGTTAATTTAGTCATGGAAGAACTTAATTTCTGCTGAATTAATGGAAGATTGATTTTTCATTATAACTTTGAAGTGTCTTTTTTGGCTTTTTCTTTCAGAAAATACCGAGGCATAAAAAACATATTAGATGAAAAGAAAGACCTTTTAATCCCATTCCAGGACTCCATGTGGAAGTTGAACAATGAATCTCTCACAGAAGCAAGCTTAAGCATTAATGTACCATGTTGCTCCGGTTACGCTGCAAACTGGCGTATTAGTATGCTGACATTGACATGCGGGACATGCTTGCTTTGATGTTGACTCTGAATAGCATATGTGCTGCCAAATTAGGTGGCAATTTCTTGTTTGATCAAGATCTGGGCATGAAGCAACATATGAGAGAATCTTCACAGCTAGCTTAATGAAAGAACTTGCGTATTTCAGTATTGTATGAACTGGGTTTGCCGTACCAACCATGGCCTGCTAAATCTGGTTGTAGTTGACAAGAGCGCTTCTGCCCAAGAAGGGATCATTACAGTTTTTGGTAAACCTCTGACATACACCTGGTTTAACATTTGTCATTGCTGCTGTACTGTCAAGGTAATAAGTCTTGCAGGTGTTTCCGATCTGGTTTGTGCGAGAACGCTGAGAAACTACACGCGAGATCTCATCGCGATCTAGTAATATCAGAGCATCTCTCTCTTGGCTGTGTTTTCGGAGGAGCAGCGAAGCAGAAAAGACAAGTGGCGAAGCATGATACAAGGCAACAACAACAACATGCTATTTATTATTGAAAAAAATAATAGGAGAAATTTGTCACCGTAATGCCAATTATAGAATTGAAGGTACTCCCTCCGTTCTGAATTAACTGACTTTTAGGACAGCTAATTTAGTTTAAGTTAAACTAAATTTTTGTCCTAAACATCAATTAATTCAGAAGTACTAGTTAAGCTGGAACCTAGTGTAGCACATGATGAATCTTTTTTTTTCCGAAAAGTCCTAGCACATGATGAATCTTCAGACGCCAAGGCGATGACAGAGTCCGGGATCCAAATTGTGCGTCGAAAAAACAAATCTGTGGATCTCGGCCTAATCACTTCGCTTAAGTTAGTAACCTGTTCTCTACTGGAGTAGCCGTAAACAAGTGTGGCGCCTGCAAGCAAGTCAATGTGTGACTCGGCTGCCGCTGCATGTCGCATCCAATCGAGCTTACAGTTTTGATGAGATTCTGACGAACCGTACCAACCTGGAGCAACGTTTTTAAGCTTTGTTTTAGTTTGATTTGAGGGCCCGGCCTGTTGCTTGTTTGAAAACCAATCTGTGAGTTGTAACAACGAAGGAAAGGCTTCAATGTCGCCGTGTATCCTGATTTTTAAAATTTTGATTGAGGGAGACTTGAAATGTGCCTTTCCCGGCAAACAACACGTTCGCAAGAGATCGAACCCGATAAATTACGGAGAAACTAACTGGAGAGGAAATTAAAGGGAGGTCAGGATCCAGGAGCAAAGCAAAAAACAAGCGTCCAGGATCTAGACACCTCGTCGCGTCCACCACGAGAATATGCAGCGCCGCCGCCGTCGTCCACCACGTCACCCTATGCGCCGCCGCGTTCCCATCAAGCAAACGCGCGGCGGAAGCGAACAAGGCGCGCGAGGGCCAGCCAGATTCCCGGGCGGGGACACCCACGGGGACGTGGACGCGCGTGAGGTGGGTCGGGCGGGGAACGGAAGCCCCACGCCTACAAGCGTCTCCAACGAGCGGCGCGTGCGCAACAGTCGGATCACATGGCTTGCCGGCGCAGGCTGGCCGCCGGGAGGGTTGGGGCAGAGGCGCGCGCGTGCGCGACGCCAAAGACGCACATGGTGGAATCGCCTCAGGACAGGCGGTGTCCAAATTGCCACGGCGTCATTGTCATCCACGTCTCCGTCGATCACCAGGCCGAGGCGTGTCCGGCCTAGCTCTGCCTGCCTCTCGCGCTCACCCCGCTTGTTGCTCTCTCTCTCTCTCTCTCTCTCTCTCTCTCTCTGAAGAGAGGAGACTGCTTTACACACTAATCGCGCGCGAGAGCACGCACAGCACACGGACTATTCGTTGATGACGGGACTATACGGACCTCTCACTCGAGAGCAACGTCAGGTTCAGGTTCGAGGAACCACCGGTTGACGACAGTAACGTCTGATTACGAGGTGAGGGTGTGCTGGCGCTTGAGAAAGAAGGAAAAGCATTGCTTGATAATGCCAGAGCCGGATAATAGTTAGTTCAGGAGAGCTAACTAAACGCGGGTAACTTTCCTCCTCTCAAGATTTGTAGTGCCATATATATAAAAAACTTGACCCTTTTCTTAAAGAGACCAAAATGCAATACTCCTTTGAAAACACGATAGATTACTAGTTTATTGATGTCACTGACAACATTTTATGTTTTTCTAGATCTTGCTTCTTTGCGGCGGCTCGCCAATGGAGGACACGTAGTCGACGCATCAGGCAACTTGATGCACTTTCGTCCCGGCCGCGACGATGCTATGCTTCCCTCGTGTGCACCGCCATTGCCGGGACATATTCCGTCAATCGTGGCACTGAAGGCCAATCCAGGTTAGAAACGTCTCAAGCCCTCCTCATTAGCTTTAAAATGTGTGCACGAACAAACAGATCCAGCACCATGTAAATCGATTGCAATAACGTTTAGGATAAATTCATTTTGTACTAAATTAACTGTATTAAATGTTATTTATTTCAGAACGGAGGAAGTACTACTAAGCGATCGAGCAGTAGATTACTGCAATTTGGGCTAGGAGTAGCTAGCACTCAATATGATGACAAAACAAACCAAAGATTTTATAGCTTAATGACCCTAGCTTAGCCACCGTCATCACAGCTCGTCATGGAGTGTTTGGTCCACCATGGCTTTCGTGTCTCCCGGGCTCCGCACTTGTCACCTCTGCCTGTGGCGTCCTCCTGCCGTGGACGGGGGAAGCCATCATCGATCCCGTGTTAAAAAATTGCTTGGGGATATCTCAAAAAAAAAAGGTTGGGGACATATGTCGCTGGTGCAAGCTCTGATGTGGCGGGGCACGGCGACAAATCACGTCGCGACAAGTTGGGGCACGTCTTTGCGTGTGGTTGTGTGGAGTGTGCATGTATTTTTTTCACCTCCTCATCGGCAATTCGACATCTACCAGGGCAGCATGTCGACATGATTCCCAGCAACTCTTCTATTTATTTTTCTATTTGTTATGGATACTACAACTTTTAGTACACGTTTTTTACTGCTAGATATTTTTTTACTTGGTGTACTATGTTAGCAAAAAGTAATTCAAAAGTGAAACAAATTTAAAAACGCACATGTATAGTAGGCTACTAATACCATTTTGCATAATAAATCTTGCATCATTTATGCATATCAGTGGTTAAAAGCTTTAAGTTAATTAAAGATAAAAATAGCATTTTTCTGAGAATAACATAACTTTTACCTTTGAATATGCTTCAATTGCTTTGGTTTGTGGGTGGGGAAGACCGGAAGATGGACTCAAGAGCTCCCTATGGCTGCAACTTGGTTGTTGTGAGTGTAAATTTTACATCTACTTAATTTACATCATCATGTAGAATGACCTCGCGTGAAAGCGAGCTTGGGTAATGGCAAGTTGGTAATTAAGTATTGGATCGAGGATATGGAAAGAGAGAGATAAAAACGTAGCTGTTATAACTTGAGAAAATTGGTTTCATAGCACCAAAAGATCACCAGTTCTTAAAAATACCACCGAAAGAACACAATTTTAGAAATTACCATCAAAAGTTACATTGCATTTTAGATTTTAGCACTCTATCGGGTTCCATTCATCAAATGATGTTTTTTTTGTGCCAAGAACACAAAGTTAGTTGACAATTTTACCCCTTGGCTCATCTCATCCTCCCCGAGCGGCTCAACTCCCTCCTCCATCTCCATGCCCTCCTCCACATGACCATCGAGGAGCTCATCCTCCAATGTTGGATGCTCTATGGTGAGAATAGCTTAGGAGCGTCGAGTGGATATGGATCACCTCTACGCCCCAACCAGGGTGTTGGCCGTCGAGGTGAGGTTGGTCCCCTGCTGAAAGTTGCCTAGAGGGGAAGGCTAATAAAACCAGAAACTACTGAAAACATCGGATTAAACCTAAAGGGGCCGGACTAGTCCGGTCTCGGAGCGGACTAGTCCGGTCTAGGTATAGAAAATTGCGTTTTTAGGATTTCTTTTCAAGTTTGTCTAAGCGGAAGGTATGTAAGTGGTCTAACAATCTAGTCAATTAATTTATAAATGAAAGACTGATTAGATTGCAAGACACACAACCGTAAAGCAATTTACAAGTTTTGAGCGAGATGAAACCTAACAAGTAACTTTAGTGAATGTGTGAGTAGGTAAAAGAATTAAGAGACACAATTTATCCCGAGGTTCGATTACACACAAGGATCTACGTCCCCGTTGAGGAGTCCACAAAGGATCGGTTCTTTTCCAACCCTTCCCTCACCGAGCGATAACGAAGATCAAGCCCGATCCCTTTCACTATCAATCAAATGTGAATACAATACTCTTAGGGGCTACTCGCAACTTGAGGCTCTCTACAACAACCTATCAGTTCTAGGAATCAAAATACAACAGCCAAAAACTCAAATTAACAATTAGAGTGCAAGATATTCAAACCGAGAGCTCAAACGTCAATCACCGCGTCTCTCATCTCACAAATCCACAAACCCCTTAAGATCTAATCTTAGGGGCCAAGAAGATGAGGAAAGAGGCTTAGAAGAGCTCTAGTAATGAGTTTTCGGCGCTAGGATTTCAGAGAGGTTCATTAGAGCCCGGGGGGTCCCTTTTTATAGAGATCCTGGGATCTATAGCCGTTACACCTACTAAAGTCCGGACTAGTCCGTTCAGAACCCCGGACTAGTCCGTTCTTGGGGGACCACTTACGTCATAAAGGCTACCAACTAAAGTTCTGTGAACATTGAATTCAAACAGTCATAAAATCCCGGACTAGTCTGCTGAAGAGCGGACTAGTCCGATCCCACACAGGAACCTTTGTTCCGGATGAGAACGGACTAGTCTGGCAGGGAGCGGACTAGTCCGGCCTCAAAGGGGAACTAGTCCGGTCTTACCAGACTTAGTCTCGATAACTCTTTAATCTCATATTGCGGACTAGTCTGACCATATACGAACTAGTCTGAGCTCACATAGAAACCTTTGTTCTATCCTAAATCGGACTAGTCTGAAGGAGGCGGACTAGTCCGGCCTGTGGGGTGGACTAGTACGAGATCACTCAGAGACTCCTTCTTCGGACCTAAACAGCTTAGTCCGCTTAGCGGTCTAGTCCGGTCTTTCGGGACTTAGTCTCAGAAAGACTCAGACTTACTCTAAAACGGACTAGTCCAGTCTAAAACAGACAAGTCCGAACTCACTCGGAGACTTCTTGTCCGATCAAAAACGGAGTAGTCCGGTTGGGAACGGACTAGTCCGGCCTTGAGTTTGGACAAGTCTGGTCTACTTTCTCAGCCATACCTATTACTATTTCCTCCCACGATTCTAACTAAAATTTGAGCTCTCTAATGATTCTCAAGCACTCTAAAAGAGAAGGCCCTGTATACAACTAGAAATGTGAAACTCAATAGAAAAATTCTATTTTTTACTCTTGCAAGTCTTCTTCTTGTCCTTTTTGCTTCTTGAGAGACTTCACATATATTCCTTTTGATAAGGACCTGTGCTCATACTTAGTAAAACTCATTAGTATCTTAATTGTCGTAATCAATCATCCAAAACCCAAGGGGATTACCCAGATGCACTTTCAATCTCCCCCTTTTTTGTGATTGATGACAACATATTAAGTCTCTTTATAAATGGATATAATAGTTTGTTTTCATAATACATGTGTGTATGGTTCACTCCCCCTAAATTTGTGCACAAGAGTTTGTTAAGAAAAATATGCACATGAATGAGTTCTTTGGAGATTTCATACACACATGTGTTATGGTGGGGTGTCTAAGTGTGATGTGATAAAATGAATGTTAAACGCATTGAGGAAAGTATAATGTCTACTAACAAGATCATTTCAATATGGCATAGTAATAGGACAGAATATGGTATAGTTATTACAAAATAACATACGTGGCATAGTCATTACAAATTAACATAACGTGGCATAGTTATTACAAACCAAGACAAGACAAGAATTTTAAAGAGCTAGACTACTCCACCTCGTTCTCTCCCCCTTTGACATCAAAGCACCAAAAAGGGAAAGAAAAGAGAGAGGGGCCTAATCACTATCTTCATCCTGATCTTCGGCTTGGTCACTTTGAGTTTCCTTCTTCTCATCCTCATCGTCGTCTTCATCGTCATCCTCATGATGAGCGTGGGAGGTAGGAGGAGCAGTAGAGGAGGATCCACCTTCACCAAAGTAGGCAAGCTCGTCCTCGGTGAGAGTGGGAAAACTCTGTCACTTCTTCATATTCCGCTGACGGTGGAGACATAGGTATCTCCATCTTGTCACACATTGTCTTGAGATACTTCTCTTGGCGTTGCTTCATTTTCTGCATGCAAACTTCTACTTTCCGGCACGAGGAGAAAATGGTCTTGAATATTTTGAGCAGCCCACTAGAGAAGCCACTCGATGATGGAGGAGCAGATGGCCCAGCTGAAGAGGATGGAGCTGCAGAGGAGCTCCTGCCCAAAGACACAGGAGGGCGAGGAAGAGGAGTCGGCATTTGTGGACGTAGCTTCCTGTGCTTCACATCCTTTACAAATTCCATGCATGTGACTCTCTCTATCATGCACATGATGTATGACGCATATCCACAGGACCTGTTTGGGGTGTAAGAGATGTTGAAGATATCGTTGTATATGTAGTTGAAGACGTTGAATCGCTCTTCTTCATTGAGTAGCTTCAACAAGTTTCTGAGGTACCCTTGTATCATCCCCGCATCGCCATCTTTGAGAGCTAGTGTCTTCCTCAGGATTCTGTTAAGCACTCCAAAGAATGACTTGATGTTGTGAGTTGAGGATGAATCATAGGTGAGTTATGAGGGATACATAAAGTCCAAGTCAGCCTTTCCCAAGGTCCTTTCATTGTGAACTATGATCTCATAGTTCAAGTGCCCCTCAAGTCCAAGGATCCTTGCAAACTCATTGTACAACATCGAGTATATACCACACCATTTGTCATCCAAGTGATCTTTCTGTTTCCATAGGTGTGGAAGTAGCAGGTGGCGTAGAATTGGACTATCACCTTGATGTTCCAATCGTACTAAAAATCCATCAAATCCTTTATCTCATGCCATTATACTGCTTCAATCACTGCATCAAAAGCTTGATGCTTCTTGTTTGCCATGTAGGGCCAATCCACCCACTGAGCATCGACTACTGGTGTCTTCATTGGAAGATAGACGAGCCGGTAGTAGTCACAATGGAAGTCACACCAGAAACGAGGGTCTGGTGTGGACCTCTCATATTTGTAGACCTCTTCTATCCTAAACCTTCTGGCTTTGTCAGCTCCTTTTCCTTTTAAGGTTGCACTCGCCAAATTGGGTTGGCGGTTTGGATTGTGCATAGGTGGTGCCCTCTCAAGTGGCCCAATCGGTCCTTGTGGGGGATTGTCCCTTCCCCGTTTAGGGTTATCACGAATGACAAGTCCCCTGTTGGCCAAAGCCTTTTTTCCCGGGAGGATCTGCTGCTTTTCCTTTCCCTTTGTCTTGGGTCGTTCTTTGTGACTGAGCGTGTTGTTTCTCCTTCAATGACACCAGCCTCTTCCTTCTTGGAGGATTAATAGCATGAGAAGCTTGTGCTTCCCTGTCAACCCGTTTCTTTGTTCGAGCCTCTCTTGCTGCAGCCTCTCCTGCCTCTGCCTCAGTTGTTACACGATAGGCGGCTTGGCGAGCCGCTTCGGCCTCGGGATTGGGAAGAGGACTGTCTCCGGATCCTGACATGATCTGGTGATGGATGAAAGGGAAAGATTAGACGTGAGAGCATTACGTTTGAATTAGTGTATATCCCAAAAGTTAGGGGCTAAAACTGCATCAACCGGACTTGTACGGGCCAGGGGCAGACTAGTCCGCCCTTGCCGGACTTGTCCGGTTGGTGTCCGGACTTGTCCGGACTCTACAGTTTTAAACCCTAACTTAAGTGATTTGAACAAAGTTCAACAAATTAGACGCAATACTACGAGGAATTGCAACGATATGGCGTAAGAACATCAGGGAAGACCTAAGGCACTAAAAGTATGACCTAGAAACAAGGGATTCGTGAAAAATCAAAGTTAGGTCAAAAAGTACCTTAGAGCGAAGAAATTTGATGAAATTTGTGGATCGAAGGAGCATAGATGGTCGGAGAAGGATTCCCCACACTCCACAAGCCTTGAATCGAGGATTCCTTCGAGGGATTTGAGGGAGAGCTCCAAAATCGCTAATGGGACGAGTTTTGGAGAAGAGGGGTGGAGTAAAAGTGAACGAGAGGGGGAGGGGGTTCGACCCCGACCTTGGAGGTTAAGTCTCTAGGGGCCAGACTAGTCCGGTGCACTGTCCGGACTAGTCCGGTCTGTCAGACTAGGTCCGGGCTAGTCTGCGATCCGAACTTGTCCGGATGCAGTCCGGACTAGTCCGTTGTGGACTTGTCTGTTGCATCCCGTACTATTCAAGATATCCGGACTTGTCCGCCCTGCTTGGCGGACTACTAGTCCGGTTCTTAAAGGCTGAAAAATTCTTATATATTAGAATTTCGACAAGGGTGATTGCGGTGAATTTACTTGCATCTTCTATTAGATAGCTATGGTCTATATATATGTCAAAGCACACAATTAGATGATGACCATCATATATCCAAAAATAATATGAGAGAAAAATTAGAGGCGGGAACAAGTTTTTCACTACCGTGCATATTTTTGAAGTTTGTGAAAAGTTTTGAAGATTTCTAATTTCTAGCATTTAGATGCACAACATTTCAAGTCACATTTCTATAGTCTAGGATATTTAGCTCATTTCGAAGTTCACAAAATCGTTTTTCATCTAGTGGCTTGGTGAAAATATCGGCTAGTTGCTTTTCGGTTCTTATGTGAGATAGCTATGCCCCCTTTTATAGAATGGTCTCTCAAAAAGTGATGCCGGATGTCTATGTGTTTTGTCCTAGAGTGCTCAACGGGGTTATGGGCTATCTTAATGGCACTCTCATTATCGCATAGGAGTGGAATGTGGTTCAAATTGTAACCATAATCTATTAGAGTTTGTCGCATTCAAAGAAGTTGAGCACAACAACTTCCGGCTGCAACATACTTCGCCTCAGCCGTGGAAAGGGCAATGGAGTTTTGTTTCTTGGATGACCATGATACTAGGGACCTACCCAAGAATTGACAAGTCCCTTAGGTACTATTTCTATCTAATTTACATCCGGCGTAATCAGCATCGGAGTATCCGATGAGATTAAACTTAGACCACTTTGGATACCACAATCCTAGGTTAGGTGTGTGAACTAAATATTTTAAGATTCTTTTAACGGCAGTTAAATGATATTCTTTAGGTGATGCTTGAAATCTTGCACACAAACATACACTAAGCATGATAGCGGGCCTAGATGCATAAAGATAAATCAATGAACCAATCATAGAGCGATATACCTTTTGATCCACGCTCTGTCCATCTTTATTGAGGTCAAGGTGTCCGTTTGTTGCCATTGGTGTCTTGATGGGTTTGGCCTTGTCCATGTCAAACTTCTTGAGTATGTCTCGTGTGTACTTCGTTTGACTAATGAACGTGCCTTCCTTGAGTTGCTTCACTTGAAATGCTAGGAAGAACATCAACTCTTCCATCATGGGCATCTCAAACCTATCCGTCATTATCTTACTAAACTCGTTACAGAAAGATTTGTTAGTTGAACCAAATTGTAAGGGCCTTAGCTTTTGACACCTAGTTGAAGTGTTCATCACCCCACACACACGCACCTCATTTGAGGAAAGATGATGAACACAAATGAAGAGCAAGTAACCACCATCAACATGCTCATTAGAGAACAAACTCACACATTGCAAAAGTGGTATTTCCCACATGTGATATAGAGGGGCTGGACATATGAAAACTTCTACACATTGCTAAGAATGTCCATGCCAAGTTTCACCCAAATTCAGAACCTTTTTAAGGTCATTTTGGGTATAGTTAGAAAGAGGGCAGTTTGAAACCATATTCAAATGCAAACTGTTTTTATCCCATGAATTTAAAAGTGGGAGGCATATTCTTACTCAGCACATTTTTGTGAGCTCACACACCAATTTTCACTCCATTTGGAGTTGATCTTGACATGAGCTAAGTGGGACAAATTCAAACTTTATTTGAATTCAAAACTGAACTTGTGCTGAAATTCACCCAAACCAAACCCAATTTGAATTCTACTCAATTCAAATGGCTCATGGGTGAATAATTTGAATTACCAGGGGTAGTATGGGGTTCACTGTTTACAACAGTGATTAGGAGTAAATTTCAGAGGTTAAAATGGGGAGTGGGACCCACATGTCAGCCTCTACTGCAAATCAAACCGACTGAGACTTTCTCACTCGGTTAACCGCGCCGCCGCTGCGATCGCCACCGAGGGAAGCCGCCGCGCCAGCAGCTTCTTGGCCACGCGCGGGCATGAGGCGGTGCAGAGCCTTCTTAAGGCACCTTTCCCCCTCCTCGGTCGAAGCATCACCCGTTTTTCCCCCGCAAGAACTCAGCGCCGGCAGAAACTTTCCGCAGCTCGGAATCGATCGGAGAGCGCCGATCACAGCTTCCTCCGTCCCCTCCAGAGCCACGACAAGGTACTAGAGACCTTCCTCCGTCTTCCCCGCTGCTAGAATTTAGCTGAAACCGATTGGTATCGGCTGTGCTGAAAGATCAATTCGGTGACTTAGAACCGCCGAACCTTGGGCTCCCGTGGACAGCCCAACCAGGGCGTTGTCATGCCTGAGCCAAGGCACCCTTGGACGCGCTGGTGACCGGTGCTGCTCACCCCCGAGCCACAGCTCGAGTGGTTGCTCACCGGCGGTGAATTTCCAGTTTTCCCCTTCTGTGTGCAGAACGACCTTCGGGTGCGATTCTGTCGAATTCGTGCTCTAGAAAGGATTAGAGGGCCTCAAATCCGCTCTCACAAAAACTAGACACGGTAACGCACAAGTTTCCTTCACAACCCTTGGTCGGAGAACCTCTGTACCCGGCGTAATTCGAGGTTTACCAACGGCGGAACAAACGGGAGGCATCGGGCGCACGGTGAGGACCCACTTCGGGCCTTCCCCGAGCTGCCTCGAGCTCATGTCGACCTTCTCTGAGGTCCACTGATGCTTCCCGACCGGTTCCCCGAGTAGTTGAGGTGCTAGGGAAGTCAGCCGACATGGCCGAAGTCTTTCCGAGGTGGCGGCTCGTCGCCGACCATGCACCGACCATTGTCATGAGTAGCTGATCCCAGAATCCTATTCCCCGAGTGAAAGTAGGCAGGGGCGGCCAAAATCGTGGAGTTTGGAGCTGTACAGAAGCCGGCGGCGAGCTCTCCGGCGAGGTCCCTCGGCGGCAGAGCGCGGGCGTCGGGAGGTTGACGAAGGGGTGGACCCCAGCTGTCAGCGGGAGATATTTTAAATCGGGATCGGGCTGCGGCCGGGATCTGGTGTGCTGGCGCGCAAATACCCTGTGAGCCCCGGTGTGCCGGACACCGCCGCGCTCGACACGTGTCCTCGCGGGCCCCCGCGAGATTTAAACTTTTCCCCGATTTTCATAATTCTTCCAAACTTCAAATCCTCATAACTTTGGCTAGAAAGCTCCAAATCGAGTGAACCAAATTTTGTTGGATTCAGATCTCTGAGCAATTTCCAGCAAATCAAGTTTCAACTCATGAAAACCCTTAATTCTCCGGAATTAATTCCTCAAAATTTAAACTATTAGGAATTTTAACTGGAGAATCCTTTGGAGGAAAATCCTGAAAATTTGCTGGGATGTTCACCAAAATATCCTTGAACTATCATAAAAATTTCAGATCCATTTGAGCTCATTTGATCCACCTAATGGTGTGATTAGTGAAACTGTTCCAGAGAAAATAGAAAATGTTCAGAAACATTTTCAGAATTTTCTCTGAAATTGTTTAGCTCATATCTTTAGTTAGTAACATTCAAATTAAGTGATACCAACTCCATTAGAACCCTCTGAAAATCTAGTTTTCAGAAAGTCATAGTTTGTTTCATAAAAATCCTTAGAACACCCTAAAAGCCTTTAATTAAGGTCAAGTACAAGATTAATTGTGGAGGGCTCAAATGAGCTTTGCTGCAACTAAAACTTGACCAAGTCTCTGTTTAGGTTGTAACCAAGGCACAGTAAAAGTTTCACAGTCATTGAGTCTGTCTAGTGGGACTTATAAGCTTCACAAGTTCAAACTTAATACAAATGCATTCAAATTAATACATGTACCTCTCTTATCATGTAGTCGCTAAGGTCGAGGAGGAACCCGAAGTCCTAGACTTCGTTACTCCAGAGGAACAGCTAGCCTACGACCAAGAGCAGCAAGGCAAGCTCCGGTTTGCATTAACCGTTTTACAAATTTTTATTGTTTTGAGCACTTACTTGATTATTATGATTCTTTGCATTCGAGTCTTGTTTGGAAACCCAATTGCATAGCCAAGAAAACCATGGGTTGGGTTTAGGATCGCAAACCCCGTTAGCTACTGCAATGCTAAGATAGTGTAGGATTCGGTACAAGTCGAGTAGTTGGAACTACTCGCGAGCATAGGCTAGAGGCACTCGACTCGGGTAGTGTTAGCACATGAAACATATGGCAAGAAAATGAGACCAAGCGGAGGATAAGGGCAGCAGGACTTTGGGGCCTGTGTGCTGTAGCCCCGCTTGTGTCGATTGAGGACCGAGCCGTGTGCGGGCCTGTTGAACAAGCTAGAACAGTACCGAAGACCTACCGGCTATATGGGAACCGGGAACCCGATGTAACTCGGGTAGCTGGGTATTGAGGCATTGCCCGTCGTTCAGAGGGTAGGTTGAGAGCTTGAGGTGTAAATCGGCTGGCGGCACGGAGATGCGCGTGCAGAGACCTCTTGCTCGGGATGATGGGACCGGTTCAATATTTGGCTGACGGGTGAAAGGTGGTTGCGTACGGCGTCTGTGATGGTTGTTGTAGGCAACATCAAGTACGGGCGTACGTGACGGGTTATTCGGGTAACCCTGCAGGTGTAAATCGATTATAATCACCGTCCCTCGCGGTCAGTGAGTACCACTTGTTCACTGTACCGTGACGTAGAAAGAACAGGCTAGTTATATGTTAAAATGTTGCTGATTGAACGATGGACTTGATTGCTAATGAATTGCTGTAGTTTAGAGCTAACTAAAGTTCTTTTCAACTTTGGGCAAAGTACATGAGAGAAATGCGTTTCTTGTTTGATTGCGGCTCTCTCATGTACCTTAGCGTAAGGTTCTCCACAACCTGCTGCTAAAACTTGAAAGTAAGGTTCTACTAATTAGGCGAGCCCTTGCAAATGATTTTTACCTCATGTAACCCACCACCCCTCATTTAGAAGTTCCATGTTTAGGTGAGACGGGTCAGACTTGCTGAGCCTTCGTGCTAACTGCTTGTGTTTGAAGCTTTTGCAGGGTTCTATGAGGAAGGGACTCCCGAAGAGGGGATGGAACCCCAGGAGGGGAACCCCGTCGAGTGCGAGTCGTGCACGCCGCAGAGTTAGTGTGCGTGTGTGCTAGCAAGGACACGTTCAAGGGATGAACGTGGACTTGATGCGTAGTCTACGCCCGTGAGTGTAGACTGGACTTATTTTGATGTAAACATGTTCATAAACTTGTTTATGTAATAAAATTTCACTTCCGCTTTGTACCTTTGACGTGTGTTATCCGGTGCTGTGCAACGCAACACCCCTCAGCGTGATCCTGGCTCGACAAGACCGTGGGGTCGTGTCAGCGTTGGTATCAGAGCTCGCTTGAGGTTTAACGCACTACAAAGGTCATCTTTTTCAAAAATCTAGTGAGGAACGAGTTAGTAGCCCGTATAAAGATGTTATTAGCATATAGAAAGTGGCATACTAACCTGTCGAAGTGTTCGGTCGACACTTCCCTCGGGCGTGCACTGGGCAGCCCGCGGAGGTTCTTTTTTCGGTGGGGCTAGTCCCTTGCGGAGAGCTTGCGCGGATGGACGAGTTAGTAAGAGCTTGACACTGTAAGTTTTACGTGGTTCAGGCCACCGGAGCGTAAAACCCTACGTCCACGGCGAGCTATGGAGCTCGCTGTATTGCTTGTTGCTCAGCGCCGGAGTCCTGAGCTTGGGGGTGAGTTACAGCTTGGGCGTGAATGGCTAGCGTATGAGTTGCAGAAATGCGAACCCCTGCTATCGTCGCCTACCCGAGCCTTTTATAGTCCAAGACTCGGGTGGCTTACAAGGGGGGCCCGGGACCCGACAGGTGGTCCCAGGGAGATTGACTGTTATCTACCGTATCTGCAGTTATGCCGGTAGTTGTCTCTGGCGAAGGCTTCCGAGTCTCCGTCTTGCCGCCCTGCCCATGCCGCATATGCTAGTCGTAGTGGTTGATGGCGGCGCAGGCGGCATGGGATGTCTTGTCGCGGTGTTTATTTGCTGGCAGGTTCTGACATCGCGCGCCAGTCTATGATGCGACTGGGCGCAACGTCACCGGACCGAGGCGTGCTCCGCGTCTCTGCGTCTTGGGAAGACGCGGGCCTTGAATACCTTGTACGGGCAAGGTATGGGGCGTCTTTACGCCCGCTGCCTATCGCTCGGGGGCAGGCAGCGCCGTTCTGCTGCCACGTGGCGGGCCTGGAGCCCTTCTCAGAGGAGAGGAGGGTCCGGCCCGCGGGGCACGTGGAGCCTCCGGACCTCTCCCCGCGGAGGGGGAGGTTCGGCTTCTGTTGGCCACGTGGCGGGCCCGGAGCTCCTCTCTGAGGAGAGGGAGGTCCGGCCCCGCCGGATATGTGGCACCCTCGGACCCCTCACCCGCGGAGGGGGAGGTCCGGCTTCTGTATGCCACGTGGCGGGCCCGGAGCTCTCCTCTGAGGAGAGGGAGGTCCGGCCCCGCCGGACGCGTGGCGCCTTCGGAGCTCTCCCTGCGGAGAAGGGCGAGTTCCGTAGGCATTTTCCCCTGTGCGCGGGGGTACCCCATATCTCAGGTACCGACAGTGGCCCCCGGGCCCATCTCGGGGGAGATAGCGAGCCCGAGGTGGGACCTCCGTCTCTTCTGATCCGCACACTTTCTCTAAGTCCCGCATTGACCGCTGCCGGAGCACGAACGGTCGCAGGATCGTGGGAGCGTGCGCCCACTTGATGGTTGCTTTTACTGTGGCGGTTCCCAAGACTGCCACTTCTGCATGTTGCGGCGCTTTCTTCGGGAACCGTCGAAGTGCCTTGCCGGCTTGTCTTCTTAGGAGACTGACTCCTTGACCCACCGCTTCAGTCGGGCGGCTTGGGTCCACCTGTCATCGGCGCTCGGTCTAGGCGCCGAAGCGGTTGCCGATGCGGTGTATTCGAAGAGTTCCGAATCGCCTGGAATTGCTCCTGGGAAGGTTTTTAGAGGGGATCTTACCCGCATTGCGGTTTCCCTTCGCACCTCCCAGCGTTTCTTCTCGGACTCTTGTGGTTTTGCCCTCTTGCCCTTGAGTCCTCCCTCGCCATGGCCTCCAACCCGCCACCAGAGAAGAAGCACGCTCGATCTCCTCCAGCGGCGGCGTCTGTGCCAAGTCGGGAATCTGGGGTGCCTGGCACTCCTTCCGGTGGCGACTCGAAGAGGCCCCGGGCTGATGCGTTGAGGGGAGCTTCTGGGGCGTCCCCTGCTCCGCCAGTTCAAGTGACTGCGGAGCGGCCGCCACTGACGGCAGCGGGCTCTAGGAGTCCTACCCCGGCTCGGAAGTCGGGGTTCAGAGCCCACTGGAGTGTCCGTGCTTCCCGGCCATCCCCGACTTGCGGGGAGTCTGTGCCGTTGCGCTCGGAGCTCGGGACAACTGCCGCGGCCCCCAAGCCAGCGCGAACTTCTCCTGTTCCGGTGTGCCCGGACTCCGCGGCGGCGTCGTCTCTTCGTGCCGAGATGGCCGCCGCGGCCCCCAAGCCAGCGCAGGTCGACCCTGCACCAGGCGGCCCAACCTTTACTCCAGCGCCGCCTTCCCCGGCTCGCCCCTCTCCACAGGTCAAGAAGCCTGAAGCCAAAGAGGGCCCGGCAGGTCCGGCTGCCAGAGCACCGGCGCTAGCTTCTCCTGACCGGCGTCTTGTCTTGGTTGCTGGTGCTTCGACTCCTCTTGTGGATGAGGTGATGGAGGAGGTCGGGGGAACTGCCCTGGCCTCTGTTGCTCCATTGCCCCTGGCTGATGCCTTCGCGCTTGCCGAGACGAGCGTTCGACAGGTCTTGGCTGCACTAGGTCGCGAGCGGGAGGAGTATACAGTTGAACGGGATCGCCTCCTCACCTGGGGGAACCTTTTGCGGGAGCATACCGTGAAGGTCAGGAGCGAGCTCGACTCCAGGCGGGAGTTGCTCGACTTCAGGGAAGTGCTCCTCGACCGGCTGAAGCAGGCTGTCGAACGTATGGACGCCGAATCACGGCGGATCAACAGGGAGGCCCTGGAGGCTCACGCCCGGGCCGAGGAGAACCTCTCTGCCGCTGAGGAGATACGACAGCGGATGGAGCGCCGTAAACTCGCCGTTGAGGAACGGGAGCATTCCACGGCTGCCGAGGCGGAGAGGGTCACCACGCAGCTGGCGGCGGGCGAGGATGACCTTCGAGCTCGGGTCGAGGAGCTAGAAATTCTGAAGGCAGACCTCGACCTGAGGGAGGAACAGGTCTCCCGCGAACGCCGCGCGGTCTTGGAACGGGAGTTGGCCGCCGACTTCAAGGCTTCTGAGCTGGAGCGGCTCGCCAAGACTCTCCATCTTCGGGAGAGCTCCCTGGCGGCCAAGGAGAAGGAATTCTCCGAGAGAAACCTGGAGGCCCTGCAGGCAGCCTGCCGCGAGGTGGAGGAGCTCTCGGCCTTGCGGTCCTCCGAGGCTCTTGCGGTCTCGAGCTTTGTGGATCGAGCGGGGTCCACCCCGATCCCTCTTGGCTTCAGTCCGGTGAGGGCCGCGGCTCCTGCGTTGAAGGTGGCGGAGGTGATCCCCGCGCTGGAGTCGATCGGCACCAAGCTGGACAGGCTAGACTCGGTGGTCGCCAGCGAGCTTGAGGCCGAGGGACGCGGCCTAGCCCTAGAGGTCGCCTCACATGTGCTGGCATGCTTCAAGAGCCACGACCCCTCTTTCTCGCTAGAACCAGCGAGAGAGGGCCCAGCCGCAGAGCGGGAGGAAGCTGCCAGGGCTGAAGTCGAGGATGTGGCCGCCCTTGTAGCCGCAAGGTTCCGGCGGGAGCCGGGAGGTCCTTAGGACTTGTTTCTCCCTTTTTATCGAGTCTGTAGTCCAGCTCATGGAGCCTCGCATAGTTTGACTCTTTTAGATATTTGTGTCTGTGATGCTTTTTTTTCCTTCTTGGCTTTGCCTGACTGAGTCCTTAGCTCCGCAAGGTACTCAGAGGCCTTCTCCAATCTCGGAGCTCTGCACAGACACCTTCCCCGGGCCCTAACGGTGTTAGGGGCCCCCGGGGGTCTCCGGATCTCGCCCTATGGGGAGCTCCAAATCTGCCTGCCACGTGGCGGGTCCGGAGCCCCTCCTTAGGGGGCGGGAGCTCCGGCCCTGCTGGATACGTAGGGCTTTTGGAGCCCTCCCACCGAGGAGAAGGTCCGGTTTCCGCCTGCCACGTGGCGAGCCCGGAGCCCCCCTCAGGGGAGGCGAGAGCTCCGGGCCCGCTGGACACGTGGGGCCCTCGAGCCCCACCCCTGCTGAAGGGGCAGGACCCGGTCCTTCCAGTCCTAGGCCGGAGTAGTTGATAGCTCCTTTCCCCCCGCTTCATGCAGTCCCTATTGTCGTAACCTGGAGGTCCTGCACACAGGCAGAGGAAACGTAATTCTCCTCGGGGGGTCCTCCCCTCCCGTCTCCTAGTCTTATTCGTCTTACGATCCTGATCCGTTATACGGGGCTTGGGCAATTCTATGCTCGAGGCGCCGGAGCTCCGGCTCCCTCCGAGGTCCGGGTACGGTCGTCCGATCCCTAGTACCGGGCCATGCGCTGGGGAAGCAGAGTGCACGTGCTTTGGGTTCATGACCAGGCAAAGCGGTTGTACTCCCCTGTACCTCCGGAGGGCAGGATGCGCATGCTTTGGGCTCATGGCCTGCTAAGCTGGATACGCACCCTGGACCCCCCATGCACAATGCAGGCCTTTCCTGGAGGTGACCAACTGGCACCGCAACACCTGACTGGGCGAGGCCCGAGAGACTCATTCGGCCATCGGCAGGTGCCTCAAGCGCGGCCACCCTCGGTAGGATAGCGAATGCTGACTATGGATGGGCGCGGGAGAGGGGGAGCTAGATGTACGATGAACATACATAGATAGTGCGATCATAAAAATTAATGCATAATTTAAATGAGCGCATGAGAGAGAGCTAAGTAGAACAGGTTTCTGTGTTCATGCCCATAGGTGGAATTGTGGCTGTACATGGAGGTAATATTCCGCCTCGTCTACAAGGGAAGCAAGACTCTACGCGCTTAGGGTCGGAACCAGGCTAAACTGGACGTAGTCCTGTACCGTCCCTTGAGACTTAGCCGGCCCAAGCTCTGTTCCTAGATTCTATGGGATTCATTACAGAAGGGAAAGACCCTGTTCTACTGATGCTCGGGGAGTAGGACTTACAGTGTTGCTCCATGCCAAGGATTTTGGGAACGGATCCCACACTCGGTTGAAAGGCATGTGTACCTAGGGCGGCAACTTTCAAGATTCGGAAGGGACCTTCCCTGCTGGGGGAGAGTTTTATGGGTCCTTCTCGGGAAAGAGTGTGTCGCGACACCAGGTTGCCCTTTTGCAGGTCCCTGACGCATTCGGTTCTTTGGCAGTAGTGCTTAGAGCATCAGCTGAGACATTGCGTTGTGGGGTGTTACCTGCAGCCGAGTCTCGTCAACGAGGTTGTTATCTTCACACTGGATCAGGTCCTGCGCGGCTTCTCCTGGGGGCCCCCGGGGAGTTCTCCCCTTCTGGCTAAGGCCTTCAAGGGGTAGGTGGGCCCGGGCTCATCTTAGGTGACCTAAGGCGTCTTCCCCTTCTGGCAAGGCCTTCAAGGGGTTGACAGACCTTGGGCGGCCCCCGGGAGGTATGTCCGAGGCACGGAGGTGTGCTCTCGGGTGAGGCTGGCCCGACCTCGCACCATTGTGGTCGGTACTAGGGCTGCTGCGACTACTTGGTGCTTCTCCAAGGTTGACGCCGCAGCAGTGCAGCCTCCACTGACCCGGGACGGCAGCCGCAGCCGGCTACCGCCATGGTCCCTCACCGTCGGAGCTGGAGTCCTCACTATTATGCACTGTCTTTATGACACGCTGAGGCTCCTAAAATCCCACCTGATGGGCGGCGGTGACTGGGGCATCGACCTTCTGCTTGCCATCCCTCTGAGGGTAGTGCGGTGCTTCAGCTCTCTGTTGTCTTCCTTTGCGGAAGCGCTCTGCGAGCCTCTGGATATCCCAGCACTCGGCAGCAGTATGGTTGCCGGCGCCATGCACGGGGCGTAGCCCGCCCTGATCACTATATGGGGCCGGTGACTGCCGCTGCCTTTTGTCGGGGCGTGGCCCCCGTGCTCCACTAGTCGTCGCTGCTGTGGCGACGGGAGCCGCGAACGATGACTTCATCTTGGCACTCCCCCGGTTCTTGGCCTTCTTGCCACCCCCATAGGCAGCAGCGCCGGACCCGGGCTGTCCTCCTGACTCGGAGGTTGGCAGAGAGTGCCAGTTTCGCCCTTCAGCTGCTCTGGCGCATTTGTCCGCCAGACTGAAGAGCTCAGAGACGTCGCGGACCTCTCTGGTCGCGAGCTTCTCAAGCATTTTCTCGTCCCGGACACCCTGTCGGAACGCCACCACCACAGAAGCACTTTGAATATGCGGGATGGTGTTGCGTACCTGGGAGAACCGCTGGATGAAAGAGCGCAGCGACTCCCTAGGCTGTTGCTTGACGGCGTGGAGGTCAAGCTCCGTGCCGGGACGGGTGTAGGAGCTGCCGAAGTTGGCGACGAACTGCCGGCAGAGCTCTCCCTAGGAGATTATGGACCCCTGGGGGAGATTCATGAGGCAAGACCGAGCTGGGCCGGTCAAGGCGACGGGGAAGTAGTTGGCCATGACAGCCTCATCCCCTCCTACGGCAAGTACGGCGGTGGAGTAGATCTGGAGGAACTCCGCCGGGTTGACGCTACCGTCGTACTTCTCGGGCAGGTGCGGCCGAAACTTGCGCGGCCACCTCGCGAAGCGAAGGTGGAGTGCCAGGGCTGCACATTCTGCTCCTGTTGCCGCAGGTATTGGTGCTGCGAACACTTAGTTCGCACTTGGCACCGTGTACCCTGGTATGGGCAAGGCTGCACCATAGATCGGGGGCCCTGCTTGCGGCGCATATGGTTGCGGCATATGCTGCGCGGCGTACGCCTGAGGCAGGACTCGCGTGGCGAAGACCTGCCCTCCAGGTTGTGTCGAGGCCGACGTCATGCTGTCGCCAGCCTCATGGTTGCGACGCCTTTCTCGACGTCGCTCGAGGTATACCCGGGCATCCTGGCCCAAATGGCACCGTTCCAGTTCCCTTCTCAGGTCCGTCGACGGGAGCCTGGAGGAGCTGGAATCCGCCGTTTGCCCGTCAACCGTGGGCGTGCGCGTCAGCGACACAGCCGGTTGACCGGGGCGCCGCCCTCGCCGAAACCGAGGGTTCGCGGCGGCGACGACGAGGCGGTCCACCTCGCGGACCCATTGTTGGGTCGCAGAATGGGGCGCATCCCCAGCAGGTGGGTTGCGCAGCAGTGCTCTTGCTGCAGCTAGCGCACCCCCATGGTGTACGCTCAGCGCTGCAGAAGATCTCACACTGGTCGGAGCCTGCATCGCCGGAGTCGGCGTAGCCGGAGTCGGCTGCTGGCTACCAGCTTGTGCCGACACACTCCGTCCTGAGTGCGTCGACATGTACTCCCCACTGGTCACGGTTCGCCGTGAACGCGGAGGGGGAGAGTTTGCCGCTGAAGGGAGCTTGGTCATCTTTGTCGGCAGAAACTCATCGCGCAAGGGGAAAAGCCCCCTTCCTGGCGTGCCAAATGTCGAAGTGTTCAGTCGACACTTCCCCCGGGCCTGCACTGGGCAGCCCGCGGAGGTTCTTTTTTCCGGTGGGGCTAGTCCCTTGCGGAGAGCTTGCGCGGATGGACGAGTTAGTAAGAGCTTGACACTGTGAGTTTTACGTGGTTCAGGCCGCCGGAGCGTAAAACCCTACGTCCACGGCGAGCTATGGAGCTCGCTGTATTGCTTGCTGCTCAGGGCCGAAGTCCTGAGCTTGGGGGTGAGTTACAGCTTGGGCGTGAATGCCTAGCGTATGAGTTGCAGAAATGCGAACCCCTGCTATCATCGCCTACCCGAGCCTTTTATAGTCCAAGACTCGGGTGGCTTACAAGGGGGGCCCGGGACCCGACAGGTGGTCCCTGGGAGATTGATTGTTTTCTACCGTATCTGCAGTTATGCCGATAGTTGTCTCTGGCGAAGGCTTCCGAGTCTCCGTCTTGCCGCCCTGCCCATGTCGCATGCTAGTCGTAGTGGTTGATGGCGGCGCAGGCAGCATGGGATGTCTTGTCGCGGTGTTTATTGGCTGGCAGGTTCTGACATCGCGCTCCAGTCTGTGATGCGACTGGGCGCAACGGCACCTGACAGAGGCTTACTCCACGTCTCCGCGTCTTGGGAAGACGCGGGCCTTGAATACCTTGTACGGGCAAGGTATGGGTCGTCTTTACGCCCACTGCCTATCGCTCGGGGGAAGGCAGCGCCGTTCTGCTGCCACGTGGCGGGCCCGGAGCCCTTCTCAGAGGAGAGGAGGGTCCGGCCCGCGGGGCACGTGGAGCCTCCGGACCTCTCCCCGCGGAGGGGGAGGTTCGGCTTCTGTTGGCCACATGGCGGGCCCGGAGCTCCTCTCTGAGGAGAGGGAGGTCCGGCCCTGCCGGATATGTGGCACCCTCGGACCCCTCACCCGCGGAGGGGGAGGTCCGGCTTCTGTATG
This sequence comes from Neostapfia colusana, assembly GCA_030760725.1. Lineage (NCBI taxonomy): Eukaryota > Viridiplantae > Streptophyta > Magnoliopsida > Poales > Poaceae > Neostapfia > Neostapfia colusana. Next base: position 52,645,004 of record JASWHV010000020.1, read on the forward strand.
CCACGTGGCGGGCCCGGAGCTCTCCTCTGAGGAGACGGAGGTCCGGCCCCGCCGGACGCATGGCGCCTTCGGAGCTCTCCCTGCGGAGAAGGGCGAGTTCCTTAGGCATTTTCCCCTGTGCGCGGGGGTACCCCATATCTCAGGTACCGACATAACCTATTTGTTTATGTCAGAAAATCGTGTATCACGGGACGTTTATGTCTTGGGGGGTACACGTGAGCGATGTCCACCAGTGCGCACAAGCTGAAGGGTGGAGCCCCACGGGTGGCAGGTAACCCGACTCGCTTAAATATCCTCTACGACTCTTCATGTCGTTTGGGGTATTCGAGCAACATCTATCCCTGGCGTGCGTGGTGCAACTTGGGAGACCCCGTCACGTGGTCTGAAACGTGAACACGTAACTCAAGGCGTGTTTGGCTTGAGAACATCCGGGCGAGTGATGACGGCCGGGTGTACGAACTGTATGGATTCCGGGCTCGGTGTGCAGCCGAGTCTGATGATTGTTTTAGTTTCTGCAGGTAGCCTGACCACGAAACGGTAGACGTGTAGCATCCGTGTGCGAGTGACGTTTAGTGCCAATGAAATAACGAAGCCGGCTAAGTCCGGTATCGGCTTTTCCTTGTGAAGACGTAGTACCAACATAATTTGGTGACGCATCAACGTCACACCCCATTAAATGAACAAATTCATTTAAAAACTTGAAGGTTTTGATCCAAAGCGGTAAAAATTGATGTAACTCCTTCTCTTGAACAGGATATTCAAAGTTAACAAGTTTTCAACTTATAGGTTGTTAAGGACAGAGTACTCTGGTTTCAGCTGAATTAGATCAGAGATTAGAGGTTGAGTTCTTTCGAGGTTGGGGTCATATGATACATTTCTGGAAAGCTTTGGAAGAGCTTCACAACTTTTCTGTTGAGGTCCAGAGGTGTTTCATCCCTTAACCAATCGAAAAATGCAGTAGAATTAAAACTGTCCAGAAAACAGGACAGAGCAAACACTCTCTGTAAACTCTCTGTAAATTAAGAATAACTTCCTGCTTAAAAATCCAAAAATAGAAAATGAGGTAGTTCTGGAAAGCTTATGAGATAGGTTACAACTTTGTAACAGAAAGTTTTGTCATATTAGGAACAGAATTAACTGGGATTCTTGGATCAAAACAGTACCTAAAGCAGGGAGGTGCTGTCCAGATTTCTCCAGAAATTCTGTTAACTTTGACATATCATAACTTTTGAACCAGGGCAGATCTTAGGCCAAGCAGATACTTTCTGGAAAGCTATTGAATTTAGTTTTAACTTTGATGTTGAGCTCCAGAATTGGTTTTGCTTTCAACATGGCCTAAATCAGGTTGAAATGGAAACTGGTCAAGGCTGTCATGGGAACAGCAGATCAACGGTCAAATTTGTTTAAAATTTGAACTAGGTTTCCAAGTTTATGGGTTCAATGACATGTCTTATGTTATAGCTCAGTTGTTTACTGTTTAAATAAATATTTGACATTTCTCAAATATATTTTTACAGATGACAACAGATAAGCAATTGGAGAACGGGTGGGTGATTTCCCACTGTTCTCACCGTAGCGGCTACCAAGAAGCATTGAGGCAGATGCTTCAATATTTCGGGTACAACCAGATGCCGCAGTACTTCGCCAAGGAAGAAGGCGAAGAGGGGAACAAGGCGTGGACGATCCATGTCGAGGTCCCCGTAGGACCTACGCCACCCGGTTGGGTGCCGTTCACCGTCACGAAGAGAGGAAGACAACCGGAAGGGAGGTGGCAAGTGGCAGCCCGTGACACCATGTCACGTTTCTACCAACTACACGTACAAGCTATGGAGAGCACTCCATACGCGCTCGTTCCGGTGGAGGGACGAGCTCAGCATGTGTGGGAAGATTTCAGCAAGCGTAATGGTTTCCAAAGCACCATTATGCTTAGCGGGTAGAGTGTACCCCACGTCTCTCATTATCTTAGAGGGACAGAAGATCGATGTCATCCTAGGGATGTCGTGGTTAACCCGCCACGGCGCTGTTCTAGACACCGTCCTTCGAGTCGTGCACTTAAACTCAGAAGTGCACGGTTCTCACTCATTATTTCTGGACAATCCAGAAATAAAACTTCCAAGTGTCTATCAAGCCACAACCATCAGATTGGAAGATATTCCAGTGGTCCGAGAGTTCTCTGACGTATTCCCGAATGATTTGCCGGGGATGCCACCCGATAGAGAGGTGGAGTTCAAGATTGAACTTGCACCGGGAACCATGCCAATATCCCGAAGGCCGTACAAGATGGCGCCCAAGGAATTGGCTGAACTGAAGACTCAGCTCATGGACCTTCTGGAGAAGGGTTTTATTAGGCCGAGCTCCTCGCCATGGGGCTGTTCGGAATTATTTGTCAAGAAGAAGGATGAGATGTTACAGCTTTGCGTGGACTATCGTCCATTAAATGCCGTAACCATCAAGAACAAGTATCCGTTGCCACGGATCGACATGTTGTTTGATCAGTTGGTCGAAGCAAAGATCTTTTCCAAAATGGACTTAAGATCCAGGTACCATCAGATTAAGATAAGGGCTGAGGACATTCCGAAGACGGCTTTCTCGACGAGGTACGGACTTTATGAGTACCTGGTCATGTCCTTCGGCCTCACCAATGCTCCAGCTCACTTCATGTACTTGATGAATTCGGTATTCATGCCGGAGCTGGACAAGTTTGTCGTGGTCTTCATCGACGACATCCTGGTATATTCCAAGTCGGAGGAAGATCACAAGAAACATCTGCGTATAGTCTTGCAACGGCTGCGAGATCACAAGTTATACGCAAAATTCAGCAAATGCGAATTCTGGATATCGCAAGTGCCTTTTCTCGGGCATATCATCTCAGCGGAGGGTATCGCTGTAGACCCGAGCAAGATCACTCAAGTGCTGAATTGGAAATCCCCGAGAACTGTTCACGAGGTACGGAGTTTCCTCGGACTCGCGGGATATTATCGGAGGTTCATTCTAAACTTCTCGAAGATTGCCAAGCCAATGACAGAGCTGCTGAAGAAGGCTACCAAATATGTTTGGAGTCCAGCATGTGAAGCAGCATTCAAGGCTTTAGTCAAACACCTGACATCAGCACCGGTTTTGGCGCAGCCAGACACAACAAAACCGTTCGATGTGTACTGCGATGCATCCGGCATTGGGCTCGAATGTGTGCTGATGCAAGACCGAAGAGTGGTCGCGTATGGATCACGGCAGCTTAGAAACCATGAGCAAAATTATCCAACTCACGACTTGGAGCTCGCTGCGGTGGTACTTGCACTGAAGATGTGGAGGCACTACCTACTCGGTAACCTCATACATCTATATACCGACCACAAAAGCCTCAAGTACATATTCACTCAGAAGGAGCTGAACATGAGGCAACGAAGATGGTTAGAACTGATAAAGGATTACGAAATAGAGATCCATTATCATCCGGGCAAGGCAAACGTAGTGGCAGATGCGCTGAGCCGCAAGTCACACGTCAACAATCTGACCATCACACCGTTGGAAGAGAGCGAACCACCACTACATGTGATTCCACACGGAGCTCTCTACAACCTAGCTTTGATCCCCACCATCCGTGAAGAGATAGCGGCAGCCCAGAAGAATGACAAGGGCATGTCACATTTGCGGAGACGTGTAGACAGTGGGGAGCTGAAATGTTTCCGGAAGGACGGAGACGACGTCTTATGGTTCAAGGACCGAATCGTCGTACCCCGTAACCCGGAGCTACGGAAGAAAATTTTTGATGAGGCTCACTTATCAAAATTTTCTATTCACCCCGGCAGCAACAAAATGTATCAAGAACTCAGAAGCAAGTTTTGGTGGACACGGATGAAGCGAGAGACTGCAAAATACGTGTCCGAGTGTGATACATGTCGAAGGGTGAAGGCAGACCATATGTGGAAACCGGGACTGCTACAACCACTGGGCGTTCCTGCCTGGAAGTGGGAGGACGTGAGCATGGACTTCATCGTCGGTTTACCCACCACCTTGCAGAAACATGATTCTGTGTGGGTGATCGTCGATCGGCTCATCAAAGTTGCCCATTTTATCCCGGTCAACACCAACTACAACGCCAAGAAGTACGTTGAACTGTACATCTCACGGATCCTATGCTTGTACGGCGTACCCCGTACTATCATATCGGATCGGGGCACTTTATTTGTGTCCCGTTTTTGGGAGCAGCTGCACGCTGCCTTGGGGACGAAGCTGATCCGTAGTTCAGCATACCACCCGCAGACGGATGGACAAACCGAGCGGGTGAATCAGATCTTAGAAGACATGCTACGAGCTTGCGCTATCAACCACGGCAAGAATTGGGATGATCACCTGCCGTTAGCCGAGTTCTCATACAATAATGGGTACCAAGCCAGCATCAAGATGGCACCCTACGAGGCGCTATACGGTAGGAAGTGCCGCACACCATTGAATTGGTGTGAGTCTGGCGAAAGGGTTACCTTCGGGATTGACCTTGTCAACAACGCGGAAGAAAAGGTTCGACTGATTCAAGCGAACCTAAAAGCCGCTCAATCACGTCAGAAACAGTATGCGGACCGGAGAAGGCGCCCATTACAATTCGAAGTTGGAGATCACGTATACCTACGGGTGTCTCCAATGAAGGGCATAAACAGATTTGGGGTGGGAGGAAAGTTGGCACCCCGATTAATCGGTCCATTTCAGATTACCGAAAGATGTGGATCAGTGGCATACCGGCTGAAATTACCAGAAGCACTTTCCGGCGTGCACGACGTCTTTCACATTGCCCAGCTGAGGAAGTGTCTTAAGCTATCAACTACCGTTCAGCTGGAAGACATTGAAGAACTGCAATCGGATCTCACCTATCGAGAGGAACCGGTGCAGATTATTATTGAAAAGGCCTGAACCACACGCAACTGTACGTTGTGGTTCTACAAGGTTCTATGGAGTAATCACTCCATGGACGAAGCGACATGGGAGAGCGAAGAATTCCTTCGCACTAACTACCCCGACTTTTTCACGTCGCATATCCGGTAAATTTTCCACCGTCCTCCCTCTCATTTTCACCTTATAATCTCGGGACGAGATTCTTTTAAGGGGGGAGGAATGTAAGGGCCTCAGCTTTTGACACCTAGTTGAAGTGTTCATCACCCCACACACACACACCTCACTTAAGGAAAGATGATGAACACAAATGAAGAGCAAGTAACCACCATCAACATGCTCATTAGAGAACAAACTCACACATTGCAAAAGTGGTATTTCCCACATGTGATATAGAGGGGCTGGACATATGAAAACTCCTACACATTGCTCAGAATGTCCATGCCAAGTTTCACCCAAATTCAGAACCTTTTTGAGGTCATTTTGGGTATAGTTAGAAAGAGGGCAGTTTGAAACCATATTCAAATGCAAACTGTTTTTATCCCATGAATTTAAAAGTGGGAGGCATATTCTTACTGAGCACATTTTTGTGAGCTCACACACCAATTTTCACTCCATTTGGAGTTGATCTTGACATGAGCTAAGTGGGACAAATTCAAACTTTATTTGAATTCAAAACTGAACTTGTGCTGAAATTCACCCAAACCAAACCCAATTTGAATTCTACTCAATTCAAATGGCTCATGGGTGAATAATTTGAATTACCAGGGGTAGTATGGGGTTCACTGTTTACAACAGTGATTAAGAGTAAATTTCAGAGGTTAAAATAGGGAGTGGGACCCACATGTCAGCCTCTACTGCAAATCAAACCGACTGATACTTTCTCACTCGGTTAACTGCGCCGCCGCTGCGGTCGCCACCGAGGGAAGCCGCCGCGCCAGCAGCTGCTTGGCCACGCGCGGGCATGAGGCGGTGTAGAGCCTTCTTAAGGCACCTTTCCCCCTCCTCGGCCAAAGCATCGCCCGTTTCTTCCCCCGCAAGAACTCAGCGCCGGTAGAAACTTTCCGCAGCTCGGAATCGATCGGAGAGCGCCGATCACAGCTTCCTCCGTCCCCTCCAGAGCCACGGCAAGGTACTAGAGACCTTCCTCCGTCTTCCGCGCTGCTAGAATTCAGCTGAAACCGATTGGTATCGGCTGTGCCGAAAGATCAATTCGGTGACTTAGAACCGCCGCACCTCGGGCTCCCGTGGACAGCCCAACCAGGGCGTTGTCACGCCTGAGCCAAGGCACCCTTGGACGCGCTGGTGACCGGTGCTGCTCACCCCCGAGCCACAGCTCGAGTGGTTGCTCACCGGCGGCGAATTTCCAGTTTTCCCCTTCTGTGTGCAGAACGATCTTCGGGTGCGATTCTGTCGAATTCGTGCTCTAGAAAGGATTAGAGGGCCTCAAATCCGCTCTCACACAAACTAGAAACGGTAACGCACAAGTTGCCTTCACAACCCTTGGTCGGAGAACCTCCGTACCTGGCGTAATTCGAGGTTTACCAACGGCGGAACAAACGGGAGGCATCGGGCGCACGATGAGGACCCACTTCGGGCCTTCCCCGAGCTGCCTCGAGCTCATGTCGACCTTATCTGAGGTCCACTGATGCTTCCCGACCGATTCCCCGAGTAGTTGAGGTGCTAGGGAAGTCAGCCGACATGGCCGAAGTCTTTCCGAGGGGGCGGCTCGTCGCCGACCATGCACCGGCCATTGTCATGAGTAGCTGATCCCAGAATCCTGTTCCCCGAGTGAAAGTAGGCAGGGGCGGCCAAAATCGTGGAGTTTGGAGCTGTACATAAGCCGGCGGCGAGCTCTCCGGCAAGGTCCCTCGGCGGCAGAGCGCGGGCGTCGGGAGGTTGACGAAGGGGTGGACCCCAGCTGTTAGCGGGAGATATTTTAAATCGAGATCGGGCTGCGACCGGGATCTGGTGTGCTGGCGCGCAAATACCCTGTGAGCCCCGGTGTGCCGGACACCGCCGTGCTCGACACGTGTCCTCGCGGGCCCCCGCGAGATTTAAACTTTTCCCCGATTTTCAGAATTCTTCCAAACTTCAAATCCTCATAACATTGGCTAGAAAGCTCCAAATCGAGTGAACCAAATTTTGTTGGATTCAGCTCTCTGATAACTTTCCAGCAAATCAAGTTTCAACTCATGAAAACCCTTAATTCTCCAGAATTAATTCCTCAAAGTTTAAACTGTTAGGAATTTTAACTGGAGAATCCTTTGGAGGAAAATCCTGAAATTTTGCTGGTATGTGCACCAAAGTATCCTTGAACTACCATAAAAATTTCAGATCCATTTGAGCTCATTTGATCCACCTAATGGTGTGATTAGTGAAACTGTTCCAGAGAAAATAGAAAATGTTCAGAAACATTTTCAGAATTTTCTCTGAAATTGTTTAGCTCATATATTTAGTTAGGAACATTCAAATTAAGTGATACCAACTCCATTAGAACCCTATGGAAATCTAGTTTTCAGAAAGTCATAGTTTGTTTCATGAAAATCCTTAGAACACCCTAAAAGCCTTTAATTAAGGTCAAGTACAGGATTAATTGTGGAGAGCTCAAATGAGCTTTGCTGCAACTAAAACTTGACCAAGTCTCTGTTTAGGTTGTAACCAAAGCAAAGTAAAAGTTTCACAGTCATTGAGTCTGTCTAGTGGGACTTATAAGCTTCACAAGTTCAAACATAATACAAATGCATTCAAATTAATACATGTACCTCTCTTATCATGTAGTCGCTAAGGTTGAGGAGGAACCCGAAGTCCTAGACTTCGTAACTCCGGAGGAACAGCTAGCCTACGACCAAGAGCAACAAGGCAAGTTCCGGTTTGCATTAACCGTTTTACAATTTTTTATTTTTTGAGCACTTACTTGATTATTATGATTCTTTGCATTAGAGTCTTGTTTGGAAACCCAATTGCATAGCCAAGAAAACCATGGGTTGGGTTTAGGATTGCAAACCCCGTTAGCTACTGCAATGCTAAGATAGTGTAGGATTCGGTACAAGTCGAGTAGTTGGAACTACTCGCGAGCATAGGCTAGAGGCACTCGACTCGGGTAGTGTTACCACATGAAACATATGGCAAGAAAATGAGACCAAGCGGAGGATAAGGGCAGCAGTACTTTGGGGCCTGTGTGCTGTAGCCCCGCTTGTGTCGATTGAGGACCGAGCCATGTGCGGGCCTGTTGAACAAGCTAGAACAGTACCGAAGACCTACCGGCTATATGGGAACCAGGAAACCGATGTAACTCGGGTAGCTGGGTATTGAGGCATTACCCGTCGTTCAGAGGGTAGGTTGAGAGCTTGAGGTGTAAATCGGCTGACGGCACGGAGATGCGCGTGCAAAGACCTCTTGCTCGGGACGATGGGACCGGTTCAATATTTGGCTGACGAGTGAAAGGTGGTTGCGTACGGCGTCCGTGATGGTTGTTGTAGACACCATCAAGTACGGGCGTACGTGACGGGTTATTCGGGTAACCCTGCAGGTGTAAATCGATTATAATCACCGTCCCTCGCGGTCAGTGAGTACCACTTGTTCACTGTACCATGACGTAGAAAGAACAGGCTAGTTACATGTTAAAATGTTGCTGATTGAAAGATGGACTTTATTGCTAATGAATTGCTGTAGTTTAGAGCTAACTAAAGTTCTTTTCAACTTTGGGAAAGTACATGAGAGAAATGTGTTTCTTGTTTGATTGCGGCTCTCTCATGTACCTTAGCGTAAGGTTCTCCACAACCTGCTGCTAAAACTTGAAAGTAAGGTTCTACTAATTAGGCGAGTCCTTGCAAATGATTTTTACCTCATGTAACCCACCACCCCTCATTTAGAAGTTCCATGTTTAGGTGAGACGGGTCAGACTTGCTGAGCCTTCGTTCTCACTGCTTGTGTTTGAAGCTTTTGCAGGGTTCTATGAGGAAGGGACTCTCGAAGAGGAGACGAAACACCAGGAGGGGAACCCCGTCGAGTGGGAGTCGTGCACGCCGCAGAGTTAGTGTGCGTATGTGCTAGCAACGACACGTTCAAGAGCTGAACGTGGACTTGATGCGTAGTCTACGCCCGTGAGTGTAGACTGGACTTATTTTGATGTAAACATGTTCATAAACTTGTTTATGTAATAAAATTTCGCTTCCGCTTTGTACCTTTGACGTGTGTTATCCGGTGCTGTGCAACGCAGCACCCCTCAGCTTGATCCTGAGTCGACAAGACCGTGGGGTCGTGTCACAAATATAATGTCATCGACATATATTTGGCACACAAAGAGATCATCATCTATATTCTTTGTGAAAAGAGTGTTATCCTCCATGCCTATCTTAAAACCATTATCAATAAGAAAGTCTCTAAGACACTCATACCAAACTTTAGTAGCTTGTTTGAGGCCATAGAGAGCTTTATAGAATTTAAACACATAATTAGGATATTCTTGATCTTCAAAGCCGGGTGGTTGCTCCACGTACATCTCCTCCTTAATTGGACCATTTGGGAATGCGCTTTTCACATCCATTTGATAAAGCTTGAAATCATGGTGAGTAGAATAGGCCAATAGAATACGAATTGACTCAAGCCTAGCTACGAGAGCAAAGGTTTCATCGAAGTACAAACCTTCGACTTGAGCATATCCCTTTGCCACAAGTCGGGCCTTGTTTCTTGTTACCACTCCGTGTTCGTCTTGCTTGTTGCGGAACACCCACTTGGTGCCTACCACATTTGCATTTGGTCTTTTCACCAGCTCCCACACTTGGTTTCTTGTGAAGTTGTTTAACTCTTCTTGCATGGTCACTACCAGATCCGGATCCTTGAGTGCTTCTTCCACCCTAAATGGTTCCAAGGAAGACATAAAAGAGTAATATGCATAAAAGTTAGCCATTCGAGAACGTGTTGTTACACCTTTTGTGATATCTCCAAGGATGTTGTCAACGGGGTGATCCAGTTGAATGCTTTGATGAAGCCTTGGGTGAGGCACTTGATTTCTTAAGTGGTATTCTTTTTCTTCGTCTCTCCCTTGATCAATATCATGGTCTCGTTTTTCTCCTTCTTGAACTTGACCGTCTTGATCTTGGTGTTCTTGAGTTTGATGTTGTGTGAGAGGAGCCGATTGTGATGAACTTGGAGCATCTTGTCCTACATCTTCTTGAGGACGGACATCTCCAAGCCCCATTCTTCTTAGTGCTACACATGGTACATCTTCTTCATCTAGCACACATTGATCAACTTGCTCCACTTGGGAGCTATTAGTTTCATCAAACACCACGTCACGTGCAATCTCAACATAACCGGAGGTTGTGTTTGAGTCATAACCAAGTAAGAAACATTCATCAGATTTCGAAGCAAACTTCGAAGTCCTAGGCTTCTTGTTGAGAATGTAGCGTTTACTTCCGAAAACACGTAACTAAGAGATGTTGGGTCTGTTACCGGTTAGGAGCTCGTATGGAGTTTTCTTCAAAAGTCGATGAAGATAGAGGCGGTTTGTGGCGTGGCAAGCGGTGTTGACCGCCTCCACCCAAAACCGATCTGAAGTCTTGTACTCATCAAGCATGGTTCTTGCCATCTCTATGAGTGTGCGGTTCTTCCTTTCGGCCACCCATTTTGTTCGGGAGAGTAGGGGGCCAAAAACTCATGCTTGATGCCCTCTTCATCCAAGTATTCTTCTACTTGAGTGTTCTTGAATCCGGAGTCGTTGTCACTCCTTATCTTCTTGATTCTTAAGGAAAACTCGTTTTGAGCCCTCCTCAAGAACTTCTTTAGTACACTTTGAGTTTCTCCCTTATCATGCAAGAAAAACACCCAAGCAAAATGAGAATAGTTATCCATAATTACTAAATCATATTTGTTACTTCCAATGTTTATGTAGGTGACAGGGACGAAGAGGTCCATGTGAAGCATCTCCAATGGTATTGTTGTCATCATCATATTATTGGCAGGATGAGCTGCTCTAATTTGTTTTACTGCTTGACACGCGCTACGTAGTCATCTTTCTCAAAAACAACATCTTTTAGTCCACGGATGTGATCCCCCTTTAGAAGTTTTTGTAAGTTCCTCATGCTAATATGGGCTAGTCTCCTATCCACAACCATCCCATGTTGCTTCTTGCTATTAAGCATGTGTCAAGTTGAGCTTTATCCGTAAAGAAGTCCACTAAGTAAAGCTTTCCCTTTAAAACACCCTTAAAGGCAATCGAGTTGTCACTTCTTCTAGAGACGGTCACACCCTTGTTAGTAAACAAGCAATTATTACCTCTGTCACATAGTTGAGATATGGACAATAGGTTATAATTTAGTGATTCAACATGTAGAACATGAGAAAGAGAGTGTTGAGAAGAGATTGCAATTTTACCAATACCGAGCACGCTTCCTTGGCTATTGTCGCCGAAGTAGATGCCTTCACTTGGATCATCATTTTCTTCATACTCAACGAACATCTTTCTCTCTCCGGTCATATGGTTAGTGCACCCACTATCTAGCACCCATTTAGTGCCATCGGAGGAGTAGGCCTGCAAAACAATTTAACCTTTGTTCTTAGGTACCCAAACTCGGTTGGGTCCTTTGAGATTAGTCACAAGGCATTTGGGCACCCACACACAAGTTTTTGGACTCTTGTGGAGCGTCCCAACATATTTAGCATATATTCTACCATACTTGCTCTTCATAAAAATATAAGATGCATCAAAATTATGAAATACGGTAGAGTTTAAATTTTTGGCAATTTCATGTGAGGTAGATGCAAGGTTGTTATTCTTGACTTGACTTGACTTTTCTTTGACAAAAGCTACACATTTGCTATTATTTTTAAGGATTATAGCGTTTTGCTTTCCTCCCCTAGTATAACCAAGTCCATCTTTGATAAGAGGAGATCTTGTGATTGAGTATGCACTACGTGCATATTTGATCTTCTCCTTATCAAATATCCCACTTTTGTGTGTATTCTTGCTTTGTGCCTCTTTGATCTCATTTTTCAAGTTTAAAACAAGATTAACACATTTGCGTTTTAGTGTTGGATTCTATATTTGTTGAGAGGGAGTTCTTAGAGGATGAAGTAGTTGAGACACTTGACTTAAGTGAGTTAAGTTGTGCTTCAAGATTCTTGTGAGTCTTGGTTAAACTCATAAACTCATCTTGAAGTACTACATTCTTACTCTTAAGTTCAACACAAGTTTCCTTGCTCATGGCAAGTTCGCTTTTGAGTGCTCTACTCTTCTCTATGTCAAGTTCAAGGAGCTTCTCAATCTCAAGGTTTCTTTCTTTTCAAGGATAAGAAATTCTTTTTGTTAATTGAGAAGCTCTTTTTGTTCAAATATTCCATCCGATAGCATTTTCATTTTAGCTATAGCATTTTTATTTAAGCCCTTAAACATGAATTCATTTTCACTACTACTATCAAAGTCACTATCATCTACAGTATATAACTTAGAAGGTTTAGATATTATCTTACGCTTTCCTTCCTTTGCCATGAGGCATGTGTGGCTTGGGCTCTTCCAATCACTCTTGTTTGGCAAGAGTGATTTCTTCATGGTTGGCCTCTTGATGCCAACGGTGCCACTTTTTCTTCATCTTCGGAAGAGGATTCTTCGTTTGAGTCCCACTCTTCTCCAATGTGAGCTTGTCCATATGACTTCTTCTTTTTGAAGATCTTCTTGTCTTGAGACTTCCAATCCTTCTTATTCCTCTTGTGATCTTCCTTGCTATGCAATTCACAATGAAATGCCCATATTCGTCACAGTTGTAGCAAGTCTTCTTTGTTCTTGACTTGCCCTTGTCTTTGCTCTTGTTCTCATAGTGATGGCTTCTCCTTCTCCTCATCAACCTTTTGAATCTTTTGATGAAGAAGGCCATTTCCTCATCATCCATGTTTGTGCTCTCATTATCACTCTCTTCATCTTCACTTGTGAGTTGTATTTCTTTTTCCTTGGACTTGTATGTGGCCTTGAGAGCAATGCCCTTCTTCTTTGATGAGGTGATCTTTGCTAGGTCGTTGACGTGTTGGGCTTCCTTCTCCATCATCTCGTGATTAATGATCTTCCCTAGCACTTCATCCGGAGTCATCATGTGAAAGTTTGGAATTTCCCGGATTAAAGTGCATAGGGTCACATTGCGAGGCATAAAAGCTCTTATCATTCCATTTCTTGCATCCGTACGCCCGACTCTTGTTGATGAGGGTTTTGAGTCGGTTGTACATTTCTTGAGGTGTTTCGCCTTCTTCCATGGCGAACCTTCCAAGCTCTCCTTCGATCATCTCGATCTTGGCTTCCCTCACGGATTGGTTTCCTTCATGTGCGATCTTGAGGGTGTCCCAAATATTTTTGGCGAGCTCTAACACATCTATCTTGTTGAATTCTTCAAGGCTTAGGGATGAGTTGAGCACGGCCGTCGCTTGTGCATTGCAGTGGATTTGTTGTTCTTGCTCTTGGGTGAGTTCATCCTCGTCTTCGGAGATATCTATACCTGTACAAACAACATCTAAAAGACTTGGGTTTAATGAAATTAGATGCAACTTCATGTTGTGCTTCCACATGGTATAGTTAGTTCCATCAAAGTGAGGTGGTTTGCATAGGGGAATTGACAAATAACTAGAGTGAGAATTTAGACGTTCATAATTAAAAGGATATCGCGAGTAGTCTTGTTGACTACTATTGAGCTTCTTCTCCAATTTCTCCTTCTTTTTCTTCTTAGCTTCCTCCTTCTTCTTCTTGAGGAGAGCCATGAGACGAAGAACTTCTTCATCTTCTTCCGAGCTTGAGATGTCTTGTGGAGGAGTAATCGCTAGAGGCGAGTTAGAACCTTGCTCTTCAAAGTTGCTCGAACTTTCTCCTTTTCCCTTGATAAGATCAATTTGGCTACCGGTCTTGTCCTCCATCTCATCTCCAAGAGGTTAAGCTACTATGGAGAGTTAGACTCTGATACCAATTGAAAGTTGCCTAGAGGGGAGATTAATAGGCTAATAAAACCTAAAACTATTAAAAACAGCGGATTAAATCTGAAGGGGCCGAACTAGTCCGGTCTGGGGACGGACTAGTCCGTCTAGGTATAGAAATTGCGTTTCTAGGATTTATTTTCAAGTTTGTCTAAGCGGAAGGTATGTAAGTGGTCTAACAGTCTAGTCAATTAATTTGTGCATGAAAGACTGATTAGATTGCAAGACTCACAACCGTAAAGCAATTTACAAGTTTTGAGCGAGACGAAACCTAACAAGTAACTTTAGTGAATGAGCGAGAAGGTAAAGGAATCAAGAGACACAATTTATACCGAGGTTCGATTTCACACAGGAATCTACGTACCCGTTGAAGAGTCCACAAAGGACCGGGTCTTTTCCAACCCTTCCCTCACCGAGCGATCACCAAGATCAAGCTCGGGCTCTTTCACTATCAATCAAATGTGAATACAATACTCTTAGGGGCTACTCACAACTTAAGTCTCCCTACAACAACCTAGCAGTTCTAGGAATCAAAATACAACAGCCAAGAACTCAAATTAACAATTAGAGTGCAAGATATTCAAACCAAGAGCTCAAACATCGATCACCGCGTCTCTCCTCTCACAAATCCACAAACCTCTTAAGATCCAATCTTAGAGGCCAAGAAGGTGAGGAAAGAGTCTTAGAAGAGCTCTAGGAATGAGTTTTTGGTGCTAGGGTTTCAGAGAGGTTCATTAGAGGTCGGGGGGTCCCTTTTTATAGAGATCCCGACATCTAGCCGTTACACCTACTAAAGTCCGAGTTCTTGGGGGACCAATTATGTCACAAAGGATACCAACTAAAGTTCCGTGAACTTTAAATTCAAACGGTCATAAAATCCTGGACTAGTCCGCTGAAGAGCGTACTAGTCCGATCTCACACATGAACCTTTGTTCCGGATGAGAACGGACTAGTTTGGCAGGGAGCGTCTTACCAGACTTAGTCTCGATAACTCTTTAATCTCAAATTGCGAACTAGTCTGGCCATATCCGGACTAGTCCGATCTCACACAGAAACCTTTGTTCTGTACTAAACCGGACTAGTCCGAAGGAGCCGGACTAGTCCGACCTGTGGGGCGGACTAGTCCGAGGTCACTCAGAGACTCCTTCTCTGGACCTAAACGGCTTAGTCCGCTTAGCGGACTAGTCCGGCCCCATGGGTGGACTAGTCTGGTCTTCTGGGACTTAGTCTCAGAAAGGCTCACACTCACTCTAAAAGAGACTAGTCCGGCCTAAAACGTACAAGTCTGAACTCACTCAGAGACTTCTTGTCCGGTCAGAAACGGAGTAGTCTGGTTGGGAACATACTAGTCCGGCCTTGAGTCCGGATGAGTTCGGTCTACTTTCTCAGCCGTACCTATGACTATTTCCTCCCACGATTCTAACTAAAATTTGAGCTCTCTAATGATTCTCAAGCACTCTAAAAGAGGAGGCCCTGTATACAATGTGAAACTCAATAGAAAAATTCTATTTTCTACTCTTGCAAGTCTTCTTCATGTCCCTTTTGCTTCTTGAGAGACTCCACATTTATTCCTTTTGATAAGAACCTGTGCTCATACTTAGTAAAACTCATTAGTATCTTAACTGTCATCATCAATCATCCAAAACTCACGGGGATTACCTAGATGCACTTTCACCTGCACTAATAGCCACACAAGTACAGGCCCCCCTTCAGGAAGTGAGCATGCTCGAGCAGCACGTGCCCCATGCGAGCCCTTCCTGCCACCACTGCCGAGGCGGAGGTGCAGGTCCTCCACCTCGCACATCGTCGTCAGAGTCTGCTCGAGTGGAAGGAGAGAGAGAGAGAGAGAGAAGCAGTCCATCCGTCACCTACCATGATGGTAGATGGTGGTGAGTGGCTCCGTCCATGTTGCCCCCACCATGCTGAGCGGGAGGCCGAGGTAGAGCAAGGTGTCTGACCCAAGAATAGGATGGGCGAGGACACAATGTAGGGGTGGACAGGTAGTAGAGCAGCGACTGATTGTGCATGCTCCATGGCTGGCACCCAACACGGTGTTGCTCCATAGTCGTTTCAGCACTGCTCGGGTCTACAAAATACCCTCAGTACAGCCGAGCTTCACTGGCATAACCCAACTCTAGCACCACTAAACGAAGACATGACACGCACCACTTTGATGTGAAAGAACAGGGTGGTGAGAGGAAAGATAAGGACATTTTTATCCCAACTAACAATGTCAACTCCAAAAGTAATAAAATGATAGTTTTTAGAGTTCAGTGGTGGTTTTTGGAGATCAACTCTTTTAATGATATTTTCCAGCAGTGATGAACTTTTGATGCTAGAGAGCCAATTTTCCCTTATAACAATAGGTTAATTGTTGCTTGCTCATTGCTCAAGGTGCCACTTCTCTAAAACACAAACCAAATCAAAGCTACTCTGCTCCCCACCACCCTCCCTTGCAAACTCCCACCTGGATCTAACTCTGGCCCCCTCTCTCCCTTCCTTCGGTGACCTTGCCGACGAGTAATAAGTGGAGAGAAGCCATCACGTTTGTAGTCTAAGTTAGTTTTTCCTTAAATAAATATACTTTAGCTTGCTGTTAAGTTATGGAGCATGGTATGGGTTGACGATCGCTGATCTTTCAAGATCAAGGATGGCTGAGGAGGAGGTCTTCCCCAAGTGAGTTCGCTCCCCCCCCACCCATTCACGACCTAGGTCTTGGCCTACCCAACATAGAACCTTCCGTCGCTCAATCGATCCGGAGTAAGATGGAGAGTGTATGCTGATGTCGCCATCGCTACCGAGTCAACTCCGGACGCAAACAACCTAGATCTAGCTACTCTTCATCGCTATTGGCATGTACACAACGACGAGTGACAAGGTTAAGGTCCACTCCTCCGATGTGCATTGTCGTCCACACCACCAAGCCGACCATCAATTTCGGGGACCCCTTGTCACTTTCCAACTTCACCACCTTTCCTTCTTCTTGGCACGTCCCTATGTGCATAATTCCAACAGTAAAACCAGTGACGTCTTCAACTCCAACCCATCTTCCTTTCACCATGCTCCATTAAAGTTGATGAGAGAGACCATATGCTCTCCGCCAACATATCAATCATCAACCCCATTGCCGATGTGTGTTCTTCAATGAACCCTCAATCTTTGCAGCTAGCCTCCGCTTCTATGAAGCTACAAAGGCACTTTCCATGCATTAACTGCTTCTCGCCACCGCTATTGCCAACTAATGGTTCTCTAACCGTCGTCTCAATACGTGCCTTGGGACCAACCTTATTGCATGGCGCACATGCATCACCCTAGTGTGACACCTGACACATGCTTATGTATTTGTTAGCTTTACGGTGCGGTGGACACTGTTATACTAGCCTCTCTCTCTCTCTCTCTCTCTCTCTCTCTCTCTCTGACTATGGGGACCAGATTAGCTTCTATTAGGAGTTCTAGTTAGTTATAATATTTCCCTTTATCAAAAAGAAGATGACACTCTTTGCACTTTTGAACTTGCGGTTGCAAGAATTAAATATTTTATCGTGTCGTTGCAGGTGGATAAAAGCAATATTTTTAGTCTTGGTGATACTAAGATGTCATGGACTTCGTGTGATACAAGTTCAAAGTGTTGTCATTTTGTGCCTAAGGTCATATATGTGTATTTTATTTGGTAATCCATCGCAGGTGGCCAACTTCTGGCTAAAGTCATGTATCTGTATTGTATTTTTCTGGTGGTGAGCTGCTTGGGTTTACGTGTCTCCTGGGAGGGAACCGACTAGCAGAGCTCAATCAAGCGTACGTCAGTACGTGCGGTGGTTTTGGTTTCCAAGTCACGTAGATTCCTTGCTCGGGTTTGAAAAAGGTGATTCGGATAACTGGGATAACAAGTAAACGCTGACCTGATTGGCTTCACGCTAAGCACTGTAAATTTTAAAGTGCAAATCGTTTAAAGAGTCGTGCCACCTGTCGATCTGTCAGAGCTTTGACCCTTCATTTCATCAGGAGAAGCTCTTCGTACAGTAAAATGTAAAAGGAAGCGTAGTATCATCCTTGCGGTGTGAAATTTGAAGGCATCGAACGACGCCTAAACCTGAATACAAACTTCCTTGTGTTTCAGAGATGGCTAGCTCATCAGCTAATAATGCTCGAGGTGATTAGGGGGGCCACACCGCCATCAGCCGCCGATGTTCACCGTGCCGGCGAGGCCGTCGTCCGCCGCCGGCACGTGCGAGCTGCTCCCGGCCGCCTCCACCGGCTCGAGCACGTGCGGCGGCGGCGGCGCCATCGGGGACGTCAGCACCGGGGCCATCACATCCTGCAACAGTGGACGGAGCAACATCGTGAGCCGCCGTATCAAAGCCGGGATCCGTTGTGTGGCATCACCGCCGTACTTGATCGTCGAGCGGGAACGGCGTGGACGGGATGAGCGCGGAGAGGAGCTCGGCCGACGTGTACGCCTGCTGCCAGTCGTCGCTGGGGCCCTGCTGGTCCACGTGGCACATCGGCATCCCCGGGTCCGCCACTGGGTCCCGTCGAATCGGGTCGTACATCGCCGGATCCCTGGAATACAATTAATTTTTCCTCCCAAAAATCTCAGACTGGGGGAGCGAGCGCCAGGACGGCCCATTTCTTGATTTGGGAAATAAAAGATGAGAACGGGCAGGGCCGAGCCAGGCCGTACTGTCAGCGAGGGTTACCTGAAGGACATGACCGGGTCCGGCCCGCCGAAGATTGACGGCATCCCGTCGGCGAACCACGAGACGACGTCGCCGCCGAACGCGTTGACGGCGGCCATGTCATCACCCTGCTCCTGCTGCTGCTGCTCATGCGGCGGCGTCAGAAACACCTGCACCATGCATCGATCCCGCGTTAACTACCACTAGCAGTAACTACGCGATCGACGGCCACATGATACGATACGAGCAGTAAATTAGCGTCATCATCACGTACGTTCTGCATGTCGGAGGCCGACGGGTCGAACGGGTCCATGTGGTTGCGGAGCAGGTATTGCTGCACGCGCAGCGAGTTGATCAACCAGAAAGCACGAGAAAATCCGGCAAATTTAATTTACGGGACGCTTAATCAGCCGCGCGATCTGATCTTGGTCGTCTGGTTTACGACGGCGATACGGTGATGGCAGTGCAAGCTGAAACTAGGCATACGGACCTTCCTGTCCTCGACGCGGGCGAGGGTGTCCATGAGGAACTTCTCGCAGGCCTCGACGTCGCTCATGGACGCCAGCGCCGCCGTGTCCGGCTCGAACAGCCGCAGGCGCTCCTCCGTCAGCTGCAGCTGCTGCTGGTACCTCCTGATCTCCTGCTGCAGCTCCTCGATGTTCGAGTTCACTGGCGCTTTACTGCTCGATCCGTCCGAGGTCCCGTCGAAGAAGAATGAAATG
Source organism: Neostapfia colusana (assembly GCA_030760725.1). Taxonomy (NCBI): domain Eukaryota; kingdom Viridiplantae; phylum Streptophyta; class Magnoliopsida; order Poales; family Poaceae; genus Neostapfia; species Neostapfia colusana. Next base: position 52,664,235 of record JASWHV010000020.1, read on the forward strand.
GGAGAGTATTATCTCGGATTCAACATGAGAATGAAAAAGTTTCTGGTTCGTTTTATTTAATCGGAGAGGGGAGTAAACAGGTAATAGGACGACGGAGGGAGAGGAGAGGAACGGCGCGCGCGCGGCGGCGGCGTACGTACTTGGCGGTCGTGAGTTGGTCGGCAATGTCGCCCTCGCACCTGAGCTGCGTCAGCATCTTCACCAGGTACTGCGTGCATCCGATCATACGACATGCAGTAGTAGGCTTGAGACATGTGATGGATCATTGGTGGCCAAGTAGCAGTATGTATTCGTACGTAAGAACTGAACGTAGTACGAAGACGAGGCGCAAACCAGCTGGTACCTCACCTCTCTGTTCCGGACAATTCTGCAGCGCACAAAATCAGCCGGAGAAAATAGTCACAACCCGTACAAAGCAACTATTCTTTTCTTTTGTAAAAAAGAAAATAGAAGAAAGGACTATATCAATTATATATTATTCTTAGCCATCATGCACTTGGCAAATCTACGACGTACGTACCCTCCTCGATCGTGCTCCGGGAGATTGATGTACCTGGTGATCACGTCCTCGATCCTACAAGCAGCAGGTACTTACGGATATGAAACCATCGATCGATCACCTCGTCGTCAGCGAGCTAACGAGGATGCACGCGCGGATCCTCTCGCAGAAGAGAGAAGAAGAAGGAGGGGCGTAGCTCAGATCGAAGAGGACGACCTGCGCCTTCCTGAGAAGTGGCTGAGGTGCTGAGACGGGGAGAACATGATGAGGGCGATGTCGATGTCGCAGAGGACGGAGAGCTCGTAGGCCTTCTTGATGAGCCCGTTCCGGCGCTTGGAGAAGGTCACTTGCCGGTTCGTGTTGTTCTCGATCCTCTTGATCTGCAGCTTCACGCGCCCCATTCTGCTGGTGGCGATCGAGGTTGGTTGTCCTAGGGGTCGGGGAAGAGACGGAGAGAGGGTTCGCGATAGATCACTCGTCGTCGATGGAGGTCCGAGTTGAGACACGGGAGGAGGAGGAGGAGGAGGAGGAGGCCGGCGGAGGTTAAGTGCGACTGGTGATTTCGGTGGGCGGAGAGAGTTTGTCGGGCGCGCTGGGCTGACCGACCCCGCACGGATGGCTGGACGAGGAAACGAGGTCGAGAGCTTGGAGACGGCCAGCGGGCCGGGCTTGGTGTTAGGGCGAAGAGGAACAGGCCGCATCGTCCTGCGGCCCGGAGGATCCTTGCTTAGCTAGCGGGTTGATTCCGACGTCGGCCGATCCACGGCCCGGACAGGGATGGGCGCCTCGCTGGCTGCTTGCCATGCACGAGGCCTTGTCAGCTGGTGCGTTCTCCGCAGTTATCCAAGTGTGTGGTCTACACTTCTCTAGAACCTGCTCTGGGCAGTCCACAGAGGTTCTTTTTCGGAGTGTCTAGTCGCTTGCGGAGAGCTTCAGCGTTAAGGACGAGTGAGGGAGAAGCTTGACACGGCGAGTTTTACGTGGTTCAGTCCGCCAGAGCGTAAAATCCTACGTCCACGGTGAGCAGAGGCGCTCAATGTATTGCTTGTTGCTCAGAACCGGAGTCCTGAGCTTGAGGGTGAGTGATGCCTAGGATGCGAGTTCACAGAGTTTGAACCCCTGCTAACGTTGTCTACCCGAGCCTTTTATAGTCCAAGGCTCGAGTGGCTTACAAAGGAGGGGCCCGGGACCCGACAGGTGGTCCCGGGGAGATTGCTTGCCGACTATCGTATCTGCAGTTATTTCGGTAGTTGTCTCTAGCGAAGGCTTCCGAGTTTTCGTTCTGCCGCCCTGCCCATGTCGCAGGCTAGTCGTAGTGGTTGATGACGGCGGGGCGGCAGGGGATGTCTTGTCGCTGTGTTTATTGGCTGGCAGGTTCTGACACGGTGCGCCAGTCTGCGATGCGACTGGACGCAACGGCACCTAACAGAGGCGTGCTCCGCGTCTTCGCGTCTTGATAAGACGCGGGCCTTGAATACCTTTATGGGAAAGGTATGGTGCGTATTTACGCCTGCTGCCTACCGCGCGGGGGCAGGCAGCGACGTCGTGCTGGCCACGTGGCGGGCCCGGAGCTCTCCTCTGAGGAGAGGAAGGTCCGGCCCCGCGGGACACGTGGAGCCTTCGGACTTCTCTCCGAGGAGGGGGGAGGTCCGGCTTCTGTCGGCCACGTGGCGGGCCCGGAGCCCTCCTCTGAGGAGAGGGAGGTCCGGCCCCACGGGGCACGTGGCGCCTTCGGAGTTCTCCCCGCGGAGGGGGGGAGGTCTGGCTGCTGCTGGCCACGTGGCGGGCCCGGACCTCTCCTCTGAGGAGAGGGAGGTCCGGCCCCGCTGGACACGTGGCGCCTTCGGAGCTCTCCCTGCGGAGAAGGGCGAGATCCTTAGGCATTTTCCCCTGTGCGTAGGGGTACCCCATATCGTGGGTACCGACAATGGCCCCCGGGCCCATCTCGGGGGAGATAGCGAGCCCGAGATGAGGCCTCCGTCTCTTCTGTTCCGCGCACTTTCTCTAAGTCCCGCATTAACCGCTGCCGGAGCACGAACAGTCGCGGGATCGTGGCAGCGTGCGCCCACTTTATGGTTGCTTTTATTGCGGCGGTTCCCCAGGCTGTCACTTCTGCATGTTGCGACGCTTTCTTCGGGAACCGCCGAAGCGCCTTGTCGGCTCGTCTTCTTGGAAGACTAACTCCTTGACCCACCGCTTCAGATGGACAGCTTGGGTCCACCTGTCATCGGCGCTCGGTCTTGGAGCCGAAGCGGTTGCCCATGGGGTGTATTCGAAGAGTTTCGAATCGCTTCGAATCGCACCCGGGAAGTTTTAAAAAGGGGATCTTACCCACATCACGGCTTCCCTTCGCACTTCCCAGCGCTTTTCCTTGGACTCTTGCGCCCTTGTCTTCCCTGTCCTTGAGCTCTCCCCTGTCATGGCTTCCAACCCGCCCCCAGAGAAGAAGCGCGCTCGATCTCCTCCGGTGGCGGCATCCATGCCAAGTCGGGGAAACAAGGTGCCTGCACCTCCTGCTTCTGGAGATGACGCTTCGTCCGGTGGCGACCCCAAGAGGTCCCGGGCTCATCATCCCGACGGGACTCCTCTTAAGCGACAACAGGCCGAAGGTTCCCGGACGTCGTGCCCTCCCTCCTCAAGCAATGGAGTCTCCAGGGAACCTGTTGATGCGTCGAGGGGAGCTTCTGGAGCGTCCCCTGCTCCGTCAGTCCAGGCGACTGCGGAGCGGCCATCAGTGGCGACGACGGGCTCTGGGGGTTCTACCCCGGCTCGGAAGTCGGGGTTCAGGGCCCGTTGGAGTGCTCGTGCTTCTCGGTCGTCCCCGACTGATGGGGAGTCTGCGCCGTTGCGCTTGGAAACCGAGACAGCTATCGCGGCCCCCAAGGCAGCGCGAGTTCCTCCTGTTCCGGTCTGCACGGATTCTATGTCAGCGCCAATTCCTTCCACTCGTCCCTCTCCACCGGCTGAGGGGCCAGCTATCAGTGAGGGTTCGGCGGGTCCTGCTGTCGAGGTCCCAGTGCCGACTTCTCCTGACCGGCGTCTCATCCTGGCCCCCGGCGCGTCGTCTTTTCTTGAGGACGATGTGATGGAGGAGATCGGGGGTTCCGCTCTGGCCTCTGCTGCCCCACTGCCCCTAGCGGATGCCTTCGTGCTTGCCCAAGCGAGCGTCCGGCAGGTCCTGGCCGCGCTTGGTCGTGAGCGAGAGGAGCAGGCGGTTGAGAGGGATCGCCTCCTCATCTGGGGGAACCTTTTGCGGGAGCGGACCGCGAAGGTCAAGGGCGAGCTCGACTCTAGGCGGGAGTCACTTGACATCATGGGAGCGCTCCTTGACTGGCAGAAGCGGGCTGTTGACCGCCTGGACTCCGAGACGCGGCGGCTCCACAGGGAGGCCCTTGAGGCGCATGCCCAGGCCGAGGAGAGCCTCTCTTTCGCGGAAGAGATACGGCAGAGGCTGGAGCGCCGTAAGCACGCCGTTGAGGACCAGGAGCGCTCCTAGCAGCCGAGGCGGAGAGGGTCGCTGCGCGGCTGGCGGCGGGCGAGGGCGACCCGCGCGCTCGGGCTAGGGAGCTAGAGGCCCGGAAGGTTGACCTCGCCACGAGGGAAGAGCAGGTCTCCCTGGAACGCCAGGCGATCCTGGATCGGGAGTTGGCTGCCGACTTCCGAGCTTCTAAGTTGGAGCGGCTCGCCCAGACTCTCTGCCTTCGGGAAAGCTCCATGGCAGTCAAGGATAAGGAATTCTCCGAGGGAAACCGCGACGCCCTGCAGGCGGCCCGCCGCGAGGTAGAGGAGCTCTTGGCCTTGCGGTCCTCCGAGGCGCGTGCGGTCTCGAGCTTCGTCGATCAGGCGGGGTCCGCCTTGGTCCCTCTTGGCTTCATCCCAGTGAAGGCGGCGGCTCCTGCACTTAAGGTGGCCGAGGTGATCCCCGCGCTAGAGTCAATCTGCGCCAAGCTGAAAAGGATAGACGCGGTGGTTGCCAGCGAGCTTGAGGCAGAGGGACGGGGCCTGGCCTTGGAGGTTACCACGCATGTGTTGGCATGCTTCAGGAGCCGGGACCCTTCTTTCTCACTGGAGCCAGCGAGAGAGGGCCCTGCCGCGGAGCGGGAGGAGACTGCCAGGGCTGAAGTTAGGGATGTGGCCGCCCTTGTAGCCTCTAGGTTCCGGCGCGAGCCAGGAGGATTCTAGGACTTGCTTCTTTCTTTTTTATCAAGTTTGTAGTCCAGCTCATGGAGCCATGAATAAATAGACTCTTTTGAACCTTGGTGCCTGTGATGCTTTTGTCTTCTTCTTGGTTTTGCCTGGCCGAGCCCTTAGCTCTGCAAGGTACTCAGAGGCCTTCACCAATCTCGAAGCTCTGCACATACACCTTCCCCGGGTCCTTACTGTATTAAGGGCCCCGGAGGTCTCCGGAGCTCACCCCCTGAGAATGGGAGGGGTCCGGATCTGCCCGCCACGTGGCGGGCCTGGAGCTCCCCTATAAGGAGAGGGAGGTCCGGCCCCGCGGGACACGTGGAGCCTTCGGAACCCCCCCACCCCCCGGAGGGGGAGGTCCGGCTTTCGCCGGCCACGTGGCGGGTCCGGAGCCCCTCCTGAGGAGGCGGGAGCTCCGGCCCCGCTGGACACGTGGGGCCTTCAGAGCTCCCCCCAAGAGGGGGAGGTCCGGCTTCTGCCGGCCACGTGGCGGGTCCGGAGCCCCTCCTGAGGAGGCGGGAGCTCCGGTCCCGCTGAACACGTGGGGCCTTCGGGCCCCATCCCTGTTGAAGGGGCGAAACCCGGACCTTCCGGTCCGGCGTTGGAGTAGTCGATGGCTCCTTGCCCCCCACCTCATGTAGCTCCTGTAGCTATAACCTGGAGGTCCTGCACACAGGTAGAGGAAACGTGATTCTCCTTGGGGGGTCCTCCCTTTCCCGTCTCTTAGTCTTATTCGACGTATGGTCCTAGTCCGGTATACGGGACTTGGGCAATTCTGTGCGCGAGGCACCGGGGCTCCGGCTCCCTCCAAGGTCCGGGTACGATCGTCCGACCCCTAGTACCGGACCGTACGCCGGGGAAGCAGAGTGCACAGGCTTTGGGTACGGAACCAGGCAAAGCGGCTGTACTCCCCTGGACCTCAATAGGGCAGGGTGCGCACGCTTTGGGTACAGAGCCGACTAAGCGGGATACGCACCCTGGACCCCCCATGCACGGCGCCGGCCTTTCCTGGAGGTGACCAACTGGCACCGTAACACCTGACTGGGGGAGGCCCAAGAGGGCCCCGTGGCCATCGGCAGGTGCCTCAAGTGCAACCGCCTTCGTTAGGATAGCAAATGCTGACTATAGATGAGCGCGGGAAAAGGGGAGCTAAATGTACGGTGAGCATACATAGAAAGTGCGGTCATAAATACTAATACGTAATTTAAATGGGCACATGAGAGAGAGCGAAGTAGAACATGTTTCTGAGTAAATGCCCATAGGGGGAAGTCAGGCTGTACATGGAGGCAACGACCCGCCTCATTAAGATGGGAAGCAAGACTCTACGCGCTTAGGGTCGGAACCAAGCCAAGCTGGGCGTAGTCCTGGACCGTCCCCTGAGACTTAGCTGCCCTGAGCATTGTTCCTAAACTCTATGGGATTTATTACAAAAGGGTATGGCCCTGTTCTACTAACGCTCAGGAGGTAGGACTTACAGTGTTGTTCCATGCCAAGGGTTTGGGAACGGATCCGATCCTTGGTTGAAAGGCATGAGTGCCTGGGACGACAACTTTCGTGACTCGGAAGGGACCTTCCCGGCTGGGGGAGAGTTTATAGGTCCTTCGCGGGAAAGTGTATGCCGCAGCACCAGATCGCCTTCTTGCAGGTCCCTGACGCGCTTGGTCCTTTGGCGGTAGTGCTAGAGCACCAGCCGAGGCCGTGCGTTGTGGTGTGTCACCTGTAGCCGGGCCTCGCCGACGAGGTCGTCATCTTCACGCTGGAGCGGGTCCTGCACGGCTTCTCCTGGGAGCCCCGGGGTACCCTCCCCTTCTAGCTAAGGCCTTCAAGGGGTAGGAGGACCTGGACTCTTCTTGGGAGACCCAAAGTGTCTTTCCCCTTCTGGCTAAGGCCTTCAAGAGGTTGACAGACCCTGGGCGGCCCCCAGGAGGTATGGTCGAGGCACAGAGACGTGCACTCGGGTGGAGCTGGCCCGGTTCTGCACCGTCGGGGCTGGTGCTTGGGCTGCTGCAACTACTTGGAACTTCTCCAAGGTCGATATCGCAGCAGTGCAGTCTCCACGGACTTTCCGGAGCGGCCGTAGTTGGCTACTGCCCCGGCTCGTCATCACCGGAGCTGGAGTCCTCACCGTTGTGCACCGTCTTTATGACGCGTTGAGGCTCCTGAAACCCCACCTGGTGGCCGACGCTGACTGAGGCATCGACCTTCTGCTTGCCCTCCCTCTAAGGGAGGGGCGGAGCATCAGCTCTTAGCTGCCTCCCTTTGCGGAAGCGCTCTGCAAGCCTCTGGATGTCCCAGCACTCGGCAGCAGTATGATTGCTGGTGCCATGCACGGTGCATAGCTCGCCTTGGTCACCCTCTGGGGCTGGTGACTGTCGCTGCCTTTTGTCGGGGCGCGGCCCCCGAGCTCCACTAGGTGTCGCTACTGCGGCAACGGGAGCCGCGGCCGGTGACTTCATCTTGCCACCGCCCCAGTTCTTGGTCTTCTTGCTGCTTCCATAGGAAGCAGCGCCAGATCCGGGTTGTCCTCCTGACTCGGAGGCTGGCAGGGAGTGCCAGTTCCGCCCTTCTGCTGCTCTGGCGCACTTGTCCGCCAGGCTGAAGAGCTCTGAGACGTCGCGGACCTCTCTGGTCGGGAGCTTCTCAAGCATCTTCTTGTCCCGGACGCCTTGCCGGAACGCCACCACCACAGAAGCATTTTGGATATGTGGGATGGTGTTCCGTACCTGGGAGAACCACTGAATGAAGGAGCGCAGCGATTCTCCAGGTTGTTGCTGGACGGCGTGGAGGTTGAGCTCCGTGCCAGGCCGGGTGTAGGAGCTGCCGAAGTTGGCAGTGAACTGTCGGCAGAACTGTCCCCAGGAGGTTATGGAACACTGGGGGAGGTTCATAAGCCAAGACCGGGCTGGGCCGGTCAAGGCGACGGGGAAGTAGTTGGCCATGACGGCCTCGTCCCCTTCTGCAGCAAGGACCGCGGTGGAGTAGATCTGGAGGAACTCCGCCGGGTTGACGCTGCCGTCGTACTTCTCGGGCAGGTGCAGCCGAAACTTGCGCGGCCACCTCGCGAAGCGAAGGTGGGGCGCCAGGGCTGCACATCCTGCTCTTGTTGCTGCAGGCGTTGGTGCCGCGAACGCTTGGTTCGCTGCTGGCACTGTGTACCCCGGTATGGGCAAGGCTGCGCCATAGACCGGGGGCGCCGTTTGCAGGGCATATGGCTGTGGCATATGCTGTGTGGCGTATGCCAGGGGCAGAGATCGCGCGGCGAAGGTCTGCGCCTCAGACAGGGTCGAGGCTGACGTCATGCTGTCGCCGGCCTCTTGGTTGCAACGCCTTTCTCGTCGTCGCTCGAGGAACACTCGGGCATCTTGGCCCAAGTGGCATCGTTCTAGCTCTGTCCTCAGGTCCGTCGATGGGAGCCTGGTGGAGCTGGAGTCCGCCGTCTGCCCGTCAACCGTTGGCGTGCGTGTCAGCGACACAGCCGGTTGGCCAGGGCGTCGTCCCCGCCGAAGTCGAGGGTTTGCGGCGGCGACGACAAGACGGTCTACTTCGCGAATCCACTGTTGGGTCGCTGCCTGAGGCGCGTCCCCAGCAGGTGGATTGCGCAGTAGCGCTCTTGCTGCAGCTAGCGCGCCCCCGTGGGGAAAGCTCAGCGCTGCAGAAGATCTCACGCTAGGTGGAGCCTGCATCACCGGAGTCAGGGTTGCCGGAGTCGGCTGCTGGCTTCCAGCTTGCGCCGACACACTCCGTCCTGAGTGTGTCGACACGTATTCCCCGCTAGTCACGGTCCGTCGTGAACGCGGGGGAGGAGAGCTTGCCGCTGAAGGAAGCTTCGTCATCTTCGTCGGCAGAAGCTCGTTGCGCAAGGGAAAAGTCCCCTACCCGGCGCGCCAAATGTCGAAGTGTGTGGTCGACACTCCACCCGGACCTGCTCTGGGCAGCCCGCGGAGGTTCTTTTTCGGAGGGGCTAGTCCCTTGCGGAGAGCTTCAGCGTTAGGGACGAGTGAGGGAGAAGATTGACACGGCGAGTTTTACGTGGTTCAGGCCACCGGAGCGTAAAACCCTACGTCCACGGTGAGCAGAGGCGCTCGCTGTATTGCTTGTTGCTCAGAACCGGAGTCCTGAGCTTGAGGGTGAGTGATGCCTAGGATGCGAGTTCACAGAGTTCGAACCCCTGCTAACGTTGCCTACCCGAGCCTTTTATAGTCCAAGGCTCGAGTGGCTTACAAGGGAGGGGCCCGGGACCCGACAGGTGGTCTCGGGGAGATTGCTTGCCGACTATCGTATCTGCAGTTATGTCGGTAGTTGTCTCTAGCAAAGGTTTCTGAGTCTTCGTTCTGCCGCCCTGCCCGTGCCGCAAGCTAGTCGTAGTGGTTGATGACGGCGGGGGGCGGCTGGGGATGTCTTGTCGCTGTGTTTATTGGCTGACAGATTCTGACACGGCGCGCCAGTCTGCGATGCGACTGGACGCAACAACACCTGACAGAGGCGTGCTCTGCGTCCTCGCGTCGGAAGGCGCGAGCCTTGAATACCTTGTACGGGCAAGGTATGGTGCGTCTTTACGCCTGCTGCCTACCGCGCGGAGGCAGACAGCGCCGTCCTGCTGGCCACGTGGCGGGCCCGGAGCTCTCCTCTGAGGAGAGGGAGGTCCGGCCCCGCGGGACACGTGGAGCCTTCGGACCTCTCCCCGCGGAGGTGGGAGGTCCGACTTCTGTCGGCCACGTGGCGGGCCCGGAGCCCTCCTTTGAGGAGAGGGAGGTCCGGCCCCGCGGGGCACGTGGCGCCTTCGGAGCTCTTCTCGCGGAGGGGGGAGGTCCGGCTGCTGCTGGCCACATGGCGGGCCCGGAGCTCTCCTCTGAGGAGAGGGAGGCCCGGCCCCACTGGACACGTGGCGCACTCGAAGCTCTCCCTGCGGAGAAGTGCGAGATCCTTAGACATTTTCTCCTGTGCGCGAGGTACCCATATGGTGGGTACCGATAGCAGTAGGTGGCGCGCCGTGTTGTGCTGCTGGTCGGTGGAGCTGGAAGCCCGTGACATTCGTCCAATCCGGCCGTCGTGTTAGGTGGCGCCGCCGGCGCCGGTTAGTCCGTCAATATTGTCGGTCACACATGATCCAGCGACGCCTCTCTGCGGTGGGGAAGATCACGCGGTCCGTATAACCCCGAAACAAAGCACCGTTCTCGTGATATCGTCTCCCGATCACAAAGACTTGCCTAAAGCCCACTCCGATTTTGCAGCTAAAACGCGCTCAAGAACAGGGGAATAAATCTAAACTGGAAACGGCATATTCTTTCCTCTACGTAGGTGTCAGAACTAAGACGTGCGTGCGCTTGCTCGGCCCGCCGGTTGTCGTCTTCGTCCAGGTGACGTGTTGATTTCATTCCTGTCCCCCTCGTGCTGAAAATGGGATGCCGCGGTGTCGTCTCGATGCCACCGACCCCACACGGGGCAATCTTTTTTTCCCTAACCGTAGTGATCGAGGACGGCCAGCCCAGCCTCCGTGTCTTGCTTCTCTGATGATTCTCTCCTTCAAATAACCAGCCGCCCACCTGCAAACCAACAAGCAAGCTCCTGTCATCCTGCGCAAGAAGTCGGGAAAGGGACCAGCCAGAATTGAAAAGGCATCGGCCTTTTTCTCTTTCCCCCGCCCCGTCCGTCCTCGGTTTCCTCGTCGCTCCCGGCGACCCCCTCGACCCCGGCCGCTCTAGATCTCTCCGACGCGCACCAGGCTTGGTTTCGCCGAGTTGTTCTTGGAGTCCAGGTCTCCAGGAGCCCTACAAAAAGAGGGCGCCGGTTCTTCCGTCTGCTTTGGTTCGGCACCGAGTTCTTGACGAGGTGCGCTTCGTATCCTTCCTCTTTATCTATGTGTTCTTTCATTTCCGGCATTGTTGCTCTGTTCTTTAGGAAGGAAATGTTGGGATGGTGCTTACTGCAAGGAGTTCGTTGATCTTGCTTTGGTTTCTACAGCAGTATCGACCAGTGACTAGAAAAGTTTGAATTGCGGGTTAAAGCACTATTTCCTTCTTTCTTATGATGAAAACTAATTCAAGAACTGGTCAATCTTGTCCTCAACCCCCGTTTCATTTACAAGCTGCTGACCAATTCCTTGTTTCTCATTGGATCAGGATGGCTGCGGCTATATCTCAGCACGCACTAGCCTCTGCCCAGTCCCACCACTGGGATGCCAAGAACTCCGGATTCCAAAAGAGGACGGGCAATGCGCGCTTGGTTCCTGATGGAAGTTGCTGTTCAGGCAGCCGGAAAGCGCGATTGGTTTGCGCATCCGGCGTGCAGTCGTCCGCGGTGCAGCCAGTTCAGCTTTCTTCAAATCGCGACAGAAGCCACGCCTCAAAGAAATCAAGTATTTTTCACAACTTTTTTTACTATATGAAATCTTTATGATGGCATTTCGTAATTTTTTGTCTCCTTTGGACATAGGTATACAGAATTCTGTAAAGCTGTTATCCTTCTTTGCTTTGTAGGTGAAAGTGCTCTTATATTGATCAGGCATGGTGAATCGCTGTGGAATGAGAAAAATCTGTTCACTGGCTGCGTCGATGTGCCCCTGACACCTAAGGGTGTCGAGGAGGCCATTGAGGCAGGTAAAAGGATATGCAATATCCCCATCGATATGATATATACTTCATCCCTGATTCGTGCTCAGATGACTGCGATGCTTGCGATGATGCAGCACCGTCGCAAGAAGGTTTTGTATCTTTCCCTTGCTCGAAGTTTTAGTAATAATTGCTTAGCATGTGTATCCACTGTCCTGCGCAATTACAAAGAATTGTGATACACGTTTTCTCAGATTCCTATCATCATGCATAATGAGAGCGATCAAGCCCACAGGTGGAGTCAGATTTACAGTGAAGAAACTTTAAAACAGTCAATTCCTGTCATAACAGCCTGGCAGCTGAATGAACGAATGTAATGGATTCTCCTGTTTATTCATTTGTGTTATAATTCTATAAAAGCTGTTTGATAATTTTCTCTTGAACATTCATGTCATTGTCTAGGTATGGTGAGTTACAAGGCCTTAATAAGCAAGAAACTGCTGATCGATTTGGCAAAGAACAAGTTCATGAGTGGCGTCGCAGCTACGATATTCCTCCCCCAAATGGTGAAAGCCTAGAAATGTGTGCTGAGAGAGCTGTTGCTTATTTCAAGGAGCAGGTGAGGTCATAAGAATGTATCAACAATAATTGAGGATTCAATATTTACTCAGATTATTTAGACACCCTAGTTGGAAACTGTTTATTTATATAATAATATGGAAAACAATTTTCATATCATGGTTTTCCAAACCTACTTGAGGGTTATATACTGAACATGATTTCCTCTACTGTGCAAATGATGTGTTTATTTTTCGTCTATTGTGCTAGCTAATATCAAATTTAGGACCTGAATATTTTGATTCATCCTGGACATAGAAAAAATCTAGTTCCATCTAACTTGTACCTGTTCTATCTGATAGATTGTTCCTCAACTTGTGGCTGGAAAGCATGTGATGGTTGCTGCTCACGGGAATTCACTTCGCTCAATTATAATGCATCTGGACAAATTAACTTCTCATGAGGTAATCGAGCTTTGCTTTCTTCTTTTTACCCAAAATAAAGCATGGTACATTACTTTGAATGTGGGACTAAGACTGCTGTCCTTTCAGGTAATAAACCTCGAGCTGTCTACAGGCATTCCCATGCTTTACATATTCAAGGAAGGGAGGTTTATAAGACGGGGGAGCCCAGTAGGACCTTCTGAGGCAAGCGTTTATGCTTATACCAGGGTAAGAGTCTTTCCCATGTCAAGCACTCTCTACTCAGTTTCCCTACCTAGAATTGTTAGATGAACAGTTTGCTAAACGTTATACATGTGAATACAAATAGATTAAGGGAACTTGAGCTGTTCGGCGAGGCAAGCAATACCTGCCTCTTACAGAGTGCATGTGTGCGTACATCGTTTGAACTGTGGAGCAGTTTAGTGTACCGTTGATTTTCATAGATGTTTGTTGTAAGAATGGTGAATTTTACTGAGTACTTATAATGCAGAAATGAATGCAGAAATTGAATCTTTGAATAGTTGTATTTCATAACATAGCCTACGCAAACATGCTTGCGATAAAGGCTTTATCGTCGTTGTAGTTTTATTTCATTACAGGTTATTTTATTTGCGGTAGTAGATAACATATTGATATGAGCATTTCTTTTTTGTTTACAACCACCTTGCCTTTTCCTTTTCTTTCTTTCTTAGATTTTGCTACTAGATAGCTTATGAGTGTTTGGCATCTTAACTTACTTGCAGACGTTAGCTAAATACAGACAGAAACTGGATAGTATGGTTCAGTAAAAGGTCAGGAATATTGTGCCTTTTCATTTTATTACGAAAATATACCAATACTTGTAAACTCATATTTTTGCACTTCTGTGACATTTCAGGCTTTCCACTTCAGTAACAACCCAAAAATTTGTCGACTACGCCTTTATTTCTCAGAGAAATGGTTAAGCAAACTTCACCACCAGCAGCGTCTGTAACTAGGAGAGAATTCATCAACTGGGAACTCCTTTGTAGCAACGGAATTTGTATAACTAGTTTAGAACGGTGTAGATGTAGCACAATGTCATACACTGAACAGAGTTTATTGAGGGGGATGAAATAGAATGTTTCTCCAAACAAATTGTCACAAAATTTTTATGCTGGTAGACTGGCTCAAACACGTAGACGCGGATCATTTCATTGTCCACGCATACGCCTGACCTGTCATACGAGTTGTAGAAAATACACTTTTGTTTCTTGCTCGGCTATGAGAAAATATAAGACCCTCTGACATCGCCCCCCTCTCTTGATCCGAGGGCCCTTCCTAGGGAGCCTAGCTTTGGAGACCTGTCCTAGGGGTGGACTCGTCACAAAATCAACAACGGGATGGAAATATATAGTTAATTAAAACTTTCGGCTAAATTTGTTTTTTATTTTTTATTACGGTCAACTAAATTTTATTCTATTTTCACGTCATATTAACCGAACTATCGATTTAACTGGAACTTTAACCCACACAACCCCACAACCCATAAAAACAAAGCCCAATAGTATTAATTTTCATCCTCATCAAAATATTTTTCGTCCCCCGATTCAATTTTGATAATCTCCGCCTATCACTGGTCTATACATGTCATTTTTGTGTGTTTATTGCTATTTTTATATGATTATTGTCATTTTTATCTAATGAATTATATTTTGCACTAATATAATCTAATCAAATTAAACGCAATCGAATTATGTGGCTACGATCTTTTTTTAGATCACATTCAATTATTATTTTTATATAAATTAATGGAACCAAATTACTCCCTCTGTTTTAAAATAAATGACGTTTAGAGCAGCTAATTAGTTTAAATTGAACTAGATTTATTGTCCTAAATATTATTTATTTTGGAACAGGGAGAGTAACTGAATTAACAAATTGCCCACCTATTAGGCCTTACCTCAGTCCCCCAACCCTCTCAATCCAAATTGCTGTGAACCTCCACGATCCAGGACGTCAGTAGTACATTTAGACATTGCCGACCCAATGCTGAACATAAAAAGGAAGTAATTCTTGAGTTGGTTTAAAAGAAAAGAATTCTTCAGTCAAGCTCATTAGCCAGAGTAATAATCCTGTATATAGCTCATTACTACATTGAGTTCAGTAAAACCAATGCTAACACGACGAGCCCAACAGCAGCAATCACCATGCATTCTGTCACCGATCTTGTCTTCTTTCCCTGCGTCATGGCAGCCTTCGTGAGCTGCACTTGTGCCTGTGCAGTCTCCGTGGCGGCCGCGCCCAGATTGCACTCGACGATCTCGATGGCCTCGTGCTGGCCATGGCCCAGCGTGGCGAGGTCCCTGACGATCTCGTTGATCTCAGCGATCTCCTGCTGAATCTTGCATATCTCCTGCTCCCTCTCCTGGACGAGAGCCTCGTCGAACGTAACCTCGTTGCCCAGACGGACCAGGTCCTGCGTCCTCCGTGATTGGACAAGCGGCCGCTGCGTTTGGATGTCGCACTGCTGCACCTGCGTTCTCGATGGAGAAGCGTCGTAGCTCGGCGCCGGCGGGGAAAAGAACGGCGTAAGGAAGGCGGCGGAGGCGGAGGCGGTTTCTCGCCGGTCCGCCAAGATGACCCGCTGCTGCACCCGCTGGAGCTCCCTCAGCGCCGCCTCGAAGTCCGCGACCAGCTTCGGGCCCACGTCGTCGCCGAGCTTCCGCGCCGTGTTCCACGCCAGCCGCATGGCATCGGCGCGCGTCCTGCGGATGCGCTCCCGTGTGGCTCTGCCGTCGCCGCGGCAGCCGGCGAGCGCGTCCGCGAGGCGCCAGAGCGTGGCCACACAGGTGTTGATCTGGAACACGGAGTGCGACACTACCATCTGCAGCGGGGGAGGGGGCCGGAGGCCGGCCTTGAGGCCGTGGTAGATGTCTTGAAAACTCATCAGGCGGCGGCCGGCGATGATGATCGGAGTCACTTGTGCTGTTGGAGGGCGGTTCTCTTCGCCGCCGCTGAGCATTGATCTCCGTGCCGGCAATGTGGTTGAAGCTGGAGCAGTATTTAACGACGTCGCGGCGCTGGCGAACGCAGCCGAGTCGGATCCAACTTCGGTCGAACCTCTATACGGAAACGATGTTCCTTCTTAGGCAGCACCCGAACGCTGTTCGTCATCGTTTCTAATTCCGTTCTCCTGTCGGATCCGCACTTCAGGAGAGAGAAAAAAAAAGAAGACGGACAAAAAAAAGCCAAACTCAGGTTAGCTCGGTATCATCTCGGTCAGATGAGTGTGACGACCCATGTGTGCCACGAGCATTTTCATCATCGCTTGGTTTCGTTGGGGTGAGAGAGGCTCGAACTCTCGACCTCAGGATAACTCAATAGCTATGAGACCTACGCGCTAACCAACTGCGCCACCACCCCTTTGGTGTTAGGTGAGTTTAAATAATCTTATTTATATCTTTGGAATCGCTTGGATGAACAGAGCTTCCTTGACACCAGATCGGAACGACGACCCATCACATAAACCGCGACAAAATCCTCGCATCCTGGAGATTTGACCTGGAAACTGATTTCTGCTTCAAGTTCATCATCTTTGAATTGAAAGCTGCGTGTTTGGTCCTGTTTTTTTTTACCGGAATGGTCCTGTTGTCTATTGCAAGGAATAGCATTTCCTCAACCACAAAGCTTCTCTTGAAATGTTCAGTGGTTTACATCGGGTGTTCCCCTCCGGCAGCCCGTTGTCGTAGATTAATCATGGCTCCGTTTTCTGTAAAATGCCAGTGGTGTATCATCTCATGAAGGTAAGGGTGCATCCCGAGTTCTGGACAACAAATGGACACTGTCTGAATTACCACGCTGCATTGTCGATGTTGAGTCAGACTAAGACTCGGTCTAGTTTATTCGTCCCTTAATTCCTCAACGAGCTGTGCTGCTTCATGTTACCATCTGCGTTGGTTTGTAGTTGTAGACTGGCCCAGTGCAGTTTGATTTTCACCAAACTGGTTAGTTACCTTGTAGCTTCTTTCTGAGTATGTCCTATCTGGAGGTGTGGTCTGTAAAGAATCCTTCCAGCTGAGCCATCAAGCTGCTGCAGCTGTGCACAAGTATTGACCAACTCGGTGTAATTGACTGCTGCTTTGTCCTGTTGTTTATTATTAGTGGGAATTTTTCTAGGTTAAAAATAAATAGTCTTCTCTACAAAAAACAAGATCTTTCTAAATGGTTCAGAAAAAGGAGAAAATTATTGGAAACAGATGCAGAGATGACAACGTGGGCCGCTAATGGTACCGAAGCCACCTCCGATCGGGCCATACCCAATACATTACTCGCGTATACAGCCCTAGCATAAACGGGCCCATTTTACCCACCTTATAAATACTTTAGTAAAACCCTAGATCCCAAATCGCACAACAGTTAGACAAACGTGCGCCGCCAGGCCCCCTTGCTCCTCCTCCGACCGCCACCGCCCGTGCCCTCGTCGAGCACTAAGCACCGCCGCCGCCGGCTTCGAAGCCCCACCCGAAGGTACAGCCTCTCAATGCCCATCATCCACGCCTCGTTTCAATTGAAAGCAGAGGCGGGTCTTCTTCGAGTTTTCGGTGATCAGTGTAGTGGAAGGTGTCTTCCGCCACGGTTTCCTTTTAGCAGCTGTTGGGTGCGCCTGTCGATTGCAGATTTCGCTTGTATAACAGTACAACTTAGCAGAAACCATGGGGCGTTCCCCTTTTTCTTGTCGAGGAACGTCCCCGTTGCGATTCCTAGTTGTGAAGCACGCTAATTGTCTCATTGAATCCGAGTGGTTACGTCGACCATTGTTTGATGCTTCGTTTGTTCGTGTTGTAATCCGGCGTACTAAAACTGTTATCAGGGTAACACGTTTGCACTTGCTCTACAAAAGCTGACTCCTTTTGATCTAGTGCCTTGTTGCCTTACTAAGTTGCAACTGGAACATGATTTTTTTTCTAGGATTACTTGAACCGCTATGGAACTAGAAGTGACTACGTGTTTTGGCTCATCGATTGAATCAGCTATCATGGATTACAGTTAGTAGTAGCCCTGCAGTTGTAAATTTGATGGGTATAGGCTTTAGTGGGAGGCTGATAGATGCACAAATTGGCGAAATTTACAATTTGAGGTTGTAAATTGTAGATTTAGTGGTAAATCCAATGTTCCTACCTTTTCATTGTAAGTCAGCTGCTTACCTTAAAAGCACAGGTCTATACAACTTTTGTTAGCACAAGCATGCCTATTTGATTAGAAGTTAAGAGCTCTACCTAGTACCTATTAAAGTAGTTACATTCATCATATCCTTCTTTAAAGAAGCAGCTAACAGGGCTTTAGTTACCTCTCTCATGATGTTATTTATGCTTGAATGGGTGGTACCACATGATATTTTAAAACTTTGCTCAAAAGTGGAGTGATATGCATGAGATCTGTGATTACTTGATATTTTTATAAATTTTTTGATTCAGTTGCCACGAATTGTATGTTTGTTATTTTGTATTTCAGTGTTTAATACCTATTTTTTGCAAGAGTCCACTTTCCTCAATTGGAATTTGGATTCGTGCAGCCATGATGTTATCCGTCTGTAGCAATCCTCTTCCTTAAGTACTACAGGGACTTGAGTTGTTGTATGGTTAAAGTAGCTTCAGTTGCTTTGCTTTATTGCTGCTATTGCATATGCATGTGTGCTTGAATATTAGTAGCTGATTGGGTCTATAATTATATATGTTGCTTATTGTAAAATTACAACAGAGAATGTGATTCCTAATGTTTTGTACGATTAGAAACTCTCCTTGCCTTTTTTATCTCCTGTGAAGTTTTTATTGATTTTTGCTGATGATTTTGTTTTATAATCTGATGTTTTCTTTTTGTCTCATATTTGCAGCCAAAAATGGTGAGAGTTAGTGTGCTAAACGATGCCCTTAAGAGCATGTACAACGCTGAGAAGCGTGGTAAGCGCCAAGTGATGATCAGACCTTCGTCAAAAGTCATCATCAAGTTCCTCATTGTCATGCAGAAGCATGGTAAAAATGTTTTAATCATTCATCGTATCTGCATCTTCTTTTGATGTTCACCATGCCAAACCAGTATGGCTTTCAAACTCACAATAACCGGTGATGTTGCATTTCTTACTTCAGGGTACATCGGTGAATTTGAGTTTGTTGATGATCACCGTTCGGGCAAGATTGTAGTTGAACTTAATGGAAGACTGAACAAGTGTGGTGTCATAAGCCCACGCTTTGATGTTGGGGTGAAGGAAATTGAGTCCTGGACTGCCAGACTGCTGCCCTCACGTCAGGTTGGTTCATAGAAAGAGACTATTGGCTTATGAACAGACATCGCTTATCTAATGCATCATGGTATCTTGAACCATGTTCCAACTATTTAGCTATTGCTTGTTGAATTCCTGAACTATGTTCTTCCTTTTCTGTTTTTCAGTTTGGGTACATCGTGCTCACTACCTCTGCTGGCATCATGGACCACGAGGAGGCGAGGAGAAAGAATGTGGGAGGGAAGGTTCTTGGGTTCTTCTACTAGGACTACCCTGTGAAAGAGTTCAGTTCTGTAGCTAAAACTCGAAATCCTACCTGAACAACTCCTGGATTTCCTCTTTCTCGATTCTGTTGACCCTGGTCATTTGGTTCTGTTAGCATCCATTTGGCTGTATCATAGTCCAATGTAAGCTCCAATTTTTTTTGTTGCATGTTGGTTGTGGTGCTTTGTACTATAATTAGTTGTGATAATTCTGGTGCCGCCTGATGCTGGTTTATATTCTCCTCTGACTTGTATGATTCAGGGGCTGCATGGAAATTTTTTGCAGCTTGATCATAGATGTCATCATTGGGATGATGCTGTCTTCTTTCATTATGTACTGCGTCTTTTTTGCTTTGATAGAACGTTGAATGGCCTATATAGTCTGGTACATGAGGTTAAACTAGTAGTGAGTTATTTTTTCCCCCAAAAAAGTGCTGGTGACGCGACTTGACCCTCGTAACAATTAGATCAGCTGAGTACCTAACCTCGCTTCTCTTCACTAATCAGTCGGCAACTACCGGTTCCAACACACTGGATATAATGATAAGAATGAGAACGTAACACCTCGAAATTGTCTGATTTCCAGCAATATTGTGATTTTCTTTCATATAGAGTAAGGCTCATAAAATCCGCTGCATAGTGTGATCTGACAGTGACAAACCGATACTTATCGATGTGGACCACTCTTTATGTGCCATTTTGTCGAGGGTTCCATGTTTCGTTACCAACAGAAAGGATAATCCTTGCAATTAAGGCAGAAGACTTCTGACAAGGATTAATGTGATCGGTTACCTTGATGTGATCGATCACTTAGAAAACGATTGCTTTTAAAAATGGAGTGTACTCTTCACTTCACCCTCTGGTTGCTTGTTAGTCGGATCCGTTGCTTGCTATGATCATCTGACCATACATTTATTCAGGAGCAAGAGAAGTTACGCCTTATTTTCTACTTAGTTGTTTGGCTGGAATTTGAAGAAAAAAATTGGGTCTTAGTTCTTGTTTATCAAGAACAGATACCAAAGACTTTACAAAACTCATGCTAGAAGAAAAGATAGTTATAAATCTCACTGGAATTGCTTCTATAGATGGTAGATTGGTTAACACAGTAATTTAAGACTTGTAAGACCTCAGACATCAACTCCGAAGGAAAATATGGTTTGCGGGAGTAGAACTGGTGCCAAAGATTTCCTTTTTAGAAAAGCCTAAGCGGCTCTTGTATTATATATAAGATGAAGCGTGTTACAGTGGTCCCCGCACCAGAGGTGCCAAAGAAAATTGTCGGATGCATCTTAGTCTACATTCAATTGGGGTTTTATCTTCATTAAATGAGGTGACATATAAGCAATTCTGATGACATGGTAAAAGAGTTATGTTGAGGGATAGAAGGAATTTTGTTAGATGAAACTGAGTATACAAGATTACCTAGACACTAACATTGGAGGAGAGCAATTCTTTATTTCATCTTATAAACAACTCATGAAATAGTATAGAATGAAATCACCCATTGGAACTAGCCTTAGGACCAGTTTGGGGGGGGGGGGTGCATCGTCATATGCAGTTTTAAGTGGCTGTTAATTCAGTGCCAGTGGTGTTAACCATGTTCTATCAAAGAGTTCCTTCTAGCAAATAGGCGGGATGACGAGAGGACAACTAAAAGTCACATTGCTCTGCCTGTACTGTTGTTTGCAGCGTCGTGTTAAAAAGTGTCGGTAAATCGATCTATAAGAATTCTGCGTCCAAGGCATGGGGTTCTCAACTTGATATGAAAACGTTGTCCAAGGCATAAGGTTCTCAACTTGATTGATCTGAAAGTTAAGGGAACAATGAACCTGCCTTCTTCTCCTACACTACGTTGCCCTGACCCTAATCCGACGTCAGTCCGAGCTGTCGTTAGGCGCGCCTCTGCACCCCGGATCCTTCGATCGAGCTGGACGAATCTCAATCGTGCAGTAAACGGTTCACCCAACCAACCAACTGTCCTCGTTCATGCAGCCAACAAACGGCAGCAGGAACTGAAGCAAAGCCTTCAAAAATATCGCAAGGTCAGAACCGATCGGAGCAGCAGCCTCTTCGTATGGTGCATACCATCGCTGACTTCGAGATTTGAGATCCACATGACTGATCAAACCCACGATTAAAATAGCACGCCACATGATCAATGCACCTTTTCTCAATTTAGTACTGGTAAGCATCTCTCGACCTTTTGCATGATCAATGGGCGAGGCCGAGCAAGAGCTCTGACCGAGGGCCGGGCATTTGTTTATCGCCCGCTCGTCAGGGTGGCAGAAGCTCTTGTACGAGCTGTGCTGTGCATCGGATTACGGCGCGAGTCGCCGGACAGGGAGATCGGGTGCACGTGAGGGCGAGATGCTGCAAGCGAACCCGCGCGCGCATATTGCTGCACCTTGTTCATCCTCTCCGTCGGCAACTCGATCTTTTGACGAGGAAAAATGCAGCTCCTGCTCGCATTCATGCACGGCCGCTGTCGTAAAGAAGCCATGCTTCAGAACTCGATCGGATCCTGGAGGCAGCAATTGTAAGTCCACGTACGAGACGCCATGGTTATCTGAAGAACATGATCTTTTTTTTTACAGCATCGCAAGCAACGTTTTCTTTTTTCTCGGCAAAGCAAAGCAATCCATGGTTCATGTCGTGCATCTGTTGTCCCTTAATCCGTGGATCTTGACCGCGGGTTTAACTTGTTACCCAGCTGATCGAGCTCTGACTCGCTTCACCAACTTGCAACAATCGAATCGATGTTGCCATGCGCTTACTTCTGCAGCACATAAAGCAGCCATTTGCTCTGTCGCTACGAATTCCGCCGCCCGGATTTTGTGGGATCATGTCGGGCGTTGTTCGCGCGACGGGATGAACTGACGGAGGAGCCAAGGAATCAACGGGACGTGGGTGATGACTGATGAGCTCGTCGGAAGAAAATGCATCTGGAGTTTAAGAAAAGAAAAAAAAAAAGGAGAGAAGATGCATATAGACGTAGTAATAGCTGGCATTCGCTGTTCCTGCTCCCGGAATTGAGCCCGTTTCGAATCCAAATCCAATCATTCCCGTGTCCCGTATCGTCTTTTCACGTGATCTCTTCGACTTCCTTCAACCGATCGCACGCTTCACGAGCTCGTGTCCAGTTGGTGCTAAGGATGGTTGGAGATAGTCGTCGCCTGTGTGGGTTGACCTGACAACGCTTTCGTTAGAACAAGAGGTGGTTACAGATAGTCAGAGATGAATTTCCTTGATCAAGTACCAACTGGTGGCTATGAATCGAGTGGAATTAATCCGTTGGGTTGGATGCTGGAACGTAAAATTTCTACTCGAGATCCCGGTAAAACCAACAACATTTGCGGTTGTTATTTGCATGTGGTCACTGAGGACAGTTAGTTTGTTGATAATAAAATAAACTCTTATAGCACTCTAGTAAAAATATCAACTAGTACATAGGCCACTAGTATATAGTTTAGTTCAAAGTGTAATAGTACTTGGAAAAATAGTGAATTGCAGTGTGCGTGCCCTCTAATGCGTCCTCAATACATGAACAAAACGGGTCTCTTTTACCCGTCTAAATTAAATTTCCTTAATTTCACAATTGATAATTCATTGCAAAACTGTAGTGCCCCCCAATTATAAATTTAAAATATATAAATGGCCTAGGTTTAACTAGTTTAGCTTCATGTAAGATGATGATTCTTTTTAAGCAGAGCGGGCAAACATTTAGGTGTATCGAATAAAAAATCTACGAATGTCTTTTTGGAAAATTAAGTCTAATATATATTTATGAAATTTTTAACCTGCAAAGCGAAGTTAATGTGTTAATCTGATCATCAGTTGTCTATTGGTATATAGTTAGAGTCAACATGTAGCTGTCAAAATGCAGGGTCAACATGTTACCGTATTTAAACTGAATTATTGCTTCTACTAAGGTTGCTGTTAAGTTTTGGTTGTTTCTTTAGAAAACTGTGAATACTAGATTGTTTATATATTGTTGTTGAATTAAAATAAAGCTAATTCAATTTATTATTTGTATATTGGAATTATGATCATGAGTAGATGTATTCTTTATCTCGTTCTAGAAGCAAAGCCAAGCTAATTCAATGTATCATTTGTCTATATTGGAAACATATATAGGCTTATCTTGATGTTAAATATGTTTATGTCAGTTGGCCCAAACTTATATTTAATTATAAGAATGTTGTGTCCATCAAACAAATTTCAGACCATCCATTTTGATCCTTCGTCGCAAAGCAGGATTATCTCATCCAGAAAGGGGAAGGAGGAACTTCAGCACACGGATGAACAAGTAACCAAAGCAAACCAAACAGCAGCACTGCAGATGACACAAGGCGCAACAGCCTGATTTATTTTGTGATCGATGACGCAACCTTGAACTGTTCCATCCCTATCTCCTCAATTAACAGCATTTCTTGCTTACACGGATATGATTATCCTTGGCCGATCAGTTTGCAAGAGAGAAGAATGGAGGAGGAGGATGTTGCTGAACTGATATTAAATTAAAGGTGGCGTGCCATACACGTTTGTGGTTGTGGAGGCTTGGGCTGGTGGACGACATAAAACTCGTCACGTACACTCGATTATCTTGGTGCACAAACAAGCGCAAGAGGAGATCAGGAAATATAAAGGGGGATGTCACCCCTTGCACCAAGGTCCAACTTAGGTGCGACTAAACTTGGCATGGTGTGTTGCTGCTTTGATGGGGCTGTGGATTGGATAGGCTATGCGATGCGTGGGTGATTCAGGTCGGTTCCCTCTGAGGAAAGGAAACGGGACTGTCTGGGGGTGAGATGTGTACACATGGGAATGTGAGGTAATAAGCCTGTGTTAACAGTCTAACAACCAGCTCAAGACCTAAACACGAGTCACCTATTAATACGTAGCCAAAAAACACTAGTTGGCCAACTGTAACTTACCAGATCCGTTATTCACAGAAAATCCATTCATCTGTAGTACCGTAGTATAGTGCATATTCTATTGCACTAGCATTGTTTAAGAAGAGAAATTGTTAGCAGCAAACATGGGTAACCAAGCAAAGCCAACACTGTTTAGAAAAGAAATTATTAGCGACAATTCTATTGCTAAACCTTCATCCATGTCTAACGAATATTTGTATCAGCATATTTTTACTTGAAGTAGACTTTTATGGAAATGCAGAGAAATACTGGATACAAAATATCGAACTGGGTTGAACTCTTCTCCAAACCCTGGATATACATGGGCCTAGCTGCCCTTTTTTATTATACTTGTAATCTCATCACACCTTTTAGAGTTACGTCAACGCGTAACCTCTGAAGAGTACGTGGATGTAAAATTTTATTGGAGCTTGGACTGGAAGAACCGACCCCCACAATCTCTTGTCCTTGGTTGAGGATATAGCACGATGCAACATGCCGGATGAGACGATATATGCCTAGCATTGGATAAGTCATCTCGTACTGTGCCACCGTTGAAGTATTGCACGCGCGGACAACCAAGCGCGCGTGGGATGGGAACTAAGCACCAAACACAAATGCGCCGTCGTCGTGCTTGGCGTTGGTGGCCGAGAACCTGCTGCTTGTGTGGTGGGGATCGGTCGGAGCCCCACAGATCCACTAAAGCAACCATTCTATCCCATGTCCACCGAGGGCGGCAGCGTCTGCCGGCCGCCCGGTGCCTGGCGCCGTGCACTCGCCGCGCAGCTCCGGCGAGGGGATCGGACGTGCACATCCATGCAAGTCAACGGGGCACCGGCCGGGTCCCAGTACCAGCGACAACTATATCTGCCGGGCGCGCGAGCTGCTTCGGGATCGTGGTGATTGTCCGGACGTGTGGCTAAACCGGCCGGCACAAGCACGGCGAGTGCAACGGTCACTGGATGCCTCTAACTTGTCAGCGGCGGCGTGCTAACAACTCCGTGGTGACCCGAGACTCGCTTGATTGGTTTAACATCATCTGATGGTCACTGGACGACGGCACGCTTGCCGGCGAGGGCGTGGCAACCAATCAATGGAGAGAGTGGAGAGTTAACCCACCAAGTACCCACGTGCTCCTGGCGCGCGGAATGGCCAGGATGGCGCTCGCTAGGCGTCTCTCGAAGGGTCCACACGACGCGTCGCGTCGCCGCTGCCTTATCTGATCGGCACGGCGAGCGAAGTAGCAAGGCCGCAAGCGCCCACCCCACGCCGTGCATGCATGTCAGCGTCGTCGTCACGGCGCTTAGCGCAGCGCCCACGCCGATCAAGGCCACGACGCCCTCCCCCCCGCCGTCGTGTTCACGCCGATGCGCGCGCGCTGGTCCGCGGCTGTTGATCCGGTGCCGGGATGGAAAGATGCTGCCGCGCGCTAATAAGTCGTTTTGCGTGTACGTGGCACGCGTCCGCGCCAAGAGGACGATCGAGCTCCCATCCCCGATCGCCGTCGCGACGCCGGGGCCCCCGGTTGATCAGGTCTGCCGTGTGCCCGACGTGGCGCGCGTTTCCGCGTGAACTCTCGCGCGCGGCCGTCGGCTTTCCGCGGAGATGGAAGCCTTGTTTCCCGGTGGCGACGTACTTGCGGTGGCGAGATTCCAGTGCCGCGACGATCGAAAGTGCATGGCCGAGACCAGAAACAGGCTGAAAATACGCGCCCGTCCGCTGTGCGCAACGGCGGGCACCGCGTTGGAGGCTTGGAGCTGTAGGCGACCACCGAAACGAGGCACTCGGATCGAAATCGGGTTGCCAAACGTTTTTGACTCTTTTTCCCCGCAGGGAAGAGTTCGATTTGCCCCCACGGTTTTCATGGACCGTTCGGAGTCACACGATTTAGGGCTCTTTGATAGCAATCTGATTCTTTTAAATTCACTTTTAATTATTTGGTGGAGTGATTCTTCTAATTCTCCTAATGAATCAAAATCTGTTTGTAAAAAAATATTTGGCAAGATAACTAAATTCGTAATTAATGAAACGATCTGGTGTTTGATAGCATTCGTGGGTCAATAGATGACAAGTATAAGGGGAGGTTTGTATTTAGTTAGTTGAGAAGGTGTTTTGATATTGGAGAAGCAGGTTTTTTTTACTCACAGTTACTTTAAAAAACAAAGAATCAATTCATCTGATTCCATCGTGAATTAGATACGCAAACCACCGGTTTGGCAAAGCTCCTCTGATTCTCATCGAGAATCAGGAGCGGGGAGCCCTGCCAAAGGGGCCTTAATTTAGAGGTTGTTGAGAAAACCTGCTATTTTATCGCATATTTTGTCGGCTCTAAAATCTGTGACTTGCACCTCCAATTGTACGGCTAGAAATTACGCAGCATTATCATAATTTAACATTTCTACATCAATGTTTTCATAAACAATTGTGGGTATTTTATAAACCTATGTACATATATTCTGGGCTATTATTTTTCGTAATGGCAATGGTAATTTAAAGAACATGTGAAGGGGTATTTAGACTATATTTTTCATGATAGTAGTGGTGGATAATTTTTTCTGTTTAATATAGCAATTTATAGGCTTTAAGGAAGAACTGGATGGATTCTTCTCCTTACATAAAAATAAAATATTAGGATAATAGATACTTTGATCACGCAGCCGCATTTATTCACCGCGCGGAATTTTCGTCCAGTCCAGTCCCCCGCAACGTGCACCCGCGGCCGCGGCGCCTTCCCGCTGCTATATAAACCTGGCGCCGGAGGCCTCCAATCCCCAAGAGAGCAGCTCCTCCGCCCCCACAACGCACCAGCCTTCCCTGCCACCCCTTCCCCGCGCCACACCGCAGCCAACCCACTCCACTTCCACGGTGAGGACGAGCGATCCATTCGAACCACCACGGCGACGACGCGCCACCGCGGCCGCGTTGGCGGCGACAGGTTTGTTCTCTGAACCCTCACAGGTTTGTTCTCTGAACCCTCATCTCCTCGTAGAAGCTAGGAAGGGAAAAAAGATTGGGAACCTATTTCAACCCGTCTTCTTCCTCTTCCGCGTAGTAAGCAGAACAGAGATCCGGGGAACCTTTTTCCTCCCCAGGATTCTTGTCTGTTCTCGTTTCTTTTAGTTTTTTTTTGTTTTCCTTTGGCGAGCCGGAGAGGGTTGTTTTTACAGGCCCTGTTCAGGCCGCGCAAACCAGATCACCCCTGTTCTTCGCTTTTATTGAAGAATCAGGGTCCCTTGTTTTATTTTACAGATTTATCTCTTTTGAATCCATTTCAGTTTTTTTGCACAAAAGATTCGATTTTCTTTCAGTTTTTGGTAGTCTTCTGCTCGTCTTCGTAATGGCAGCCATAGATTTGTACGCAAACCAGCTGAGCTCCTCCTCTTCGTCCTCCTCGGACCAGGAGCTCATGAGAGCACTCGAACCTTTTATCAGGAGTGCTTCTCCCACCTCCAACAATTCCACCTCCACCTCACCCTTCAACCATTCCAACTACTACTGCACCTCTGCTTTGTCTCAAGATTCGTACTACTTCCCGGCATCATCCTCTTACACCGCGCTCCCGCCACCGCCCGCTCCCACCGCCACCTCCTTCTCGCAGCTCCCGCCTCTGCCGCCCTCCTCGTCGTACGCCTCGCCGGCGACGTACCCGGCGCCGGTGGATGCTGCGGCGGGGCTGACCCACCTGAGCCAGGCGCAAATCAATCAGATCCAGGCGCAGCTTTCGGCGCAGCAGCAGCAGAGGGGCCTTCCGGCGTCGTTCCTTGGGCCCCGGGCGCAGCTGATGAAGCACGCCGGGGTACCGCCCGCCGCCGCCGCGGAGAAGCTGTACCGCGGCGTGCGGCAGCGGCACTGGGGCAAGTGGGTGGCGGAGATCCGGCTGCCCAGGAACCGGACGCGGCTGTGGCTCGGCACTTTCGACTCCGCCGAGGACGCAGCGCTCGCCTACGACAAGGCGGCCTTCCGCCTCCGCGGCGACGCGGCGCGCCTCAACTTCCCCTCCCTCCGCCGCGGTGGCGCGCACCTCGCGGGCCCGCTCGACGCCTCTATCGACGCCAAGCTCACCGCCATCTGCCAGAGCCTCGACGCGTCGACCAAGCCAAGCGCCACCGCCGCCGCTCACCCGGACTCGCCCAAGGCTTCGGCGTCCACGACCACCTCGGAGGGGGACGAGTCGGTGCACTCCGCCGGCTCGCCACCTTCCGTGGCTCCTCCGTCGCAGCAGCAGCCGGCGCCGGCGCTCCCTGAGATGGCGAGCCTGGACTTCACGGAGGCGCCGTGGGACGAGTCCGCCGCCTTCCACCTCAACAAGTTCCCGTCTTGGGAGATCGACTGGGACGCCATCCTCTCGTAATCAGAACCAATCAGGTGCTCGATTAAGCAGCGGATCGATGGAATATTAGACATCGGCCGCGGCGACTGCGAGTAGGGTTTAAGGGCTAGAGGTTTAAGCTTAAGCTTTTGCATTTGGTCATGGAGTATTGTATGCTTAAG
This sequence comes from Neostapfia colusana, assembly GCA_030760725.1. Lineage (NCBI taxonomy): Eukaryota > Viridiplantae > Streptophyta > Magnoliopsida > Poales > Poaceae > Neostapfia > Neostapfia colusana. Next base: position 52,692,376 of record JASWHV010000020.1, read on the forward strand.
ATTGTCGATTAGTGTCGTGTACGTAGTGATCTCCTGGTTGCTTCGCCGATTGTGTTTTATCAGCTCCGGCAAGGCCAGTTGAGGGTGTCAGTGTAATGTAACTATTGGTTACTGACGAAATCGATAAATTTACTAGTCACTGCAATTTTGTCTCACTCTGTTTTTAGTTCATGCAGCTTCATGTGCCTGTGAAGTGTGAACCATCTAGAGAAAAAGGGGCATGTTGATCTTAGCAGTGAATACTTCTGTGTAGTTTTCACTTTTCAACCGCCAGGTTCTGATCTTAAGAATTTTTCTTGCGGTTAGAGCTTTCCAAAATCCATCCACATGTATTTGTGTTTCTTCTCCGTGATGGCTTTGATGCCGCTCGTGGAATCTGCCAGATAGGATTCGACATCCACCAGAACTCATGATCGGAGGAGGATGCGCAGGGAACCTTATCGTAATGGGAACACCTGATCATAGCTTTTCCGATAAATTGGAATGCAAAAACAGAAATGTTCAGGGAAAGCCGATAAGAAAGAATCCCCGGTCAATAAGGTAGTATTCTTCTCCTCCTGCAATGCTACTCATAAACAAGTTGGGAGTTTTTTGGAGTATCAGCTGCGCACGCAAACCTTTTAAGCGTCACTGAAGCGCCAAGAAAGAGGCCCATTTACAGGTGCTTACATCCGGAGCCTAAAAGTTGCAGAAGCATCACGTCCGTTTGGGAAGCTCTCAGTCTCAGTGGCTCATCTTCAGAAAGGGACATTACGGTTACCAGGAACGCGAACTCGGTACATGTGAACAGGCCAGGAGAAGTCGTGTGGACACACGTGAACAGACCTCGAACAGGACGCTAGAATTTTCATGGCGACGACTAGTTCAGAACGAATCCATTCGAGTGATGACCTGCCACCTGGTGATACAGGTCGCTGGAACGGAATTGGATTCTTACACGCGTATCCGTGTTCCACGCCTCCTCCTGCCAAGGTTCCGGACAAAAGGAAACGCTTGTAAATCCACTCTTCATTCTTTTGTTTGGAGGATTTGATGACTGGGAAGAAGAAGAAGAAAAAAAAAGGTCCCTGAGCATACGGTGCGTTTCACACCGGCAGGAAAAGGGTTTGCGAGCTGGGCCGTACTCGGATATGCGTGTTGCAGTGGACTGGGCCCAACCCATGTAGCTTCGTACAGCCCATGATTCGTAATGGACTAGGTGAGCAGTTGATTCCTCATTTATGGGCCACATGAGGCCTGTTTTAACCCATTTTCCATGACTGCAGCTCACGTAGCAACAATCTAGGGCTCGTTTGGTTCGGCCTGGAACGCGGCCCGATCCCCGTGTGCAAGGAGGAAGAGCTCTTTTGGCTAGGGACGGCCGGCTGTTCAAGTGTCGACGGAAGGATAAACGCAATGCAGCAAATAATCATCCACGCATGAACAGACAACTTACGAGACATGGAAAAAATATCGTTAGGCATCGTAAGCACCAACGGTTAGATGACACGGTGGCCGATGTGTGCTTCTAGGCACTTTCATGCCGACACGCATATATATACACACGCACCCACTGCACGCATGTGAGCTGGTATGTCGACACGTACGTAAGAGGCTTTTTCTCGATCTTCTTTACTGTACCAGATTCCATGCATTCACCTAGCTAGAATCTCGCTAGCTGTGTTACCACTTTGAAGATTCCGTCTCACTCACTCCTCCCGAGAGGCCAGAGAATCTAGGTGTCAATCGCGTGTCTAGATTCCATTGCATATACGGCGCGGCCTGTCCACAGAGAGAGAGAGAATGAGAGAGAGAGAGGGATGAACAAAGTGGCCGGTATTTCTCGAGGAACTAAGGGCAGAAGAGGCCACTGTTTGCTACTGGTAGTATAGTGGCGTGGCAAAGGGCGGCGTCCGCTGTTTATAAAACGACTTGGACGACCGGCGGAGTTGCGGTCGGGCCGGAGACACGTGGAAAAAGGCCTAGCCCATCATCGCGTCCGTCTGTTTTCGTTTCCCTCGGGATGCGTGCTCTCCGTCGCGCGCGCGCAGCCATGCATGCATGCGGCTTGCGGGAACACGCAGCAATAATAATACCGGTACATGCATGCATGCGTGCGTGTCTAAACTTGAGCCGGTCTTATCGCCTCGATCGGTGCCATCAATTATCCAAGCCCACGTGGGGGATAAAATTCCCTGCCAATTATACATGTCGTAGCTATGCGTACGCCTAGCTATACGTCCGTCAATTATACCTGTCATACCGAGCCGTCAAAACGATAAAAAAGTTCGGCGAAGAACCTTGTGCATCGCCGCACACACGCACACAGAGAGAGGAGAGAGAGAGGGAGAGAGGGAGAGAGAGATAGGGGTGCATCTATCCAGCACAGTAGCGCGCGAGGAAACAATGCCGGTGCAGACCACGGCCGGCCGGCCGGCTCATATCAGCTACAGCCACGTCTCTCACGAACGGTCGAACGCACGTACGTACACCTGCGCATGCACGCCGCTGGCACTGGCCGTGCCGTGCGCGCAGCCCCCAGCCGACCACACAGGCGCAGCAGCACGGCAACCGAGGCGGGAGCTGGCAGCAGCAGCACGGGCAGCCTTGCGCGCCGCCTGAGCCGTCGGCCGGCAGGGCCCCCCTCAACTGACCGACCAGCCAGCCGATCGATGCGTCGCGTCGATCTGGTCCCCCCCCCCTCGCGTGCTAGCTCTTGCTCGTTCGCCGTTCACTGACTCTGGTCTCGTCCGCGCGTTTGACGTGAAAAGACTTGCTGGTGGCGTGTGAAACAACCAGCCGAGTGGAGGCACGCGCTGATCGCTGGTCAGAAAGCCGGCCGCGGAACGTGCATGCATGCCAGTTGCAGAAGCCGCCCGCCACGACACGCGTGCAAGCTAAGCCCGGTGATAATATATGGTGAACCTGATGGATGGCACACAGGGGAAGGCAACGGCTGGGGACGGACGGAGCGGGAGATACGACGACGGTGTGGTGCCATGGTGCCTGCATGTTTTGGAGCGGGAGATACCCTAGCTAGTAGCAAGTTAAAAGGGGTAGTAATTTGCAGCGGCGAACTAGCTAGCTAGCTAGCCGGCGATGTTTTGGGGCCAGTGTCGTCCTTGCCAACTGTGTGACTCCATCTTTGCATGGTCGAGCTAGCTAGGTCCATCGATGACCACATACTCCTACGAGTAGTACGCTTTAGCAGCTCGGCATCATGCTCTACTAGATCGCAGTATCCACAGGCTAGCCGGCTGACAAGTGGGTTCTGAACGTGTAAGAAAGAAGAGCCGATCAAACTACGTACAAAGCCAACGTTTGCATGCATGGGCACACGTTGTGGCCATCACCGACCGCATCGTTAGTTCGCATATTATATATAGTGCCCAACCCGATCGCCCACAACGAAGCAGCAGACGGGAGAGATCAAGAGAATGGCAATTCCACGTCATGCACACACGCGATCGTAGCGTCGTCGTCGAGCCATGACTCTCGAGATTATAAACTTATCTCAGAGTGCCGAGCTAGGAAACCATACCCAACCACGTCACCCCGGTATAGCTCGTAGCTTCCGTATTATTTAACACGCGCGCGCGCGGGCACACACACAAAGCACTAGCACAATGCCATTGGACTAGTAGATGGCTGGTATAGATGCCAGTGCTACACGTATACATATGCCGAGCTGCCGATGGAGCGGCGCCACGCATGCCAGAGCTAATTAATGGCCAAGAAGGGCATGCACTAGGGCAGATCGAGGATGGTGGCACCGTGGCAGAGCAAGGCACGCCAACGCCAGCGAATATTTTGACGACTTTTGCAGATCGGGCCGAGCTGGCGCGGGAGTCCGCACGAAGCTCAAAAAGCCTAGATGAGGTGGACATGGCGCGCCGCATGCAGTGATGCCGGGATAAGCTGACTTTGAATTAATGGACGGCTGTCGGCTTCTACGGTTACTCTGCCTGCTTTTAGCTGCTTTGATTTGATCATGAGAAGATCAGCAGTTTTGAATTTAGAAAGAGATCGACGGTTCTCGGCTTCTCGTGAAAAAAACAGAAAAAAAAACTCTCGCAAAAAAAAAACTGTACCCACGAGCTGTGTTGGAGCATGCGCCACATGTGACATAGGGCACCCACAGTCGAGCACCGGCGATGACCTCACCAAGCAAGCTAGCTTTAATCCAACATTTTACTTGCATAAATAAAGTTGCGTTACTGTCGTTAGTCTCGTTTGCCTGCCTCGACCCCTTGTGTTCTCCAAACCGCGTACGGAGCCGTTTCGTCGGCTATATAATGCTGTAAGGCGAGGCGCCGAACGGTAACAGGCGCCGTCGTCTGCAGCAACCGGGACGAAGACGGCGACGCAGAGTAGAACGAAGGAGACAGAGGGAACGGCTATATAAGCTCCAATGCCGGAGACGCTGGTTAACTTGTTCACAGTAATCAGTACCGCGTCTTGGTTCATCGTCGCACTAATATAAGGCTATTCGCACTGGTGTACCTCTATATCAGATCTTTAAAGGAATATTCTTAATCTTTTACAGTCGACTCTAAAAGATTTCTGTCTTTACAATTTAATTCTCCGCACTCGCCTCTAAATCAGACCTCTATATCAACTATCACATATTTTATATTAGATAATACAACTATATAATATTTTGTATTATTTCATATAACTATTTATATATTAGTATTGTATTTACAACTTATAAAAATCACCAAATTACTTTTTGTTTTCTTTTTCCTCTCTTTTCTTCATATTTTTCCTTTTCCCCTTTTTTCTATTTTCCATCTCTTCTTTTTTTTTCTCCTTTTCCCCTCTCTTCTTCTTTTTCCTTTTTCTTTCTCTTTTTTTTTGTTTTTTCTTTCCTTTCTTTCTCTCTCCTTTTCTCTTTTCTTCCTCACTCCCAACTATACAGACGCTACAGTACCGCGGTTAATTTACAGATGCTCTATAGTGATCTGTAGTTTGGAGTGCCGCTACCGGGCAAAACTGCGGACGCGCGCTACCCGCGCCGTCGCTGGCAGCGGCGCCCACTGCGGGCAACCTAATAGCCGGCGGACGGAGGTAGCCCATGCTCGTGCGCCAAACCCCCGGGACAGAAGAACTAACTAACAAGGGCGAACGGAAGAAGACGAAACGGCTAGTAGTCCACATGGCCCGTAGTCAAGCGACCGTCCGATATTTCACGACACAGGACCAGCTGTTTGCCCCTTTTCAGTTCTTCTTGTCCAAATACTTGAAGAGGACGTTGTTTTTTTAAGAAAAAATATCAACATGAAGTATGAAACATTTATTCTATCCATATACTCACCCTGTTCTGATTTATTTGACGTTGAATGAACTAACATTAGTTCACCCAACATCAAATAAATCAGAACAGAGGGAGTATGTTTTTGTGGCGCAAGACTTTTTTCTTTTAAAATCTTACAGTGAATGTCTAATACTTCAGTTGAAATTGATACAATTTTATTTGGAACTAGGCAATGCAACCTTTAAATTTCTCTTAATTAGTTGGGGGTTCATTACAGTCAGCTACATGAGTACCCCCCTCTACTTAAAAATAAATGACGCTAGCGTCTTCTTTTATTTCAAAACATAGCAAGTACTAGCTAGCATGCAAATTTCAGACTGATAGTGTGTGCCTTCATAGGGTTGAGGGATTTTGCGCCTAGGTGAGTGTTTGTTAATTTATTAATATTTCTACACATTCACAAGTCCATATGTTTGATTATTTTACAGCTAACATATTTTTTATATTTAGAAAAATAACAACTAAACGGTTTTTTGATGTAACACTAATCTTAGACAAAGATGAACGGCTGAGATTTCATCTCAGATAATGGAATGTTTCAGGCGATCGATATTTGCATTTTTGAAATAAAAAAGAACCTTAAAACGTTGCTAAAAAAACACATGTGTTGCTCTCATTCGGGAGCTACCATAGCATAAGTAGAACTGAAATTAAAAATGTACTTAGACTACCATTTTTCTTAGAAAATGGAGGAATCTAAGCCGTGAATTACCAAATCCACCTGTACCTTTGCATACTCACAAAAAGTGCACGATCTATCAGAAACAAATGTATATGGGTGCATATTATTGGTAGCTCAATCGGACGGCTAATGAGCTTGCGGTCTCCACTACAGCAGTCATACTCAAAACAACGGCGGGTGGCTACGCGATCTGCCGTTATAAGTACCGACACCCTGCCCTTCACTTACTCGCATCGCACCCAAGAAAACCGCTCCCCTGCTAAGCTAAAGTATTCCCCACTAGCCGCAGCCCATCCAAGTGCCGGTCTCGCGCGAGCCCAGAACCCAGGTGGCGGCGCGTGTCTGCCTTGTGTTCGTGAGCGCGCGCGCGGGCCATGACGAACCAGGACGTGGTGTTCCGCCCGGACGTGGGCATTGCGGCGGCCACGGCCTTGTCCGGCGCCGGAGGGCGCGCCCTCCTGGCGTGCCGCGGCGCCGCGGTCGCGGTCTCGTCGCTCCGCCGGGGCACGTACGGGCTTGGCCTCCCCGCTGCCGACGAGTTCCTGGGCTCGCCGGCGCACGCGGCCGCCAACCGAACCTGCACCAGCTGGGTCGTCGAGGTCATCCGCGCGTCCTCCCCCACGCGCTCCCCTGCCGTCGACGAGCGCGCTGCGTGGACGGTGAGTCGTCGCCCGGCCGGCCGATTCGGACCGGTGCCATTAATATAGCCTTCCCGTGTTGTGACTTGTGAATGTTGATTGGGTTTACTTTCTTGGATTGAACGCGCGCAGAGGAGGCACCCGTCGGCGCTGGGCCACTTCGACGAGATCGCGGCGGAGGCGATGGGGAAAAAGATCGTCATGTTCATGGACTACGACGGCACGCTGTCCCCGATCGTCACCGACCCCGACATGGCGTTCATGAGCGCCGAGGTGAGTGAGAGCTAACTAACACTAGTCCACTATCATCGTTATCTTTGACAAAGTCACCGCAATCTCTTCCTCGTTCTAACCACATCGATCTTCCCGGGTGCGTCCGCGCAAGCAGATGAGGGCGGCGGTGCGCGAAGTGGCGAAGCTCTTCCCCACGGCGCTCGTGACCGGCCGGTGCCTCGACAAGGTATATATGTGCATTCAACGTCCCTGAGCACTGTCGCATCATTCATCAAAGCCGATCGATATGCATCCAGAAAACTCTTCTTATTGTTGCTGTTCATCAGGTCTACAGCTTCGTAGGCCTCTCGGAGCTCTACTACGCGGGCAGCCATGGCATGGACATCAAGGGGCCGAGCTCCAAGGTAATGAATTGACCATACTCTCTGACTCTCAAGCTTCTAATCTCCTCACCCACCCAACTCGCCGCCGCCCATGCAGCACAGCGCCGCATCATTCGCAACCTTTTCCGTCTAACTCCATATTACCGTTTCTTCCTCCCAAATTCCAGGACGACAAGACGGTCCTGCTCCAGCCGGCTCGCGAGTTCCTGCCGGTCATCGACAAGGTGATTAGCTAGTTCGATCGTCGTCGCGCGCTCTTGTTATTATTACATACCATCAAATTATTATTTACGACATTAGTGATGCTGTTAGAATCGTGTTAAGTGGTAATTAGTAGTTGAGCCATGAGGAACTCACCAGCACACGCGTCGATTACATGGCCAGGCTTACAGGGCGCTGGTGGAGAAGACCAAGGCCACGCCGGGCGCCCGGGTGGAGAACAACAAGTTCTGCCTGTCCGTGCACTTCAGATGCGTCGATGAGAAGGTGAAATAATATTACCAGTTTCTCACTCATGCATCCCATATCTAGTCTTACAATATCTTTACGCCTTGGATACCAACCTGTTGATAGTTAAGATGCAAGTCAAACGAGAAGCTCAACATGGCATTAAACAAACAAAACAATGGTGCTGATGAATAATAATCATCGACATGTCATCGAGTTCAATGCATCGTTAACTCAGCAACTGCTGCTGCTCCTCTGACGACCTGCAGAGATGGAGCCCATTGGCCGAGCAGGTCAAGGCCGTGCTCCGGGACTTCCCCGAGCTGAAGCTCTCCGAGGGCAGGAAGGTCTTGGAGATCCGACCGTCGATCATGTGGGACAAGGGCAGGGCCGTGGAGTTCCTGCTCGAATCGCTCGGTGAGAGAGCGCTTGTCATCTGCTTGCTGGCCGACGGCCGTTTCCGCCGCCATCACAGCCGTTAATTCATCGCCTCACCGCGCGCGAGTAAAAATCTTCTGATCACTCTCTCCGCTGCTGGCTATGTTCGTCTCTTAGGATTCGACGACCGCGGCGACGTCCTGCCGGTGTACATCGGGGACGACCGCACCGACGAGGATGCTTTCAAGGTGCGCATTTTATACAAGAGAGTTTTGTTTTTGTTTGTCTTAACCATGATAAAATAATCAAGGTTCTAATCTTGGTTTAGATGTTGAGAAAGAGAGGCCAAGGTATAGGCATCCTTGTCTCCAAGTTCCCCAAGGAGACCGACGCCTCGTACTCTCTCCAGGATCCCGCTGAGGTACGGCACACATATCGCATGACACGATGATCACTCTTTGACAAGTTGTGCATTGCATCGGTCAGATGATCGTGAGATGTGTCAACAGATACAAGCAAGCCGTGGACCGATCTCAACCTCTCGCTCCTTGTGTCTTTCTAGGTCATGGAGTTCTTGCACCGGTTGGTCCAGTGGGAGCGTCGGCGATCACCGCCTGCAACGACGACGACGCGCCCAAGGGTGCAGTAGCACAACGATGCATGACAGATCAGCAGTGACAGTTGCTGCAATGCTAGAAGTTTAAGCGTGTCTAGTAGCTACTTACTTATTAATTAGTTGCACCACCGCTCTAATAACCCCTACCCTACATACCATCACGTCAACACCAGATATGGACTGGCAGTTCTAATTGTTTTTGCTGTATGGGGTTGGGAGGCATGCATCCATGTGCAAAGGTGCTTGCATGCTGCCCTTGACTCAGGAAAGGTGTTTAGCCACTCGAGCCTGCTAGATGATGACCATGAGGACCCTGCACTTCTGTAAAATTAAATGTAATATATATAAGAATATGTTTTAACTCTGGCGGTTACCACCGTACCTTTATGGTTTATTTCAAATGCTGGGCTCAGCTTCTACTAGTAGTTGTCTTGACCGTTTTTTGTGTCCGTTCGATCCGCTCAAATCTGGCATGAGCTACTTACTGCCTACTAGAGCAACGGTAATGCTCCTCACAGGAGGCAATGCCTTGTAGTACGACTTACGCTTGTGGATAAATCATGCGACTTGCGAACAGCAAAACGGCTGGCTGAAAAAACGAGCATATCGTGGTAAACACGCCTTCATATATGAGCTTTGTTTCTTTTTGGGAGATCACATAAACACTCAGATAAGTCCTTTTGCCGCGGGTATAATCAATGGGTGAGTATATACTTCTGTATAGCAGGATACTTACGCCTGAATCATGAATGGTTTTTCAGGCTATGTGTTATACATTGGGAGACATATTGCTGAGATATATGGCAAGTTGTATGCATAATAAGACCGTGGGAGTATGTGCTGTACTGTCGTCTTATATGTGCATATCATTGATTCCATGAGATTGCACTCTTACAGTTGCAGTTGCAGGTCCCTTTTATCCACTCAACTGTGACCTTGCGTTCATTTCATATATATGTTCTTGTCTCAATTATATTCTAGCAAATTAGTAGGATTATTATTTTCTGTATAGGATACTTTATACCTGAATTATGAATGGGGTAGGCAGAAAGCAGCATTCACATCCGTAGCTGTCAGTTTGCGTTGTACTTTGGAAGAAAAAATCTGCTAAGATATGGCGAGCTAGGTTGGGGGCTAATCTGTTCCATTGGATGGTATGCTTGCAATTGCAGACCCCATTGACCTTATTCACCTTTCTTTTTTTGCTATGGTCCCAAAAGCAGTGCTTGGTTTTCTAGTGTTCCCATACTACTTATCAAATAGTTATTGGTCATCAGTTGTTGGGTTTATCAACAGAGCCGGGATCGATGAACAATGGGGTTTCATGCCATGAAAAAAACTGATGCCACTGAACTAACAAAAGCATGTCTCTTCCCTAGGACGTGAGAAGATTCCTATCAGCTCAAGAATCACGTGTCCTGGTCATCCTCATGTGAGCGTTTCTGTCCATTTCTAGGGAACCTCTCTCCATGTTTCAGGAACGAGGGACACAATGCATAAAATGCCCGCTCGTCTTCACCCGGAACCACGTGCCGATGGTGCGTTGTTCTGGACCAACAACCAGTGCAGCTGGTATATTCCACGATTCATCATGCTGTTTCTTCATAAAAAGAAAGATTCCTCTGGGGCGTCAGGTATTACCTGACGATACTCTGAAAGGTATCTGCAGTTTAGGCACCAACCGCACGCAGATTCAGCGCAGTTCGTGATTGAAGGGAATACTGGCGCGTTCGTTTGTGATCGAGGGAACAGGTCAGGCTTTTGCTCGTTTCCCAACTGGATGTATCCCAAAATTGTAACACCCTGCAATATAAAAGGTGCAAAAAAACAAAAAAAAACAAATGAAACCTAGTCATCTCGGGCCAAAACCCCAACCCGCACCCGCAGCCCATCTTTGCCCAGCCCAACCACAGCATTGGATCCCCTTTTTCTCACTGACAGGTGGGGCCCACCTGTCAGAGCATCTTCTTCCCCCACCTTTTCTCTTTTTCTCTTCACCGGCTCCTCTCTTTCTTCCCCGAGCGCCACCCCAAGCCCCCTTGCCCTAGCCCTGCTGCCTTGCTTCCCCCACGGCGCCGCCTCCCGGCGCTCCCTCCGCCCCTCAGGCTCTCTGGCAGGCGCGCTCGCCCCCAAACCCCCCCTCCTGCTCGCCTCAGCCCAAGCTCCTCTCCCCTCCTCCCGTGCGCCGCCGCCCGCTCCCGCTCCCCACGGCGCCCCCCCCAAGGTGACCCCGACCTCCTCGCCAGTCATTGCCTCCGAGCACCTCCGCCCCGGCGCCGGCGAGCTCCCACCCCAGCGCCTCGCTGCTCGTCCGACTCCTTCCAAACGCAGCCGCTCAAGCCCTCGCCACCGCTGCTTCTTCCCTCGCCGCAGCCACCGCATCGCCTGTTCTCGGCCGGCACACCCCCTCTCACCAATCTCCACTCTGACCCTGCCTCGGCCAACGTGCCTCCCCGCTCGTGCCTTCGCCTCCGGACCCTCGCCCTCGCTCCTCGACGCCATGCTCACCCGCGACATCCTCACACACCACAGGGCGCTCTCGCTCGACTACCCCGGCTCCGCCGCACCACCGTCACGATGCCGCTTCCCCGATCCGCGCCCCATCGGAAACCTACTCCCTGCCGCCGTACCACAGCGTCTCTCCACCACCACTACCACCCGTAGTGCCTTGGCGGCGACGACTTCCGCGCCACCGCTGAGACCCGCCGCGTCACCAGCCGCCACCACCATATGCAAGATCAACAGCACTACCACCATCATCAGCCACAACTACCGTGGGAGGAGGTTGATGACATGAGGCGCCATTCGACCACCCTTCAGCTCCGGTTATCACACCCTGACTTGCAAGCACCGCTGTGCCTTGCACGATTCCAGTGACCTCAAGGGCACATCCAGCTCAGGTCCACCATCCTGCCGCCAGAAGCAGCACCTGCACACCAGCTACTCTTTGGATGACGATTTTGTAGATAAGACAGCCTCCAATCCAGGTTACAGAAGGCATGAGGGCTTCGTAATGCACAGCGACAATATGGGTAACAGGAAAATGCGGACATCCACATCAACTATGCTGCCAGACTCTCCCAAAAAAAATAGGTGTTGGGTATCCGAGGCGCATCCTGCAGAAGAGTGCTCCTGCAAGGGTGTCTGTATGGCAGCGTATTGAGGAGTATCCCTCTGTGTATACACCATCTTCCCCACGTCAGCTGCCAAAGGAAGTTCATATATTACCCTCGAAGTCAAAGAGTAATGGGTCTGCATCAAAGGAATTGGCCAGTATGATGTCTCTTGATCATAAGGCGAAGAGTGTCGATTGTAAGAATAGTGGTGATAATGGAGCAACAAAGAAGAGTGCAGGAAAGAAAAGTGAGACGGTCCTGGCTTCTGTGCTTGTGAAGCCTTCACCAAAGTCCAAGGAAAATCAAATGGCTGTTAACGAGCTACCAGGAAGTCTGATAAGGTTCAGAACAATGTAGCAGGTTTCATTAATGGGAACACAAGCTTGAGTTCTTGTCGTGGGGCAGATTGTAAAAAAGGTGAAAAAGATAGTTAGGAAGATTGGTGCCAAGAATAAACAAATGGGTACTTCAGTTATCCCAAAGCAGATGGATAGTGTTGATGCTAATGCATCTTCTGAGAAAGAAGAGGGTGAGATCACAACACCATCTTTTGAAAAAGGATGAGGGTTCGGCGCACAATTTGATCAGCACTGGTGATAGTTGGTAGTAGTGTTGTTGCTGAGAAGGAACAAAATGACTTCTTAATAAATCCATGCAAAAGCAATGCTGCTTCAGTCGGAATCTGTCAGTATTCTTGATACATCAAGTGCTAGTGGGAGTAAACATCATGGAAAAGAAGACAGTAAACATTTCATGAAATCGAGATGTTATTAATGCTACTTCAGTTGCTGATTCTACTAAATTACTCGATACAATTGGCAGTTGTCATCCTAAGGACAAAGATTTCATGGATTCGGTTGATCATAATTCTGTTCATTTGTGTGAGAACGGTGACTCTCAAATGGAAGACGATGGCATGGCTGTTTCAATCTCCGAGCCGACGTACGACCTGCAAGCCCAAGATTTCGACGACCCCGAGCAGCAGCACTTCTCGAGAGGCAAGTGCCCTTGACCACTTTGCACCCTTTTAGGATTTTAGTTAGAATTGCATGCTTAGGTCTTAAATTGAATCTCATGTGTTGGTTGTTTACTAGTATTTCCAATATTTGCCTTGTAGCCGGGATGGGTAGTATAGGGTTTACCTTTATGTCATTATTTTCATGCTTAGCCCTGCTTAGTAGATGGGATGGGAGTAATTTACATTAATGTTATATTATCATGATCATTGAGATGTTGTGTGGAGATATATATATGGTATATATGTGGTGATGTATGTGGTGTATGAGGTGGGTAGTGTAGGGATCTAGCAGGCTGGTGGGTTACGGTGGGTGCTGAGTGCACGAGACTCGGGTTTGTGGTTAGTTAGTCTGCGTAGATCCTAAGGACCGGTTCGTGAGACCTGTCAACTGGCTTATACAGTGCCACCACAAGAACTGTTATGGGGCAGTGTGGCCAATTAAGTTGTTCCTATCTTTCCTTGTGTACACCAGAGAGATGTGTAAGTGGCGCAAGAGGGGGCTTCTGCGGCAGAGGTTTCAGAGTGCCGCAGCGGTGAATCCTTAGCGGGTGTGCACGGATTGGGTAGTGCAATGTAAAGGCCTTGTCGTGTACTCCTGGCCCCACACCATAGGGAGTGTGAGAGGGCGGAAAGGAGTTTCTTGAGTCGTCGACGGGTGATGAAAACACGACTTGTGGGTAAAGGGTACAAACTCTGCAGAGTCAAAACTGTCTAGACAGCCGTGCTCACGGTCAAGAGCAGGCTAGTAACTCTCTCATGATTAGCGTGGGTTGGTTTGGTATGGTTTGGGAATGGTGGCTTGGATTGAGATAAATGAGGTTACAGTGATAGTGGAGATCACTTGGAGATATGTTTGGGTTGGGCGGGAACTTCACTAAATAAATAGGACGCCTAATAAGACTAAGGATAGGTTGCTTAGTGCTTAACCCGTGTCTAGCCTTTCTTGTTAAATGCCTGCATGTCATCTACTTCCCACACTTGCTGAGTATATTATGTACACTACAGGAAAAACGATCGTAGACGACGGCCAAATTTATTGACGACGGGGCCGTCGTCTTTAATGTTATTGACGACGGCTAGATAAAGCCGTCGTCAATAACTCAGTTATTGACGAAGGCTAGACGAGAACCGTCGTCAATAAATTATTGACGACGGTGCCCGTCGTCTTTAACTAAATTCGGGCCCACCCGAGGAGTTATTGACGACGGTGACCTAGTACCGTCGTCAATAACACAGTTATTGACGACGGCTGAACAAGCACCGTCGTCAATAAATTATTGACGACGGTGCCCGTCGTCTTTAACTTAATTCGGGCCCACCCGAGGTGTTATTGACGACGGTGACCAGGCACCGTCGTCAATAACGGGACATATAACCCGTACGCGAGCCGGGAGGTGGCCACTGCCGCCTCCCGACTCGCGCCGAGCTCTCGTCGCCGCCGCCCTCCCCGCCGGTCCCCGCCACCGCCACCGCCGGTCCCCGCCGCCACCGCCGAGGTAAGTCCCCCTCCTCCTCCCCCTCCGGCCTCTCCCCCGGTTTCCTCGCCCCCCGGCCGCGCCGCTGGCGACCGGCCGGCAGGCCTCGCCGTCCTCCCCCCGTCTGGCCTCTCCGGACCCTCCCCCGTCCGGCCGGCCGAAGGTTCGCTCTCGGGCGTTCGATTTGATTCTGACGAGACAAGCAAGCCCCAGAGTTCGTCTCCATTGTCTGATGATGACGGACGATTCACTTACGTAATGGTACTTACTGTAACTGTGTGATTTTATTTCCCACCTTTAAATTCCTGATCGGCAAACTGCATGTTGCTTATCTTCAGACACGCATTGCACTTCAGAATTCAAAGGCGTGCAAAGTGTGTGTGTTCCTTAGTTACAGTCGGGGCGGTGGTCTTGAACCTACACGCATGCATGCAGACGACAGATGCTGCTGAGGTTTATACTAGAGGTTCAGGAATTGGATAGAAAATTTAAGCACCTGCGTGAAACCTTCGGACCAACGCCTCACGCATGCTCCCTGCTTATCAGTGTACAGTCAATCATACGTTTCCTACTTTCTGGCCAGACCATGTTTAGCTCTGGCTGTCCTTGGTGCATTTGTTTAACATCACGCATTTGGCTAGAACTAATCAGTAGCTACTCCACAGCTCCACATCATAAAAAGGATCAGCTGGACCAAAGGCTGCGTGCAGAGAGCTTTTTTTTTTCTTTTTTTTGGGAGGGGTGATCAGCTTAAGCGAAAATTAAACCGTGTTGGACGAAGGTTATTTGATTTAGATTTCCTTTCTCTGGATTGGGACCACTCAGCCCACTGGCCATCTTTCCAAACAAGTGATGGACGAAGGTTACAAGCATCAACAACTAAGGAATCAGCATCATCTGCATCTGAGAAAAAAATGACCATGAGAAGGTTAAACTTTAATGCATATAGCATATTGCAATATAGAAGAAAAGTGATTAGAAAAAAATCAATAAGTAGCCCCAAAGATTGCATTGGTCAACATTCAATACGATGCACCTAATTGGTTTGACACCATTGTGGTTCTAACATTTTGCATAGAATCGATACTTATTGAGCCCATCCTGTTTATTATCCCATTCAATACGATGCACCTATATATATGTACCCCTAACCCATATCAATGAACTAATTCTGTTTTCATCCTCTAATATGGTATCAGCCAAACCCTAGGCTTCCCTCCCCTTCTCTCTCCCGATTCCAGCAGCGCCACCAACCATGGCCGGCGCTCCGCCGGCGACCTCTCCTCCCTGGGCGCCGCCTCACCCCAACACTTTCCCTGGCGGGCACCTGCTCTCTCCCCTAACGCCGCAGCCGTGCCTCCTCTACCCGCAGGCGAACCTTCTCCGGCCGCCGGTACCGCGCCTTCTCCAGCCGCCGTCTGGTCTCCTCCGACTGTCGCTGTCGCGCCCTCTGGCAGCCGCCGCTCCCTGGATGCAGGTCCCGAGCGCGCTCCTATGGTCGCGTCGAGCCCTGGCCGCGCCTCGGCCGCTGCCGCTCGCCGCGCCCCGCCCTGATGTGCCGCCCGGCCCCGCCCCAAGCCCCGCCCTGGCGCGCCGTCCGACCTTAGTTGATTAATTGTTTAATTAGTATTGTAATTGATTATTGTTTAATTAATACTTTGATTGATTGTGTGATTAGTTACTATATGTAAATAAATGGGTTTCGGCCCGGTCCGGCCTGACACGACCCATTTAGGGTCTGTCACGGCTCATTTAGTGGTAATGTATTAGTCGAGACAGGCACGGAGGACGGGAAGCTCCCGCGCGTGGACGGCGGGCCCCAACGGTGGGGTTTCATCTTTGAACCACTTACAACGGGGTATAACGTACGACGGCTAACCCTAAAGGCGTCGTAAGATAATGGCAGGCCCCAACGGGGCATAACTTAGGACGGCTGACCCACTTCTTTGTCTCTCCTTTTTTCCTTCTCTCTCGTTCTTTCCTCTCTCTCTTTTAAATGACTCAAAAACGAAAGATTGACGTAAACCTATACAACATGCGTCACCCGTTTCGAACGGGCCCGTCTCACATGTGTTGCGCATGTGAGGCGTGTACGTTCGGAATTGTCCCTTTTTGGACAGCCTGGGAGTGACCGAGGGGGCGTGGCATGTGATGAAACGCGGGTTTAGATCTAGACGAGATTTCGACGGCATAACCCTGTTGTTCTCTGCTGCACCATTTTCGGGCGTGCAGTGGAGAACAACGGGGTTATGCTGCCGAAATTTCGTTCGGATCCATACCACGCGTCTCGTCGTGAGCACGCTCCGCTCGATCACTCTTGGGTGGGTTTAGGACCTATCCTTTCCAATAGATGTAGGGCCGTGACATAAATAAATTATAAAGTAACTATAATTTCCTTGACATTAAACTGCAGATTCAAACATGGGTGAGGATCGTAGTTGGATGTATACCGGTTGGAAGAACAGTTCTGGTGGTCACTCGGATGAGTGGTTCGCAAAGACAGATGCTTTTGTAGATCGAGCGTTTTCATTGTCAAAGATCGATAAGGTGCGGTGCCCATGTACGAAATGTCAAGGTGCAAAGTGTTGGGACAAAGTGAATTTGGCGTTTCACTTATGTCGATACGGTTTCATGTAAGATTATGAGGTGTGGACCTTTCATGGTGAGACATCTTCTCAACCCTTACAAGTTTCAGATGAGGATGACAACACGGGGGTCGATAGGATGGACAAGATGCTTGATGCTATAAATCCTGAATTGATGGAGGATCCTCCTCCAACGGAGGTTGAAGCGTTTTTCACGCTTCTCAAAGCTTCAGAAGAGCCGTTGCATGAACACACCGAAGTGACGCTCCTTACTTTCATGACTAGATTTATGGCCATCATGTCTAAGTATTTCTTCTCCAATAACTGCTACAACGATCTTATCAAATTGATCAGCGATATCCTTCCACAACCACATAAAGTGCCTAAAGATATGTATCAGTCTAAGAAGTTGATTTCTGGTCTAGGTATGAAATATGAGAAGATTGATATGTGTCTAGACAATTGCATGCTTTTTTGGAGAGAGCATGCCAACGAGAACAAGTGCTTAAAATGTGGTAAAGCGAGATTTGTCGAAGTTGTTAATGACGACGGTTCAAAAGTAATGACTCAAGTCGCACGGAAGCAGCTTCGCTACTTGCCTGTCACACCTAGGTTCAAGCGTTTGTTTCTATCTAAAAAAACTGCTAGACACATGAGGTGGCATAAAGAAGGTGTACGTGAGAACAACAACATGATGGTGCACCCGTCGGACGGTGAGGCATGGAAGGCGCTTGACCACTTCGATCTAGATTTCGCCAATGACGCGAGAAATATTCGCTTTGGGTTGGCGACGGATGGCTTCTCACCGTTTAGTACAAACGCCACACCATACTCATGTTGGCTCGTGTTCGCTATTCCGTACAACTTACCACCATCGCTTTGTATGAAGTATGAGTTCATGTTCCTATGCCTTATTGTACCTGGACCGGATCATCCTGGTTCACGACTGAACGTGATGATGCAGCCATTGATTGAAGAGTTCAAAATGTTATGGACAGGAGTCGAAGCGTACGACTGTTATAGAAAACAGAAATTCAACCTTCGAGCTGCGTACTTGTGGTCTATTCATGATTTTCCAGCTTACGGCATGTTTTCTGGCTGGAGCACTCATGGTCGATTGACATGTCCAATATGTGCTTCGGACACGGATTGTTTTCGTCTAATTCATGGTGGCAAGATATGCTACTTTGATTGTCATAGACGTTGGTTACCGCCAAATCACGTGTTTAGGCAACAGAGAAATGCCTTCAGGAAGGGTACCATTGTAAAAAAGGGACCACCACAACGTCTGAACGGGTCGGAAATTGTTAAACAGCTCAATAATCTAGTGCCAGATGAAGGTCGTCCTGGATATTTTGTTGGTTACGGAGAGGATCACAATTGGACTCATATATGTGCACCATGGGAGTTACCGTATATGAAGTCTTTAATTCTAATGCATAACATTGATGTCATGCACCAGGAACGTAACATGGGCGAATGCATCATAAGCACGTGCTTGGATATGACGGGAAAAACAAAAGACAATATAAAAGCTCGGAAGGATTTGGCAGAGGTTTGTAACCGACCAAGTCTTGAGCTCTCCGAAGCTGGTGGCAAACCACGAGCTTGTTTCTGCCTTCGACCAAAAGAAAAGAAAGAAGTCTTCAAGTGGTTGAAACAGTTGAAGTTCCCAGACGGTTATGCTGCTAGCCTGAGAAGAGCCGTTAATGTTAAGACTGGAAATCTTACTGGTTTGAAGAGCCATGATTATCACATAATCATGGAAAGACTTCTGTCGGTTATGTTTCGAGGCTATCTTGACGATGAGGTTTGGAAAGTGTTAGCCGAGCTTAGCTATTTTTATAGACAGCTTTGTGCTAAAGAAATCAAAAGGGAGATGATGGAGAAGTTGGAAAAAGAGATACCCGTGCTTTTATGTAAGATGGAAAAAGTATTTCCTCCAGGGTTCTTCAATCCAATGCAACACCTTCTAATCCATCTTCCATATGAAGCTAAAGTAGGTGGCCCTGTTCAATATAGGTGGATGTACCACATTGAAAGAGCACTCAGATGTCTAAAACCGATGGTTCGTAATAGGGCAAGGGTTGAAGGATGCATCGCCGAAGCATTTACACTTCAGGAGATAGGATACTTTTCAAGTGTCTACTTTGCAGAAGAACACAATGTTAATGCATCGGTGTTACGGTATAATATGGCTGAAGCAACCTCTTGTAGCGAACTCTCACTTTTTCAAACGAGAGGCACCACTGTTGGTAGTGGCACGAGCTATGATGCTTCAGCAGATGAAAAGACTGTACGCTAACATAGATGGGATGGACAATTTTTTTCAGTAAGTGGTTGTTCAACATCTATACAAATTTGTGTGGTGTGTTATACATCTACACCAATAATTCTTTTTTGTCCTGATTTAGTGAGTTCGATCGACAAAATTGGAAGTCTAAGCAGCAACCTACTAGCAAGCAAATACAAACAATGCGACACTATGGAGTAAATGGAGGACCTAACTTCCAAACGTGGTTTCGAAATCATGTAACGTTTTCCTTGTCTTGTTCCTCTTATTAATTATGTTCATAGCATAAAATAGTCTTCTTACTTCATATGTTGGACAGTGCAAGACACAAGTCGGTGTTCATGAAGACTTTAATACTCTTACTTCGTTGTGTAGGTTGGCCATCTTCGATGGAGTAGTAGACTCGAGGGAGGCGCGGTCTTACTCGAGGGCCTCTTCATCGCAGGGTGGATCCAGCAGGCGTGGCAGCCGTGATCTGGAGCTCCAGAGTGTCCAGGAGGAGCTCCAGAGGACGCAGGAAGCGCTGAGGCTCGCGAACGAGAGGCAGGCAGCCGAGCTCCGGGCTAGGGACGAGTATCAACACTCGTACATGCTACAACTGCAAGCTGCCATGCAGGTAAGTTCAGATCAATGTACTCAACGTTTCTAATATATAAATGACATGTATAATAATTTACTTCATATTTGCAGTCTATGGCCACAGGACAACCCGTTGTCTTTCCTCAGTGGGCGCCGCCACCGATACAGCTACCACAGGGGCCGACGTCAGGAGCACAGGTACAAAATTTCTCATAATAGCTGCAACTAGTTAAATTTGCTCAAATTTAGTTGAATTTGATCAAACTTACTTAAACTTAGAGAAAACTAGTTAAACATTCTCAAACTGAGTAAAATATGGTACAACTTACTCAACTATAGTCAAATATGACCAAACTTACTCAAACATAGCCAAAACTTTTTGAACTAGCTCAAACACAAACACTACTAGTCCATACTTCTCAGACTTAGTAAAATATGAGCAAACTTACTCAAACATAGCCAAATCTAGCTAACTTGCTCAATTTTAACTTGTAATGAGTTTATTTAATCATATACACATTTGTGAACTTCTAATTTGTCCACCTATACATGTACATCATAGGGATCGGCGACACGGGCTCAGGAAACTCCATCCCCTCAGCAACCAGCGTTTGGACGAGCGCACGACGACTTCCTGGACTCCGGTGGCAGCGGTCGGGGTAGCGTAGGGTAGTGTGGCGTGCGTATAGTGTTTTTGTGCCTGCCTGTGATGTATGTTTTAATTGCCTGTGATCTGGCCATCGAGCCAGGGCTGGCCTCGAAGCCAGGGCAGGATTTTCTGTTTTTTTTTAAAAAAATTGAAAAGCTTATTGACGACGGTTTCTGGTACTTGGCCGTCGTCAATAAGCCACTAGTATTGACGACGGCCAGGTACCAGAAACCGTCGTCAATAAGCAATTGTTATTGACGACGGCCTAGTGTAAACCGTCGTCAATAAGCCACGGTTACTGACGACGGTTTCCTGGCCGTCGTCAATAAGCTTATTGACGACAACCTGATTTAGCTGTCGTCAATAAGTTTATTGACGACAGCTAGATTTAGCTGTTGTCAATAAATTTATTGACGACGGTTACCGTCGTCAATAAAATTATTAACGACTAATAATTGACGACAGCTCAAAACCGTCGTCTATAAGCTTTTACCGTCGTCAATAACTTATTGACGACGGTAGTGCCCTTATTGACGACGGTTTCCGGCCGTCGTCTATAGTCCCGATTCCTGTAGTGGTACTCAGACGTTTGTCTTTTTCCTCTATTATAATTGTTGCTCAGTGAAAAGAAGATCAAATGAAGACGGTGCGAAGAAGGTCACGTTGCTGCCAGTCGATTCGCCTGTGGACGGCCCGACCAGTTCTCCCCCTTCCGCTGCTATTCGAAGCTTATCTAAGGTATATATGTTGTTTATTTTCGATATATAACTGTTTATCACTATATGTCCTACGTGTATGAACTAAACCGATCCTGGCATACACGTAGATCGCGGCCGGTTTTGCTCTTTGTAAAACCGAGCGTGACAGAGTGGTATCAGAGCTATATATCGACTCTAGGCACGTGACCTTAGTTAGAATGGACTCGTAGACTACCTTTTGACCTCGCTTATGAAGACGAAGACTCAACTCAACCAGCAGGAGCTTCAAGATCAACGTGTGAAGGTTACCCGAAGCAAGAAAATGGTTGGTTGAAGATTAGCATATGACACCCGCTTAGCCTCTAGAATTGTTTGGTGAGTGAAGACCATGCCTTTGCTCCTAACAAATTAGAAACACATTGATTGAAAATAAGAAAAAAACCATCGTGATAACGCTATTCTATTTAAGGGGGTAGCACATCACATTTCAACACCTTATTTAGAGTTTGATTCGACATACACTAGACCAACAAAGTGAATGAAGAAGTAAGAATTATCAAGAAGAACACGCCTCGAC
Source organism: Neostapfia colusana (assembly GCA_030760725.1). Taxonomy (NCBI): domain Eukaryota; kingdom Viridiplantae; phylum Streptophyta; class Magnoliopsida; order Poales; family Poaceae; genus Neostapfia; species Neostapfia colusana. The sequence continues at coordinate 52,714,040 of JASWHV010000020.1, forward strand.
CAACGGAACAACAAGCTTTGGAGATTTACATGAAGCCCACGACCTTCAGTAGTGTGCATTCTAGTTTACTACAACCTAAACCCCCTTGAACTTATCTACATCATCGTTTGACTTGCTTATCTTCATATATGAGTACAACTCCATATAAGACCCCATCCCAGGAAAACGTGCCTCTATATTGCCAATTGTAAGGAAGAACCTCTCCCGCCAACGAAGCTCCCAAAATCTAGCTTACTAGAATCTCGGGACGAGATTCCATTTAAGGGGGGTAGTGTTGTAACACCCTGCAATATAAAAGGTGCAAAAAAACAACAAAAAAAAACAAATGAAACCTAGTCAACTCGGGCCAAAACCCCAACCCGCACCCGCAGCCCATCTTTGCCCAGCCCAACCACAGCATTGGATCCCCTTTTTCTCACTGACAGGTGGGGCGCACCTGTCAGAGCATCTTCTTCCCCCACCTTTTCTCTTTTTCTCTCCACCGGCTCCTCTCTTTCTTCCCCGAGCGCCACCCCAAGCCCCTTGCCCTAGCCCTGCTGCCTTGCTTCCCCCACGGCGCCGCCTCCCGGCGCTCCCTCCGCCCCTCAGGCTCTCTGGCAGGCGCGCTCACCCCCAAACCCCCCCTCCTGCTCGCCTCAGCCCAAGCTCCTCTCCCCTCCTCCCGTGCGCCGCCGCCCGCTCCCGCTCCCCACGGCGCCCCCCCCCCCCCGAAGGTGACCCCGACCTCCTCGCCAGTCATTGCCTCCGAGCACCTCCGCCCCGGCGCCGGCGAGCTCCCACCCCAGCGCCTCGCTGCTCGTCCGACTCCTTCCAAACGCAGCCGCTCAAGCCCTCGCCACCGCTGCTTCTTCCCTCGCCGCAGCCACCGCATCGCCTGTTCCCGGCAGGCACACCCCCTCTCACCAATCTCCACTCTGACCCTGCCTCGGCCAACGTGCCTCCCCGCTCGTGCCTTCACCTCCGGACCCTCGCTCCTCGACGCCATGCTCACCCGCGACATCCTCACACACCACAGGGCGCTCTCGCTCGACTACCCCGGCTCCGCCGCACCACCGTCACGATGTCGCTTCCCTGATCCGCGCCCCATCGGAAACCTACTCCCTGCCACCGTACCACAGCGTCTCTCTACCACCACTACCACCCGTAGTGCCTTGGCGGCGACGACTTCCGCGCCACCGCTGAGACCCGCCGCGTCACCAGCCGCCACCACCATATGCAAGATCAACAGCACTACCACCATCATCAGCCACAACTACCGTGGGAGGAGGTTGATGACATGAGGCGCCATTCGACCACCCTTCAGCTCCGGTTATCACACCCTGACTTGCAAGCACCGCTGTGCCTTGCACGATTCCAGTGACCTCAAGGGCACATCCAGCTCAGGTCCACCATCCTGCCGCCAGAAGCAGCACCTGCACACCAGCTACTCTTTGGATGACGATTTTGTAGATAAGACAGCCTCCAATCCAGGTTACAGAAGGCATGAGGGCTTCGTAATGCACAGCGACAATATGGGTAACAGGAAAATGCGGACATCCACATCAACTATGCTGCCAGACTCTCCCAAAAAAAATAGGTGTTGGGTATCCGAGGCGCATCCTGCAGAAGAGTGCTCCTGCAAGGGTGTCTGTATGGCAGCGTATTGAGGAGTATCCCTCTGTGTATACACCATCTTCCCCACGTCAGCTGCCAAAGGAAGTTCATATATTACCCTCGAAGTCAAAGAGTAATGGGTCTGCATCAAAGGAATTGGCCAGTATGATGTCTCTTGATCATAAGGCGAAGAGTGTCGATTGTAAGAATAGTGGTGATAATGGAGCAACAAAGAAGAGTGCAGGAAAGAAAAGTGAGACGGTCCTGGCTTCTGTGCTTGTGAAGCCTTCACCAAAGTCCAAGGAAAATCAAATGGCTGTTAACGAGCTACCAGGAAGTCTGATAAGGTTCAGAACAATGTAGCAGGTTTCATTAATGGGAACACAAGCTTGAGTTCTTGTCATGGGGCGGATTGTAAAGAAGGTGAAAAAGATAGTCATCAAGAAGATAGTTAGGAAGATTGGTGCCAAGAATAAACAAATGGGTACTTCAGTTATCCCAAAGCAGATGGATAGTGTTGATGCTAATGCATCTTCTGAGAAAGAAGAGGGTGAGATCACAACGCCATCTTTTGAAAAAGGATGAGGGTTCGACGCACAATTTGATCAGCACTGGTGATAGTTGGTATTAGTGTTGTTGCTGAGAAGGAACAAAATGACTTCTTAATAAATCCATGCAAAAGCAATGCTGCTTCAGCCGGAATCTGTCAGTATTCTTGATACATCAAGTGCTAGTGGGAGTAAACATCATGGAAAAGAAGACAGTAAACATTTCATGAAATCGAGATGTTATTAATGCTACTTCAGTTGCTGATTCTACTAAATTACTCGATACAATTGGCAGTTGTCATCCTGAGGACAAAGATTTCATGGATTCCGTTGATCATAATTTTGTTCATTTGTGTGAGAACGGTGACTCTCAAATGGAAGACGATGGCATGGCTGTTTCAATCTCCGAGCCGACGTACGACCTGCAAGCCCAAGATTTCGACGACCCCGAGCAGCAACACTTCTCGAGAGGCAAGTGCCCTTGACCACTTTGCACCCTTTTAGGATTTTAGTTAGAATTGCATGCTTAGGTCTTAAATTGAATCCCATGTGTTGGTTGTTTACTAGTATTTCCAATATTTGCCTTGTAGCCGGGATGGTTAGTATAGGGTTTACCTTTATGTCATTATTTTCATGCTTAGCCCTGCTTAGTAGATGGGATGGGAGTAATTTACATTAATGTTATATTATCATGATCATTGAGATGTTGTGTGGAGATATATATATGGTATATATGTGGTGATGTATGTGGTGTATGAGGTGGGTAGTGTAGGGATCTAGTAGGCTGGTGGGTTACGGTGGGTGCTGAGTGCACGAGACTCGGGTTTGTGGTTAGTTAGTCTGCGTAGATCCTAAGGACCGGTTCGTGAGACCTGTCAACTGGCTTATACAGTGCCACCACAAGAACTGTTATGGGGCAGTGTGGCCAATTAAGTTGTTCCTATCTTTCCTTGTGTACACCAGAGAGATGTGTAAGTGGCGCAAGAGGGGGCTTCTGCGGCAGAGGTTTCAGAGTGCCGCAGCGGTGAATCCTTAGCGGGTGTGCACGGGTTGGGTAGTGCAATGTAAAGGCCTTGTCGTGTACTCCTGGCCCCACACCATAGGGAGTGTGAGAGGGCGGAAAGGAGTTTCTTGAGTCGCCGACGGGTGATGAAAACACGACTTGTGGATAAAGGGTACAAACTCTGCAGAGTCAAAACTGTCTAGACAGCCGTGCTCACGGTCAAGAGCGTGCTGGTAACTCTCTCATGATTAGCGTGGGTTGGTTTGGTATGGTTTGGGAATGGTGGCTTGGATTGAGAAAAATGAGATTACAGTGATAGTGGAGATCACTTGGAGATATGTTTGGGTTGGGCGGGAACTTCACTAAATAAATAGGACGCCTAATAAGACTAAGGATAGGTTGCTTAGTGCTTAACCCGTGTCTAGCCTTTCTTGTTAAATGCCTGCCTGTCATCTACTTCCCACACTTGCTGAGTACATTATGTACTCAGACGTTTGTCTTTTTCCTCTATTATAATTGTTGCTCAGTGAAAAGAAGATCAAATGAAGACGGTGCGAAGAAGGTCACGTTGCTGCCAGTCGATTCGCCTGTGGACGGCCCGACCAGTTCTCCCCCTTCCGCTGCTATTCGAAGCTTATCTAAGGTATATATGTTGTTTATTTTCGATATATAACTGTTTATCACTATATGTCCTACGTGTATGAACTAAACCGATCCTGGCATACACGTAGATCGCGGCCGGTTTTGCTCTTTGTTAAACCGGGCGTGACAGAGTGGTATTAGAGCTATATATCGACTCTAGGCACGTGACCTTAGTTAGAATGGACTCGTAGACTACCTTTTGACCTCGCTTATGAAGACGAAGACTCAACTCAACCAGCAGGAGCTTCAAGATCAACGTGTGAAGGTTACTCGAAGCAAGAAAATGGTTGGTTGAAGATTAGCATATGACACCCGCTTAGCCTCTAGAATTGTTTGGTGAGTGAAGACCATGCCTTTGCTCCTAACAAATTAGAAACACATTGATTGAAAATAAGAAAAAAAAACCATCGTGATAACGCTATTCTATTTAAGAGGGTAGCACATCACATTTCAACACCTTATTTAGAGTTTGATTCGACATACACTAGACCAATAAAGTGAATGAAGAAGTAAGAATTATCAAGAAGAACACGCCTCGACCAACGGAACAACAAGCTTTGGAGATTTACATGAAGCCCACGACCTTCAGTAGTGTGCATTCTAGTTTACTACAACCTAAACCCCCTTGAACTTATCTACATCATCGTTTGACTTGCTTATCTTCATATATGAGTACAACTCCATATAAGACCTCATCCCAGGAAAACGTGCCTCTATATTGCCAATTGTAAGGAAGAACCTCTCCCGCCAACGAAGCTCCCAAAATCTAGCTTACTAGAATCTCGGGACGAGATTCCATTTAAGGGGGGTAGTGTTGTAACACCCTGCAATATAAAAGTGCAAAAAAACAACAAAAAAAAAACAAATGAAACCTAGTCAACTCGGGCCAAAACCCCAACCCGCACCCGCAGCCCATCTTTGCCCAGCCCAACCACAGCATTGGATCCCTTTTTTCTCACTGACAGGTGGGGCGCACCTGTCAGAGCATCTTCTTCCCCCACCTTTTCTCTTTTTCTCTCCACCGGCTCCTCTCTTTCTTCCCCGAGCGCCACCCCAAGCCCCTTGCCCTAGCCCTGCTGCCTTGCTTCCCCCACGGCGCCGCCTCCCGGCGCTCCCTCCGCCCCTCAGGCTCCCTGGCAGGCGCGCTCGCCCCCAAACCCCCCCTCCTGCTCGCCTCAGCCCAAGCTCCTCTCCCCTCCTCCCGTGCGCCGCCGGCCGCTCCCGCTCCCCACGGCGCCCCCCCCCCCCCCCGAAGGTGACCCCGACCTCCTCGCCAGTCATTGCCTCCGAGCACCTCCGCCCCGGCGCCGGCGAGCTCCCACCCCAGCGCCTCGCTGCTCGTCCGACTCCTTCCAAACGCAGCCGCTCAAGCCCTCGCCACCGCTGCTTCTTCCCTCGCCGCAGCCACCGCATCGCCTGTTCCCGGCCGGCACACCCCCTCTCACCAATCTCCACTCTGACCCTGCCTCGGCCAACGTGCCTCCCCGCTCGTGCCTTCGCCTCCGGACCCTCGCTCCTCGACGCCATGCTCACCCGCGACATCCTCACACACCACAGGGCGCTCTCGCTCGACTACCCCGGCTCCGCCGCACCAACGTCACGATGTCGCTTCCCTGATCCGCGCCCCATCGGAAACCTACTCCCTGCCGTCGTACCACAGCGTCTCTCCACCACCACTACCACCCGTAGTGCCTTGGCGGCGACGACTTCCGCGCCACCGCTGAGACCCGCCGCGTCACCAGCCGCCACCACCATATGCAAGATCAACAGCACTACCACCATCATCAGCCACAACTACCGTGGGAGGAGGTTGATGACATGAGGCGCCATTCGACCACCCTTCAGCTCCGGTTATCACACCCTGACTTGCAGGCACCGCTGTGCCTTGCACGATTCCAGTGACCTCAAGGGCACATCCAGCTCAGGTCCACCATCCTGCCGCCAGAAGCAGCACCTGCACACCAGCTACTCTTTGGATGACGATTTTGTAGATAAGACAGCCTCCAATCCAGGTTACAGAAGGCATGAGGGCTTCGTAATGCACAGCGACAATATGGGTAACAGGAAAATGCGGACATCCACATCAACTATGCTGCCAGACTCTCCCAAAAAAAATAGGTGTTGGGTATCTGAGGCGCATCCTGCAGAAGAGTGCTCCTGCAAGGGTGTCTGTATGGCAGCGTATTGAGGAGTATCCCTCTGTGTATACACCATCTTCCCCACGTCAGCTGCCAAAGGAAGTTCATATATTACCCTCGAAGTCAAAGAGTAATGGGTCTGCATCAAAGGAATTGGCCAGTATGATGTCTCTTGATCATAAGGCGAAGAGTGTCGATTGTAAGAATAGTGGTGATAATGGAGCAACAAAGAAGAGTGCAGGAAAGAAAAGTGAGACGGTCCTGGCTTCTGTGCTTGTGAAGCCTTCACCAAAGTCCAAGGAAAATCAAATGGTTGTTAACGAGCTACCAGGAAGTCTGATAAGGTTCAGAACAATGTAGCAGGTTTCATTAATGGGAACACAAGCTTGAGTTCTTGTCGTGGGGCGGATTGTAAAGAAGGTGAAAAAGATAGTCATCAAGAAGATAGTTAGGAAGATTGGTGCCAAGAATAAACAAATGGGTACTTCAGTTATCCCAAAGCAGATGGATAGTGTTGATGCTAATGCATCTTCTGAGAAAGAAGAGGGTGAGATCACAACGCCATCTTTTGAAAAAGGATGAGGGTTCGACGCACAATTTGATCAGCACTGGTGATAGTTGGTAGTAGTGTTGTTGCTGAGAAGGAACAAAATGACTTCTTAATAAATCCATGCAAAAGCAATGCTGCTTCAGCCGGAATCTGTCAGTATTCTTGATACATCAAGTGCTAGTGGGAGTAAACATCATGGAAAAGAAGACAGTAAACATTTCATGAAATCGAGATGTTATTAATGCTACTTCAGTTGCTGATTCTACTAAATTACTCGATACAATTGGCAGTTGTCATCCTGAGGACAAAGATTTCATGGATTCCGTTGATCATAATTCTGTTCATTTGTGTGAGAACGGTGACTCTCAAATGGAAGACGATGGCATGGCTGTTTCAATCTCCGAGCCGACGTACGACCTGCAAGCCCAAGATTTCGACGACCCCGAGCAGCAACACTTCTCGAGAGGCAAGTGCCCTTGACCACTTTGCACCCTTTTAGGATTTTAGTTAGAATTGCATTCTTAGGTCTTAAATTGAATCCCATGTGTTGGTTGTTTACTAGTATTTCCAATATTTGCCTTGTAGCCGGGATGGTTAGTATAGGGTTTACCTTTATGTCATTATTTTCATGCTTAGCCCTGCTTAGTAGATGGGATGGGAGTAATTTACATTAATGTTATATTATCATGATCATTGAGATGTTATGTGGAGATATATATATATGGTATATATGTGGTGATGTATGTGGTGTATGAGGTGGGTAGTGTAGGGATCTAGCAGGCTGGTGGGTTACGGTGGGTGCTGAGTGCACGAGACTCGGGTTTATGGTTAGTTAGTCTGCGTAGATCCTAAGGACCGGTTCGTGAGACCTGTCAACTGACTTATACAGTGCCACCACAAGAACTGTTATGGGGCAGTGTGGCCAATTAAGTTGTTCCTATCTTTCCTTGTGTACACCAGAGAGATGTGTAAGTGGCGCAAGAGGGGGCTTCTGCGGCAGAGGTTTCAGAGTGCCGCAGCGGTGAATCCTTAGCGGGTGTGCACGGGTTGGGTAGTGCAATGTAAAGGCCTTGTCGTGTACTCCTGGCCCCACACCATAGGGAGTGTGAGAGGGCGGAAAGGAGTTTCTTGAGTCACCGACGGGTGATGAAAACACGACTTGTGGGTAAAGGGTACAAACTCTGCAGAGTCAAAACTGTCTAGACAGCCGTGCTCACGGTCAAGAGCAGGCTAGTAACTCTCTCATGATTAGCGTGGGTTGGTTTGGTATGGTTTGGGAATGGTGGCTTGGATTGAGATAAATGAGGTTACAGTGATAGTGGAGATCACTTGGAGATATGTTTGGGTTGGGCGGGAACTTCACTAAATAAATAGGACGCCTAATAAGACTAAGGATAGGTTGCTTAGTGTTTAACCCGTGTCTAGCCTTTCTTGTTAAATGCTTGCATGTCATCTACTTCCCACACTTGTTGAGTACATTATGTACTCAGACGTTTGTCTTTTTCCTCTATTATAATTGTTGCTCAGTGAAAAGAAGATCAAATGAAGACGGTGCGAAGAAGGTCACGTTGCTGCCAGTCGATTCGCCTGTGGACGGCCCGACCAGTTCTCCCCCTTCCGCTGCTATTCGAAGCTTATCTAAGGTATATATGTTGTTTATTTTCGATATATAACTGTTTATCACTATATGTCCTACGTGTATGAACTAAACCGATCCTGGCATACACGTAGATCGCGGTCGATTTTGCTCTTTGTAAAACCGGGCGTGACAAAAATACAATGTTCAATAACATGTTAGGAATAAGCATGATGATTATTTGCAGCTGACACACATTGGTCTTCTGTGCATACCGACGACCACATGTTTACAAGATTAATCCATCGTCGACTCCAGAAACAGATGCCGCAGCTCATCATGACTGGTGCAACTTTCGCCGTGGTGCCAAGACCATGTCACCGCAGTGACCGCACCTGCAATCTGCACAGGTTTTCTCGCGGTGTCATTCGGATGTGTAGTCATCAGTGATCAGACTTTGTACAAATGGTTCAGTCGCTTGGGCAATGGGCACTCCGGTTCCAGTGCTCCCGCCGCCACAAGAGTCCAGCCCAACTGACAAGAACCGTATGTACTTTATTGGCCCGGGAGCTGTCACGCATCGAGATCGCCAATGGAATACTTCGCCGCGGGCATTATTGGACGCCGAGGCTGTCGCCGACGACGTCCCCGCGGCACAGATCCAGGTCTCACCTCTCATCTCAGCCGCTTCGTTCCTATGCACCCGGGGGCAAGCGGAGGAATCTGCCTGGCGCGCGCGGACAGAGCACAACAGGCACAGCCTGAGCCAGGTGTGGAGCTCAGGCTTGGACAGGTCGTCTGCTTCATTTCCCCCGTTGCGTAGAGGCGAGGGAGGCTACCGCCTACCGAGATCGAGCTTGATCGGTCGTTCGGTCCACGGCTCCACGTGAAGCGCCCCAGCCCAAGTACGCGGACAAATTGTCGGCGGCTGCAGCTCGAATGGTCTTCCCCAACACGACGTCCAGTAGTGAAACCGAAAGGATCTGCCTGACGGCAAGTACAGGGTGGGTGCTGAACTTGTTCACGCAAGGGTGCGCATGCGCCCGCACCTTTTGACCGCTCGACATGTAGGGGCCGGCCCCCTCGTGCTGTCCGTCCGGCGTCGCCGTGCTCACCAACCAGTACGTGCCCAAACCCAGAAGTCACGGAGGCCCGAGCGAAGCGTGGATACCACCAGCCCACCAAAGTGGAGAAGCGTCCCTTTAGCCGGTCTCTGGGCTAACCGGAGTTTCTCGACTCGTTGCAGAGATTACGGCCCGGTCCAGCTCCTGAGTCCTGACCCATTGGTCAGTACCCTGCCGCTGCTGAGTTTTAACGCCTCTCTAGGTTCTGACCAGCCACTATCTCAGTACACACCGCAAAACAGCAAGAGAAAGAAAAAGACGCCACGAGTCCACGTCTCGCCGCAAAAACAGTTTATTTCATCACCATTGTTACGTAGACCGCAGCAGTTTCTACCGGGTTCATCATCCGATTTCTCCAGAGCCACATGTTTATTAACCCGATCATCTCGTAAAGAGAAGGGCAGCGCGCGCGGGCCGCTACTCCTGGCCTAGGAGCGCGAGGAGCATCCGCTCGTAGTCGCCGGAGGTGTCGCCGGCGACCGCGCGCTCGAGGGACACGCTGGTCCTCTTCTGGTACGCCTCCGCGATCAGCTTCAGGTCGACCTCGGCGCGGGTGGTGATGACCCTGGTGAGGGAGTTCTCGTCGGTGCCCACCCCCGCGATGGCCAGCCTGATCACCTTCTGGAAGTACCTTTCGGGGCAGGTGAAGCACCGGACGACTGCACGCAGCGTCTTGAGGAACTCGTCGTTGGGGTCAGCCTTCAGATCCTGTGGCAACGATGTAGAACAGAGCTGGTGACAATTATCGTGCCTTTTATTTTATTTTTTGTCGAGAAACTAGGACGCGTTGATACGGTCGAACATCTGTAGACAATGCAAATGTTGTAGAACTTTCGCACTACAACATTAGCAAACTGAAGAAAAGAAAACGTCAGCTAAACAAATCTTTAATGAGCTTATTATGTCGTACAAATGTGCTTTGAATGGCCTATCGGGTCTGAACTCTGAAGAGCGAGTTAGGAAAACCGCTTTACCATAACAGTGCCTTAACTGATTGATGAAATAGCAGGTCCAACTTCGGAGATGCGAGATGTATTAAAGTACTACTACTGTGCCAAGGATGAAGTAATACTCTGAAAAGATCGTCAGGATACTACTCTTATACTATATATTCAAATGTCTTCATTCCCAACTCCTAAAATAATAATCTAGAAAAAATCCTACTACATAGTAAGGTGCTGGCATGGACGTTATTGGATTGATATGGAACTTCTGTACCAAATTAAAGATGACATAAGACTATCTGCGGATGATAGGCCAGCAAGATGTATCTTTTTGAGAGGAAACGCTACAATGCGACCATACTATCGACAAGGAACAAAATTGGACTGAGTTTTTTTCCTGAAAATATGCTTCATTAAAGGTATGATGCCAAATTGAGCTACAAGGACAAAAATAGAAGTGAACTGTGAACACTAACAGCTGAGTATGGTTGATCTCGAGTAGAAAATGGACTAAAACGAGAAAAAGGCCAAAGTTATCATGCATTTTGTTATTTGGGTGATGGACTATGAATTATGAAAAATGGATTTGAATTTCAGGATCTGAATAATTGCTATCTGTTTCCCTTCAGAAATTATAAGGGTAAGTATTAACTTGGGCACTCATCCATCTTCATCTAATAGACAACACCTTACAATGCACCACTGGATAGTGAATTCAACTATTAGTTGCAGAGGAAGTATAGGGGCAACATAACCTTATCAAGACACTTTTTTTTTCGAAAAGTCAACCGTATCAAGACATGTATTTACCTTGTTGATTTGATGGCCAAATTCGTCATTGTAGTGATTAAATGTTGCAAGCAGCTGAGCTTTGCTTCTAGTTGTGAGGATCCTGATGATCTCATCATCACTGTACTTTTTATGATGGATCTTCTCATGAAGTATTTTGGCTTCTGAGTGTGCCAACCTTGTGTTGACCTCTGGACCCTCGTAGCGGTATGCACTTAAAAGAGGCACCAAAAGCTGAAATGAAGAACCAATGTTAGGTCTCAAGAGTTGCCATGCATCTCTCCCTTGCGTGGCATTTTCCCTCCAATTTTAAGAGTAGATCATACATAGTGTATCCAGCTTAATTAGAAATTACACTTGCAAAAACCATAAATGACATGTGACATAAAAGACGACTAAAGTCAGCATAACACTGAAATAAATGCAAAAAAAGAATAAAGTAATAGACAACGTGCACTAATCTCAATGGAGTCAAAGGGTGTATCTGAAGTTTTCAATGTGACAAATGGCAAGGACGCAACACAAGGAAAACAATTTCAGATCTATTTGACAAAAATAAAAGTCCGGATGCCAATAGGATCCAATATTCTAATACCCTCACGGATGTTTCAGATCCAATCAACCACATTAACATCTCATCGTTACATATCAGACCACCAGAGTCATTTTAGATGTCAACGATCATATTCACAACAAAGGCAGATCATCTATCAACTTCAGAACAGGACTGATCAATGTGACATTTCGACGTCTAAATGTTTTGTACCAGTCTAATGACTTGAGAAACGAAAGCCATCACGATTGAACAGCTCGCGCACCGACATACTCCGAGCAGACTACACTATGACGATACCGAACGTACAGGCTCGAAACAAGCGAGAGGAGCAGGCATCACCTTGCGGAAGTCCCCCGTGGCGTGCGCGGCGACGTCCTCCTCGAGCGAACGCTTGAAGCGGTCGTGGTACGCCCGCCTGGCCGCGAAGAGCTGCGCGGAGCCGCGCGCGCACGCGATCTCCACCAGCACCCGGTTCCCGGGCTGCCACTTCCTGGCGGCCTCGTTGGCGAGCACCGCGTCGCGCTCCGCTGGGTCGAGCGTCCACAGGATCACAGCCCTCTGGTCCCATCACGTGCAGGCACGGCAGCGCACTCGATCAGGAGGGAGAGAGAGATCTGGGAATACCGACCGAAATGCCTTTGTGGCGGCTCGTAGGCGTGACTGGTCTTACCTCGAAGTCGCCGGAGATCTCGTCGGTGATGGAGCGGAGGAGCTCCTCGCCGTACGCCTCGGCGTAGGCGCGGCGGATGGCGCGGCGCTGCGCGGCGTCGCGGTGGCCCAGGATGGAGATGATGAGCTGCTCGTTCGTGCCCCACCCTGCGAGCAAACGCGCGGAGACGACGGACAGGACGGAGGCAGAGTCAGATCGCACGACCGGTCGCGGCACGCCGCCACGTCGCAGCGGTCACGTGGCTTGTGTTAGACGTGTGCGGATGAGAGAAAGAGAGAGAGAGAGAGAGAGATACTGACCTTGGAACGCCTTGCGAAGCTGGTCGCAGTCGTCGGCGACGGCTGGGACGGCTGCGGGGACCTTGAGCGTCGCCATCGGTGCCGGCCGGGTGGGGATCGATCTCGCAGACGCGATACGCGTTCGGGCGGGCCAGGAGACAGGTCGCAGGGGCGATGGGTTTTAAGGGAAGTGATGGGTGGTGGCCGACCGTAGTGCCCCTGCCCGGTAGGTGCCTTGCGCCGTGCCGCGGCGTGTTAAAGCGTAATTAGTGTATCTTTTTTCTTTTTCTTTTCTTGCTTAATTCGTAAGTAAGTTGATTCGAACTTCGAGTTTTTGAAATTTCAGTATTAGGTACGCTTTTTTAACGTGAAATATCGCGGTATCTGCGTGTGTTCTGGAAGGATCATGGATGGTAAGCCGAAAAGGAAATGTTGAATTAGCGTGAGACGGGGACAGGTAAGTACAGCAGGTGATGGTGATGCATGATACGGTCAGTCAGCACCACACGAACACTGCTCTGGCTTCCGATGTTGACCGAGCGAGCATCGTGCCGTGTGTTAGGGGTGGGCACGAAACCGAACACAGAAACCGGACTAACCGCAACGGAAACAGGGACGGCCCTGGGGCAGTGCGCAAGGGGCGACCGCTCCGGGCCCCAAAAATTAGGGCCCCCGTTTGGATTGGTCCTATATATTTTATCATGTCGCATAATTATACAAATGAACGTGATAACTACTAAATAATTAATTAACTATGAATAAAAGTCATCAAAAAAGTGAATTTATATTTAGCAGAATCTAACTTAGAATCAGGTGTTCCTAAAAATAACATGGCCATGTAGAGGCAGAGCAGCTCCACGTCGCCCCTCATGTATACTCTCAAATTGAACGTCAATCCTTGAATACGATATCGTACTCTCGTATGCTTGATGTTATGAACGTGATCCGATCTCGAATTTTGATTTGCCGGTTATAGGAATTGTGAACCGATCTCGTATTTTTGTCTGCCATGACGCCACTCGAGTGCTCGTATTCTTGTATTCTCAAAGCTCTAGGTTTGTACACCAACAATCCAACGCTCGGTCCCTTATGTCTTCTAAATGCTAGTTTTAAGCCGCTAATCTTTATGCAATGATCAAGATTAATCTAAATATATTTCTAGACTAACTGATTATCTTATTTTTTCTCATCTACGTGCGTACTAATTAACTACACTTAGTTGAGTGATAGTTCAAAATCTCTTACGTATTTTCTATATTATTAGATAAGTTTCAAACATTAACAATTTCTTTTGAATTAATAAATTAGTGGTAACGAGGTTTTATAACATAATTACATTTAATATATTATCTTGTTATATTTATAGTTAACGAGGGCTCTTATTTTTTGTTCGCCCCGGGCACATATAAGTCAGGACCGGCCCTGAACGGAAACCAAGCTAACTGAAACCGGTCCAATCTGAACAAATTTCGATTGTCACACTGTAAAAACCAATTTTTTTTATTTCGGTTTTAAACCCCGGTTACCAGGTTTAGCGGTGGGCATTCGGCATTACCCGAAATTTCGGGTCAGGTAGTTCGGATTTTAAAAAATTCAGGTATTCAGATTCACTACCTGAAATTATATCCGAAATTTCAGGTTACCCGAAATACCTGAACGATAGATATTACAACACCAGAATTGTAGGGTAAAATGACATTTCAGCAGGATAAAATGTCATTTCAGCAACAGTTTTAGGATAAATTTAGGCATTCTAACGTAGTTCTAGAATTATAGGACAAATTCAGGCACATCACAGTTTTGGAATTAAATAAAATTGCATTGATCTTTAAGATGTAGAGGCTCCAGGATTGATTGAGTTGCTTCCTATTGTAGTTGCATATGTCCTTGAAGTGGAAGCTTGTAGTTTCTCTTTTCCTTTTACACAAAATTCTTCAATTAATTCTGCAATGAGTGGATGAGTCAATATGTGAAAAAAATGACAATAAAAATAAATAAATGAAAGAATGTTGTACCTTGTTGCGACATAGTTAATTCCTCTATATTCTCTGTAATATCAACATTTATTGCATCTCTCAACCAATCTTGTGTATATACAAGTGCTTCAAGCATGAATGGAGTAAGAGAGCTTCGAAAGTCATCTAGAATGCGTCCACTTATGCTAAATGCAGATTCAGAAGCTACCGTTGAGATAGGTATAGCAAGCACATCATGTGCCGATGAGACAAAATCGGAAACCTCTGCTCAGAGTTCTTCCACCAAACAAAGATCAATCTTCATTCTTCAGCCAGATATTTGTTGAGTTCAGAATTAGTGTTATTGCTTGAACTATTGCCTAGCTTCATCCTCTTAGCGATAACTTCTTTCAGTTTGCCTCCTCTACATCTCATTGATGCTACTGGATCACTTGCATCAGTTGTCTCTTCATCTAGAGCATACATTTTTCGTACTACTGAAACAACTCACAAACACAATCGTTAATAGCTTCCCAAACTAGGTATCCCTTTGACTCACCAAATATCTCTTCAACAGTCATCTTTGTGTATAGAGACAACTTGTATCTAGGGTCAAGACAACCAGTAACAAAAATTAGTAAACTAAGCTTCTCCTTTTCCTTTCCCCTACCCCTCTAATCTGGAGCTCGGAGCTGGAGGCCGCCGAGGTGCCGAGCCGCCGACTGGGTCGGGCGCACGGCGGTGGGGGGCTGGGGGCCGGCCCGTCGGGGGTGAGTGGCGGGTTGGCTCGGCTCGGGGACTCGCCCTGGAGGACGGCGAGCCGCCAACCGGGCCGCGGGGGGAGGGGGGGTTGGCTCGGCTCGGGGACTCGCCCTGGACCTCGAGGACGCCGAGTCGCTGAATGGGCACACGGCAGCGGGGGCACAGGCGGCGCCGCCGCGCCGCCACGGGGAGCTGTCGGGCGGGAGCGGGAGCGGGGGCGGCGGGGCGGGGGCGCTCACCCGGTTAGGGTTGCTCGCCTCTCGGGTCGGGAGTCGGGACTGGGTCTTGGACAGTCGGACAGAACTGCCGGGCTAGGGTCGCGGCCTCGCGGGCTACTGGGCTCGACAAGCCCACAAAAGTTCGAGACTTCGGGTATTTCAGGTACCGGGTGCTGGTACCCGATTTTTTTCGGGTTTTAGGAATTTCTACCTAAAAATGAATTCGGGTATCGGTTTTCGGGTAGTTCGGGTTCGTGTTTTTTGAGTACTCTGTTCGGGTTTGGGTTTTCTGCCCACCGCTAACCAGGTTAACCATATTAGGCCCAATAACATAGTAATTCTGACCCAAACAACAGTCCAACCCAACATGAAACCCTAACCCTTAGCAACCCTAACCCCACACACCCACGCCCCACCGACCTGCCCCCGACAACCCGACTACACCCACACACCCGCCCGCCGCGGACTGCGCCGCCCCACTTGTCTACTGTCGTGCCCCTAACTGCGCCGACACGTCCCGCCCTGACTGCGACGCTCCAACTACCGACGGTCTCCGGTGGCCACTCTCCCTAGTCGTACGCCCATACAACCCCCGCTCTACACGGCAACAGCGCCATCCCGATCGCGCGCGCCCTTCCGACCCCTGCTTTACTCGGCGGCGGCGCCCTCTCAGTCGCGCGCGCCCCTCCACCCCCCGCTCTACTCGGCAGCGACGCCCTCCCGCACTCCCAGTCGCGTGTGCCCCCCAATTGCCGACGTGCGCCGCTAGGGAGCCACGTCCAGGCTAGCCCATGTCACCCTGACCCCGACACGCCGCCAACCCACACCCACCTCTAAGATTTGTTTTTTCAGTTTAACCGAAAGCCGAACAGGTTTTTCTTTTTTATATTATTATTGGTGTTTTCAGATTTTAATAATAAAAAATTCAAATAAACGAGAAAAAACGAACCGAATCAGTTTAGGTTAACTGAACGCCCACCGGAGCCGTGTGCCAGCCCATGCTAGCTTAAACGGACACGTGTGGCCTAGGAGCCGGCCTAACGTCTAGCCAGCCCGTTCGGTCCCAGACCTTACCAAAGCCACGACCCGACGGCCTCGAGCCGGTGGGCAGAGAGCCGTGGCCCGCGCCGCGCTCACCGGCTCGCCCTCGCTGCCTGCGTGGCAACAGCCAACGGCCGCGAACCGGCCATACCCCGTCCGCATCGCGGCGACGGCAAAGAAAGTCCAAATCAGAACATCCGTCTTCTCTCGCCCCCCCTTGCCACGGATCCCACCCGCAATTGCAAATTATAATTACAATTGTAATTATAACACTCCCAACGTTAGTCGTCGCCAGAATACCATCGAGAGATTATAAATTATATTACAACCCATTTTTAACAGAAAAGAAAATAGAAAAAGACCAAAATGCTCTTAACTTTCAAGTGAGTGATGTGAGTAAAAGAGTTAAGGATATTTTGATTTTTTCCTATGTTCTTTTCTGTTAAAAGGGGGTTGTGAGACAAGTTATAATGTCTCAAGTGAGTGATGTGAGTAATAGAGTTAAGGGCATTTTGGTCTTTTTTCTATTTTCTTTTCTGTTAAAAATAGGCTATAATACAATTTATAATGTCTCGATAGTATTCTGTCGAAGCACAACGTTGGAAGTGTTATAATTACAATTGTCTCCCGCACTTACGGGCACAGCGAGCTCCGCGCTTCCACCTGTCCCTATCCCGCCCCGCACAGGCCCCAGGCCCGAACGCTCTCCATCCCTGCACCGCGCGGACGACGAGGAGGGGCTCCTTCTCATGGCGGTGATCCCAGCCCCCTTTGCCCAACTCCCGACTTGATCACCTGAACCCCGTTCCAAGGAGGCAAGGACGCGAGGCTCCCTTCGCTGAGATGGGATACCCCCCTTCGCTGGGCGGCAAGGCGGCGCACCTGGTGTCCGACCTCGCCACCGTCATCCTCAACCCCGTTTCCGAGCGCGAGCGCCGGCGCTACCACCCCGCCGACCTCCCGGTGAGCGCCCTCCCCCCGCCTCCTCTACCCCGTAGGCCGAGCGCTTCGCTCCGGAACTCCGTTCCGTTTCTGCGCCCGTCGCCCTCGATTCCAGCTAATTGGCTGATCTGCAAGTGCCGCGAGTAGCTTTCGGGGTGCAGCGTTGCCGTGTTTCTACGGATATTTCTTCGACGGGACCTGCTTTTCCTGGGGTTTAGAGGGTTTAGAGTCTCGTACTCTCCTCTCCGCGCTGCTGTAAATTGGGGGGCTTATACGTGGGGTCTAGATGCTTTTTATGCGATATACGGATTCATCAGGAGCATCTCGCATGGATCACACGTGGGGTGCGGAAGAGGTCCTGGTCTCCTGGAGGCATTTCCTGTCGCCCGTACATCACAAATATGGAATTAATTTTATCGGATAGCAGGAAACCTGCAAGACTTAAGTGCTGGTTCCCCATTTATTTGGACAACACTGAGGATAGAATATACGGTTTTCAAATGTTTGTTTAAGTTTCTATGGTTGAAAGGCAGTGGTCTAGGGTTGTTCTTTTTAACATCCCGTCGGTTTGGCAAATTGAAAAGCGGCAGAGCCCAGTGTTGATTTGGACAAGGTTGCTGCTTACTGTTGACTTTTGCGCTCTAATATTTTGCATTGCGCAAAAGTTATAATGGCCGCTCTGTTAAAAGGATAAGAAAACAAATGGAGTGGCAACTGTAACTGCAGTTGCACTTGCTGTCGTTGATTCCATTGACCATGACATGGTTTTGAAGGACTTAGATTTTTTTCTCTTGTTATAGGAAGCCACTGAAGGGAAAGAAAGTCTATATGGTGATGATGATTCTGACAAGGACTCCAATATTCCTAATGGTCCTGACACATCTTCCTTCAGAGCCTTTCTATTGTCATTTATGTCATCCTCATGCTCCAGTGAAGATTCAATGGAGGCCATACCTGATCAGAATCTGGTTGTAGAATACCCAACTTTAACACCTGTTGGGAAGGCAACCAGCGGAAGAAAGGGCTTGCTTAGTAGAGGAAAACATTCTATTGGAAAAATTATGAGCAAAGTAGGTCGACTGAGTAATTTCAGGCAAAAACCTACCAACAATATTAGTGGTGAAATCATAGACCAAACAGAATCAGCCGTGTCTGGATCTGAGGTGAAGGGATCAAAGAAACCTGCTTATGATAAGTTGCCAGCAATGTCTGAACCATCTATGCTTTTGTCAGAAAGGATGCAGGCTGTTCTTTATTCATATCTTCCTGTTCTTGTTCAAGGAAAGAACTGGATGTTGATATACAGGTGCAAAACAGCTTTCAGTACAAATGTGAGCAAATCATCTTTGCATTGTACTTAATTAATTGATGTCTATGTTCACACTTCTGCAGTACGTGGAGGCATGGAATATCTTTGTCTACTCTGTACAGAAGGAGCATGCTTTGCACTGGTCCCTCGATTCTGGTATGTTATGCACCGACACTTTTTTGTGGTGTTCACTTCTTATTCTTACACGAAGTATAATCATTCTGTTTTCTGCTTGTGACCCTTGTATGAAATATGTTATATCCACGTGTACTTATCATCCTTGCATTTATCAAATGATACAGATTATGCAAGTATTGCTGCTTATTTTTCTTAACCCAATGCACACATCGTGTCGATGTGGCATTCCATGAAACAGAATCACTGTCAACTCAACAACTTGTGATCATATAACAGAAGATTTCCATGTTTCAGGCTATGTCTCATCCTGTGTAGATAGCAAATATAAATTTAGACCTTAATCTTGCAAGTTTCTTATTAGAGAGTTCCTCTACCTGCATATGGCACAGATTTTTTATCTGATAGGCCCAGAACAAATGTGTACATCACTTGGCTTGTACTCGTACCTTATTTAAACTATGGGAAACCGATTCAGGCAACCATTTTCTCATGTTGCTGTGCAAACTTGATTTTGACCAAAGAAGATTTTTATATTTATCTCATTCATCCATAATGCTATTCAAAATTATGTCATACCTTAGCATCTTTAATACGGATAATCTTTGTGTCTGCCTGGATGAAAACGTATGCTTACACATTGGTCACCATCTCAGCATGATGCACTAGTTTATTCGCGTGTGTAAGGATCGAAACGCCCAAGAGGGGGGGTGAATTGGGCTTTTTCAAAATTTTAGAGCAATTTAAAACTTAATGGTTGAAGCCCAATTCCCTATGCGAACTAACTACGCAAGCAAGAGTGTTAAGTGCGGAATAGTAAATGCGTAATAGTGAGGGGGTGAGGAGAGAGATGCAAACTCCCGCGGAGACTCGGAGACACGGCGATTTTTCTCGTGGTTCGGTAAGATCACAAAAATCTACCTACGTCCACGTTGTGGCACCCACCAAAGGGTATAGCCACTCCCAAGTCACCAAGACAAGGGAATCCACTATCTTTCTCCGTTCGCCTTCTCCGGCAAGGTGGAGCTCAAGCCTTGTACAATGGTGATCCTCCGGGCTTCCACACACGTCTTGGTAAGCTCCGGAGCGATCTCTTCTTCCTCCAACTTTTACAAGGTGAGAGAAGTCACCAAGACACTCTCTCTCACTAGCCTAGAGATTCCAATCACCAAGAATGGACGCACACAAGCTTCTCTCTAGCTAGATATAACCTATAGTTGGAGTACAAGAGGTTTTGAAGTGTGGAAGTGGTAGCTCTTGGTCTTGAATGCTTGAGAATGTGTAGTGAGGCTCTGGTGATCAAGACTTGTCGAAATGGCCGGTTGGAGGGGTATTTATAGCCAGCCCACACGAGATAGCCGTTGGAAAAGTAGGCAGACTTTTTCAGTGAACATCGGATCCTCCGATGCACCCCTTTATATGAGCATCGGTCGAATTCCAAATTAGCTGATGTCATGTGTCAGATGTGACCGTTGGATATAACCGTTGGATCTTTTAATTGACCGATGTTACTTCAACTTCATCATCGGATGATCCGGTGAGTTGATCTTCAGAATTGGTTCAGAAATAATGTCTCGGTTGAAATTGACCGATGTACACTTACTTCATCATCGGATGATCTGGTGTGTACTTCTTCAGAATAACCTAGAAATCATCCTTCTGTTGAAATCAACCGATGTGCCACTTCCTTCACATCGGATGATCCGGTGTGTACTGGACTCTGAGGTCTTCTTCTTCTGCCAACTCAAACTTGACCGATGTAGTCATTTTGCAAGACATCGGATGATCCGGTGAGTGCAACTTGTTTGCTTCGAGTTGTTTTGAGTTGATCTTTTGGAATCCTCTTGAATGACCTCTTTGACACTTGTTTGAAATGATATTATGATGAAGTGTAAGCTTCTTGTGTTGCCAATTTTGATAGAATAGAGTCGTTGTATGACTTCTTTATTTAGTCTTCATGAGTATCGAATAACCCCTTAGAATGGATCGTTGAGGGGTCTCCATTTGTATCCAATGAGCAGTAGACGGTGTGAATATAGATAGTTCATTAACGTTTGATGTGATATACGTGAAACCTCGCATCCACAAACTCATTAGTAATAACGAACGGTTGTCATTAATCACCGAAACCATACCTCACGGGGGCCTAGATGCTTTCAATCTCCCCCTTTTTGGTGATTGATGACAACACAACGAGTAGAGCATAGAATTAATGGAATTAAAACGCAATGCTCAAAATAACAAGTACAAATTGCAACACAAGTGGCTCGAAGGCTCAAATAATAAACAATAAAGCGTAAGAGCACGAAGTAGCACCCGGAGTACAATAATAGCGAATAATAATAACAGACAATCTCAAATAAAGTAGCAAAAGGATAGACACTCCCCCTAAGACCAGGAACTCCCCCTAGAACTGAGCTAACCTCCCTCTGACTCTAACTCTTCTCCCCCTTTGGCATCAAGATACCAAAAAGGGAAGTCGAGTCCCTACGACTCAGGCGCGCTCCTGGCGATGGTGAAGCGGTCGGCGTCGACGGTGCTGTCGCCGGAGCTGCTGGAGGTGGAGGTCGCTGGCGCTGGAGCGGGGGGAGCTGGAGCTGGAGCTGGAGCTGTTGGGGGATCCGCTGAGACTGCTGGCGCCGGTGGAGAAGGTACTGCCGGAAGAGGTGAGGACTGGAACGACGTCGGCGGCAGTACTGGACCTGGTGCCAGTGGGGGTGCACCTGGAGCCTGACTGAGTCCCAAGTGCTGAGGTGGAAGGGCGACTCCCGTCTGCTGGTAGAGGTTGGTGACCAACCCCAGGATGCCCAACAACATCTGCTGAGTCTGCTGCTGCTGGTCCAGAGTGCGTCTCGTCATCTGGTCGACAAGGTTGGTGAACCTGTCGGTGTCCTCTCGCCTCTGACGGGCGTTCTCCAGCTGCATCTCCTGCTGCTGCATCTGAAGCTGCTCCTGTCGAGCTGCCTGCTGCTCCTGCTGCTGAGCCATCCGCTGAAGTAAGGCAGTGAGCTCTGACGGCTGAGTCACCTGAGCCTCTGACACTGGAGGAGGTGTAGGTGGTGGAGCTGCTGAGCCTCCTGCCTCTGCGTCGTGCTGCCTCGGTGAGGGAGGAGCAGGAGGAAAGTACTCCTCGACACTGTCGCTGTCCGACCATATATGCTGTAGGTCTCCTCCCTGAGCCTCTGCCTGTGCTAGCTCTACGTCCTCCTGAGTCAGCTCTGCCCAGTCCTCCTCTGACAGTCTGGCTCGGACCTCACGCTCGACGGGACGGCCAAGGCGGCGGTCTCCCGGAGTGGGGACTCGGTAGTGGCTGAACCGGGTCACGTGCATCTCCGTCAGCTGAGAAACTCCTGGAGTGTCCTCTGGAACTAACTGGTGGAGAAGGTGACAGATCCAGTGACCGAAGACCAACTGTCGAAGCATCCCAACTCCGTCGGTGATCACGTCCTCCATCTCGCAGATCAGAATATCCACGATCATCGGTCGATTTCTGCAGGGCACCAGAAAACTGAACATCGGATGCTCTGATGTCTTTTGAAATGAACTCATCGGTTTATTTGTGATATCTGACTTGATCTGAGCACTGAACTGAAGCACCAATTGATCCGATGATCTGCTGGCCCTAGCATCGGATAATCCGATGACTACAGAAAACCTAAGACTGCCCATATGTGTCCTTGGACTTAAACACACAAAGATAAGGATGGGTCATAGGACTTTTTGGGCAACTCCTAACCTCTAATAGAAGGCTTCAAATATATTGCCACATATTGGCTAAGCCCTTAAGCAAAGAGAACACACAAGGTTAGGAGGGAAACCACGAAAATGTAAGGCCCATGCTTTGTGAGCTAGAGTATGGAAAACTTCTATCTCTTTAAAGCATGTACCTTTAGAATTTTGCTCTATCCACATCCTATGAGTTGAGATATTGCATTTTGAACAAGTCTTCTTCTCATGATGCGGGTTCCCCTTTGTGACAATCTACCGTATGCAATGCCAAACAAAATAATGCAAGATATTAAATGAGTGCAAGTCTATATGGCAGGAATCATGCAAGGCGTAATGTAAATCTATCTTGCCAAGTTTAAACCTGCCAAAGGCTTCCTCAGGGAAAACTATTTCTATCTTGCCCCTATCCTTTGGGAGTTAGACAAGACCTATTTGATATGCAACCTTACATGAACATGGCAACTTACATGACGTTAGATGCATCTAGCACATTTAATTCACTTCTAAGTCTAGAAAAAGTTTTCTCATCAAGTGGTTTAGTGAAGATATCCGCCAATTGTTCTTTGGACCTAACACTTTGCAAAGAGATGTCTCATTTAGCCTCATGGTCCCGCAAGAAGTGATGACGAATATCAATGTGCTTAGTGCGGGAGTGCTGAACGGGGTTTCTGGCTATCTTAACCGCACTTTCATTGTCATAAAGGAGAGGCACACAATCAAACTTAATTCCAAAGTCCAAAAGGGTTTGCTTCATATATAGAATTTGGGCACAACATGCACCTGCCGCTATATACTCTGCCTCCGCGGTGGACAAAGTCACGGAGTTTTGCTTTTTGCTCGACCAAGATACTAGGGAACGCCCAAGTAAGTGGCACCCACCGGAGGTACTCTTGCGATCCACACGGCATCCGGCAAAGTTCGAATCCGAGTAACCCAAGAGATGGAAACTAGCGTTCTTGGGGTACCACAAACCTACACTTGGGGTATGCTTGAGATACCTAAGTATCCTAAAGACCGCCTTACGATGTGATTCTTTAGGTGCCGCTTGAAAGCGAGCACACAAGCACACACTAAACATGATATCGGGCCTAGATGCGGTAAGATATAACAATGAACCAATCATGGAACGGTAATGAGATTGATCAATAGGTTTACCGTCCATGTCCGCGTCGAGATGACAATTTGTTGCCATTGGAGTACTTCTTGAGCTACAATCTTCCATTTCAAACTTCTTCAAGAGGTCTTTGGTGTACTTTTCTTGGTAGATGAAAGTCCCCTCTTGAATTTGCTTGATTTGAAATCCTAGGAAGAAATTGAGTTCTCCAATCATTGACATCTCGAACTCCCTAGACATCATGGTGCCAAACTCAAGGCTAAGAGATTTGTTAGTTGAGCCAAAAATAATGTCATCAACGTAAATTTGACAAAGAAATAAATCCCCGTTGATGTCCTTGGTGAAAAGTGTGGTGTCCACCCTCCCGATCTTGAATCCTTGCATGACTAGGAAATCCCTTAGACGTTCATACCATGCCCTAGGTGCTTGCTTGAGCCCGTAGAGCGCCTTGTGTAACCTATACACATGGTTAGGATTCCTCGGATCTTCAAACCCGGGAGGTTGCTCAACGAAAACAAGCTCGTTAATATAACCATTGAGGAAGGCACTTTTCACATCCATTTGATAAAGCATAATATTGTGATGTGAAGCAAAAGCAAGGAGTATGCGAATAGCTTCTAACCGTGCGACCGGGGCGAATGTCTCTCCAAAATCTAGTCCTTCAACTTGTGAAAAACCCTTGGCCACAAGCCTTGCCTTGTTGCGGACCACCACGCCATTCTCGTCTTGCTTGTTGCGGTACACCCACTTTGTTCCGATGACGTTCTTGTTCTTAGGTCGCTCCTCCAATACCCAAACTTCATTGCGGTGAAGTTGTTGAGTTCTTCTTGCATAGCCATCACCCAATTGGGATCTTGGAGTGCTTCCTCAATATTTGTGGGTTCTACACACGAAACAAAAGAGTAGTGCTCACAAAATAAAGCAACATGGCGAGAACGAGTACTTACTCCCCGTGACGGACTTCCGATGATTTGATCCATCAGATGTGCCTTGAAGATGCGCCCATGCCTCATAAGAGGTTGTGAGGCACTTGGTGGTGGTGAGGCATCTTGCTCGTCTTGTGGTTGGACTTGACCTTGGACTTCTTCTTCTTGGTGTTGTGTGGCATGTGAATCTTGCATTGGCAATGGATCATTTTTCTCTTCTTCTTCATCAATTTGAGGCGCCATGGAGGTGTTGATGTTGGAACTTGAGTCTCCCCCTTGATCATGGCTCTCCTCAACTTCGGGCTTGATGTCTCCTATGGTCATGTTCTTCATAGCTTCTCGTAGAGGCTCATCATCTATATCATCATGACCAAAACTCTCCTCTTGGGAGCCATTAGTCTCATCAAACTCAACATCACAACTTTCTTCAACTAACCCGGAGGTTTGGTTGAATACTCGATATGCTTTTGAGTTTGACGAATAACCAAGAAAGATACCAACATCACACCTTCTTTCAAACTTACCGAGTCTTTTCTTGCGGTAGATGTAGCACTTGCACCTGAAGACTCGGAAGTAGGAGATGTTGGGCTTTCTCCCAATGAGGAGCTCATATGGGGTCTTTTGAAGTAGTCGATGAAGATAGACCCTATTTGCGGCATGGCACGCCGTGTTGATTGCTTCGGCCCAAAATTTCTCCGACGTGCCATAGTCATCAAGCATTGCTCTTGCAAGGGTGATGAGAGTCTTGTTCTTCCTTTCAACGACACCATTTTGTTGAGGGGTGTATGTGGCCGAAAACTCGTGCTTCACGCCTTCACGATCACACCACTTCCCAATGTTGTAGTTCTTGAACTCGGTGCCGTTGTCACTCCGGACCTTGATGATGGGAAGTTGAAATTCCCTTTGAGCTCGTTTAGCGAAGGTCTTGAAGATTTCCGGAGTTTCACCCTTGTCACCTAAAAATAATCTCCAAGCATAGCGAGAGTAGTCATCAACAATAACAAGACAATAGAGGTTACCGCCAAGACTTTGGTATGTGGATGGCCCGAAGAGGTCCATGTGAAGTAGTTCAAGTGGCTTGGAGGTTGACACCATTGTCTTTATCGGATGGTGTGAGGCAACTTGCTTCCCGGCTTGACACGCGCTACAAAGCTTGTTCTTCTCAAAAGTGACATCCTTCACGCCGGTCACCATCCCAAGCTTGAATGACTTCTTGAGCTTGCTCATCCCAATGTGAGCAATGCGCCGATGCCATAGCCATCCCAAACTAGTCTTGGTGAAAAGACAAGTGGTCAAGCTAGCATCCTTGTTGGAGAAGTCCACCAAGTAGAGATGTCCATGCCGAAAACCTTTGAATATTAGTTCTTTGCTTGATTCACTAGTCACCACAACACCATTCTTGTCAAATGTGCACGTTAGTCCAAGATCACATAATTGTGCAATAGAAAGTAAATTGAAACTAAGAGACTTAACGTAAAGCACATTAGAGATAGACAAATCATGAGAAATAGCGATTTTACCCAAACCAATTACCTTCCCCTTTGAGTTATCACCAAAGGTGACTTGTTCATGATTGTCGGGGTTCTCTATGGAGGTGAACATACCATCATTGCCGGTCATATGTTGAGTGCACCCACTATCGAGTACCCAATGCTTTCCTCCGGCTTTGTAGTTCACCTACACACATGAAGTTAGTTTTTGTGTTTAGGAACCCAAGCCAACTTAGGTCCTTGTATGTGTGATACAAGTGATTTTGGGACTCAAAGTTGCTTGGGGAGCTTCCCCTTCATGCCCTTGATGTCTTTGTCGATGAACCTTGCCTTCACCTTTCCACCTACTTTGCTCAATAGATAGTGATAATCATTGAAAGTAGATTTGTAGTTAGGAGGCAATTTGGGAGAAGGACGGTTGGGAAGAGGACACTCTCTCGTGTGATGTCCGGTGACCTCACAATGTTGGCAATAGGAGCCAACTTCCTTGATGAAGCTCGTCCTAAGCTCCGGTGAGGGCACCTTTCCTTTGTTGGGCACCGGGAAGGATCCAAGTCCCTTCTTGTTGAAGCTTTTAGCTTGTTGGTAGAGGATTTCCTTGTGCTTGTCTTCCCCCTTAGAGAGTCTTGCCACACTAGTGCGAAGACTTTCAATTTCGTCCATTAGCTCCTTCTCCCTAGGGCTTGCTTTCAAAGGCAAAGACTTATCCAAAATATTTGTGGCATGTGAATTAGATGATATTTTGCCATCAAGTGTTTCTTTCTTTGTGTTTTTCAATTTAAGTTCAATCGCTTCATAAGCAAGGTTAAGCACTTCATGTTCTTGAACCAACTCATTATGCTTTGCCAAGAGAGCTAAGTTAGCTAAGTCAAGCTCATGATACTTAAGCTTGATTTGAGCATTCTCCTCCTCGACTTGCTTGACATTTGATTTGAGCGTGTCATGCTCTTTAAGTATGGTTACATACTTGTCATGCAAATCGAGGTTAGCATTTTCAAGCTTACCACGAGCTAGCTCAAGAGCCTTAACCTTAGCCTTTTCCCTTTTTATAATGGCATGATATTCATTAATGATAGATGCTAATTCATCGGGTGAAAGCTCATCATCATCATCGCTAGAAGCTTCACATACCTTTGAGTTACCTTTTGCCATTAGGCACATAGGAGGTGGATGAAGAGGTGAGTCATCCTTGTTGACGATGGCGAGGCCCGCCAAGTTTTCTTCATCTTCACTATCTTCGTCGCTTGACTCTTCATCCGTGATCCACTCATTGGCTTCACACATGAAGACCTTTTGAGGCCCTCTTCTCTTCTTTGGAAAGAGCTTGGTTTTCTTGCCTTTGTCAAATTTCTTCTTTCCAAAAGAGCGCTTGGGCTTGACCTCCTCTTCATCATCACTTTCTTCTAGCTTGTGATGCTTGCCATTGTCCTTCCTTTTGTCCGGTCTTGGACAATCATATGATATGTGGCCTAGATCACCACAATTGTAGCACGTCTTGTTTTCATCTTTTCTTGGCAAGAAGGCTTTCTTCTTGGGATCATAAGAGTATCCCTTCTTTGCAATCTTGGAATTGAGGCGTGAGAATTTCCTCATCATCAAAGCAAGCTCATCATCATCATCTTCGCTTGTTTCTTGCTCTTCTTCACTTGAGCTAGGCTCAACCACTTTCTTCTTCTTGGGAGTTGTCTTCTTGGTTGAAGCCTTGAGAGCAATGGTTTTTGATGATGACTCCTCCATCATTCCAAGTACGCTCATCTCATGAGCATGAATTTCTCCAATGAGCTCCGAAACTTCAATGTTGTCTAGTGACTCTTTTTGGAGCATTGAATTGATCATGTTGTACTTGGGCTTGGGTAGAAGCATGAGAATCTTGCGATTGATAAGTCCCTTGCCAAGAGAAGCAATGTCAAGCGTGTTAATTTCCTCAATGAGCACATTTAAACGAGAAAACATTTGGTTAACATTCTCATGAGGGAACATCTTAAATTCATCATATTTTGATTTAAGCATGTGATATTTGAGTTCTTTAACACGAGATGAGCACTCATGTATTTCAATTAGACATGCCCAAATTTCACATGCTTTTTCCTTACTAGCAATCCTAGCAAAAACATCTTGACTAATGCATTCATATATGGCATTTCTAGCCTTAGCATCCCATTTTAATTGGTCTCCAACATAGTCAAGATTTCCAAACCCCGCATGGGTCGCTTCCCACACTTCGGGAGCAATTGCCTCAAGGTAAGCGCGCATGCGTGCTTTCCAATAAGCAAAATTCTTGCCCTCGAAGGTAGGAACCGAACCCCCATTCTTGGCCATTTTCGCTCTCTAGCGGTGAAGCTAGAATGATCCAATGAGCAACCTTGCTCTGATACCAATTGTAAGGATCGAAACGCCCAAGAGGGGGGGTGAATTGGGCTTTTTCAAAATTTTAGAGCAATTTAAAACTTAATGGTTGAAGCCCAATTCCCTATGCGAACTAACTACGCAAGCAAGAGTGTTAAGTGCGGAATAGTAAATGCGTAATAGTGAGGGGGTGAGGAGAGAGATGCAAACTCCCGCGGAGACTCGGAGACACGGCGATTTTTCCCGTGGTTCGGTAAGATCACAAAAATCTACCTACGTCCACGTTGTGGCACCCACCAAAGGGTATAGCCACTCCCAAGTCACCAAGACAAGGGAATCCACTATCTTTCTCCGTTCGCCTTCTCCGGCAAGGTGGAGCTCAAGCCTTGTACAATGGTGATCCTCCGGGCTTCCACACACGTCTTGGTAAGCTCCGGAGCGATCTCTTCTTCCTCCAACTTTTACAAGGTGAGAGAAGTCACCAAGACATTCTCTCTCACTAGCCTAGAGATTCCAATCACCAAGAATGGACGCACACAAGCTTCTCTCTAGCTAGATATAACCTATAGTTGGAGTACAAGAGGTTTTGAAGTGTGGAAGTGGTAGCTCTTGGTCTTGAATGCTTGAGAATGTGTAGTGAGGCTCTGGTGATCAAGACTTGTCGAAATGGCCGGTTGGAGGGGTATTTATAGCCAGCCCACACGAGATAGCCGTTGGAAAAGTAGGCAGACTTTTTCAGTGAACATCGGATCCTCCGATGCACCCCTTTATATGAGCATCGGTCGAATTCCAAATTAGCTGATGTCATGTGTCAGATGTGACCGTTGGATATAACCGTTGGATCTTTTAATTGACCGATGTTACTTCAACTTCATCATCGGATGATCCGGTGAGTTGATCTTCAGAATTGGTTCAGAAATAATGTCTCGGTTGAAATTGACCGATGTACACTTACTTCATCATCGGATGATCTGGTGTGTACTTCTTCAGAATAACCCAGAAATCATCCTTCTGTTGAAATCAACCGATGTGCCACTTCCTTCACATCGGATGATCCGGTGTGTACTGGACTCTGAGGTCTTCTTCTTCTGCCAACTCAAACTTGACCGATGTAGTCATTTTGCAAGACATCGGATGATCCGGTGAGTGCAACTTGTTTGCTTCGAGTTGTTTTGAGTTGATCTTTTGGAATCCTCTTGAGTGACCTCTTTGACACTTGTTTGAAATGATATTATGATGAAGTGTAAGCTTCTTGTGTTGCCAATTTTGATAGAATAGAGTCGTTGTATGACTTCTTTATTTAGTCTTCATGAGTATCGAATAACCCCTTAGAATGGATCGTTGAGGGGTCTCCATTTGTATCCAATGAGCAGTAGACGGTGTGAATATAGATAGTTCATTAACGTTTGATGTGATATACGTGAAACCTCGCATCCACAAACTCATTAGTAATAACGAACGGTTGTCATTAATCACCGAAACCATACCTCACGGGGGCCTAGATGCTTTCAATCTCCCCCTTTTTGGTGATTGATGACAACACAACGAGTAGAGCATAGAATTAATGGAATTAAAACGCAATGCTCAAAATAACAAGTACAAATTGCAACACAAGTGGCTCGAAGGCTCAAATAATAAACAATAAAGCGTAAGAGCACGAAGTAGCACCCGGAGTACAATAATAGCGAATAATAATAACAGACAATCTCAAATAAAGTAGCAAAAGGATAGACACTCCCCCTAAGACCAGGAACTCCCCCTAGAACTGAGCTAACCTCCCTCTGACTCTAACTCTTCTCCCCCTTTGGCATCAAGATACCAAAAAGGGAAGTCGAGTCCCTACGACTCAGGCGCGCTCCTGGCGATGGTGAAGCGGTCGGCGTCGACGGTGCTGTCGCCGGAGCTGCTGGAGGTGGAGGTCGCTGGCGCTGGAGCGGGGGGAGCTGGAGCTGGAGCTGGAGCTGTTGGGGGATCCGCTGAGACTGCTGGCGCCGGTGGAGAAGGTACTGCCGGAAGAGGTGAGGACTGGAACGACGTCGGCGGCAGTACTGGACCTGGTGCCAGTGGGGGTGCACCTGGAGCCTGACTGAGTCCCAAGTGCTGAGGTGGAAGGGCGACTCCCGTCTGCTGGTAGAGGTTGGTGACCAACCCCAGGATGCCCAACAACATCTGCTGAGTCTGCTGCTGCTGGTCCAGAGTGCGTCTCGTCATCTGGTCGACAAGGTTGGTGAACCTGTCGGTGTCCTCTCGCCTCTGACGGGCGTTCTCCAGCTGCATCTCCTGCTGCTGCATCTGAAGCTGCTCCTGTCGAGCTGCCTGCTGCTCCTGCTGCTGAGCCATCCGCTGAAGTAAGGCAGTGAGCTCTGACGGCTGAGTCACCTGAGCCTCTGACACTGGAGGAGGTGTAGGTGGTGGAGCTGCTGAGCCTCCTGCCTCTGCGTCGTGCTGCCTCGGTGAGGGAGGAGCAGGAGGAAAGTACTCCTCGACACTGTCGCTGTCCGACCATATATGCTGTAGGTCTCCTCCCTGAGCCTCTGCCTGTGCTAGCTCTGCGTCCTCCTGAGTCAGCTCTGCCCAGTCCTCCTCTGACAGTCTGGCTCGGACCTCACGCTCGACGGGACGGCCAAGGCGGCGGTCTCCCGGAGTGGGGACTCGGTAGTGGCTGAACCGGGTCACGTGCATCTCCGTCAGCTGAGAAACTCCTGGAGTGTCCTCTGGAACTAACTGGTGGAGAAGGTGACAGATCCAGTGACCGAAGACCAACTGTCGAAGCATCCCAACTCCGTCGGTGATCACGTCCTCCATCTCGCTGATCAGAATATCCACGATGTCGAACTCCATCCCGTTCATCACATAGAACAGGATGGTCTGCTGAAGGCTCGTGAAACCCTCCAAGTAGCCAGACCTCGGTAGTAGAGTAGGTCTGAGGACGTGGTGAACTGTCCGAGCTGCTGGGGTGAGAAGCGCTGGCACCCTCGGCTGGTCAGGAGTGAACGGCTGAGTGAACAGACCTCTGATCTCCTCGAAGGGCGGTGCCACTCCTCCAGTCAGTGGCCTCCTCGGCGGGTCTGCGTCTCCGTAGACTATCTGGTTCAGGCACGTAGTAGAGAGCTCCACACCAAGCAGTCTGCCCAACAGGTCTCGAGATACGTCGTGGATCCGCCCCATGAACATGAAGTGAATCGAGCGACAGCCCTCAGAGACGTAGAGTGTCGCGTAGAACACCCTGACCCACTCCTCAACGTAAGCACTCCTCTGGTGCGAGAGCAGGTCCACAAGTCCTCTGTATCTCTCAAAAAGTGGCCTGATCCCGTGTCCTGCTGCCACTGCAAGCTGGTCCCAGTCGATGTTGTTGTGCTGGAAGAGCTTGTGGCCCCGACGCCTGTAAGTCTCGTACAGGGACGCCTGTGTCAGGGTCCAGAAGCAGGAGTCAACTCGAGCGTCCCTAGGCCGCGGGAACCACTCCTCAATCAACGCTGACCATCTGAGCTTCTTCAGTTGCCTTGCCTTCATTTTCCTGTAGTCGGTGAGTCTGACATCCTCGACCACACGGACTGCTGTGTCCATCAGGTGGATGGCCCTTTCGGCCTCTCTGTCCTCGGCGCGGTCAGCCGCAGAGGTGCGCCGACTCGCCGTAGGTGTCTGTCCACCCCCACGAGTCCTCGGGGTGCGCCGGCGGATGAGAGGCGGCACCTCGGTCTCCTCCTCGTCGGAGCCCTCGGGAGGCACCGGCTGGATCGGAGGCTGCTCCTGCCTCTGCCGGGACTCGCGGATCCGTAGGGAACCGCGATGGCCGCGCTCACGCTCCTCGGCGGCGCGAGCGGCCAACTCCGCACGACGAGCGTCCTTGGACATCTTGCGCTTTTTCGCGGCGGGCTCCTCAATTGCCTTTCCCTTTCCTTTGCGATCGCGACCCATCTTAGCGACGAACGGCGAAGCACGACGAGACCCTAGCGGAGAGGGTGATGCGAGCCGGCGGCGAGTGGTGGAGGGGAGACGGCGAGAGAGGCGCGGCGGTGCGGTGGAACAGCGGCGGCACGCTCGGGAGAGGCGGCGGCGCGGGCACGGACTGCGCCTAGGCGGCCGAAAGGTGGCGGTGGCGGTCCCTGGGAGGAGGGGGCGGAGGCGCCTGGGAGGCGGCGGCGGCTGTGCCTGGAAGGCGGCGGCGGCGGCTGGGAGGCGGCGCGCGCGGGAGGCGGCGTGCGCGGGAGAGGCGGCGGCGGCGGCGCCTGGGAGGCGGCTGGGAGACGGCGGCGGTGACTGGGAGGCGGAGGCGCGTGGGAGAGGCGGCGGCGAGGGCGTCGGGCGGCGGCGGAGGTCGGGAAAGAAGAAGAAAAAGAAGGGCGGCCGAGCCGCTTTTTAAACCGTACGGGCAAACCCTAGCCGCGCACAAAGCACCGGATGGACCGATGATCATCGGAGGATGCATCGGTCGAGTTCAACAGAGAGTTGTTCCAAAAACTCTCTTTGAACACCGAATGAGCCGACGTTGAGGTGTCGATCATCGGTCGATTTCTGCAGGGCACCAGAAAACTGAACATCGGATGCTCCGATGTCTTTTGAAATGAACTCATCGGTTTATTTGTGATATCTGACTTGATCTGAGCACTGAACTGAAGCACCAATTGATCCGATGATCTGCTGGCCCTAGCATCGGATAATCCGATGACTACAGAAAACCTAAGACTGCCCATATGTGTCCTTGGACTTAAACACACAAAGATAAGGATGGGTCCTAGGACTTTTTGGGCAACTCCTAACCTCTAATAGAAGGCTTCAAATATATTGCCACATATTGGCTAAGCCCTTAAGCAAAGAGAACACACAAGGTTAGGAGGGAAACCACGAAAATGTAAGGCCCATGCTTTGTGAGCTAGAGTATGGAAAACTTCTATTTCTTTAAAGTATGTACCTTTAGAATTTTGCTCTATCCACATCCTATGAGTTGAGATATTGCATTTTGAACAAGTCTTCTTCTCATGATGCGGGTTCCCCTTTGTGACAATCTACCGTATGCAATGCCAAACAAAATAATGCAAGATATTAAATGAGTGCAAGTCTATATGGCAGGAATCATGCAAGGCGTAATGTAAATCTATCTTGCCAAGTTTAAACCTGCCAAAGGCTTCCTCAGGGAAAACTATTTCTAGCTTGCCCCTATCCTTTGGGAGTTAGACAAGACCTATTTGATATGCAACCTTACATGAACATGGCAACTTACATGACGTTAGATGCATCTAGCACATTTAATTCACTTCTAAGTCTAGAAAAAGTTTTCTCATCAAGTGGTTTAGTGAAGATATCCGCCAATTGTTCTTTGGACCTAACACTTTGCAAAGAGATGTCTCATTTAGCCTCATGGTCCCGCAAGAAGTGATGGCGAATATCAATGTGCTTAGTGCGGGAGTGCTGAACGGGGTTTCTGGCTATCTTAACCGCACTTTCATTGTCACAAAGGAGAGGCACACAATCAAACTTAATTCCAAAGTCCAAAAGGGTTTGCTTCATATATAGAATTTGGGCACAACATGCACCTGCCGCTATATACTCTGCCTCCGCGGTGGACAAAGTCACGGAGTTTTGCTTTTTGCTCGACCAAGATACTAGGGAACGCCCAAGTAAGTGGCACCCACCGGAGGTACTCTTGCGATCCACACGGCATCCGGCAAAGTTCGAATCCGAGTAACCCAAGAGATGGAAACTAGCGTTCTTGGGGTACCACAAACCTACACTTGGGGTATGCTTGAGATACCTAAGTATCCTAAAGACCGCCTTACGATGTGATTCTTTAGGTGCCGCTTGAAAGCGAGCACACAAGCA
This sequence comes from Neostapfia colusana, assembly GCA_030760725.1. NCBI lineage: Eukaryota > Viridiplantae > Streptophyta > Magnoliopsida > Poales > Poaceae > Neostapfia > Neostapfia colusana. Next base: position 52,748,238 of record JASWHV010000020.1, read on the forward strand.
CACACTAAACATGATATCGGGCCTAGATGCGGTAAGATATAACAATGAACCAATCATGGAACGGTAATGAGATTGATCAATAGGTTTACCGTCCATGTCCGCGTCGAGATGACAATTTGTTGCCATTGGAGTACTTCTTGAGCTACAATCTTCCATTTCAAACTTCTTCAAGAGGTCTTTGGTGTACTTTTCTTGGTAGATGAAAGTCCCCTCTTGAATTTGCTTGATTTGAAATCCTAGGAAGAAATTGAGTTCTCCAATCATTGACATCTCGAACTCCCTAGACATCATGGTGCCAAACTCAAGGCTAAGAGATTTGTTAGTTGAGCCAAAAATAATGTCATCAACGTAAATTTGACAAAGAAATAAATCCCCGTTGATGTCCTTGGTGAAAAGTGTGGTGTCCACCCTCCCGATCTTGAATCCTTGCATGACTAGGAAATCCCTTAGACGTTCATACCATGCCCTAGGTGCTTGCTTGAGCCCGTAGAGCGCCTTGTGTAACCTATACACATGGTTAGGATTCCTCGGATCTTCAAACCCGGGAGGTTGCTCAACGAAAACAAGCTCGTTAATATAACCATTGAGGAAGGCACTTTTCACATCCATTTGATAAAGCATAATATTGTGATGTGAAGCAAAAGCAAGGAGTATGCGAATAGCTTCTAACCGTGCGACCGGGGCGAATGTCTCTCCAAAATCTAGTCCTTCAACTTGTGAAAAACCCTTGGCCACAAGCCTTGCCTTGTTGCGGACCACCACGCCATTCTCGTCTTGCTTGTTGCGGTACACCCACTTTGTTCCGATGACGTTCTTGTTCTTAGGTCGCTCCTCCAATACCCAAACTTCATTGCGGGTGAAGTTGTTGAGTTCTTCTTGCATAGCCATCACCCAATTGGGATCTTGGAGTGCTTCCTCAATATTTGTGGGTTCTACACACGAAACAAAAGAGTAGTGCTCACAAAATAAAGCAACATGGCGAGAACGAGTACTTACTCCCCGTGACGGACTTCCGATGATTTGATCCATCAGATGTGCCTTGAAGATGCGCCCATGCCTCATAAGAGGTTGTGAGGCACTTGGTGGTGGTGAGGCATCTTGCTCGTCTTGTGGTTGGACTTGACCTTGGACTTCTTCTTCTTGGTGTTGTGTGGCATGTGAATCTTGCATTGGCAATGGATCATTTTTCTCTTCTTCTTCATCAATTTGAGGCGCCATGGAGGTGTTGATGTTGGAACTTGAGTCTCCCCCTTGATCATGGCTCTCCTCAACTTCGGGCTTGATGTCTCCTATGGTCATGTTCTTCATAGCTTCTCGTAGAGGCTCATCATCTATATCATCATGACCAAAACTCTCCTCTTGGGAGCCATTAGTCTCATCAAACTCAACATCACAACTTTCTTCAACTAACCCGGAGGTTTGGTTGAATACTCGATATGCTTTTGAGTTTGACGAATAACCAAGAAAGATACCAACATCACACCTTCTTTCAAACTTACCGAGTCTTTTCTTGCGGTAGATGTAGCACTTGCACCTGAAGACTCGGAAGTAGGAGATGTTGGGCTTTCTCCCAATGAGGAGCTCATATGGGGTCTTTTGAAGTAGTCGATGAAGATAGACCCTATTTGCGGCATGGCACGCCGTGTTGATTGCTTCGGCCCAAAATTTCTCCGACGTGCCATAGTCATCAAGCATTGCTCTTGCAAGGGTGATGAGAGTCTTGTTCTTCCTTTCAACGACACCATTTTGTTGAGGGGTGTATGTGGCCGAAAACTCGTGCTTCACGCCTTCACGATCACACCACTCCCCAATGTTGTAGTTCTTGAACTCGGTGCCGTTGTCACTCCGGACCTTGATGATGGGAAGTTGAAATTCCCTTTGAGCTCGTTTAGCGAAGGTCTTGAAGATTTCCGGAGTTTCACCCTTGTCACCTAAAAATAATCTCCAAGCATAGCGAGAGTAGTCATCAACAATAACAAGACAATAGAGGTTACCGCCAAGACTTTGGTATGTGGATGGCCCGAAGAGGTCCATGTGAAGTAATTCAAGTGGCTTGGAGGTTGACACCATTGTCTTTATCGGATGGTGTGAGGCAACTTGCTTCCCGGCTTGACACGCGCTACAAAGCTTGTTCTTCTCAAAAGTGACATCCTTCACGCCGGTCACCATCCCAAGCTTGAATGACTTCTTGAGCTTGCTCATCCCAATGTGAGCAATGCGCCGATGCCATAGCCATCCCAAACTAGTCTTGGTGAAAAGACAAGTGGTCAAGCTAGCATCCTTGTTGGAGAAGTCCACCAAGTAGAGATGTCCATGCCGAAAACCTTTGAATATTAGTTCTTTGCTTGATTCACTAGTCACCACAACACCATTCTTGTCAAATGTGCACGTTAGTCCAAGATCACATAATTGTGCAATAGAAAGTAAATTGAAACTAAGAGACTTAACGTAAAGCACATTAGAGATAGACAAATCATGAGAAATAGCGATTTTACCCAAACCAATTACCTTCCCCTTTGAGTTATCACCAAAGGTGACTTGTTCATGATTGTCGGGGTTCTCTATGGAGGTGAACATACCATCATTGCCGGTCATATGTTGAGTGCACCCACTATCGAGTACCCAATGCTTTCCTCCGGCTTTGTAGTTCACCTACACACATGAAGTTAGTTTTTGTGTTTAGGAACCCAAGCCAACTTAGGTCCTTGTATGTGTGATACAAGTGATTTTGGGACTCAAAGTTGCTTGGGGAGCTTCCCCTTCATGCCCTTGATGTCTTTGTCGATGAACCTTGCCTTCACCTTTCCACCTACTTTGCTCAATAGATAGTGATAATCATTGAAAGTAGATTTGTAGTTAGGAGGCAATTTGGGAGAAGGACGGTTGGGAAGAGGACACTCTCTCGTGTGATGTCCGGTGACCTCACAATGTTGGCAATAGGAGCCAACTTCCTTGATGAAGCTCGTCCTAAGCTCCGGTGAGGGCACCTTTCCTTTGTTGGGCACCGGGAAGGATCCAAGTCTCTTCTTGTTGAAGCTTTTAGCTTGTTGGTAGAGGATTTCCTTGTGCTTGTCTTCCCCCTTAGAGAGTCTTGCCACACTAGTGCGAAGACTTTCAATTTCGTCCATTAGCTCCTTCTCCCTAGGGCTTGCTTTCAAAGGCAAAGACTTATGCAAAATATTTGTGGCATGTGAATTAGATGATATTTTGCCATCAAGGGTTTCTTTCTTTGTGTTTTTCAATTTAAGTTCAATCGCTTCATAAGCAAGGTTAAGCACTTCATGTTCTTGAACCAACTCATTATGCTTTGCCAAGAGAGCTAAGTTAGCTAAGTCAAGCTCATGATACTTAAGCTTGATTTGAGCATTCTCCTCCTCGACTTGCTTGACATTTGATTTGAGCGTGTCATGCTCTTTAAGTATGGTTACATACTTGTCATGCAAATCGAGGTTAGCACTTTCAAGCTTACCACGAGCTAGCTCAAGAGCCTTAACCTTAGCCTTTTCCCTTTTTATAATGGCATGATATTCATTAATCATAGATGCTAATTCATCGGGTGAAAGCTCATCATCATCATCGCTAGAAGCTTCACATACCTTTGAGTTACCTTTTGCCATTAGGCACATAGGAGGTGGATGAAGAGGTGAGTCATCCTTGTTGACGATGGCGAGGCCCGCCAAGTTTTCTTCATCTTCACTATCTTCGTCGCTTGACTCTTCATCCGTGATCCACTCATTGGCTTCACACATGAAGACCTTTTGAGGCCCTCTTCTCTTCTTTGGAAAGAGCTTGGTTTTCTTGCCTTTGTCAAATTTCTTCTTTCCAAAAGAGCGCTTGGGCTTGACCTCCTCTTCATCATCACTTTCTTCTAGCTTGTGATGCTTGCCATTGTCCTTCCTTTTGTCCGTCTTGGACAATCATATGATATGTGGCCTAGATCACCACAATTGTAGCACGTCTTGTTTTCATCTTTTCTTGGCAAGAAGGCTTTCTTCTTGGGATCATAAGAGTATCCCTTCTTTGCAATATTGGAATTGAGGCGTGAGAATTTCCTCATCATCAAAGCAAGCTCATCATCATCATCTTCGCTTGTTTCTTGCTCTTCTTCACTTGAGCTAGGCTCAACCACTTTCTTCTTCTTGCGAGTTGTCTTCTTGGTTGAAGCCTTGAGAGCAATGGTTTTTGATGATGACTCCTCCATCATTCCAAGTACGCTCATCTCATGAGCATGGATTTCTCCAATGAGCTCCGAAACTTCAATGTTGTCTAGTGACTCTTTTTGGAGCATTGAATTGATAATGTTGTACTTGGTCTTGGGTAGAAGCATGAGAATCTTGCGATTGATAAGTCCCTTGCCAAGAGAAGCAATGTCAAGCGCGTTAATTTCCTCAATGAGCACATTTAAACGAGAAAACATTTGGTTAACATTCTCATGAGGGAACATCTTAAATTCATCATATTTTGATTTAAGCATGTGATATTTGAGTTCTTTAACACGAGATGAGCCCTCATGTATTTCAATTAGACATGCCCAAATTTCACATGCTTTTTCCTTACTAGCAATCCTAGCAAAAACATCTTGACTAATGCATTCATATATGGCATTTCTAGCCTTAGCATCCCATTTTAATTGGTCTCCAACATAGTCAAGATTTCCAAACCCCGCATGGGTCGCTTCCCACACTTCGGGAGCAATTGCCTCAAGGTAAGCGCGCATGCGTGCTTTCCAATAAGCAAAATTCTTGCCCTCGAATGTAGGAACCGAACCCCCATTCTTGGCCATTTTCGCTCTCTAGCGGTGAAGCTAGAATGATCCAATGAGCAACCTTGCTCTGATACCAATTGTAAGGATCGAAACGCCCAAGAGGGGGGGTGAATTGGGCTTTTTCAAAATTTTAGAGCAATTTAAAACTTAATGGTTGAAGCCCAATTCCCTATGCGAACTAACTACGCAAGCAAGAGTGTTAAGTGCGGAATAGTAAATGCGTAATAGTGAGGGGGTGAGGAGAGAGATGCAAACTCCCGCGGAGACTCGGAGACACGGCGATTTTTCCCGTGGTTCGGTAAGATCACAAAAATCTACCTACGTCCACGTTGTGGCACCCACCAAAGGGTATAGCCACTCCCAAGTCACCAAGACAAGGGAATCCACTATCTTTCTCCGTTCGCCTTCTCCGGCAAGGTGGAGCTCAAGCCTTGTACAATGGTGATCCTCCGGGCTTCCACACACGTCTTGGTAAGCTCCGGAGCGATCTCTTCTTCCTCCAACTTTTACAAGGTGAGAGAAGTCACCAAGACATTCTCTCTCACTAGCCTAGAGATTCCAATCACCAAGAATGGACGCACACAAGCTTCTCTCTAGCTAGATATAACCTATAGTTGGAGTACAAGAGGTTTTGAAGTGTGGAAGTGGTAGCTCTTGGTCTTGAATGCTTGAGAATGTGTAGTGAGGCTCTGGTGATCAAGACTTGTCGAAATGGCCGGTTGGAGGGGTATTTATAGCCAGCCCACACGAGATAGCCGTTGGAAAAGTAGGCAGACTTTTTCAGTGAACATCGGATCCTCCGATGCACCCCTTTATATGAGCATCGGTCGAATTCCAAATTAGCTGATGTCATGTGTCAGATGTGACCGTTGGATATAACCGTTGGATCTTTTAATTAACCGATGTTACTTCAACTTCATCATCGGATGATCCGGTGAGTTGATCTTCAGAATTGGTTCAGAAATAATGTCTCGGTTGAAATTGACCGATGTACACTTACTTCATCATCGGATGATCTGGTGTGTACTTCTTCAGAATAACCCAGAAATCATCCTTCTGTTGAAATCAACCGATGTGCCACTTCCTTCACATCGGATGATCCGGTGTGTACTGGACTCTGAGGTCTTCTTCTTCTGTCAACTTAAACTTGACCGATGTAGTCATTTTGCAAGACATCGGATGATCCGGTGAGTGCAACTTGTTTGCTTCGAGTTGTTTTGAGTTGATCTTTTGGAATCCTCTTGAGTGACCTCTTTGACACTTGTTTGAAATGATATTATGATGAAGTGTAAGCTTCTTGTGTTGCCAATTTTGATAGAATAGAGTCGTTGTATGAGTTCTTTATTTAGTCTTCATGAGTATCGAATAACCCCTTAGAATGGATCGTTGAGGGGTCTCCATTTGTATCCAATGAGCAGTAGACGGTGTGAATATAGATAGTTCATTAACGTTTGATGTGATATACGTAAAACCTCGCATCCACAAACTCATTAGTAATAACGAACGGTTGTCATTAATCACCGAAACCATACCTCACGGGGGCCTAGATGCTTTCAGCGTGCATGATAATTTCCACTCTCGCAGGTAGTTGGGGATCAAAGAGGAGCAGTTTTTGGTGGTTTGGTTGTGGCCCCATTGCAGCCAATCATAAAAAAGAAGTATCAGGTTGTACACATGTCAGACACTTAGCGATAATGTTCCCATATGCCCATTTTTCCTTGTACTAGTTGTAATTTGCATTTAATCTTGCAGGGGACAAATGATTGCTTCGTGTTCACCAATGTAGATGGTTGTCCTGTTATATGCCGTCCAACGGGTAATTTACGCTGTTATAAGATTTTTATAACATGCTACACAGAAGCTTAGACTTTTTTCGTGTAGTGATTTCATCATTTTTCAGTTCCCATCTGTGAATTATACCATGTCTGTTATAAGCAGTTTAGTCCTTAATTGGATCCCTCTTATTATTCTTGTCTCTATGTTTATCCTAGATACATAGGTTCAACAAGAGTTGAAATCTTTGATGAAGTTTCATGAGTCTATTGAATTAATGTTGCTCTGAAGAAAAACAAATTGTGTTAATTTCATTGACCTGTTCCTAGGGTGCATCTTAATTTTATAAATGAACACAAGATTATCCTGAACTTTAGCTTCCTTACATTCTGTTCTAATTTTGAATTACAGGTGCTAATAACTATTTCACTTTTTGTGCGCCGGAGTATTTGGCAATGGGAGGTGGGGGTCACTTCGCTCTTTATCTCGATGAAGACCTGTAATCTCTTCTTCTCCTTCACTATTTGACTATTTTTTTTATTTTTCTAGTTCATGTTAAGGCACAATTCTAATGGATAATATACCATTTTCATGTCCAAAGAGATGTCTTTCATTTACTACTAGCTAGTAGTAACATAATTTTTTTGTGTGTATCTCACATACTTTTTTACCTGGTTGGTTTGTCGATCAATGCAGTCTGAATGGTTCAAGTTCCACATCAGAGACTTTTAACAACCCATGCTTATCACATACAGAGGACTTCAAAGTCAAAGAAGTCGAGGTACGCTGTCCAAAGCTGGAGGTTCTGCATATGCCTCAGTTTTCATCCTTTGCCGTATGACGAAACCTGACAGCAATAACCTATCTGATGCAGCTCTGGGGCTTTGTCAATGCTTCCAAGTACGAAGAGATGCTCACTATCTGCCGCACCGAAAAGCAAGGAATTTGGAATCTGTGATGGTTTGGGAACTCATAAAGCTGTTGATGCTTGATGCCAACCTATCCTCTGGTGTGGCTTGTACAGTTTTGTTGTAGTAAAGCTTTTCAAAAGCTGTCTCTGTTGTATATGAGTATAGAGCTTATGTAAACTACGTTGACATAAAACGTATGTAAAACATGTTGAGAAGAGTTTGCAAATGGAATGAGAATAAGGGTGCGACCCTCGAGTCTGGAGCTTGGCTTCAGCAAGTTCTCGTTTGTAAATATTCATCGACATATCTCAAGCTACAGGTTTAGCACGTACAGAAGCTATATACAAAAGGGGAAGCACGTACTAACCCTCTCTAGGAACAATTCATCAAGCTTAGATCTATGGTTTAGTGCACATAATAAGCTACCTAGCATACCAAAGATGCACAACACAAGCGTGCATCACTCCGCAGATTCCGGCAACCACCATACATCACCAAAAGGGAAGGTTCACCGATCGGCGCTGTATACCTAGCTAGAAGCTCAATTGCTTCAGGGTTCAGGCCAAGTCGTGAGACCGTAGTCCGTACACACTACCCCCTGCGTCTGATCGATGGACGGCGGCGAGGACGTGTTGTTGCTGATCAACATGGACGCCACGGCCTTGGCCCACGCCACCAGCTCCCGCTTCATCCGCTTCTCGTCGCCCCATATCATCGTGTCCACTGGCCTGCTGTCCTTGTCCGCGGCGAGGAACACCGGCGCGGCAGCCCCTCCCGAGACCTCCTCGTCGCCGCTGCCGGGCGGGAACGGCCGCCGCACCGTCTCTGCTCCAACCAGAGCCATCGATTGATCCGATCGCCCACAACACCACGAGGCCGAGCTGTCACCGTCTCGATCTCGACGGCGCCGCTCGACTCAGCTCGCTTCTGAGATTGATGAATTTTGATCACCGTGCTCCAGCTAAGAGCGCCGAACGGTGATGGGTGTCCGATGTGTGTGTGTGTGGGCGCGCGCGCGCGCGAGGATGATTCTGATGCACGAGGAACTCGCTGCGCCGTGGCGCCGTTTTATATACTCGCCAGTCGCCTCGCGCACATAATATCTGGCGCGCGTACATTCCTCGTTCCCGGGGCGTGTGGCCCGCAGCGCACCACGTCGGCGGCGTCGGAGTTAGTTGGGGCGTCGCGGTCGGGGACGGCTTTGAGCCTCTTCCGTGTTCAAACGCAGCTACCTGTTGCTACTCGTACAGTACTACTACCTGCTGCTGCTCGTCGCGGTCGGGGACGGCTCTGAGCCTCTTCCGGAGTAGGTACGAATGGTGACCGGCGATCCAGACTGAGCTCGTTACTTTAGGCTTCCTAGCTCGCCACGCCAGCTGTGGGCTGTGTCTACTGGAGCGACCAGAGCCACGACCCATTTTTTGTCGCCGATGTACTATAGCCGGACTACGCGCAAGCAGACATGTGTACGTTTCCGGCTGCACACGTTGTTGATGTAAAAATGATGTGGACGAACTTGCAATCACTTTGGATCGTGTTGCATTATATAGGAAGCGTGAGATAACAACCTCTGAGAGGATTACAATGTGATCCGAGATGCTCGGCATCTATAACGCACGTACTGCCTACACTTGACGTCTAACTGAACATGCATACGCACGCCTGACTGATCTGTTCCATGATGCACAACGTGCAGCCTTAAGACTCGGTCATGACAATATAATATTGACATAATAGAGCACACACCTAATCTAACAGCCCCTTTCAATCTCAACGTCGGTTCACCAAGTTGAGATTGCTACAGATTAAGTTGAATGGTGCTCTTGAAAGTGCCTTAGTAAATATGTCTGCAACTTGATCTTTAGATGAGATGAAGCACACCTTCAAGGCCTGCCTTGCTACTTGCTCCCTGACAAAGTGGAAGTCTACCTCGATGTGTTTAGTTCGAGCATGGAAGACAGGGTTTGAGGCTAAGTATGTAGCGCCCAAATTGTCACACCACAATACCGGTGCAGATTTCTGAACAGTGCCCAGCTCTTTCAGCAAACTCTGAATCCAGATTATTTCTGCAGCCACATTGGCCATGGCCTTGTACTCTGATTCTGTGCTTGAACGTGCAACTGTAGTTTGTTTCTTTGAACTCCAGGACACTAGGTTTGAACCTATTAAAACTGCAAAACCACTGGTTGATCGTCTATCATCCGGAGACCCGGCCCAATCAGCATCTGAATATCCATTCAGTTTGTTGTCACTGTCTCTGAAGAACTTTAGACCTTGGTTGCTTGTTCCCTTGACATATCGAAGGATCCTCTTCACTGCAGCCCAGTGCTGATCTGTAGGGTTTTGAATGAATTGACGCACTCGATTAACTGCAAATGAAAGATCAGGTCTAGTCATTATCAAGTATTGTAAGCCACCTACAATGCTCCTATACTGAAATTGTTCATTTCCTGACAGTGTTGTGCCTGTTTCCTTGGACAGCTTCTCTGTAGATGCCATTGGGGTGGAAATAGGCCTGCACTTATGCATATTTGCTCTTTCAAGTAGATCTTGAGCATATCTTCTTTGAGAAAGTGTCAATCCTTCTTTGTCTGACTGAACCTCTATACCCAGAAAATACTGAAGATTGCCTAAGTCCTTGACTGCAAAATCTTCACTGAGTTTACTGATTAGACTGTCAGTTGCAGAGGTGGAGGAGCTCACAATAATTATGTCATCAACATAAATAAGTACATACATTGTCAGTTCCTTCTCTTTTAGTATAAACAGTGAAGTATCAGATTGTGAGCCAATGAAGCATATGCCATGTAGCTTCTCTGTCAGCCTAGAATGCCAGGCTCTTGGAGCCTGTTTTAAACCGTACAATGCTTTATGCAGCTTGCAAATATAATTTGGAGGAGCACTTGATGATTCATACCCTGGTGGTTGGCGCATGTATACTTCTTCTTGCAGAAAACCGTGTAGGAAGGAATTTTGAATATCGATTTGTCTCAGATTCCACCCTCTGGATACTGCAAGTGATAAAATAACTCTGATGGTGGTTGGCTTTATCACTGGGCTGAACATGTCCAGATAATCCACACCATATCTCTGCTTAAAACCCTTTGCCACTAATCTTGCCTTATACCTCTCCACTGACCCATCTGCTCCTCTTTTAATTTTGAAGACCCACCTGCTGTCAATCAAGTTTGTACCTTTCTTGGGAGGCACCAGTGACCAGGTCCTATTTTTCAGAAGTGCAGCGTACTCTACATCCATTGCTTGTCTCCACTCTTTATGTTGCAGTGCCTCTGTCAAAGTTTCAGATTCAGTAGTGGGACTAGATAATACTTTAGTTGCCATGACTGCAACATATCTTATAGTACCATCTTTGAACTCTTTTGTATTGATTATATTATCCTTTGACCTTGTTCTCATAGCATGCCCAGAGGGCTGTTGTTCTTCAGTCAGTGAGCGATGTTCAGACTCACTGTCTTTTTCAGCTTGTCTGTCACCTCTCTCTTGTTCAAATTCTGCATTTTCAGAGAAAACATCTTCCAAAACATCATCAGTGGTGTTAACAGGTTCATGATCATATAGAGATTCAGTTGTTGATGGTATGGGAGTGTTGGATTGTGGAGCTGGAGAGGGAGTAGATTCAGTGACTTGGGGAGTTTGACATATACTGACAGAGTTTCTGTCAGTTAAGTGTTGTTCTGAATAATAGATATTGAAGGGAAGTATTGTGATACTTGCTTGATGTGTGGCATCAGTACTGGTCTTGCCTTGATCAGATGAAGACCTAAAAGGGAAAATGTTCTCATCAAATACCACATCACGAGAAATATAGATTCTTCCACTCCTCCTATCTAGACACTTGTAGGCTTTGTGATCTGCACTATAGCCTACAAAGACACGCTGTCTTGACCTAAAACTGAGTTTCTTTGTGTTGTATGGCCTCAAGTTTGGCCAGCAGGCACAACCAGAGACTTTCAAGAGTTTATAGTCTGGTTTTCCACCAAAAAGACGTGTCACAGGTGTGTCATTAGCAATTACTCGGCTTGGTTGTCTATTTATCAGAAAACATGCAGTTTGAAAGGCTTCATCCCAAAACCGAATGGGCATATGAGCTTGGGCAAGAATGGTGATGCCTGTCTCTACAATGTGCCTATGCTTTCTCTCTACTAACCCATTTTATTGATGAGTGTGTGGACTGTAAATATTATACTTTATACCAACTTTGTCAAAAAATCTATGAAGTCGGTGGTATTCACCTCCCCAGTCTGACTGAACTGTCAGAATCTTCTTTCCTAGTATTCTCTCAACATGGCACTGAAACTTTAAAAAGATTGACTCAACATCAGATTTATGCTTGAGGAGAAACAACCATGTAAACCTGCTATATTCATCTACAAAACTTACATAGTACTTGTACCCATTTACAGATGTTATAGCAGGGCCCCATACATCAGTGTGCACTAATTCTAGAGGACTGGAAACCACATGAGTGGAAGAACTAAAGGGTAGCTGGTGAGCCTTCCCTTGCTCGCATGCATCACAGACAGCAGGGTTTTTATTTGCAGAAAAGGAAATGTCATTTTTGGCTAGAACATGATGTGTAACTGCAGAAGCTGGGTGGCCTAAACGCTGATGCCACAGGTCTTCAGAGATCTTGGCAATAGAGAACACTCCTTTAGGCATTTTATTTGGAAACTGATAAAGCTCATTTTTGCAGAGTCCTCTAAGAATAATTGTCTTCGTTGTTTGATCCTTGACAAGAAAATAGGTAGGGTAGAATTCAGCATAGGCTTTGTTGTCAGAAAGGAGTTTGTGAACAGAAATGAGATGACGGTTTGCATCAGGAACATAAAGAACATTTTTCAGAGTTAGAGGATATTGTGAAGTGGCAACAACTGAATTTCCAATATGATCAATGAACATACCTGTACCATTGGCTGTTTGTACTCGATCATTGCCGGTATATTTCTCCTTAGTCGTCAGTCGATCAAAATCATAGGTGACATGATCAGTGGCCCCCGAATCTGCATACCGGTTCGGGTCTACTGCATAACCATTATTGAAGGTGGCTGCAGCTGCAACACGGGTGTCATTGGCCACATAATTGTGATCAAAACAATGATAGCACCTTGAGGCATCATGATTGTCACGAAAACAAATCTGACATGGTTGCTTTGGTGTTCTTGAGTTCTGACGAGCAGGACCAGTGTTGGTTCCTCTACTAATACCATGCCCTGTTATGGCACGACCTGCATTGTTGCCACGTCCACCTGGAAATCTTCCACGTCCTCTTCCTCCATTTCTACCTGAAGTTCTGTTAGCTTGATTTGCTTGCATTCCACCATCATTGTTTCGGTCAATGCGAAGTTCATAACTGACCATATGTGCAAATAGATCGTTGATTGTCACCACATCAGATCGTGTGGTGATGCTTGTCACAAGAGGGTCGTAATCTGACTCAAGCCCCTGCAACATATAAGCAATAAGCTCATCATCTTCGAGCTTCTTACCGATCATCGCCAAGGTGTCGGCAAGACTCTTCACTTTTCTGAAATATTCAGTCATACTGAGGTTCCCTTTCTGAATGGTCGCCAACTGCATTCTTATCTGCATCACTTGAGCTCGTGAGTTTGCTGCAAAGGAACGTTCAATGGCACACCACGTCTCTCGGACAGTGTTGCAACCAACAATTTGTGACATAACACCTTCAGAGAGAGATGAGATTATGGCACTCATTACCATCTGATCCTGCTGATACCAGGAATCAAAGTCGGGGTTGGTGATCGTGCACGCAACCCCATCTTGGCCAGTCGTCGTAACTGTCGGCGCCGGCTGTGTGATGCTCCCGTCGATGAAGCCCATCAACTTCTGGCTTCGGAGATATGGGAAGAGCTGTGTTGTCCACAGCAGGAAATTATCATTGGTGAGTTTGATTGTGATCATGTGGCTAAACGATGGTGTATGCATGGCCGTGCTGGATGATGATCCAACAGTGAAGTTCGTCAGAACACCTCCGGTTTCACTCATGGTTGAATCAGATCGTTGGCTCTGATGCCATGTAAAAATGATGTGGACGAACTTGCGATCACTTTGGATCGTGTTGCATTATATAGGAAGCGTGAGATAACAACCTCTGAGAGGATTACAATGTGATCCGAGATGCTCGGCATCTATAACGCACGTACTGCCTACACTTGACGTCTAACTGAACATGCATACGCACGCCTGACTGATCTGTTCCATGATGCACAACGTGCAGCCTTAAGACTCGGTCATGATAGTATAATATTGACATAATAGAGCACACACCTAATCTAACAGTTGACATTTTTGCTGCTGCACGGTGTCGAGTCATATGCTGTACACAGTTGACGATTTGCCAATCATCTCTTGCCAGGATATACACACACAAAACATGCATGGTATCCATAAGGTCGACCATAACATATCCTTTTCCGGGCCATGCATGGGCGTATGGCGATCGATCGATGCGCACAGCATATGCAGGAAGAACGAGCTGCAGGCATGCGTTCGAGCGTCCACGTTTTGGTGCTGCCGGTGGTGGTCCGCTGCTGCGTGTACCTATGCTAACATGACAGCGCTAGGCAGCTGCAATGGTACATATAGCAGCATTCTTTCATACAATGTCACGTAGAGCTTTTAATGATGTGAAAGAGATTAAGAGATGAGAGGAACATATAATTATTTCATGAAGCAACCATCTCGTAAGCTAAAATTTAGAAGCACAGACGACTTTCAGATCATATTATATGAAATATTTTGTTGCACGACTTATAAAAATTCCTTTTATTTCATCAACGGATCTAGAGATTATAGGGTTACACAACGAGACAACCGAAAGGACAACCCAATGTAGAGGTTGTCTAAAAATTTGTCTCAAGATTATGTGGTGCATGAGATGCCCTGTGAGAACCTGAAAAGAGAGGAAAATGTTACGTGTATACCACCTCTATAGAATCATGAGAACCTCTAGAAGACATGTATAAAAGTTACAAAAACATATAAAAATTCGCAAATGTGCATGAGATTGTGAAAAACATGCATGTGTCTTATATTCACTAATAATCGGCCGGAGGCTCCTTTTGAGTCCTCCACATTAATCAGTAAAAATATATAAAATTCTCATAAGAAAGCATATGACATTTGATTTACGGCATGGATCAATTGATCTTTGATGTAGCAAGTATTTTAGTACACGACGGTAGATGATGAATTGTAAGTCCGGTAACTCCATTTTCTAAAACGAAAAAGTTGTAGGTCCGGCCGTACGTGTCTTTTATGTTAGACTGGACTCTCCAACCCGGAAGGAAATAAAAGAAATATTTTTTCATTTTCTTTATATCTCAAACAAAGATGATTTCGGACCTAACATTTTGTATTCATGTTTTGTTAACATATCAAATGCATATTTTATTTTTTATAGAATTTCGAGGAACTATAAACATGTATTGTGATGGTTCTTCATGATACTAGCTAACAAGATCGAAGGTGGTTTCCACTTAATATTTCAAGCCGAAGCTCACATCCAAAATAGAGATAAGCTTGGTGGTGTAGTGATGTACATAGTATAATCTTATTCCCTTTTTCTAACGTAATAACATGTTGAATGGATTCCTTCACTGGAAGCGAAATCAACGAGATGCAGCCTCCATCCATACGTACAGCTTATTATATTGCCATCAGTACATATATATACTCCCTCCATTAATTAGTTAATATCGTTAGGATCGATATAACAACTCTAGTTTTGTTTGATGTGGTAACGACAATAATTTGAGTACAGAGAATGAATGAAATAAGAGGGTAATATCATGGTTTATCGTTCTCCAAAGGTATATACTACTGCTAGATTTGCGACACTTCAAAATTATTTATCGTTCCTCTTTTGCCCACCTTACACTGTCCTTTTGATCAGTTAATCTTATGTGATGGCCTCTCATTATCCTCTCATATCATCACACAGATCTTGGCCCTGACTAGGAACAACGACGACGCGAGTACCAAATCCGATCCTTATATTCGACTATAGCTCGATTCGATTCCGACCGACGTGACAGTGACACCTATAACGAACAATCGGCATATGCTATAGTAATATATAGATTAGTAGTCGTCCAGCTCTGAGGTACGACGCGAACGCGAGAGGAAATATCTCTGTCGCGTTCCAGCTTTTAAGTTACCCCTTTGTAACACCCAAATTTTACAAACAAACGTGACAAACTCCATTCCCTCCCTCCTTCCCCACTGCCACCAGGGCCCAGCCGCCAGTTCTTCCCCACCATAACCGCCGTCGACTCCTCTCTCTCTCCCTCTCAAAGTCTATTATCGCATGTGAACAAAAACTGCTCGGCCACGTGCAAACACCGCGCCCCTGCGGCAACTGTCGCGCCTCACGCCGCCGCCTCTTCACCCTCTATATAAGCAGCCCGACCCCGGCCAAAATCGCCCACGCAAACTGCCCAAATCGTCTCGGTAGGCAAAACCGCCCCTTTTCAAAATTCTTCGAAATTCCCTCGGATCAATCGGTTCTAACCCCTCCTACATCAACACAAGGTGTCCAGAAGGAAATCCCGACAAGAATCATCGAAGGTCTACGCTTGGGGAGCCCTGCCGACGAAGATCGCCGGAGATCGGCACTGCTCGCCGCCGACAGCCCTCTCCGGCCGTCTCTGGCCCCCGAGGAACCCCTAGGTGAGTTCCCCATCTCCCCCTCTTCCTTCTGGTACCGAGAGATCACAGTTTAGTAGAGAATTCAAAGAAAACAGAAAACTCCGGCCACCGCCGCCGCTCGCCGGCGACAGCGCGGCTGCCGGACGCGGGAGAGAAGGGTCGGGGGCGACGTGGCCGCTTCGGGTCCGTCGGTTTCGAGCCAACGGCTCTGATTAGATTGCGCATACCGGTTCGATTATTTTAAATCTGGGCCGTTGATCTCAGATCCAACGGCCCACATTCAAAACAGTTATATACGTTGGGAATTTCACAGAGGGACCCCTGGGGATTTAAACAAATAGGGAATAGCCCCGGGTTCTTACAGAATCAACCTTGAGTTCATAGAAAATTGGAAAAATTACTTTGGAATAGCCAAATAGCCCCTGTACTTTTTAGAAATTGGTAAAATAGTTAGGAAAATTCAATCTGAACCCTACAAAGTTTGAAATTGTTACAGATTAGTCCAAAACAGTTTTAAAAGTTTGTTTTAATCCTGTAATTAATCAAATAAGACTAAATGAATTCTGGAAAATGGTAGAAATTTATTTTTAGCACTGTTAAAACATTCTGAACAGAATAAAAATTCTGAATTTAAATATAACAGTTTACAAATGCTGATATTATTTATATAGTGACAATTAACTTGGAAAAATCAAAGTAAAAATTATATATATTCCAGAAAATTTTGGAAATTTATTTAAAAGGTGTAAAATTATTCTGTTATCATCTTTTTGTACATATATAATTTCTGTGATCCAGAATAATTATTTAAATGGTTAAAAATGTATTTTTAAGCATTAAATAAATACTGAAAAATAGATAAAAATAATATATATTAAATAAAAAATTTGGAAACTGTTATAAATGCTTAAATAGGTTCTGAAGTGCAGAAAATTAGAAATATGAGTTCTGAAAATCATTATAATAATAATTTAAACGATTTTCTAGGATTTAATTAATTACAACAATTAACATAAAAAGCTATAAAACTCTAAAACTTATTCAAATCATCCCACAAACTGAAAATGAATGTTTAGCTGTGGCAATAGTAAAGTAGAAGGAATATAAGTAACCAATTGAAATTTATTTTCATTACAACTCACATAAAATGACAAGAAATCAATAGTTGCATGTGTGTAACTAAATCTATGTGATTGAAATGACTTGGTATGATTCTTATGGCATGTTTGGCATTGTTTTGTGTGCATATGAATGACTAGAACCAAGTCAAGAACTGCACCCAAATCTTCAAGAGCAAGAATTTGAAGTGAATCACCCTTCCTTCAAAGGCAAGTGTTCCTTGATCACTTTGTTCCTATTCTAGGATGAATAGTTAGATTATTTGCATGATGTCTTTAATATGAAACCCAGTGTAGGATGTTTCCATAGTTTCATTGCTTTATCTTTCCTTGCAAAACCATGGAGGGAAATTAGATAGGACTTGATGGTTATCATTTTATGTGCTTAGCCATGCTTAGAACTTTAGAGATGAATGAAACGTAGTTGATACTAGTTTTGTGGATTATATGAAAGACACAAGTGTATGTGTCATGTGGTTATGAATCTAGACAGGCTGGTTGTTTGGTTGGTGCTTCGTGCACGAGACTCGGGAATGAGTTAGTGCCTGTCCTAGATTCTAAGGACCGGTTCATGGAACAGTTAACCCGGCTTTACAGTGCCACCACAAGACTGAGATGGGGCATCTTGGCCAATTAATTAGGAGTTTGCCGGTATAGTATGAGTGTTTGGATGGTGCGGGGAATGGGAGTCCATTTTTGACTGCCCTGGGAACTGCAAGGCTCAAGAGGGGGCTTCTGTAGGGGAGGGTTACTCCCAGGAACTACAGCGGTGAAACCTCAGTGGGCTTGTACTTGCCGGTAGACCCTTTGTAAAGGCCATGTAGTGATCTCCTGATCGCACACCAAAGGAAGTGTGTAATGTGGCTTGCAACCACGGATATCAGGGAGGTTTCTTAGTCCACCTGGCAACAGGGGATGAAATCACTACTTGTGGGTAAAGTGGTACAATCTCTGCAGAGAACCAAACTGTTATGACAGCCGTGCTCACGGTCAAGAGCGGCTTGGACTTGTCCATGATTAGAGAAACATGGAAGTGAGTCAAAAGAGGTTGTTGGGTGGTGTAACCTAACATTAATGACTTAATTATGATGATGGTGGGATTATCACTTAGTAAGATCGGTTGCTAATCAAAGCTAAGGCTTAGGATTAATGCATAGTGCTTAACCATGTTAGCCTCCCTTGTTGTTGGCCTACATAACATTCTTTCCTACACTTGCTGAGTACCTATGGTACTCAAACTTGCTTTTGTTGGATATCATATGTTGGCTCAGGTGTAAATGAAGACGTAGACTTTGACGAGGAGTACTTCGACCCCGAGGAGTTGTTCTAGGTTGGCGTAACCCCCGGGCAACGCCTGTGGAACTGGAGCACCGCGCTAGAGTCTTCCGCTGTTATATTATTAGTGTGCTTGTACTCATAATTGATACTTTATGTCTTATGATGTAATATTACGTTGTATGATACACTTGGCTTGTAATACAATAATATTTCACTCTTGTCGGCACATGTATAACTCAACTGATCCTGACATACATGTGAGTATACGCTCGGTGTTCCTTATAGAATATCGGGTGTGACACCCTTCCACGTACGCAGCTCTTTTCACGAGACGGGACCGGCAAACTACAACGACGACGTCAAGCCACGGGAATCATCATCACTTCGCGTTCGAGTGACGCCCTTCTGTTGAACTGCTGCTCTGTACTACTTGTTACCCAAAACGGATCTGGCGGCTGTCCCTGTCCGCGGCGAGGACTCGATCGGCTCGCTCCTGATCACCGCCGCCGGGCTAAGAACACGATCGTCGTCGTATATATGCAGAAGGCTGGACTCTGAATGCCGAACACGGCGAGTGATGTCCGCGCGTGAGGGATGAGACAATCCTGCACTCAGGGATCGGAACTCGCCACGCCGCGCCGTGCCTTGCTGTTTCTTATACGCGGGCGCGGAGCATCTGACGCCATTGATTATAATTCCTGACTCCCGGGGGTCGTGTGACCCGCAGCACGCCGCGTCTGCCGTGCTCGGGGCTTTGGATTTGGTTGGGGCGTCGCGGTCCGGCACGTGAAGCGGGACGGCGACAGCGTGAACCCATCTATCTATACACAGACAGCGCGCCGCGCAGGACGTGAGATCCTTGCTGAGCGTGGCACGAAAGCGAGCGTGACCGCATCGCTGGGATTAGGAAGATACAGAAAAAGCGACGTCCATACATGTCTGTCCGTTCCGGTGGGATCACGAACCTTCACAAACGATTACCACGGGGGTCGTCGGTCTGCCGCTTCCACGGTTCACGAACGAGGACACTGACTACTGTGCGTCGCCATGCGCGGGCGGCGTGGCTGATCCTAACCTCGCCGCGCCGCCGCCGGAAGAGAACGGGGCCCAGCTCCACGTGCGACCCCAAAGGACAACACACGCGAGGCTGATGTTGCCAGGGCGGGCCGACGAGCAAATGGAGGACGGGGGCCCGAACGGCGTTTACAGCAGGCTCCGTTGTCGTGAGAGTAGTGGTCCACTTGACAGCCGCTGATTCGATGGTAGTATCACCGTATCATCTTATACTATATCGAAGTCTCTGAGACATTTTAGCGCATGGGCTTTCTTCAGGCCGGATCATGGGTTAGCGTCGCCGCAGATGGATAGGTGCACAACCGACGCGCGCCCGTAAGGTGACGGTAGTGGCCTGATGGGTATTACCCGTAACGTAACGGTGTGGTGCAAGCCCGGTGGTCTGCGGCCGGCGTCTCGTTATTCTGTGGTCTTGGGTCCCCGCGCGCCTCTCGTCATCATCATCCTGCAACGCAGGAAATCAATTGGAGCATCAAGAGGAAAGCGTCGTCTTATCTTAGCATTGGATACGACCAAGTACAACGTTAACCTTAGCATCACCAGATCCGTCTACTCGGGGGGTTTGAATCGACTTACGTGACGTGACGCCTGTAACGAACTGCATGCATGCTGCTCTCTGTAGTACTGTACTGTACCGTACTTGTTCGGTATGGGCAAAAATCTCCGCGCGTTAGGAGAAGCTCGTTACAACGACGCCAACGCACGAGAATCGCAAGGCGGCGCCGGAAGCTCCCGGTCGAGAGACGTGGCGGCGGAGATGCCGGTCGGTGGAGTTACGGAGTACGGTGTTGGTGTTTGGTGGAGGAGGAACGTCGGAGTCCGAATGTGTGTGGCGTGCCGGCGCGGATTAGGGAGGTCGGTGTCGGTGTTGCACTGTTGCGGCGGCAATCGCTCGTTGCCTCGATGGCGCGCCGGGCAAATTGTGTAACGTAGATGGAATGCACGGCAATGTGTTGCTTTGGCACACGAGAGGCAACACACGATGCACGTACTGTCCCCGAGCTAAGTTATCAAGAGGGAGCGATTATTTTATATCCTTAAAACGAGCTAAATGGAGGTAGCATAAGCTAGTTTCATTTTTGCAACGTAATAAATGTTTTCTTTGAATAAACTATAAACATATGTTCTAAGATCATACAGTTTTTTTTTCTTTTTTGGGTTAAACATTCACTAATGGGCCGTTCCAGAGTAACAGTAGTATGGGCCGGCCAAAGTTTGGGACCATGGTCCTGGACGTGGACTGTATTACAGTAGTTGGCCCATGGGGCCAGCCAAACATATTTTCCTGCTGTACCACAGACATTTTGGTCATATTTGGGTGGAAGTTCGTTTATGATGACATGACATGATGGGAGTTTGAATTCTGGAGATGCCGCGCCAACTCAAATCATGATTTTATACTCGGTAAAAATTTGATTTTGGTGGTAGCTGTATTTTTTAGTCTCTGATGGGATCTGTGTAGGTTGTCAATATCCCTATCAAGATCAACTTGCGAGGACTATGGCTGTAACTACGAGGCCTGCATGGATAAAAAGACGAGAGTTTCTCAGGGGCAGGGAGAGGGAGAATGTAGGAACATGCGAAGAAGAATCGGTCATGCATCGAAAAGAACACCGCCGAATGAGAGAAAAGGGATAAGCAAACCATGAAAAAGCGTGATCCGAGGTGCCAACACTAGGGAAGAACAAGATATGCAGGATCAAATCCAACGTCAGGCACATCGACGCACGCGAAATTAAACGGCTTGGAGGCCTGTTCGCTGGTAGATTAAGTCACAGGTACCTGCTAGTTACATGTTTCCGCGGGGAAGACACAGAAAAGGAAACAAGGGAAAGTTTGGAAGAGACGATATAAATGGCTGAACATAGCTGTCATCCCACCGTCCCCTCCAGCGCAAAACCCCTTGGAGCCTGTCTGTCTGTCTGTCTGTCTGTCTCCTCTCTCTCCACCCCAACCCACTACCTGATGATCAGATTCCATCTCCACCCGGATCATTAGGCCACCTCGATCACAGCGGAGTTTTGTATGGAAGCGGACTCCTCCGCTGCCACGAACAGCCACGCACGCAGCGCGCTCGGCGGCGTGCCGCGGCGCAACGCCAAGTAGTAGGTCGTCACTTGCAGCCCCCGGCGACCGTGCCTCCGCGTCTCTTTTCCGCTTGTTGCAAGAGAACAGATCGTCGTCGCGCGTCAAGGCCGTTCCGGTGCTTTTTGTTAGCCGGCCGGGTGGTGATGGCGGCGCCGGCGCCGTCGTCGTCGTCGACGTCCGGGTCGCCGGCCGGCGGGGCGCGGCCGTACCGGTCGCGGTTCGGCGACACGACGCTGACGAAGGTGTTCGTGGGCGGGCTGGCGTGGGAGACGCCGTCGGAGGGGCTGCGGCAGCACTTCGAGCGCTACGGCGACATCCTGGAGGCCGTCGTCATCGCCGACCGCCTCACCGGCCGCTCCAAGGGCTACGGATTCGTAAGCCGCGCTCTCTCTCTCTCTCTCTCTCTCTCTCTCTCTCTCTCTCTCCCGTGTCTTTTTCTTCTCGTCCCTGAGGTGGCGGGCCGGCCGGCCGGCCATTTGGACAGGTGACGTTCCGGGAGCAAGATGCGGCGCGGCGCGCGGTGCAGGACCCGAACCCGATGATCGCCGGGCGGCGCGCCAACTGCAACATTGCCTCGCTCGGACCGCTGCGGCCTGCGCAGCCTCGAGGTAAGCGACCGACCACCAATCACTACTCGCCAGGACCAGGAGATCTCACCCTCTACCGGTCCGAGCGAGATTTTGTTTGTTCGTCGCAAGTTCCGGCCCAGATTTCCTAATCAGCCTGTCACCACGGTCTTGCCGCCAGTCGCCAGACGATCCCACCGCAGCAAATCAGCAAAACCCGCTTCTTTCTCCCTCTTTTTTCTCGCCGTTTTCTGCTCTGCCGGCGTGCGACACTTCTAACACGAGCCGAGACACAGCAGACGACTGGGATACGGAGGTGGCTGGCGCGTGGGACCCCCGGTGGATCACCACGCGAGTAAAGCCCTCTCCGTCTCTCGATAGTCATACGGCTTAGCTTGCCCAGGCTGGCTTGTCAGTCGGGTTGGCTGCCCGCCTTGTGGCGTGCGGCCCCCACAACGCGTGGCTCGACCGCCATTTCTCTACCGATCGTTGCAGTGACGCAGAAGCCAACTGGCAGTTATGCACCGGCAGTTATGGGTTCGATCCGTAGGCACTAGGCTGGCTCTGGCTGGGGCGTGAGATCCATCTCAATTCTTTTCTTTTCCTTATCCTCTTTTTTTCTTTGCATGGATTTTTTAATCAGTCTTTGACTGACTGACAGCGTGTTCATTCGAGACGACTAGAAAGAACAAGGTGTAAAGGGCACGGGCAGAGGGATGATTAGCCAGCCGGTGGAGAATCGGGAACCCTTCTTTGAAAAAAAAACGCCATGGCTCAGCAAATGCTCTGCCGCATGCGTGGATGGTAGTAACCTTTGACCTGACCTGACCTGACCTGACCTGACCGGTTTAGGAATCTGCTTGCTTGGCCGTGTTTGTTTACGAGAGTATCTTGGTAAAGCCGATCCAAACTGTGGATTCACCGTCCTTGACTGACTGGTGGTAGTGTCGTCCGTGTCGCTTGAGGCGACAGATTTAACGGTGCAAATGGCAGCATCGGCATGGTGGCGCAGACCGGCAGCTGCTGCCCGCCACGAACCCCTGTCCTGGACGCACATGGATGAGCCTAGCGTTTCGACGCAAAACCGACGGTCTCGTGGACCTGCGGTGGTCTAGGCGCTCGGGCGCTTTGCCCGGCCGGCTCGTGAAAAAAAAAAAGGAAAAACTGAAATGGAACGAGCGGGCAATGGGCAGCGCGGGAGGGAGGGAGGCGTCGTCCTGCTCCTGCCTGCCGAGAGAGACGCCGGTCAAAGCGGCGGACGTCGCGGCGCACATGGCTGTACCCTGCACGCGCAGGTCGGGAGCGGAGCCGTGTCGGTTCCCCGGCAGCTTTTGCGCGCCAGCCTCGTTCGGAAATTCGTGATCTGCATGCTCTGTTTGTGTCGGTCTCTAGCTGCTCTGTTTCCGTTGGGTAGGGTTCATCTCTCTCTCTCTCTGTTTCTCTCTGCGGCCAATAATAACGCGGCGTGTAATGTTTGATGCTGTTGTGGTGAAACAGGGAGGTCTCCTGCCGGGCCCCACTTGCAGGGCCCGCCGCCAGCAGCCCAGGCCCCGCCGTTCTTCCCCAGGGCGCCGACCCAGATGGTGCCGCAGCATGGCGGTCCGCCCGCGCTCTACCCTTCGCAGTTCGGGTGAGTGTCCTGTCCTGTGTATAAGCTTCTCCTGCCCCAACCTAAAACTGCTCAGATTCTAGCCAAGGATGGGTAATTAAGATGCACAGATGACGACAGTGCATCATATTAGCAGCGGACGATAGAGAACACAAAACCGATTGCAATGCATCTGTCGCATGTTGGTGTTTATGCATTGCTCACATTCATTTTACGAATTCAAAATTCCAGGAAATGGTAGTTGCACTTAGCAGAAAAACAGTATAACTCACTTACATACATATGGTGGCGATGGTGATGGAGCTCCGGTCCTTGTCAAGAGAGCTCGTGGGACGACACGACAGCATCTAGGCATTCAAGGACAATCTCTAGAGAAAGAAACCACTCCCTCCTGTTCGTGACTGTTTCTTTTCACCGTACTACAGGGTGTTTGCCTCCCCTGTCAACACTCTCCTGCGCTTGTTGCTTTTTTTTTTAAATCGGCATGAACATTCCATTAATCACTTTCCCTCGGCTTGTCACCGGAGACCAGGTCCATTACAAAGCTCGGTGTTGGGCACCATGCAACATGCTCGTCCTCAGGCAGAGCTAGACCGCCATCGGCAGCTAACATATCTGCCACATTGTTGCAACCTCTAGGACAGATGGAAACAACACGATCCTTAAAATTCCTAGACATGAACTCTCCTCTAACCTGCCTAAAGAGCTTTCCTCTGGACTATCATCCCACTCCACCGAGGTGATTGCATTCCCCAGGTTAACCGAGTCCCACTGGCGGATGCACCGGGGGGGGGGGGGGGGGGGGGCTAGGTGGGCTCTAGCTCCCCTACCGCTGTGCTAAGCATAATAAACCTTTACTTTATTTTCTTCTACTATTTTGAATATAGAAAAGAGGCATTAAAAAGTTTAAGATTGAAGACAACTAGACAAATGGTCCACGACTTCAATTAAAATGAAAATTTCCACATTTAGTTATTCTTAAAAACCAATCGAGTCTATAAAAAACGGTATTTAAAATTATTAATATTATTTATTATTCATGTAACATATTATTCAGCCCACCCTACACTTTTAGTCTGAAACGGCCATTGAGTCCGTCTCCAGAATAATGCAAGCCCCACATGGCTGCTGTGGCCTCAGCTTGTAGCGCATCAGCCAAATTCGAGATGCTCCCCGCTACAGATTCCAGCACCATTCCTGTGCTATTCCGAGGGCGCCTTGACAGCCAGAGTAGAGACTCCTGCGCTTGTTGCCTGTGGCGTGTTCTGCAGGGTTCACTGCGTCCTGCGTGGGTAGCATTAACTCCATTTCGGCTCTTTCACATTATGGTTATTTCGGCTCTTGCACATTATGCTACAACGCACTCTAATTTGTCTGGATCCTTATCCTTTGATTATATTCTCGACCGGATCGTAGTAAAAAATGCACTACGACATCCTTTTCATACGTTTTGAAAAGTTATTATTCTAAATTTGTCTTCAAAATCCAAATAAACAGTAGACAATTTTCTATGCAACAAGGCAAATGGACAGTTTTCTTAGTAAAAGTTTTAGAGGACCCTTTAATCATGATGCAGTGCTTTTTTCCGAAAAACCATGACGCAGTACTTGTTCTGGGGGTAGGAATGTGTAGGTCCATCATCTAGATTCTGACCTTTACAGCCTTGATATGTACTGTGCCGGCAGTGGATAAGTTGGCCCAGTTGTGGGCAAACCCACTCTTTTTTCAGTCTAAATCAGTCACTGACGAAGAAGCTCTGGAAACTTTTGCAGGTACTGGTACCCACCTGACTTTCAATACCAACAGGTAAGCGTGCCCCCTATTTATTCCTCTCATTATTTTAGAATTAAGGAAGCATAAATTTTTGCTTGAAAATATCATTATTACCATGCACATATGTACTCAGCCATATTTACATTGATTATTAACTTTGGCAACGTGGGGCTGTCCTTTTTATTAACTTTGGCAACGTGGGGCTGTCCTTTTTATTAACTTTGGCGACGCACAGTTTATATTCTGTATTTGTTGAATGTTGATAAATCAGTATGTCGAGTAAGTAGCAATTGCTCACATAGCAGATCAAAATTCTGTAAGATGCATTTTATCTTTGAATCTTGGAAGAAAATATTGATCAAACAGTCGATACAGTTGGTACCATCATTTCATTATGACTTCCATAGAAATTTGACATTCGGCCCCAGAATTTCGTTGTGACATTCAACGGCTTAGCATTATTCTTCTGTTATTTCTTCATCCTGACATCCTGTGAAAATAAACTCGACACGGCTTTCCGCATATAATACTTGTTTACTGACGAATTTAGCAGACCTTGGCCAACCCTCAAGCTTTGCAGAACTACTACGCTCAGATGTACGGGATGGCTTCGCCGCCCTTCCACCCGTACGTGGGTTACATGCCGTCTCCGTCCCCGACGCCGAGGGCGGTACTCCCGCCGGTCCCGGCACCTCAGGCCGCAGCGCAGGCATTGGCTCACCATCCGGCGCCGCCGCGGCAGATTCAAGGCCCGTTCTTGCCCGTGCCTTCGCTTCCGCAGGAATTCAGGCTCCAGCTGCCGTCTCATGCTGTTCCAATGCTTCTGCCTCCTGGCACGACAGGTATGAATGCTGTCGCTTCTCGCGCACCAGATGGGCGTCTGCTTTTTGAGAGCGAGACAGTGTAGCGTGTTCTCTCGTTCCAGCTGGTTTCCACAAAGTTTTTTTCCAGGATGACTTACGTATTCCTTGCTGCTGAAACGTGGCAGATTTGCGGTCGCCTTATCAGGCCGCCACTGCGACTCGACCGACAAGCGCAAGCAGTGCTCCGGGCGCCTGACGCGGAGGCCCGCACGGCACTGATGAAGATAAAAGCGTTGGGTTCGACACCCCCTTCCAGTTAACATGACTTTTTTTTTCCTAATCGATCTGGCGCGGACGAAGTTATTGATGGTCTGTAACAGCCTCTAAGCAGGATGGATGTTGATTGTTGATTCCAAAAACAAACGATGAACATTGCATTACTTTGGTTGCTCCGCGTTCTTTTTTGAGCTTCGGCTAGGTGTGCCCTCGATGAATCCGTTGTAAAGCCGAACGATTTCGTATGGAGAAATGTGATGAGGCAGGTTTAGTTTAGCTCTGATAGAAGTTAACAGAAGTTTAATCATGATGAGAAGCCCAAACCAACGGAGCAGACGAATAGCAAGCGACCCATGAGCTGACAAAACCGATGCGAAGCGGGAAGCGAGCGCCACGATCCAAGAGCCCACCCACCGCCGACACGGGCGTTTCGTGCGTTTTTCGGTCCCGCTAGGGCCCGCTCCGCGTACGGGCCACAGATCACCAGCCGCCCGCGTGGACCGGAGAGGTGGAGCCCGTCGCGCGCCGACGCGTTCGGCGTGAGCTCCTGACGCCACGCTTCGGGACCGAAGGACGCGCTCGTGGGCCGCGTAGACCGACCAATCAACGGACCATTGCGTGACACTTGGAGCCCTTCCGCGCGAAACCCGGCGGCCGGCGCGGCCCACGGGCTCCGCGACCCGCGACGCGTGGCGGAGGACGAGGCGCCGCCGGACTTGCCGCTTTGGTCCCGGCCCGGGTCGAACGACCGGTCACGAGGTACGCCGTACGTGCACGAATGGGACGCGGGCGGCGGTGGGGAATGTCAAACCCCAGGCTACATATTTAACTAAGCGAGAGGGCCCATGATTGCCGATCACTCCGTCGACCAGAGGAAACATGAGTGAGGCTTCGCACACGATAGTTTAACCTCCGACACGTGCCCCCGGTGCTGTCCCGCGACAACGACTCTTTCGCTCCGCAGTTTTCTCTCGCCCACGGAAGTTTTCGTGATGTTGCACGTACCCAAGAACAAGCACGTTGTTTGATTGTTTCGAACGAACTGCAGTCCTGGCTGGCTGCTTCCAGCATACAACAACATTACAACCTGAGGAATTGTCCACTAATACTGTTCGTTCACAAATCACGATCAGACAAGCAATCAACTGCGACGACACAGACTGAAGAGTACTTTTGCATAATAATTAGCTGAGAAACGTGCGTCGACGGGACGAGGAACACTCGCAACCGCTTCTCTCACCAACTCTTCATTGAGTAACCGGACAATGAGGTGACAACGTGGACCCGAAAGGAAGCGTCCAAAGTGAAGTGTAGTACGCCGTCACGGCAGCGACGCCACCCGTCATGTCCGATCGTGCGTGGCGGCGGCCGGTTCGACGGCGGCGTCGGTGACTGATGGTTCCGCTAGTCGCAGCTCCTCGATCAGCTGGACCAGGTTGTCGTACGACGACCCGCCCGACGCCGTGGCGGCCTCAGCCGCCGCCTTCCACTTGGCGGCGCAGCGCCGCATGTCCCTCGCCTTGTCGCCGGCGCCCATGAGCGCCTCGACGTGGGCCGCGACCTGCTCCCGCCGCAGCTGCTCGTCCAGGCGCAGGCCGATGCCCCACTCCTCGCACGCGTACCGGCAGTTGATGTACTGGTCCGCGAACCCGGGCCAGCAGATCATCGGCACGCCCGACCAGATGCTCTCCGTCGTGGAGTTCCACCCGCTGTGCGTCAGGAACCCGCCCA
Organism: Neostapfia colusana; assembly: GCA_030760725.1. NCBI lineage: Eukaryota > Viridiplantae > Streptophyta > Magnoliopsida > Poales > Poaceae > Neostapfia > Neostapfia colusana. The sequence goes on from JASWHV010000020.1 coordinate 52,776,691, forward strand.
CGGCGCGGTGCCGCAGCACCTGCTCCTGCGCGCACCACTCCGCGATGAAGCACCGGCCCCTTGTCTCGGCGAGGAAATCCGCCGGCAGCGCGTCGGCGCCGCGGTCCCCCGCCACGAGCCCTGGGCGGACGGCCCAGAGGAAGGGGACGTTGCTGGCGGCGAGCCCCCACGCGAGCTCCGCGAGCTGGTCCAGCGACAGCACGGCCAGGCTCCCGAAGCTGACATATACAACCGACCCGGCCGGCTGCGCGTCCAGCCACGCCACGCAGGCCACGTCCTCCTCCCACAGGCTCAGCCCCGCCGCCGAGCCGTCGTGGTCAACAACGCGGCGGTGCATGGCGGCGGCCAGGGGACCGATGGTGTACACGCGAGGGAACTCGTTCCGGAGCGCGTCGAGGACGTCGGACTCAAGCTCCTCGAACGTGTTGAGGATAAGGCCCTGGGCCCTGGCGCAGCTAGTGGCCTCCTCCTCCTCCACGCGCAGCGCAAAGCATTTCGGGTCCAGCGTCCGTACGAAGCTGGAGATGTCGCCGAGCCGCACCGGCGGCATCCCGGCGATCCAGTCGATCGGCGTGTCCAGGTAACCGTTCGTCAGGTAGCTCTCGTCTGCCATGCCACGCCAAGGGACAGATGTCAAGGAATTAGCGAGCAGGGTCGTACCACGCATTTGGGGACGTGAAATGCATGCATCAATCGTCTATTCGATCGATCAAGGAATATGATCAAGGGCGCGATCGATCGATCGATCGATCAGACGACGCAGTTGAAATATGGTTACCTTTGAGCGGCGTGTAGCCCCTCTGCCGTAGCTCCCGCAGCCGGAGCGTGCCGAGGAACCCACACGCGCTGGTTCCCCACAGCACGAATGCCGGCACGCCGAGCTCCCGAGCCGCGTCCAGCGCGAAGCTCACGAGGCCGCTGAGCAAGACGCAGATGACGGGCGGCAGCCCCTCGCGGTCCCGCAGCCCCCGGGCCAGCGCCACCAGCGACGGGCCGCAGCTCCTCCGCAGCGAGAGGTACAGCCTCACCGTGCTGTCCGGGGCGCGCCGGTCCTCCTCCGACAGCCCGTCGGGGATGGCCTCGAACCGGAACCCCTCGCGCCCGCGCAGCCCGCCCGCCGTCCGCAGCAGCCGCTCGTGGTTGTGCTCCGTGTTGACGAAGGTGACGTGCACCCCGCGCGCGTGCAGCAGCTCCGCCAGCTTCAGCGTCGGGTTGATGTGCCCAGAGCACGGAAACGGGAACAGCATCGCATGCGGCCGCCGGTCCTCCATGTCCGCAACAACTAGTAGAAACTAGTGGGAGGAAGGCACTGGGCTTTTCGAGCTGACCGAGCCAGCTAAATAGGGGGTCGCCGTCGCGCGCCCGCGGATATGGAAGAAGCGGGGTATATTTGCGGGTGATGTCGTCGGGGGAGCCCCCGGATTTGGTCGACGCGATCGGCCGATATATTCACACGGTCTACTAGACAAGATCGTGTCGTCCGGAATCAAATCTCTCGGCGGCCGCTGCCACAAAATCCCCCTTCCCCTTCCCGGCGACGACGCACGTGACCGCCAGATAAAGTGCCCGTCGTCGGGGCAAGCGAAGCTTTTTTTTTTCTCTCTCTCTCTCTTTCCCTCCTTGCGCTACACTCTTTGGCCTCTGCCTCTCTCGTCGATCACAGCATCACCGCTCCCGTCCCGTTGCAACGCGACGATGGCGACAGAGGCACAACGCCGCTCGCGGAAGCAATTGGTCTCCGTGCATGCACGACCTTCCACGGACGCGTAGTCATAGCGTGTGTGCCGTCTGTCTTAGCTTTAGATTCCACAATCTTGCTTTTGGATTGTGGATCGAGAAATCTAAAATTATGAAAATATAATGGTTAAAAGATGAGGGTTGTTTATTTGCATGAATTTCATAATCCAACATTCACTCACTTATAGTGAGCTATAATAACAAACGGATAACTATTTGTGTGTCAATCTGGCAAAAATTTAGTGAGCCATAATAACAAACGGATAACTATTTTTTTGTCATTCTGGAAAAAAATTTAACCTTAGCAGATTACGAGATTGTGAAATCTAGAGGGTCATACTATGCAATGGATTCAAAAGTTGATCTTCTATCTCATTTTCGAATTGAAAAATCGAGAACCAGATCATTTCCGCTGCTCCTAGCGGCACGAGACCTTTGGAGCCTTGGACACGTGACGGTCTGAACCGAGGCTAGCAGGCAGGCAGGCTCTGTATTAAGAAACGTTTCCCTTGCCCAAATTTCCGTCTTTTTAAGATTCACCGGATCCCGGGCGGCCGCTGCTCATCCTCGCGCGAGCAGCGGATTCGTTCTGCGGTCCGGGGCACAGGGAACGCTGACCGCGGAGGATTGTTTTTGTTTCGTGTGACTTAACTGCAACGCTTGTCCATTCCGGGCGGGCCTCATCGATGGGGCTGGCCAGAAAGGGCCGTCTCGTCGTTTCCTTTTTTAAGCCTGGCGACGGATGGGATGGGATAGGATGGGGAGCCGAGCACGGCAAGCGACCTCGCCGATCGATGATGAAGGCGGCGGCCTATTATCCCAGCAGATCTCCGCCGGATCGCATGCCTTGTTCGCTTCTGCGGCGTGCGGTATCGTCTGGTCTCTAGAACCTACTGCTGCTGAGGTGTGGAGTCGCGTCCATGGAATGACACGCCGGCCACGAGTCGTACTCGCATCGTACGTGACGACGGAGAGCGACGGAGATCGAGGCAGATTGAAAGGGGTGGTGCAGCCGGGCGTCGCCCGGCTGAAAAGTCTCCCCCGCACGGGCAGGCTAGCCACTGGCCGACGTTTGCTTGCCTCGAAGAAGCGAGCGCCAAGCCGGTCGTACTCGCACCATCCCGGCCAGATGCCGGCCGGTGGCGAGATAATAAAGCCGCGCTCCCCAGCCCAGGTCAAGTGTGTTCGCTCACTGCGTGCCCTCGGTCTACTCGCGGCGTCGTTACGAACTCGATCCATCGAATCGAATCGCGTGGTGACAGCCGCGATGCGAAAGCGCGGCGCTTGCGATCGGTCCAGAGATGCTCGCGATGTGGAGGCAGAGATAATATTCTAGTTTTTTTGTTTTTGTGAAACCTTTTTGACCCAAAAAGAATGTGCGAGTAATGTGTGATAAGCATGTAGATAATAGTATATGAGCACATTTTGATGGCGATGTCCGTATGTGAGGGGGGGGGGATTACCTTTGAGTGGAACGTGGCATCCGGGATCGGCGCCTGATCGAACTCACGTACGGCGCGCATCAACGGCTGCCACTAGCGAAGTAGGTGATGCAGAAATGGATTAGCAGCACGCACGCTGTACAGAGTCATGCTTTGGTTCGCGTTCGTCCCAATATATGTAGAACTCGAGCTGCATGCATCGTCTTTCGATCATTGGATAACTTTGCTTGCGGCAGAACCATTTTGTAATTTTCTTTGGATCAACGAAGACCTGTCTCGGTTGAGTCCCGCCCGCTATTTTAAAAGTGCCAGTTCTGGTGTCGTTTGGAGGTGGAGCTAACAGAAGCCAGTGTCCCCCCTTTTACAACAAAAACCAGAGTTAGCACAAAAGTTGGGTTGAGCGTATCTTGGCCATGTTCATCTATTTAAAGTCACAGAATTATTCCATCATGGAAGGTTCGCTTTATATTAGTCCAGCTAAAGACAAAAGTAGTTTCTAATTCTGTCTTTATTAGGCATGCCATCATGTTCATTGATATCGTCTATCGACAACCTAATTTTCTTTTCCAGTCGGGCTTAAGTCACAGGGTTGCTAATTTGTGGCATCCATTGGAAACCTCAACAAAGCGCGTATGTGGTTAACATTTCCAATATGTTTGAGTACGACAATGAGATTTTGAGTTGATATACTCCCTCCGTTTCGATTTATTTGACGCTGGTTAGTTTATTTTTGAACTAACCAGCGTCAAATAAATATAAAGAGTAATATAGGTTATGTTAATGCTCTTGTTTTATAAGAGTTTAAACAAGAGTTTCCAAGCTGAACTTTTGTTTTTTCTTTAGCAATATCTAACGCCGCTTACATAAAAAAAAACTCACACCGGTGCACCTATGACTTTAATGTACAATGGGTTGAAAATGCCTTTATGCCTAGATTACGTAAACAACCTTGATCTTGAACATTTGGGCGACAAACGTCGCATGTTCCACGTAGGCTAGCTGCATTCTGCCCCGGTATTGACTTCTCTCTCTACTAGGAGATTCAGTTTGGAGACAAACGGAACATTTCGTGGCACCACAAAGATTAGCAAAAGTCAACTTCAGTTTGTAGCCAACAACCCAGCTTCCAGGAGCAAAAGCATCAGCCAAGGCGCCAACGTGAGACGGCATGCACTAAACAAAGACTTGTTTACTGCTTACAAAGTTCACGAGCATGAGAGAATTGCAGCCTTGCAGGTTATTCTATTCAGCTCGTGACACGGTTTCGGCTCGAATTCAGTGGCCCAGGTGTGCGTACGCGTGGGCTAACGAGTCGTTGGGCTGATGAAAGCCTTCTGCTACGTGAACTTGAGTTTGCTCAGTTTAGCAACTTTTTTAGAAAGAACTGGGCTGCGCCACCGGTTGCACAACTTGATGTGTTTGTTACACTGGAAAGTCTACTGTCCGTGGCATCCCTCGCGGCCCGGTCCACTTACGAATGCATTAGAAGAGGATGCGGATGGTCGGGGCGAGCGTAACCGGTTTAAAATTATACTCGCTCCGTTCTGAAATAAATGATAAATAAATAAATGATATTTAGGATAACTATTTTAGTCCAAATTAAACTAGATTTGTTGTCCAAAACATTATTTATTTCAGAACAGAGGGAGTACTAGATATTTAGAGGGTAGGATTAGATTAGGTCTGGATCAAATTTATATTTATTTTTGACTTAAGATATAATAAGTACTAATTAATTTAGATTTGTGAAAGTATTCATGTGCTCTTTACCAGACTTAAGGCTTTAGATTGTCGACGAGCTAGCTGGTGGTGGAGCGTCACGGCGGACGAGGTAGTGAAGAGCGGCGGTGGTGGAACGGGCGGGGTAGCATTGTGGTAGGTGGTGGAGGGTGGGAAATCATCTCCCACTGAAAAATAAATAATCATAAATAGAATAACTTTATAGGTAGATGTCAACACAATAGAGCTTCCTTATTCATAGATATTACAATATGGACTAAGCAACTGCAATATAACGTCTCCCGTTCTTCTAGGATAAAGTGAATCATCAAACTAAATAAGGTAATAGTGTTTTTCGAGTACTACTGATTTTCTTTTTTTTTTCTTCTATTCAGTAACATGATCCTAGAAGAAAAGTTATGCGCCTATGGGGCTGTGTATGCTTATTAGTATTTTTAGGCGGCTCGGACAAGCGACAAAACTGGAAAAGCAGATAAAAAATAGTCAAGGTTTGTTTAGATACAGCTAAATACTCTCCGTTTGAAGTGGATGGGAGAGATTAAAGTAAAAATTAGTCCATATTTCATTTCATTCTACTCCGATCCACTCTATTTCTTATTACCCAAACAAGCCCTCAGGTGGATGAGAAACAACACCGTGTTTGCTCCTAGCAACAAGGCGTCACAGTAAATCAATAAAACGATGTATTAGTACTTCTTCGAGTATTCTTTGATGGTCGCATAAAGGGCAACCAGATAATATACAGAAGGGAATACCACAATATAACGTGGATATAGCGACATACACCAAAGTAAGACGTGCGTTCTACACCAAAGTGGAGCAAGAAGACGTGGCCGGATCGAAGATGGCCGGGAGCAAGTACTTCCTGCCATTGGCGCCAACGGCGTTGTAGCTACCTCCAGTCGTCTCGTCGACGAGCACCTTCCCGGGGTATCCGGGGTACGCACCGGCCCCAAACATGCCCGCGCACGCCGAGCAGGCCTCCAGCGCGGCGTCCTTGTCGCCCAGGTAGTACCCGTCGCCGAACGGGTTGGTCACTGCGCCGGCCACCATGCTGGCGAGCGTCACGACCATGCCGTCCACCCCGGCATCGCCGTTGGGCGGGTCGAGCGTTGGCAGGCCCTGCGGCCCGTACTCGGGCTCGGCGAACGGCCACGCGCAGTGTCCGGGGCACTCGCGCTCGGCGTTGCCCACCCACGCGTAGGCGTAACCGGCGCGCGCGTCGCCGGAGCCGTGGAGGCCGCACCGCGCGCTGCAGAACCCCTCGACGACCACGTCCTGGTCCGTGAGCACCAGCACGAGGGAGCCCTCCTTGGGGACCAGGCCCGCCGCGAGCTCGAAGACCTCCGCTAGCGTCAACGACTTGCCGAGCGAGTAGTGATCGTCGTCGACCTGGTCCGCCAAGATGACGCGCGTCGCGTTCGGGCTCGGCGCCGTGGCCTCGGACAGGTAGGTCCTGTCGATGGTGTCCCACCACTGCGCCGCCGAGGGCGTCGCGTCAACGGAGACTGACGTGAGGGAGAGGAGGAAGTCGACGACGATGGCCTTCTGCGCCGGCTTGAACTGCCCGTACCAGACGATAGACACGCGGATGTCGCCGCGGAGCACGGCGCCGCCGTGATACGAGAGCTGCTCGTCGCCGGGCGCGGGGGCCTCCGCCAGCCGTCGTGCGCCGACAGAGAGCCGAGAAAGGCTCAGTAGAACCACTACTGTTGTTGCAATGATCAGTAGTGGCCTCTTCGCATCGAACAGGTTGCAAGGACCCATCAGATGCATGCAACTAGATTTCGAGCTGATCCCTCGTCAGCACTACTAAGTTCTTACAATTTCTACGTAGGATATATTTGAGAGATTGGGACCGCCGGTGAGCAGCTCTATTACTAACGTCTAATTTATAGGCCATGGCAGTGCGTGGCTCAGATGACACACGACTCTACGTTGTACATGAGTTATTATTAAGTTTTGTGCTCTTTAACGAACTACAGCAATCTCTACTGTCCTCGGGGCACACACTCATAGTTACCTGCAAGTGAAGCATGCCAGCCTGTAACAGCGGCGACTTTATTCTACGAAACGAAGTTAATGGTATCCACAGCAAAGTGCAGTGGCACTCTACGGCTTCACGATGCTTCGTGGTCGTACCGTAAGATCGAAACTTTGTGCAGCCAACGTCAACCGACGAACGAGCTTCGGTTCCTAACTGTTAACGATGGAAACCCAATGGAACCCGCGGCCCAGTCTTGCAAACTGCGATCCGCTCATGTGCGAGCGGCCGCCGGCGGCCATTGGTGCGGGCGAAACCCGTGGACGGCGAGAGCAGGGCGCCTTCCGTGAGCTACCCGACAGCGGGTTCAAAATCACCGTCGTCGCGGCCCAGCCGGACCAACCGACCGGTGCCACGGCGTGCTCAGATCGAACCCCCCCTGAACGCGCGGCGGAGACGAGCCGATCATTTACCCTGGCCTGGCGTACGTGCCGAGAGCGCGACGCACAAACAGGAGCGCCCGCGGCGTCGCGGGGCGCAGGGTCGGTGCTCCCCCGGCCGGAAACACGCGAGCGTGACAAACACAAACCTGCTGCCGTGTCCGTGCATCGCGCTCCTCTTGTAGAGGACACTGCGCCGGCTAGTTGGCGTAGCGGCCGTGAGTCCGGTCAACCGAAACCAAATACCTACGGTTACAAACGTTGCCGACCGGTTGGAGCACAGCCATACGCATTAATAGCAGTTTATAACATTACCTGTTGGTGACTGGCAAAGACAACTCAGTGCATGCATGTCCAAGAACTCTCTCTCTCTCTCTCTCTCTCTCTCTCTCTCTCTCTCAGAAAAGAATTAAAGAAGCATTCAAGAAAGGATATGGCTGTCCAGGCGCCACTGCAACCTCATCAATCAAAGCTTCTCCAATTATCGTCTTCAATGTAGTTGCTTCTCCTCTCCGACGATGCAGAAACCATCTTCACGACTTTAAGGTTCTTGGTAACTTCAAGAAGCAAACCAGCTAACTCATCTGTGCAGCAATCGGAAAACCAAAGCTCGTCGCTAATGACTACGGTTTTCACACTGCGCCCGAGACAATCAACAGATTTAACCAGTTCCAGGCATTTGGCATAGGCAGTCTCATCCTGTAGTTCATGTATTTCGTTCTCGTGGGCTGGAATCTGGACACAGGGGACAAGAACAATGTTTAGCGAGCAAGAACAATTGATGCATGCAGATCAATGCGTGCCACAAGTCAAAAGATCTAATCGATTGTACCAGCTACTTTTAAAATTGATAAAAAAGTACATCCGTGAGATTACCTCTGTACTGTTATGTGAATTGTTTTGTTAATTACCATGAAATTAAAACATCTATTTATTACACACGCAAATTAAGGAACTGTGGAATTTCTTTGCTGTGATCTAAAAGAAATATACTATAGATGTTTGTCTGTTAAATCATCTATAGTGCCCCTCATAGAAAAAAAATCATCTGCAGTGTCATGCATGTGACAGCCTATAAAAATATATCAATGTTAAATTTCCTAACGGTAATAAGTGTGAACGACTAGATCAAGCAGAAAAAATTAGCTGGGCCTATTTCAATGAACATTGTAAAATTTGCCTTTTGTGTATCACCTTGATATGAAGTGTTTCTAGGCTTGGGAACGATTTCAGCACCTCCAGCATCTCATGCACGTGAGAGACGAAACTCACGTCCACGCACAGGCCCAGCTTCTTGACGCTATGGATAGGAGCATACAGTCCCGGAATCCACAAGCCCATTACAGGTGCCTGTACGCATCCAACACATAAATAAATACGAGGCACGCATCAACACATTCCGTCAAAGGGAATGAGGGCAGCAGTTCACAAATACAATCAAGTTAAGCTTATGAATCTTGGAAAAACTAAGCTTATGAGTCTTGGAATATGAAGCGTTGGAAGGATCACCTACAGGGTCAAAGTTGTTTGAAAAGGTCAGGAAGCCAACGATCCGTAGCTTGGGCACTTTGTAGAGGGTGACCCTGCAGAAACTACCGTACCTGACCCCTCCGAGTAGGCGCTCCAAGTTGGGCGTGTCCCGGACGAGGACCTCCTCCAGTCCCGCGATATCCAGGTCGAGGCTGCGGAGCGTCTGCGACAAGACCTGTAGCTTGTCGATGTGCAGCGTAACCGACTTCAGGACGCCCTCCCCGTCTTCCTGGTACGAGCACAGCTGCAAGCTCTCAAGCACGACACACCGCTCCAACAGAGTGCTCACCTCGTCATCCGTGATATGGACGGCGCAGAGGGAGAGCTCCTTGATGTGGGAGAAGATGGGCGCCACCGAAGGCTCCAGGTATAACCAGCGGTAGCTTAGCAGCTGAACGGAGCGGAGTGGCGGGGCGGGGAAGAACTGGATGGGGTAGGTGGTGGAGCGGACGATGAGCTCCTCTACGCCCCGCGTGGCGAACGCCATGGGGTCGATTCCTTTATTGCCATCTTTGTCTCCCTGGAAGCGGGCCACCTCGAGGCGGACGCGCCGGATGGGCCCCTTGTGCGCCGCCAGGATCTGGGTGATTGCGGACATGCGGTCGGCACGAAGGACGTGTTTCCCGACCCCCGAACCTAAGGGATGGCGGCCCAAGTCCCTGTCGTCCAGAGCGATGGGGGAGTGAGCGAACACGCCTCGCCAGCGCTTGGACAGAACGGTGGTGCGGCCTGCCTCCTTCAGCGGCAGGAGGAAGAGGATCGAACCCAGGACACCATCCGGGAGCTCGCTGATGCGGTCGCCGACGCTCTTGTCACCACGCAAAGAAGAACGTGGTTTCATCCAGAGACCAGCTTTGGGACGCCGTTCATCCATGGTTTTAGAGGGGGAGTGGTTCGTGGGAGTCCGGTGAGAGGTGTGTCCATTTTATAGGAAGTTGGATGGATGGTCTAAAAATTGCGGCGGTGGCGGCGGCGCCTAGGAGGGAGACTTTAGTGGCGGCGGCACGGAGGTGTCGCGGTCGATTCCCTTTATCGTTAGACATGATAAAACCCTAGTGGGCCTCAATCCAGTATCATTTTCACGGCCCAAATCGCCCAAATCCAGTATCATTTGCCAATCTTTTCTTGGCAAAGCTTTAATTCTAGAAAGAAAGAAAAAAGATGAGGAAAGTGAAACCTATTTCGGCATGGGATTGGATATGTGAGCTTAGAATGCGTTAGCAGGCTGGCCCAAATCTTTTTGTTGTGTTGGTAACATAGGCCGGTCCTCACAAGCAGTCGCACAAATCTGAGGCCCCAACTGCTAATCCTGCAGGCTTCTGTTGCCATGGGATGTTCGTTCCCAACTGCAGGTCTGTACATGTGTGAAACGTGTTCTTTTCGTTTCCACTGGCAATTTAACCTACAGGCTAAAGCGGATGTACTCGTTGTACTCCAAAAATAGGTCAGAAGCAGAATTTTCAGCTCTAAAGCGAGCGTGATGGATGAGAAGAAACAAAGTTACCAAAACGTTACATGCACGTCTGGACAGTTTTTTCACCCTATATTTCACAACAAAACTCGTATACACACAAACTGATACACAGCCACATCATCACCGTATCATCCACGTACGGATACCATTGATTCAGACCAAGGTGGCGCAGTCTGACGTGTCCGGGTCGAACAGCGCGGGGAGCAGGTACTTCCTCCCGTGCGCGCCGTTCGCGTTGTAGCTGGCCCCGGTCGCCTTGTCCACGAGCAGCTTGCCGGCGTACCCCGGGTACGCGCCCTTCCCGTACACGCCGGGGCACGCCGTCGCGGCCTCCAGCGGCGCGGCGCGGTCGCCCTGGTAGAACCCGTCGCCGAACGGGTTGGTCACCACGCCGGCCAGCATGCTCGCCACGTTCATTGCGACGCCGTCCATGCCCAAGTCGCCGTTCGGCGGAACCAGAGGCGGCGCCTGCGGGCCGTACAGCGGCTGGTGGAACGGCCACGCGCACTGGCCCGGGCACTGGGTGGCCGGGTTGCCCACCCACGCGTACGCCGCGCGGGTACGAGCGTCCGACCCGTGCGTGCCGCACCGGCTCATGCAGAAGCCCTCCACCGCCACGTCCTCCGCCGTGAGCACCAGCGCGACTACGTCCTTCGGCGCCGGCCGCGCCATGGCGGCCAGCGCGGGGAGCTGGGACAGCTTCAGGCGCTTTCCCAGCGAGCATCCCTCGTCGGTGACCTGGCCGGCTAGGACCACCCGCGCGTTTCTGGCGCCGCCGCTGGCACCGTTCTTGCGCACGGCCGCCGCCTTGGAGAGGTACAGCCGGTCGACAGTGCTCCACCACTGGGACACGGATGGCGCGGGAGCCTCTTGCGGCGCCGCGGAGAGGGAGAGGAGGAGGTCGGTGACGATGGCCTTCTGCGCCGGCGTGAAGCGGCCGTACCAGAGGACGGAGACCGGGATGTCGCCGCTCAGCACGGCGCCGTTGTGGTACCGGAGGAGGTCGCTGGCCGGCGGCCGGTACAGCTCCAAGAGCCTCCTGCCACCGCCCCCCGCCATGGTCATGGATGCCCGCGCCAAGCTCAGGAGTGCTAGCACGAGCAAGAACAGAGCACGGAAGGTACTGGAGGCCGAGGCCATCATCGCTAGTGGAGTGGTTCTGAGTGGAGCGCTCAGTGGTGGTGTAGTCTTGATAAAATGGCGAGGAGCTGGCGATTTTATAGGGCTCGCCGTTGTCATCAGCTTCCGTGCACGCCTCGCCTTCGGGAACATCATCTTCACTTGCCGACTGTGCGAGACAGCTGGACGGGCGTGGGCAGAGCGCGGCGATTCTGACCACGGACGCACGAACGAACCACGGATGCTTCGCGCGACCTGCACCTTGGCGGTCAGATGCTATTCACTGCCATTCCCCTGTTCCATCCGAGCCTGCCCCAGATAATTGCTCTGCCGTGTGGCATACAGCCCCGCGAAGGCTCTTAAAATTCGGCACCACAGTTTTGATTAAACATGGCGCAATACTCAATTTCATCCTCAAACTTTCACTCAAAACTCAGTTTGATTATTGAACTTTTAAAAGGATCAATTTAGTTCATGAACTTCAGAAGACGGGTTTATTGTCTTTAGTCTGAGCTGACCATCCTCATTGACATGCCACATCAGCTATTATGCTACATCATCTACCCCTATCCCACTTAGAAAAAGATAATGATCTTTTATTGTTTAAAAAAAGTAACTAGCAGATTTATCAGGGGCCGATTTAAATAAGTGCATGGGGGTACAGGTACAAGTGTCTCCCTATTTTTTACGAAATTGCCAAGTGATATACCCTATATCATGTTACATCTGTACACTAAATAGATCTATCACTATACACTAATATAGTAGCTAAAGAAACAGCATGTACACATGGGTCAGTAATGCAAAATCTTAGTCATACTGGACTCTAATTTTCTTCAAAATTTGAAGTCTTGAAGGCAGGCCAAGAAACATCAGTAAGTTACGAGTAGACAACATCATATATCATTATTATCAAGGTATAATATGCTACTCGATTAGTATTCCACCAACTAACAATTTAGAGACTTTGCAAATACACAATAAGTTGTACAGTATGAAAATGACGTGGCATATAAGATGATGTGGCATGATAATATGGATGACCGATTAGGATAGGGATGAAAATGAACTTGAATTAAAAAAAATCATGGACTAAATTGACCTTTTTAACAGTTTAAAGACGAAATTGAGCTTCGGATTATAATTTGAGGATGAACTGGACTATTCTGCCATTAAACATCATCACGTTGACCTGCTCCTTAAGAACCTCTGATGAGATGTTCTAAAAAATAAAATAAAAAGAATCTCTGTCGTGAGCATGCATGGGCAGGACCAGGACGTGACATGTTTCGCAAATCATCTGTGCATTTTAAGACGATAAAGTTGACTTGTTTGTTGTCTTGGTTCCATCAGGGGGTGACGGCGTGGTCATCAGACAGTTGTAATCCAAACAGTTGTATTCCGGCGACACTGTACATGATTCTAGAGGCGCCTAGCCTAGTAAACTCGACAACTTTAGGAGAACAACCTGCTTCCAGTTTCAACTCGAGTACTAAAATGCTCTGCTTGTACAGCTTCGGTCCAGACAAGCAATTGACCTCCTGGCGAGTTAGTATGAAGTACACAGCGCGATGACAACACTTGATCCAAAGAACGCGAGATACGGACACGCGGTGGTCTGGCTGCAGTCACCAGCTGCCAGTCCATGCGCGCCGCATGAACGTGGACAGTGCGCGGTGCACCTGCTTTTGCTTGGGGAGTTGGAGGAGCCTTTCTGAGTGGTTTGCAGTCAGGACTCTGGACTGGCCGGTACATCATTGCAGTCCTACAGACCTGCTACGACGTTTGGTCGTTAGCCACTCACTTAGCAAACAAGGAACGATTAGCCAGTGCTACGTACCCGTGTCTAGGACAGGATAAGTACACGGTCACCTACACCACTGGCATTGATTACGTGGCCCCTCTTCCAGATTCAGTCGCGGCCTGGACCGGGACCGGTCGCAACCGTGTGGAGATGAAGCTACGCGTCTCGTCCATGTCGAACGCGCGCCAAAGATACGGCGGGATGGTCGATCCATGGTGGTCCAGACGTGATGATCAGGCCGGCGATTTTGACGCGCGGCTGCCGTACGTGCGGCGGCGCGTTCACCCACACGTGATGATCATGTCGAAGGCCGCCACTGAGCGCCCACGGATGGAGTGGAGCTAGGGGATAGGCAGCTGCTGGTAACGTAGACCGCTCAACCTCCGCCGCTGCTAGCTTGTCCTATCGATGCATTGCAGAACGCGCTTGCAGTGGATGCCGACCAGACGACCCAGTGCTGTTCGCTAGCGGACGTGCAGTCGTGCACCGGCGGGGTCCCTATCAAGCATGCATGCCACTGGTCATCCAACAAAAAGTTTACCTGGGGCCCAAATTAACTGGTTACTGCTTCATCCTTTGGAACTTCTGTCATTCAGTACATGTTGCACGCTTCTTTTGAGGGAGCAAGCAGTATACGTGTTAGTGTTGCGAAGTCGTTACTGTAGAAAACAGTTCAAAGAACGCTGAATCGAGGAGTTATCCTGGGCAATCCCGTGTGCAAGGACGGCGAGGTCCTGCCGGCTCGTGCCTCGACGCGCCACCACGGCCTGATCCCAAACTGCCTGATTTTAATGGCAAATTGGCACCGGGTGCCCTGCATTATTGATGGATTGGTCTCCGTGAACTGCAGATAGATGCCGACCGGCCGGGCTCCCCCACCCCCCTCCCAACCAGTGCTGCCGCCCGTCTCGACACGTCTCTCCTCCCAAGCGCATGGCGGCCAGCTGTGCCTTGCGGTTACATTGCACTTGCACACGATGACGATTGATGGTCACTTTCGGCATCACTAAGTGCTTGCTTTGCCGATAATCTTCGTGTCCATCGACGCCTTTGTTTAGGTTCGGTCATGGAGCGGCGCATGCTGCATGACGATACTAGCTAGTATATCGCCAACAGGCATGTAGGGGATGATGGGCTTATCAATCATCGATCGAATTATATACGACTGGCTAGTACACACCCACCGCTAGTCTATACAAACCTTTTGGTTATCTGAACCATGCATCAGTTCTATCATCACTCGGTCCTCTACTTTGTCTTCATGAAGGAGGTCACCAAATAATCAATCTTTTTTTTGAACAGCCAGCAAATAATCAATCTGGATTGCCATCCAAGGCGGACACTCAATGGCTCAAACAAACAAAACGATTTCTAATCTGAATGGCCAATAATCAACTACAGAAGCAAGGCCACACGCTATCTCCATGCATATCAAGTACGCACAGTTAATAATCGATTATTACTAATTATTCACATGTCATTGGTCATTCTCAAATACATATCAAGTAAGCATATAATTTCTATGTCATAACTCATACTCGAATTGAGTGAAGATATTTGTCGGAGTGTGTGAGCTGCGACACTCCTCCCGACCTGCTACGTAAGCAACCCACGAGGTTCTTTGATTGAAGATGGCTTGGCGCCCTCACGCGATCGGGCTCGTGGGAGCGGATGAACACCGAGATTTACGTGGTTCGGGCCGCCGGATCGTAATACCCTACGCCCATGGGAATGTTTGTTGTATTGTTTGCTTGTATGTGCGTGAGAGGGTGTTGGGTTGCGAACCCTTTGTCGGGTGGTCACCCCGGTCCTTTTATAGTCCAAGGCCAGGGTGGTTACAATGTGGCTTGAAGCCCGACAGGTGGCCCTAAAGCTATGTGAACCCTATACATGATCTAGGGTTTTGTACTCTGAGTAGAGTAGTCGGAGGGGAAGTTAAAGTCTCGCCGCCTGGCGTGCTGAGTGTCCCTGTCCGTGTGTCAGGTGATGATGAAGGCGTCGTCTTGTCGCCGCGCCTTCTCACGCTGCTTGGACGGCTTCGCGCCGTTGGACGGTACTGTACCGCTGTCACTCCTTGTCGTCCTGTCTTGTCACTGTAATGGCGAACGGGCAGAGCACGGATGCGTGCGTAGAGCGCCATGCTTCTAGGTAAGGCGCGAGCCTTGAATGCGCAGCCTGACAGCGCACTTCCACCTTGACTTCGTCGACCCACAGCCCACGACAGATCGTGGGGAACGTGACGGCTTCGAAACTCTTATCGACGGGTTTGGAGCCAGGAGACACGTGACAGCTCTGGACCTCACCTCAGCGGGGAGGATCAGACTGGAGCCCAGAGCACGTGTCAGCTCCGGAGCTTTCCTCAGCAGGGAGGAGGCTCTGAGCCAGGATACACGTGGCAGCTCCAGACCTCACCTCAGCGGGGAGGCTCGGACCGGAGCCTAGGGCAAGTGTTAGCTCTGGAGCTCTCCTCGGTAGGGAGGAGGCTCTGAGTCAGGAGACACGTGGCAGCTCCGGATCTCACTCAGCGTGGAGGCTCGGACCGGAGCCCAGGGCACGTGTCAGCTCGAGAGCTTTACTCAGCAGGGAGGAGGCTCTGAGTCAGGAGACATGTGGCAGCTCTGTACCTCACCTCAGCGGGGAGGCTCGGACCGGAGCCTAGGGCACGTGTCAGATCCGGAGCTCTCCTTAGCAGGGAGGAGGCTCTGAGTCAGGAGACACGTGGAAGCTCTGGACCTCACCTCAGCGGAAAGGCTCGGACTGGAGCCTAGGGCACGTGTCACCTCCGGAGCTTTCCTCAGCAGCGAGGAGGCTCTGAGCCAGGAGACACGTGACAGCTCCGGACCTCACCTCAGTGGGGAGGCTCGAACCGGAGCCTAGAGCACATGTTAGCTCCGAAGAACCTCCTTAGCCGGGAGGGGGTTCTGAGCCTAGAGAGACGTGGCAGCTTTGGATCTCACCTCAACGAGGAGGCTCGGACCGGAGCCTAGTGCACGCGTCGGCTCTGGAACTCGAGCGCACGTGACAGTCCTAGGACTGACTTCGGGGCCAAGAACACGTAGCTACGCCGAGATCCACCTCAGCAGGGAGACAAGACCCAGATTGTCTTTTATTTTTATCCTCTACGCGAGGTACCTGATCTGCAGGTACCGACAATATTCTTAAAAAGAGAGAGAGAAGGTAGAGGCATCCAGCTGGAGTGCAATAGCATATGCTAGGACGACTAGAAGGGGTCGTGATTGCGCGTACATGCAATGCATCAGTGATGATGAACCGGATACCGATGTCAAAGTCCGGCACCAACTTTCCCTTGCGACGGAAAGTTCCAAAGGGGTTCCCATCCCGGAAGATACCATGATGAGGTTCCTCCAATTACGTGTGGTCCGGTACATGTTTGACTCCCACGTACGTACACGCCCGGTGATGATTAGGATTTGGAAGCAGTTCACGTCCTAATCCAGTGCACCAGCATGGTCCATCATCGCTTCACTTAACCTAGTGATATTTATTTGGAGAGTTGTTACTGAATAATAAATTGGAGTTGTGCGATGCTAGTTATATGATGTCATGCAGACTCGTAACTTTTAGGTGGAAGCGTTGGAGTTACCCACACACTTACCATATGGTGACCTCTCTTTCCCAAGACATTAAGGGTAATTTGTTAACTAGTTTTTCGATAATAGAAAACATTTTCTAGCCTCTACATGCTCGTACACAACCTCGAAAACATTAAAAACTTTTAGCTTTATCGTCCAATACAAGGGGAACAAGCTCAAGCAAATTTCATGTCTGAGAAAGTTTACTGTTTTGTTTCCATTCATACTTGATGAATTAATATAATGCAAGTTTCCAATAATGTGCTTGCCTTATGTCACATCTTCTTTATCTTCTTATCAAGCTGCAATAACACCTAAAACCACGACCAATATGTTCGCCTAGAGACAATATGCATAAATGAAGAGTATTTGTCACTATCAGAGATTATATCATTTTGATACATATCCAAATAACGCAACATGGAGTTGTTTGTTCCAACAGCATGATTTTTATTTCTAATTTGTATCAGGATAATGTAGTAATCATGTAGTCAATTTCCGAGACATTGTATGTTGACAAGTTGGACGTAAAACTTAATACTCACTCCATTTTTTGATTATCCTTGTTAGGATGGACATTTTAGTTCAAAATTGAAAACCAAACTTAGAGGTCTAGCTATGTGATCTTAGAAAGAAAATTTTGATTCATTTTCAGTCCACATTGTAGGTCAGTTGAAGCCCAAACTTGCCGAGATTGTTAGAGTATAGCTCGTCCATTTGTCAATGACCTACTCGTTCTAGTGAACTGGTCGGTGCCTGAAAAAAGAGCAACGAGATGACTTTGTTTTACACCTGATCACAGCAAAGGAGCTGTCATCATCTATATAAACAGTTCACCACCCTTGGCTTAAGAACACGCTCCAAAACACGAACACCGCCCTGAGCCTCGTCCAAATGGCGGCCAAGCACAGCGTCCTCCTGCTACTGATGATGGTGCTCGTCACCACAAACATGGCCGCGTCATCGTCAGGGGCGACGACCCGGAAGCTCATGTTCTTAGTCCAGCGACAGCAAAACCTCCTCACGTACCACAACGGCGCTGTGCTTGGCGGTGACGTCCCTGTCTCCGTTCTCTGGTACGGCCGCTTCACGCCGGCGCAGAAGGCCATCGTCTCCGACTTCCTCCTCTCCCTGTCCGCCGCGCCGCGAGCGGCCGGCCCCGCGCCGTCCGTCTCCCAGTGGTGGAGCAACATCAACTCACTCTACCTAGCCAAAGCGGCGGCGGTGAACAAGAACAGAGCGCACGGACAGGGTGTGGCGCCGGCCAAGAACGCGCGGGTGGTCCTGGCGGGCCAGGTCTCCGACGAGGGGTGCTCGCTGGGGAAGCGCCTGAAGTTGTCCCAGCTCCCCGCGCTGGCCGCCAGGGCGCGGCCGGCGGCGAAGGGCGGCGTCGCGCTGGTGCTCACCGCGGAGGACGTGGCGGTGGAGGGCTTCTGCATGAGCCGGTGCGGCACGCACGGGTCGGAGTCCGGCGCGTCGTACGCGTGGGTCGGCAACCCGGCGCAGCAGTGCCCCGGCCAGTGCGCGTGGCCGTTCCACCAGCCGGCGTACGGCCCGCAGGCGCCGCCGCTGGTGCCGCCCAGCGGCGATGCGGCCATGGACGGCGTGGTGACCAACGTGGCCACCGTGCTCGCCGGCGCGGTGACCAACCCGTTCGGCGACGGGTTCTACCAGGGCGACCGCGCCGCGCCGCTGGAGGCCGCGTCGGCGTGCGCGGGCGTGTACGGGAAGGGCGCGTACCCCGGGTACGCCGGCGAGCTGCTCGTGGACGAGGACACCGGCGCCAGCTACAACGCGCACGGCGCGCGCGGGAGGAAGTACCTGCTCCCGGCGCTGTTCGACCCCGCCTTGTCGGCGTGCTCGACGCTAGTGTAGCCGGCGGCGGCGAGGAGCGGATCCACCGGTCTGGCGCCGCATATGTGGGTGCGGGTGTAAATACAGAGGAGTACGTGCCGCCGTACGTAACGTGCCGGACGGACGGGCAGATAAATAAAAAGGAACTGTGAGGTTGTATACCGTGTAACAGTGGTGGAATGAACTATGGTTCGTGACCTTAGCGTGTTTGGAGATGGAAATGCATGGTGGCGCCGCGTGTGCCATGTGGATTTAGAGCTTATCGGTTGGGGGTTGACGATGATGGCGACGTCGACACAACGAAGGAGTGGCTCATCCCGTGCCGCCGTATCGACGGACGTGTCGGTGCGTTGCCTTTACGACGAGACACGTAAGAGAAGGTACAGTAAGTTCTAGTCAGTCTTCGGAGCATCCTAGCTGGCAGAACAGATAGAATGGAGCCGGCTCTCCATCAGTCGCTCAGCTAGAATGCATTCCTCGAGGTGAAGACGCCCGCTTCCAGTCCAGCCTAAGGCGAGCGCGACTGCCAGCGTTTTCTTTCTCCTCCCAATGGATTCTGAGCCCATTAAGTCATCCTATTATTTAAGTGTGAACAGATGAATATTTGAAATGAAATGGCATAGTATCAGCCGACAGCGGACTACGTAGGCTGGATGGCTGTGATTGGTTGCGACACGCCACGCATACACCGGCGCACCGTACCTGCAGGCTGGATGGCGGCAAACAGCTAATCGGGCCGTGTGGGGCTTCTAGGCATGGGCCAGGCCGCATTAGCTGGTATGCCGTTATTACCCTACTGGCTTTTGTAGTCTTGTTACTTCAACAGCTTCGTGGGCTTTAATTTAACTATGCTCTACTTCAACAGCTCCTTGGGCTTTATTTGAACTATGCACACGGCCGCTCAAAACGTTTCCTGCCTTTGTTTTTTAGATAAAACGGTTTCTGTTGTCAAACAAGGCACATGCAACGAGTGGATGAGGTCTCTGATTGAACATTTAGATAAATCTTTGAAATTTAAATTAAGAGATACAAGCGTCTGAAATATATCAAACCGTAAATAGCTCAAGTAAAAGAAGTTTAATAGATTGTGCAACGAGCTTCAGAGCCGCGATATTCTCATTATTTCGTCGATCGTACATGCTTAAAAAGTGGTCAAAGTCGTTGGCACGCAGATGCCCGAAACGATAAGAAGCGAAACGTGGACTCAAAAAATAAACGCTGCAATGATAATATAAACCATTTTCTAATAAGGGAAATACGGGAGCAGACAGCGCAAACTGCCAGGCAAAACAGGCAGCTCCATTTGCTGTCACCAAAACCACACGTCGGCGACACCAGTCAATCATTTGAACGCTGACAGAATAATCGAAAAAAATCTTTGGACCAACATTTTTCTCTTTGTCCAGAGAACCCACACAAATACTCTATATACGACGCATTCCCGCGGCGTTACTCGACGTGCAGCCGTGAAGATTGTCGCCGCCACGTTCCATTCTTCGTCTCCATGTCGGCGTTCTCCCCATTTTCTTAAAAAAATTTGGCATTCTTCCGCCGCCAACATTCTTTTCCGTCTATATACAATTATATACATCTCGCTACGTGCGCCGGCAACGGGCCGGAATCCAAAACCGCGGAGCTGATGCATCGCACGCGCGCGTCACGCGTCTCTTAACCCCGCGACGCTCCGGCACACCGTCCTCACGTCGTCGTCTTTACGCCCACAAGCTGCCCGCGCGCTATATAAACTACGAGCATGCTCCAAGTGCCCCGAACTCGTACACACACACACACATCACAGCGACGTGGAGACCACGCTTCATTCATCGATCTCGATCGCCATGGACGACGACCGCGAGAAGCGGCCGCTACTCTGCTTTGTCCTCGCCATCCTGACGCTGAGCGGCCAGGCGCCGCGGTGCGCGGCGTTCAACCCGCGGATGCTGTTCCTGGTCAAGCCGGATCCGATCGTGCTCGACGACCACCACGGGGAGGTGCTGGCCGGGAACCTCACCGTCAACCTGCTCTTCTACGGCCGGTTCACCCCGGCGCAGCGCGGGATCGTCGCCGACTTCGTGCGCTCCCTCTCGGCCGCGCCACCGCCGCCGCGCGCGAGAGGCCCGTCCGTGGCGTCGTGGTGGCGGACCACCTCGCTGTACCGCGGCGGGGGCGCGCGGCTGCGGCTCGGCAGGCAGGTCCTCGACGAGCGCATGTCGCTGGGCCGGGGCCCGCTCTCCCTGGGCAACGTGACGGCGATCGCGCGCGCCGCGGGCCACCACCGCGGCGCCATCACCGCCGTGCTCACCGCGGCCGACGTCCCCGTGGCGCCCTTCTGCATGTCGCGGTGCGGCGTCCACGGCCACGCCAGCGGCGGGGCGCACGGCAGGTCGCGGTACGCGTACCTATGGGCGGGCAACCCGGCGCGGCAGTGCCCCGGGCAGTGCGCGTGGCCGTTCCACCAGCCGCTGTACGGCCCGCAGGCCCCGCCGCTGGTGCCGCCCAACGGCGACGTCGGCGTGGACGGCATGGTCATCAGCCTCGCCGCGCTGCTCGCCGGCACGGCGACCAACCCGTACGGCGACGGGTACTACCAGGGCGAGGCCGGAGCCGGGTTGGAGGCCGCCACGGCGTGCGCCGGCATCTTCGGGAGCGGCGCGTACCCCGGCTACCCCGGGAAGCTGCTCACGGACCCCGTCACCGGCGCGAGCTACAACGCCGTCGGGCTCCGCGGGAGGAAGTACCTGCTGCCAGCGTTGTGGGATCCGAGGACCTCGCAGTGCAAGACGCTTGTCTAGACGTGACGTGGCGGGAGTGATCGATGCGCGCGCCGCGGGAGAAGGGTAAATGGATGGATGGTCATGACAGGAGGAAAAATAAAATTGCTCATTTAGTTTCATTCCTTGTTCTCATGTTGAATGTACATGCCGTAGTGTCCTCTCCGACGGAGAGATCTTGTGATGCTACACTGTATAACGGGCACTAGGATGTCCGTGTGTTAATTAATCTGCTTGTTGTTTCCAATGTGTATTGAGTATTCAGAGACCAGGTACCTATGGTTTTCCATGCTTGCCATGTTCTTTCTCCTACCCAAATGAATGGCAGAGCTCCTGCCGTGTTTTTCTTTTCCCAGACAAAAGGTCTTTTTAGCATGAGGAGCGTGTCGCGCAATCTCAGAGACAAGGCCGAGGCTATGGGCTCAAAGCCCAGTATACACTCACCCACCCATCTGTTCAGCCCAATTGTTGGCATTCGGCCTAGCCTAAACCCAACCATTTCGACGAGTTCGCAACGTTCACTTTGCCTCCGTTTTTTTTTTAATTTAAGCATGCGTGGCATGCGACTCTGAAACTGCATAGCTTCCGATTCACGCATCGAAGCACGCACCAGACTGTCGGTTTCATGCTCAACGTGCTATCATGTTAC
The DNA here is from genome assembly GCA_030760725.1 of Neostapfia colusana. Lineage (NCBI taxonomy): Eukaryota > Viridiplantae > Streptophyta > Magnoliopsida > Poales > Poaceae > Neostapfia > Neostapfia colusana. The sequence goes on from JASWHV010000020.1 coordinate 52,798,828, forward strand.
GGCAAACCGTCGTGCTTCCATGTCATCCTAAGACAAAGCTCATCTCTGGTTCAAGTCAAACACAGATGGCATGACAGCTGATCCGTGCAGAAACGAGCGGCGTCATGGCTTGCCTGACGACCACCATCCACGTAATCCCTCAACTCCCATCAGCGGCCTTCCACGTCCACTCGAAGAACGATCACGGAAAGCAACCTCCGTGACGAGGAGCGATAAAACCAGGCAAGCAGATGAAGAGTGGCAAGGAGCCGACGCCAGTAATCCCACAGGAAAGCAGGAACAGGGAAGAAGACAGCATTCAGCTCGTCGCAAAGGGGGATATATCGGAGTCAACGCGTGCGTGTATGGGCCAGTCTCTGATGAAACTCTTCTTCGACAACTCCTGCAGAAAAGAAGTCAAGGTAACGAACGTCAATCAACATGACAACTTGTTCAGACAGTGATCTGGTCAGAATCACCTTTCCGGTTCTGAAGATCACTTCTCCTCGACTCCTCCCCTTGTCCTCCGTGGCAATGGCGAATTGAATGCAGGTTGTGATGCTTGGGCTGGACGCCGCCGGCAAGACGACGATCCTTTACAGGCTGCACATCGGCGAGGTCCTGTCGTCGGTGCCGACGATCGGTAGATCTCTGGCTACACCGGTTCTAGTATGTATTATGCTGGGCACTGTGCTCCAGCCTGTTGGCCGGCAGTTTGAGGCTTCGCGAAATTTGCCGATGTCTTTGTTGCTTCTGAAGGGTTCAACGTGGAGAAAGTCGAGTACAAGAACGTGGCGTTCACGGTCTGGGACGTCGGAGGGCAGGACAAGCTGCGGCCGCTCTGGAGGCGGTACTTGAGCAACTCCGATGCTCTGGTATTTTCGATTTTTGTTTTTCTTCTACCTTTTTATGAGATATCATTCCTGCGATTCTGGAGAGTTCAGAAATCTATCGGTGCCGCATGTGAGTTCTGGAGAAGAAGAGTGGATGGGTCATGCTAAATTTTACTGGGTGCTTTTGCAGATATACGTCGTTGATTCTATGGACAGGGATAGGATTGGGGTCGCCAGGGAGGAGTTCCAGGCCATCATCAAGGACCAACTGATGCTCAACAGCGTGATACTGGTACTCGCCAACAAGCAGGACCAGGTATACGACGATCCAATCAAAGGAGACTTACTTGGATTCCAAGGAGTTGGGCTCGAGTTTCGCTTACAAAATCTGATAGGAACCACAGGAAATTCCTTCGTTTCAGCAGAGTGGCGTTTAACCACACGGGACAATGTGTCTTCAAACATAGCCGTGAAGTGACAGGCGTTCTTGTTCGCATTTCTGCTCTGATCTCTTCATTTGTGTTGGCGCAGAAAGGGGCGATGAGCCCGTCCGAAGTGGGGCAGCGCCTGGGGCTGTACGACCTCAACAACAGGACGTCGCGCGTCGTCGGAGCATGCGCGCTCACTGGCGATGGCCTGCGCGAGGGAATGGGTTGGCTGGCGGAGACGCTCAAGGACGTGCACGCTTGGGGAAGCTCCATTCGCTTCTAGCCTCCAGCCCCGTACAGACTACTGCGTTTTCCTGCATCAGTGCAGGACTGCAGAGTAAAGAGTATCGACTATCGAGAGACTGATCGATTTTCTTTAGTGTTGTAACCAAAGTGTATCTACTAGTTTTTACAAGCAAATATCTATGACCCCTTGCACCAGGAATTGGAGCCAGTGGGGCTGCGGCCTGCAATGTTGTGTTACAAGGACAACGTTCAATACAGGAAAGGCAGAAGTACCTAGCATCTCAAGGATCACGGTCACAGGCACACGTTTTGCTACCAAGTCGTGGTTGAGGGCCGCAACTAAACAAGATGAGAATGACATACCATAAGGGAGGAACCATTCAAACACTCAGACTGAAAAGCATGTCGATACATTCTCCATTGCTTCACGCTAACAGCATGTGAACAATGAACAGTACGTGTAACCCATCCTAACTGTCACTGACAGTCAATTACATATGCTGCTTGTAAAGGCATAGATTCATTATGGAAACAACACGATTGAGCACAAAAAAACCCAGAACAATGTTTGTCTATGAAATAGCCAACTAAGTAACGAAGTCCAGTTTCCTCTGGAATCAGAAGTAAGGTCTTCGTGGAGGACGGAATCTGGGAAATCTCCTGCATTAAGAAAACCAAAAGGTATTAGAGAAGGGAGTAATCAAAATTACGCTATCTTCATTTCAGGAACTCAAGATGTGAGGATTAGCTCAGTAAATAAGTATCCAACTCACCCGTAGCCGCCATAAGGACTGTAAAAGGGTCCTCCATATGGCCTCATGTAGGGGTGGCCATGGTATGGATTGTATCCTCGACCCCGGTGTTGCTTCATTCCAGGAACATTAGTCCTCTTTGGTGACACCTGAAGAGAAAACAGGATGGGAATGTCAGTATGCCACTATGCCATGCAAGGTTCCTACTGAAAGAAGAAAGCCAAAATTCACACCTTAATTTGGCGACCATGCAACTCTGTCTCATTCAGCTTAATAGCTTCCTGAACTGCTTCAACTTCAACAAATTCCACATAAGCAAAGCCTTTTGGCTGCCCAAACTTGTCAGTCAGGATAGTCACTCTGTTGACAGTGCCGCAAGAATTAAAGTGCTGCTGCACTTCTTCTGGAGTACATGCATAGTCAACCTGCAGCGGTGATCACATAAAACGTGAGCAGATTTATAATCTCAAATATTTCAATCTGCATCTCAACCTCAGACGAAGACACACACACACGCACACACACGGCATTAACTTCTTATGTTCCCCAACCTGAAAGTTCTAAACTGTCCCACCTATGTCCACCTGCTTTTTGGTGACAAAATTTGGCTTCAAAACTAGTTCAGTTCTGCCTGCTAAGTCCCTAAAATTTCTTAAATAAGGTTTTTATACTACCAGCACTAGTCTCTAGTAGATACATGAACGAAAATATAAACAAGATAGTACACTATCAGTTCTATCCTGTAGTAGATACAACAGCAACATACAAATATCATTTTACCCATGCAGAGGTTTTATCTCTTCTAGTACAAGGAAAATGTTGCCAATAGTACTTTATATGACCTAGTTGATAATCCAGGGAAGGGTTATCAATAGACACCCTTACCCCTGCTTTTGCAGAGGCTGATTCAAACCCAAAATCTCAAGATACGAGTGGAGACTGGAGACACATTACCACTGACAGATCTGCCCTTCCCTCAGTTTTATGACGTAGTCAATAAAATAAGTCTTCGATCACAAATCAAGAAAAGTTTTTTCATGGCTGAATGATATGCATCCATCATATAAAAACTAGGGCTCCAGCAGTACTGATATGATTTTATGATGTGACAGAGGTCACAGAGCGTTCTGCTAGGTTTGCTGTCTATGTTATACCATACAGACATTTCAAGAAGCATAATGATATCGATGATTGTACAGTACAGTGTTGCATGATCAAATAAGGCTAACCAATGGATAGACATTAGACCTTTTCATTCAACACGAACTGAAGGAGGGTCAGCAAAAATATTAAATAGATTGGTGACAGGGAGAAAACAAAGACCTTAAAATTGCAAAAAAAAAATACAAAGAATGACCCCAGATAGGCAAAACATAACAGAAACACATAATCATTTCAATATACTCAGTATAAATATGAGGTCTCACTTACATGTCGTGTCTATGAACCCTGCCAGTAAATGGCTACTGATATGCCACATCAATCCAATACACGAGGCCATGTGCCTGACATATTCGCTGCTGGCTACTTGGGGGATAATTCCTAGCCTATAATATCCCTTTTTTCACTCTTCTCTTTTTTTCTATACTCAGTTCTTTCTTTTTACTTTTTTTTTCAATTTTTATACTGATTTTTTTTTTCATTTTTTCAATAGCTCTCTGGGATTTTTTCTCTTTTTTTCACTCCCAATGTGAGACAACACTAAAACTTGCATTGAGATTCAAGCAGATGCCAAAACTTTGATTTAAAGGCTTGATGACAGCAGACTACCCTGCGACCATTGCCATTGCTCAATCAATGCAACAGAAAGTGAAATAGAAAAGAAGAAAATATATAAAGATAGAAGGGACGACTAGTGTCTTTTATCATTAAGAAAATATGTCCTGTTGTCCAATGAAATGAAATTTGCCAGCAGGAATGACATCGCATAGTTAAACTAATTGCATTACCTGTGGCATACTATCTAATGAAAGTGGAAAAATAACAATAATAAACAATTTAACATTAAATTCCATCCTAAACTAAGCACTTAAACATTTTGATCTAGTCAATTACTCAATTATTAGCTAACATGAATATCTTTACTTCAAAAATGTGATATCTGGGATATATGAACTCTGAAGTATCATATGAAATAATAAAGTATATGTCAGTTTTGTTATAATTTATAAGGAGGGAAGACTTACATTTCCAACATATATTGACCGAGCGTCCATTTCCTCTTTGTTTTCAGATGTGCTTGCATTAGGATCTATGCCTACAGAAGAATATGGATGGCTGTATTAGAAAACTTATAAATGACGGTAATATAATACTCAAAACATACAATCAAACGAAGTCAATCCAGTCTAGAGGAAATGGCATCACACTAAATTCGAAAAATTTGTAGACCTATAGCCCTCCTCGAAACTGAACCTAAATGTATGTGCAAACTCAATAGTTCAGCTAAAACTTGCATCAGAATAAGCACTGCAAAGCAAAGAGGGGATAATCTTAGAATACTCTTTTATTGAAAAGGTTTTTGACACCATGGGGCAAAGAGACAACGATAATAAAGTAAATTTTGCGTCCGCCGCAGTTGAATATGAATGGTAACAGATGATATGAAACACACAGAACACAAACTTAGAACTCCAATACTAGGAAGTAGGCATAATAAAGCACAACTATCCCCAACCTGTAACAAAACTAGGACAGTTGTGAAGTAATATTACGTGGCGTACAATCACATCTAGGCGTCCGTGGAAATAAGAAAAGTAAAAAAACATCCTCACATGATATTGCTTTCAAGTTCTAACGCAATCAGGTAGCAACTGTGAACTACTCATAACTCATAAGCAGCTGCAAGACCGCAGAAAATTGCCAAACGACACTACTTTGGAAATTGGAACCCAGGCGCGTGTCTTGTCGATGTTATAGAAAGGCAGAGCCACACGGGGAGAGTACCCAACCTTGCATCTCCTTGGCGACCTTGGCCTGCATCTCGCGGAGCGCGGCGGCCTCCTCCTCCATCTCCTTAAGCCGGCGCTTCATCCCGTCGAGCTCCTGCAGCTGCGCGCGCGGGAAGCTGTCAGTGCCCCCGCTAGGGTTCGGGCGACGAGGAAGAGGCGGCGGCAAGAGGGGGGGCGAGGAGCGGGACCTTGGTGGCTTCGTCGGCGGCAGCGGACATGTCAACGTCCTCCCCGTCGACGGGGATCTCCTGTCCGTACACCTCGTGCTCCTCGCCCTTCATGGCCGGCGCGCCGCGTGGGGGGGGGGGGACGGGGCCTCTCGACGGCGGTTTCGACCTAATGCGGTCCGCGGATCTGGTTTGGGGAGTGGAAGAGGAAGTCTCGGGGGGGGGGGGGGGTGGAGTTAGCCAATTAGTGAATGGCGAACGGGCATTAAATATACCGGCAGGAGAGAACGGGCCACAATGGGCCGGATGCCTGGGTGTGTTGGGCTGACCTGGCCTGTCACTTAGCCAGCCTTTTGAGTCTGTACGACTTGAGGCCTTGCTTCCATCGGCAAAAAGGAATTGCAAAAATCACTGACGGCGTTGGCGCCGCCGCCCCGTACGCCGCGCCCCCGAACGCCTTCACGGCTCCCAGGCACTACATCGCCGCGTAGTAGAGCGCCCGCGGCCGGGATGACAGCTTCCGGGCCAGGAAGAGCCCGACCATGACTCGCTCTATGGAGCAGTGCCCGTGTCGAGACACGCATGCCATGTATGGACAGATTGATTGGGATTGGTCAGGTCCATAGTTGACTGGAAGGACAGAGATTAGTTATGGCGCAATCCATGGTTGATGGTTCAGGATGTCATGGCGGGCAACAGATACGATTAGTGTTACGTGATTCAAATGGAAGCAAAACATCTTAGTTAGTGATGTCTGTGTCAGTAACTCGAGTAAAACAGCTGCAGGCTCCTGGATACAATACAAGTTGTTTCAGAGTAAAAACTCGGAAGTAATTCGAGAAGAAATACCCAGAGTGTACTTTTATTGCATTGTAATTCCATTTTATTTAGTTCCATGAGCCCAGGTCTGCGAAACAGCGGCAGGCTCCTGATGAGCCCTGAAGTATTTTATTCCAGCTACAGCACCACGTCCCATATCGCGGCTTGTTGTATTACTGCATCCCGGTTGACATGACGGCTCAGCAGCCGACGAACTCGTAGTCGACGTTGAGGTGGCCCATCTGGTATCCCTGCCCGTCGGTGTCGATCTTCTTGAACACCGTCTCGAAGTCCAGGTCCAGCCCGCCGTTGCTGCACTGGTCCACGATCCTCGCAGTCGTCGATGCGCCGGTCGCACGGTTCGTCACCTGCAGAGGAGTTCGCCGCCGTTAATAAGCTCATCTGGAATGGAAGCACGAGTAGTAGTAGATAGATCGCCTGAAACAAAAAAAAAAGGTCTCGAGCAAGCAGAAGCAGCATCTATTTCAGGCCCGTCCGTGCGTGCGTGCATACCTTGATGCACCGCCCGCAGGAGGCCTGGCCACTGGGCCCCGACGGCCCGCAGAACGCCGTCCAGCCGTACTGCTGGCGCCACGACAGCGGCTTGTCGGCGTCCCACGTGGCGCAGTAGGCGCTGACGCGGTTCAGGTCCCACCCGTTGTCCGCCGGGTTGTACAGGTGGTACGTCGCCCGGACGTTGGACGCCGACTGCGCCGCCGCCATGGCCGCCGCGGTGCAGAGGACCGCGGCCACCGCGAGCGCGCGCGCGCCTGTGATCCCGGCCATGGCTGAAAACAACGTGCGGCGTGGATGAATGTGTGTCAAGAGATGTAGCTCGAGATCGACCGACCTCGCGTTCACGGCGAGGAAGAAAGAGAAGATGAACAAAGATTGGTATATATGTGCTTGCTAGACCTCGTCGTACGTGTGCATACCTTGTGAAGAAGCAGAGTGCAGCGAGTGGCACGAACAATGCCGGTAAGGTGCTCTAGTGTGATGAAGGTATGTGCGGATGTTGCTTCGATCCGGGGATCTTATATAGAGCTAGAGAGATCTAATAGCAGAGCAATGGAATTTTCTTCCAAGAACTTTCCATACGCTAGGATTTCTGGCCGACGGCTTTTCAACCCTTCTCGATAGTCTGCCTTGCCACTGCTACAAATGTTTCCGCAGAGTTCGCCTGTGCTCATAGGTCATGAAACTTCCTTATTAGTCTGAGGAAGTTCTTTTTTATCAATGATGCACAACGAATTTTATGTATCATTCCGTAGATTTCTGTTACTTATGTTGTCTTAACCAATCTTAAGCACTCCATAACTCATGCCTTTAATATATGGTTAAAATTAAAACATGTCTCGAAATTATGCACAACTCTTGTGACTATTAGATTGTTAAGACAACACACATGGCAAAAATCAACAGCATAATCCATATATATATATATATATATATATATATATATATATATATATATTCCGTTAGTCTCACCACTCACACGCCTAAGGTACGGACTATCCAACTGAGCTTATCTGAACTCTAGTCCAAGACTGCTGAGACTGGTGCTCGCTTCGCTTGCGTGCGTAGCAGGGCGGCCTGCATTGGCATGCATGGCTGCTTAGCGAGGGACACATGCACGACCCGAGCCGTGGAAGTGTCTGCGCGCCTAAGATGACCCGACCCGTCAACCACGTTCGGATCCAAAATCCCAGCGGTATCAATAAGTGATTTGCACTGGGATGGGACATACAGCAGAGCACTACGATGCAAATCTTGACCTGTAATGTCGTCACCTATTTGTCGATCGGAGAAGATCTCTAATTAATCGATGGAGATTGAACTATGCAAGCACGTGCGCTGCGGGAAGCACGCGTTGCTTGTGGAGAAGAACGATCGAGCGCATCTTTTCTTGCGTACTTCTCATGGCATGCACTCGACAGCTGCTTTTTATAAATGATAATTCTAATTTTTTTATAAAGGATAGTTCTATATTTTCTCTCGTTAGGTACGAGACTGGATAGCTGGTTGTCTATGTCTCTCCCAGTTTGCTGCTCATTCATTTTACTATTTTTTATTTTTGTTAAAACTCGATTGGAACTGTTGCCTAGCGAAACTGGCTGGCAAGCAACACAGGTGTAGATTGTTGTACTTTCTCAACATCGCTGGTGCTCTAGTTTAGTAGAGATAGGCGCCTAAGAATTTAGAAACCTTGTAAACTGAGCGTAGCTCAATCGGTTAATTAGGTTCTTCTGGTTCGAGACCTAGAGTTGACATAGGGGAAGATTGTATGTGTGTGTTGTTTATAGGGCTCAGGCCGGTGATTGTGCATGTAACGAATTTAAAAAGAAAAGATAACTTAAAAACAGCGTGTCTAAAGTTTTTATCTACGCTCGATCTGGCGTAGGGATGGCAATTGCACCCGCGGGTGCGGGTACCCGGCGGGTTTTGCACCCGACGGGTGCGGGTGCGGGTGGGATTTTCCACCCGCGGGTCTAACCCGCACCCGACCCGACCTGTCGCGGGTGCGGGTGCGGGTTTTATTTTGCACCCGCGGGTACCCGACGGGCACCCGAAATGATTTATGTTTATAATTTTAAAGTCAAATTTAATTGTGTTATATTATTTAATTGTTTCATATTACTTATCAAGACCTATATTTATAATATTTATAAGTAACTTAATATTTTTTGTTGTATTATCATTCAAAATGGATGATTTTTTAGACTTATTTTATTAAATGTTCTAGTATGTTCATAAAAAAAGTCAAACCCGATGGGCACCCGAAACCCGCCCGAAACCCGACGGGTGCGGGTGCGGGTGCGAATTTTCACCCGCGGGTGCGGGTGCGGGTCTCAAATTCCACCCGCAACCATTTTTGTTTCGGGCGGGTTTTTGCTCCACCCGACCCGAACCCGACCCATTGCCATCCCTAATCTGGCGCGCGCGTTCAAGGCGGCGGCGACTGATCGACGGCAAACATAGGTTGACTCGGTCAAGCGCAAGCCGCCGAAGCGCTAGGACGGCAGTGGCAGATGCACATTATCGGAGGCACTATGTGAAAATTGAAAAATGCCGGTAGACTCGGGCTGACCTGTCAATCATGTGCTCCCTTTAGAACTTCCAGCAAAGTCAGTTGGACTCTGTCAGGCAGTTAGGCGTTTTAGCAAGAGAACACCAACCTGTATTCAGTTTACCTGACAGCATTGACCATGGCACGGATGACAAGGCAAGCCTCTTTGTTGAGTGAATTGACAAAATTGCCCCTGGGTATAAAAAACAGGGCTGTGGAGCGATGAACACAAAGCATGGAGGCACTTACACTGTGGCAGCTGAAATGCACTGATGGTTAATGACGTGTGTGGCTTTTTATCCGGCAGTTGTTTTCGGTCTTCTTCGTGCTGGGCTTGTGTTGGTACGGTACGCCATGGTAGGGGCAAAACTGGAAATACAATTTTGAGAAGCGCGTAGCGTCAAATATTTAGAATAATGAAAAGTGATCAAAATCAACAAGCATTTCTTGGGTCTTGGTTCACACGATGGCGAATGGATAGGAGCGGTGTCTGCGGTGCGTTGGCTCTTCGATTTTTCTTCCGAAAATCACGCCAAAATCTGCTCAATTTCATTGCAAAGTCTAGATACAGGCATGACCTTGAGAGCTGAACTTCCCCAGAATTCCAACGGCCAGTTGCCAACATTGACCAATGACCCGGCCTGCCAGTCCACCGGAGAAAACGACGTAAGACGTGGTTCTGCATGCTGCTTGTCTTTGTTGCTTCGACAGAGTTCGTGAGGCTGTGACGCGGGCCACATGCTGCCCTTTGAACAGTTGTCGTACTACTACTAGTCTACTGCGTGCTTCCAGTATCATGGAGCGTGCCACAGAAGACATGAAAGTGGATCTGGAAGCAACCTGGTGAGTGTGATTTGCTGTGAGCTGAGGCTAAAATCGAATAAGCTTAGCATTTATTATTTTTGTATCCTAGTAATACGGCCTTATTTTACTTCTCCGGAAGCCGAGAAAACTTAGAAAACCTCATAAACTCCAGTCCTGGCAATCGATGAACTGGTAGCTTACGGTGATCTGCACGGTGAAGGCGCCATGGCCGTCGGTGTCGAGCTGATTGAACACAGCCGCTGAAACCAAGTTTCGTAGCCGAGCAGCGTGGCTGATAAGACGGCTCGAAACGAGCTCAGGATTGTGCTCTCCATGTCGCGGATACAAGAATCTGGCCCGCCGCTCGCTTCTGGGCATCCAGCTCTGCACCTTTCTCGCCCAAATCTCCCTGCCTTGCTCAGATCTGGCCTTCTGGGCCACGCGCTTCATTCCTTCGTCCACAAACCTTCTGTCTCTCTCTCATTGCCCTCCATATCAATGACGTGTTCAGGATCATGCTTCCGTCCTTGTGACGATGCTCATGCTCTGGATCCATCTACAGCTGCCAAATTGCTGCCACGCTGTGTGCTCCTCTTCCTGCCATACACTCCACTTTGCTTTTGCAACCAGAACTGCCACCATTGCAGCATTAGAACATCGATCAACGCTAAGATCCACTTGAGTTCGGCCGAGCCACAGCTCTGCATGCATGCCTTCACCTGCAGCCCGTTCTGTCGTCCCTACTTGTCAGTGACAGTCATCTGAGAGACTGAATATCTCTGAATCCTTATAAACACACATGCACAAAGGTGTGTATGGCAGTGTGGCGTCAGGAAAGGTAAGAGGAGAAGCTAAGCTTGTACCTTGCAGAGGTGTGTGAGACGAGAGGTTGGAGGGTGTTTGGAATAAGCCATGGGAGCGCCATCGCAAGTGCTCGTCTCCCAGGATCAGCATTGCTACATTGATTCTTGGTGCTGCGTCGTTCCCAGCTCTACCGTTGAAGCTCCTACTGCTGCTTGTGTTATGTGAGTTCAGTGTCAACCTGCTTGCGCGTGCCCTGTATCTGCTCCATGTTGAATAAGTTCCAAATTGCTTGGTAAATAGCGCTTGTACTGGGTTTGAAACATTTATTGCCAGAAGAACTGTACAAATTATTACATAACGTTCAATTGCTGGCTCTGTTAGTACTCTTGTTGAACTTCAACACTCTGTGCAAATCATACCATGTGACAGCATATAAGCTGTGTGCCTGTGTCTACGATGTTCATACCCCTGCATCTGCCACTATGATGTTGTTGCCTGAACTTTAAAGATTTGTGAGATCTAATAAGCAGTGTACGTAAGCTGATTGATCCAGCTTGCAAATTTGTTAAAATATTTGGGACTTCGCATAAATTCAATCTTTTTTATTGTAATAGCTGCCCGGCCGGCAAACGCACTGTAGTTTTGTGATTTCACCTGTCCGGACTGATTATTTTCCTGTGCCCGAGAAAACGGCGTGACCTGCAACAGCCTGTGCCATGTTCCCAGAATATGACGGGATGGAGACATCACTCTCCACCGAAACAATGTAGTCAAAGCTGCCATTTGAGCGGCATATTTGCTGAAAGGTTGCAGTTCTTCAGCCGAGGCAAGTTTTTCCTGCAACGGAGTACAGAGAATATGTCAAATTGTTGGCTGAAGAAAGTTGTATTAAATGAGATGTAACAAACCAAAGGGTATGCCTCTACCTTGTTCATCAGAATTGGGAAACGCGACTGCAAATCAACCATATGAGATTCACCACCATATATTTCTCCTGCAGCTATGTACACTGGAGTGCTTGATGGATATCCTAGGGCAGAAAGAAACATGCCAACTTCGTTTGGTGTCAAGGGGCAGTAGCCATGCATGGGATATTTGTTCTAGTGGATCAATGCCTTTCACCTTCGAGTAGGTGGTGTTTTCTCTGTAGGAACAGAGAGAGCAGAATTCAACTAATAGCCTGAGCTGTCTGTTAATCATAAAGCATTGCAGGTTAACACGTAATCATAATTCTAATCATCAATTATGCACCTAATCAACATTAAAACAATGTAATTAAGGACTAGCATACCAGGAACTTACTCTGCCATGACTTCTTGTTCTCTATTGCCCACGAGTCTCAGTCCTTCGGGTCTCCACCGACACTGTCCAGGAACACCTCGGGTGAGATCAGGCCTTCCCGCCGTTCTTGCACTTTCTTTAGGATCGGTGATTGATTTCGAGTTTTATGTGAGTTGCAAAAAAAACTCATCTTTCTGCCTTATTTTTTCCTTCTCTTTATAGTACAAGACGGCAGAGGGACCAAACCCTAATGTTGGTTAGACGCCCTCGATCACGGCGTAATCAGTTACGAGGCCCACACACATTGGTTCGTGGACTCCTTTTTTTCTCAACATATTTGACTCATTTTTCGTCTTTTATCTCAGGTTGAACCGGAGATCAAACCAACATTCTCCCCCTTGGTCGTCTGGTTCAACTTTAATTATCCATTCTTAATAAGTATAATGCACAAAACAAAGCGTTACAATAGTTTGCAAATAACCATTAAACTTTAACACTTATGATACATTAATCGATTTCAAATAGAAAACATTATTCTTTATGGGGAGCGGCTCCTTTAAAAGGTCATTACTTTTCAGAATCATAAGGCCTCCAATAATCCCATGCCGACAACGTGATTACGAAAAATAGGGTGGTAAGCCTTTTATCATTGGATCCGCAAGCATATGTGTCGTACTAATATGCTTGACATTAATTGTTTAATTCTGGATTCTATCTTTCACAACATGGTATTTTATGTCAATGTGTTTGACAGCAGCACTTGACTTGTTGTTACTCGCATAGAAAACTGCGGTTTGTTATCGCAGTATAGCACAAGTGATTTATTAATGTTGTCTACCACTTTGAGCCGGGAATGAAATTCTTTAGCCACACAGTCTGCCCGGTGGCCTCATAACATGCTACGAACTCAGCCTGCATCGTGGATGATGCAGTCATCGTTTGCCTGAAGCTTTTACATGATATAGCTCCTCTGGCCAGTATGAATATATAACCTGATGTGAATTTCTTACTATCCACACAGCCAACAAAATCGACATCTGAATAACCAAAAACTTCCAGATTATCAGATTTTCGATATGTTAGCATGTGATCTTTAGTACCTTGCATATAACGTAAGACTTTTCTTTGCAGCCTTCCAGTGGTCCATTCCTGAATTTGATTGGAATCTGTCAACCATTCCCGTTACGAAAGCTAAGTCAGAGTGCGTAAATACTTGAGCGCACATAATGCTTCCGACAGCTGAAGCGTATGGAACCGACTTTATCTGGTCAGCTTCAATTTGGTTCCTTTGTCATTGAAATGTCCCGAATTTATCGCCCTTAACTATTGGAGCAGGATTGGGAGAGCACTTATGCATATTGAATTTCTTCAGTACTCTCTTAATTTATGTCTTTTGTGATAGACCTAATGTGCACTTGGACCCGTCTCGATGAATTTCAATGCCTAGAACATAAGAGGCTTCACCAAGATCCTTCATATCAAAATTTGATGACAGAAAACTCTTAGTCTCATGTAGCATATCCTTATTGCCACAAGCTAAGAGTATGTCATCAACATATAAGACTAAAATAGTGAACTTACTGCCTTTAAAGTTAACGTAAATGTACTTGTCCACAGCATTCTCCATAAAACCAAAAGTTCAGATCACCTTATCGAACTTGAGGTACCATTGTCTCGAGTCTTGTTTCAAGCCATAAATGGATTTATTCAAATGACACGCCATGTGTTCTTTTCCTTCTATGAAAAAACCTTCCGGTTGAGCCATCTAAACATCTCCATTTAAATCACCATTTAAGAACGCCATTTTAGCATCCATTTGGTGTAGCTCTAAATCATAATGAGATGTCAATGCCATCATGATTCTAAATGAATCTTTGGTTGACAGGGAGAAAAGGTTCCGTTGTAATTTATTCTCTCTCTTTGTGTGAACCCTTTTGCAACCAGCCTCGATTTTAACCTTTCAATATTCTCTTTGGGGTCATATTTGGTTTTATAAACCCATTTGCATTCGACTCTTGCCGCTCCTTTATTATTTGTTTTTACGTATTTTACTTTAATGCAGTCGATGCATTTATCAGCGTCTGAAAAGTCTAATGAAAGAAGCGTGTCATTTTTAATTATATGTTCGATCCCCCTCTCAAAATGTGGCAAAGGCGCCAGTGCCATAATTTTGATGAAATACTAACACCTTTCCATTGCTTTTCAACGCCACATTTCGTATTAACGTCATCCTGATCACAAATATCATTCACATGCATAACAGAATCATGAAGAGATAAAATGTATAATTTTTCCCGTCTAAAAGCGAGGCCAACATTTTTATTACAATGCATCAAAGTACATTGTCCATGACTAAATAAACATTTATAATTGTTATCATCTAAATATGACACTGAAATAAGATTCCTACTTAACAAAGGAACATAAAGAACATTATTTAATTAAAACGGATGTGTTGACTGTAGCTTCAGTGTGAGAGATCCCACAGCTTCATCTTCCACTTCTTTTCCATTTGCGACTTTAAGACTTCTTTCCCTTCGCCCCAACTTTTAGGTCATACAAAATCCCTTCATGGAATTTGCAACATGAACAGTTGCACCTGAGTCAATCCACCATGTATTTCTTAATAAATCAACATAAAGTGATTCATCAATAAACGTAATTTCATAATTACCTCTCTTCTTCAGCCATCTCTGAAATTCAGGGCAGTCCTTTCTGAAATGTCCCATTTTGTTGCAATGGAGGCATGCACTTCCTGCACACGCAGCGGAAGAACTGAGCGCAACGGAAGTATTAGGCGCAGCGGAAGTAATGACACCTTTAGCTTTTTGAGGAGACTTGTTCTTAAATGACATCTTATGAGGTTTTGAAGGATCAGAACCATTGTATTCTTTCTTTCTCTTAGAGTAATTGACATTAAGAGTTTGATCCTGTGCTTGTTTCATTATTCTTTCTTCCCATGTATTACTCTAGGAGTCATCTCGGCAAGCAATCATTTTTCCTTAAGTGAGTTGTAGTTAATCTTAAATTGATCAAACTCACTTGGAAGAGATTCCAAAATTATAATTATGAGAAGGTTCTCACTTAATTCACAGTCCAAGGCCTTAAGCTTGGAAGATAAATTCACCTTCTTCAATATGTGCCACCTCACATTACCATCCATAGTGTATTTTCCAAGAAGCTTTGTAAAAAGCTCATGGGCATAAATCTTTTCGGAGCCTTTAAATTGCTCCTCCAGCCCCGCAAGAAATTCTTTGGCGGTGTCTTTCTTTGGAAGAGCTCCCACAATATCCGGAGATATTTAGGCATTCATTACGAGGAGGGCTACACGGTTGGAATTCTCCCATTTATCCAACTTAACCTCATAAATCTTTTTAAGATCATCATACCTAGCGACACCTCGAGTGGGTGTCCCTGATTTATCTTCCCTCAAGGCATAATCCAGCTGATTAAACCCCAAGGATACCGCAACGCAGGTCTTGTAACGAGGGAAGTTACTGCCCATAAGTTATTCGATATTTTCATATTAAAACGACGTCACAGTGCCTGTCATTAGTGCATAATAAAATATAAACATCAGAAAATTGCATAAAAATAAATTTACGTTGGTAAATAAACTAACATGCAATAAAAATAATACAATTTTATGTCATTTCATCGTTAGACAGAAAATGACATAAAATTATTTTTTTCCAAACGTAATTGAATATAAACATGACTAAAAAATTAAATTAACGTTGGTCAGAATTAATTTTAGAGTCATGATTCTCAAATTAAGCATCAATTATAAACATTAGGCAAAATTCATCATTATTGATGCTTAAAATGATAAAACAAAATTTAATTAGACTCATTATTGTTTTAAACATTATTGGCATGAAAATTTTCTATTTAAATTAGTGGAGAAACATAATTAGAATACATAATAACCACTAAATTAAATGGAAAATGGGAATATCACATTAACAGTTGCATGCTCATAATATTCCACAATCAGTCTATTTATTCTAACCCAGCCCATAAAAAAATGAAAATAAAAAACTGATGTGTCAAAAAACTTGGGCTAAAGCCCATGGCTGAATTCGGCTTGTAATTTTTCCACCTCTCCCCAGGCGCAGCCTACCAGCTCATTAGTCGTGCCGCCTAATCTGACCGCTTCGATAAAAATCGACGATCGAAAACATCAGATGAACAAAAAATCGGCAGCTGCTCTAAAAATCCTAAACTATTTCGTTCTCCGCTCCCCCGAAAATATCGGATGACAAGTAGGGCGGAGCCGCCTCGTTTGTCTTCCGGCGTGACATACGCCTGGCGTGCGCGCGGCCGGCGTGTGGCGCTCGGCGCGCGGTGGCGAAAAGGGCGAGGCCCTGGCGCGTGCGGGCGGTGGCGCGGGCGGCTGACGCGGCCGAGAAGCGGCGCATGAGGCGAGCCCTTGCGAGCGCAGCTAGCGCGCGGGGTGCGCCGGGTTCTGCAAGCTTAGCGCTGCATGGCCTGCGGCATGGGCATGCGGTTAGCAGCCAGCAGGCTGCTGCGTGGCCGGCGGCCACGTTCTTGTAGTGCGCGCGGATGCCGCGGCCGGCCGGCGCGGCTCGTGAGAGAGTGCGCTGGTGTGGTTGCAGCCATGTCCGTGACACAGCTAAGTTTCCCTCATCTTAATCTTGTTATTTTCATTTTTGACTAGAGTTTGGGGTTGCTAATTTTTGGATGCTAATCCAACATAATTATGAGCATAATGATGACTAGAGTGGCTCTGATTCCAATGTTAATCATAAAGCATTGCGGGTTAACATGTAATCATAATTCTAATCATCAATTATGCACCTAATAAACATAAAAACAATGTTATCGAAGTATTCGCTACGACACTTCTCCAGGTCTGCTCGGAAGCAATCCGCAGAGGTCCTTTTTTCGGTGGGGCTAGAGGATCTTGAAGGTCTGAGCGCAATGGTGAGAGAGAGACATGAGGATTTACGTGGTTCGGGCCGCCGGAGCGTAAAGCCCTACGTCTACGGGAGTGCTTGGTGTATTGTCTGGTCGCGTATGAGGATGATTGTACTAGGTCGCGAACTCCTTGCCCGGAGGCTGCCCCAGTCCTTTTATAGCCCAAAGCCGGGGCAGTTACATGGTGGCCCGGGGCCCGACAGGTGGCCCCGCGGCTCTGTGTCTACTATACATGAGCTATAGATATTTACAACTATATGTATTGTCGCTGTAATGACATAGCCGGTCCCAAGCCTGGGTAAAGGAGGAGGGGTTGTGATAGGCTTGGTGAGCCAACAACTACACTTAGCCATTCTCATGGAAATGAAACCCAATAGAAATTCGTTGGGGCATAACCCTCTTAGCGACGCGCCATATCGGAACCCGGGTATGGTGTTAAGTGGACAAGGGTCGGGTCGCCACCGCCTTAGTGGAGAGATATAAGGAGGTCTACAATGGAGGCAATTTTCTTGCTTCATCAGCTTATGGAGAGATATAGGGAGCAGAAGAAGGACTTGCATATGGTGTTCATCGACTTGGAGAAGGCGTACGATAAGATACCAAGGTCAGTCATGTGGTGGGCACTAGAGAAACATAAAGTGCCAACAAAATACATTACCCTTATTAAGGATATGTACAATAATGTTAGGACAAGTGCGTGCATAAGTGATAGTGAGACTGATGCATTTCCTATCACGGTAGGACTACATCAAGGATCAGCTTTGGGCCCGTACATCTTTTCCTTGGTGATGGATGAGGTGTCGAAGGATACACAAGGGGATATCCCGTGGTGCATGCTCTTTGCCGATGATGTAGTGCTGGTAGATGAAACTAGAGATGGTGTTGATAAGAAATTAGAGTTATGGAGACAAACCTTAGAGTCCAAGGGGTTTAGACTTAGTAGGACCGAAACCGAGTATATGAGGTGTGACTTTAGTGGTGTTGGTCGTGAAGAGGAAAATGTTAGTCTAGAAGGATAAATAGTATCTAGAAGGGACTCTTTCCGATACTTAGGAGCAATGTTACAAAGCAATGGTGATATTGATGAGAATGTTTGCCATAGGATCAAGGTAGGGTGGATGAAATGGCGACAAGCCTCTAGAATCCTATGTGATAGGAAAGTACCACAAAAGCTAAAAGGGAAGTTCTATAGCACGGTGATCAGATCCGCGATGCTCTATGGGGCGGAATGTTGGCCAACTAAACGACAACATGTCCAACAAATGAGTGTCGCAGAGATGCGCACGCTACGGTGGATGTGCAGGCACACGAGAAGAGACCGAATAAGGAATGAGGTGATTCGTGATAAGGTAGGGGTGGCGCCGATTGAAGAGAAGTTAGTCCAACATCGACTTAGGTGGTTTGGACATATCCAACGGAGACCTCCAGAAGCACCGGTTAACAGTGGGATTTTAAGAGGTAGAGAAAATATTAGGAGGGGTAGAGGACGACCAAGGTTGACCTGGGAGGAGGCGGTAAAATGAGATTTGAGAGATTGGAATGTATCCAGAGACTTAGCTCATGATAGGACCGCATGGAAAGTACAATTCATGTGCCAGAATCCTAGTCTTGTTTTTTCTTTTTTCTTTTTTCTTTTTTTTTTATTTTTTATTTTTTATTTTTTCTTCTTTTTTCTTTTTTTCTTTTTTTCCTTTTTCCTTTTTTCCTTGTTCTTATATCTCTTCCTCTCTTTTACATCATTGATATTGGGTTTCATGTCTAGCCAACCTCAACATGCTTGGGATAAAGGCTGGTTGTTGTTGTTGTTTTTGTGTATGTATTGTCGCTGTCGGTGGAGTTAAGGCGCGTCGCCTGACCCACTGGGCGTCTCTGACCGGGTGGCCGGTGATGATGAAGTCCCCATTTTGTCGCCACGTCTCCTCAATCTGTTAGGCGGCTCAGTGCCGTTGGGCGGCACTGTTGTGCCGTCACGCCTCGCCGCCCTGTCTTTCACCGAAATGCTGCGCAGACGGGGGACGGAGGTATTTGTTGTGCGCCATGCTTCTGGGGAAGGCGCGAGGCTTGAATGCTTGGTCTGACAGCGCACTATCCTGTTTACTCCTTGGCCGTGTGCGTGCAGCTTGCTGGTGTAACGTGTGGGCGGCTGGCCCCCGGGATACGCGTCTCCACCAGAGCCATCTTGTGGAGTAGTATGCGGTGTGGAATTATTGGGCACATGGCAGCACCGGAGGCCTCCATGCTGGAGGTCGGATCCGGAGCCGCAGGACACGTGGCACATCCGGAGCCGCAGGACACGTGGCACATCCGGAGCCTTCCCTATGGGGAAGGTACACCCAGAGACGCTGTCTACGTGGCGACACCGAAGGCCTCCATGCTGGAGGTCGGATCGGAGCCGCAGGATGCGTGGCACCTACGGAGCCCTCTCCGGCCTGGGGATGTGGCTCGGAGGTTCTGGGCACGTGGTAGTGTCGGCGCCCTCCTTGGTGGAGGTTGGGGTCCGGCACTGCTGGACACGTGTCGGCTCCTGAGCTATCCTCGACAATTAGTAAGGCTTAGGGTCTGAAGATGCCTTGCAACTCTTGGACATCCCATGTTGCCCAGAGCGCGTGGCTTACGCTGGGGCCCGCCTAAGCTAGGAAGGCGGGGCCCATGTCCCTTTTTTCCCACTATGCGGGGGTATCCGGTTCGCAGGGTACCGATAGTGGCCCCAGGACCCATCTCGGGGGAGGTATTGAGCCCGCAGGTGGGGCCCCTATCACTTCTGCGTGGTGGTCTTGAACTTGCAATTTTTCCTGGGAATCGAGGTGACGACGTGATTCCCTCGTAGTGGGAAAGGGCCGTTCCTAGGAGACGAAGAGGTTGCCTTCCCCTGGTCAAAGAGACTTCCCTTCCGTCATGAACAGGCGTCTCTTCATTGCTGGAGGGTCATGGAGGTGCACGTTTCATGCAACTGATGCATTGTCCACCTCGGTTCCCTACATGACCCCTGCTCCCTCTCTTGTCAGGATTTATTGGGGAACCACCTTCCCCACCTTAACCACGCTGCCCCTTGCTCACACTGACTGTCGAGCGGACTCTGTACCTCTGCTCTCGACGGTTTGGTCGACACGGGTGCGATTATTTCGAGCACGTCTGGATTGGCGGTTCTCGAGGGACCTGGGGAAAATAAAGAGACCCTCTGCTGCTAGCAGAAGTCTTCTCTTCCATCTTCCTTCTTGCGCTTCATCTTCTCGCTTTCTCCTCCTGCTCCAATGGCGTCAAACCTCCGAGGGTCTCGTCTCTGAAGCGCTGCCGATGTGGGGCGCGTGAGGTGCCTGATCGGTTGGCAGGCGCCTCAGTACGATGGGAGGATTTCCTGCGGATCCCTCTGACTCATCGACCTTCAGCCCGATGAAGTCGTCGTCCTCACCTGGTACATGCTGGTGGGGCTCGCCCTCCCCGCTTCTTCCTTATTCCTCACCTTGCTGGAGTTCTACAGGATCTAGCTGCAGCACCTGACGCCGCACTCCCTCGTGCTGGTGTCAACCTTCATCCACCTCTGCGAGATGTTCGTGGGGGTGCGGCCATCGATGTGCAGCTGTTTTGGGCGTTCTTTGTCCTGCGGTCATCGGGGAGGAGCTCGAGCTTCATGGGGGCTTACTACTTCCAGCATCGCACAAGATCATTGGTGACGTACATCTCTTCCCTCTCTTCCAATAAGTGGGAGAACTGGAGGGATGACTAGATCATTGTGAAGACCGACGCCCACGACCGGCTCGAACTACCAGCTTCCCCTCCTTCGACCACGCAGACCAGCTGGGAGAGGATGCCTCGCATTCAGAGCGCCTACTCCCCAGTGCTAGCGAGGATTAAGCTCCTGGCGGACCGGGGTTGCCTTCACTGATGGTGTTGGCCACTTCCTGGGTCGACGCATCGCTCCCCTCCAAAATCGTTGCCGCGCAGCCTGGATGTACTCCGGCGGGAATGACCCATCTCGCCTAGAGCGTGGCCCCGGGACCAACTTAGAGACGGAGCTCCTAGACTCCATGTTGGTGAAGCTATGCGTCGATGTTGGAACCAGCGGCGTCTCTAACGATCTTGTCAACCCACCTGCGTCGTGCTTACCCATGTTCATGGATGAGGAGTTGAGATCGCAGCTCCTGAAGTCAATGCCGTCACTGGACTATGTCGACATCGCTCCCAGGCAGGCTGGTGACGCTCCACGGGAAGCAGCAATCCGCGGGGTGACTCGAGCGAGCGACGGGAGGGCCGTTTCTTCTACTTCGGCCCCTGCTGATCCAAGCACTGCTGCACCGAATTCCGCAGCTCTGATCTGCTTTACTTCAAGTCTGGACAAGGAAAAGGGGAAGGCGCTAGCGGCCCCCCAGCCCAGCTCCCTCGGGAAGAAGCGGAGGTTGATGCACGCAGACGGAACCTTTACCTCGACACCCGGCCCCGTGGTGCCCGTAGTGGTTGAACTGGAGGATGAGGTCAGAGGCAGCACGGCTGGTCCTGCAGCCCAAGCCCACAGAGGGATCGCCTGCAGCTCCTCCGCCTCCGTTGTCAACGAAGAGGCCGACTGCGACCGAGGGGTCCGGTGGCTCCAAAGGCCCGTGCAAGCGTTTTCGAGCAGTTTCATGGAGCTTTGCCAGCCCCAAGTAGATCATACGAGGCCAGCCCTTGTTGCCTTTGGTTATGCTTTGATGTTATCTGCTGACCCTATCTTTTATGCAGAGCTCCATCCGCAGGTGCTTCTCTGAACAATAAAACTCTGTCAGTCGTGGCTCCGGGACCTGGTTTTGGGCCGGCTCAGGCCGACGAGGCTTCACCGGTACATGGCGACTAACCCGTTCGTGCCGTCGACGAGGGCGCGTTGGATGTCGTGGCTCCTACCCCGGAGGGTAGCATTCCCCACCCGAAAGCTCATCTACCTCCTTCCGAGGGCCAAGCCGAAGCTTCCCTAGGTCCCTACGTCTTGGTGCGCGCTACGGCGGCTACTAATATCCCGGAGGACGATGCTCGGGAGGCTACGACACGTGTCGAGCGGGTCCCCTTGTCTAAGGCCGTGGCCTCGGCTCAGGAAAGCCTCCGTCGAGTTTAGCTGGCGCTGGACCAGGGGCGGAAAGCCTTTCAGCAAGAGGAGGAGCGCCTCAGTGGTTGGGAAATGTTGCTCAACTTCCGAACCCGTGAAACACGGATATTGGTACCCTCGATATGGGGGACCCCCGCGCACAGGGGAAAATGCCTAAGGATCTCACCCTTCTCCGTAGGGAGAGCTCCGAAGGCGCCACGTGTCCAGTGGGGCCGGACCTCCCTCTCCTCAGAGGAGAGCTCCAGACCCGCCACGTGGCCAGCAGCAGCCGGACCTCCCCCCTCCGCGGGGAGAGCTCTGAAGGCGCCACGTGTCCTGCGGGGCCAAACCACCCTATCCTCACAAGAGAGCTCCAGGCCCGCCACGTGGCCGGCAGAAGCCGAACCTCCCCCCTACGCTGGGAGAGCTCCGAAGGCTCCACATGTCCCGCGGGGCTGGACCTCCCTCTCCTCAGCGGAGAGCTCCAGGCCCGCCACGTGGCCAGCAGGACAACGCTGCCTGCCCCCGCGCGGTAGGCGGCGGGCGTAAAGACGCGCCATACCTTGCCCGTACAAGGTATTCAAGGTCCGCACCTTCCCAAGACGCGGAGACGCTGTGCATGCCTGTGTCAGGTGCCGTTGCGCCCAGTCACATCGCAGACTGGCGCGCCGTGTCAGAGCTTGCCCGCCAATAAACACAGCAACAAGACATCCTCTGCCGCCTCTGCCATCATCAACCACTACGACTAGCTTGCGGCATGGGCAGGGCGGCAGAACGAAGACTCGGAAGCCTTCGCCAGAGACAACTACCGGCATAACTGCAGATACGATAGTCGGCAGGCAATCTCCCCGGGACCACCTGTCGGGTCCCGAGCCCCCCCTTGTAAGCCACACGAGCCATGGACTATAAAAGGCTCGGGTAGGCAACGTTAGCAAGGGTTCGAACTCTGTGAACTCGCATTCTAGACATCACTCACCCTCAAGCTCAGGACTCCGGTTCTGAGCAACAAGTAATACAGCGAGCGCCTCTGCTCACCGTGGACGTAGAGTTTTACGCTCCGGCGGCCTGAACCACGTAAAACTCGTCGTGTCAAGCTTCTCCCTCACTCGTCCCTAACGCTTAAGCTCTCCGCAAGCGACTAGCCCCTCCGAAAAAGAACCTCCGCGGGCTGCCCAGAGCAGGTCTGGGGGAAGTGTCGACCACACACTTCGACATTTGGCGCGCCAGGTAGGGGGCTTTTCCCTTGCGCGACGAGTTTCTGCCGACGACGATGATGAAACTTCCTTCAGCGGCAAGCTCTCCTCCCCCGCGTTCATGACGGACCGTGACAAGCGGGGACTACGTCTCGACGCACTCTGGACGGAGTGTGTTGGCACAAGCTGGAAGCCAGCAGCCGACTCCGGCAATGCCGACTCCGGCAACGCAGGCTCCAGCGAGCGTCAGATCCTCTGCAGCGCTGAGCGTCCCCCACGGGGGCGCGCTAGCTGCAGCAAGAGCGCTACTGCGCAATCCGCCTGCTGGGGACGCGCCTCGGTCAGCGACCCAGCAGTGGATTCGCGAGGTAGACCGTCTCGTCGTCGCCGCCGTAAACCCTCGACTTCGGCGGGGACGACGCTCCGGCCAACCGGCTGTGTCGCTGACGCGCACGCCAATGGTTGACGGGCAGACGGCGGATTCCAGCTCCACCTGGCTCCCATCGACGGACCTGAGGACAGAGCTGGAACAATGCCACTTGGGCCAAGATGCCCGAGTGTTCCTCGAGCGACGACGAGAAAGGCGTCGCAGCCAAGAGGCCGGCGACAGCATGACGTCTGCCTCGACCCTGCCTGAGGCGCAGACTTTCGCCACGCGATCTCTGCCCCAGGCATACGCCACGCAGCATTATCCATAGCCATATGCCCTGCAAACGACGCCCCCGGTCTATGGTGCAGCCTTGCCCATACCGGGGTACACTTTGCCAGCAGCGAACCAAGCGTTCGCGGCACCAACTCCTACGGCAACAGGAGCAGGATGTGCGGCCCTGGCGCCCCACCTTCGCTTTGCGAGGTGGCCGTGCAAGTTTCGGCCGCACCTGCCCGAGAAATACGACGGCAGCGTCAACCCGGCGGAGTTCCTCCAGATCTACTCCACCACCATCCTTGCTGCAGGAGGGGACGAGGCCGTCATGGACAACTACTTCCCCGTCGCTTTGAGCGGCCCAGCCCGGTCTTGGCTCATGAACCTCCCCCAGGGTTCCATAACCTCCTGGGGAGAGCTCTGCCGACAGTTCACCGCCAACTTCGGCAGCTCCTACACCCGGCCTGGCACGGAGCTCGACCTCCACGCCATCCAGCAACAACCTGGAGAAGAAGATGCTTCTATGGTGGTGGCGGTTCTCCCAAGTACGGAACACCATTCCACATATTCAAAATGCTTCTGTGGTGGTGGCGTTCCGACAGGGCGTCCGGGACTAGAAGATGCTTGAGAAGCTCGTGACCAGAGAGGTTCGTGACGTCTCAGAGCTCTTCAGCCTCGCGGACAAGTGCGCTAGAGCAGCAGAAGGGCGGAACTGACACTCTCTGCCAGCCTCCGAGTCAGGAGTACAGCCCGGATCTGGCGCTGCTTCCTATGGAAGCAGCAAGAAGATCAAGAACCGAGGCGGTGGCAAGATGAAGCCACCGGCCGCGGCTCCCGTTGCCGCAGCAGCGGCACCCTGTGGAGCTCGGGGGCCGCGCCCCGACAAAAGGCAGCGACAGTCGCCAACTCCAGAAGGAGACCAAGGCGAGCTATGCCCCGTGCACGGCAGCAGTCGCCATACTGCCGTCGAGTGTTGGGACATCCAGAGGCTCGCGGAGCACTTCCGCAAAGGGAGGCAACTACGAGCTGATGTTCCGCCTTTCCCTCAAAGGGAGGGCAAGCAGAAGGTCGACGCCTCAGTCAGCGTCGGCCACCAGGTGGGGTTTCAGGAGCCTCAGCGCGTCATAAAGACAGTGCACAACGGTGAGGACTCCAGCTCCGGTGATGACGAGCCGGGGCAGTAGCCGACTACGGCTGCCCCGAAAAGTCAGTGGAGACTGCACTGCTGCGATATCAACCTTGGAGAAGCTCCAAGTAGTTGCAGCAGCCCAAGCACCAGCCCCGACGGTGCAGAACCGTGCTAGCTCCACCCGAATGCACGTCTTTGTGCCTCGGCCTTACCTCCTGGGGGCCGCCCAGGGTCCGTCAACCTCTTGACCGCCTTAGCCAGAAGGGGAAAGACGCCTTGGGTCTCCCAAGAGGAGTCAGGGACCTCCTACCTCTTGAAGGCCTTAGCCAGAAGGGGAGGGTACCCCGGGGCTCCCGAGAGAAGCCGCGCAGGACCCGCTCCAGCGCGAAGATAACGACCTCACCCAAGTGCACGTCTCTGTGCCTCGGCCTACCACCTGGGGGCCGTCCAGGGTCTGTCAACCTCTTGACGGCCTTAGCCAGAAGGGGAAGACGCCTTGGGTCTCCCAAGAAGGGTCCGGGTACTCCTACCTCTTGACGGCCTTAGACAGAAGGGGAGGGTACCCCGGGGCTCCCGGGAGAAGCCGCGCAGGACCCGCTCCAGCGTGAAGATAACGACCTCGTCGACGAGGCCAGGCTGCAGGTGACACCCCACAACGCACATCCTCGGCTGGTGCTCTAGCACTACCGCCAAAGGACCAAGCGCGTCAGGGACTTGCAAGAAGGCAACCTGGTGCTACGGCACACACTTTCCCGCAAAGGACATATAAACGCTCCCCAGCCAGGAAGGTCCCTTCCGAGTCACGAAAGTTGCCGTCCCAGGTACACATGCCTTTCAGCCAAGGATGGGATCCGTTCCCGAACCCTTAGCATGGAACAACACAGTAAGTTCTACCTCCCGAGCATTAGTAGAACAGGGCCATACCCTTCTGTAATAAATCCCATAGAGTCTAGGAACAACGCTCGGAGCAGCTAAGTCCCAGAGGACGGTCCAGGACTACGTCCAACTTGGCCTGGTTCCGACCCTAAGCGCGTAGAATCTTGCTTCCCTTCTTAATGAGGCGGGTCATTGCCTCCATGTACAGCCTGACTTCCTCCTATGGGCATTTACGCAGAAACCAGTTCTACTTCGCTCTCTCTCATGTGCTCATTTAAATTACGCATTAATTTTTATGACCGCACTTTCTATGTATGCTCACCGTACGTTTAGCTCCCCTTTTCCCGCGCTCATCCATAGTTAGCATTTGCTATCCTTCCGAAGGCGGTTGCGCTTGAGGCACCTGCCGATGGCCAGGGGGCCTCTCGGGCCTCCCCCAGTCAAGTGTTGCGATGCCAGTTCGTCACCTCCAGGAAAGGCCTGCGCCGTGCATGGGGGGTCCAGGGTGCGTATCCCGCTCAGTCGGCTCGGTACCCAAAGTGTGCGCATCCTGCTCTCCGGAGGTCCAGGGGAGTACACCCGCTTTGCCTCGTTCCGTACCCAAAGCCTGTGCACTCTGCTTCCCCGGCGTACGGTCTGGTACTAGGGGTCGGACGGTCATACTCGGACCTTGGAGGGTGCCGGAGCCCCGGTGCCTCGCGCACACAATTGCCCAAGCCCCGTATACCGGACTAGGACCATAAGCCGAATAAGACTAAGAGACGGGAAAGGGAGGACCCCCCGAGGAGAATTACGTTTCCTCTACCTGTGTGCAGGACCTCCAGGTTATAGCTACGGGTGCTGCATGAGGTGGGGGGCAGGGAGCTATCGACTACTCCAATGCAGGACCGGAGGATCCGGGTTTCGCCCCTTCAACTGGGACGAGGCCCGAAGGCCCCACGTGTCGAGCGGGGTCGGAGCCCCCGCCTCCTCAGATGGGGCTCCGTACCCGCCACGTGGCCGATAGAAGTCGGACCTCCCGCTCCGAGGGGAGAGCTCCAAAGGCTCCACGTATCCCACGGGGCCGGACCTCCCTCTCCTCAGAGGGGAGCTCCGAGCCCGCCATGTGGCCGGCAGATCCGGACCTCCCCATCCTCATGGGGCGAGCTCCAGAGACCTCCAGGGCCCTTAATACAATAAGGACCCGGGGAAGGTGTCTGTGTAGAGCTTCGAGATTGGTGAAGGCCTATGAGTACCTTGCGGAGCTAAGGGCTCGGCCAGGCGAAACCAAGAAGAAGTCAAAAGCATCAAAGGCACAAAAGGTCACAAAAGTCTATTTATTCATGGCTCCATGAGCTGGACTACAGACTCGATAAAAAGAAAGAAACAAGCCCTAGGGTCCCCCTGGCTCGCGCCGGAACCTAGAGGCTACAAGGGCAGCCACATCCCCGACTTCAGCCCTGGCAGTCTCCTCTCGCTCCGCGACAGGACCCTGCCTCAATGGCTCTAGTGAGAAAGAAGGGTCCCGGCTCCTGAAGCACGCCAACACATGTGTGGCAACCTCCAAGGCCAGGCCCCGTCCCTCTGCCTCAAGCTCGCTGGTGACCACCGCGTCTAGCCTGCTCAGCTTGGCGCCGATTGACTCCAGCGCGGGGATCACTTCAGCCACCTTCAGCGCAGAGGCCGTCGTCTTCACTGGGCTGAAGCCAAGGGGGACCAAGGCGGACCCTGCCTGGTCGACAAAGCTCGATACCGCACGGGCCTCAGAAGACCGCAAGGCCAAGAGCTCCTCTACCTCGCGGCGGGCTGCCCGCAGGGCATCGTGGCTACCCTCGGAGAACTCCTTCTCCTTGGCCGCCAGGGAGCTTTCCCGAAGGCGGAGAGTCTGGGCAAGCCGCTCCAACTCTGAAGCCCGGAAGTCGACTGCCAACTCCCGATCCAGGATCGTGTGGCGTTCCCCGGAGACCTGCTCTTCCCTCATGACAAGTCTGTCTTCCGGGCCCCTAGCTCCCTGGCCCGAGCTCGCAGGTCGCCCTCGCCTGCCGCCAGCCACGCAGCGACCCTCTCCGCCTCGGCCGCCACGGAGCGCTCCTGGTCCTCAATGGCGCGCTTACGACGCTCCAGCCTCTGTCGTACCTCCTCCAGGGTAGAGAAGTTCTCCTCGGCCCGGGCATGTGCCTCAAGGGCCTCCCTGTGGAGCCGTCGCGTCTCGGAGTCCAAACGGCCGAGAGCCCGCTTCTGTCGGTCGAGAAGCGCCTCCATGATGTCAAGCGACTCCCGCCTAGAGTCGAGCTCGCCCTTGACCTTCGTGGTCCGCTCCCGCAAAAAGTTCCCCCAGGTGAGGAGGCGATCCCTCTCAACCACCTGCTCCTCTCGCTCACGACCGAGCGCGGCCAAGACTTGCTGGACGCTTGCCTGGGCGAGTACGAGGGCATCTGCCAGGGGCAGTGGGGCAGTAGAGGCCAGAGCGGCGCCCCCGACCTCCTCCATCACATCGTCCTCAAGAGAAGACGACGCACCGGCGACCGGGATGAGACGCCGGTCAGGAGAAGCTGGCA
Organism: Neostapfia colusana; assembly: GCA_030760725.1. Lineage (NCBI taxonomy): Eukaryota > Viridiplantae > Streptophyta > Magnoliopsida > Poales > Poaceae > Neostapfia > Neostapfia colusana. Next base: position 52,827,328 of record JASWHV010000020.1, read on the forward strand.
CCGGAACTTCGACAGCCGGACCCCCCGAACCCTCACTAACAGTTGGCTCCTCAGCCGGTGGAGAGGGACGAGTGGAGGGAGTCGACGCTGAAATAGAAGTCGAGCCGCCTAGTAAAGGGCGAACCTGCGCTGGCTTGGGGGCCACGACAACTGTCTCGGCACGGGGAGTTGACGCCGCCATAGGATCCGGGCAGACCGGTACAGGAGATGCTCGCGCTGGCTTGGGGGCCGCGGCAGCTGTCCCGGTTTCCGAGCGCTGCGGCGCAGACTCCCCATCGTTCGGGGACGGCCCAGAAACGCGAGCACTCCAACGGGCTCTGAACCCCCGACTTCCGAGCCGGGGTTGGACCACTAGAGCCCAGCGTCGCCGCCGACGGTCGCCCCGCAGTCGCCCGGACTGACGGAGTAGGGGATGCTACTGAAGCTCCCCTCGACACATCAGCAGTCTCCTTGGAGACTCCACCGCCTGAGAAGGGAGGACGCGACGCCGGGGAACCTTCAGCCTGTCGTCGCTCAAGAGGAGTCCCGTCAGGATGATGAGCCCGAGACCTCTTGGGGTCGCCACCGTACGGAGTGCCATCTCCAGATGCAGGGCGTGCAGGCGCCCTGGATCCCTGACTCAGCGCAGACGCCGCCACCGGAGGAGATCGAGCGCGTTTCTTCTCTAGAGGCGGGCTGGAAGCCATGGCAGAAGACAAAGGCGCAAGAACCCAGGGAAGATGCAAGCGCTGGGAAGTGCGAAGGGAAGCCGCGATGCGGGTAAGATCCCCTTTTAAAAACTTCCCAGGTGCGATTCAAAACGATTCGAAACTCTTCGAATACGCCGCATGGGCAACCGCTTCGGCTCCAAGACCGAGCGCCGATGACAAGTTGACCCAAGTCGTCCAGCTGAAGCGATGGGCCAAGAAGTCAGTCTCCCAAGGAGACGAGCCGGCAAGGCGCTTCGGCGGTTCCCGAAAAAAGCGCCGCAACGTGCAGAAGTGGCAGCCTGGGGAACCGCCGCAGTAAAAGCAACCATCAAGTGGGCGCACGCTCCCACGATCCCGCGACTGTTCGTTCTCTGGCAACGGTCAACGCGGGACTTAGAGAAAGTGCGCGGAACAAAAGAGACGGAGGCCCCACCTCGGACTCGCTATCTCCCTCGAGATGGGCCTGGGGGCCACTGTCGGTACCCTCGATATGGGGTACCCCCGCGCACAGGGAAAAATGCCTAAGGATCTCGCCCTTCTCCGCAGGGAGAGCTCCGAAGGCGCCACGTGTCCAGCGGGGCCGTACCTCCCTCTCCTCAGAGGAGAGCTCCGGACCCGCCACGTGGCCAGCAGCAGCCGGACCTCCCCCCTCCGCGGGGAGAGCACCGAAGGTGCCACGTGTCCCGTGGGGCCGGACCTCCCTATCCTTAGAGGAGAGCTCCGGGCCCGCCACGTGGCCGGCAGAAGCCGGACCTCCCCCCTCCGCGGGGAGAGCTCCGAAGGCTCCACGTGTCCCACGGGGCCGGACCTCCCTCTCCTCAGAGGAGAGCTCCGGGCCCGCCACGTGGCCAGCAAGACAACGCTGCCTGCCCCCGCGCGGTAGGCGGCGGGCATAAAGACGTGCCATACCTTGCCCGTACAAGGTATTCAAGGATCGCGGCTTCCCAAGACGCGGAGACGCGGAGCACGCCTCTGTCATGTGCCGTTGCGCCCAGTCACATCGCAGACTGGCGCGCCGTGTAAGAGCCTGCCCGCCAATAAACACAACAACAAGACATCCCCTGCCGCCTCTGCCATCATCAACCACTACGACTAGCTTGCGGCATGGGCAGGGCGGCAGAACGAAGACTCGGAAGCCTTCGCCAGAGACAACTACCGACATAACTGCAGATAAGATAGTCGGCAGGCAATCTCCCCGTGACCACCTGTCGGGTCCCGGGCCCCCTTGTAAGCCACACGAGCCTTGGACTATAAAAGGCTCGGGTAGGCAACGTTAGCAAGGGTTCGAACTCTGTGAACTCGCACCCTAGAAATCACTCACCCTCAAGCTCAGGACTCTGGTTCTGAGCAACAAGCAATACAGCGAGCGCCTCTGCTCACTGTGGACGTAGCGTTTTACGCTCCGGCGGCGTGAACCACGTAAAACTCGCCGTGTCAAGCTTCTCCCTCACTCGTCCCTAACGCTTAAGCTCTCCGCAAGCGACTAGCCCCTCCGAAAAAGAACCTCCACGGGCTGCCCAGAGCAGGTCCGAGGGAAGTGTCGACCACACACTTCGACAACGGAGGAGGTTGGAGACGCAGGAGGCTCACCTGCGGGAGGAGCAGGAACTGACCATCCAGCAGCGGGACTTGGTCGATCAGTTGGACAAGCAATTCCGTAAGCTCTGGGCAGAAGCCAACGAGGCTTAGCAGGCGACTAATGTCCACCTCACAACCCTAGAGGAGCTACGGCTAACGTTGGCTCGTCGTGAGATCGTAGTAGCGATCGCGAGCGTGAGCTAGCGGAGGGGGAGGAGGAGGAGTCTTCGTTGCGATTGCAGTGGGAGCAGGCCGAGCTGAAGTCTCGGGGCGACGACCTGGACCGTCAACAGGCCTCTCTGAACAAGTTGCGGGAGAGGCAGATGAAGGAGCACCAGGACCTCCTGGATGCATAACTCAATGCCTCGTTCCGCGAGGAGAGACTGCAGCGCCGTGCCCATGATCTTGATGCTCGGAAGGCGGCGTTGGCTAGCCGGGAGAAAAGACTCTCTGAAAGCGACGCAACAACCTTGACACTGGTACGACATGAGCTTCGGGAGCTCTAGGCCTCACGCACGGCGGATGTCCAGCAAGTCTGGGATTTCTTGGGCCGTGCCGAGTCTGCACTGGTGCCCTTCGGCTTCTGCTCGGTGCGCGCTGGCGAGCCTTCGCTAGAGATGAGCCAAGCGCTCCTTGCACTTGACTCTGCAGGCGTGAAGATGGCAGCATTGGAGTACGTTGTCACCGACCAGCTGTAGGCGGAGGGCAAGGCCCTAGCTATGGAGGTGGAAACACATGTGCTGACTTGCTTCAGAAGCTGGGACCCCAGTGTTTCCCTGGAGCCGGTCGTCCAAGGCCCCATCGCTGCGAGGGAGGTGGCAGCTCGGTCTGAGGTCGAAGACTTAGGAGCCCTTGTTGCTGAGGGATTTAGGCGTGGTGCGCATGAGTCCTAGGGGGGCCCTGACCTTTGTATCTTTCTTTTCTCTTTTGCGTCATGTACTTCTTTATTGATGAAAAAGGTGGTTTTGTTGATCCCCCTTCTATCAATCGCTTTGCGGTGGGTCCGGTGGGCAGAACCATTTTTGGTTTTCGTGAGGCCCCGTGACCCTTAATGCCGCAGAGATCAGGGGGTCCCTTATCCCGCCAAAGTAGTTGTCGTTTCCTTGTACGAGTTGCCGGGAGGTCGAGTGACTTGCTTAGTTTGACCAGTCTCCAGGACCTTCTGGAGGCGCCGACTTTTGGGGTCCGAGAGTGGCCCCCTTGGGAGAGTTGGAATTACGGGCCCCATGGGCCGAAGCCCTGCGGTTTGCACAGATACTAAGAGAAAAAGGATAAATCATGTTGTGTAGCTGTATTTTCTTTGCTCGATGACCCCATTACAGCTTATGGTCATCATCTAAGCTACGGAGTCTGGGTAATTCGGTGTATCGATGTTCGGACCCCGACTACCATTCTTCCCGGGGCGTTGTGCCATCCGGGCCTCTCGTACTCCAGGTGTCGTGCCTATAAAAGCAGGACACGCATGTTTAGGTTGCAGGATCAGCCTAAGGAGACTACATACCTTGGACCTCCTGCTTACCAGACACTCTAAAGGGGGAGGCGTCATTCCGGCGTAATCGGACTCAGGCTAGAAAGTAGCAAGGGGGTCCAGAGGTAATACAGGTGCCTTAGGTGTTTCCGCCTTGTAGCAGGACTTTAGCCAAGGGCGAGGCAGATAAATACAAGTATATACACGTAAGCGGAAAGCGGTATTGGTAAGGGGGCGCAAAGGTCCAAAATGACTTTAGTTGATGTGGACAGTACTTTGTCAATATCTCAAGCTTGCTCCCCTTGTTCTTTAGCGGCGCAAGTACCCAGGGTGCCCGGGCAGTGTGTCTATCACACCTTCTGGGTCTCTGGCAACGCGAGGACCCTAGGGGAGTTTAGTCCTTATCTGCAGCTTGTCGTAGCAAGCACTCTGAATCTTCTGCTCGTTATTGGAGCAGTCCGATGCCCTGCCCGCGTGATTTATCGGGATGGCCCCCAGGTAGGTGTGGTCACTTGGTGGGGGGGGGCACGCCTAACAAATAGACTGGATGAGGCAGGGTGTGAGCATCGACTTTCCGGGGGTCCGGGTTACCACAGACCTATTGAAACGGTTCGGGTTTGGGCGAGGCGGTCGTCGAGGACGCGATTGAGGCTTTGTCCAGGGCATGTGCCACCTGGATCCCCGACACTGAAGTCACATCGCCGGGATGCCCGACCATCATGCCTCTAACGGTCATGAGGGTAGGGTCATTTACAGCGTCTGCGCCGGTGTGTGGATCTGCTTGGAACGGAACTGATATGTCTTGCATCTCTTGACCAGCTCGATGGCATCCAAGGGGGGCATCAGTTAGTAAAAGCCATGCCGGAAGGCTTTACCTGCCAACGTGTGGAACGAAGCGGTTGCCACACTCGCCCTCATGGATCTCTGTGAATATCTTGCAGCCCTCCTCCCGGGTAATGCACCGCAATAGAACTCTGTTCACGCCACATTGATAGAAATCTCCGTCTATCAGTATGTACCTTCTATCCATACGAACGATCGGTTAAGCGGATACACGTTCATCACGAAGGATATTGTCCTTCAAGTAGGCCTTGACCTCCGTGATCCATGCATCAGACCTACTTGAGCTTTTCGGATCTTGGGTGCCAGGTTGCACGGAGCCCCCGGTGACGCATACAATCCTTGGCGAGCGCCATGGTTGCAGGGCCGCGGGGACTGCTAGCTTCGAGGTGCCAGGCTCACCCCCTTCGCATGGTTTGGAACGTCAGGCTGTATGGCGCAATAGCTTCCTTTCAAAGGTGCTTTTCGGGGACCAGAGCCCATGCAGAGGCTTTTATTGGAAGGTTGTCTGCTACCGCATTGTTGGCGCAGGGGATGTGGCGCTACTCCAAAGCATGAAATCCTTTTTCCATCTCTCACACATAGATAAGGTAGGCAGCTGGCTGCAGGCCAATATAGGGTTACTCTTGCTCGCTTTGTTTGATGGCGAGACGAGAGTCTCCTCTTAATCAACATCTGTCGTATTCCTAGAGAAAAAGCAGTACTCAAGCCAAATATGAGGGCTTCATACTTTGCCATACTATTAGTGCTTTGCATTCAAGATGCACCACGTACTTGAACTGCTCTCCTAACTGTGAGGGGAGCAGGATCCCCACTTTGGCGCCTCCCTCGCGCGAGGGCCATCACAACAGGGTGACTTGTCGGGTCAGGTGACAACCGGGGCTCTGGCTCCGGGCCACCGTTGTCCTGACACCTTAGGTGGTGTGGCGATGGAATTAATTCCTCCACGAATGTGTAGGACTAGCGTGTAGGTCTAGTGTGTAGGATGGCTCTGAACACAACATTTATAACTGCTATGTATGGGCCAACATAGATTGTAATGGAGTGCACCGGACAGGACACATTTTTCCAATTTTTGGCTTTCCTTCGGGCAATAGGGGCAACAGTCCATGCAATAAAGCAGCGATTCGCCCTGGGTACCGAGGGTGGCTGGACCCTTCTAGGACTTTAGCTGTTCTAAGCCTTGTCCCCAGCCTCTATGTTACCCTTACAAGAAAGAGAAAAAGAAAAAAACTCTCTACCACTACTCGAGGGTAGTCGGGTAGACTTACTGAGGTGTCCTACGACCACTGATATGGGTAGAGGTACCCATCCCCAGCAGCAAGATGGGCGCACCTGGGCGATTTGCTCGTACTGTACAGGGGATAGGCTTGTCGTTCCTCCTCGCTAAAGCTCTGGTTGGAGCACCATGTAGCCCTGCCTTGGGTCACCTACCCTTCAGTCCGAAAAAGGGGGACCACCTATTCATGCGTGGAGCGTATTGCGTCTCTCACTGTGGTCGGAGCCGGAGCTCTCTTCCCGGTCATAGAGGACCTTCAATGCCCGCTTGGCGTCTTGGAACTCCATCTCGTGGTCGCCACCGTCCCCCGGGTCAGCCTTCTGTTTGCCCTCTTGTTGGCGGGAGGGCGCGCCGTCCTGACGCTCCTGTCGGAGCTCTCGGAAGTGCTCCACCAGCCTCTAGATCTCCCGACACTTGCTGACGTTGTGTCGGTTGGTGTCATCGACCAGGCACCTCTGGGTGCCATCATCGCTGTTGGACGGCTGTCGCACGCGCTTATCGGCGCACGGCCCCCGGCCCGCTGCAGCCGCTACTGCTGCTGTTGTATGGGCTCCGGCTTGCAGCTCATTCTTGTTGCTGACCCTCTTCTTCCTGCCACCAGGGCCTTCCCTAGTGGACTCACTACCTTTGCTCCGCGATGTGTGTCAGTTGCGGCCCTCTACGGCCCCGGCACATTTGTCCGCCAGGCTGAAGAACTCGTAGACGTCTAGTACATCATGTGTGGCCAACTTCTCGAGCATCCTCTTGTCGTAGACGCCTTGCCGAAAGGAGAGAACGAAAAATATGTCAGAAATGTGGGGGATGGTATTCTTGATCTAGGAAAAGCGTTGGACGAAGGAACGCAGCGACTCTCCCGTTTGCTGTTGTACGGTGTGGAGGTCAGCCTCCGAGCTCAGCCGGACGTAGCAACTCACAAAGTTGGCCATGAGCTGACGACACAACTCCTCCCAGGAGGTCACAGACTCCTGGGGCAAGTTCAAGAGCCATGACCGAGCCGACCCGGTCAAGGCTACCGAGAAGTAGTTGGCCATGATGGCCTCGTCCCCTTCTGCAGCTAGGATGACAGTGGAGTAGATCTGCAGGAATTCGACGGGTTTGACTGTCCCATCAAACTTATTCGGCAAGTGTGGCCTGCACTTGCGCGGCCACACCGTCAAACGGAGGTGTGGGGCCAGAGCCATGCAGCCTCCCACAGAGCGTGGGGAGACATGGTTCTGGCCCAAGTAAATGGGACGCATGGTACCCGAGGGTACCATATTCTTCCCTGAGGCCACGACCCCATTCACGCTGTCGCTCAATGGTGACTCGACCTTCTTCATTATGACGGTGGCGGCAGTCTAGCTCGCCCCTGAAGTCTGTGGTGGGGAGCCTAGACGTCGTCGTTGAGTGGGTTGCCGTCGTCCGTAATCCCTTGTTAGGTTACGGGGTGGCAGTTGTCCGACCCTGATCACCATCGCCAATGACACGGCGAGTTCTGCGCGGTGACGACCACGTGGTCGACGTCGTTGCGCCATTGTTCAGCAGCGGACGGGGAAGCTCCCGCACTCGGGGGGATTGTGCTGGAGCGCGCGGGCCACCAACAACGCACTTTCCAAACTGGCTTCAGTCGACGCTTGCGACGCTGTTGCCGTCTCCACCGAAGGATGCCAGGAGGCAACGGGCACCGTCGCTGTAGGAGCCGGTGCCAGTGCAGAAGGTCCCGCTCTAGGACCAGAGGACACTTCTTGCTCACTCTACCGCTGGCGGCGCTAGGGACGGGAAGAACCTCTGAAAAACTGGATGTTCACCATTGCGGGTCACGAACATCTTTAAGAACCAAAAGCCCTTACCTGGTGTGCCAGATGTCGAAGTGTTCACTACGAAACTTCCCCAGGTCTGTTCGGAAGCAGCCCGTGGAGGTTCTTTTTTCGGTGGTGCTAGAGGATCGTGAAGGTCTGAGCGCAATGTCGAGAGAGAGAGACACGAGGATTTACGTGGTTCGAGTCGCCGGAGCGTAAAACCCTACGTCCATGGGAGTGCTTGGTGTATTGCTTGCTCGCGTATGACGATGAGTGTACTGGGTCACGAACCCCTTGCCCGAAGGTTGTCCCGGTCCTTTTATAGCCCAAGGTCGGGGCAGTTACATGGTGGCCCAGGGCTCGACGGGTGGCCCCACGGCTCTGTGTCTCCTATACATGAGCTATAGATATTTATATCTATATGTATTGCCGCTGTCAGTGGAGTTAAGGCGTGCCGCCTGACCCGCTGGGCGCCTCTGACCGGGTGGCCGGTGATGATGAAGTACACGTCTTGTCGCCGCGTCTCCTCGCTCTGTTAGGCGGCTCAGTGCCGTTGGGCGACACTGTTGTGCCGCCATGCATCGCCACCCTGTCTTTCACCGTAATGGTGCGCAGACGGGGGACGGAGGCATGCGTCGTGCGTCATGCTTCTGGGGAAGGCGCGAGCCTTGAATGCTTGGCTTGACAGCGCACCTTCCTCTTTACTCCTTGGCCATCTTCCAACAGCTTGCTAGTGTAACGTCTGGGCGGCTGGCCCCCGGGACTCGCGTCTCCGCCGGAGCCGTGTTGTGGAGTAGTATGCGGTCTGGAATTATTGGGCACGTGGCAGCATTGGAGGCCTCCATGCTGGAGGTCGGATCCGGAGCCGCAAGACACGTGGCACATTCTAAGCCTTCTCTAGGGGAAAGGTACACCAGGAAACATTGCCTACGTGGCAGCACCGGAGGCCTCCATGCTGGAGGTCGGATCCGGAGCCGCAGGATGCGTGGCACCTCCGGAGCCCTCTGCGGCCGGGGGATGTGGCTCGAAGGTTCTGGGCATGTGGTAGTGCCGGCACCCTCCTTGGTGGAGGCTAGGGTCCGACACTATTGGACACGTGTCAGCTCCCGAGCTACCCTCGAATAGTAGTCAGGCTTAGGGTCTGAAGATGCGTTGCAACTCTGGGACAACCTATGGGGCCCAGAGCGCATGGCTTACGCTGGGGCCCACCTAAGCTGGGAAGGCGGGGCCCAGGTCCCTTTTTTCCCGCTATGCGGGGGTATCCGGTTTGCAGGGTACCGACAAATGTAATTAAGGACTAGCATACCGTGAACTTGCTCTGCCATGACTTCTTGTTCTCTGTTGCCCACGAGTCTCAATCCTTCGGGTCTCCACCGACACTGTCCAACAACACCTTGGGTGAGATCGGGTCTTCCCGCCGTTCTTGCACTTTCTTTAGGATCGGTGATTGATTTCGAGTTTTATGTGAGTTGCAGAAAAAAACTCATCTTTTTGCTTCCTTTTTCCTTCTCTTTATAGTGCAAGACGGCAGGGGGACCGAACCCTAATGTTGGTTAGGCGCCCCCGATCACGGCGTAATCAGTTACGAGGCCCACGCACGTTGGTTCGTGGATTCTTTCTTTTTCTCAATATATTTGACTCGTTTTTCCTCTTTTATCTCAGGTTGAACCGGAGATCAAACCAACACCGTCCAGTCAACAATGCATAAATATGTTAAAGTATGAGTGAATTGTCCATCTTTTCCTATCGGCTTAAGCTTTCCGGGTCAACCGGTCGGTGCATAGTCGTTTAACATGATATCAGAACCAGAGGTCTTGAGTTCGAATCCTGACAAGCGCGATTTATTAAAATAAAATGCATCCGACTCCCACTCTACTTTGCGGGCCAAGAGAGCCTGTAAGCCTGCACGTGAGGGAGAGTGTTAAAGTATAAGTGAATTGCTAATCTTTTCCTATCGTCTTAAGCTTTTCAGGTCAACCGATCGATGCATAGTAGCTTAACAAAATAGAGTTATCTTAAGGCATTGCAAGTTCTTCTGATTTGTCTTTGAGAAACCATATGTGCATCCACTAAAAGCAAGAACATCCTTCTCATAGAGTAGATGCAAAGCAATATATGGCCCAAAAGACCTCATCCTCTCCACCAATAGCTGCCAAAAAATGAAGTTAGACATTTCTGATTAACATCCCAAATATGTTCATCATGGAAAGATTAAAGAAGGTTTACTTTTCCCAAAGCTTCGATTGGGGGAGAAAATCTAAGAGCCTGGAAAAATGCTCGGCAGCGAAGCTTTTGAATGTCAGGAGGGAGGTAATTGTTTGCAAGACGAGAATCTGACTTTGATCAGGATAACAATTCCAAAATTTTCATACAGCAAAAACCGCTTAATTGATTATTGAATCCAAACCTGGGCGATGATCCCACAATGGAGAAATCTCATCCTGGTAATAATCAACTCCAGACCAACTCTTGAAGAACCCAACAGACTTTGGAGCCTTCACTAACTCTTTTGGAAGTTATTTCTCAACTCTCACATCATGCATTAAAGAATTTATGAAGTGGTGCTCGTCGAATACATCTAAGAAGTTGCTGGTGTTAAAGAATAGCCCTGTCAGTCTCCGACCAAGTAATGGAAGGCAGAAAATAGAAACTAAATATCACTACCTTTTGTCATGCCAATATGATTTCTTATCAAGCTCTGGAATGATCAGAGTAGCATTAAGTATTCGTGCCACTGCCACCATATCACTGATCTGCCATGAGTATAATGGCTGGTTACTAAAAAGAAGAAAATTGCTTCTGGGATTGCTGTTGAGGTTACTTTTGTTGTCACTCGAAATCAGACACACACATGTAATTTGTTCTCCTCACTTATATTAATATACGTCTGTCTGCTGACTCGGATCTTTGGGGAAAAAAGCGCTGGTCGGGTGCAGAGCAGAACAGAGCTCGTGGCGCCTCACGTGCCGTCTGGGCCATGTTAACAGGTGCAGAATCGTTCTAGTGGGCCTCGACCTCCGCCTGCTGGTGGAGTTTCAGCCTGGTCCAGAGCAGATCTTACAACCTAGATGGGTGATACTGTTACTGTACGTTTGGGCCTTGCTAGCTCGCGTTGTTTATTTTTCTCTTTGGAGGATGGATTTTTTCTTCCTTGGCGAAACTTTGGAAGAAGGCTGCAGCGTGACGGGACGACGGACCGAGAGCAACAGAGCTGACCAAACCAAACAAAGCTGTCGCCCTCTTGCGTCACGTGCCAGTTTATTAGCGAGCGTCTTTTGATGGGTTAGGTGCGACGACCGGGTCGCTCTTGCTCGTGTGTACATGCATGTCGAGCGTGCGTTCTTGACACGGTCGCGGGTTTACGTTCCACTGACCAAATAAAACGTTGTTTACTAGTATAACCAAGAGGGGGCGCATCGAAAGTCACGGCTTACGGAGGCCAGACCAACCGTCCCAGGGGAAAAAAATGTGCGTGCCCGATACATTCGCTCGTCGTCACTTGTTGCTCGTTAGAATCCAGCTCAAGAAGAACTCGCTCGTTGGAAAGCGTTAACCACCGGTGGGCCGGTGGCTTGGCAGCGCGACACCCAAATGAAACGATCGGGTCCGAGCTCGGAAGCTGTCCAGGTCCTCCGACCGACTCCTGGCGGAGCTGACGCGCGCGACACGCGACAGCGAGCTCCCCTATCACCGGGACCCACCCACACCCCGGCCACGTGAGCCGCTGAAGCGGTCGGACGCGGGCCCGCCAAGCCAACAACGGCAGTGCGCGCCGAGCTTTTTAAGCTCCGGTCTCCCTCTTCCGTTCCCCGCCACGCCGCGCGCGCACCGGTTCATCAATCTCCTTCCCTCGTCTCCCGACCACGCGGCGATCGAGCGCGTGGAGATGTGGGTGTTCTACATGGTGTCGCTGCCGCCGACGGTGGGGATGGTGGCGGCGACGCTGCGCTACTTCGCGGGCCCCGCGGTGCCGCCGCGCGTGCTCGCCGTCGTCGGATACGCCTGGCTCTGCTCCCTCTCCTTCGTCGTCCTCGTACCGACCGACATCTGGACGGTGCGACCCCCGCCGCCTCCCTCTCTCCAGTCTCCCCTACTGCTACGGCTACGCTACGCCGCGGCGACCGTTGCTGCTTGCGTGCTTCTACGCCGTGTGCGGCGAACCGCGATCAGAGATCGTCTCGCTGCACGAGGAAGCTATAGGCTGTCCCCGCTTTGCCGACTGGGTTCAACATGGGATGTAGCTGCCGTAGTTTTGGGAGACCCGAATGTAGCTGCCGGAAATGAACTTCTTGATGAACCTGTTGTTGATCTGTTGCGAAACGGTATAAACTGGGGATTTGATCAGTGGTACGGAGTCCATTGAAACACCTGCAAGTACTTACAATTTTAAATAAGCAACCACTAAAAGAACTGAGTAGACTTTTGGCTGCCTCGCTTTATACACGTGTATTTTAGAATTTTCAATTGCGGATGGGAAGGCGGGCAAGGTGTTGTGATGTTGGTCTTCAGGGTCGTCTGCTAATCTGTTCTCCATGCAATTACCTGACTTGCAGGCAATTTCCGGCAATCAGAAGAGTGGCGTTGGCTTCTTTTGGAGCTGGTCGTACTGGAGCACATTTATCCTAGCATGGTATGCCGGTGATCACAAATTCTTAAGTTTGTGTCTCGTCTCTATAGTTGCAGTGTTGGAATACTTGGGATAGCATCTGCGTGCTGCAGCTTGTTGTATGCTAATGATGAGCTTGAATCCTGACATGTCATTTGCTAGTGTTGATATGGTCTCAAGCTTTGAATGTTTAACTGTAGAGTTGGTCAACGTTTCTTTAGGAATCATTGATCAATGTTTACCTGAATTCTTTTTTTTTCTCGCTTTACTGAATGATTTTATTCTGAACATGTTTGCTTATTTATCGTGCACACTACAAGACTGCTGCTAGTAGTATATAAACATGAGGAGACCCTGAGTTCTTGGTTGGTGTTGCTGTTATAGTAATAATATCAGCAACGTTTCTCTATAAGTTGCCACTGATGGCAGAGGTACTTATTAGCGCCCGCCTAATTGCTTAACCTGTTTTCTGATGGGCTGACTTATAGTTCCTTGTGTGTCTGTTTTTTAGGCAATGCCTTGTATCTCTTTGGGCTTGAAGCTGTTGTGTTTTTGTCAAAATGCAACATTTTACAGTATTGTCATTTGAAATTGTATTCATCTATCTACCTGAACAGGTCTATTGTTCCCACTCTTCAGGGCTATGAAGATTCCGGAGATTTCACATTCAAAGAAAGGCTGAAAGCTAGCATCCACAAGAATATGACCTATTATGCAATTGTAGGATCTGTTGGCCTTTTTGGACTAATTCTTCTTATAATCATGCGTCATGATTGGTACGATTCAAATGTCCATCATCAATCTTCCATGTTTATGCATTTGAGGCTCAAATGTGATAGTAAGTGTGCATTAAGGATAGCCACATTTAACTTTCGCTTGCCACAGAAGTTTGAAATTTATCTTGTTTTTCAAACACTCCCTTCGATCTTTTTTGCTTCTCTCTTAACTTGAAATAATGCTATTGCTGGCAGGATTGGCGGTATCTTGAGCTTTGCCATGGCATGCTCAAATACCTTTGGGTTAGTGACAGGAGCCTTTCTTCTTGGTTTCGGCCTGAGCGAAGTTCCAAAGAATATTTGGAGAAATGCTGATTGGACTCGCCGCCAGCAATTTTTATCTCATAGAATTGCGAAGATGGCTTTAAAGCTTGATCATGCCCACAAAGAGTATTGCAATACGATTTATGTATGTGTTTGCATTGAATACATTAAAAATACTCATTTCATATTCATTAATCACTGCATTTTTATGAGGGTTCTGTCTTTGTTCCTTTCCCTTATCAAAGGTTGTCCAAGCCACCTCGAGCCAAATGTCCAAGCGTGATCCGTTAAGATCTTGCATGGATACTATTGATAGTATGCTGGATCAAATGGTATGGATGCACAGTTACCACTTGTGCGTTTACATAGTGAGATTATCAGTACAAACTCGTAATATTAAATATATTTTTCTCAGCTTCTAGGGGATCCATTGTTCAAGCCTTCTGGTGGCAAATTAGGAGAAAATGACATGGACTATGATACTAACGAGAAAACAATGGCTACACTCCGACGTCAACTTAGGAGAGCGCACGAGGAGTATTATAGGCGTAAAAGGTATCATATGCTAAGATACTGCATGTTGATTTCAATTCTGCACTTTTTGGTGAGGGGGTACATATGGCAAACCTGAACTACATACATTTTCCCTTCTAAAATCATGTGTCCTCTGCACTTTTTAGAAGAGGCTAAACTTGCATCAAGCGAACAAACAGCTGCCACAACCCCTACGCTTCCCAATTCCTCACAGACATTTCTTCAATTTGATTATGCACAAAGAGATTGTGCTACTTGTGCACCGTAACAAGAAATATTTACATGCCATTTTGGCATAATTGTACTGAAACCACGTCTGGGACTGTATTTGCTTGTAACATATTTAAATAGTTCGAGCGTGTTGTATTCATATAATTCAGGGATGGAGTTAGACAAACATGAAAGTTAAGGTGAGGCAATATTTTCCTCTAATACGTTCTTATAGAGTTAGAAGGGGATTTGGGGAGACTTGACGCAGGGATAAAGCTTGTGACCATAAGGTCATAGGTTCAAATTCTGTAAAGAAACTCTTACAGAAATACAAAGAAAGGTTGCGTATAAAAGACTCAAGCTGGTCGCACCCTTTCCCCAGACCCTGCGCAAGCAGGATCTATATGCACCGGGCTGTCTTTTATTTTTTTTACATTCTTATAGAGTTACTAGTCAAGTTTGAATCTTACAACTGTAGTAAATTTTAAATAATTTTGTTTCTCTCTTTGTTTTTCATGTATACTATTTAATTGCATTTTGTGCTCTTACAGTGAGTATAGGACTTATGTCATGGAAGCCCTTGATCTAGAAGACACTATTAGAAACTTTGAACAACGTGATCCAAATGGATGGTGAGTAATTGACTTTTATGCTCGCATAAATTGGTTGTGTCAGTTCATGCAATTTGTGTTAATAAACCTTGTGTTGATAAACCTTGTACATGAACAGTACTAATGTCGATATTTTTGTACACTTACTCCCTATTATTTCAAATAAGACTTGTTGGCTGATCAAGATCATAAGGTTGATAAACCTTGTCTCAGCAGATATATTTTTCCTCGAAACAGATATATGTATCAATGTTGTACAAATTGACAAACTCATGCAATCATTAAGTGATCCAAACCAGTTACCATGCCAAGTATTTGGTGACTGTGCTTTCAAAAAAAATCGTTAGCTTACATCTAATTTATTTTTATTTGTTCCAGGAAATATATATCGAGTTTCAGGGAAAATCGATCAGGCACACTGGGGTCCTTTTTTGACTTCATAGGTATTTGTTTTACCAATCTGGACTGAAAATTCTACAAAAGTGTGTTGAAGATGTTATAACTGGAACTATTTATTTTTTCTTTATCACGTAGGAGTAATGTGTATCATTGTATTAAAGAAGAAGACTAGGGTAGGAAACCCACTAGTTTTACTGAACGTAAGCACCAACATGATATTATATCATTAATCAGCAAAATACATATGCATTGATCCTTCTATGTAGTTTTGCAGTATGAGCAATCTCTCGATAGTTCATATAATTGATTCGAAGGCACATTCCCATTTTCAGAGTTCATCTGGCGCTGTTTACTAAGAAAACAACTTACGAGAGTACTTTCTGTTATTCTTGGCTGCATCTCAGCTTCCATATTGTTGGCCGAAGCCACTTTACTGCCAAGTGATGTTGATCTGTCCCTTTTCTCCAATCTTATAAATATTTTAGGAAAGAGAGAAATTCCAGTCCAGGTATGAAATTGATCCATTCAAATGCTGTTATTTTGCTCTGTTATTACTTACCGTTAGTTGGAGGAAACTACACAAAATGATTCCACTTTTCACACACATGCATATTCTTTTAATAAACATATTCAAGTCTAATTAGAGTTACCACTTATCAGGTTGCTGCATTTATCCCCTTGATATATATGTGCATTTGCACATATTATTCGCTTTTTAGGATAGGGACGATGGTGTTATATTCATTGACCCCAGGACAAACTAGTTCAGTCAGCTTGCTTATGATCTGCTCGTAAGTTCCCTGTTCCCACCTTTTGATGCTATGAATATTCAAATATTCTTTTCATCTTTATTTATTTTTCACATCAACAATCCACTGCAGGATGGTTGCGAGGTATGCGCCTCCTATTTCTTACAACTTCCTGAATCTCATTCACCTTGGTGATAATGCCAAAACTATTTTTGAAAAGGTGATAGTTTTGATACCTTACTTTTCTGTTCTGCTTTTACTATGTTTTTTTCATCGAAGGTGAAGAAGGAACTCGTAAGGGGAACGACTGACTTCTTGTCCTATTATGCAGAGAATGGGAACCATTGATGACATTGTCCCGTTCTTCGGGAGAAGCTTCAACAGAATCTATCCACTCATTATGGTTGTTTATACTCTACTGGTTGCTGGCAATTTCTTCGGGCGTCTGATTGACTTTTTTGGAAGCTTGAAAAGGTTCAAGTACTGGACTGACCAAGAAGATGATATGGACGGGTTTGATCCATCTGGAGTCATTATTCTGCAGAAAGGTAATATTTTCTTGTTATTTTTTTGTACCCATATGTCAATTTTTTTTTCTACTGTTTCCCTGTTATGTTCTTTTGGTGATTTCAGTTCTATTTCCCTCTGCACATAAATGCCAATGAACTGGGAGCTGCTTTAGTAGGATCATGTCTGAATTTTCAGGTGTTTCTAAATTTTATTTCTCGTCAGCAAATAATATTTCTATCAACTTAATATCATGCCTATACAAGTATAAAGTATGCATCCCTGTAACATTTTTATCAACTTGTCTAGCCTTCTGTTCTATCCTCAGTTTCTTTCTTTCTTACTCGAGAGAATTCGCCGTGCTCCGGCAGAGCTTGTTCAATTCAATGATATACTGACTAACGCATTTTGTACAGAGAGAATCCAGATGGAAAAGGGGCGCAAAGTAAGTGAACATGTAACTCCACTGGCAAGAAATCTCAGCAGCGCATGCAAAGACGTCGAATCTGGGAATGCACCACTGGTGCGAATTTATTCAGTTGCATATCCAGTCCTTTCTTACGATGGCTCTGCCATTTCTCTTGTTCGTGGCAGCCTTCTTTTGTCAGAATTTAAGCTCAAAATTTAGACCACTTACAAATTTGTTTTGCACAGGCTGAAGAAACAGTGTCAGTGAAGACGGAACGAGCCGCACATTCTTCCACCAGACAACAGAGCAGCAGTCAGATATCAATGGAGCAAGTACAAAAGGGAACTTCGTCGACCCCCGTTTCGATTGAAGCTGGAAATCCTGACAGCCCATCTTCTGTCAGTGTAGCACGAGATCCATCAGCTGGAGTGACCTCGTCGACATGGACCGCCATGACGACAAGCCTTCTGAACTTCAAGGTGAGCATGGGATCGAAAAAGTTTCTTCTTTTGAGCCAGTCGACGAATGCATCTGCTACAGAATCACTTGATGAGATCTTCCAGAGATTAAAACGGCACTCGAGCAGTGCGGATTACCCTGATGATGATGTATTACCTTGATGGCGATGATGGCGGAGATAATACGAACCCAACAGTTCGAAGATCAGTAAGCTGCACAGCTTGACGTAAGACGTTTCAGAGGACGGAAGAGATACGGAATGCTCATGTCGTAGAATTGGAGAACAGCAGGTACAGAAAGGAGTGCACACTGCACATAGAAGAACGGTAGGAATACGAAACGTGTAGGTTTTGTGGGCCTTTGCGGGACCCACGTTACTAGTTCATCAAGAATACAGGAGACATGAACAGTGGTGGTCTGTTTAGAGGGGAACGACTAGAATGCAAACAGTCATTTGGTGCAATCGTGCAAAAATCCCTTCTAAACCACACGATCTACATCCTGCGCTGAGTGTATTTTTACACTTAAACCCTCTCACCTGGCAATATAAGTTGAAAGAATTGAAGTGTGTAGGTGGGAAGGTCTAGATGTAAAAATGCAATCACCGTAGGATGAAAATCGTGTGGTCTAAGAGAGATTTTTGCACGATTGCACCAAATGCTTGTTTGCATTCTAGATGTTCTCCTGTTTAGAGGTAAAGTAGAAGGAAAGAGAAACAAGGTTCAGATGTGTTTCCTGATTACTGCATTTTTTAGATGATGGGGAAAAACGTCCCGACCTTTGCCTCATAAGAGGCCATGACCGACATTATTACATCAATTTTGCAACAGTTCCGTCTGCCAAAACATACTCATCAAATGGCTTTCTAAACAAATAGAAGAGGAAATGCCCAGAACGGACTTTATTGCAAAGCAGCCACTATCACATGTTAGGTAAAAAAAATACATGACCATCATCTCTATTAAACGGCATGCCTCGTCCATTATATTAGTGTCCATCACACACTTTTATAGTCGCGTTCAAACTCAACACCAATGACTTACCTTGTATAGGGTAAGTTTTCGTGGACATTTGTCAAAGATTATAGTTTTTGCTAAGCCATATAATATAGCCCAACGAAGAGTGAATGTGCCCACGAGTATTTTTATTGGGTTTAGGAGTACAACCAATTAACCAATCACTAAACATACGACTGCTACTATTTGGAATATTTAAACCAAAAGCAAACTGCATTGCCCTACAAATAAATCTAGAGTAATGACAATAAAAAAAGAGAGATGTTGATTGTTTCATCTTGTACGCAGAAGACACACTACGCCTAGCTAGGCTGTCCTGACTATTGCATAGTAATCTAGTCACATTAATCTGACACCCTATCTGACGATTGCTTGCTCAGGATAGATAGTGCAAAGCATAGCGTCAGCCGTCGTCAGAACATGTTTTCCATCTTGCTCCTCTGTATCTGGCACCAACTCAGTCGATCGTCTCGTTCGTTTTGCGGTAGCCTGCAACGTCTATCGTGAACAATACTACTGTATATCAGAAGCGATGAAAGCTGGGAGATTTCCTTCGGAACAAAATGTTGGTTCTGAAACAAGTACTGCACTTTCTGGAGAAATTGAGCATCTTCGTTGATGGGCAGGAGGGTGGATCCGTGGTTTGTTATAGCGGTCACAGCACGGGCCCAGGCACAAGCCACCCACGCGCCGCGGCCTGAACTCTAGCCTGCGGCTGCTCGTCCGGAGCGGTTACCCGCGCGATGGGCCCCGCGGCACTCCGTGCTGTAAGAGGTAGGGCATGGGGCCGGACGGTGCTTCGGGACTCTGCAAGGGACGGCGGCGGCCGCAGCGCGTGGTCCAAGCCACGGCCCACGGGGCGAGAGCGGCGGCGGCCGTCGAAACCAGGGACGTCTTCTCAAAATACCGGATCGCGATTACTAGTCGCGACCCAAATATTTGCGCATATTTTTGGACCGCCATCAAAAGTCGCGATCCAGGAGCCGTCCCCGCAAACGTTCCGAGGCGGCGGAGGCGGCGACGTACGCCGCCGGCCGGCGAGCCCCACGCCGCGCGTCCAGCGCAAACCTGCGGGGAAGAGGAGCCGCTGTTCCTCCGCGGCCAACTCCTAAGCTAGCTCACACGCCGCCATCTCTAATTAATTTCTCGTCTTTCCCACGGCGTCTTTCTCACGCTACCTGATTGCTTGCTCGCACGCACGCTCGGGATAGATAATGCAACGCGCTACCTACGCATAATGAGGGATGTGGCAATGAGCAGTGTCCGCGTCTTAGTTGTCCACCACCACCACACCCTCCTGTGGGAGAATATTAGTTGCACCTGCCATGGAAGAAAACAGAAACGCGAGTGTCTTATCGCAGGAAAGCAAAAGCGATGAGGATATGTGCTGTGAGCCCCGCTCGCTTCTCGTGCAGCAGGTGTGCGTGACGACCGGAAAATGCCTGTCACCAGCTGCTGCCAAAACAGACTCAGCCGTGAGCAACGATCATGATCAGCTTGCTTTGCTCATGGCAGTGTGAGTTTAATATTCTTTTCCGAATCTGTGTTTAGAGAACGGGCGAAGAGATGGTGATGCCTTTATATATAGACCCGATCATGGATAGCGAGTTTTAAGCGCCAGATAATCAACGGTTTAAATACAGGAATACGTACACAAGCGGAAACATCTCAACGCGCTTCGTTACAGCAAGGCGCGAACTGCACTGCACCGCGCGGCCTCCGTCCCGCGCAGAGGCGCGGTTGCCTGCACGCGTGTGCGCGCCGGCGCATCAGACCACCGGCGCACGCCTGGGCCGCGCGGCGGCGGCGGCGTTCTCTTCCACAGCCGCCCTGGAGTGCGCGAGCGAGCAGCCGTCCTTGCGGTGCCAGCCCCCGTGGTGGAGCTGCTGCTGCAGGCGCGCCCAGAAGCTGCCCCTCTTGGTGCCCTTCTTGTCCGCCGCCGTCTCCGTCTCCGTCTCCTCCACCCCCGCCGCAGAGACGAGCACTGCCGCCTCCCTCCCCTCCTGCTGCAGCAGCATCCCCAGCCTCTCGCGGCGGCGCGGCGGGTGGGCCGGCGGCGCGACGGTCTCCTCCCACGAGTTCGACCACGGGGAGGAGGAGCCCGATGACGAGGAAGGTAATGGCGCGGCCGCGGCCGCGGCCGAGAGGCGCGAGAGGCGGTCACGCAGGCAGAACGGGCACACGCCAGCCGAGTGCCGGTGCCGCGGGTGCCTCCTGCACCGGGCCGGGTCCACCTCCTTCGCCATGGCCGGTGATCGAACCTACGCGAGTGCCCAAATGAAACGAACACGGCGAGGGACGGGGAGGTGCGCGCGTGTGGCGGAACGGGCTGGTGGAGTGCGGCGTGGGCGTGCGGGTGCGTGGTGGTCCTATATATGGCGCGGGGCCTGGAGAAGGTTCGTGGTATGGAGCCCGAGCGCAAACAACAGTGTGTTGGGTGTCGGGGGAGCGCGCGCGGCAGTTGCGGCTTGAGATGGTGGAGTGCGTCGAGGCGTGGTTGGAGCGAGCCTGCCCGGCCGTGGCGTTGGTACCCGTTGGGTTGGATGGGTCATGGGTCCGGGTCCGTCCGCCGGGAGACGCACACTACACAACCGCACGTCCTTGGAGATCTTGACGTGCGTCAAACTGTACCCATATGGCTACTGCATGACGGCCAGATGACCGGGTACGCATCCGAATTCCTGCAGAGAAAATCAGTTGACCGTCTCGATCCCACAACACTCTAACGTGCGCGCCGTGCATTCAGCACGTGTGAGCGCTGGTATGCGTGCACCGCTCACCGGTCCACCACGCGTTCACACTTTTCAGAGCTGGGCGCGCGTGCAAAATCCATCTGCAAAACATGCACGCACGGCGCGGCGCGGCGCGGCAGCGCGCGTACGGTCGTGCCGCCGGGCCGCCGTGCACTCCACGCCGCGGGGAGCGGTCGTGACCGCCTCGCCTCGCACGGCTCGCGGCGCGCACCCGGACAGACAAGGCGCCGGCCGCCGCGCGTACGGTGTCCCCTCCGTCCGGGGGACCGGACCGTGCAGACGATTGCCCGGGCGCGCAAGGGCTACGACGTGCGGCGCGTGCTCCCACGCGCCCTCCTCCTATCTACACACGGGGATTGATCCATTGGTCCCGTCCCGCCGCCCCGAGTCCAGGTCGACCGCGCGTGGGCAGCTGGACCGACGCCCGCCTTGCGCGCCCGGCAGCCTGGCGCGGGCGCTTTACGGCTACGGTGTCCGCCTGCCTCCCCTGGGCGGCGGGGCTCGCGCCCTGCTGGAGCCGCGGCCGCATAGCCTTTTACCCCGCGCTGGACGCTGGCACGGATGTCGCGCCGCGCGCGTGTCTTGCTAGCGGTCCTCTGCTCGTGCCGTTGGCTTTTCGCCTGCGTGCCGGCGTGTGCGTGTAGGTGCTAGCGGACAAGAGAATGACAAGGGTTCCTCTTTCTGAAAGGCAGACAAGGCAGAGACCTGAACCTGACGGTCTAATGGCGTAGTGCCTTGCAAAGGGCGTACACGCACGCACGTAACCGCTGGCGCTGGTACGTACTGGGTACATTTGCCTGTCTCTGCTCTTTTGTTTTCTAGTGCATGATGCTCGGCATTGCTGCGACACGAGTTTTTTTTTTCTGAATTCGTCGCGAAACGAGGTGAGCCAGGTTTGCATGTCTCGTTTTTTAGTAGGAATATTTTCACCTCCATTTCAGCCAAAACGGATATCACAGTTTTTACACAGGTAGCAACCAAGAGGAATCAGGAACTCCCGTATTCCTTAGCCTAGTCACTCTCTAATGACTAATTAGTGTGCTACACTCTAGACATCATCCTTCTAGAATATTAGCGGTTCTCACAAAAAATAACAATCCATATATTTTAACAACACATTAGCTGTAACATACAAAAACAGATAACTCATCGATCTCCGGATAATATATATTCTTGCATCTAATTCTCAGGCATTTTCTTCATCCTTTTCCTGCTCTTCTTCTTCTAAGGAGCCGGTAATATTGCATAGCACCCCTGATTCTCCATCACTTTTAAAGTGCCTACAGCATGTATTCTGCTCCCGCCTTTGATTTGCTGCATATCTTCTAAATATAATCCTGCCAAGTAATTTAATAAAGAACATGCGAAACATATTATTTTACAAGGGTGAGACAATAGTTTCTTCTCAAAACTCGCTTTGTTTCTTGTTTTCCAGGTGACCCAGCAAATCACCGCTAGCCCCAAGGTATATATGTTTTCACCTCCTCGTAGAGTCCTTTTGATCGATTCTCAGCATGGAGTCATGTTAACAAGTCTAAAATCACTGTTAAAGCAACTAGCTATAATTCCCCAAACAACCTTCATAACAGTACATGAGAAAAATAGATGGTCAACTGATTCTATTTCAGAATAGAAACTGCATGTTGGGTCCCCTTTCCATTTTCTTTTCCTCATATTATCTCTAGTGAGAATAGCATTATTTTCAATTAGCCATAAAAAATCTTGATTTGGGAGGTATTTTTGTCTTTCAAATGATCTTATGGATAGGGCCAGTTTCACCATACAACAGTCTGTTGTATTCAAATTTTACATTAAAACACCCGATTTTGTCCACATCCATCTCACTAAATCTTTTTGATCAGAACATCTATATTTGCTAAGTCTTCCAGCAAGCTCACACCATTGTGTTAGCAATACCTCACGTAAGGCCCTCCTAAATTGCACCCTCCAATTCGCTACAGCAGATTGTGCAACCGTTAAATCTTTATCTCTACATAGTTCAAAAAGCATTGTATATTTTTGGCTTAAAGGTTTATCATCAAGCCAAGCATCAGTTCACAATCTAATTCTCTTTTAATCTCCCAAAATATATTTCCTCCAACTTTTATGCGTTTGACTTTTATATATTTGACATTCACTATTTCTTACCAAATTTTGCATGTCTCATTTACATGTTGATTGGGAGCGGAGGCACGTGGACAGGAATGGCTACGTTAAGAATCATTCTTTTTTTAACGGAAAGGTAATGATCCATTTGGCACACACTTGTAAACCGCGGTGATTCTACTGAAAAAATATTTTCCCATCCGAATGGAGAAAACATCTTTGGAGACTGGACGGATTTCTCGGAGGTAGCGATGTAAGCGGCGCGGTCCTGGCCGCAGCGCCGCTGGGTCGACCCGCGCCACAATACCTTTAAGGCCCCCACAACAGCCCACTTCTACGTAACAGTACCAGGTGCTCGTTTTCTTTTTGCCCGCGGCGCCGCAAGCTGAGCTGCGAAGTGAACACGAAGTCGCGAACCCTAGCAAAGCTCTCAGCCTCCATGGCGACGCCTCGACCTCCACCGCCTCGCCCTCCGTCGTCAACCGTGCGCCTCCGACGCCACGTCTGACGCCGGCGACCTCGCCTCGAGCAACACCACCTTCACTCACTATTGTCGGCACCTCGTCAGTCTGCCCTCCATCTTCGGCACACAGCTCCCAAGATCCAACCAAGGTACGTCTAATTTCGAGTCTAATGTGAAGGAAGACGGTGGGAGGGGGGCGAAGGTGGTCGAGCTCCACTGCGGGACTAGATTCATGGCGGGGGTGGGGGGAGGGGGAGAGGGGGGGGCGAAGGTGGTCGAGCTCCGCTGCGGGTCCTAATAAAACAAATAAATGAAAAATTTGTCCCAAGAAAAGATTCCTGCAGAGCCATGGGCCGCGCCACGTCATCGCCGACAAGCTTGCCGAGGCTCCGGCGCAAGCGCACGACCGCTCCCCTACCCTCTCCCCCTACCTCGCGTCGCTTCCGCTCCATCTCCGACTATGTGGCTCCGGCGACCGCGATGAGGAGCTTCTTTGCGACGGATGCAACCGCAGCCGCCACATCTTCTGTCTCTGCCCCATCACTGCCAGAGTCTCGATTGGGCCCTGGTTGTGCCCCGCCTGCGCTCCGCCCGCCAAGCCCCTCAAAAGTACTTCTTCAGACTCACCACTCCACATCAGTTTCGACATTTCGATCTCCATCACTCCTTTCCGCGCTTGCCTCTCCTGGATTGCTGAATAGTGAATTCCCAATCCTCACGTCCTCACTGCTTTTCATGGTTGCTTGTATTTTGGGGACGTTTTAGGATTTTGGTTGAAGCAGACAAAAATCATTGATTTTACTGCATTAAGAAAGATGATCAGGATGTTGAGACCGTAAAATAATTATACCGATGCTGAGTTAAATTTTATTTAATTGTATATCTAGCCTCAAGATGAAGAGATGCAATTACCAAGAGGGAAACAGAAGTCTTCAAGTGTTATGCGGGCGGAGAAACTGACAACCAAGAGATTCAAGTCATCAATGACACCAATACCTGTGAAGTCACCTGGAATAAAGATTATGTTATCACCAAAGATTGCCTCCACGTCGGCAACATCGCCAAAACTTGCCAACCCATCTACAACTTCACCAAAGGAACCTCTCTCAAGGTACTTTTATTCTTGATATTCCTACAATAAGCATTCCTTGTTCTTTACTAGTTCTTAATTTTCATCCATTAATGTACCTATTCTAGGATCATCACTTCGACATAGAAAGGGAAAACTTAGATCTAAAATATGGACTGAATTTGAGCCTATATATGATGGTGAGACACTTGTGAAAACTAAGTGCATCCATTGCAATAAATTGTTTGAAGCAAATCGAGGTTTTGATACAAGTGGTTTCCGTAGACATCTAAAAATTTGTGTGGGAAAGGCAAGACTGGATGATATGCTCAACCAAATGAATGTTAACAATCAGTCCCCACATGATGATACTTTGAGAAATTAGAAATTTGATCAAGAAACATCTGAAGAAGAGCTTGTTAAGTTGATTGTTGTGCATGAACTTCCATTTAGTTTGGTTGAGTACTCAAAGTTCAGATGCTTTGTCTCTACTCTCAATCCTTGGTTTAAACATATGTCTAGAACTACTAAGGGCATACCTAGTGCTGAAAGCTCCCACACGTTGTGGGGTCTGAGGAAGGGAATTTCTAGGCAGCCTTCCCCTTGCTTATTTTGCAAGGAGGCTGATTCAAACCCAGGACCTCCAGGACACAAGTGAAGAGACTCTACCACTGCGCCAGACCTGCCCTTTAAAAAATATTATGTTACCACATATGAGAAAGAGATGGCAGTCCGTGGCAGTCCTACGGAATGCTATAGATAGATTGAATTGCAAATTTTTCATGGCGGCCGATCTATGGACATCAAATCAAAACCTAGGCTACCTGTGTGTTACTTGTCACTTCATTGATGCTAGTTGGGTAATTCACAAAAGGATAATTAAGTTCACATCTGTAGAAACGCCACATAATGGGAGCAATTTATTTAATGCTATGTTAAGAACCCTTCAAGATTGGAATATAGAAGACAAAGTTTTTTCTATAACTTTGGATAATGCAACAACAAACGACTCTTTTGTGGACTCATTACAAGACAATCTTGTAGAAAAGTCTGTTGTTGCATGAAGGAAAATTGCTCCACTATCGATGTGCTGATCATGTCTTGAATATAATTGCTCAAGAAGGGTTCAAGGCTATGAGTGGGGCTATTGACAATATAAGAGAGAGTGTAAAATATATAAGGAGTTCACCAGCATGAAAAGAGCGATTTGAGAAAATTATCCACCGAGTAGGCATATCATGTACGAAAGGTCCTACTCTTGATGTTGCTACAAGATGGACTTCAACATATGAAATGCTAATATCAACAGGTGATTATAAAAGAGCATTTGAAGGGTTGGCCAAAGAGGACCCTCAATATTTGTACCAACCATCACTTGAGGAATGGAATTTGTCCAAAAAGCTTTGTAACATGTTGAAAGTATTTAGTGATGCTACTAAAGCAGTATCAGGTTCTCAATACCCTACCATAAACTTATACTTCCATCAACTATGAGAAGTTAAGAAAATGTTGGAAATGGAGGCATCAAGCCTAGAGCCCATGGTTGTATTGATGGTGAATGAGATGAAAAAAAGTTTAAGAAGTATTGGGATATATCTTTTTTGAAGATTTCCATACCTGTTATCTTGGATCCAAGATTTAAGATGGGGTTTTTAGACTTTAGATTAAAGAAAGGTTTTGGAAATATGGCAATAACATACCTCCACAAAATAGAGCAGACCTTCAATGAGCTATTTGATGAATATTCTTTGCAATCTGTTGATTCAAGATCCAATAATCCTCGACCAAACAACAAGGATGTGATAATTGTTGATGAAAACGATCCATGGGCAGATTGGGGGAAGGTCCAAAATGTGCAGCAAACTAAGACAACTACTAAGCTTGAAGAATATTTGAGTGAAGAAACAGTGCTTGTTAGAGGCTCTTTCGATATCCTTGAGTATTGGAAGGCATACTCTAACAAATATCTAATTCTTGATCGGATGGCACGAGATATACTAGCTATACCTGCATCTACGGTAGCATTAGAATCTGTTTTTTCTACTGTAGAAAGAGTCATTAGTGACTACAAGAGCAGGTTAGCTAGTAGTACTGTTGAGGCCTTAGTTTGTCTTCAGGATTGGATAAGGTCTAAAGGTAGCAATGAAGATAATATTGTTGGCAATATGGTTGAAGATGACGATGATGACCCTTAAGCTAACCTCTATTATAAAGTATGTTTTAATGTAAAATTATTTGCTGCTTATCAGTTAGCATATGTACCAAATCTATGCTTCCTATGCCAGTTTTAGATGCATTTTTTGTTACCCAAGATTGTGCATGTATTCTGTATGATGCTAAGATATTTAGTATTTAACAACTCAAATATTTATGTCTGATTAGTTGACCTTTCATACAGGTTGAAGGTTGCTCAAGCCTTTACTATAACTTATTTTTTATGATACATTGAAACTGCTTTGTAATCAGTTTATTCCTTCAGCCATTCCTGTTTTAGTAGCTAAGGTCACCTACCTATTTCTATTTCAGCCATTCCTGTTGCAATACGCCATACCATCCACATTTAGCTTGTTTCTCTCATCATAGAATCTGCATCTTGTTTATTTTTAAGTACCAAATTTCATTCTTATATCGAAACAAACACGATGTAGCTGCATTTGTTTGTTGAAATCTCGTGATCGATTCTGATTCGTGCTCTTTCAGCTTCACAGGTGATCTATAGAGATTTTAAAACTTTCAACATTCATCTGGACGCTGAATTCAGGACAGATACTTCAGACTGACAACTTAGTCTATTATATTTGTGATGTACCGAGTTTATTTAATTTTTAGCAACTAGTATGAATGTCTGTAATATGGTGTGTTTGCTTAGTTTCTGCATAATTTCAGTGAGGATTATGCTACCTATATACCTCTACCTATATATGTGCTA
Organism: Neostapfia colusana; assembly: GCA_030760725.1. Lineage (NCBI taxonomy): Eukaryota > Viridiplantae > Streptophyta > Magnoliopsida > Poales > Poaceae > Neostapfia > Neostapfia colusana. Next base: position 52,854,820 of record JASWHV010000020.1, read on the forward strand.
GAATCGATATCTAGTGTTGTTGATAAGAAATGTTCAGCCCTATCCTTGTTGGTGCTTCAGCGCAAATTCAGTGGTGAGTGTTTTATATATGTTTGTTTGATGTGTAGCTAATTAAATTAGTTTCGTATTTTTGAAATGAACTAGTACTATATATTGATTTGATTTGTGAACTTGCCTGTTTGCGAGCTACGGGCGCAGAGAAAAGTGGTCACTAGCTTAGTGACGATGTACTCAGCAAACAACTTTGCGCACTATGGGCAAGCAAGCACCTCATGCGGCTTACTCCCTCCGGTGTACAAAAATTTGTCGTTCTACATAGAAGCTATGAGTGCACAAAAAATTGACGTTGAAGCAGAACCAAGGAGTTTGTCTCGTGAAAAAAACGTAATAAACGCGTGGTAATGTGTGTCGCTAGGGATTGAACCTGCATGAGAGGCCTGGGAACTAGTGAAGTAGACCACTCAAGCTATTAAAGGGACTACGATAGTAATAAAAAGAAAGTTTATTTAATATTTCCTTGGTATGCGAGAACATGTCCAAAACAATATTTTTTGTGCACGGGAGGGAGTATACGGGACAGTCGGCTTAGTCAGCGGCTTAAGCGGGACAGCAATCTGTCGCCCTAATTTGGGGCGCGCGCAGGAGGCGGGGCGGGCAGCCGCATCCCGCCCCGCTTACACCCCTACTCGGAGACCCGTTACGTTTAAAGGCCCATTTTCGGTCAGAAGCCCTCGTGAATGATAGACAGCCCACGAGATAAAAGTTCCCCCGAGCCCTTCTCAGGCCCGCTGGCTCCACCACTCGTTGGGGCACTCACAGACACCCGAGGGCCCGAGACGCGCGGCTGAGCATCACCGCCGTCTTCCCGCCGAAATCCCCAGCCGCCGCTCAAATGCGTCCGCAGTCGCCGAAGGAGAAGCCGGCGCGCGATCCTGGTGCCAGAGAGGTTAAGCTCGCGGGCTTCCTCCGCGAGTTCTACCCCAATGACCTCCGCCGCGTCCTCGACGCCGATGACCCCCATCTTCACTTCCCCCTCGTCGTCGAGTGCGTCCCGCCTCCCCACCCCCCGCTGCCTCTCACTCCCGCAAACCCTAATACCTTCTGTTCTCACAGATTCGCCGAGCTCATGGATTTCGACCCCAAGTTCGCCAACGAGCTCTACGCCCGTCCCCGCGAGTCCCTCCGCTCCCTCGACACGGCTGCTGAGCTGGCGCAGGTGAGGGAACCAGCCGTCCGTACGACTAATGCATGTCCGTTCTCCCTCTTTCCTTACACCTTATTTTTGCCTCGTAGAGCGAAATGATCAAGGAATCGGGTAATTTGAAGCTCGAGGCCCGGAAGCTGCACGTTCGCATTGATGTCTCCGGATCACCGTTAGAATTTCCTGGTGCGCACGTGTGTGGCTCTTTTGTTCATCGGGATGCCTGTGTGGTGGCGTATGTTTGCAATGTGTTTGGTCATTCGATTGGATTCGTCATTTTTCTTGTTGTTCTTGATGTTTTCCAGAGGCGTCGCCTAGTATTGGGAAGGTGAGGGTAAAGCACATGGACACTTTGATCACTCTGAAGGGAACTGTGATCAGATCAGGTGGTGTCAAGATGATTGAGTACGAGCGGGAGTACATGTGCAGGAAGTGCAGGCACAGGTTTGTGATGCATGTTTCAGGAATGTTGTAGTATGCATGCTTTTATTGGTCGAAGACTAAAGTATAGGTCTATAGATGGCACTGGCTCATGACGAATATAACTGTAAAACGTGTATTAGTATACTTCTGTAATTCCAGATGGCAACATGCTGATTAAATTGGTTGAATAGAAGCTTTGCTTGAAAATCCTTAGTGTAATATTTGTAGTTGAGATAAAAAGACTATCATCTTCTGTTACCTTCTTGTTGACACTGGCAATTTGGATGGTATGCAAACCAAAAGCTGGGTCTCCAGCTGAATCTCCATGAACTCCAAGTTTAAGCATCTCTGTTAACTACCTAGTTGTTCAAAAGTATGCAGTATAACTGTATGAGAGTCTTACCATCTTCAAAACCTGAAGGTGTCTTAACACTACTCCCTATATTGTAGCATAGTTTTGTATAAGCAGTACAATTTACTCCGAATCTGAATCAATTTGTTGATTGGCTTGAGAGTTAAGGTGAACTCGGCGAATGAGAACATGTGCCTCATTAATGTACAGAGAGGAGTACCTTTCTCCCATCATCTCTTCTTAAGAGTCATGTGGAATGTTATTGTACATTTTATGTACTACAGAGCTGTACTTTGACCTTTTCTGTCTTGAATAGATTCACATGGGATCCAGAGCTAGAGGCGGGGAATCGTATAAATCTTCCTGCGTTTTGCCCATCAGGGGTATCACACTTCCTTGCTTCTTCATGCCAGCATTGCTTTTTGCTGTTTCTACCAATATATGTCCAGTTGTCCACATATGGTGAACACTTCTGTACTATTGTTTAAACTTGTGAACTGCTGTTATAATTGCTACTGATAGTTTTACTGTCCATCCAGAGCTCAAAAGGCTGTCAGAGTGCTTCATTCCAGCAAATAGAAGATAGCATAGTCTGCCGTGATTATCAAGAGATAAAAATCCAAGAAAATGTTCAACTTCTGGGTGTTGGGTCCATACCCCGTTCAATGCCTGTGATTTTGATGGATGATCTTGTTGATATTGTTAAAGCTGGAGGTAAGCAGGTTCTTCATGCTTATCCATAGGTTAGTGTTGAATTACTAGTGTTTCTTTTTTGGTGCATGTCTTCAGTTACCATCCAAGTATCTGTTCACTTTTTGAAATTCCCTTTGGAATATTTTGATGTTGATTTCTCATTGATTCCTATCTGAATGATCTCTTTTCATGAGTTGTGCATTTATGGTCGGCTACTGTTGGTTTAGCTTGCTATTCTATTAGCCATGTTTGTTCTTCCTTCAGATGATGTCATTGTTACTGGTATACTACCTGCTTAGATCCCCTGATATATATTATACATAGTTCCATGAGTTGTACATTTAAGGTCGTCAGCGGTTGGTTCATCTTGCTATCTTATTTATTTAGACTTGTTAGTTTTTCCTTCAGATGATGTCATTGTTACCGGTAGATTATCTGCTAAATGGTCTCCTGATATAAAGGATGTGCGTTCCAATCTTGATCCTATGTTGGTTGCCAATTACGTGAGGTAATTTGATAGCTTAAATTTTGCTTTTACCAAACCTCAGCTATACTAATTTTTAATGTCATCCAGGATTGCATGATCTCTGTACATTGATTTTTATAGTTTTAACCATATTTTTCTACCATACAATTAGCCAACTACAATTTCTTCTTTAAAGCATTTTTTACTAGCATAGTATGCTTGTTATGAACCTGGATGGGGATTCCGCCAGATAAATTCCAGAAATATCAGTGAGAACTGAGAAGCTTTATCATGTTAGTATGAATCTAAGAATAGTTTGTGCTTTCTTGTGCCAGCTGTTTGGTTCCTCAGTGAAAATCCTAGAACTTTTCAAAACAATAGAATCTGGGATCCAGTTCAGTGGCTAATTCTAGTTCCATTGTTTTGTTGTTTGCTTTTTATCAGCTACCAAAGTAGTTGGATGTTGCCATAGATAGTCATATGAGTAGAAGTTTGGAGCTATTTTTATTTATCCAGGGGTTTGCTGCTATGGACTGGACAATAGCTTGGATCCTGTCAGGCATCATGAATCAAAATTGTTAGTTTTTTAGGATTGTTAGTTAGCAAGTTGTGTTAGGGGCTGGAAAAAAAGCCAATCAATGATATCAGTAATCAAATACGAAGAAATGCAAAAGAGAAGTTAGATCCTACGAAAGGAGGGCGACTAGCCGGTGTCTTCGTGTATCCCATCTACCCTAGCCAATTCACATCATTTATTGTTTCTGGAATTTTCGAGTTTGAACAGTATCAGTTACTCTTCCATCATGCTTAAGTTTGTGAATGACTGTATACTGCACTGTACAGGATCACCAATGAGCTGAAGTATGACATAGATATCCCTGAGGAAATTATCAAGGAGTTTGAGCATTTCTGGGAAAATGAACACAAAGAGACGCCCCTTGAAGGTGCCTACTGTGTTTAGTATGCTTGTGGTGTTTCCTAGACTGGGCTAATCTAATGTGCAATCATTAAAGCATAAAGATGTATCCAGCGTTTTCAAGTCGTCGCCTACGCCTAGTCGGCGACTAGGCGTCTAGGCGCTCCGGCCCGGACGCCATGGCCGGCCGCCTCGCCTGGCCGCCGCAGTTTCCGTCGCCGCCGCTTCTGAACAGGCTGAGACCTCCCGCCGCTGCGCCGTGGCCGCCGACGGGCCCTCTCGTCGCCACCACGGGTGCCGGCGGGCCCTCCCGTCGCCACCACGGCCGCTGCCTTGCCGTCGGTGGAGCTGCCGCCGCCGCTTTTGCAAAGGAGAGAGAGAGAGGGGGTGAGGGAAAATGAGTATGGTTAGGGTAGGGGTAGTATTTATATGTGTTCATCTAAAATGTGGACCGTCGGATGAGATCCAACGGCTCATACTAACTGGGCCGCTTCCTCACCCCTCAGCCTGCCTCCTCAGCCCGCTTGGCGCCTCCACCTCGCCTCCTCACTCCATCTCCGCCTCTGCCGCCGCCGCCTCCCCTGCCGCCGCCGCAGCGCCACCGCCGCTCGCCCCGCCGGCGCCGCCCACCGCCTGGCCGGGCGCCTAGGCGCCTAGGCGGGCGCCTGGGCGTCCAGGCGCCTGCCAGGCGCCTAGGCGTCCAGGCGTTGATTAACAAGCCTGGATGTATCCCATCTTCCATCTGGTTTACTTGTCAGATGAAAACCTTTTAGGGGAAGCTCACTCCTATCTGTGTTCAGTTGTACCCTAATCTTGTTTTTGTATTTGATTTTGAATCAGTTTATGAACCTTCTTTTAGGGTGCATCATGCTTAATAAGGTTGGGCCATGACGGCTGTAGGGTAAGGGACTTTAGGTGAGATATGGACTATACACTAGGAAAAGAATAGAAGCTTTGCATACTGACAGTGGATGACCTCATTTTGTAGATGGATTTGCCTCCTAACAAAATTGTAGGGGCCAGTGTTTACCAGGCATTGCCTCCGCCTAGGCGTCCAGGTGCTTTAGCCTGGACGCCATGGCCGTCCGCCATGGCCGGCGGCCGCCGCTGAACAGGCCGAGACTTCGCGCCGCCGCGCCGTATCTACCGCCGGGCCCTCCCGCCGCCACCACGGCCGCCGGGCTCTCGCGCCGCCACCGCTGCCACCTTGCCATCAGTTGACAGGAGCTGCCGCCGGCGCTTTTGCAAAGGAGAGAGAGGGGGTGAGGGAAAATGGGTAGGGTTAGGATAGGGATGGTTTTTATATGTCTTCATCTAAAATGTGGACCGTCGGATGAGATCCGACGGCTCACACTAACTGGGCTGCTTCCTCACCCCCTCAGCCTGCTCCTCACCCCGCCTGGCCGCCTTCACCCCGCCTTCTCACTCCACCCCCGCCTCCTCCTGCCTCTGCCGCCGCCGCCTCCGCCGCCCGCGCCTGGCCGGACACCTAGGCATCCAGGCGCCCGACAAGCGCCTAGGCTCCGGGCGCTCATTTGAAAGCCTGGTAGGGACAACAATTTGCCCCTATGGGGAAAAATAGCAAGGATCTTGGCAATGCTCAAGGAGTCAAGGTCTAAGCTTGGGGAAGAGAAAAGAGGGGATGGTGAAAAACTGACGGAGTCTATTGTAGGAGTGAATGTCTCATGCAGTCTTTTTATATGTCTTAAGGGATAACTGTTAGACACTGTAATTAGGGGTGTGACACAGGGGTATATTAGTCATTAGAGAGGGATTAGGGTTAGGGGTAGTTTAGTCTTTTCTCCCCTCCTAATCCCTCTATATAATCACACCTGTACTCCAGCTTTTCAATCATCTCAATACAATCATCATTAGCCCTCTTTCATGGTATCATTAGCCAGGAATAATCAGGATTAGGGCTAACCCTAATCCTAATGGGCCAACCGCCGCCGCAGCCCTGGGCGCACGCCGCCGCCACCCCACCCTGGGCCAGAGCCACCGCCGCCCCTAAGCAGCCGCCCGCCGCCGCCCCTGGTGCGCCGCCCGCCGCCGCCAGGGCGCCGCCCGCCGTCGCCAGTGCGCCGCCAGCCGCCGGATCTGGGCTGCGCATGCAGGGGGGGGGGCGCCGCCTCCTCTGGAGGACAGCGCGCGGAGGCCGGAGCCGCCGCCACCCCACCCTGGGCGTGGGGAGGGGCCGCCGCCGCCGCCACCGCCACCTCCGGATCCGGGGCCGCCGCGCCCTGGATCGGGGCGGCTCCGCCCGGATTCGGGCCGAGCGCGCACGGGGGGGGGGGGGGGGGGGGCGTCACCGCCCCTGTCTGGGCCGCCGCCGCCCCTGGGTGCTCCACCCCTGGGGGGTCCGCCGGCCCCCCTGGAGGGAGCGCCGCCCCCTGGCCTGACTGGGCCGCCGCCGCCCCTGGGGGCTCCGCATCCGCCCCTGGGGGGTCCGCCAGCCCCACTGGAGGGGGCGCCACCCTCTGGACTGCTGAAACTGGAGGAACAGCAGCCTCTGGAGGGGGCGCCGCCTTCTTAGGAGGAGCCACAGCCCCCAGGCCCCTCGCTGCTGGTTCTGCAGCCGCCCCCTCCTTCTCGAGAACCGGTCCAGCCGCCGGTGAACCCCTCGTCGGTACCTCCAGCAACCCCGCCACTGCTGTTACCTTCATGGCAGGTACCTCCGCGCTACGGGACGCCACCGGCCTCGACATCGACGGGAGCACCACGGCGATCCCGCCGATTTCGTTCCCAACCGCCGGTACTACTGTGGAGAACACAGATTCTTCCTACGGCACCGACACTGCGGAGACATCTGAAATCGCCGCAGCACTGGCAGCCTCTCGCGAGCGTGAGCGAGCACTCGCCCTTGCCCTAGAGCAGGAGCGTGCCTCCATGGCATCACTATCCCACCAACTTGAGGAAAGTGCTCGCCGATCAACGAGTGCTGTCCATGAGCCTCCCTCGGATGTTGGTACGTACTCGACTTCGCTTATGGCCGCTCTTCATGCACAGGCCGCAGGGATTCAGAACATCCGGACGCTCGTGCCGGTTATTCTCAGTTCCGAGTCCACCTCATATGCCCGGTGGCGTGACATGGTGCTCCTCACGCTGAGGCGCTACTGACTCGAAGACCACGTCCTCCAGGACGAATCTTCAGTACAGGTGTCCTGGATCAGCATGGACAGCCTGGTACTATCCTGGATCCTTGGCTCCCTGACAGAGGAGCTACAAGACATCGTCAGGCAGCGCGGTGGCGGTACTGCTCGACAGGCCTGTCTAGTACTCGAGCAACGGTTTCTAGGGAGCCGTGCGATTCGAGCCCTCCACATCAGCACTCGGTTCCAGAACACCGTCCAGGGTGATCGTTCCATCTCCACCTATTGTCGTGAGATGAAGGGCATGGCGGATGCCCTACGTGACCTTGGTGAGCCGGTCACCGACAGCGCTCTTGTCCTTCGGGTCCTTCAGGGACTGAACGACGCTATTGTCACCTACGGACATGGCTACTTCGACTGGAGCCACTACCTACCTTCGAGAAGGTATGGTCTGATCTTGAACTTGAAGAGATCACTGCAGGAGGCTCTACTGGCTCTGGATCTGCCACAACTTTCTATGGCTCCGGGCAGTCCCCTCGTCCACCCTTACCAGCGGCCGGTGGACCGCCGTCACGTCCACCTTCTACTCCTTCCAGTACAGGAGGTGGAAACCGTCGTCGCCGAGGAAAGAACGGCGACCGTGGTGGCGGCAATGCAGGCAGCACCCCCACGGCTTCGACTACTGGGAGTAGTGGTGGTACCGGCCAGGGAGGTGCACCCTGGCCCACACCCTACAACCCGTGGACTGGCCAGATCTACATGTGGCCTGGACCGTCCCCAGGTTCTCAGCCTCCACGACCACCGCGTCCTCAGCCGGCGTTCACGGCTACCCCCGGCTACAGTGGACCAGCCCACAGTGCTGGTAGGTCGACAGCTCAGGCCTATAGTGGGCCTGGATACTCTTCAGGCGGGCACTCAGCCCCGACCTACGGAGGCACTGACTACCCTGTTGGGAACTCGGAGCCATCGGCACCTCTTCAGGAGCCACCGTCGACGTGGGATCGACAGTCGCTTGCTTCCTCTTTCAGCACCATGCACCTTACACCACCTGGTGCCGACTGGGTAGTTGATTCCGGAGCATCATACCATACCACTCCTAATTCCGGTATATTCTCTTCCACCCATCCTCCCAATCCCTCTTTTCCTTCATCTATCGTTGTTGGAAATGGGTCTGTTCTTCCAGTCACCTCAGTAGGTGATTCCGGTCTTCCGGGTACTTTCCAACTTAAAAACATTCTTGTTGCTCCGGATATCATTCAGAACTTACTTTCTGTTCGCCGTTTTACCACTGACAACAATGTTTCCATTGAATTTGATCCTTTTGGTTTGTCTGTGAAGGATCTTTCCACCCGGCGACCTCTTTTCCGATGTGTTAGCTCGGGGCCCCTATACACACTTCGGCTTCCTACTTCCGCTGCATCACCGCCATTTGCTTTGACTACGACTGCTTCATCTACCATCTGGCATCGCCGGCTTGGCCACCCTGGTGCAGATGCTATGTTGAAGCTGTCCAGTAGCTCAGTTATCTCGTGTTCTAGGGGTACACATGACTCCCTACGTCATGTCTGTCAACTTGGTCGCCATATTCGCCTCCCTTTTCCCACATCTGTGACTCATGTTGAGCACTCATTCGATCTTATACATTGTGATTTGTGGACATCTCCCATCTCCAGTATATCGGGCTTTAATTACTATTTGGTGATAATTGATGATTTTTCTCACTTCTCCTGAACTTTTCCATTACGATTGAAGTCTGAAACTTTCGTCACTCTTTCTCACTTCTTCGTTTGGATTTCTACTCAATTCGGGTGTACCATTCGAGCTGTCCAGTGCGATAACGGACGAGAGTTTGATAACTCTGCGTTTTGTAATTTTCTCTCCGCACATGGGGTACAACTACGCATGTCTTGTCCGTATACCTCGCCTCAAAACGGCAAGGCAGAGCGCATGATTCGCACCATTAATGATGTCATACGCTCCCTGATGTTCCAGGCATCTATTCCAGCCCGATTTTGGGTGGAGGCTCTTCATACCGCCATACTTTTGATCAATCGTCTTCCCACCAAAGCTATTCGTGCCTCCACCCCCTACTTTGCTCTATATGGCACTAATCCTCTTTATGATCACCTTCGAGTTTTCGGATGCGCTTGCTACCCTAATCTTTCCGCCACCGCCCCACATAATCTTGCGCCTCGCTCGATACGTTGTGTTTTTCTCGGGTATTCCCTTGATCATAAGGATTACCGATGCTTAGATCTCACTACCCACCGTCTTTTGATCTCTCGGCACGTCGTCTTCGACGAGTCATCTTTTCCTTTTTCCACCACCTCTTCTGATTCCACCACAGAGCTGGACTCCCTTTTTCCTACTGACCCCGAGGCTGCCTCCCAGTTGCCTTGGCCTATTTCTTCTGCAGGATCGACACGAGCTACGTCCCAGACGCCCTCGACACCGATTGCTGCACCTCGTGTGGCATCGATGTCTCAGGCGTCCCCCGCTGCACCCCGTGTGGCATCGACGCCTCCGACGTCACCTGCTGCGCCACGCGCGGCCTCGGCTTCCCCGACACCATCTACTGTACCCCAGGTGCTCTCGGCGTCTCCAGCTGTACCACGTACGGCACCAGCGGCATCACCAGCTACCTCCCCGACGTCACCTACAGCGAGTACGACGCCACCAGCCGCGCCACGCGCGGCACCGACGACGTCTTCTCGTTTTGCTGACCCCACACTTGTCTACCAGCGACGAGCGTGGGGAGAGGCTCCTGCTCCGACGACGCCACGCGCGGCATCGAGACCCACTCTCGTCTATCTACGACGAGAGAAGATGGTTATACCCGACCGGCCGGTGTACAACCCCCCTCTACTTCACAGGGATCCTGGTCACGTCCACCCGATGGTGACTCGACGTGCGTCCGGGAGTCTTCGACCAGTGGAGCGGTTTGATAGTACCGCTTTCTCGTCGACGACAACTCTACCGACCGAGCCTTCTTCGATCTCGCCCATACCTACTTCCGTGCGTAGCGCCCTCGCCGACCCTAACTGGCGCCGCGCTATGGAGGAAGAGTATGAGGCCTTGCTTGCCAACCGGACCTGGGACCTGGTTCCCAGTCCTGGTCGTGGCAATGTTGTCACAGGCAAGTGGATATTCACGCATAAGAAGAAGGCGGATGGCACCTTGGAGAGATACAAGGCTCGTTGGGTACTCCGGGGCTTCACTCAGCGCCCTGGAGTTGACTACGACGAGACTTTCAGCCCGGTGGTGAAGCCGGCGACAGTTCGTACCGTACTGTCGCTAGCTCTCTCACGTTCTTGGCCTGTCCACCAGTTAGACGTCAAGAACGCCTTCCTCCACGGTACACTGACCGAGACGGTGTACTGCAGTCACCCGGCAGGATTTGTAGTTTCAGCTCACCCAGACATGGTCTGTAAGCTGAACAAATCGCTGTACGGACTGAAGCAGGCACCGCGAGCCTGGTACAGCCGGTTCGCCTCTTTCTTGGTCTCACTGGGGTTTGTTGAAGCTAAGTCGGACACTTCGCTGTTTGTCTATCGACGGGGCAGTGACACAGCTTACCTCTTACTGTACGTCGATGACATTGTACTAACAGCATCTAGTCCGACTCTGCTTCAGCGAACCATTTCTGCTTTACAGCAGGAGTTCGCTATGAAGGACCTGGGCCGTCTCCACCACTTCCTGGGTATTACGGTCGAGGACCGACCAGGCGGCCTATTCCTTCACCAGCGACAGTACTGTCTGGATATCCTCCAGCGGGCGAGCATGGCTGATTGCAAGCCGTGCTCCACTCCAGTGGATACTCAGGCGAAGCTCTCCGCCACCGACGGGACACCCGTCTCTGACTCCACTTCTTACAGGAGTCTTGCAGGTGCTCTCCAGTACCTAACCTTCACCAGGCCGGATATCTCATATGCGGTTCAGCAGGTATGCCTCCACATGCATGACCCGAGTGAACCGCATCTCACCGCTGTCAAGCGGATTCTTCGGTACCTACGAGGCACCCTCGACTACGGCCTCCTTCTTCGGCGTGACACGGCCTCCGAGCTGGTCGTGTACACAGACGCTGACTGGGCAGGCTTCCCGGACACACGACGCTCTACTTCTGGGTACGCCGTCTTCCTGGGCGGCAACCTTGTCTCCTGGTCCTCGAAGCGACAGCCCGTAGTGTCGCGCTCGAGTGCAGAGGCGGAGTATCGCGCCGTGGCTAACGGCGTAGCTGAGGCCTCCTGGCTTCAGCAGCTACTTCAGGAGCTCCACACTCCCGTCATCAAAAGCACCCTCATCTACTGTGACAACGTCAGCGCCATGTACCTCTCCATCAACCCGGTCCAACATCAGCGCACGAAGCATGTGGAGATTGACCTTCATTTTGTTCGTGAGCGGGTAGCACGGGACGAGGTTCGGGTACACCATGTCCCGACGACGACGCAGTTCGCCGACATCTTCACGAAGGGCCTCCCGTCGTCGCTGTTCTCCGAGTTTCGGTCCAGTCTCAACATCTGCAGCGGCTAGATGTTGTGACTGCGGGGGGTGTTAGACACTGTAATTAGGGGTGTGACACAGGGGTATATTAGTAATTAGAGAGGGATTAGGGTTAAGGGTAGTTTAGTCTTTTCTCCCCTCCTAATCCCTCTATATAATCACACCTATACTCCAGCTTTTCAATCATCTCAATACAATCATCATTAGCCCTCTTTCAATAACAGCTAAAGACCAGGAAACCCTAGGGGTTTTATTGTCATTATACCCCAGCTGCACTCACTGTTTTCTATACGAGATTGTCACATCACAATCATATCCTTAAGAGCACCATCTGTATGCAGAACCTGGGTTTTGGGGATGTTGATGCCTACCTGGAGGCATCTGTCTCCTTTGTTGTTCTTCGTGTGCTCTTGATATCTTTGTGCCCCTTCTGCAGAAAGATACTTCCCTGGCTGGCTCCAAGGAACCTAGGGGGTCTCCCCCAACAGAAATGACCCAAAAGGCCAAAACCAAATCTTATGTCTATTTTTTAACCATAATTAAGACATCTCAATGTTAGTCTACAAGGACAAAGACCGAGTATATGAGGTGTGACTTTAGTGGTGTTGGCCGTGAAGAGGGGAATGTTAGTCTACAAGGACAAATAGTACCTAGAAGGGACTCTTTCCGATACTTAGGATCAATGTTACAAAGCAATGACGATATTGAGGAGGATGTTTGCCACAGGATCAAGGGTGGATAAAATGGTGACTAGCCTCTGGAATCCTATGTGATAGGAAAGTCCCACAAAAGCTAAAAGAGAAGTTTTATAGTACGGTGATCAGACCCGCGATGCTATATGAGGCAGAATGTTGGCCAACTAAACGACAACATGTCCAATAAATGTGTGTTGCAGAGATGCGCATGCTACGGTGGATGTGCGAGCACACGAGAAGAAACCGAATAAGGAATGAGGAGATTCGTGATAGGGCAGGGGTGACGCCGATTGAAGAGAAGTTACCCAACATCGACTAAGATGATTTGGACATATGGAGACCTCCAGAAGCATCGGTTAACAATGGGATTTTAAGAGGTAGAGAGAATATTAGGAGGGGTAGAGGACGACCAAGATTGACCTGGGAGGAGGCGGTAAAACGAGATTTGAGAGATTGAAATGTATCCAGAGACTTAACTCATGATAGGACAACATGAAAAGTAGCAATTTATGTGTCAGAATCTTAGTCTTTTTTTATTTCTTTTTTCTTGTTACTCTTATATCTCTTCCTCTCTTTTACTTCATTAAAATATATATATATATATATAATTATTAGGTTTCATGTCTAGCCGACCCTAACATGCTTGGGATAAATGCTTGGTTGTTGTTGTTGTAATTAAGACATCTCAATCTCTTATCTCTAATCGACCTTGTATCTCTAGTAGCTTATTTCCTAACGAGAGGGAAGAACCAACTTGGCTGCTTCTGCAGTATCATACATTACTATTCACATGAAAGGAGCCTTGTGGACCTTTTCTTGCCAATATTGCAGCAGCATAAGCTGTGTGTTTTGTTCCTGTTGTATACAGGAAGAAATATAATCTTGAAGGCCATCTGTCCTCAAATTTTTGGGTTATTCACAGTGAAGCTTGCAGGTATGCAACTCTAATGTGTATTGCTGTACGAACAAGTAAAATAGCTGTACAATGGTGTAGCTAAAATTGATATATGTACTCAGGAATTTAATTACATGAGAATAAGAAATAGTTGCGTAGTAATAAGTAATACGAATGAATCTTTCAAACAAATGTTTTTTCAACTGCAATAGCAACCCTGGTTTACTTGTGTTTATTTGTTCCTATTATAAATATATAGTTCTTGACCGTAATTTAACAACAAACTGAGCCTGTCAAACTACAAACAGATAACTTGTGATTCATTACACAATGCTTGTCCTACAGAACATTGAGAAATTTACAATTGAGATCTCTATTATATTTCACTTTAAATTCTTCATCCTGTATTCATGCTTTGCATGTGACATGAGCCCATGATGTCAACCACTGAAGCGCATGTGATTCTCAACGGATTGCAAGATGACCTTTGATTTTCATTGTCTAATCACATGAATGATTTATATTAAACATCTGAAAACAAAAAAGAAAAGACTTGTACTATATAGCTGTATTGCAGTATATTTGAATGTGTAGACAAAGGAATGGAAGAGAAGGGTTTACAGATCATGTCAAATGTCTGATAATTGTTCCACTGTATCTGTTTTATTTAGATTATAAACCACACTTGTTTCTGTTAGACTATGTAATTAGTGTGGTAATTAGGGGTATTTTAGTCTTTTGGATGTGATTAGGGTTAGGGGCATAATAGTCCTTTTCTCTCCCCTAATCCTTCTGTATATTGTACCCTTTGACACCAGGATTATGTATCTCATTTTCTCCCCTCTAATATGGTATCATTAGCTAGGTTAATTTAGGATTAGGGCTTAACCCTAACCCTAATGGCGCCGCCGCCCCCTCTCCCCAGCGCGCCGCCGCCGCCCTTCAGCATGCCGCCGCCACCGCAGCCTTCAGCCAGCGCGCCGCCGCCGCCGCTGGGCCGCCGCCTGGTTTCAGGGCGCAGCCGCCGCCAAGCCTCAGCTGGCCGACGCTGCAGCCAGCCAGCGCGCACGGGGGGTCCGCTGCTTCTGGCTGGCCGAGGGTGCTCTCGGGCGGGCTACCGCTGATCTGGCTGGCGCCGCCCCCGGGGGCGCTTCGCCGGATCGGCCGCCGTCCCCCTATCCTGGCCGACGGCTGCCATCCTTTGGGTGGCCAGCACCGGTACAATTTTGGAGGGGCTGCCGCCGGGTCGGCCGGCGCTCCTCCCTCTCGATTGGCCACCACCACCCCTTGGGTCGCCGCCGCCTTTGGCCCTCCGATCCACGGTGCGCCGGACGGAACCAACACCCCATCTCCTTTTACCGTTTCGGCCGCCGGTGGACCTCTTGTAGGTGCCACCGGTAGACCCGCCGCTGTTGTCTTCATGGCAGGTACTACCTCCGGGCCACATGGTACCATCGCCACCTCCGCCGACCTTGACATCCCACCAGACGGGAGAACCACGATCACCGTCCTGCCGGTGATCCCGTTTTCAGCTGCTGGCGCCGCTGCTGGCAGCGCGGCTACTGCCTCCCTCTATGGCACCGACACAACGGGCACCTCTGGCATTGCCGTGGTGCTGGCTGCCTCTCGCGAGCGCGAGCTGACACTCGCTCTTGCCCTGGAGCAGGAGCGTGCCTCTGTGGCTGCTCTATCTCAGCAGCTCGAGGAGAGTGCTCATCGATCGTTGAGTGCTATCTATGAGCCTCCCTTAGATGCTGGTACGTACTCGGCTTCACTTGCTCTTCATGCACAGGCCGCCGGGATTCAGAACATGCGGGCTCTTGTGCCGGTTGTCCTTAGTTCTGAGTCCACCTCATACGCCCGGTGGCGTGATCTGGTGCTTCTCACGCTGAGGCGCTTCCGCCTCGACGACCACGTCCTCCAGGATCTCTAGTGGATGTCTCCTGGGTCAGCATGGACAATCTGGTCCTGTTCTGGATCTTTGGCTCCCTCTCTGAGAAGCTACATGACATCATCGGGCAGCGCGGTGGTGGCACTACTCGTCGGGCTTGGCTGGTCCTTGAGCAGCGCTTTCTGGGGAACCGCGCGACTCGAGCCCTCCACATCAGCGCGCGGTTCCAGAACACCGTCCAGGGTGACTGCTTCGTCTCCGCCTACCGCCGGGAGATGAAGTGCAATGGCGGATTCTCTACGTGACCTTGGCGAGCCGGTCACTGACAACGCTCTCGTTCTTCGGGTTCTGCAGGGCCTAAACGAGCGCTACTGTAACCTACGGACATGACTTCTCCGTCTAGAGCCACCCCTACCTTCGAGAAGGTATTGTCTGATCTCGAGCTCGAGGAGATCACTACAGGAGGCTCCACTGGCTCCGAGTTTGCCACAACCTTTTACGGCTCTAGGCAGCCTCCTCGTCCACCTTTGGACCACCGTCGCGACCACCCACCATCCCAGGCACTCCTGCTAGCACTGGGGTGGTAATCGTCGCCGTCGAGGTAAATGCGGCGGCCGTGATGGAGGTAGCAGTTCAGGCGGCACTCCTACTTCTACTTCTACTCCCGCTACTGGTGGTAGTGGTGGTACCGGTCGGGAAGGTGCACCCTGGCCCGCACCCTACAACCCATGGACGGGCTAAATCTACATGTGGCTTGAGCCGTCTCCGGGACTTCAGCCTCCACGACCGCCGCGTCCCCAGCCGACGTTTGTAGCCACCCCGGGCTATAGTGGACCAGCCTACAGTGCTGGTGGGCCACTGACTCAGGCCTACAGTGGGCCTGGCTATCCTTTTAGTGGACAGTCGGCTCAACTTACGGATGCACCGACTATCCTGTTGGGTACTCGGAGCCGTCGGCACCACACCAGGAGCCACCCTCGACGTGGGATCGCCAGTCGCTGGCCTCCTCCTTCAGCACCATGCATCTCACTCCACCAGGTGCCGACTCGATCGTTGACTCCGGAGCGTCATACCATACCTAATGCTGGTATACTCTCTTCCACGCACCCTCCCAACCCCTCTTATCCTTCATCTATCGTTGTTGGGAATAGGCCCGTTCTTCCGGTCATCTCAGTAGGTGATTCTGGGTTCCCGGGTTCCTTCCAGCTTAAAAACATTCTTGTCGCTCCGGATATTATTTAGAATTTGCTTTCCGTCCGTCATTTTACCACTGACAACAATGTGTCCATTAAGTTTGATCTGTTTGGTTTGTCTGTGAAGGATCTTTCTACCCGATGACTTCTTTTCCGATGTGATAGCTCGGGACCCCTGTACACACTTCGACTTCCTACTTCCGCTGCATCACCACCATTTGCCTTGACTACGACAGGTTCATCCACCATTTGGCATCGCCGACTTGGCCATCCTGGTGCAGATGCTATGTCAAAGTTGTTAGTTCGGTTATTTCGTGTACTAGGTGTACACATGACTCTTTATGGCATACTTGTCAGCTTTGTTGCCATGTTCGGCTCCCTTTTCCCACTTCTGTGACTCATGTTGAGCACACTTTTGATATTATTCATTGTGATTTGTGGACATCACCTATTACCAGTGTATCGGGCTTTAATTATTACTTGGTGATAATTGATGATTTTTTTTATTTTTCGTGGACTTTTCCATTACGACTGAAGTCTGAGACTTTTGTTACTCTTTCTCACTTCTTTGTTTGGATATCCACTTAGTTTGGGCGCACCATCCGAGCTGCGCAGTGCAGTAACAGACGCGAGCTCGATAACTCGATGTTTCGTAACTTTCTCTCCGCACACGGAGTACAACTGCGCATGTCTTGTCCGTACACCTCTCCTCAGAATGGCAAGGCTGAGCGCATGATTCGTACCACCAACGACGTCATGCGCTCCCTGATGTTTCAAGCATCCATTCCTGCGCGATACTGGGTGGAGGCCCTCCACACTGCCACTCTTCTGATTAATCGCCTTCCTACCAAGGCGATTCGTGCCTCCACCCCCTATTTCGCTTTATATGGCACCGCTCCTCTTTACGACCATCTTCGAGTCTTCGGGTGCGCTTGCTACCCTAATCTTTCCGCTACCACCCCACATAAGCTTGCGTCCCGCTCGACACGGTGTGTTTTCCTCGGGTATTCCCTTGATTATAAGGGTTACCGGTGCCTAGATCTCACCACTCACCGCCTCTTGATTTTGACACGTCGTCTTCGACGAGTCCTCCTTTCCCTTCTCCACCACCTCTTCCGGTTCCACCACAGAGCTGGATTCTCTTTTTTCCCACTGACTCCGAGGCTGCTCCTCCCCTGCTGCCTTGGCCTCTTTCTTCTGCAGGTACGACACGTGCTGCACCATGCGCGACACAAGTGCCCCCGACGTCACCCGCTGCACCATGTGCAGCATTGACGCCTCCGGCGTTACCTGCTGCACCTCGGGTGGCCCCAACATCACTAGCTGCGCCACGTGCGGCATCGTCGTCTCCGGCGTCGCCCGCTGCACCTCGGGTGTCCCCTACGTCACCAACTGCCCCATGCGCGGCCTCGGCCTCCCTGATGTCACCTGCGGCGAGCCCGCAATCCCCGACGTCACCAGCTGCGCATGCACAACACTGACTGCGACCCCGACTTCTCGGTTCACCAACCCCGCACTTGTCTACCAGCAACGAGCGCGGGATGGTGCCCCAGCTCCAGCTACGCCACGCGCGGCACTGGAGCCCTCCACGCCAGTCTCCGCGCCATGCGCGGCCACGAGACCCACTCTCGTCTATCAACGACGGGAGCGGGGTGGTGCTCCGGCTCCTGCTTGCTTCGAGCGCCCGGTGTACAATCCTCCTCTGCTCCACAGGGACCCTGGTCACGTCCACTCGATGTTTGACTCGACGTGCGTCTAGGACTTTCCGACAGGTGAGCGCTTCTTCGGAGCTGTCTTCTCGTCGACAACATCTCCACCGCCCGACTCTTCTTTGATCTTGCCCATACCGACTTCCGTGGCGTATGGAGGAAGAGTATGCGGCCCTGCTTGCCAACCGAATCTAGTTCCCCGCCCCGGTCGTGGCAATGTTGTCACAGGCAAGTGGGTGTTCACACATAAGAAGGCGGAGGTACCTTGGAGAGGTACAAGGCTCGGTGGGTACTTCGGGGCTTCACTCAACGCCCTGGAGTCGACTACGATGAGACCTTCAGTCCGGTGGTTAAGCCGGCGACGGTTCGTACCGTTCTGCTGCTGGCTCTCTCGCGTTCTTGGCCCGTCCACCAGTTGGACGTCAAGAATGCCTTCCTCCAAGACACATTGACAGAGACGGTGTATTGCAGTCAGACGACAGGGTTCGTTGACTCAACTCATCTAGACATGGTCTGTAAGCTGAACAAGTCCCTGTATGGTCTGAAGCAGGCTCCGTGAGCCTGGTATAGCCGGTTCGCCTCTTTTGGTCTATCTGGGCTTCGTCGAAGCCAAGTCGGACACTTCGCTGTTTGTCTATCGACGTGACAGTGACACTGCTTACCTTCTACTGTACGTCGATGACATTGTACTGACAGCGTCCAGTCTAGCCCTTCTTCGACGTACTATCTCTGCCTTACAGCAATAATTCACTATGAAGGACTTGGGCCGCCTTCACCACTTTCTAGGTATTGCGGCGAGGACCGACCTGACAGCCTGTTCCTTCACCAGCGACAGTACTGCCTGGATATCCTTCAGCGAGCGGGCATGGCTGAGTGCAAGCTGTGCTCCACTCTAGTGGATACCCAGGCGAAGGTCTCCGCTTCTGACGAGACACTCGTCACTGTCCCCACTACTTATAGGAGTCTGCAGGTGCTTTCAGTACCTCACCTTCACCAGGCCGGATATCTCCTACGCAGTTCAACAGGTGTGCCTCCACATGCATGACCCGAGGGAGCCGCACCTCACCGCTGTGAAGCGGTTTCTTCGGTACCTATGCGGCACCCTCGACTACGGCCTCCTCCTTCGGCGTGACTCGACCTCCGAGCTAGTCGTGTACAGCGACGTTGACTGGGCAGGTTGCCAGGACACTCGCCAGTCTACCTCTGGTTACGCCGTCTTCCTGGGTGGTAACCTCGTCTCCTGGTCCTTGAAGCGGCAACACTTGGTGTTGCACTCGAGTGCTGAGGCGGAGTACCGCGCCGTGGTTAACGGCGTGGCTGAGGCTTCCTGGCTTTAGCAACTACTTCAGGAGCTCCACACTCCCGTCGCCAGGAGTACTCTGATCTACTGCGACAACGTCAGCGTCGTGTACCTCTCCACCAACCCGATCCAGCATCAACGCACGAAGCATATGGAGATTGACCTCCACTTTGTTCGTGAGCGGGTTGCGCGTAGCGAAGTTCGAGCGCATCATGTCCCGACGATGTCACAGTTCGCTGACATCTTCATGAAGGGCCTCCCGTCGTTGTTGTTCTCCGAGTTTCGGTTCAGTCTTAACATCTGCTGTGGCTTGATGTTGGGACTGCGGGGGGTGTTAGACTGTGTAATTAGTGTGATAATTAGGGATGTTTTAGTCTTTTGGATGTGATTAGGGTTAGGGGCATAATAGTCCTTTTCCCTCCCCTAATCACTCTATATATTGTACCCTTTGACACCAAGATTATGTATCTCATTTTCTCCCCTCTAATAGTTTCAAATACTATTATACCTATAACATTAATATACACTTGGGAGCTGTCTTTGAAGTCTATTTTTTTAATATACACTAACTTATTCTTTCTTTGAGTTTCATATGTCAAATACATTATACCTCTAACATTGTCATGGTTCATGATCTATATTTCAGTTGCTCTTACATTAATTGGTGGTGTACAACATGTTAGTGCCTCTGGAACAAAGGTTCGTGGAGAACCACATATGCTTCTCGTCGGCGATCCAGGTACCTTTTGTATATATATAAGTTTTAGTTCTGCCACAGGGTGCTGTAGAATGACCCTCCGGTTGAAGGCGTTCCTAAAGAGGCAGCAAAAGAAAAGAACCAAAAATAGGTAAACAAAAAGTGTGGTGGATTGGAATAGAAAGGGTAGTCTTGAAGGTTTTCGCACATGGCCTTGGACTTGGACCTCTTCGGCACCACTGAGGGTTACCTACTTTAGTACCAAGATAGAAAAACTGTAACAAACTCATTCAATAATCTCCAATCAACTATGGTGGAATTCTCTCCAAATTCAATCTAAGGACGGACCTGGCGCAGTGGTAGTGTGTCTCCACTTGTGTCCTGAGGTCTTGGATTCGAACAAGCTTCTCTGCAAAATTAGAGGTATGGATGTCTAGAAATATCGCTTTCCCAGACCTCACGATGTGTAGGAGCTTTCGGCATTGGCTACGCCCTCTCCAAATTCAATCTTACTAAAGGGAGTACCATGTTGTTCGCTAGCCCGGATAACGCAACGAGAGAATGTGCCTTTGTTGCTACAATGCGTTGTGATTGATACACCCATGTCATGAAGTTCCATAACAGTGGTATGACTGGCCGATATCTATTCTGCATGGAGCGACTGAGGCCTAGTTTTGTTTATGTAAAGAAAAGTACCCCTGCATATTCCATAAAATGTGAGAAAAATAGTTTATTTAAACAATTATAAGTGCATCTGATTTTTTTGAAATTCAGGTACTGGTAAATCCCAGTTTTTGAAGTTTGCTGCTAAATTGAGCAACCGTTCTGTGATCACAACTGGTCTTGGAAGCACCAGTGCTGGTTTAACTGTCACAGCTGTCAAGGATGGAGGTACTATGCTTAACATCGCCATTCCCTGTCAGCATTATAATGTCTGTTGTTTTTATTTCATCTGAATGTACCAGAAATATATTGATAACAATTTTATTATGCGAAAGGGCTCTTAGCCTAGTGGTTAGGACCCTTAGTAGCACCCCAGGGCTATGGGTTTGATTCCTCATGGGAGTGAATTTTCAGACTGGAGTAAAAAAGGTCACTCGCTAGGAGGGGTAGAGGACGACCAAGTTTGACCTGGGAGGAGGCGATGCAACGAGATTTGAAAGATTGGAATGTATCTAGAGACTTAGCTCATGATAGGACCGCATGGAAAGTAGAAATTCATGTGCCAGAATCTTATTCTTTTTTCTTTTCTTTTCTTTTTTCTTGTTACGCTTATATCTCTTCCTCTCTTTTACTTCATTGAAATATATATATATATATATAATTATTGGGTTTTATATCTAGCCGACCTCAACATACTTGGGATAAAGGCTTGGTTGTTGTTGTTGTTTGTTTGTAGTAAAAAAGGTCACTCGCTAGTTCCCTTGATTGTGGCCGTTCACACAAGTTGGACTGACCTGTGAGGGATGGATCCTCGTGTATCCGCTGGGGTCAAAGCACGGGTAAATATTTGATCCACAAGGGGGTGGAGCCTCGCGTTGCAGGGGGAGGGGTGCTAGCTTTAGTGACCTTTCTCGGTCAGGCTCTGGTTAAACTCTACCAATACAATATCATGGGGGCGGTCTTTCCCCCGCCAGCCGTGTTTTTTAGCAATTTTATTTTAAAATAAATAAGTAAATTTCAAAAAGCTACAACTACTTTGGCATGTTGCAAAATCCTAGAACTTTTGGTGCCAGTTGCAAGAAGCTACCTCTAGTTTGACACTTAGTTGCAAAAATCTTAATTAGATTAGGAAAAAATGATTAGTTGATTAACAGCCTGTCAAGAAGGTACATATATAGGGGGACAGCTTAAGGGCTAAGCAACCCTAATACAAAGGACTAAAATGCCGCTGCCCCCTAATCACGTACAGTCCAACACCCCCCCGCAGTCCCAACATCTAGCTACGACAGATGTTGAGACTGGACCGAAACTCGGTGAACACCGTTGAAGGGAGTCCCTTGGTGAAGATGTCGGCGAACTGCGACGACGTCAGAACGTGCAGGACTCGCACCTCCTCGAAAGCCACCCGCTCACGAACAAAGTGAAGGTCGATCTCTACGTGCTTCGTGCGCTGATGCTGTACCGGGTTGGTGGAGAGGTAGACGACGCTAACGTTGTCACAGTAGACCAACGTACTCCGGGCGAGGGGAGAGTGGAGCTCCTGAAGTAGCTGCTGAAGCCAGGAGGACTCGGCCACGCCGCGGTATTCCGCCTCGGCACTCGAGCGGGACACCACGTGCTGCCGCTTCGAGGACCAGGAGACGAGGTTGCTGCCCAGGAAGACGGCGTAGCCGGAGGTGGACCGACGGGTGTCCGGGCAGCCCGCCCAGTCAGCATCGGTGTAGACGACCAACTCGGAGGCAGAGTCGCGCCGCAGAAGAAGGCCGTAGTCGTGAGTACCACGCAGGTACCGAAGGATCCGCTTCACCGCCGTGAGATGTGGCTCCCGCGGATCATGCATGTGGAGACACACCTGCTGAACCGCGTAGGAGATGTCCGGCCTGGTGAAGGTGAGGTACTGCAGTGCACCTGCAAGACTCCTGTAAGTGGTGGGGTCGGCGACCGGGGCGCCGTCGGCCGAAGACACCTTTGCCTGGGTGTCCACGGGAGTGGAGCACGGCTTGCAATCAGCCATGCTCGCTCGCTCGAGGATATCCAGGCAGTACTGGCGCTGGTGGAGAAACAGAGCACCCGGGCGGTGCTCGACCGCAACGCCCAGGAAGTGGTGGAGCTGGCCGAGATCCTTCATCGCAAACTCGTGCTGCAGGGCGGAGATCGTGCGCTGAAGAAGAGTCGGGCTGGACGCCGTGAGGACAATATCGTCCACGTACAGGAGGAGGTAGACAGTGTCACTCTCACGCCTGTAGATGAAGAGCGAAGTGTCCGACTTGGCCTCGACGAAGCCGAGCGAGGCCAGGAAGGAGGCGAATCGGCTGTACCAGGCCCGAGGCGCCTGCTTCAGCCCGTACAGAGACTTGTTCAGCCGGCAGACCATGTCTGGACGGGCTGAATCAACAAACCCTGTCGGCTGACTACAGTACACCGTCTCCGTCAACGTCCCGTGGAGAAAGGCGTTCTTGACGTCCAGCTGGTGGACAGGCCAAGAACGCGACAGAGCCAGCGACAGAACGGTACGAACTGTCGCCGGCTTCACCACCGGGCTGAAGGTCTCGTCGTAGTCGACGCCGGGACGCTGTCTGAAACCGCGAAGCACCCACCGTGCCTTGTACCTCTCTAGAGACCCATCCGCCCTCCTCTTATGCGTGAACACCCACTTCCCGTGACAACATTGCCACGACCAGGACGGGGAACGAGGTCCCAGGTCCGGTTGGCAAGTAGGGCCGCATACTCTTCTTCCATAGCCCGCGCCAATAAGGATCGGCGAGGGCGCTACGGACAGAAGAGGGGATAGGCGAGATGGGTGACGAGGCAGGCTCCGGGGGGGTCGAGGACGAGAGAACGACCCCGGAGAAGCGCTCCACAGGACGAAGGACGCCGGCGGCCCGTCGAGTCACCATCGGGTGAACGTGACGAGGGTCCCGGTGAAGCAGCGGAGGGTGATATACCAGATCCTCAGGGCGCGAAGAGGATGATCCACCATCCCGCGCTCGTCGCTGATAGACAAGAGCGGGGTCGGCGTACCGCGCTGCAGGAGCCGCGCGTGGTGCAGTAGTCGAAGTCGGGGACGTCGTGGCCGCGCACGGCGCAACTGCTGGTGTCGGGGACGCCGAGGCCGCGCTCGGCGCAGCAGGCGTCGGCAGGGACGCCGGAGCTACGCTCGGCGCAGCAGGTGTCGTCCGGGCCGCGCGTGGCGTAGCAGGTGTCGTCGGGGCCGCGCGTGGCACAACAGGTGTCGTCGGGGCCGCGCGTGGCGCAGCAGACGACGCCGGGGTCACTGGTACCGCGCGTGGCGCAGCAGGTGTCGTCGGGGCCGCGCGTGGCGCAGCAGGTGTCGTCGGGGCCGCGCGTGGCGCAGCGGGCGACGCCGGGGACACTGGGGCCGCGCGTGGCGCAGCTGGCGGCGTCAGAGACGCCGGTGCCGCGCGTGGCGCAACAGATGGCGTCAGGGACGCCGGGGCCGCGCGTGGCGCAGCAGGTGGCGTTAGGGACGCCGAGGCCGCACGTGGCACAGCAGGTGGCGTCAGGGACGCCGGGCCCGCGCGTGGCGCAGCAGGTGGCGTCAGGGACGCCGAAGCTGCGCGTGGCGCAACAAGAGGGTAACCTGCAAGAGGTAAAGGACAAGGTCGCGGTACAGGAGCGGCCTCGGGGTCAGTGGAGAAGAGGGAATCCAACTCAGCGACGGAGTCAAAAGACGGGGTGGAAAAAGGAAAGGAAGACTCGTCGAAGACGACGTGTCGGGAGATCAAGATACGACGGGTGGTAGGGTCAAGGCACCGGTACCCCTTGTGGTCTGGGGAGTACCTAAGGAAAACACACCGAGTCGAGCGAGGCGCAAGCTTATGGGATGTTGTGGCGGAGAGGTTAGGGTTGCAAGTGCACCCGAACACTCTAAGGTGGTCGTAGAGAGGAGGGGTGCCGAACAAAGCGAAGTGAGGGGTGGGAGCACTAATCGCCCTAGTAGGAAGGCGATTAATGAGGTAGGTGGCGGTGTGAAGCGCCTCCGCCCAGTAACGAGCAGGGATAGAAGCCTGAAACATCAGGGAGCGCATGACTTCGTTGGTGGTCCGAATCATGCGCTCAGCCTTGCCGTTCTGGGGGGAAGTGTACGGGCAAGACATGCGCAACTGAACGCCGCGAGAAAGCAGAAAGTCACGGAACGCAGAGTTGTCAAACTCGCGCCCGTTATCGCACTGGACCGCACGTATCGTGCGCTCAAACTGGGTGGACACCCAAGCGAAGAAGTGAGAAAGAGTGCCGAACGTATCGGACTTCTGTCGCAAGGGAAAAGTCCACGAATAGTGCGAAAAATCATCAACGACCACCAAGTAATACTTATATCCAGAAACACTGAGAACAGGTGAAGTCCAAATATCACAATGAATCAAATCAAAGATGCGCTCGACACGAGTGACAGAATGCGGAAAGGGAAGTCGAACGTGGCGACCCAACTGACAAGCATGGCAAAGAGACTCATGAGTACCCCGAGTACACGGAATCGCTGAACTACCAGACAACTTCGACATAGCATCAACACCAGGGTGGCCAAGCCGACGATGCCAAATAGTCGAAGAAGCTGTCGTAGTCAGGGCAAGAGGCGGAGCGGAAGCAGGAAGACGCATCGTATACAGGAGACCCGTACTACCACAATGAAAGAGAACGCGTCGAGTAGTGAGATCTTTCACAGTTACACCATAAGGATCAAACTCAAGGGAAACATGGTTGTCAGTAGTAAAACGACGAACGGAAAGGTGCTGAATGATGTTAGGAGCAACAAGAACATCACGTAGCTGAAACGAATCCGGCGAACCCAAATCACCTACTGAGGTGACTGGAAGAGTCGTCCCATTCCCAACAACGATAGATGAAGGATCAGAGGGACGGGAAGGGCGGGTAGAAGAGAGGATACCGACGTCAGGGGTGGTGTGGTACGAGGCACCGGAGTCCACCACCTAGTCGGGGCTAGACGGCGTGAGACCTCGTAGGTAGACTGACGGTGTAGAACGGGTCGCGACATGCCCCGGCGGTGGCGGCGCCGGGAAGGAAGGCAACGCGTAAGGTGGCGTCGGCTGCCAGGTCAGAGTCGGTGATGACCGGATGTAGGCCGATGGTGACGGCCGAGGCGAGGAGACAACGGCCGAGGGAGGCAGCCCAGCCTAAGTATCTGGCAGCGGCGTGGCCCAGACGGACGGCGGCATAGCTGGTGGGGCAGCGGTGGCCCAGGGTGGCGCTGCGGAGTTGGCGGCGGTACGAACACCAACATCAGTCCTCCGGAAGTGGGCGCCCTCGCTGCACTGGCGTCCGAGACGCGGGCGGCCCTGGTCATCCGCATCGAGGCCGCGCTCGAGGCGGACGGGCCAGATCTGGCCGCTGCAGAAGAGGTCGTCGGCGAAGGACATCGCGGAGGTCGAGGCAGCCGGCGCAGGTGGGGCTGCCCGGGGCGCTGGCAAGCCACGGGGCGGGCGGCGTCGGGGAGAGGCCCTGACCAGGGAGGTCAAGGGCCGCGACGAGGACCCCCCCCCCCCCCCCCCCCGCGAGGAGAGGGCGGGGAGGACACCGCGGAAGGAGAAGGTCCCCGCGCCGCGGTCCAAAATCTCGCGGAGGGCACTGGCGCGCTTGCGGAGGGCGCAGCCGGGAGGGCGCGCGCACGACAGTTGGGAGGGCGCGCGCGCAGCGGCTGGGGGGTGGGGGGGGGGCGCAGCAGCCGGGAACTCGCGGCAGCTGGGCGGGCGCGGCGGCCGGGAGGCGGCGCGGCGGCCGGGAGGGCGCCGCCTGGAGGGCGCGCGCGCGACAGTCGGGCGGGCGCCGCCTGGAGGGCGCGCGTGCGCGACGGTCGGGCGGGCGCGGCGGCCGGGAGGGCGCCGCCTGGAGGGCGCGCGCACGCGGCGGTCGGGCGGGCGCGGCGGCGGTGCGGCCGGTCGACGAGGGCAGCGCGGCGGCGGGCGGCGCGCAGCCGCCGGGAGAGAGAAAGAGGCAATCTGATACCAAATTAGATTAGGAAAAAATGATTAGTTGATTAACAGCCTGTCAAGAAGGTACATATATAGGGGGACAGATTAAGTGCTAAGCAACCCTAATACAAAAGACTAAAATGCCCCTGCCCCCTAATCACGTACAGTCCAACAACCTTAAACTTTATCACCTTGGATCCACGTATCAGCCTCAATGGCTCAGTCAGTGGTGGCAGGACACAACTGAAAATTTTTAGGTTTTTGCAGCCAAACATCAAAACACTTGTAGTTTCCTGCGATTTTCATCGAAATTGTAGACTTTGGCAACACATGTCAAATTAGTTGTAGGTTCTTAAAATTTGTTCTATAGTAACTCTTAACAGTTCTTTCTTTTCTCGATCTTATAATAGGAGAGTGGATGCTTGAAGCTGGTGCCCTTGTCCTGGCTGATGGAGGTTTATGCTGCATTGATGAATTTGATAGGTTACAAATTCACTGGCCAATTCGTTTCTTAATACTTAATCGCACTTTATTCACCTTCGATTATCTGAAGTTCAACACATTTCAATTTCTAATCTACATTAGAACTCATCTAAGAATATGAAACTATTGACAAATCAGTATAAAACATGTTAAATTGTGTCTTATTTATAATAACTTGTGGATCAGATCCCTTTATATTTATACTGAATGATCTTAGCTGAACAAGAAAAAAATGATACTTGCACATTGTACCTAGGACTTCTGCAATCTGAATCAGTATATTTATAATATCAGTGTCCACAGTCCAATCTTGAGTAAACCCTTCATAGTAAAGCAAAAATGGAAGTTGTTCCTGTAGTAGCATGTGCACCCTTTTCTGGTTTGAATAACATCCAAGTATCAGTGAAGAATTAATGAGGGATTAGAGAATCCATGGAGAAATACCATGTGGCAAGTAAAACTATTGGAACCAGAAAGGATTAACATTGGGAATCAACAAGAAATTTTGGTATCTTACGATTTCATTGACCCGGCAAGTTGGATAAAGCTAAGGAATTACTGTGGCTGTGTAAATACAACCTGTATTCTTGCCTTTTTTGCGAGCATAAGGTATCAAGTCAAAGAAGAGGACTACTAGTGAACCACACCATTATTTTTAGCAGAGTTATGGCACCTATTCACTAGATCTAAATGAGACTATACATAATTACATGTTATAAGAAAGCACTACCTTCTTTGTTGGGAAGTAAACTCTGGCTAAGGTTGGGGTCCCTTTTCTGATATGCCTTTGGCGAGCACCCTGGTGACCCTGCCTTTGGGCTGGGCATGATGACCATTCATGCATTCTCGTTTTTCCTGGACATGCACAATGAGGTCTCAGATAATATACCTTTACACATAGTTAACTTAATTATATATTGTTCCTGATAAATGGATAGTTCATCTCACCTTATCATTTTGTGGACATGAATGGATATCTTGTTTTATCATAATACAACAACAACCAAGCCTTTATCCCAAGCATGTTAGGGTCGGCTAGACATGAAACTCTAATTATATATATATATATATATATATATATATTTCAATGAAGTAAAAGAGAGGAAGAGATATAAGAGTAACAAGAAAAAAGGAAAGAAAAAAGACTAAGATTCTGGCACATGAATTGCTACTTTCCATGCGGTCCTATCATGAGCTAAGTCTCTAGATACATTTCAATCTCTCAAATCTCGTTTTACCACCTCCTCACAGGTCAAACTTGGTCGTCCTCTACCCCTCCTAATATATTCTCTATCATAATACTGGTCATATTTTTATAAGCCATGATCCCGTGATACGTCACCTAATATTGTTGGCCTTTGCTAAATTTAATGCATGATTTATTTTGTTGTCTAATTATTGTGGATTAATGGAGGATGAAAAATGATTTCACTAGCATAATAGGCTGTCAAGGGGATACATATATATGCTATCAAGCCTTACTCTAGAATGACTAAAATACCCCTGTCTCCTAATGACAGTTTTACATAGAACAGTATGCGAGAACATGATGCTGCACCGGGTTGGTGCAGACCCTTCGTGAAGATATCTGTGAACTGCGACGACATCGGAACGTGGAGAACTCGAACCTCCCCGAGGGCCACCCGCTCACGAACAAAGTGAAGATCGATCTCCACATGCTTGGTGCGCTGATGCTGCACCGGGTTGGTGGAGAGGTAGAAGGCGCTGACGTTGTCGCAGTAGACCAACGTACTCCGGGCGAGGGGGGAGTGAAGCTTCTGAAGCAGCTGCTGAAGCCAGAAGGACTCATCCACACCGTTGGCCACGGCGCGGTACTCCGCCTCAGCACTCGAGCGGGACACCACATGTTGCTGCTTTGAGGACCAGGGGACGAGGTTGCCACCCAGGAAGACGGCGTAGCCGGAGGTGGACCGACGGGTGTCCGGGCAACCCGCCTAGTCAGCGTCGGTGTAGACAACCAGCTCGGAGGCGAAGTCACGCCGAAGAAGTAGAAGGCCGTAGTCGTGGGTGCCTCGCAGGTACCGAAGGATCCGCTTCACCGTGAGATGCGGCTCCCGCGGATTATGCATGTGGCAGCACACCTGTTGAACCGCGTAGGAGATGTCCAGCCTGGTGAAGGTGTGGTACTGCAAGGCACCTGCAAGACTCCTGTAAGCAGTGGGATCAGCAACAGGAGCGCCGTCGATAGAGGAGACCTTCGCCTGGGTATCCAATGGAGTAGAGCATGGCTTGCAATTAACCATGCCCGCTCGCTGGAGGATGTCCAGGCAGTACTGTCGCTGGTGGAGGAACAAGGCGCCCGGTCGGTGCTCGACCGCAACACCCAGGAAGTGGTGTAACTGGCCCAAGTCCTTCATCGCGAACTCTCGCCGCAGGGCGGAGATCGTGCCCTGAAGAAGAGCTAGACTGGACGTCGTGAGGAAAATGTCGTCGATGTACAGGAGGAGGTAGACAGTGTCACCCTCACGCCTGTAGACGAAGAGCGAGGTGTCTGTCTTGGCCTCGACGAAGCCGAGTGAGACCAGGAAGGAGGCGAACCGGCTGCACCAAGCCCGAGGTGCCTGCTTCAGCCCATACAGGGACTTGTTCAGCTGACAGACCATGTCTAGACGGGCTGAGTCAACGAACCCTGTCGGCTGGGTGCAGTACATCGTCTCCGTCAGCGTCCCGTGGAGGAAGGCGTTCTTGACGTCCAACTGGTGGATAGGTCAAGAACGTGAGAGAGCCAGTGCCAGAACGGTGCGAATCGTCGCCGGCTTCACCACCGGGCTGAAAGTCTCTCGTAGTCGACTCCGGGGCGCTGAGTGAAGCCCCGAAGAACCCACCGGGCCTTGTACCTCTCCAGAGACCCATCCGCCTTCTTATGCGTGAACACCCACTTGCCCGTGACAATATTGCCACGACCAGGACGGGGAACCAAGTCCCAGGTCCGGTTGGCAAGCGGTGGAGATAGGCGAGATGACAGAAGAGGAGATAGGCGAGATGGGTGAAGAGGCAGACGGTGGGGAGGTCGTCGAGGATAGGACGACCCCGGAGAACCGCTCAACTGGCCAGAGAACCCAGCGGCCCGTCGGGTCACCATTGGGTGAACGTGACTGGGTCCTGGTGGAGCAGGGGGGGTACACCGGTGGCTCTGGGCGGTAAGAAGCCTGTGTACCAACCCGCGCTCGTCGCTGATAGACGAGAGCGGGGTTGGCATACCGCGGCACAGGAGCCACACGTGGTGTAGTAGTCGCCGTCGGAGACGCCGGGGCCGCGCGTGGCGTGACGGGCGACGTCGGGGACGCCGGGACCGTGCACGGCACAACGGGCGACGTCAGGGACGCCGGGGCCGGGACCGCGCACGGCACGGCAGGTGGTGTCGGAGCCGTGCGTGGCACAGCGGACGACGTCGGGGACGCCGGGGCCACGGGAGGTACGTTTACCGGGGCCGCGCATGGCGCAGTGGACGACGTCAGGGCCGTGCGTGGCACAGGCAGTGGCGTCAAGGACGCCGGGGCCACGGGAGGCACGGCAGACAGTGTCGAGGACAGCGGGACCGTGCTCGCCGCATCGAGTGGGTAACCTGGAGGAGGTAAAAAACAAGGTCGCTGTACAGGAGCGTCCTCAGGGTCAGTAGAGAAAGGGAATCTAACTCGGCGACCGAGTCAGAGGACGAAGCGGAGAAGGGAAAGGAAGACTCGTCGAAGACGACGTGTCGAGAGACCAAGATATCCCTTATGGTCAGGGGAGTACCCAAGGAAGACACACCGAGTCGAGCGAGGCACAAGCTTATGGGGAGCTGTGGCAGAGAGGTTAGGGTAGCAAGCGCACCCGAAGACTCGAAGATGGTCATAAAGAGGGGTGGTGTCGAACAGTGCGAAGTGAGGGGTGGGAGCTGGCCTTAGTAGGAAGGTGATTAATGAGGAAAGTGGCGGTGTGAAGAGCCTCCGCCCAGTAACGAGTAGGGGTGGAGGCCTAGACCATCAGAGAGTGCATGACATCGTGGTCCGAATCATGCGCTCAACCTTAATGTTTTGGGGGAAGTGTAAGGGAAAGACATTCGCAACTGTACCCCATGAGAGAGCAAGAAGGTACGAAACGCTGAGTTATCAAACTCGCGTCTGTTGTCGCACTTGACCGCCCTGATCGTGCACCCAAACTGGGTGGACACCCAAACGAAGAAGTGAGAAAGAGTGACGAACGTATCAGACTTCTGTCACAAGGAAAAAGTCCACGAATAGTGTGAAAAATCATCAACAATCACCAAATAATACTTATAGCCGGAAACACTAAGAATAGATGATGTGCAGAGATCACAGTGAATCAGATAAAAAATGCGCTCAACATGAGTGACAGAGTGCGGGAAAGGAAGCCGAACATGGCGACCTAACTGACAAGCATGGCACAGAGACTCATAAGTACCCCTAGTACACGAAATCACTGAGCTACTAGATAACTTTGACATGACATCAACACCGGGGTGGCCAAGCCGACATTGCCAGGTAGTCGAAGAAGCTATCGTAGCCAGATAAAAAGGCCTAAGCGAAGCGGAAGCAGGAAGACAAAGCGTGTACGGGGCCCCGAACTCTCACAGCGGAGACGAAGACACCGGGTAGTAAGATCCTTCACAGATAAACCAGAAGGATTAAACTCAATGAAAACATGGTTGTCAGTAGTAAAACGACGAACAAAAAGTAGGTGTTGGATGATGTCAGGAGCAACAAGAACATCACAAAGCCGAAAAGAACCCGGCGAACCCGAGCCACCTACTGAGGTGACCGGAAGAACATACCCATTCTCAACAACTATAGATGAAGGATGAGAAGGGTGGGAACGGTGGGTAGAAGAGAGTATACCAGCGTCAGGGTGGTGTGGTACGAAGCTGCGGAGTCCACGACCCAGTCAGGACCAGGTGGTGTGAGGCCCAGCGTGCTGAAGGAGAACGCGAGCGACTGTCGGTCCCAGGCCTGAGGTGAGTCGTGATGCTGCACCGAAGACTCAGGTTGGCCCATTGGGTTCCCCGAAGCCCAGTGGATCAGAGCGGAAGGCCTGCCCGCAGGGTAGCTCAACCCGCTAGTGGTCGGAGTCCACTGTCCACCAGCAGTGTAGGCAGGTCCGCCGTAAGCCGGAGTGACCACGTAGGCTGGCTGTGGACGCGATGGACGTGGTGGAGTAAGACCCGGAGACGGCCCAAGCCACATGGAGATCTGGTCAGTCCACGGGTTGTAGGGTGTGGGCCAGGTCACACCACCCTGACCCGTACCACCGCTAGTGCCACCAGTAGTGTCTCCACCAGCACCGCCACCACCACGGCCACCGCGCTTGCCGCGACGACGATTACCACCACCAGAGGTAGCAGGAGCCCCTGGTGTGGTAGGTGGACGCGGAGACTGTCCCCCAGAAGCAGCGGATGGTGGAAGGCGCGAGGACTACCCAGAGCCGTAGAAGGCCGTGGTAGGCGAGGAAGCGATGAAGCCGTCAGAGGTAATTTCCTCAAGCTGTGAGATCCGACCAGACCTTCTCGAAGGTCGGGAACGACGTCTCACGAAGGAGCCACAAGCGAAGGTGGGTGTAGCGCTCGTTCAGGCCCTGAAGGACCTGAAGGACGAGGAAGTTGTCCGGGACGGGCTCTCCAAGGTCGCGAAGGGCATCCGCCATTACCCTTCATCTGGCGACAATAGGCAGAGATGGAGAGGTCGCCCTTGTCGGTGGTCCCAAACCGAGCTCGGATGTGAAGAGCTCGAGTTGCGCGGTTCCCTTGGAAGCGCTGCTCGAGGATCAGCCACGCCTGACGGGCAGTGCCTCTACCGCGATGGCCGACGATGTCCTGTAGCTCCTCAGAGAGAGACCCAAGGTTCCAAGCAAGAACCAGTCTGTCCATGCTGATCCAGGAGTCGTGCAACGGGGAATCACCCCGTAGGACGTGGTTGTCAAGACGAAACCGCCTCAACGTCAGGAGAAGCAGGCTGCACCATCTGGTGTAGGTGGTGGAGTCGGAGCTAAGAACAACCGGAACAAGAGTTCGGATGTTCTGGATACCAGCAACCTGAGCGTGGAGGGCGGCGACGAGGGAAGCCGCTTAGGTGCTGTAAGCAGCTTCAGCTCTCGGAGGGAGATCGTGCGTGGCACTCCACTGCTGGCACGGGGACTCCTCGAGCTGGTGAGTGAGAGCCGCCATGGACGCCCGTTCCTGCTCCAAGGAGAGAACGAGAGCGTCTCGCTCACGGGAGGCGACGAGGGCCGCGGCGACAGCGGTCGTAGAGGGGTATCCACCACCACTGGCAGGGTCCCCCAAATCGTCAATAACGGCGAACGGAGAAGGTGCAGTAGCGGCAACAGGGGGAGGCACGACAGCGGCCATGGGGAGGGGCGGGGGGCGCAGCGGCGGCCATGGGGAGGGGCGGGGGGCGCAGCGGCGGCCATGGGGAGGGGCGGGGGGCGCAGCGGTGGCCATGGGGAGGGGTGGAGGCGCGGCGGCGGCCATGGGGAGGGGCGGGGACGCTGCTGCGGCCATGGGGAGGGGCGGAGGCGCGGTGGCGTCCGTGGGAGGCGCGGCGACGGCGGCCATGGCAGGCGCGGCAGCCGTGGGCGGAGGCGCGACGGCGGCCGTGGGAGGCGTGGCGGCCGTGGGCGGCGGCAGCCATGTGGCGGCTGTAGGGGAGAGAGGGAGCTAGGGTTAGGCTAATCTGATACCATAATGGAGGATGAAAAATGATTTCATTAGCATAATAGGCTGCAAGAGGATACATATATAGGCTGACAAGCCTTACTCCAGAATGACTAAAATACCCCTGCCTCCTAATAATAGTTTTACATCGAGTACTCTAACATGGATATATGTGACACCTGATCCTAGTAATCTCTTCAATAGTATGCGAGAACATGACAGAACAACAATACATGAAGCCATGGAGCAACAAACAATAAGCATTGCAAAGGTACCATGCCTTCTTTAAAAGTTTGCCGATTAGTGTTAAGATTGCATTCATTTGTGTGCTAATTCAACATTATTACTTTATCTTCCAGGCTGGACTAGTGACAACACTTAGCACAAGAACTGCTGTTTTTGGTGCAACAAATCCAAAAGGGCAATATGATCCTAATGAATGTAATGCTTTTATTTCTAAAAAATGTAGTGCTTTTACACAGCAGGCAATTATATAGTCCTGATCATTGCTGAATGCTTATCCATTCTGAATATTGTACCTCTGTTTTCCCTTTTTCAGGTTTGTCTGTGAATACAACACTTTCTGGACCACTGTTGAGCAGATTTGATATAGTTCTTGTTCTTTTGGATGGACAGGATCCTGAATGGGATGCCATAGTGGCGTCTCATATATTGAATGAGGTATATTTTTTGTTGTTAATAAGTTGTGCTCTAGGCATGCTAATAAGTCAGTGGATTGCCACCCTACAAGAATATTTATTTAGCATTGATTTTTTTTAAAAAAATCATGCAGAACTTCGATGAAAAGGAAAACACTAAGGGAAAGTGGACGCTGCCCAAGTTGAGAAGGTAGAAACTCATTTAATGTCTTGTTGATATTGTTAGACACTGTGATTATGTGTGTGTCACAGGGGCATATTAGTCATTAGTGAGGGATTAGGGTTAGGGGTAGCTTAGTCATTTTCCCCTCCTAATCCCTCTATATAATCAGACATGTACCTCAACATTATCATCCATCTAATACAGCCACCATTAGCCCTCTAATATGGTATCAGCTAGGAACTAATTAGGATTAGTGTCTAACCCTAACCCTAATGACCTAGGCCCAGACGCCGCCGCTGTAGTGGCCCTGCGC
Source organism: Neostapfia colusana (assembly GCA_030760725.1). NCBI lineage: Eukaryota > Viridiplantae > Streptophyta > Magnoliopsida > Poales > Poaceae > Neostapfia > Neostapfia colusana. The sequence continues at coordinate 52,889,739 of JASWHV010000020.1, forward strand.
CGCCGCCGCCCCGCGTGCCTGCGCTGCCGGCGGCCTCGCCGGCGCGCCGGCCGCTGGAGCCGCCGCCGCCGCCGCTGAGGCAACGCGCGCCTGCGCTGCCGCGCCGCCTGCTGCTGTTGCTGCCGCTGGTGCGCAGCCCGGCCACGCCGTCGCACCACCTAATGGGGCCGCCGCCTCTGCCGCCGGCGCACCCCCAGCCAGCGCCACTTTGCCCTGGGGCGCCGCCGCCGGATCCGCGCCCTGGCTGCCCGATCTCGGGCAGAGTCGGCGCGCGCCCGGATTCGGGTTCGCTGGGGTTGCTGGTGTGCACCACAGCCACGCCGCTGCGCCGTCTGATGGGACCGCCGCCTCTGCTGCCACCGCCGCGCCGCCACCCTGGGCTGCCGCCGCGCCACCACCCTGGGCCGCCGTCGGCGCCGCGCCATTGCCCGAGGCCGCCCCGCTGCCACCATGCGCCGTCGGCGCTCCTGCAGCCCCCAGCGCTGCCACCCCTCGAGTCGCTGCTTCCTGGCCCGCCGTCGTCACCTCTGCAGCGCCCCACGATGGCGCCGCTACCTGGCCCGCAGCAGCTGCAGCCGCCCAGTGGGCCGCTGTTGCCTCTGCAGTGCCCCACGACGGTGCCGCTGCCTGGCCCGCAGCAGCTGCAGCCGCCCCTTGGGCTGCCGGTCCTGCAGCCCCCCACGACGGCGCCGCCTGGCTTGCTGCCCCTGGGAGGTGCCTCTCGGCCGCCATCGGCTGATGTACCTGGATCGGCCGTGTCCTACTCTGTTGGCACCACTGTCGAGGGTCCGAGCGTGTTGTCTTCCTTCCCAGCGCCGCCACTGCCGGGGCAATGTCGCGACCCGTTCTACACCGTCGGTCTACCTGCGGGGTCTCACGCCGTCTGGCCCTAACTGGGTGGTGGACTCGGTGCCTTGTACCACACCACCCCTGACGTCGGTATCCTCTCCTCTACCCGCCCTTCCCGTCCCTCTGATCCTTCATCTATCGTTATTGGGAATGGGTCGACTCTTCCAGTCACCGCAGTAGGTGACTCGGGTTCGTCGGATTCGTTTCAGCTACGTGATGTTCTTGTTGCACCTAACATCATTCAACACCTTCTTTCCGTTCGTCGTTTTACTACTGACAACCATGTTTCCCTTGAGTTTGATCCTTATGGTGTAACTGTGAAGGATCTTACTACTCGACGCATTCTCTTTCGTTGTGATAGTACGGGTCCCCTGTACACGATGCGTCTTCCTGCTTCCGCTCCGCCTCTTGCCCTGACTACGACAGCTTCTTCGACCATTTGGCATCGCCGACTTGGCCACCCCGGTGTTGATGCTATGTCGAAGTTGTCTGGTAGTTCAGTGATTTCGTGTACTCGGGGTACTCATGAGTCTCTTTGCCATGCTTGTCAGTTGGGTCGCCACGTTCGACTTCCTTTTCCACACTCTGTCACTCGTGTCGAGCACATCTTTGATTTGATCCATTGTGATCTTTGGACTTCACCTGTTCTTAGTGTTTCTGGATGCAAGTATTACTTGGTGGTCGTTGATGATTTTTCATACTATTCGTGGACTTTTTCCTTGCGACAAAAGTCTGATACTTTCGGTACTCTTTCTCACTTCTTCGCTTGGATGTCCACCCAGCTTGGGCGCACGATCCGTGCGGTCCAGTGCGACAACGGACGCGAGTTTGACAACTCTACGTTCCGTGACTTTCTGCTTTCTCGCGGTGTTCAATTGCGCATGTCATGCCCATACACTTCCCCCCCCCCAGAACGGCAAGGCTGAGCGCATGATTCGGACCACCAACGATGTTATGCGCTCTCTGATGTTTCAGGCTTCTACCCCTGCTCACTACTGGGCGGAGGCGTTTCACACTGCCACATACCTCATTAATCGCCTTCCTACTAAGGCGATTAGTGCTCTCACCCCTCACTTCGCTTTGTTCGGCACCCATCCTCTTTACGACCACCTTCGAGTCTTCGGGTGCGCTTGCTACCCGAACCTCTCTGCCATAGCTCCCCATAAGCTTGCGCCTCGCTCGACTCAGTGTGTTTTCCTTGGGTACTCCCCTGACCATAAGGGGTACAGGTGCCTTGATCCCACCACCCGTCGTATCTTGATCTCTCGACACGTCGTCTTCGACGAGTCTTCCTTTCCCTTTTCCACCCCGTCCTCTGACTCCGTCGCTGAGTTGGATTCCCTCTTCTCTACTGACCCCGAGGTCGCTCCTTTACAGCGACCTTGTCGCTTACCTCTTGCAGGTTACCCACCCGCTGCGCCACGCACGACTTCGACGTCTTCCACGCCACCTGCTGTGCCTTACCTGGCCCCGGCGTCCCTGACGCCACTTGCTGCGCCACGTGCGGCACCGGCGTCCCTGACGCCACTGGTTGCACCACGCGCAGCCCCGGCGCCCCCGACGTCAACCACTGCACCACGCGCGGCCCCGGTGTCCCCGATGACGCCTGCTGCGCCAAGCACGACCTCGGCGTCCCCGACGTCGACCACTGCGCCACGCGTGGGCTCAGCTTCCCCGACATCACCTGCAGCAAGCCCGACGTCACCAAACGCACCAGGAGCAGCACTGACGACGACTTCTCGCTTTGCCGACCCCGTACTTGCCTACCAGCGACGAGCAGGGGGGCGGCCCTACTCCAGCTGCACCACGCGTGGCCTCGAGACGAGAGCAGGTTGTTGTACCTGAGCGCCCGGTGTACAACCCTCCTCTTCTCCACAGGGATCCTGGTCACGTCTACCCGATGGTGACTCGACGTGCATCCAGGAGTCTTCGGCCAGTTGAGCGCTTCACCGGAGCTGCCTTCTCGTCGACGACTTCTCCACTGGCCGACTCTTCTTCGATCTCACCCATACCTACTTCCATGCGTAGCGCCCTCCCCGACCCTCACTGGCGCCGTGCTATGGAGGAAGAGTATGAGGCTCTGCTTGCCAACCGGACCTGGGACCTGGTTCCCCGTCCTGGCCGTTGCAATGTTGTCACGGGCAAGTGGGTGTTCACGCACAAGAAGAAGACAGACGGTACCTTGGAGAGGTACAAGGCTCGGTGGGTACTCCGGGGTTTCACTCAGCGCCCTGGTGTCGACTACGACGAGACCTTCAGCCCGGTGGTAAAGCTGGCGACGGTTCGTACCGTTCTGTCGTTGGCTCTCTCGCGTTCTTGGCCTGTCCACCAGTTGGATGTCAAGAATGCCTTCCTCCACGGTACACTGACCGAGACGGTGTATTGCAGTCAGCTGGCAGGGTTTGTTGATTCAGCTCACCCAGACATGGTCTGTGAACAAATCCCTATACGGACTGAAGCAGGCACCGCGAGCCTGGTATAGCCGGTTCACCTCCTTCTTAGTCTCACAGGGGTTCGTCGAAGCTAAGTCGGACACTTCGCTGTTTGTCTATCGACGTGGCAGTGACATTGCTTACCTCCTACTGTACGTCGATGACACTGTACTAACAGCGTCTAGTTCGGCTCTGCTTCGGCGCACCATTTCTGCTTTACAGCAGGAGTTCGCTATGAAGGACCTGTGCCGTCTTCACCACTTCCTGGGCATTGCGGTCGAGGACCGACCAGGCGGCTTATTCCTTCACCAGCGACAGTACTGCCTGGATATCCTCCAGCGAGCGGGCATGACTGAGTGCAAGCCTTGCTCCACTCCAGTGGATACTCAGGCGAAGCTCTCCGCTACCGACGGGACACCCGTCTTTTACTCCATTACTTACAGGAGTCTTGCAGGTGCTCTTCAGTACCTCACCTTCACCAGGCCGGATATCTCGTATGCAGTTTAGCAGGTGTGCCTCCACATGCATGACCTGAGGGAGCCGCACCTCACCGCTGTGAAGCGGATTCTTCGGTAGCTACGAGGTACTCTCGACTACGGCCTCCTCCTTCGACGTGACACAACCTTCGAGCTGGTCGTGTACACCGATGCTGACTGGGCAGGCTGCCCAGACACACGACGTTCTACTTCTGGGTACGCCGTCTTCCTGGGCGGTAACCTCATCTCCTGGTCCTCGAAGCGACAGCCCGTGGTGTCGCGTTCGAGTGCTGAGGCGGAGTATCGCGCCGTGGCTAACGGCGTAGCTGAGGCCTCCTGGCTTCAGCAGCTGCTTCAGGAGCTCCACACTCCCGTCGCCAGGAGCACCCTCATCTACTGCGACAACGTCAGCGCCGTGTACCTCTCCACCAACCCGGTCCAGCATCAGCGCACGAAACATGTGGAGATTAACCTCCACTTTGTTCATGAGCGGGTTGCACGCGACGAGGTTCGGGTACACCATGTCCCGACGACGATGCAGTTCGCCGACATCTTCACGAAGGGCCTCCCATCGTCGTTGTTCTTCGAGTTTCGGTCCAGTCTCAACATCTGCAGTGGCTAGATGTTGTGACTGCGGGGGGTGGTGTTAGGCACTGTGATTATGTGTGTGTCACAGGGGCATATTAATCATTAGTGAGGGATTAGGGTTAGGGGTAGTTTAGTCCTTTTTCCCCTCCTAATCCCTCTATATAATCAGACCTGTACCTCAACATTATCATCCATCTAATACAGCCACCATTAGCCCTCTAATAGATATGTTTACCTCCCATGAAGCAATAAGACAGAGCATAGAGGCTTGTGCTCAGCAATACAAATGCATTTGTTTTGTTAATTGTTATATTTTATTTTGATACCCATGCCTTCATTTGGTACCTTTTAATTTTAAAGATGCTAGTTTTGTGGGATCGTACATGATAAGCAGCTAAAATTCCAAATGCATATAGCTGAACTCCCGAAAATGTTTATAAGGAAACCTGGGTATCTCAAAATCTCAGGTATATAAGTTATGTAAAGAAACGGTTTAAACCAGTGCTGACTAAGGAGGCTGAACAAGTTATATCAAGCTATTATCAGCTTCAGCGACAATCTGGAACACATAATGCTGGTTAGCAGAGCAGTCCTTTTCCCCCTCGAGCTTTTTTTGTTCCCTAAAGAGTTTACAGCCTCTCAAGCAAGAAGTTTTTTTGTGCAGCAAGGACAACTGTGCGTATGCTTGAAAGTTTGATAAGGCTAGCTCAAGGCATGTTCTGTTATCCCAGGGAAAGTTTCCTCCTTTACATTTGTCATTCTTAATAGTCCTGTCCTTCCTTGTTTCTTACAGTTTATTTTGTGTATTTTAGCACATGCAAGACTAATGTTCAGAAATGAGGTCAAACAACTTGACGCTATTGCTGCCATATTATGCATTGAATCCTCTATGACAACATCTGCAAAAATAGATGGCACGGGAGATGCTCTGCACTCTGAGTTTACAGATAACCCTGATGAGGAATGTATCCTTAATGTGATTTTATGGCCTCCTTACTCGAGAATATCAAATATCTAAGTAATATAAATAGTGTTGCAATTCCGGTGTTCAGAACACATTGATCAGATCTGCTCATCTGAAAACAGATTGATCCAGATTGTTAAGCTACTATGGCACCGGCCAGTTGAACCCATCAGCTTAAACTGATAGGGAAGTGTGGACAATTCACTTATATTTCAACACTCCCTCTCACGTGCAGGCTCTCTTGGGCCGTAAACGTGGAATAGGAGTTGGCTGCAATTTATTTAATAAATCGCGCCCGCCAGGATTCGAACTCGAGACCTCTGGCTCTGATACCATGTTAAGATAGTATGCACCGACCAGTTGAACCCATCAGCTTAAGCTGATAGGGAAGGTTGGACAATTCACTTATATTTCAACACAGATGATCAACACAAGAAAAAGATTTCCTGGTGATGCAGCAAGACTTGAGAGAGGATCAGAAGGCTCTGGTTATGATCAGATTGATCTGAACAGTTCTGCTCCTAGTAGGACAGAACAGAGGAGCACAGGGGAATCACCAGCCCTGATCTGATCTAGTGCGCAGAACAGGGGAGATCAGGAAGAGCAGAGGAGCTGCCGCCTGTTCCTGGAGGTGGAGGCGCAGAGTAGATGGGAACAGGGGCGGCGGCTGCTCCAAGAGAGAGAGAGAGGTGGCGGTTAGCTTTTTGTGGAGGAATAAACTCTATTGATCTGATCTAAAACGGGGGTGTTTTGGCTTCTTTATATAGCCCCCCTTACAAGAGTCCTGATCTATTACAACTCAATCTTTTAGTCTATCTCTAAGAAGACTAAACTCTAATCTCTTCTAGAAGGAGGATCCGGCCTAGTTCTGGCTGCCCTGGGCCAGGGGCAGATCTACCCACATTCTCCTCCTGATCCTGACACTAGCCCACGTCTAAGATCCCGATCCTTCTTCTCATCTCCACGAACTTCTGTCTTTCGAGGGCCTTGGTTAAGATGTCCGCCATCTGGTCCTGGGTGGAGATTTGCTCAAGCACAATAGTACCGTTGTCCACACACTCCCGTATATAGTGGTACTTGACATCGATGTGCTTGCTTCTATCATGGTGTACCAGGTTCTTGATCAAGTCTATAGCTGACTTGTTGTCAACCCGCAGCACCGGCGCCTTCCATTTTTCAGCTAAGTCCTCCATCAGCCGTGCTATCCATACACCTTGACATGCCCCTTGAGCTGCTGCGATATATTCTGCTTCACATGAGGACAAGGCCACCACTTTCTGCTTGCAGGACTGCCATGAAACGGGGTTGTTTCCAAGACAGAACAACACCCCGCTTGTGCTCTTGCGGTCCTCCAGGTCTCCCGCATAGTCACTATCTGAGTACCCAATAAGCTCCATGTCTCCTCCTCTTGCATAAAAGACTCCATAGTTTATTGTACCCGCTTTGTAGCGTACAATGTGTTTGACTGCAGCAAAGTGCTCCTCCTTGGGCTCCTCCAGAAACCGGCTCACGTACCCGACCGAGTAGGCGAGATCGGGACGTGTGTTTGCCAAGTACCGCAGCCCTCCTACCAAGCTCCTATAATCCGTTGCATGCACCAACGGACTATCACTTGCCTTGTAAAGCTTGAGGCCTTGCTCCTTGATGATAAGAGACCCCAGTCGCTCATCTTGAACCTCTTCATCATCTCCCCCTTAAACTTCTTGAGGTCGCCTCCTCCTGTGATCATAAGATCGTCGATGTACACACCGATGATGAGCTTCTCACCTTCAGCTCCACGGAAATAGATCCCGTGCTCGCTCGTACTCCTGGAAACCAAGCGATAGCAAGCTATCGTTGAGCTTGGCATTCCAGGCCCTGGGCGCCTGACGAAGTCCATATAAAGCCTTCTTGAGCCGATACACCTTGTGTTCAGCTCCGTCGATGGTGAAGCCAACGGGCTGGGAGACGTACATCTCCTCTGTCAAGTCGTCGTTCAATAAGGCGCTCTTCACGTCCATGTGGTGTACCTCCCACCCCTCGTGTGCAGCAACTGCAAGGAGCAAACGAACAAATTCGAGATGAGCTACAGGAGCAAATACCTCGTCAAAATCTATTCCTTGCCATTGGACATAGCGTTTAGCCACCAACCGGGCTTTGTGCTTCACCACCTCCCCATGTTCGTCCCTCTTCACTTTGAACACCCATTTGAGGCCAATGGGCTTGTGTCCTGCAGGAAGATCAACAAGTTGTCAAGTCTTATTTTCTTCTATGGACTCCATCTCCTCGAGCATGACCCGTCTCCAGCACGGGTGTTCCTCAGCATCGGCGAAGGACGTGGGCTCCTCCGTGGTGGTGAACATGAGCTCCCCCTCCTCCAAGCTTGGTGGGCGCTCAACCCGACCAGGAGGGGTGAGGGTTCCAAGCACGTTGCGCATCGTGCGGAACCGTAGTTTCGCCCGTCGTCATAGTAGGCGTCGAGACGATGCTGCCGGGGTCCGACAGCGGTGTGGCGAAGTGAATGGGCCGTGGAGGATTCTAGGGCGTGACGAAGGTGCTGGAGTCTTCAAGTACGGAACCTCCCGATGCTGCTAACCACCGCGCAGGACTTTCCCAGCCCTGATCTGCACTGGACAGTCCCTGCAGGAGCCTTTGGGGCGACGCCGTGGGTGCTGGACCCTCTCCAGCAGATCTGGAGGCTGGCACAGGAACTCCTAGTGTCTGGACAGACCCTTCTGCGCCCCCCCTGGGCACTGCAGGGGTGCTGTTCGGCCCCTTCGGACGCTGCAGCACCTCTCCGGATGCTGGAACGGCAGGTCCAGGAGGTGCTGGACCTAAGGAGTCGACGTGGAAGGCAGTGTAGTCCTCTTCTCCTGCTCCTTCCCCTAGTCCCACTTAGTCGCCTCATCGAATATCACGTCATGTGATATGGTGTGCGCCCATCAGCCGGATTATACATCTGATAGCCCTTCGTCCCTGCAGCATAGCTAAGAAAAATCATCGGAGTACTCCGGTCTTCCAACTTTTTCATGTGGGGGTGCGTGTTCTTGACATGCCCCACGCACCCAAAAGTTTGGAAGTAATTGACGGCTGGTCTCTCTCCATGCCAAGCTTCGTATGACGTCTTCCCGTTGAGGCTGCGGGTGGGGGATCGATTTAAGATGTAGACAGCCGTGATAACTGCCTCACCCCAAAAAATCCCGGGCATACCCTTCGCCTTCTACATACTCCTCACCATGCCGACCACCGTCTGGTTGCGCCGCTCCACAACCCCGTTTTGCTGCGGCGCATACGGGGCTGTGAGCTGACATTGTACTCCGTGCTGAGCGCAGTACTCGCCGAACTCCTGTGAGGTGAACTCCCCTCCACCATCAGTACGGAGTAGCTTCAGCCTCCTTCTGGACTCTAATTCAGCCGTTGCCTGTAATTGCTGAATTAAGTCGGGCGTCTGATCTCACATATAGCGGCTCATGTCATCCACTAGCAACAAGAAGATCTTGCTGTCTAGAGTCGTCGGCGTGACAGGCCCGCAGATGTCGTCGTGGACGAGGTCGAGCGCGCCCTCCACGTGCCGCCGAGCTTGCTTGGGGAAGCTGGAGTGCCTCTGCTTCCCGACCAAGCAAGCTTCGCACAATTGATCGGCGTGATCAATTTACGGAAGCCTGAGCACCATCTCCTCTCGTGCCAACTTTCGAAGCGATTGAAAGCCGACGTGTCCGTAGCGCTCGTGCCAACGCCACGTAACATCATGACGCCTCGTGGTTAGGCAAAGCGGACGTGTGATGTTGAGCCTGATGGAGTATAGCTTGTTGTCGTCGCGCTGAACACGTGTGAGTAGACACTGTTGGCCATCCCGTATGTGCATCACTTCTCCATCCACCGTGATGCTGTAGCCATCCTCATCCAGCTGGCCGACGCTGATGAGGTTGGTGGTGAGGCGCGGGATGAGGTAGACGTCGGTGAGCCTCCTGTGTTCACCCGTCTTGGCGGCGAATAGGACCGTACTCTTCCCTAGATACGCATGACGGAGTTGTCGCTGAACTTGATGGTTCCGACGACGTTTTTGTCGAGCTCGGAGAAGACGACGCGCGAACCCGTCATATGGTTGGTCGCGCCCGTGTCGAGGTACCAACGAGTGTCGTCAAAGTCGTCGTCATTGTCGTGGTGAGAGAAGACACGTCCCTCCACTATCTCCAGTGGGCGCGTAGGACGTTCCTGTACAGGCTCCTCCTGTACTGAGGCCACCCTTGTCACAAACAAGGCGCCATCCTCCGCCTTCGGCACGAAAGCCTGCTGCTGCGGCTCCTCTTGATTAGGCTTCGACCGACACTCACTGGCCCAGTGGCCCTTCTTCCCGCACTTCCTACACTGGTCCCACGGAATATCCTTCCCGGAGCCTCCCTTCTTGCCTCCGTTCTTCTTGGGCGGGCCCTTTCGGCCGCCCCTCTTAGAAGAATTTGTGTTCTGGGTAGACTGCTCCTCCTTCCGCTGTGCCTGCCACTCCTCGCGAGTGAGGTACATCTGGCCGTCGTGTACTCCTTTGTTCTGCTGCGTTGAGTCGAAGGCGTTCTCCGCCGCCCTGAGACGCCCCGTCACCTCCGACAAGGTGAGGGTCGACACGTCCAGCAGTGTCGTGTTTGCCACCACGATCTGTTGGAAGCGTTCTGGAACGCTTCGCAGGAGCTTCTCCATGACCCTCTCTTCTCCTATCTCCCCCCATAGCGACGCAAGCCGTGATAGCATGCTGCTCAGGCGGAGGGAGAAGTCCTCCACGCTCTCGCAGCGGCTTCGAACTCCTTCCGGAGTTGTGTCGTCGTCTTCTTCACGTGGTCGGCCCCGACCCATATGATGGTGATCGTGTCCCATGCCTCCTTCGCCGTCTTCTTCTCTCCGATCGTCGTGATCATCTTCAGCGGGACAGCGTTGACCAAGATGTCAAGGGTCATCATATCTTCTTGCTCACTCACGTTGCCCTCCTCCACGGCGTTCCAAAGCAGCCATGCCTTCAGTTTGATCTTCATCATGACAGCCCACTCCGCGTAGTTGGTCTTGGTGAGCACGGGGAACCCCGTCCCGATGTTCACCTCACGAGTTGCCAGAGAGGGTGTCGCATGGACGGTGGCGCTGCCGCTGCTTGAAGGTGTAGACGATATCTTGCTGAATTCAACCTAGGGTCGAATCGGCTCTGATGCTATGAATGTTACAATTCCGGTGTCCAGAACACCTTGATCAGATCTGTTCGTCTGAAAACAGATTGATCCAGATGATCAACACCTAAGAAAAAGATTTTCTGGTGATGCAGCAAGACTTGAGAGAGGATCAGAGGGCTCTGGTTCTGATCAGATTGATCTGAACAGTTCTGTTCCTAGTAGGACAGAACAGAGGAGCCCTGATCTGATCTAGTGCGCAGAACAGGGGAGATCAGGAAGAGCAGAGGAGCTGCCGCCTGTTCCTGGAGGTGGAGGCGCAGAAGAGATGGGAACAGGGGTGGCGGCTAGGGTTTAGCCCTGGACAGCGGCTGCTCCAAGAGAGAGAGAGGTGGCGGCTGGCTTTTTGTGGAGGAATAAACTTTATTGATCTGATCTAAAAGTGGGGTGTGTCGGCTTCTTTATATAGCCCCCCTTACAAGAGTTCTGATCTATTATAACTTAATCTTTTAGTCTATCTCTAATTCTATCTCTAAGAAGACTAAACTCTAATCTCTTCTAGAAGGAGTATCCGGCCCAGTTCTAGGCGCCCTGGGCCAGGGGCAGATCAGCCCACAAACAGTGAAAGCTTAAATTGGTTCTGCTTCTGTATTCTTCCTTTTGTTTCACTACTTCTGTATAAGTAGTTGCCTATTTTTTAGGCATGTCACCTGGGGGAGCAAGGATATACGTTAGAGGTGCTATGTTCCCCCAGTAACTGTTAATATTATGTTGTACAGTATATTTCCTGCAGAAACCTGCTCCTCGCCACTTGAGATACATCCATCAGGACATGCATTATAGATTCTGACAACAGCAAGCAGCTTCCCTATGTCTTTGTTTGTCTTGATATGCCCTAGATAACAAAAGGGAAAAGAAAATCCTTGAGAAGCTTAAACTACTTTGAAGGCTCCCCGCTCCCCACTGTTCCAGTACATAATATCAGATGTCGCAATCCGAAGATGGCTTCCAGTATGCAAATTCTGCAGTGTATCAGTGATAAGCCAAGGTAATCATGTTACTCTGTTCTCATGAAATCATATCACTGTATTCTTAATTCTTATGTTACTTTGGCATTCCATTCGTATATTAAATTGATATAAGCAGCATTCTGGAAGAAGGATGCCATTACTGTAAGTATTACAAATACATAATTCTGTAAGTATCATGTCATTAATGAAACATATTATACCGTGCTATGAGTTGTTTGTGGCCTCTTTCTTTTAAACTTGTCTTGCCATCTGAAAGATTGTATTAGAGAAAATGTAAAGCATGATGCCAATTCTAAAGCTAGCTTAGCTAGTCGATGCTTCACTTTCTCCTGCTACATATGTCGAGGTCCAATTATTTATATTTCTAGTCCGATCCACTTCATATGCAGTACGGTGGAATGAGGTCTATGTTGGCTGATCTCGGTGTGGTTGCTTATGGCTTGCGTTTTATGCTACTTTTACAATTTGTATCAGACGGGGCTGTATATATACGTGTAATAAATGTTTCTGTGCCAGTATGAGGTTTGCACTGTTATGAATAGCATTTGTATTATTATGGGGGCAGGAGGCTTGAATATATAGAGGTACAGGAGATTACAAATATGCACAAAACCACTCATATAATAGAGAAAATACAATAAACTCATATATCTCATGAACACTAAGTTTGGAGAGATCAAATCTGTGTTGAACCCGGATTTGTGCCTTCGTGAAGAAATCGACCAGCTGACTCTCTAAAGGCACATACTGAAGATCAACAATACTATTTTGTATATGTGCTCGTGTATGAGAAGCATCAACATCAATATTCTTGATAACCTCATGCTTGACCGGATCACGAGCGATATTGATAGCACCTGTACTGTCAGACAAAAGAGGAGTCGACATAGAAACAGAAGCACCAAAAATCCTCAAGCAACAACAGTAACCAAGTAATCTCTGCAGCCATAAGAGCCATAGAAACTTACACTCTGCACTCGAACAAAAAACTGCTACATGCTTCTTAGTTTTCCAAGCAATGAGGGGATCACTAAGAAAGACAATAAGTAGAAAGAGATCGACGAGCAGAGCAATCACTAGCTCGAGTAGCATCACAATACACCTGAAGCTGTAAGGAGCTAGAACGTGAAAAAACCAAGCGTCTAGAGATAGTCCCGCGAAGATAACACAAGGCACGAAGTAAGTAACTATAATGGATTTGAGTCAGAGCCAAAAATAAACTGACTCAAAATGTGAACGGTGTACGAGATGTCAAGACGAGTGACATTGAGATAAACTAGACTCCCAACAATATGAGTGGGTCGAAGGTGAACATTGAGCTCCACAGGAGTCTCAAGAGTGCGGTCATTAGTAAGAAGTCCGATCAAGGAGATCTTGAATGTACTTTTTCTGGGACAAATGGATTTCCTGACTCGTAGAGTAAACCTCAATCCCAAGAAAGTAACAAAGAGGACTAAGATCTGATATAAGAAATTGATCACTAAGACGAGCCTTCACGAAGAGTGTAGGATCATGAGCACTGGCAGAAAAGTCAGAAGTAGTGATCACTGAAGCAAACCGCTGAAACCAAGCACGAGGATCTTGCTTGAGTCCATAAAGGGAGCGACGAAGACGACAAACCATACTCTCAGGAACAAAATACCCAGGCGGTGGTTGCATGTAAACCTCCTCACGCAGCTCACCATTAAGAGAGGCATTATTCACATCAAGCTGAGAGATGGACCACTTAGGAACGGAGGCCACAGCAAGAAGAGTGCGAACAGTTGTCATGTGAGCAACAGAAGCGAAAGTCTTGTCAAAGTCACGATCATGTTTCTGCTGGAAACCACGTGCGACTAAGCAACCTTTATATCGCTCAAGGGAACCATCAGAGCCGGTCTTAACCTTATAAACCCACTTACTGGTAATAAGGCGAACATGTAGGAGACGGGGCACAAGCTCCCACGTGTCAGTGCGCTCAAGAGCAGCAATCTCCTCAGCCATCACATGTTGTCATTCTGGATGAAGAATGGCATCATGATACGTAGTCGGCTTAGAAAGAATGGTAGCAGCATAACTAGAAGGAGAATATTGGTCAGGGGGTCGACAAGTGTGATGACCACGTCCAAGAGGCTGCTCAAGAGAAAAATCATAAGAAGGAGATGACTCCTCAGGAGAAGAGGATACACCAGGTGAAGCAGGCTCGATTGGGGAAGATGGGTCATCAGAAGAAGATGAGTCAGCTGGAGTAGATGGCACCTTCGAGGAAGGCACAACTCGTCGAGTATAGACATGTGTCACGGGAGGCTTCATAGTAAAATCGGGAACTAGAGAAGAAGGCTCCGAAGGAGACACCGTGGAAAGAATGACCGAGCGTGAAGGAGGCATGCTAGCAGCAGGCGTATCAGGGAAAAATAAGAATGAAATAGGATCAGCGACAAAAACAAAAGAGATATCTGAAGAAGGACGAGGGTAGAAAAGACGTGCCAGGTCAGCCTCGTAGATTGAGGCAGGGCGCGGCGGGAGGAGCAGATCCGACACTCGATTCCAGAGGTGACCGTGCGACTGGCGGGAGAAAAAAAACACCATGAGAAGAACACGCAACGGCGAGGGAAAAAAGTGCAACTGCTAGGGTAAAATAGAAACCCTAACCTGGCTGTGATACCATGTTATAAATAGCACTTGTATTATTATGGGGGCAGGAGGCCCGAATATATAGAGTTATAGGAGATTATAAATATGCATAAAACCCCTTATACAATGGGGAAAACACAATAAACTCCTACATCTCTAGCATGCACCTTATGACATTTTTCGGGAAATTGACTCATCCAAATGTGTCTGCTATAATTGGGGTAGCCCTGATACCATTTTATTGGGGATGGATTATTATGGAACTACTAGAGTTGTTCTTACTTGTGTCATGTTCAGAACTTAATATCTTGCGGAGGCAGGAGGATATGGAGTTTGGTAGAATAATGCCTTTTATACTGATGTGTTCATAGGATCTTAGTCAGCAGACATTGGTACGTCGAATGAACCTGATGCATGGCTAACAACAAAGGAATATCTGGCACAGTACCTGGCATCGTTTGCATGTCTGCAATGAAGATATAGGTAGGAGTATATCTGCTAACTAGCTGCGCGCATTTCAATTGAAGGCTGTTTTTACCGCTCGTTTATCCTGCCTAGTTCGAATGACGTGAGGGAGTGAAGAGGTGTCATTGTCCCAATGGAAACTGGAAGAGGTTAGCAGCAGCTGAGGTCCCATGCGGACGTTTTAATCCATCATATCACACAGTAACTATGCTCAAGCATACACAAACAAGATTAATAAATCACGAAAAGAATAGGATAACGATAACAATGATATCAAAGTACTACTACCACCAGCACAACAAAAGCACCCAGATCCCTGAATCAAAAGAAACCTCAGCTCCCCATCAAATACATGAACCGATGACGTGCGGCCTAACAGTAACAGCACTGCCTCCACCCTGACTGGAAACCTAGAGCATCGCCACGAGCCCGGCCAGGCCCAATCCAGCCCATCCCGCGGCCCTGAGCCCGGTGGCGCCGGAGGCGGACGACTCCTTGGCCCGCGGCGACACCTCCGTCGTGGCCGGGCTCTTGGGCGTGGCGTCGGAGCTCGAGGGTGACGACGGTGTCTTCGCGGCGGCGGGCGCGGTGTCCGGGGTGTCTGGGGTGTCCGCGGCCGGGACGGGGGCCGGCGCCGGGGCGGCCGCCGCGGCGGCGACGTCCACGACGAGCTTCATGCCGCCGCTGCAGTGGCCTGTGACGCCGCAGATGAAGTAGTGCTTCCCGGCGGTCTTGAGCGTGACGGTGGTCGTGCCGGTGCTGTCGCTGCTCAGCGCCTTGCTGGAGGAGCAGGCGGCGTAGTCCGACGCGCTCACCTCATCCACCGTGTGCGCCCCTCCGGCGTAGTTGAACACTGAAGAGTACACAAAAGTCGTGTCGAGCATGAGATGTGACACAAGCAATGTACAGCACAAGTGCATCGCGATGTTGCAAGGATCAGAGCACGTGAAGCGTACTAGCAGTTTATTACAGTATTCTGCTGCTGCGGCCGTACGTTTTGAGTTATGAGGCAGCATCAGCACATTAATTAAACGGGAACATCTAGAATGTAAATAGACATTTAGTGTAATCATGTAAAAATCCATTCTAAACCATATGATCTACATCTTGCGGTGAGTGTATTTTTACACTTAAATCCTCCTACCTGTACACTTCAATTCTTTCAACTTATATTGTCAGGTGGGAGGGTTTAAGTGTAAAAATACACTCACCGCGGGATGTAGATCGTGTCGTGTGGTTTAGAAGGGATTTTTGCACGATTGTACCAAATGACTGTTTGCATTCTAGTCGTTCCCTAATTAAACAGGGCCAAGCAAACAAATAGGAAAGAACGATGCATGGTTCACTATCTGCTGCATGTAGACGCAAATCCAGCATTCCTTTCTGAAATATATGGTGTTTACAACAACTAATTTAATTCAAAATGAACTAGATTTTTTTATTCTAAAGGGCATATATTTCATAATAGATGAAGTAAAAGAAAATACAAATAATTTTATTATACTGAAAATAATGTATACTACATGACTTTAGTGATTGGTGCAGAATTGCAAATAATTTGAGTCAACCTTAGAAGCCTATAATATAACTTGCAAGAATTTTCACAAGAAGAGAGAACGATCATAATAGCTTTCCCTAGCGTATGCGGCGCATCGCTCAAATGTTTCTTTTGTCAATTTTTGGACTACACATTATATAGTATACTTCCGTATAGCAATAGCAACCGTAAATCGGTACCGAGACAGCATTAACTTCGGTATGTTTGCTAACCGAGACTGTCGCCGACTTTGAACTTCTTGCCGCTAGCCCAGGTGGTGTAGTCGGTGCCGCTCGTCCAGCCGGACGTGTCGCCGACGGTGTACTTTGTCGCCGCCACCGCCGATGCGCAGCTCACGAGGAGCAGCGCGGCCAGGGCCAGCGACGCCGCGCCGCCAGCTGAAGCCATTGCAGAGCTGGGACCGATCAAGCAGAGAGAAGAACAATGCAAGTTGCAAGGAGTTGGACGATCCAATTCCAATGCGAGATCGATACGGATGCAGAGAAAGCTGCAAGCCAAAGGCCCCTTATATACATGCCGCCACTGCGAATGACGGTACGTCGCAGCATCGGGCCGGGGGTTGTTAGATTCCCGAACGCAAACAGCAGCCGAGAAGATCGAGCCTGCAGCAGAGAGTTGGTGAAGTGGCTTTCGTTGGAGTTAGTTGGGAGCAGGAAGAAGGTAGGAGGAGCTAGCCGGTCCGTCGCTTTCGACCGGTGCTTTTTCATCAGTAGCTCGCCCTCCTCCGATCCTGGTTGAATCGACACGAAATGACGTAGAAACGACTCTAGCATCGATAATACTTCCGGGTTTTTGTTGGTTAGGTGCCTTTCTGGGAACAAGTTTCGCATGGCTGTAAAGCTTTCTTTCTGCCACCCGTTTTCAGCTGCGACATCTGATCTTTCTCACGGTGAGCACGCGTCACACATACGTTGCTCCTGCAACGACGTATCGGAGAAGAAGAAGAAAATGGATAACAAGTAACAACGTTAATGTAACTGGTGGACTGGCGCTGTCACCAGCCCGGCCGACCGTCTGCGGTCGGCCATGGCGTTCGTTTGAGGCCATATTTTTCTATTTCTTCCCGGGATTTAGGAGGACAGACCATCTGTTTCTCTGCCACCAAATGCTTTTTCTGGGACTTGGGATCAGATCAAACACTTTTGCAAGCCTTCCTTTCCAAAAAAAAATATTGTGCAAGCTTGCCGTCTGAAAGAAAATGAAACTAACTCTGCACATCGTTTGCGGTCAATTCTAAAGTATCATTTTGAAAAAAAAAAAGAAATCTATTTTATCGAGCAAATGAAAGTAGCTTATGCCTGATAAAGTGATAACAGTACAGTGTTTGTTGAACGGCAGCCTGGACGGTTCATCAGTTGGGTTAAAGGCAGGCACCTACTCCGTCGACAGTGACTTCTCCAGAGAGTTTGATCAGAGGTATAAACAGAGGCTTTGAGTTGCATCAATGATTCAATGTCATCTGCTCGTCCAACAGAGACCACTGCTTCAGATTTTCCTTGCAGACTTGCGGTGAAGCAAGACGCGACCTCGGAGCTTGCAGATCAGTTAAACGTGCGATGAGATCGATTGCACCGTGGTCTGAAGGCAAGGGGGTCGAGTCGAAGTCTTCTGGTGCCTGCGGGTGCCGGGTGGGGGCGCTTATCCAAAGATCAGGAGAAGACCACATTGGAGAGAACAAGCTAGCCGCCGACGACCGAACGATGTGGACCCGCAATGCGGTTGGGCTGGCGTTGGTCAGTCACCTAACGTGTAGATCGATGCGACGGGCAGGTATTTGCCCTAGGGGGTTTGGTGCAAGTGTAGTAGATCAGCTTGTTTGTTTGTTCGCTGCGAGTCTGCTTTCCTTTCTGTCAAAGTAGCATGTGGTGCTATCCGTGTTGTCTCGTTCGCAGCCGGTGATGGATCTTGCCAAGGAATTCCACAGCCTGGAGAGTTCGGAAGACCGATTGCACGTCTACAAGGTTAACCGTATATCTCTTCGCTCACCATCTAAAGAAGATAGACTAATGCCTTACACGTCATAAAAGGAAAAAAAATTTGAATTTCCTTATCGGCGGCCATCGATCTGAAATTATTGAGACGCCTCACGGCGAAAGGCTTGGTGCTACGGCCGCTTGCCACGAGCAGAGTTGCGTGCTGGTGTTGCAGGAACTTGTGGATCGATTCGAGAGAACCCTTTCCTCGATGGTAAGCGAAGGAAAAGACACGGTTAGCCTTGGTGCTACAGCCAGTTTGCTAAACTGAAAAGACGTCACTCCGAAAGGTTCGCTGACAAGACTAGCCCCGTTGATGAAGACGTGGTGGTATCAGTTTCCAGGATTTGCACGAAATAAAGCTCTGGACGAAACGCTTAGGTGGGTCGAACTCAAACTTTTTTTCATGTCAAAAGGCTCCAAGCCGTTCAAAGTTCACAGCAGGACTTGATGGCACGACGAGGATACAATGTCACAGACAGTAGCAGCTTAGGTCACGGCGTTGCACCCATCTGCGCTACGAGCACTCCTCCCCTTTTTCCCGGGCCCAAATCAGCCGGGCACGAACACACCGGCCCCGGCCAGGTCAGTGGGCCAGAACAGCCCGAACGCGCAGTCCAGATCGAACTCGCATCGCTCATGCTGCGATCACCGGTGACAGCTGACAAATCGCATCCCGGTCTTCTTCTTTTTTTTCTCTTTCCCAGAGACGATGCGTCACACACATGTTCCGGTTTGCCGCTCATGCGCGAGCACGGGCGGTAAGGACGACTCTGTTCATCAGCACCGATATACGGAGAGGCCTCAGGGTGAAATATCTGTATGTGTTCGTGTCCACTTCGTAAATCGGATTCAGTTATCGTCATTTATAAGTTTACATGCAAATTTTGCATGGTCCCGACAAGTTTTTATCCCTCAGCACCTGAGAAATAATGATCAACCCCATGCCACTAAACGACTCAGCGGTCCGTCACTACGTTCTGTAAAAGACACAACAGAGAACTGTGCCACTTCCAAACAAAACTTAGAATCTGTATGTTAGAGATGACGCAAGTTCCACTTTCTGATACACGGACTGCCAGGTTCGTCTATATAACGATGCTGTTCCGAGTAGACCGTCACAATGCTCATGACATCATGAATGGCTAACTTTTCAACTCAGGGGGTACCATTCCTTATATGTTACAGTTCAAACTTCCCATCGTACCAAAGTAGCAGAATAAGCATCACGTACACCTGTGCCAAAAAAAAGGTTCCACATCATCATGTCATAGTCAAAGCCACATGAGATACCCTGCCAATAAGTTACACCCCTAAATGTTCATGACATTAGCCTTTTCGCGTCCCTTTCACTGCGATCGTAGTTCCGGTGCTCAACATCCTTTCTCTTCCTATTGTCGAGCTTTGAGGAAGGGTATTCTTGGCTGTCCATGGGCAGCTCGCCCTCCTCGATATTTTCATGGGCAGTGTTCTGCTGATCCTCCCGGTGTACAGGGTGGGGCCGGCTCTGCCTTCTCCCCTGCTTGATCCTTTCATTCTCAACAGCCAACTCCACACCATGTTCCAGCTCCCTCTCAATGAGATCGTCATCATCCATGACATCAACCTTTCTAGAAACATCACCTTTAGATCTCCTCCGCTTCTCCAAAGCAGCTTTCACCTTATCCTTGTCTATCTTATTCATTGCATCCATCATTGAGGATGTCGTATTGGTGGCATCATTATTATTGGAAGTGCCATCTCTTGCTTCATCCTTTGGTATCCTCTGGCTTGAGTTTTGCTTCTCAGGATGATGGCTTGACTGTCTGGATGCTTGGTGATGTGCATGTGCAGGAGGTTCATCAAGAGTCCCAGGAGCCTTCACAGGAGCACGTTGATTAGCAGCACTAGCAGAGCTTCCGTCCGTATCATTTCCTTGTGATGGTGGTGGAGCAGAACGATTTTGCTCATAGAGCTCCAACATTTGGTTGCTAACCTCTGAAAGAGTAATTGCAAATACATAGCGTCAAAATAGAGAAGAAAATATTATAATGAGCAGTAAATTAATATTAGAACAGAATGGACAAGAGAGGTATCAAAGTGACATTAGAAGAAGCGAAGACCAAACACAGCATCAATGGTAGCAAACAGACAAAAAGAACATGGACACGACAAGGTCTAACAGAACAGTTGTACTCAAAAGACAAACCAAATTATCTGATTCCCTACTAACAGTACAGGTCCAACTTTCTTGCAAACGTAAAATGAGGATTCTCTTGTGATCACAGAGTTATGTGTCTCCAACCTAACCTATTTCCACAATCATTTTGAACACACCAATGATATTTGGTTCTCCAATTTCATCATAGCAACAGCTGCTGCTACTAGCAATGCTGCGAAATGCAAGCCCTTAAGAAAAATGAATATCACAGTAGAGCAATAGTTAAGCCCTACTGGCTATGCATCTAGAGACAACCTTCCAACTGCCGTGGGGTTACATCAAACTCTTGCCACCAGACCTTCTCGCCATCTGATGGAAGCCTGACTTTGAGAAACTTCGCAGCCAGGAAAATTGCACCAGCCGCAATATGGTGGGGCTTAAATTGAAGGCAAAGTGAAGTGCGTAGCCTGTACACCCCCTTTAAGGCGTATTAAATAGGCATATTTGGGGATTATTATTTGTTTAGAAGAGTAATTTTAGCGTACCCGTCGTTGACAAAATTCCAGGCAACTTGAGCAAGTGCATTTTGAGCAACCTTAAACCTTTTTATTGCTTCAACCAAGGGCTTATATGGATGGTGCACATTTAAGTCAAAACCAAGAGTTACAAGAACGACACGCTCCCCAAGCAAAATAAGTTCCTTCTGTTGCTCATATAATTCCTGAACAAAAACAAAATATAAACAAACTAGATTATCAATCTGTGCTGCAGTAATCAGGAAAAGTGTTGCATTACCTTCAGAAAAAATTCCAGAGGAATTATAGCAGCGACAAAAATATATATACCGTTGCCAACTAAGAACACAATACCAAGACCAATGTTCTCGATTAAATTGAAATATCTCACCTTGTTGTTCTTAATTCGCTGAACTGCATCAGTATCCTTTTTGTTGATGATCTCATAGGATAGGACTATGACATCCTTCAGAGGTCTGGGTGTTTCTTCAACTTTTCCAGCCAAGAACATACAAACTGTTGCAATTGTCTGCATATTGTAATGAACAACCATATTAGAACTTCTGATTAGGTTGATGAGATGTAGCAAGTACAAACATCAGGCACATGATTTGTTGTATGTGCTACACGGAAATGAAGCATTGATAACGAAGTTAACTTTAATGTTCATCACAGAAAACAACATTTCCCTTATCAAAGCACTAGCAAGTTACCATGTGTTGCAAGCATCTCATTATAAGAATATCTCAATTCATCATACAGAAACAATTATAATAAATCCAAAAAAGAATAGCATACACCGCAGAAAAAACATTATGACACGCATGATACCACTGTGTGCAGATTGAAGGAATAAGTCTTGTACTCTTGGTCTATGTGGCCCCTAGTTAGGACAGCATCTCAGTCCTTAGTAGGACAGCATATTAGTCCTTTGGTAGGACAGCATCTTAGTCCTTTGGTAGAACAGCATCTTAGACCAAGAGGACAGCATCTTAATCCTTTGGCAGGACAGCATCTTAGACCAAGAGGACAACATATTAGTCCTTTGGTAGGACAACATCTTAGACTAGCATCTAGATATATGCTTGGCTGCCTTAGCTATAAATGTGTAACCCCAACCCCTAGGTTGGGCATAACATTGTGTGTGGAATGAAATAAGAAAAATTTCCCAACTCTTAGTGTCATCCTCTTCATGAGAGTAATACTTCAGATACTAACAAGTGGTATCAGAGCCGTTCTATCCTGTAGCTTAGACATCTCCTGCTCATCTCCTTCCCACGCCTCTCTTCGTCTTCAGCTGGCAGCAATAACACCGGTTGTTTCAACTCATTCCTCCTCTTCTGCACAGACAAGCAACAGCTTGTCTGAGACAGCCTCTTCCCCACACCGCACTCCCCCACTAGCGCGCCATGTCCGAAGGACAGTCTCAGCACTCGATCGCTTCGAGCGCGCGGCATCGGCAGGAGGTCGAGGTCGCCGCGGCAGAAGAACGCGAGCGAGCAGCGGCAGAGGCTGCAGCGAGGGCGGCGAGGCTGGCGGCGGCGAAGGCGGAAGTAGAAGCAGCAGCGGCTGCGGATGCAGCGCGTGCGGCTGCAACAGAGCTTGAGGCTCTGCGTAGCAGTAGCGACAGAGGCTCTGATTCTACCGACGGCGGCACCAACGAAGAACTCAGGCTGGCAAGGAAGGTAGCACGACCACAGACACCACAGTGGGCAGACGCGCACCCCCATGAGCGTGGCGGCTGCAGCCCAGACGGGCGCGGACGCGCTGGCGACGCTCCCGGCAGGGGTGGTTGGGTCAACGAATATCGAGGCATTTACAGGCGGCGCGACTCTCCCTCCCCGAACAGGTACCATGGTCACCACAGGATCCAAGCCATTGTCAGGGACGTTGGTCCCGGCGGTGGGTGGCCTACCCTCACCAAGACAAACTACGTCGAGTGGGCCGCGATGATGAGGATACGGCTCCAAGTGTGGCACATGTGGGAAGCAGTCCGGTACGGCGACGTCG
Source organism: Neostapfia colusana (assembly GCA_030760725.1). Classification (NCBI taxonomy): domain Eukaryota; kingdom Viridiplantae; phylum Streptophyta; class Magnoliopsida; order Poales; family Poaceae; genus Neostapfia; species Neostapfia colusana. Next base: position 52,912,479 of record JASWHV010000020.1, read on the forward strand.
ACTACTACGAGGATCGACGGGCGCTGGATGCGCTCATTGCTGCAGTACCGCCCGAGATGCAGTTCTCGCTTTCCAATAAGCGGACTGTCAAGGAGGCCTGGGACGCCATCGCTGCGGCACGCATCGGCAGCGACCGCGCCCGCAAGACCACACAGCAGGCACTCCGCAAGGAGTGGGAGAACCTGACCTTCAAACCAGGTGAGGATGTTGATGACTTTGCTCTCCGTCTCAACACACTACTGCAGAAGATGGTGCAGTTCGGCGACGACACCTACAACGAGGAGAAAGCCGTCGAGAAGCTCTTCCGTTGCATCCCCGAGAAGTACAAGCAGATCGCTCGCTCGATCGAGTCTCTGCTGGACCTCTCCACGATGTCGATCGAAGAGGCGATAGGCCGCCTCAAGGTCATCGACAGCGACGAATCTCAGCCTCTCTCGAGGCCTATCACCATCGGTGGGAAGCTACATCTCACTCGGGTGCAGTGGGAGGCCTGCCAAGGTGACGGGAAGAAGGGGGGCCCCTCCTCCTCGAAAGGAGGCCGCAAGCGCGGCAAGCCAAGCAAGGGGCGCGGAGGTGCCCAAGCTGGGGCGCAAAGACGTGCCGAAGGGGGCACCCACGGAGGCACCCAAAGCGGCACCGCCGGCAACCGGAAGCCAACACGAGACGACACCTGGCACAACTGTGGCAAGCTTGGTCATTGGGCTAGGGAGTATCGACAGCAACGACGTGGCCAGGCCCACGTCGCACGCGTGGAGGAGGAGGAGCCGGCTCTACTCCTGGCGCACGCAAGCATCGAGCCACCTCCAGTGGCATCGGCCGCAGCGGCTCTCCTCCACATCGATAAGCCGAGAGCACACTCCTTTCTCGGTGACGGCTCCAGCAACGACAAGACTGACGGGTGGTGCCTCGACTCCGGTGCCACCCATCACATGACTGGTCGACGGGAGTTCTTCACTGAGTTCGACCCCAATGTTCGAGGCTCCGTCAAGTTTGGGGACGCCTCTGGTGTGGAGATCAAGGGTGTCGGCTCCGTCATCCTCACCGTCGAGTCTGGTGAGCACAAGCTGCTCGTCGGAATCTACTACATCCATGCGTTGAGGAACTCTATCATCAGTCTAGGCCAGCTGGATGAGAATGGTTCGCGCGTGGAGATCAAGGACGGAGTCATGAGGATTTGGGATCGCCATCATCGCCTTCTTGCCAAGGTAACCAGAGGCACCAATCGACTCTACGTCCTTAACGTGCAGGTAGCACAACCTCTCTTCATTGCTACTCGCCGGGATGACGAGGTGTGGCAGTGGCATGAGCGCTTTGGACACCTTCACTTCAAGGCCCTGAAGCGGCTCATACGGGGTCTACCGTGCCTTGACCATGTGAAGCAGTTCTGCGATGTCTGCGTAGTGACAAAGCAGAGGCGGCTCCCCTTTCCCCAGCATTCGAGCTTTCGAGCCAAGGAGCGGCTCGACCTCATGCACGGGGACTTGTGTGGCCCGGTGACACCGGCTACACCGGGAGGACGACGTTACTTCCTGCTGCTTGTCGATGACCTCTCCCGCTACATGTGGGTGATGGTCCTCGGCAGCAAGGGAGAGGCTGCAAACGTCATTAGGCGTGCGCAGGCCATTGCGGAGGTGGAGTGCGGCCGCAAGCTGCGGGTGCTGCGCACCGACAACGGTGGCGTATTCACGGCGGCTGAATTCGCGTCGTACTGCGCGGATGAGGGTGTTCAATGCCACTACTCCGTGTCGTACAGCCCGCAGCAGAACGGCGTCGTCGAGCGACGCAACCAGACGATTGTGGGGATGGCTCAGGCCCTCCTCAAGCAGAGGGGAATGCCGGCTATCTTCTGGGGAGGGGCGGTGGTGACGGCGGTCTACATCCTCAACCGCTCGCCCACCAAGGCTCTCAATGGTAGGACGCCGTACGAGGCTTGGCATGGGCGCAAGCCGACAGTCTCTCACCTACGGGTCTTCGGCTGCCTAGCATTCACCAAGGAGCTTGGCCACATCAGCAAGCTCAACGACAGGAGCACTCCAGGGGTGTTCATCGGCTACGCGGAGGGCTCAAAGGCCTACCGCATTCTCGACCCAGGAACACAGCGCGTGCGCACGGCACGTGATGTAGTGTTCAGTGAAGGGCGAGGATGGGCATGGGACGAGGCGGTAGACGACGGCTCGACTCCGACATACGAAAATTTTATCGTCGAGTACGTCCACTTCAAGGGAACTAGGGGAGTAGGCAGCTCTTCTCCACCAACTTTAGCGCCACGCTCCCCAGTCACGACCTCGGTTGTGACGACCTCTCCACCACAGCCGACGACCCCACGCACTCCTGCACCGACTGCCATCCCTCCGGGTACGTCCACTCCGACACCAGCTTGTGTCGAGCACAAACCGATGGAGTTCGTTACTCCGCTCTCCCACGACAAGCGCATCGACGGATACCACGATGGCGAGCCGTTGCGGTATCGTACGATGGAGGATCTTCTCGGTGACCAGTCGATGCCGGGACTGGTCCCTCGCGATCTGGAGGCGCAGTTGCATCTTGCGTGCGACGACGGCGAGCCTCGGTCTTTCGCGGAGGCTGAGAGACACGTGTCATGGTGTGCCGCGATGCAGTCGGAGATGGACGCGGTTGAGAACAACCGCACCTGGGAGCTTGCTGACCTCCCTCATGATCACCGCGCCATCACCCTTAAGTGGGTGTTCAAGCTGAAGAGGGATGAAGTCGGCGCCATCGTCAAGCACAAGGCTCGCTTGGTGGCACGCGGTTTCATGCAACAGGAGGGGATCAACTTCGACGATGCCTTCGCGCCCGTGGCGCGGATGGGATCTGTGCGACTCCTCCTTGCGCTGGCTCCTCAGGGAGGCTGGCGGGTTCAACACATGGATGTCAAGTCGGCGTTTCTTAACGGCGATTTAAAGCAGGAGGTCTATGTGCACCAGCCGTCGGGATTTACGATTCCTAGCAAGGAGGGCAAGGTGTTGCGCCTGCGCAAGGCCCTCTATGACCTGCGGCAGGCACCAAGGGCGTGGAATGCCAAGTTGGACTCCACGCTCAAGGGGATGGGCTTCAAGCAAAGCCCGCATGAGGCGGCCATCTACCGGCGGGGCAATGGAGGAAATGCCCTACTGGTGGGTGTCTACGTCGACGACTTGGTGATCACCGGCACCAAGGATGCAGAGGTGGCAGCATTCAAGGAAGTGATGAAAGCCACCTTCCAGATGAGTGACCTGGGATCTCTCTCCTTCTACCTGGGGATCAAGGTGCACCAGGCCGACTCCGGGATCATGCTTCAAAAGACTGCCTACGCCAAGCGCATTGTTGAGCTGGCTGGGCTCGCAGACTGCAACCCAGCTCTCACTTCCATGGAGGAGAGACTGAAGTTGAGCCGCAACAGCACGACAGAGGAGGTGGACGCCACGCAATATCGGCGTCTTGTGGGGAGCCTTCACTACCTCGCCCACACACGGCCGGACTTGGCATTCTCTGTCGGCTATGTCAGTCGGTTCATGCAGCGACCGACGACGGAGCACCAGCAGGCTGTGAAGAGGATCATCCGCTACGTTGTCGGCACTCTCGACCACGACCTCTACTACCCGAGGTGCCCTGGGGAGGCACACCTTATCGGGTACAGCGACAGCGACCACGCCGGCGACATCGACACTAGCAAGAGCACGAGCGGGATTCTCTTCTTCCTCGTCAACTGCCTCGTTAGCTGGCAGTCGGTCAAGCAGCAGGTGGTGGCCCTGTCCAGCTGCGAGGCCGAGTACATAGCGGCCTCTACTGCTTCGACTCAGGCGCTCTGGCTAGTTCGACTGCTTGGTGATCTCCTCGGCAAAGACACCGGAGCGGTGGAACTCAGGGTGGACAACAAGTCCGCTCTGGCTCTAGCAAAGAACCCCGTCTTTCATGAACGGAGCTAGCACATCCAGGTGAGGTACCACTTCCTCCGAGGCTGCTTGGAGGAAGGGAGCATCAAGGTGTGCTACATCAATAGTTCAATACCAAGGACCAGCTTGCAGACCTGCTCACCAAGCCCCTTGGGAGGATCATGTTCCTTGAGCTTTGCTCCAGGATCGGGATGGTCCAACTCTCCCACAAGACAACGCACAAGACTTAGGGGGAGAATGAAGGAATAAGTCTTGTACTATTGGTCTGTGTGGCCCCTAGTTAGGACAGCATCTCAGTCCTTAGTAGGACAACATATTAGTCCTTTGTTAGGACAGCATCTTAGTCCTGTGGTAGGACAGCATCTTAGACCAAGAGGACAGCATCTTAGTCCTTTGGTAGGACAGCATCTTAGACCAAGAGGATAGCATATTAGTCCTTTGGTAGGACAGCATCTTAGACTAGCATCTAGGTATATGCTTGGCTGCCTTAGCTATAGGTATGTAACCTCAACCCCTAGGTTGGGCATGGCATTGTGTGTGGAATGAAACAAGAAAAATTTCCCAACTCTTAGTGTCATCCTCTCCATGAGAGTAATACTTCAGATACTAACATAGATAACCCTATCATCCAAAAGAACTTACATGGATATGCACACAGAGATCTTGTACAACAAAAACCTTGAGAGTGATAAAACCTACACCACCATGACCAAAAATCCATTTTTGTGGCAGCAAAAAAATGATTTAGATGTGCAAACTCCGCTTATGCCTTTCTTGGTATAGCCGGTCGCAAGTCCGGGTAAAGGAGGAGGGTTATGATAGGCTTGGTGAGCTAGCATCAAAACCAGCCATTCCTATAGGTTTCATATCTACCTACCTCAACATGCTTGAGACAAAGGATTTGTTGTTGTAAAAAAATGATTTAGATGTGTCAACAAGATTTTGAAGTCTTTAAAATATGAGTTGTAATAGAACAGTAGATGACTTACGGCCTGCCAAGTTACCGCTGATTTAGTACACAAAGACATTTATAAATAAAGGTAATAAAAGAAGAAACACTTCATCTGCCATATACTAAGAATAAATTTGCAATAATGTCCAGAACTTTTAGGTCACAAGGTTTTAGAAACATCAACAAGAACATACTCATTTTTAACAGGACTTACCCGTCTGTCATTTTTCGCATGAGACTGACGAAGGAAAAACCGATGACAGAAAACTATAGCCGTGGCAATAGTAACTTGAGGCCTGCATTATAATGCTATGAGCGTTAGAAGGAAAAAAGTTATATATATTTAAGGGATGTTTACTGGCTTGTCAAAAATCACAGTACTGCAATTCTGTCTACGTAAACAATGACCTTAAGTTGCATGACTGACAGCACATTGTTAATCACAGCACTCCTTACTGATTGAGAGACTGATTGTGGTCCATAATAATTTCTAGAATATCCTTAAAAAACAATACTCTAGAATACAAGGAAAAATGGTCACCCACAAGAAGTGTCACTCATATTTGAAATATTCTAGAACGTCCTCATATTTGCAAAATACAGTGAGATGAGCACCAGTCATAGAGCATTTAAGAAGTTTTTAACAGGTGAAATGAGACAGAAACAAAAGTGTATTATAAAGGAACTACAATGCAGAGAAGGATCATGCCATATATACACACACTTGAAATAACAGCTAATGAATTACGTGAGCAATGGCTGTTAAATTTACAGAAATACAGGCAATGACAAAACTTTTGTGGTCGAATATCTTACACTTTAAGACTCATGCCCAAATCCTGCAGAAAGGTGCAGTATGACTTGCGAAGATAAGATTCTTTCTTTAAATCAATGCCATCTCTTCTTGACAGGGAATTCTCCTCAATTTCTTTTCTACTAAAATACCATGAATTACCAAGTTGGCCACCTCCTGCATGTCTGTCATATGGAATTCTATATGGGCTGTTTTCTACAATTCCATGGTGTGAAGAGTCACTTGTCTGCATGACATCCATGAAGGAATTCTCTTCCAAGGAAACTGAAAAGTGAAGAATATAGTGTTACTTCGTCCAAATGAAACAGTAATTGGTGTGGCATATAGCTTTACTTTCCAAATCTAATAGGAAATGATTAGCAAAGTGTGGCATATACCAAGTTAAATGGTAATAAAAGAAATGTAACATACAGTGTTACTGCTTCCAAATTTAACAGGAAGAACTTAATTCTCCTGAGCCCCCGGTAAGAAAGTGGATCAAACGGTGAGTACTCGCAAAGTCATCGTTCCTGTTGGCTACTTATTTGATCTAAATAAATAAAGTGGACAGGTTTCAACCACCGTTAAAGTGAAACCTGATTCACCACGAGCCCATGAGATATTCAGTAACACTAACTTGATCAAGTCCTCAAAGAAATAGCTACATCCAAGACAAGCCTCAAACTAAAGAGAAGTCACAATTTTATCAAAGCAAAACATGGCCCACCAAGAATAGATGAGAAATACAGTAACACTAGATGTGCATCCAGGAAATTCCTAAAAACAAGATATCCACACCCAACCTAAGCCTAGAACCAAAGAAATTACAAGTTCATCTCAAAACTAGACCACATTACGACCTAAGTCCATCTCAGTTCAAAGACGGGAAAATCCTACTTCAAGACCTGGAACCTAGAAGACCTTACCTCTATCAAGCTAAACCAAGCAAAAAAAAAACTCCCCATATCCCCAATCTCAGACAGTACAATCATGAACCATAGAACAATTCGAACAGAAATACATCTACACCCAATAAAGACTCTAAACACAGAAAAATCACAATTTTATGCCCATATGGTTGTGACCTAACCCTAGAAGGCCTAGATTACTCCCATCCAGCAAGATCATGCATCCAAAGCAAATAATCTCTCTCCATAGCCCCAGTCTCTCAATCAGTAAGTATCACACAGAACCCAGAACTGCAGAAGCGATTCGAACAAAAGATAGCTGGACATGTGGAATCGAGACGGAATAGAACCTGAGAAGGCGAGACGAGAATTCTCGTCGTGCAGGGACGTCGACGGGGCGAGGCTCAGGAGGAGGGCAGGGACGGACCTGGATAAGAGCCGCCGGAGGGCGCGGCGGATACGGCGCGTGGCGGCGGAACGGGAGCGGGCGGCGGCGGGGGGTGGAGGGGATCGGGGAGGCAAGGCTGCGAGCCTGCGTGGGAGGCGAGGCGGAAACCCAAACCGGCTTGTTTTGGCTTGATTGGGGTTGGGCTCTGACTCAAACACAAACAATCACCATAGCCCATACTTACCTGGCCTGCTGCGCTGGGCCCATAGTGAGGCCCCAAACCAAACTGCTAGGCCTCAGTCCGAAATGCACGAGCCCAACGGTTCTCATCGAGGGTTGCGGCCTGCAAAGGAGGTGAGCTTGCTCGGCCTCGCTGGTTCGGCCCATCTCGTCGGCGTCGGACGTCGTCGTCAACAAGCCGTCGTCGTCTCCGAGCATCTTCGTCCACCACCCCATCGCCACGCTCGCTCCTCCCTCTCCTACGGCCGCGACTAAAAAACCGCCCAAAAACCTTTCCTTTTTCGTGGATCCCTCCCTACTGCGGCATCTCCCGGCTGTAAGCAACCAAACTAGGCAGCTGTCCGGCCTCAATTTCATTCCTTAATTGCCAATGGCGACAGCCAGCGCCAGTACGGCCTTGCCGCGGTCGCCTTGGGATAAACTCCGTGGCAAGGAAGGAACCGCCGTGTCCGCGGACCCGCCTCCTTAATACCCTCTTCCCCGGCCGAGCCTCTGCTCTCGCGGGTTGTGGACATATGGTGGGGCATCGGCATGGGGGGTCTTGCTGACTTCGGCTTCGTGCTGCTTTCTTGGGTACTTTTCTCCTCCTGCCACTGCTCAGGTGAGCTATCTTAATCTCGCACTGTTGATAGCTTTTGGAGACTGGAGTGTATACTTATGTAGTTAGCTAGATAAAGTTACAAAGTTAAAAGGAGAGGAAAATGCTGAACTCTGATCACAACTTGTTACGCAAATATTAATTCATCAGCGCGAATACAAACAATCAATTATGGAATACATGCGAATGCATCTACATATACAACCAGGCATTGATGATTTGAGATTTGGATGCATTACTTGTATCTAATGAATTTTTAGAGTGGGTTACATGCACATTTTGAAATGAAATCATTACGCAAAATGTGCAATTCGTAGTAAATACTGTTGATTAGCTAATTTTATTTAAATATACCTTTTGTTGTGCAATGTGGTAAGCACAGTAAGTAAATTTCAAAGACAATCACATGTGGAGTGATTTTCTCATCGTAACCGGTATCTGAATGTGATGGCCTTAGTACGTACATGTTGGTCGGTCCATCTCTGCATGATAGCATAAAACATTAGGACGCACACCTTTTCAACATGATTTCTTTTGCAGTGAATGGGCTGTCCAAGGTGAAGGGTGTTAACTTGGGAGGATGGCTAGTGATTGAAGGGTGGATTAAGCCATCACTTTTTGATGGGATTCCAAATGGTGATATGCTTGTAGGTGCACTGGTTTTAGTTGTTCACTGCATCTTCTTGATATAGTTCAATGATTATGAGGTCTTGATCCCTCTACCGTGTTTCATTTGCAGGATGGAACACAGGTGCAGTTTCGCTCAGTGGTACTGAATAAGTATATAAGTGCAGCCAATGGAGGTGGCTTAAATGTGACTGTGGACCGTGACGTGGCCTCAACGTGGGAGACATTCAGGGTGGGAAACTTAACCTATTGGTTTGTGCTTACATCGTGATCAGACATTCGGACTCTGTTTTCCTAGACCTTACAGTAGGGTACCATCACTGGTGAAAGAACAAAAAACCTAGAGAAAAGTATTCCGTTCCTACCACCAAGTACTAGCTAAATGCTAGGTTCTCCTGCGAACTTAATATCTAGGACAACTAGCCCTTAATTCCACTCCACGCTAAGCCAACGGCTACTTATTTCAGTATACAATATGTTTCCATTCTGCTATTTTTCACAGTTATTATGAATTTTTTTATGATGATTAATTTTATGGCCATTATGGATTCCCATTAGGATCTATGACATGACAAGAAACTCATAATCATTTTTGGACCATTGCAAAAATTAACTGAACGCTGAATAGTGTAGGTGCAGAGTGGTGATATATTTTGTGTTATGTTGTGCGGTCAAAACGTTTTGTTGGGTCGATAGTATAACTTTTGTCATACATTTGTGAAAAGATTTCAGAATATGTTTGCTATCCCATATATAATATTGCCATGAACAGAAAGATATCTGCAGCATTTGAGTTAATATTTTTTTGTAAACATATGGGATCATTAAATCGTTACCATTTGATCATATTTCGCTATAATGTTTTTGACCGATCAAATTGGTACAATGCTGTCCTTACTTGTGCCTTCTTTATATCCTAACTGCCAGCAACTGTGTCCTTACTGGTTCATCTTTAAACAGCTTTGGAGGGTGTCAGAAAGCGAATTCCAGCTTCGATGCCTTGGAGGTCAATTTTTGACATCAAGCAGTGAAGATGGTTTGATCTTGGCAACTGCAAGTGAACCTTTGTCCAGTGAGACTTTCTATATCGAGAGGAATGATAAAAGGGTGCATATCAAACTTCTGAATGGAGGCTATGTGCAAGTATTGCTTAGTTCTGACTGAGTTTCATTTGCATTAATTCTGTAGTATTATATGTGGTTGTCTCTGTTGCCTACACTCATCAGTGGTGCCGTTAATAAGACATTGCAATTTCTTTTTAACTTAGGCAACAAACGATCATCTTCTTATTTCCACTTATCAATTCCAACCAGGATGGGATGACAATTTAGCGACCTTTGAATTGTTGATTGTTCGTAATGACTTGCATGGGGACCACCAGCTTGCCAATGGGTATGGTTACGAGAAGGCGAAGAAGGTTTTAGATGTATGCCTGAGATCCCTTCTCTTATGAACTTTGCTGGATCTGTCCATTTTTTCTCTTCTGCATAACATCCTTTGACTCTTCTGCATTCTTAAGGAGCACAGAGAAAGTTTCGTTACAGAAAGTGACTTTGATTTCTTATCTCGACATGGAATTAATACTGTGAGAATTCCTGTCGGATGGTGGATAACACAAGATCCATATCCACCTTCTCCCTTCATTGGAGGATCGTTGGCAGCTCTGGACAAAGCTTTTGTGTGGGCAAAGTATGTCTTATTTACAAACTGTTCTTTACAGTATTCAATACCCGTGATCTTCTCTGATGCTAAATATTAGAAGGGTTCAGTTAGTAACATGAAATTGTTTCTGTTGGATTAGATCTTACAGTTTGAAATGTATAATCGACCTGCATGCTGCTCCTGGTTCACAAAATGGAATGGAACATAGCGCGAGCAGGGATGGCTCTGTGAACTGGCCCTCGCCTGAATATATCTCGCAAACACTGGAAGTTATTGAGTTCCTGGCGACAAGGTACTCCTAGCATTCATCTTAACCATTGGTATCACATTATATGAATTTCTCCTGGATCTGTTTTTTTTGGAACGACCAATTTCTCCTGAATCTCTACAACAACAACAACAACAACCAAGCCTTTATCCCAAGCCTGTTGGGGTCGGCTAGACATGAAACCCAATATCAATGAAGTAAAACAGAGGAAGAGATATGAGAACAAGGGGAAAAAAGGAAAAAAAAGGGAAAAAAGGAAAAAAGAAAAAGGAAAAAGAGAAAAGAGAAAAGAAATAAGAAAAAAGGAAAAGAAAAAAAGAAAAAACAAGACTACGATTCTGGCACATGAATTGCTACTTTCCATGCGGTCCTATCATGAGCTAAGTCTCTGGATACATTCCAATCTCTCAAATCTCGTTTTACCGCCTCCTCCCAGGTCAACCTTGGTCGTCCTCTACCCCTCCTAATATTTTCTCTACCTCTTAAAATCCCACTGTTAACCGGTGCTTCTGGAGGTCTCCGTTGGATATGTCCAAACCACCTAAGCCGATGTTGGACTAACTTCTCTTCAATCGGCGCCACCCCTACCTTATCACGAATCGCCTCATTCCTTATTCGGTCTCTTCTCGTGTGCCCACACATCCACCGTAGCATGCGCATCTCTGCGACACTCATTTGTTGGACATGTTGCCGTTTAGTTGGCCAACATTCCGCCCCATAGAGCATCACGGGTCTGATCACCGTCCTATAGAACTTCCCTTTTAGCTTTTGTGGGACTTTCCTATCGCATAGGATTCCAGAGGCTTGTCGCCATTTCATCCACCCTACCTTGATCCTGTGGCAAACATCCTCATCAATATCGCCATTGCTTTGTAACATTGATCCTAAGTATCGGAAAGAGTCCCTTCTAGGTACTATTTGTCCTTGTAGACTAACATTTCCCTCTTCACGACCAACACCACTAAAGTCGCACCTCATATACTCGGTTTTGGTCCTACTAAGTCTAAACCCCTTGGACTCTAAGGTTTGTCTCCATAACTCTAATTTCTTATCAACACCATCTCTAGTTTCATCTACCAGCACTACATCATCAGCAAAGAGCATGCACCAAGGGATATCCCCTTGTATATCCTTCGACACCTCATCCATGACCAAGGAAAAGATGTATGGGCTCAAAGTTGATCCTTGATGTAATCCTACCGTGATAGGAAATGCATCAGTCTCACTGTCACTTACGCGCACACTTGTCCTAACATTATTGTACATATCCTTGATAAAGGTAATGTACTTTGTTGGCACTTTATGTTTCTCTAGTGCCCACCACATGACTGACCTTGGTATCTTGTCGTACGCCTTCTCCAAGTCGATGAACACCATATGCAAGTCCTTCTTCTGCTCCCTATATCTCTCCATAAGCTGACGAAGCAAGAAAATCGCCTCCATTGTAGACCTCCCAGGCATAAAACCAAACTGGTTTTTAGTGACATTGGTCACTTTCCTCAGGCGGTGTTCAATCACTCTCTCCCAAAGCTTCATAGTATGACTCATAAGCTTAATACCTCGATAATTAGTACAACTTTGAATATCTCCTTTATTTTTGAAGATAGGTACTAATATACTTTTCCTCCATTCTTCAGGCATCTTGTTTGACCGAAAAATGTGGTTGAATAGCTTTGTGAGCCATACTATTGCGACGTCCCCAAGAATCTCTACCTTCAAATATAGCAAACAAACCTCCTCTCATTGGTTTTGATAAGTTTATTTAATTGTAGTTTCCTGATGCTCTTAGATATCCTTCTTTATCCTTGAATTGTTATGGCCGTCTTTATGAGGCTTGTGGTTTGCAGGTACGGTGGCCATCCTTCCCTTTTGGGCATTGAGCTTCTGAATGAACCTTCTGCAGCTACAGTTCCATTAGATATTCTAGTGTCCTACTATAAGAGCGGTTACCAAATTGTGCGAAATCATTCATCAACTGCATATGTTATTCTGTGCCAAAGAATCGGGAACGCGGACCCAATGGAGCTTTTTCAAGCTAATGTTGGTATTTCAAATGTCGTAATCGATTTGCACTACTACAACCTGTTTGATTCATACTTTGCCAGCATCAATTCCAGTCAGAATATTGATTTTATATACAAGGCGAGAGCACCACAATTACAAGCTCTTAAGAGCTTAAATGGGCCTCTTGTTTTCATCGGTATGTCTACCTACGAACGATTCTATATTGTTTCTACAAAGCTATCCCGTTTAAAAATACAATTTTTCTAAATGTTGGAGCTCGGACCTGTTAGTCATTACACTTTGCATTTAATTTCGTTTAATCTTAATTTTAACGCTTGTCTTAAAGTATCTTATTCGCATTAATCTTGATTTTAGTACTGAATATGGAGCTATCTGTCTGTATGGTTCAGGTGAATGGGTTAATGAATGGGACGTGCAAAATGCATCTCAGAGTGAATATCAAATGTTTGGCAAAGCTCAGCTAGATGTTTATGAGAATGCCACCTTTGGCTGGTCGTATTGGACACTTAAGAATGACAGGATGCATTGGGACTTCGAGTGGAATATTCAGAACAAATATCTATTTTTCAGTAAGTATCGCTAGCTTATATTTCCTCCCCCATTCTGTCGCCGACCCCACAACTAGGACCCTCCTATCAATGTTAAACTGTGTTCAGATTTTCAATTCATAGAAGTAAAAAACGCCATTGTCAGATTCTTCTGTATCTCACCAGTTCTTACCATGATTTGTGAGTTGTGTGTAGGTGGTTCGCCATTACTGAAGCCGCCAAGCTTGATACTACTGCTTGTACTTGGATGGGGAACTTACATGGTAGGCCTTCTCATCTTGCCAAGATAAACTTAAAGATCCAATAACACTTGCAAAAGGACTTCTCTTTGCTGCTGCCGAACGCCGCTTACCGTCCTGTTCGTCAGAGCTTCAATATCAACCCTTTTGCTGGCAGTGTAGTGTTCATTTGTAATTTGTGTGCATGACGATAGGTTTATTCTTTTCAGCGTACTTTGGATGTTGTAACACGTAATTAAGCACTACTCCCTCCGTTTCGAATTATTTGATACTGTTTTAGTTCGATTTTAAACTAGTCAGCATTAAATAATTCGAAATGGAGGGAGTATTATTGTTCAGGATAGAGACTGGCAGTTGCAGCATTGCATTTGACAGTTGGACTTTCCTGTGTCTGTGTGAAGCTGCCCCAAAACGACCAGTGTAGTTATGAGCCGTGACATATATCGCCGGAACAGGGAGACAGGATGGGAACGGTTTCCAACGGTCGTGACGCGCCAGCCGTTTGCACGTGGAGTGGGGTGGACTTCCGGGAGGGCTCGGCCGCGGGTTGGCTGCCGCTTCCGTGGACGCGAGGCGGACGGCTGGAGCCGGTCGCGGAAGACGCCGCTGCCCGGCGCCTGCCGTTCTGGCCGCGGTCGCGGCGCGCTGCGCGACTGCTAATGGCAGCTAGACTGTATGCCATCGCATTGTGCCGGTGCTCAGCCAAACTGTTCCATGGGTACTGTGAACAGAGCCCGGGTTCTAGAGCGGCACTGGCTACAGGAGTGGAACAGAGTGACCTATGGTTCTGTTTACGAAAGATAGGAGTGAGGTATTGCACAAATGATTTACTCCCTCCGTTTTAAAATAAATGATGTTTAGGATAAAAAATCTAGTTTATTTTAAACTAAATTAGCTGTTATAAACGTTATTTATTTCAGAACGGAGGAAGTAATTCGTTGGAGCTGTCAACTATGTATCACTCGTCTAACTAGCCATCGGTGCTTACTGTTCTCATTAATCGTACTAGTTCCTATTCGCAGTACATTAACCGTGTATGGCTCGTACTTAACGGCCAATCAAATTTCCCAAAGCAACGATGCGATGTTTTGTACACACTGCTGAGCAACCGCTCATGATGGGCATATCTCGTCCTGATAAGATGGCTACGTTTTTCCCTTTTCAACGTGCTTTCTCCATCTGTGCAAGGCAAACCCGTCCAGAGTCCGGTGTCCAAACCACGCGCCGCCGGTACGAGCGCACCACCTGCCCCGGACACCTGGACGGCCGCCGGCGATCAAAGCTGACCATCCCACCGAGACGCCGTTTCCTCCACGCAGTTTATAAACACGCGACTCCGCGCCCGCGCGCGACTTTGTCCAAGAACCGCATCGCGAACCCACCCACCTCCACCGAATGCCGACGCCTCGCCGCCACGATGCGGCAACGCTGCTGCTCGCGGCGCCGCTCTTGCTGCAGCTGATGATGATGGCACCGTCCGCCGCCGCGCAGACGGACGCGTCGCGGGACAAGGATAACGGCGGTGGCGCAGGCGGCGGGTTCGGGCCGGCCGGGGGGACGACCAAGACGCCAGGGTTCAGCGCGCCGATGGCCGTGCTCCTCGTGGCGCTCATCGCGGCCTTCTCCTTCATCGGTTTCTTCTCAGTGTACATACGCCGGTGCGGCCGGGCCGGGTCCCTTGGCGGCCCCGCCATCCCGGCCGCCGCGCTGCTCGCGCTGTCGCGGCGGCAGGAGCGGGACCGGCAGCGCGGGCTCGACCCCGCCGTGGTCGCGTCGTTCCCCACTATGCGCTACGCCGAGGCCAGGGAGCTCCGGGTCGGTGGCAAGGACGCGGCGCTCGAGTGCGCCGTCTGCCTCAGCGAGTTCGAGGACGACGAGGAGCTCCGGCTCCTGCCCAGCTGCAGCCACGCATTCCACCCGGACTGCATCGGGGAGTGGCTCGCCGGCCACGTCACCTGCCCCGTCTGCCGGTGCAACCTCGACCCGGCGGAGATCGCCGCGGCTGAGACGACGAGCACGAGCAGCTCCGGCGAGGTGGTGGCAGGGGAGCAGCAGCAGCAGGACCAGGTGGTCATCGACGTGAACCGCGATGGAACTGTGGAGGACGAGGAGGAGAGGAGGAGGAGGAGGAAGGAGGCGATGGAGCTGGACCGGATCGGGAGCCAGCGCCGCGCGGTGCGGTCCCGGTCGGGGCGTCCGCTCCCGCGGTCGCACTCGACGGGCCACTCCCTCACCCAGCGGCTCGACGGCGACCTCGAGCGGTTCACGCTGCGGCTGCCGGAGCACGTGCGCAGGGGGATGGTCGCCGAGAGCCTGCGCCGCACGGGGCCGGCGCGGGGAGACCGCGGCGCAGGCGCCAGGAGCGCGCGGCTCGGCCGCTCGGACCGGTGGCCGTCGTTCATCGCGCGGACGTTCTCGGGCCGGGTGCCGTTCTGTAGGGCCGCGTCGAGGCGAGCGCCCGACGCGGCGGAGGCCGTGGCAGCGGGAACGGAAGGGTCCGCCGCGACCTCGAGGAGCAAGCGCGAAAAGCCGGCCGTCGCGGCGGCGGATGGCGGCACCGTGACGAACTCCAGGAGCGTGCGCTTTGACTGCCTCGGCGGCGGAGGTGGAGGCGAGGCGGAGGAGGACGAGGAGAAGGCGATCGTCGTCGGGCAAGCCTGATCGGGCCCCGATCGGGCGCGTGATCCGCGCGCTCGTGCCTGCTGCCGTGGCCACTTGCTACGCGCGTTCAAACGGCAACGCAGTAACCAGCGGCACGTGTCCACGGACCATCTCGTCAGAACCAATGCGCGGCGAGGGGATTGAGACCGATCGCTTCTCGGCCGCCGCGCCGTGTCGTCCTCGGCGAGGCAGCTAGCGAAGAAATGGGAACGCGCTGCCAAACTGGCGATTCCATACAGCCGACGAACTCCGGTCAGACAGAAGCGTTCAAGATTCATTTTTTTTCGCGTTGAAAAATCTGGAAGATACGATCCTGGATTTCGCTCAATTTCTCTGGAAAAGTGTTCAAAGTGGAGTAGATAATACGAAGTAAGCGTCGAACCATTCTTGTATCGTGTGGTGTGGTCTGCTCTTGCACCACAGGTTCATTGCACCATCTGCCTTCCAGAGACCAGAGGGAGTGGATGGATGACGGCCAAGTCGTGCAAGAAATCATTATGGATGAACTGAAAGATACTCTCCAACCACTTCGGCTAGCAGAGCTGAACCTCAAGGGTACTGTACGTCCTTTTGCCGTCAGCCACCTTGGAATATAAGGAACCGTCTCTCCGATGACGCAATTTTCTGGTGTAGTATACTGCACGAGAAGCAAACACTTCATGCTGCTGAAAATAGTCTAGAACTGCACGGCTTGTTTGTTACGGGTAAGTTGCGTTGCGTCTAGTCACATCGTTGGCCTCGATCTTGTTGACGTTTGCGCACCGTTGGAAAACGTCTCTCCAGAGAAGATCGTTGTTACTCCGCCCTGTGCATGAGAGCCTATTGCAGGCACGTGCTTCCGGCCCCGGCTGTGTTTTTAGACACAGCCACACAATTGGGATGGGATCATCTTTTGAGATGGAACCATCCCTCTGAAGCTGGAAGAACCAATCCGTCTCACCTTCTGTATTTGCAGTTTTATGACAGATTATAAGTTGCTTATTTGCAGTTTTAAATAGATTATATTTTGCTTATTTGTAGTTTGATAGGAATAAATCAATATGAGTAGTTTATTTGCAGCTTAATCACAATATTGTCATGATTGTTTTCTTATATTGAAAGAGCTTTCTATAACTTAACATTTAAACATACTTGCAAAGTGTTTTCTTATATTGGTAGAGTTGAGGAAGGCTCAGGAGCTCACAAGTGTCTTGGGCTTCGGTCCGAGGCTCCCCGCTGACATGTGCTCTGGGCTCCGACCCATACCTCTCCGTCGAGATAAGGTCCGGAGCTGCCACGTGTCTCCTGACTCCAGACCCGTCAATAAGAGCTCCAAAGCCGCCACCTGCCCCACGTGCCCCACGAGTCTTCCCCAAAAGCATGACGCACTACACACGCCTTTGTCCTCTGCCCGTTCACCATTATGGTGACAAGACAGGACGACGAGGCGTAACAGCGGTACAGGGGCGCCCAGCGGCACGAAGCCGCCCGAACAGAGCGAAAAGACGTGGCGACAAGACGGTGTCTTCATCATCACTTGACACACGGACAGGGGCGTTCAACGCGCCACGAGGAGTGACTTAACTCCCCCGTCAACCACTCTACTTAGAGGACGAATCCCTAGATCATGTATAGGGTTTACATAACTTTGGGGCCACCTGTCGAGTTCCATGTCTCATTGTAACCACCCCGGCCTTGGACTATAAAAGGACCAGGGTTACCACCCGACAGGGTGTTCGCATCCTAGATCCCGCAACACACAAGCACAAGCACGCGCAAGCAAGCAATACAACAAACACTCCCATGAACGTAGGTTATTACGCTCCGGCGGCCTGAATCACGTAAATCTCGGTGTTCATCCGCTCCCTCGACCCGAGGTCGCGTAGGGCGCCAAGCCCCTCCGATCAAAGAACCTCGCGGGCTGCTTTCGTAGCAGGCCAGGAGGAGTGTCGCAGCTCACACACTCCAACATTTGGCGCACCATGTAGGGGGGCTTTCCGTACTCTCCACGCGACCATGGTGAACATCACCTCCCATGGCGAGCCTTCTTTCCCAACTCGTCGTTGTCTCTAGGAGGGAGGCGACGAGGCTACCCTCACTCTAGAGCGGGCGGGCTTGGCCAAGCCGGCAGCCAAACGGCCGGTGCACTCTATGTGATGTATGGGGGTTCTTCCGACGTATCATCCAGGCGAGCCATCAAGATCCTCCGTCGAGCAGTGACAGCGGCCACCCTAGCCCCGAGGCCGGCACCGCATCGCAAGTGAATGGAGACGTCGATCAGTTTTGACGCCTACGACTGCCCCAAGAACATGGCAGGCGCCGCACAACTGCCTCTCCACGTCGCCCCGACCATCTCCAACGTGAAGCTCTACCACGTGTTGATCGATGGCGGGGCGTCCCTCAGCGTTATAAGCCTTGTAGTCTTCAAGAAGCTGCAAATCCCTATGTCCCAGCTTACCCCCTCGAGACCATTCTCGGAGGTAGGCCAGGACCCAATCTCCCCTAGTGGTAGTATCTCCCTCCCAGTGATATTCGGGACGCCTGAGAACTAATGTACGAAAGTGTCGTCTTCGACGTTGCGGAGGTCAGTCTTCCCTTCAATGGCATAATCGGCAGGCCAGTCCTATACCGGTTCATGGCGGTAGCCCACTACGACTACTTGGTCCTCGAGATGCCAACCCCGAGTGACGTCCTCAGGATCCGCGGTGACCGCACCGCGGATGTCTCAATGCTGGAAAACTCCAAGCGCTGGCGGCAGCGCAGGAGGCCGCTTCCAGTCACGCTGAAGCTAGCCGGCCGCCTCCGAGCATGCATCGGCAAGGGATGACATCTGCACCCCGTGTGCAGCCCTCAGACGGCGAAGACGTACCGATCAAGGTCGTCCAAGTCAGTCCTGATGTCACTCAGGCCACCCGAATCGCTGGGAGCCTGAGTGGCAAATAGGAAGACGCGCTCGTCATATTCCTCCGGGCCAACGTCGACGTGTTTGCATGGCAACCGTCGGAAATGCCCGGGATCCCCAGGGAGGTGATTGAGCACCAACTGAAGATCCATCACGACGCTCGGCCGGTCCAACAGAAGCCTCGGAAGCAATCCATCGAGCAACAAGACTTCATCCGTGAAGAAATCAAGAAGTTGCTCGACGTTGGATTAATCCGAGAAGTCCACCATCCACGATGGATGGCCATCCCTGTTGTCGTTCCCAAAGCTGGAGGGAAGCTACGCATGTGCATCGACTACACCACCCTCAATAAGGCATGTCCAAAGGATTCATTTCCTCTCCCCCATATAGACCAAATAGTCGATTCTACATCCGTCTGTGATCTACTGTGTTTGACACATATTCAGGTTTCCACTAGATACCTATGTCTAGAGAAGATGAAGAGCATACCGCCTTCGTCACAGTAAATGGTCTATACTGCTATGTGTCCATGTCTTATGGTCTTAAGAATGCCCTTCTCACTTTTGTGCGTGCAATGCACAAGACACTTAGGAACCTCATTCAAGACCTAGTAGAGGTTTACGTCAATGACATTGTAGTAAAGGTTAAGTCGCAAGCATCTCTGCTCGACAACCTAGCCCTAGTATTCGACAAACTGCGTTTGACACACACGAAGTTGAACCCGAACAAATGTGTCATCGGGGTCTCTGCCGGGAAGCTGCTCGGTTTCTTGGTTCCACACCGAGGGATTGAAGCTAACTCAGAGAAGATTAAGGTGATAGAACTGATGCGGCCCCCTATCCACATCAAGGACGTGCAGAAGCTTACCGAATGCTTAGTTGCACTCAATCGGTTTATCTCTAGACTGGCCGAGCGAGCTCTTCCGTTCTTCAATCTTCTACGCAAATCTGGTCCATTCGTATGGACCGAGGAGGCGGATGAGGCGTTTCAGGAGCTAAAGAAGTTCCTCACAATGCTGTCAATCATGGTGGCCTCGGAACAAGATGAGCCTCTACTCCTCTACATTGCTGCCACAACTAAGGTCGTGAACACGGTTCTGGTTGCGAAGCGGCCAGAACTCCATCGACCTCAAGTCCTAGTTAAGGCTCCTGCTGCCGTTGGTCTAAAGCCCCAGGGCTCAGACTCCACAGGAGACCCTTGGGATGGGGAGTTAATCAGGTCCCAAACAGGCGGGCCTGATGATCAATGCGTATTCATGTCCAAGCTCCCGGAATGCAGTCCCGGACTCGGGGGCCTGGGGGCCTCGAGTCCCGGACCTCCCCAAGAAGAAATAGTCGGGTCTCAGCCATCTAGACCTGACAATCGGTGCGCATCTGGGTCCGAGCTCCAAGAGTGCAGTCCTGCACCCGATGGTCGGGGGCCCCCGAGTCTTGGACCTCTATAAGAAGATGCTTCGGACCCCTCCGAGAGGGTCCAAACCATCCAGCGTGTGGTCTACTTCATCAGCGAGGTCCTCCACGATGCCAAGATAAGATATCTAGAGGTGCACAAGCTGCTCTATCCAGTCCTCGTTGCATCAAGAAAATTGTGCCACTACTTCCAATCTCAACAGATCTCCGTGGTTACCTCATACTCGCTGAGAACCATCCTCCACAGCCCCAACGCCACCGGAAACATAGCTAAATAGGTTGCGGAGTTGGCAGAGTTCGAGCTGGACTTCTTACCGCGCCATGCGGTGAAAAGTCAGGCATTAGCTCACTTCGTGGAAGAGTGGACTCCACCACCATGTCAGCTAGGGGGCCAGGACATCGGTGAACCAGAGCCTAGGGCTCCGGTCTTCACTGGGCCCTACTGGACTCTCTTCTTCGACGGCTCCTCGTGCAAGCAAGGTGCCGGAGCGGGGGTTCTACTCCTTACACCAACAGGAGAGCAGTTCGAGTACATGGTGCGACTTGAGTTTAAAGCAACCAACAACATGGCGGAGTATGAAGCTCTCATATTCGGGTTGAAAACCGAGCTATCCCTCGGCGTACAACATTTGTTGGTCAAGGGTGATTCTCAACTGATCATCAAGCAAGTCAAGGGAGAGTGCTGCTGCAATGACCCACAGCTTGCAGCCTATCTCCTCCAAGTACAAAAGTTGGAGGACTTCTTATCCTTGGATTTGTGCCATGTTCCCCGCGCCAACAACACAATAGCCGATGACCTCTCAACGAAGGCTTCCACTTGGGCTCCGGTGCCTGAGAGGGTCTATGAAAGGAAGTTACTGCGACCTACCGCCTGGCCGGCCGAACCAGGCGAAGGGGGTGAGATCAGCACCTCAAAGCTAGCGGTCCCGACGATCCTGCTACCATGGCGTCCGCCAAGGATCATAAGCGTCACCGGGGACTCCGTGCAACCCGACGCTCAAGATCCAATTGCTCAAGTAGGTCCCGACGCATGGATCACAGAGATCCGGTACTACCTGAAAGACAATTTCCTTCCCGATGAACGTGTATCCGCTGAACGTGTATCCGCTAAATGGATCACTCGATTGGCTAAGAGATACACGCTGGTAGAAGGGGATCTCTACTGGTGTGGCGCTAATGGTGTCCTACTACGGTTCATTACCCGGGAGGAGGGTTGCGACCTGCTCGCAAAGATCCATGGAGGCGAGTGTGAGAACTATGCATCTTCTCACATGCTGGTCGGTAAAGCCTTCTGGCATGGCTTTTGCTGGCCGACAGCTCTCCAGGATGTCGTCGACCTGGGTTAAGAGATGCAAGGCGTGCCAGTTCCACGCTAAGGAGATCCACACACTAACACAGACGCTGTAGATGATCCCTCCCTCATGGCCCTTCGCTGTGTGGGGGGCTGGACATCCTGGGACCATTCCCCAAATCCGTTAGAGGGCAATAATACCTCTACGTCACCGTAGACAAGTTCACCAAGTGGGCGGAAGATACCCTTGTTGTAACCATCAACAAGCAGTCAAGTTCATCAAGTCGATCATGTGCTGGTTCGGGGTCCCAAACAAAATCATCACCGACAACGAGACCCAATTCACCAGTGGAGTGTTCCAAGACTGCTGCGAAGACCTCGACATCAGAGTTTGTTATGCTTCTGTTGCTCGCCTAGAGAGTAACGGTCAAGTCGAAAGAGCAAACACCGAGATACTCACGGGACTTAAAACGTGCACCTACAATAGCTTGAAGAAGCACGGTGCCAATTGGATTGAAGAGCTTCCGTGTGCACTGTGGGCCAGTCGGACGTCCCTCAATCGCTCGACAGGGGAAACGCCCTTCTTCATGGTGTATGGTGCTGAGGTCGTCCTCCCTCGGAAAATCACCATGGGCACATCCCGTGTCCGAGCATACGACGAAGCTACGCAAGATCAGCTCCGATTTGAAGATATCGACCTTGTCGATGAGCGAAGGTGGCAAGCAGCTGTCTGAAACGCGCGACTGAAAGTTGCCTAGAGGGGGGTGAATAGGCTAATAAAACCTGAAACTATTGCAAACAGCGGATTAAACTTGAAGGAGGCCGGACTTGTCCGGTCTGAGGGCGTACTAGTCCAGTCTAGATATAAAATTGTGTTTTAGGTTTTCCTTTTAAGTTGGTTTAAGCGTAAGATGTATAGTAGTCAAACAATCTCACCAGTTAGTTGTGAATGCTTAGATTGCAAGATAGTGGAACAATTTACAAGTGTTAGCAAGACGAAAGCTTAATGTGTAATTTAAGTGATTGAGCAATAAGGTAAAGGAAGCAAGAGACACGATTTATCCCGAGGTTCGATTCCACACAGGAACCTACGTCCTCGTTGAGGAGTCCACAAAGGATCGAGTCTTTTCCAACCCTTCCCTCACCGAGCGATAACAAAGATCAAGCCCAGACTCTTTCACTATCAATCAAACGTAAATATAATTCTCTTAGGGGCTACTCACAACTTGAGACTCCCTACAACAGCCTAGCGGTTCTAGGAATCAAAGTACAACAATCAAGAACTCAAAATTAACAATCAGGGTGCAAGAGAGTCAAACCGAGAGCTCAAACGTCGATTACCACGTCTCTCCTCTTACAAATCCACAAACCCCTTAAGATCCAATCTTAGGGGCCAAGAGGGTGAGGAAAGAGGCTTAGAAGAGCTCTAGGAATGAGTTTTCAGTGCTAGGGTTGTTCTTCATATCATTCTCAACCGGGGGGTCTCCTTTTTTATAGAAATCCCGGCATGTAGTCGTTACCTACTAAAGTTTGGACTAGTCCGGTCCAAACCCCGGACTAGTCCGTTCTTAATGGACCACCCACATCACAAGGCTACCAACTAAAATCTAGTGATCGTTGGATTCAAACGGTCATAAAACCCCGGACTAGTCCGGCAAAGAGGGGACTAGTACGATCTCAGTTAGGAACCTTTGTTCCGTATGAGAACAGACTAGTCTGGTAAGGGCGAACTAGTCCGACCCCAAGGGCGGACTAGTTCGGTCTTACCAGACTTAGTCAAAAAAACTCTCTAATCTAGGGCTGCGGACTAGTCCAGCCAACTTCGGACTAGTCCGAGCTCACACAGGAACTTTTGTTCCGTCCTAAACCGGACTAGTCTGAAGGGACCAGACTAGTCCGGCCTATGGAGCGGACTAGTCCGAGGTCACCCAGATACTTCTTCTCCGGACCTAAACGGCTTAGTCCGCGTGACGGACTAGTTCGGCCACATAGGCGGACTAGTCCGGCCTTCTGAGGCTTAGTCTCATAAAGGCTCAGACTCACTCGACAACGGACTAGTCCGGCCTAAAACGGACAAGTCCGAACTCACACAGAGACTTCTTGTCCGGTCTAAAACGGACTAGTCCTTGTTGGAACGGACTAGTCTGGCCCGTAGTCCGGACAAGTCCGGTCTTCCCTTTTTTAGCCATACCTATGACTACTTCCTCTCACGATTCTAACTTTCTAACTTTAGTTTGAGCTCTCTAATGATTCTCAAGCACTCTAAAAGAGAAGACCCTGTACACAACTAGAAATTTGAAACTCAATAGAAAAATTTTATTTTCTACTCTTTCAAGTCTTCTTCTTTTACTTTTTGCTTCTTGAGAGACTCCACATGCATTGCTTTGATAAGCATCTGCGCTCATACTCAGTAAAAACTTATTAGTATCTTAATTGTCGTCATCAATCAACCAAAACACATGGGGATTACCTAGATGCACTTTCAGCAATACCGTCAAGCGCTCCGGCGTTATCAGCAGCGGTTCGTGCGGAGTAGACAGCTCGAGGTGGGTGACCTGGTGCTCCGGCGAATACTTTCTCGAGAAGGGGGGAACAAACTCTCCCCCACCTGGGAGGATCCCTTCCGAGTAAACAAGTATGCCACCACGGGTGCGTCCGCCTAGCTACAGAGGATGGGATACCTCTACCCAACCCATGGAACATAGAACACCTCTGTAAGCTCTATCCTTAGCACAGCGGTAGGACTTTATTTTTCCTAAAAAGGTATCATAGTGTCTAGGAACAACGCTAAGAACAGCTAAGCCCCAAAGAAGTCCTGCTACTCTCATCATCTAGAGCGGGTCGCTTCCTTCTTGTACGGCTTGTTTCCTCCTATGAGGAGAGCATGAAGTAAGAAAGTTTTGTATTACCCGGTGCATTCTACCTTTACAGTTTGTGCTTACTCATGCATATCAACTGTAAACGTGTAGGCCACGTGTCCTTGGCCCTGAGGTCAGCCCTGGGGCTGCCACGTGCGCTTGAGTTCCGGAGCCAACGCGTGCCCTGGGCTCCGGTTCAAAGCTTCCCTACCGAGGTGAAACGCGGAGGTACCACACGTCTCCTGGCTCAGAGTCTCCTCCCTGCCGAGGAAAGCTCCGGACCTCACACGTGCCCTGGGCTCCGGTCCAATCCTCCCCCCTGAGGTGAGGTCCGGGGCTGCCATGTGTCTCTTGGCTCAGAGCCACCTCCCTGCTGAGGACGGCTCCGGAGCTGACACGTGCCCTGGGCTCCGGTCCGAGCCTCCCCGCTGAGGTAATGTCCGGAGATGCCACGTGTCGCCAGGATCAAAGCCTCCTCCCTGTTGAGAATAGATCTCGAGCCGACGCGTGCCCTGGGCTCCGGTCTGAAGCCTCCTCGCTGAGGTAGAACCCGGAGCTTCCACCTCCCTGCTCAGGATAGCTTCGAAGCTCACACGTGCCCTGGGCTCTCGTCCGAGCCTCTCGATGAGGTAAGGTCCGGAGCTGCCACGTGTCACCTAGATCAGAGCCTCCTCCCTACTGAGGATAACTCCGGAGCTCACACGTGCCCTGGGCTCCGGTCCGAGCCTCCCCACTGAGGTCAGGTCCGGAGCTGCCATGTGTCACGTGGCTCCAAATCCTTCACCCTGCTAAGAAGAGTTCCGGAGCTGACATGTGCCCTAGGCTCCGCACTAAGTCTCCCCGTTGAGGTAAGGTCCGGAGCTGCCACATGTCTCCCTGGGACAAGCTGAAGACAAGGTACGAACTTCCCTCGAGTCCTTGAAGTGCCAAGAACTCAGAAGGAGTGGTAGCCACACTGCCGGAGCGCCCTGGGTCCTTACGTTGCTAAGGACTTGGGGGAAAAAGCTTGAGGCATCGGTAAAGAGCTATCCACGTCGGCTAAGTCATTTCGGACCCTTGCGCTGCCAAGGATCTGAAGTCTACATCGACAACTCAGGGCAATACAAGACTTGAAACAAAGAGATTTCATTAATGAAAGATTTCCGGCATACAAAAGGGGATACAAGACAACTAAGAAACTTAGCAGATACAAGTCGAGCAATCTTCTGCTCCATGACATACTTGGTTGTCCCCCAAGCCAATCTCTGCGCAGAGAGACAGTCACCTACTATAAGACCAAGGACGACAGCAAACATATCAGTCTGACGCCTCAGTTCTCGTCAGGCATCACTGAAAGTTGCCTAGAGGGGGGTGAATAGGCTAATAAAACCTGAAATTAAAATAAAGAGCGGATAAAAACCAGAGTGGGCCGGACTAGTCCGGTATGAGGTCGGACTAGTCCGGTATAAGCCTACTTTGTGTTTTAGGTTTTGTGTTAAGTTTGTTTGAGCTGAGAATATGTGGTAGTCAAATGATGTCACAAATTTGTTGAGAATAATCAGATTGCAAAATAATAGAACAATTTGCAGAAAATAACACAATGAAAGTTTAACAAGTAATTCTAGTGAGCAAGATAGTAGAGAAGACAAGAGACCCGAATTATCCCGAGATTCGATTCCACACAGGAACCTACGTCCTCGTTGAGGAGTCCACCAAGGACCGGGTCTTTTCTGACCCTTCCCTCACCGAGCGATCACTAAGATCAAGCCCGGCCTTTCTCACTATCAATCGAATGTGAATACAATGCTCTTAGGGGCTACTCACACTTTGAGACTCCCTACACCAAACAAGTAGTTCTAGAATTCAAAGTACAACTGTTGATAACTCAAAATAACAATTAGAGTGCAAAGGAATCAAACCGAGAGCTCAAACGTCGGTCACCACGTCTTTCCTCTCACAAAAACCGCTAACACCTTAAGATCCAATCTTAGGGGTCTAGAAGGTGAGGAAAGAGGCTTAAAAGAGCTCTAGGAATGAGTTTTCAACGCTTGGGTTCGTGTCTCATTCATTCTCAGCCGGGGGGTCTCCTTTTATAGAAATCCCGACATTTAGCCGTTACCAACTAAAGTCCGGACTAGTCCGGTCCCAACCCCGGACTAGTCCGATCTTGAGGGACCACTACGTCACGGCTTACCAAATAAAGTTTTAGTGATCGTTGAATTCAAACAGTCATGAAACCCCGGACTAGTCCGGCCAAGAGCGGACTAGTCCGGCCAAGAGCGGACTAGTCCGATCTCAGTAAGGAACCTTTGTTCCGTATGAGAACGGACTAGTCTGGTAAGGGCGGACTAGTCCGGTCTTACCAGACTTAGTCTAAAAGACTCTCTCAACTAGAGCTGTGGACTAGTCCAGCCAACCTCGGACTAGTCCGAGCTCACACAGGAACCTTTGTTCCGTCCTATTTCGGATTAGTCTGAAAAGATCGGACTAGTCCGGCCTGTGGAGCGGACTAATCCGATGACACTCAGAAACTTCTTCCCCGGACATAAGCGGCTTAGTCCGCTTAGTGGACTAGTCCGGCCTCTTGGGCGGACTAGTCCGACCTTCTGAGACTTAGTCTCATAACGGCTTAGACTCACACAACAACAAACTAGTCCGGCCTTTATCGGACTAGTCCGAGCTAACTCAGGAACTCTTTGTCCGGTCTAAAACGGATTAGTCCGGTTCTGAACGCACTAGTCCGACCATTTGTCGGACAAGTCCGGTCTTCTCTTTTCTTCATGTCTAAGACTACCTCATCTCTTGATTCTAACGTTCTATCCTTCGTTTGAGCTCTCTAGTGATTCTTAAGCACTCTAAAGGAGAAGACCCTATACACAACTAGAAAATGTGAAGATTAATAGAAAATGCTATTTTCAACTTCTTCCAAGTATTTTTCTTTTCCTTTTGCTTCTTGAGAGACTCCTCATCCATTTCTCTGATAAACACCTGTGCTCATACTCAGTAAAAACTTATTAGCATCTTAATTGTCATTAATCAACCAAAACCACGGGGATTATCTAGATGTACTTTCAATCTCCCCCTTTTTGGTGATTGATGACAACTCATTAAGATTTTCGCAAAGTAGATATAGTAGATTGTTTTCCATAAAGATTTACTCCCCCTAGATGTGTGCATAATGGATTATCAAGAACGAGAGAAAAATGTGAACAAGAGTGAGTTCATGGGGAATTTTATGCTTACATGTGTTGTGATGGTGGGACTAAGTATAAGCAGTAGCCACATTTAGAAAGATATAACATTTACGAGCAAGCAGATTTCATTACGGCATAATTTGAAGAGATAAAGTAACATAGTCATTACAAAAGCAACATAACGTGGCATAATGTAGCATAGTTATTACAAGCCATCATGAAATGAGTGTAATGAGCAAGACTAGACTATGGCTATGACTAGAATACTCCCCCTTGTTCTCTCCCCCTTTGGCATCAAAGCACCAAAAAAGGGGAGGAAAAAGGAGAAAACCTAATCACTATCATCTTGATCTTCGTCTTGGTCACTCTGGGTCTCTTCGTCCTCATCCTCTTCTTCATCGTCATCCTGGTGATGGGTGTGGGAGGTAGGAGGAGCAACTGAGGTGGATCCAAAATAGGCAAGCTCATCCTCCGTGAGAGTGGGAAACTCTGTCACATCGTCATCATCTGATGACGGTGGAGACATAGGTATCTCCATCTTGTCGCAAATGGCCTTGAGATACTTCTCTTGGCGTTGCTTCATCTTCTGCGTGCGAACTTCCACCTTTCGGCACGAGGAGAATATGGCTTTGAAGATCTTGAGCAGTCCACTAGAGGAGCCACTCGATGACGGAGGAATGGATGGTCCGACAGAAGAAGATGGAGCTGCAGTAGATCCCCTGCCCATGGATGCAAGAGGGCGAGGAAGAGGAGTCGGCATCTGAGGACGGAGCTTCCGGTGCTTCACATCCTTTGCAAACTCTAGCCCTGTGACTTTTTCAATCATGCACATGATGTATGGTGCATAGCCACAGGATCTGTTCGGGGTGTGGTGCATAGCCAAAGAAGGGTTTGATGTTGTGGGTGGAGGATGCTTCATAGGAGAGATAGGAGGGGTACATGGAGTCCAAGTCATCCTTTCCCAGAGTTCTCTCATTGTGAACTATTATCTCATAGTTCAAATGCTCCCCAAGTCCTAGGATGCGAGCAAACTCATCATAGAGGACCGAGTATACTACACCATTTGTCATCCATGTTATTTTCCTGTTTCCGTAGGTGTGGAAGTAACAGGTGGTGTAGAACTGGACTATGACCTCAATGTTCCAGTCATATTGAAAAGCCATCAAGTCTTTGATCCCATGTCGCTCTGTTGCTTCGATTACTGCATCAAAGGCTTGATGTTTCTTGTTGGCCATGTATGGTCAGTCCACCCACTGAGCATCAGCTACCGGTGTCTTCATTGGGAGATAGACATGCCGGTAGTATTCACAGTGGAAGTCACACTAGAAGCGAGGGTCTGGTGTAGACTTCTCATACTTGTAGACCTCCTCCTCCCGGAACCTTCTTGCCTTGTTGGCTCCTTTCCCCTTGAAGGTTGCACTCGCCAAATTGGGTTGACGGTTTGGATTGTGCATGGGAGGTGCCCTTTCAAGGGGCCCAACAGGTCCCTGTGGGGGATTTTTCCTTCCCCGTCTAGGGTTGTCACGAATGACGAGTCCCCTGTTGGCTAGAGCCTTCTTTCTAGAAGGATCAGCTGCTTTGCCTTTTCCTTTGTCCTCGGTTGTTTTTTGTGGCTCGGCAGGCTGTTTGTCCTTTAGAGTGACTAGTCTCTTCCTCCTCGGAGGGTCAACGGACTGGGAGGATTGGGCTTCCCTGTCAGCCTGTTTCTTCGTCCGAGCTTCCCTTGCAGCAGCCTCTACTGCTTCTGCCTCGGCTGCCGCACGATAAGCGCCTTGACGAGCTGCTTCGGCCTCGGGATTTGGAAGAGGGCTGTCGTTGGATCCTGACATGATCTGGTGAGAAAAGAAGTTTTTAGTGGATGGAGTATTGCGTTTGAATTGGTTTACAAACCCAAAGTTAGAGGTTAAGGTTGTATCATCCGGACTTGTCCGGGCAGGAGCCGGACTAGTCCACTCCGGCCAGACTTGTCCGGTTGGAGTACGGACTAGTCCGGACTTTACAGTTTTAAACCCTAACTAATGTTATTTGTTTATCAATTCGTCAAAGTAGGTGCAATACTACGGGGGGTTTGAAATGATATGGCCTAGGAAACTCAGAGAGGCCCCTAAGGTACCCAAGATATGTTCTAGGAATGGGATTTTTTGTGAAAAATCAAGGCTAGGTTAAAAAATACCTTGGAGTGAAGGAATGTGATGAAATCCGCGGTTCGAAGGAGCCGAGATGGTCGGAGAAGAGTTCCCCGCACTCCACAAGCTTTGAATCGAGGATGCCTTCGAGTGATTTGAGGAAGAATTCCAAAATCGCCAATGGGGGCGAGTTTTGGAGAAGAGAGGTGGAGTGGAGATGAATGAGGGAGAGAGAGGGAGTCAGCCCGACCCTTGGAGGTTAAGTCTCCAGGGGCCGGACTAGTCCGATCCTCAGTCCGGACTAGTCCGGTCTGTCGGACTAGGTCCGGACTAGTCTCTAGTCCGGACGTGTCCGTGTTCCGGGCGGACTAGTCCGTTGTGGACTTGTCCGCTGCTCCTCGGACTTCTTTTAGAATGCCCGGACTTGTACGGCCACTAGGTCGGACTGGCCCGGCTTTTTAAAGTCTAAAAATTCTTATATATCAGAATTTTGCCTTGGTGAATTTACTTGTACTTGCTATATGGTCCATATATATATATATATATATATATATATATATATCAAACACATAATTATGTGATAACAATATAACCAAAAATAATATGAGATGAAAATAGAGGAGGTACAAGTTTCCACAATCATGCACATTTTTGAAGGTTGTAAAATTTTTTTTTGAGAACTTCTATTTGCACAAAATTTTCAACTTACATTCCTAGAGTCTAATATATTCAGCTCATTTCGAAGTTCACAAAATCGTTTTTCATCTAGTGGTTTGGTAAAGATATCGGCTAGTTGTTTTTCAGTTCTTACGTGTGAGATAACTATGTCCCCCTTTATAGAGTGATCTCTTAAAAAGTGATGCCGAATGTCTATGTGTTTGGTTCTAGAGTGCTCAACGGGATTGTGGGCTATCTTAATAGCACTCTCATTGTCACAAAGGAGTGGAATGTTGTTCATATTGTGTCCATAATCCCTTAAAGTTTGTCGCATCCAAAGAAGTTGAGCACAACAACTTCCGGCTGCGACATACTCCGCCTCTGCTATGGAGAGAACAATGGAATTTTGTTTCTTGGATGACCATGATACTAGGGACCTACCCAAAAATTGACAAGTTCCTGAGGTGCTTTTTCTATCTATTTTACATCCGGCGTAATCTGCATCGGAGTATCCAATGAGATTAAACTTAGACCCCTTTGGATACCATAACCCTAGGTTGGGTGTGTGAACTAGATATCTTAGGATCCTTTTAACGGCTGTTAAATGACATTCTTTAGGTGATGCTTGAAATCTTGCACATAAACATACACTAAGCATGATATCGGATCTAGATGCGCAAAGATAAAGTAATGAACCAATCATGGAGCGATATACCTTTTGATCCATGCTTGGTCCATCTTCATTGAGGTCAAGATGTCCATTTGTTGCCATTGGTGTCTTGATAGGTTTTGCTTTGTCCATGTCGAACTTCTTGAGTATGTCTTGTGTGTACTTGGTTTGACTAATGAACGTGCCTTCCTTGAGTTGGTTGACTTGAAATCCGAGGAAGAACTTCAACTCTCTCATCATGGACATCTCAAACCTATCTGTCATTATCTTGCTAAACTCATTGCAAAAGGATGTGTTAGTAGAACCAAATATAATGTCATCGACATATATTTGGCATACAAAAAGTTCGTTATCTACATTCTTTGTGAACAGTGTATAATCTGCTTTGCCTATCTTAAAGTCGTTATCAATAAGAAAGTCTCTAAGACATTCATACCAAGCTCTAGGGGCTTGTTTAAGGCCATAGAGAGCTTTATGCAATTTAAACACATGATCAGGATATTCTTGGTCTTCAAAGCCGGGAGGTTGCTCCACGTACACCTCCACTCTTGATTGGACCGTTTAGAAAGGCACTTTTCACATACATTTGATAGAGTTTAAAATCATGATGAGTAGCATAGGCTAATAGAATACGAAAAGATTCAAGTCTAGCTACGGGAGCAAAAGTTTCATCGAAATCCAAACCTTCGACTTGAGCATATCCCTTTGCTACAAGTCTGGCCTTGTTTCTTCTCACCACTCCGTGTTCATCTTGTTTGTTGCGGAACACCCACTTGGTGCCTACCACGTTTGCGTTTGGTCTTTTCACTAGCTCCCATACTTGATTTCTTGTAAAGTTGTTTAATTCTTCTTGCATGGCTACTACCCAATCCGGGTCCTTGAGTGCATCTTCCACCCTAAATGGTTCCAAGGACGACACAAAAGAGTAATGTGCATAAAAGTTAGCTATACGAGAACGTGTTGTTACCCCTTTTGTGATATCTCCAAGGATGTTATCAACGGGATGATCTCGTTGAATGCTTTGATGAACCCTTGGGTGAGGCACTTGATTTCTTGAGTGGTTTTCTTCATCTTCATCTTCTTCTCCCCCTTGATCAACACCATGGTTTTGATTTTCTCCTTTCTCAAACTGGCCGTCTTGATCTTGGGGTGCTTGGTTTTGATCTTGGGTGAGAGGTGCCACTTTTGATGAGCTTGAAGCATCTTGTCCTACGTTTTCTTGGGGACATATTTCTCCAAGCCCCATTCTTCTTAGTGCTTCACTTGGTGCCTCTTCTTCGTCTAATACACATTGATCAACTTGCTCCACTTGGGAAGCCATTAGTTTCATCAAACACCACGTCACGTGCAATTTCAACGCACCTGGAGGTTTTGTTGAAGACACGATAAACGTAGGTGTTTGAGTCATAACCAAGTAGGAAACCTTCATCGGATTTCGAAGCAAATTTTGAAATCCTAGGCTTCTTGTTAAGAATATAGCATTTGCTTCCAAAGACTCGAAAGTAGGAGATATTGGATTTGTTACCCGTTAGGAGCTCGTATGAGGTTTTCTTTAAGAGTCGATGAAGGTAGAGGCGGTTTGTAGCATGACAAGCGGTGTTGATTGCCTCCGCCCAAAATCGATCCGAGGTCTTGTATTCGTCGAGCATGGTTCTTGCCATCTCTATGAGTGCCCGGTTCTTCCTTTCAGCCACCCCATTTTGTTCGGGAGTATAAGGGGCTGAAAACTCATGTTTGATGCCTTCTTCACCCAAAAATTCTTCCACTTGAGTGTTCTTGAATTCAGAACCGTTGTCACTTCTAATCTTCTTAGTTTTTGAATAAAACTCGTTTTGAGCTCTCCTAAAGAACTTCTTGAGGATTCCTTGAGTTTATCCCTTATCATGCAGGAAAAATACCCAAGTGAAACGAGAATAATTATCAATAATTACAAGACCATAGTTGTTACCGCCAATGCTTATATAGGTGACAGGGCCGAAGAGGTCCATGTGAAGCATCTCCAATGGTGTTGTTATCGTCATCACGTTCTTGGTGAGTGAGCTGTTCCAATTTGCTTTCCTGCTTGGTACGCACTACATGGTCCATCCTTTTCAAAAACAACACCTTTTAGTCCACGGATGTGATCCCCCTTTAGAAGTTTTTGTAAATTCCTCATTCCAACATGGGCTAGTCTTGTGTGCCACAGCCATCCCATGTTGGTTTTTGCTATTAGGCATGTGTCAAGCTGAGCTTTACTTGTGGAAAAATCTACCAAGTAAAGTTTTCCTTTTAAAACACCCTTAAAGGCAATTGAGTTGTCACTTCTTCTAGAGACGGTCACGTCCTCGTTAGTAAACAAGCAATTATAACCTTTCTCACATAGTTGAGATATGGACAATAGGTTATAATCCAACGATTCAACGTGTAGAACATGTGAAAGAAAGTGTTGAGAAGATATTGCGATTTTACCAATATCTAGTACCTTTCCTTGGCTGTTGTCACCAAAATAGATGCCTTCATTTGGATCATTATTTTCTTCATACTCAACAAACATTTTCTTCTCTCCGGTCATATGGTTAATACATCCACTATCTAGCACCCATTTAGTGTCACCGCAGGAGTAGGCCTGCAAAACAATTTAAACATTGCTCTTAGTTACCCAAACTTGGTTGGGTCCTTTGAGGTTAGTTACTAGGCATTTGGGCACCCACACAAAAGTTTTTGGACTCTTGTGGAGTGGCCCAACATATTTTGCATAAACTTTACCATACTTGATTTTCATAAGAACATAAGATGCATCGAAATTATGAAATACTATAGATTTTATATTTTTGGTAATCTTATGTGAGGTAGATGCAAGGTTTTTACTCTTGTCTTGACTTGAGTTTTCTTTCACGAAGGCTACGAATTTGCTATTGTTTTTAAGGATTCTAGCATTTTGCTTTCCTCCCCTAGTATATCGAAGTCCATCTTTGATGAAGGGAGATCTTGTGATTGTGTATGCACTGCGTGCATAATTGATTTTTTCTTTATCAAAGATCCCACTCTTGTGTGTATTTTTGCTGTGTGCCTCTTTGAGCTCATTTTTTAAGTTTAAGATAGTGCTAGCGCATTTGCAAGTTTTAGTGTTGGATTCTTTCTTTGTTGAGAGAGAGCCTTTGGAGGATGAATTAATTGGGACGCTAGACTTAAGTGAGTCAAGTTGTGTTTCAAGATTCTTGTGAGCTTTGGTTAAACTTACAAGTTCATCTTGAAGGGCTATATTATCACTTTTAAGCTGAGCGCATGTCTCCTTGCTCATGGCAAGTTCACTTTCAAGTGTTCTACACTTTTCTCTTTCAAATTCAAGAAGTTTCTCAATCTCAAAGTTTCTTTCCTTTTCAAAGATAAGCAATTCTTCTTGTTGATTTAGAAGCTCTTCTTGTTCAAATATTTCATCCGATAGCATTTTCATTTTAGCTATAGCCTTTTTGTTTAATCCTATAAACATGAATTCGTTTTCACTACTACTATCGAAGTCACTATCATCTTCAATATGTAACTTAGAAGGTTTAGTCATTACCTTGCGTTTTCCTTCCTTTGCCATGAGGCATGTGTGACTTCGGCTCTTCCAATCACCCTTGTTTGGCAAGAGTGATTTATTCATGGTTGGTCTCTTGATGGCTACAGTTGCCACTTTTTCTTCATCTTCGGAAGAAGATTCTTCATTTGAGTCCCATTCTTCTCCGATGTGGGCTTGTCCATATGTCTTCTTCTTTGTGAAGAATTTCTTGTCTTGTGGCTTCCCATCCTTCTTCTTTCTCTTGTCATCTTCCTTGTTATGGGGGCAATTCACAATGAAATGCCCATGTTCTCCACAGTTGTAGCAAGTCTTCTTTGTTCTTGACTTGCCTTTGTCTTTGCTCTTGTTCTCAAAGTGATGGCTTCTCCTTCTTCTCATCAACCTTTTGAATCTTTTGATGAAGAATGTCATTTCTTCATCATCCATATTTGTGCTTTCATCATCACTTTTGTTCATCTTCACTTGTGAGTTATGTTTCTTTTGCTTTTGACTTGGATGTGTCCTTGAGAGCAATGCCCTTCTTCTTGGATGAAGTGATTTTGGCTAAGTCATTGACGTGTTGGGCTTCCTTTTCCATCATCTCATGGTTAATGATCTTCACTAGCACTTCATCCGGAGTCATTAAATGAAAGTTTGGACTTTCCCGGATTAGGGTGCATAGGGTCACATTGCGAGGCATAAATGCTCTTATCATCCTTTTAACCACCTCATGGTTATTCCATTTCTTGCATCCGTACGCCCGAGTCTTGTTGATAAGAGTTTTGAGTCGGTTGTACATTTCTTGAGGTGTTTCGCCTTCTTCCATGGCAAACCTTCCAAGCTCTCCTTCTATTATCTCAATCTTAGCTTCCCTCACGGATCGATTTCCTTCATATGCGATCTTGAGGGTGTCCCAAATATCTTAGGCGAGCTCCAACCCATCTACCTTGTTAAATTCTTCAATGCTCAAAGATGAGTTGAGCACGGCTGCTGCTTGTGCATTGCGATGGATTTGTTGTTCTTGTTCTAGAGTGAGTTCATCCTCGTCTTCGGGTATATCTATACCTGTACATACCACATGCCAAAGACTTGAGTTCAAGGAAATTAGATGCAACTTCATGTTGTGTTTCCACATTGTATAGTTAGTTCCATCAAAGTGAGGTGGTTTGCCTAGAGGAATTGATAAATAACTGGTATGAGAATTTAGTCGTTCATAGTTAAAAGGATATCGCGAGTAGTCTTGTTGACTACTCTTGAGTTTCTTCTCTAACTTCTCCTTCTTTTTCCTTTTGGCCTCCTCCTTCTTCTTTTTGAGGAGTGCCATAAGACGAAGGACTTCTTCATCTTCTTCTGAGCTTGTAACGTCTTGTGGAGGAGCAACTGCGGGAGGTGGGTTAGACCCTTGTTCTTCAAAGTTGCTCGAGCTTGCTCCTTTTCCCTTGTTGAGATCAATTTGACTACCGACCTTGTCCCCCATCTCCTCTCCAAGCGGTTAAGCTTTTGTGGAGAGTTAGGCTCTGATACCAATTGAAAGTTGCCTAGAGGGGGGTGAATAGACTAATAAAACCTGAAATTAAAATAAAGAGCGGATAAAACCAGAGTGGGCTGGACTAGTCCGGTATGAGGTCGGACTAGTCCGGTATAAGCCTTCTTTGTGTTTTAGGTTTTCTGTTAAGTTTGTTTGAGCTGAGAACATGTGGTAGTCAAATGATGTCACAAATTTGTTGAGAATAATCAGATTGCAAAATAATAGAACAATTTGCAGAAAATAAAACAATGAAAGTTTAACAAGTAATTCTAGTGAGCAAGATAGTAGAGAAGACAAGAGACCTGAATTATCCCGAGGTTCGATTCCACACAGGAACCTACGTCCTCGTTGAGGAGTCCACCAAGGACCGGGTCTTTTCTGACCCTTCCCTCACCGAGCGATCACTAAGATCAAGCCCGGCCTTTCTCACTATCAATTGAATATGAATACAATGCTCTTAGGGGCTACTCACACTTTGAGGCTCCCTACACCAAACAAGCAGTTCTAGAATTCAAAGTACAACTGTTGAGAACTCAAAATAACAGTTAGAGTGCAAAGGAATCAAACCGAGAGCTCAAACGTCGGTCACCACGTCTTTCCTCTCACAAAAACCTCTAACACCTTAAGATCCAATCTTAGGGGTCTAGAAGGTGAGGAAAGAGGCTTAAAAGAGCTCTAGGAATGAGTTTTCAACGCTTGGGTTCGTGTCTCATTCATTCTCAGCCCGGGGGTCTCCTTTTATAGAAATCCCGGCATTTAGTCGTTACCAACTAAAGTCCGGACTAGTCCGGTCCCAACCCCGGAATAGTCCGATCTTGAGGGACCATTCACGTCACGGCTTACCAAATAAAGTTTTAGTGACCGTTGAATTCAAACGGTCATGAAACCCCGGACTAGTCCGGCCAAGAGCGGACTAGTCCGATCTCAGTCGGGAACCTTTGTTCCGTATGAGAATGGACTAGTCTGTTAATGGGGACTAGTCCGACCCGAAGGGCGGACTAGTCCGGTCTTACCAGACTTAGTCTAAAAGACTCTCTCAACTAGAGCTGCGGACTAGTCCAGCCAACCTCGGACTAGTCCGAGCTCACACAGGAACCTTTGTTCCGTCCTATTTCGGACTAGTCTCAAAAGACCGGACTAGTCCGGCCTGTGGAGCGGACTAGTCCGATGACACTCAGAGACTTCTTCTCCGAACCTAAGCGGCTTAGTCCGCTTAGCGGACTAGTCCGGCCTCTTGGGCGGACTAGTCCGGCCTTCTGAGACTTAGTCTCATAACGGCTCAGACTCACACAACAACGGACTAGTCCGGCCTTTATCGGACTAGTCCGAGCTGACTCAGGAACTCTTTGTCCAGTCTAGAACGGATTAGTCCGGTTCTGAACGCACTAGTCCGGCCATTTGTCGGACAAGTCCGGTCTTCCCTTTTCTTCATGTCTAAGACTACCTCATCTCTTGATTCTAACGTTCTATCCTTCGTTTGAGCTCTCTAGCGATTCTTAAGCACTCTAAAGGAGAAGACCCTATACACAACTAGAAAATGTGAAGATTAATAGAAAATGCTATTTTCAACTTCTTCCAAGTATTTTTCTTTTCCTTTTGCTTCTTGAGAGACTTCTCATCCATTTCTCTGATAAACACCTGTGCTCATACTCAGTAGAAACTTATTAGCATCTTAATTGTCATCAATCAACCAAAACCACGGGGATTATCTAGATGTACTTTCAATCTCCCCCTTTTTGGTGATTGATGACAACTCATTAAGATTTTCGCAAAGTAGATATAGTAGATTGTTTTCCATAAAGATTTACTCCCCCTAGATGTGTGCATAATGGATTATCAAGAACGAGAGAAAAATGTGCACAAGAGTGAGTTCATGGGGAATTTTATGCTTACATGTGTTGTGATGGTGGGACTAAGTATAAGCAGTAGCCACATTTAGAAAGATATAACATTTACGAGCAAGCAGATTTCATTACGGCATAATTTGAAGAGATAAAGTAACATAGTCATTACAAAAGCAACATAACGTGGCATAATGTAGCATAGTTATTACAAGCCATCATGAAATGAGTGTAATGAGCAAGACTAGACTATGACTATGACTAGAATACTCCCCCTTGTTCTCTCCCCCTTTGGCATCAAAGCACCAAAAAAGGGAAGGAAAAATGAGAAAACCAAATCACTATCATCTTGATCTTCGTCTTGGTCACTCTGGGTCTCTTCGTCCTCATCCTCTTCTTCATCGTCATCCTGGTGATGGGTGTGGGAGGTAGGAGGAGCAGCTGAGGTAGATCCAAAATAGGCAAGCTCATCCTCCGTGAGAGTGGGAAACTCTGTCACGTCGTCATCATCTGATGACGATGGAGACATAGGTATCTCCATCTTGTCGCACATGGCCTTGAGATACTTCTCTTAGCGTTGCTTCATCTTCTGCGTGCGAACTTCCACCTTTCGGCACGAGGAGAATATGGCTTTCAAGATCTTGAGCAGTCCACTAGATGAGCCACTCGATGACGGAGGAATGGATGGTCCGACAGAAGAAGATGGAGGTGCAGTAGATCCCCTGCCCATGGATGCAGGAGGGCGAGGAAGAGGAGTCGGCATCTGAGGACGGAGCTTCCGGTGCTTCACATCCTTTGCAAACTCTAGCCCTGTGACTTTTTCAATCATGCACATGATGTATGGTGCACAGCCACAGGATCTGTTTGGGGTGTGGGAGATGTTGAAGATGTCGTTGTAGATGTAGTCAAAGACATTGAATTTCTCTTCTTCATTGAGCAGCTTCAACAGGTTTCGGAGGTACCCCTGTATCATCCCCGCATCTCCATCTTTTGGAGCTAGAGTCTTCCTCAGAACTCTGTTCATCACTCCAAAGAAGGGTTTGATGTTGTGGGTGGAGGATGCTTCATAGGAGAGATAGGAGGGGTACATGGAGTCCAAGTCATCCTTTCCCAGAGTTCTCTCATTGTGAACTATTATCTCATAGTTCAAATGCTCCCCAAGTCCTAGGATGCGAGCAAACTCATCATAGAGGACCGAGTATACTACACCATTTGTCATCCATGTTATTTTCCTGTTTCCGTAGGTGTGGAAGTAACAGGTGGTGTAGAACTGGACTATGACCTCAATGTCCCAGTCATATTGAAAAGCCATCAAGTCTTTGATCCCATGTCGCTCTGTTGCTTCGATTACTGCATCAAAGGCTTGATGTTTCTTGTTGGCCATGTATGGCCAGTCCACCCACTGAGCATCAACTACCAGTGTCTTCATTGGGAGATAGACATGCCGGTAGTAGTCACAATGGAAGTCACACTAGAAGCGAGGGTCTGGTGTAGACTTCTCATACTTGTAGACCTCCTCCTCCCGGAACCTTCTTGCCTTGTTGGCTCCTTTCCCCTTGAAGGTTGCACTCGCCAAATTGGGTTGACGGTTTGGATTGTGCATGGGAGGTGCCCTTTCAAGGGGCCCAACAGGTCCCTGTGGGGGATTTTCCCTTCCCCGCCTAGGGTTGTCACGAATGACGAGTCCCCTGTTGGCTAGAGCCTTCTTTCTGGAAGGATCACCTGCTTTGCCTTTTCCTTTGTCCTCGGTTGTTTTTTGTGGCTCGGCAGGCTGTTTGTCATTTAGAGTGACTAGTCTCTTCCTCCTCGGAGGGTCAACGGACTGGAAGGATTGGGCTTCCCTGTCAGCCTGTTTCTTCGTCCGAGCTTCCCTTGCAGCAGCCTCTACTGCTTCTGCCTCGGCTGCCGCACGATAAGCGCCTTGACGAGCTGCTTCGGCCTCGGGATTTGGAAGAGGGCTGTCGTTAGATCCTGACATGATCTGGTGAGAAAAGAAGTTTTTTAGTGGATGGAGTATTGCGTTTGAATTGTTTTACAAACCCAAAGTTAGAGGTTAAGGTTGTATCATCCGGACTTGTCCGGGCACGAGCCGGACTAGTCCGCTCCGGCCGGACTTGTCAGGTTGGAGTCCGGACTAGTCCGAACTTTACTGTTTTAAATCCTAACTAATGTGATTTGTTTATGAATTCGTCAAAGTAGGTGCAATACTACGGGGGGTTTGAAATGATATGGCCTAGGAAACTCAGACAGGCCCCTAAGGTACCCAAGATATGTTATAGGAATGGGATTTTTTGTGAAAAATCAAGGCTAGGTTAAAAAATGCCTTTGTTCCGTATGAGAACAGACTAGTCTGGTAAGGGCGGACTAGTCCGGTCTTACCAGACTTAGTCTAAAAGACTCTCTCAACTGGAGCTGTGGACTTGTCCAGCCAACCTCGGACTAGTCCGAGCTCACACAGGAACCTTTGTTCCGTCCTATTTCGGACTAGTCTCGAAAGATCGAACTAGTCCGACCTGTGGAGCGGACTAGTCCGATGACACTCAGAGACTTCTTCTCCGGACCTAAGCGGCTTAGTCCGCTTAGCGGACTAGTCCGGCCTCTTGGGCGGACTAGTCCGACCTTTTGAGACTTAGTCTCATAACGGCCCAGACTCACACAACAACGGACTAGTCCGGCCTTTATCGGACTAGTCCGGCCTTTATCGGACTAGTCCGAGCTGACTTAGGAACTCTTTGTCCGGTCTAAAACGGATTAGTCCGGTTCTGAACGGACTAGTTCGGCCATTTGTCGGACAAGTCCGGTCTTCCCTTTTCTTCATGTCTAAGACTACCTCATCTCTTGATTCTAACGTTCTATCCTTCGTTTGAGCTCTCTAGTGATTCTTAAGCACTTTAAAGGAGAAGACCCTATACACAACTAGAAAATGTGAAGATTAATAGAAAATGCTATTTCCAGCTTCTTCCAAGTCTTCTTATTTTCCTTTTGCTTCTTGAGAGACTCCCCATCCATTTCTCTGAT
This sequence comes from Neostapfia colusana, assembly GCA_030760725.1. Lineage (NCBI taxonomy): Eukaryota > Viridiplantae > Streptophyta > Magnoliopsida > Poales > Poaceae > Neostapfia > Neostapfia colusana. The sequence continues at coordinate 52,953,253 of JASWHV010000020.1, forward strand.
AAACACCTGTGCTCATACTCAGTAGAAACTTATTAGCATCTTAATTGTCATCAATCAACCAAAACCACGGGGATTATCTAGATGTACTTTCAATCACCGACCTGCTGCACCGAGGCAACGGTGACGTCCAGTGTTGTCTGGGCCAAACGCCATCTATGGCAGATTTGGTTGTCCACAACAGTGCCTGATGGAGGAAGGCCTGACCACTTTGGACTTAACCTTCTTTCGGTGCCGACAGATCGCCCTTCTCCGACAAGACGCCTAGAGGACATGTCCCACACGACACCGACGTAGAGACACCCTACAAATCGAGGAACCTGTCTCTGATGGCTTCCCTTACCATCGACGTGCTATTCGGATGGCTTGTGCTTCGATCCGGGATTGTCAAGGAAAAGGACGCCTCACAGAGCCGCATCGAAGGGCGCACACACAGGAACATCTCGCAAAAGTGGACGAAGATGGCTATCGGCGTAAGAGCATCAGGTGGGCGAGAGTGCTGGGAAGCGGAGGCTTCCAGCACGCAAAAGGAGAACAAAGGCCACATGATGAAGGAGGGTACCACCCAACACTGAAAGGCCTCCTTTTATACACATTCGCGACCTCTGGCAGGGCAACAGGTGCGACGATTGGGCTTCCACCTCTGTACGTCGCGGGCCATTCATCTCCCCAATGATGGGTAGGATCCAGGTCCACCCGTCAGACAATGGGGGTTGGGTGGATAACCTGTCGGGAACGCCCGACGATTCCCGAGGAGAGCGGTGTGACCAACCCGTTGGTTGCCGCAGTAAGTGCCCCGAGGCAACCCCTCGAGCACGTCGCCTTGACACTCGCCTCCCCAATGATGGGTAGGACCGAGGCCCACCGGTCAGACACTAGGGGCCAGGCGAGTAACATCTCGGGAACGTCCGATGGTTCCTGGGGAGAGCAGCGCGGTAGACCTGCGACCCATGGGCTGCCACAGTGATTACCCCGAGGCAACACCTCGAGTGCGTCGTTGTGACCCGTCAATCAAGAGTAGACACTACGACATGCTGCTGCTTTAACTGACGAATACGCCCACTACGCCAAGGACGTGCAACCTTTTCGTCTCCGAGGTACAACCGCTTGATCACTACGCGGAAATCTCGCCACCACATCGGCTTCCAAAGTGCAGGTCCAAAACCACCACGCGGGAGAGATGGAGGCCCAACCTATGGGCTCGCTGCCTCCCCCGAGAGGGCCCCGAGGGCCACTGTCGGTACCCTACAGACCGGGTACCCCCGCGTAGAGGGTAAAATACGGCCTGGGCCCCGTCTCCCTGCTGAGGCGGGCCCTGGCATAGCCACGTGCCCTTGGCCCTGAGGTCAGCCCTGGGGCTGCCACGTGCGTTTGAGTTCCAGAGCCGACACGTGCCCTGGGCTCCGGTCCGAGCCTCCCCGCTGAGGTGAGGTACGAGGCTGCCACGTGTCTTTTGGCTCAGAGCCATCTCCCTGCTGAAGACGGCTCCAGAGCTGACATGTGCCCTGGGCTCCGGTCCAAGCCTCCCCGCCGAGGTGAGGTCTGGAGTTGCCACGTGTCTCTTGGCTAAGAGCCACCTCCCTGCTGAGGACCTTTCGAGAGCTTACATGTGCCTTGGGCCCCGGTCCGAGCCTCCCCGCTGAGGTGAGGTCTGGGGCTGCCACGTGTCTCTTGGCTCAGAGCCACCTCCCTGCTGAGGAAGGCTCCGAAGCTGACATGTGCTTTGGGCTCCGGTCTGAGCCTCTCCGTTGAGGTGAGGTCCGGGGCTTCCACGTGTCTCTTGCCTCAGAGCTACCTCCCCGGTGAGGAAGGCTCCGGAGCTGACAAGTACCCTGGGCTCTGGTTCGAGCCTTCCCGCTGAGGTGAGTTCCGGAGCTGCCACGTGTCTCTTGGCTCAAATCCACCTCCCTGTTGAGGAAGGCTCTAGAAGACTAGAAGTGACATGTGTCCTGGGCTCCGACTCGTAACTCTCCATCGAGTTGAGGTCCGGAGCTGCCACGTGTCCCTTGACTCCAAGCCCGTCGATAAGAGCTCCGAAGCCGCCACGTGCCCCGTGATCCGTTGCGGGTCGTTTGTTGCATAAGTCAAGGAGGAAGTGCGCTGTCAGGCTTCGCATTCGAGGCTTGCTCGTTCGCTAGAAGCATGGCGCACTACACACGCCTCCGTCCTCCGCCCGTTCGCCATTACGGTGACAAGACACGATGGCGATGCGTGACAGAGGTACAATGCCGCCCAACGACACGAAGCACCCGAGCAGGGCGAAAAGACGCGGTGACAATACAACGTCTTCATCATCACATGACACACGGACAGGGGCGCTCAGCGCGCCAAGCGGCGGGACTTAACTCCCCTGTCAACCACTCTACTCAGAGGTATAGGGTTCACATAGCTTTAGTGCCACCCGTCGAGCCCCAAGCCTCATTGTAACCACCTGACCTTGGACTATAAAAGGATCGGGTGACCACCCGACAGGGGGTTCACATCCTAGATCCCGCAACACACAAGCACAAGCACGCGCAGACAAGCAATACAACAAACACTCCCATGGACGTAGGGTATTACGCTCCGGCGGCCTAAACCACGTAAATCTCGGTGTTCATCCGCTCTCTCGAGCCTAAGTTGCGTAGGGCGCCAAACCCCCTCCAATTAAAGAACCTTGCGGGTTGTTTCCGTAGCAGACCGGGAGGAGTGTCGCAACTCACGCACTCTGATAAGACCATTACATCCCACATTATTCACTAAATCAAATAGAAAACAAAGACCATCTCATCTCACAGACAAACAAAAAATGAGACTACCCTATTTATAAAAACTGAGAGGAATACACCAGAAACGTAGCCAAAGAAGGGGACAATGCAGCCACCGGGGTGTGCGAGCCTGCGAGTGGCGGCGCGGGACTGCAGGAGTGCGGTGAACGAGGACGTTCCGCCGGGTGAGCCCATAAGATAGTGCCGTTGTGGCCCACGTAAAGCCCACGTCGTTGCGTCTACCGAGTTGGAAGGCCCATGGCATCTTCTCAAGTCTCGTGCAGCCCAATCGCCAGTTGCCACCTCTAAACCCCAGCCCAGAATCACTCCCTTCCTTTCTTTCTCCCCCAATCCACGACCCCCCTCCCTCTCGCCGCATTCGCCTCGCCGTTGCCGGGGCTTCTTCAGCCCCCCGAGAGCCTTACGCTCTGTGGGTCCCTTGTCTCCGCCGCCGACAGGACCCCTGTCTATTTCGCGCGGCGTTGTACGCTACCTACCATGGGCCGGTTCGGGTGGCTCCGGCTCGCGTCGAGGTCCCTCGCGCTCCGCTCCAGCGAGGTAAGGCGAGCTCGCCTCTGTTTGCTGCCGCTTCCATTCCACCCACCTTATCGTCGCGGGTTTGCGGAGTGCTGGATGTTTACGCTGCTTTGGGTTTTGCTTGCAGGTGGCTTCGCATAGGAGCACATGGATTCGACCGAGTGAACGTAATTTCACTTGCGTTCGATGTGTTTTTTCTTTTTCTTGATTAACTATTGCGGTTTTATAATTTTATTTTTGTTTCCGATGGACGTGTACTGATAACAATGTACGTAACTCGGTGGAGCCAAGGGAGAATAGAGGCTACTGATTTATAGGATTATACACTAGCCAACCGCAACTTGCTTTGGAGTTTTGAGTACAATGTTGTATTAGGCTTACTAATTGTCTTCATGTAACGTTATTTTATTGTTGGCATCATGATATGTTTCCTATTGTACGAATCGATTTAGATGTCGATTAAATCTATAATTGCTTGCAGAAACAACACTCTAAATTCCAAGTCGGGTTTAAATCAAGTACAAAGGATGGTTGTCAGTTACTCCATAAGCACAGCTGATTCTGAACAACATGCATTCCTTGATTATACATGTGGGTGACCACTACTCAATTTATTCTGCATTGATATCATTGAAGAAGAATATTATATGCTACATATACTGAAATAACTGTTGATGTTTGCGTTTTTAGATTTTAGAAATACATTTACTTTGAAAACATCCATAAGCTGGCAATTTGGCACTTTCATTTAGTCATTTTTAATATATGTCAGTACTTCTCTGATCCTGAACCTTACCTACTTTTTTCCTGTTTCAATTCAATGCAGCTTGCAGCTCTACTGGCATCTATATCGGTGATAGGTGCTACAGCCGAGCTATGTTGGCATCATTTGTATCAAGCAGATCCTTTCACGCTACAGGTTATCATACTATGTCTATACACATCGTTGTTTCATCATTACTTTTGCAATATTAAAGGTAATTCAGCATTTCTTGGTGCTTCGGCTAGGTCAACGTTGTTCAATGGACAAAGACTATTACAAAACTCTTGGTGTTCCTAAGGATGCATCGCAGGATGACATCAAGAAGGCTTTTCACTCTGTGAGTATCACTTCAGTTCAGCTAATCTTCAGACATTCTGAGGCTTCTTGCTATTTAATGTTTAAGATGACCCTGAAAGATCTTATGTCATTTGATCAAGCGGCAGTCTCACCTATTTTCTATCTTTTCATCGTAATGTGTGACGCTGTTTTTTCTTTTGAAAATACACTTCATGTGATTCTTAACATGTTGGTGTGTATCTTAATTCTTAATTCTTACTATCTTCATAACCAAGTGTTCCCATTTTTGTTGGACAAACAATAATGATGCAGTATGACCTTCAAAGACACTAAGACCGGTATCTATAAAAATTTGAACAAAATGGAAGTAGGATGAAACACTACAGATATGTTGAACGAACATGGATGCCAGGTTTACCTGTAATTAGGTGCTGTGTTATGGGAATGATTGATCCTCAAAAATGTACCAGAAATGTCCTCCCTTGTTTCTGATTTTCTTTTCATATGGTTTTGTTTCTTAAAATCATTTACATTTTCTGTTTCTAAACCAAGTTAAAAAACGTGTGTAGCTTGCAAAAAAGTACCATCCAGATACAAATAAAGGGAATACTGCTGCAAAAAGGAGGTTTCAAGAACTCAGAGATGCATACGAGGCAAGTAAGTTCCAACAATTTGAGTTTTGCTAGTTGATGTTCTAATTATTATGCCAAAATAACAATTGTCATGTTATACTTTGGACTCCAGACATTACGGGATCCTTCAAAGAGAGAGCAATATGACATGGTAACTTTTTTGCTTGGTTTCCTTTTCTGCCCATTTTCTAGGGAAATGGCTTGGGTTCTTTCAAGCCACTTCAATGGAGTGATTTGTTTTGCCTATAGAAGTTTGCATTATATGTAACGTTGCAGCTGTTTTCAAGAGGGTCAAGGGGGGAGTTTGGTGGGTCTTCCTGGGATACATTCTCAGGATCCGACAGTGACCCGTTTAGAGAATTCAGAAAGAGTTATGGTCCCTTCTCTAGTAAATTCTACAAAATATTCTCTGAGGTAGTTCCCTGACCCCCCTGTACATTTCCTTCCATCTTCGTTTCACTTTCAGCAATTCTTTTTGTTTTCAGGTTTTCGGGAATGATATAAACACACATGCACATGATATTGAGGTTATTCCTAAGCTTGTCCCTCTTCCATTTTGAGCAGCATGCTTCTTTAGTCGTTGTATTGTTGAACTAATTATATCTCTTTGTTAAAGTAGGTAGAGATGAATCTATCTTTTAGAGAAGCTGCCAATGGGTGCATGAAGCAAGTGTCTTTCAGCGCAAAAAATGTTTGTGATTCATGTGGTAAGTATGCTTATACTTAAAATTTTGCCTATGCACAGTTATGATTGTTTATATGTGGACCTGTTGAATCAAGTATCAAGTTGCACTCATGAAGTTAGTATAGTTGTCACTTGTGTAGAAACGCTTTCGCTGTAAATCAATGTGAAATTCCAACAGTCTAGCTCATAATGTTTTGACACGTTCATGTGCATTTTTGTAATCTAGCCGCCATCTCAGACTCAGAGACACCATTAGTCTAATTAACTATTACCAGCAGCTTTAATTCAGTAAGACAGGGCGAGATCATATTCCCCTAGATTGTTTCCTTGTGTTCAACTGCTCAATTGTTTCTAGTTGCACGATTCCAGCTACTCTTTTCATGTCCTTTTTCTCCTGTCACAATATTTCCAAACAATGTTCCAGATGGCAATTGTTTCAATTAAGCACAATAGAGAAAATAATGATTGGCTAAATCAGCAGGAAGATAGTCAGGTCGTTCTGGTGCTTATGAATACTGCCATGGAATTGAGCAAACTTATTCTTCAATATACCTGAAGGAACCAATTATATATCATATTCTTGTGGCGGACCTGGCGCAGTGGTAGTGTGTCTCCACTTGTGTCCTGAGGTCTTGGGTTCGAACCAGCCTCTCTGCAAAAGTAGGGGTAAGGCTGTCTAGAAATAACCCTTCCCCAGACCCCACATGTGTGGGAGCCTTCGGCACCACCCTTTTTATTCTTGTGAAAAAATAAGCTCGGTGAGTTCACGATGCTTTGTAATGTAGGCAGTAATCGTCATCCTTGTAGCAAAGTAGATTTATTGTTATTGAAGATGGGACTTGCCCTGCTTATGTTGGTGAATTGCTGAAGTCTGAAACATAAAATTATCAATTAGTAATAAGACGGCTAAAAGTTTTCTATGATAATTTTATGAGCATATGATGATCAATCTGGACTTAGCCAATGTGCTCTTTGTTTTCTGAGGAAACCCCTGATTACCTTTTGCTATTAGATGGAAGAGGCTACTTGGCGGACGCAAAGATATATGTTTGTCCTACATGTAAAGGAGTAGGAAGAGTAAGTATTTGCTGTTAATCTGTTGTTGTCAAGTTCCTTGCAAATACTTATAGTACATCGCATGAAACTTCACTGGTGGTTTATGCAGGTCACTACGTACCCATTCAAATCCATATGTATTACTTGCAAAGGCTCTGGGAAATTAATTAAGGTAATGGTCCTGCAAGTAACATTAGCAATTCCTTAATTTTTCGTCCCATCTCAAGGGTGATGATTTTCACAGGATTGTTGCTTGACATGCAAAGGTTCAGGGGTGGCAGATGGTATGAAATATGTAAATGTGTCTATTCCAGCAGGTTATGCTCACTAATCTTCAATTCTCTGGTGTCAATTTATTTCTTTCTCCAGAAATATGTACCTGCTCTTAGTTTGACTCATTTGGAGTTGCCCTTGCAGTTATCTTGTATTCTTTTATAATTTTTATCATAATATACTAATACAATTTCATTGAAATATATATAGATATATATGATTATTGGGTTTCATGTCTAGCCGACCCCAACATGCTTGGGATAAAGGCTTGGTTGTTGTTGTTGTTGTAATATACTAATACAATTTCTCAACGAGTCATATTTGTACTGCTTCTACTTGGAACTCTCATCCATTATTTTTTATAGGCTTACGTGTTAAAATCCAGGTGCATTAATATACCATACACATGTATGGTGCGATGCACATCTCTTTAACTAAAAAGCTTATTCAAGATCCATAATACCTGTGGTAACCACTGTAGTTTTTTTCATTTTTATTGTAATTTGTAAGAGGTCACTTCATAGTCTGCTGAGGCCATTGCTGCCCTCTTTGCAGCTACATCATTTTACCAGAACAACTTATGGCCTACACTGTGCCTAATGTTTTACTGTTACCTGTGCGTATGATGGTACTGTTTGCACTGTAATATTGTTACTCATTGAACATATTTTTTTCTTTGCAACATAGGAATCGATTCTGGCGATACAATTCATGTGCCGGGGGCTGGAAATAGTGGTGGACTTGGTTCCCAACCTGGAAGTCTGTACATAAAAATTAAAGTGAGCCTGCATACTCTTGCATAGTTTTTCCTATTGCATACTCTTGCATATTTTTTCTCTATTATTAGGCATCAACATATAAGTTGAGTGCATGCAGGATCTCACATGGATCCAAAATTTAGCTAACTATCATTAGAAATATATCTGTCATAGTTGACTTGATGTAGTAGTTTTCTAGTGCCACTAAGCATATCTTTTTTTCTTACTAACTAGGGTGTGTCAGAATAAACATATTGAGAAGCTCAACTGATTGTGTTTGCATGGTTTTTAAGGCGTCGCTTAAGCGACAACGACGCTTAAACGCTAAGGCGCCCAGGGACCATAAGGTGTCCCTGTCGCCTTAGATCCGGTGCAAGGCGACCACGCGGGGGAGAGATCCCCCGGGAAAGAAGGGGCGGGGGTGGTGCCGCTGGCGGAGGAAGCCAATCGGCGGGGGAGGGGTGGCGGGTGCACTGACCTGTGCCTAGGGAAGAAGCGCCTGTGGATGCATACTGACCACCAAGGCTTCTGCGAGTCCATGTCGCCACAGGGAAGGGGGCGGGGGGGGGGGGGGGGAAGGTGCAGGAAAGGGGCGGGGGAGGACCGGAGGAGATCCGATCGGGGGGGGGGGGGGCGGCGGGGGGATCGGGTGGGGTGGTTGGTGCTAAGGGTTTAGGGTGTGGAGTTGGGCCGGGACCGGTGGGCCTATGGAGTTGGGCCGGGGACCGGTCGGCCTAGCTGGTGGTGGAAAGTCCTTCTGTTTTTATTTTCTTACAATACACTTGTTAATATAAAATGATATTGTTGGTAACATTTTCCTATATTTATATATTACTAAGGCGTCGCCTCGCCTTACGCCTTATCGCTTAAAAGGTAAAAAGGGGTAGGTCGCCTTACCGCCTTAATAACTATGTGTGTTTGTAAACAGAGTAGGGATGGAAGTAACATGTTATCATTGAAGCATTTATGACAAGAATATAGTCGACTCCTTTCAGTATAGGATTCCTCATTTTTATGCACGCCCCTTACCTGTTTGTCACCAGGTCCAAATATGTCTTTATGTAACATGCCAGTATGCCTTTTTATTTAATTCCTATAACCTTCTACACAGTGTTTAAAATGTGTCGCCTAGGCGTCCAGGCGTTCGGCCTGGATGCCATGGCCGGTCGACCCCTGCCGCCCAGCTCGCCGCCGCTCATTTTAAACACTGCTTCTAAGATCTAAGAACATACCCGCTACTGTTATTTGGGAATGGGAGCACTATGGTTGAGTTGGATGATTCCTTTGATGACTCCAACAGGCGGTTCGTACGGAGGATACAAGAGTTTGAGGTTAAGGAGGCCTTAAAAAGGATGAAAGGAGGAAAGGCCCTCGGCCTGATGTCCCTATTGAGGTGTGGAGATGTCTTAGGGGCGTGGCAATAGTATGGCTCACAAAGCTATTCAACCACATTTTTTGGTCAAACAAGATGCCTGAAGAATGGAGGAAAAGTATATTAGTACCTATCTTCAAAAATAAAGGAGATATTCAAAGTTGTACTAATTATCGAGGTATTAAGCTTATGAGTCATACTATGAAGCTTTGGGAGAGAGTGATTGAACACCGCCTGAGGAAAGTGACCAATGTCACTAAAAACCAGTTTGGTTTTATGCCTGGGAGGTTTACAATGGAGGCGATTTTCTTGCTTCGTCAGCTTATGGAGAGATATAGGGAGCAGAAGAAGGACTTGCATATGGTGTTCATCGACTTGGAGAAGGCGTACGACAAGATACCAAGGTCAGTCATGTGGTGGGCACTAGAGAAACATAAAGTGCCAACAAAGTACATTACCCTTATCAAGGATATGTACAATAATGTTAGGACAAGTGTGCGCGTAAGTGATAGTGAGACTGATGCATTTTCTATCACGGTAGGACTACATCAAGGATCAGCTTTGAGCCCATACATCTTTTCCTTGGTGATGGATGAGGTGTCGAAAGATATACAAGGGGATATCCCTTGGTGCATGCTCTTTGCTGATGATGTAGTGCTGGTAGATGAAATTAGAGATGGTGTTGATAAGAAATTAGAGTTATGGAGACAAACCTTAGAGTCCAAGGGGTTTAGACTTAGTAGGACCAAAACCGAGTATATGAGGTGACTTTAGTGGTGTTGGTCGTGACGAGGGAAATGTTAGTCTACAAGGACAAATAGTACCTAGAAGGGACTTTCCGATACTTAGGATCAATGTTACAAAGCAATGGCGATATTGATGAGGATGTTTGCCATAGGATCAAGGTAGGGTGGATGAAATGGCGACAAACCTCTGGAATCCTATGTGATAGGAAAGTCTCACAAAAGCTAAAAGGGAAGTTCTATAGGACGGTGATCAGACCCGCGATGCTCTATGGGGCGGAATGTTGGCCAACTAAACGGCAACATGTCCAACAAATGAGTGTCGCAGAGATGCGCATGCTACGGTGGATGTGCGGACACACGAGAAGAGACCGAATAAGGAATGAGGCGATTTGTGATAAGGTAGGGGTGGCGCTGATTGAAGAGAAGCTAGTCCAACATCGACTTAGGTGGTTTGGACATATCCAACGGAGACCTCTAGAAGCATCGGTTAACAGTGGGATTTTAAAAGGTAGAGAAAATATTAGGAGGGGTAGAGGACGACCAAGGTTGATCTGGGAGGAGGCGGTAAAACGAGATTTGAGAGATTGGAATGTATCCAGAGACTTAGCTCATGATAGGACCGCATGGAAAGTAGCAATTCATGTGCCAGAATCGTAGTCTTGTTTTTTTCTTTTTTTTTTCTTTTTTTTTCTTTTTTTTCTTTTTCTTTTTTCTTTTTTCTTTTTCTTTTTTTTTTCTTTTTCTTTTTTCTTTTCCTTGTTCTTATATCTCTTCCTCTCTTTTACTTCATTGATATTGGGTTTCATGTCTAGCCGACCCCAACAGGCTTGGGATAAAGGCTTGGTTGTTGTTGTTGTATCTACTGAATGCTGTGCTGATGGATTCATAGTATTCTATGGTGCTGTGTTATGAATTTTTATATTGTTTTTTTTAGTTCATGACATCACATGTCAACTCCGCCTATGTTGTAATGACATAGCCGGTCCCAAGCCCGGGTAAAGGAGGAGGGGGTTGTGATAGGCTTGGCGAGCCAACAACTTACACTTAGCCATTCTCATGGAAATGAAACCCAATAGAAATTCGTTGGGGCGTAACCCTCTTAGCGACGCGTCATATCGGAACCCGGGTATGGTGTTAAGTGGGCAAGGGCCGGGTCGCCACCGCCTTAGTGGCGCGCCATATCGGAACCCGGATATGGTGTTAAATGAGCAAGGGCCGGATCGCCACCACCTTAGTGGCGCGCTACATTATCGCCCGGATGTAGTGATAAGTGAGCAAGGGTCTTTGCATCTTACTCGACGGGTGCAAAGCGTAAGGAAGCTAGCCGAGGAACATAGATTTCGGGTGGGTAGTTGGAATGTAGGATCCTTGACGGGGAAGCTACGTGAGTTAGTAGATGTTGCCATTAGGAGACGAGTAAATATCCTTTGTGTACAAGAGACTAGATGGGCGGGTCAAAAGGCGAGAGAAGTCGAGAATACCGGTTTCAAGCTTTGGTATTCTGGTTCGGCTGGGACTAGGAATGGCGTAGGTGTTCTAATAGATAAGAGTCTTAAGGATGGAGTAGTGGATGTTCGAAGACGAGGGGATAGGATCATCTTAATCAAGATAGTAATTGGGGGCATTGTCTTGAACGTCATTAGTGCTTATGCCCCACAAGTTGGGCTCAACATGAGTGCTAAGAGGCAATTTTGGGAGGACTTGGAGGATATGGTTAGTAGTGTACCGATAACCGAGAAACTCCTCATAGGGGGAGATCTCAATGGTCATGTGGGTGCAACTAACCTAGGATTTGAGGGAGTGCATGGAGGTTTTGGATGCGGCGATAGAAATCAAGAGGGTAAGGACATCCTAGACTTTGCCGTAGCCTATGATCTGTTGATAGCTAACACCCTCTTTAGAAAGAGGCAATCTCACCTAGTGACCTTTAGTAGTGCCCAACACTCTAGCCAGATTGACTTTGTCCTCACTAGGAGAAAGGATAGACGGGAGTGTCTAGATTGTAAGGTGATCCCGGGGGAGTGTGTTGTGACACAACATAAACTTGTGGTAGCTGACTTTCGCTTCCATACATGCTCTTTGCGGGACAAAGGTGTCAAAATCACAAGAACAAAGTGGTGGAAGTTGAAGGGAGAATCACAAGAATCCTTTAAAAATAGGGTGATCACAGAAGGACCCTGGGCAGAAAATGGAGATGCAGATAGTATGTGGATGAAGATGGCAACTTGCATTAGGAAGGTAGCTAGTGAGGTGTTCGGTGTGACAAAGGGAAAGAAACTTGTAGATAAAGACACTTGGTGGTGGAATGAGGATGTACAAAAGTCCATTAAGGACAAGAAGGAGTGTTACAAGAGTTGGCATAATAATAGAAGCGCAAGCAACATGCTTAAGTACAAAGAGGCTAAGAAGAATGCAAAGCGGGCTGTGAGTAAGGCAAGAGGACATGCCTATGATAAGTTATATGAGAGACTAGAGACAAAAGAAGGTGAAAAAGACATATACAAGGTAGCAAAAATCCGCAAGAGAAAGATGAGGGATCTCAATCAAGTTAAATGCATCAAAGATGAGACTGACCGCATTCTAGTGAAGGATGAAGAGATTAAGAATAGATGGCGTGATTACTTTAATGGGCTATTCAATGATGGGAATGGGAGCACTATGGTTGAGTTGGATGACTCCTTTGATGACTCCAACAGGCGGTTCGTGCGGAGGATACAAGAGTTTGAGGTTAAGGAGGCCTTAAAAAGGATGAAAGGCCCTCGGCCCTGATGATGTCCCTATTGAGGTGTGGAGATGTCTTGGGGACGTGGCAATAGTATGGCTCACAAAGCTATTCAACCATATTTTTCGGTCAAACAAGATGCCTGAAGAATGGAGGAAAAGTATATTAGTACCTATCTTCAAAAATAAAGGAGATATTCAAAGTTGTACTAATTATCGAGGCATTAAGCTTATGAGTCATACTATGAAGCTTTGGGAGAGAGTGATTGAACACCGTCTGAGGAAAGTGACCAATGTCACTAAAAACCAGTTTGGTTTTATGCCTGGGAGGTCTACAATGGAGGCGATTTTCTTGCTTCGTCAGCTTATGGAGAGATATAGGGAGCAGAAGAAGGACTTGCATATAGTGTTCATCGACTTGGAGAAGGCGTACGACAAGATACCAAGGTCAGTCATGTGGTGGGCACTAGAGAAACATAAAGTGCCAACGAAGTACATTACCCTTATCAAGGATATGTACAATAATGTTAGGACAAGTGTGCGCGTAAGTGATAGTGAGACTGATGCATTTCCTATCACGGTAGGACTACATCAAGGATCAACTTTGAGCCCATACATCTTTTCCTTGGTGATGGATGAGGTGTCGAAGGATATACAAGGGGATATCCCTTGGTGCATGCTCTTTGCTGATGATGTAGTGCTGGTAGATGGAACTAGAGATGGTGTTGATAAGAAATTAGAGTTATGGAGACAAACCTTAGAGTCCAAGAGGTTTAGACTTAGTAGGACCAAAACCGAGTATATGAGGTGTGACTTTAGTGGTGTTGGTCGTGAAGAGGGAAATGTTAGTCTACAAGGACAAATAGTACCTAGAAGGGACTCTTTCCGATACTTAGGATCAATGTTACAAAGCAATGGCGATATTGATGAGGATGTTTGCCACAGGATCAAGGTAGGGTGGATGAAATGGCGACAAGCCTCTGGAATCCTATGTGATAGGAAAGTCCCACAAAAGCTAAAAGGGAAGTTCTATAGGACGGTGATCAGATCTGCGATGCTCTATGGGGCGGAATGTTGGCCAACTAAACGGCAACATGTCCAACAAATGAGTGTCGCAGAGATGCGCATGCTACGGTGGATGTGCGGGCACACGAGAAGAGACCGAATAAGAAATGAGGCGATTCGAGATAAGGTAGGGGTGGCGCCGATTGAAGAGAAGTTAGTCCAACATCGACTTAGGTGGTTTGGACATATTCAACGGAGACCTCCAGAAGCACCGGTTAACAGTGGGATTTTAAGAGGTAGAGAAAATATTAGGAGGGGTAGAGGACGACCAAGGTTGACCTGGGAGGAGGCGGTAAAACGAGATTTGAGAGATTGGAATGTATCCAGAGACTTAGCTCATGATAGGACCGCATGGAAAGTAGCAATCCATGTGCCAGAATCGTAGTCTTGTTTTTTTTTCTTTTCTCTTTTCTTTTTTTTTTCTTTTTCTTTTTTTCTTTTTTTTCTTTTTTTTTCTTTTTTTCTTTTTTTTCTTTTTTCCTTGTTCTTATACCTCTTCCTCTCTTTTACTTCATTGATATTGGGTTTCATGTCTAGCCGACCCCAACAGGATTGGGATAAAGGCTTGGTTGTTGTTGTTGTATGACATCACATGTCATTTTCTGATTCTTCCATCAACTGTGAATATCGTAGGTAGCAAGTGATCCGGTGTTTGCTCGAGATGGTGCTGACATCCATGTCGAGAAAAGGATAAGCTTCACACAGGTAATAGCTTCTATTCTTCTTCTATTTTGCCTCGTTCAGAAACTACATTTCGCACTGCTGGTCTCAGCACTGTTTCCCAATGTAAATATGTAACACCCTTTCCCTATATATAATTTATCTATTTAATTTTTCTCAAACATGCGGGACCGGGAGAACCACCCATCTTTGTATAAAGAAGAAAATGAACACATACAACAACGAAAACAAACAGGTGCCCACCCTGTTTCTCGACTTGTTATGTTCGTACATGCTGCGCCGCCTGAACACAACGTGACCTATGTGCTAGAGCGAACAATTTATCTATTTATTAACACAACAAAACCTTTTAGTCCCAAGCAAGTTGGGATAGGCTAGAGATGAAACCCACAAGATCCAAAACAAAAAGACAAACAAAAAAAGGAAGATGGAAAGGCAAAAGAGAAAAGAGAGAGGAAGAAGAAAAAAGGGGAGAGGATTTCTTAATTTATCTATTTATTATCATTCTCTGTTTTTTGTCAAGACAAATCTAGTTCATCCATTAGAGATTTCTTATTTTTATTTTTGATTCCCGTGTGGAGCTGGAGCCTTTACAAAAGAGTGGCCAGCTTCAAAGGATGCTGGCATTAATCAACATGTAGAGGCAGCGGATTTGGATATGATAGTATGTTGAAATTTAGAAAAGATAATTATCATTCATATTAGATTATAACAATTATAAATCTGCTAATTATGTATCTACTTGTATTTGTTGAAATTTCTGTGAAGACTTTGACATGCTTTAAAGCTTGTGCTGGATTTGTTGTCGACTTTTTTTTCACCTTTTCTGAATCCCGCAGGCAATGCTGGGTGGAAAAGTTGAAGTGCCTACTTTAAATGGGAAAGCAGAAGTGAAGGTAAATATCATATTGGTATAAAACGACAAATGTTTGCTGACACTGTTGAGAGAGGATAATTGAACTGTATACATTTATTGGGGATTAGGTACATATATATGGGGTACAGGACTGAGGGCCAAGCAGCCTCATGGCCTAAGGACTAAAATACCTTCTAATCCTATTATGTTAGAATACATGTACTCTAACACCGACGAAGGAAGCCCCTTGGTGAAGATGTCAGCAAACTGGGAAGTCGTCGGGACGTGGAGCACCCGGACATCGCCAATGGCGACACACTCACGAACGAAGTGGTGGTCAATCTCCACATGCTTCATGCGCTGGTGTTGAACAGGGTTGGTGGTGAGGTAGACCGCGCTGACGTTGTCGTAGTAGACAAGGTTGCTCCGAGTGAGGACTGTGGAGCTCCAGGAGCAGCTGCCGACAAGGTTCTAAAAGGCGCTAGGCGGGCGGTGACCCTCCGCCTAGAGCCTAAGCGTGCCTAGGCGGCGTCTAGGCGTTATGTACTGTAGCAGTGGTGATTTATAGAAAATTTTTAAAATACAGGAATATACACATATTTCTGATGTGCTAGGTTAATTTTCTATGGGCCACTTCTACTTTTACTCTTTCCGGTTGGTCCACATGGCCCAACCCAGTGCGGCCCACACTCCCCCACCGCTAGGTTTCTGTACCCTCGCCCCCCTCCCCTCACGCCGCCATCTCACCCCACCCCACCGCTTCCGTCCCCCCGCTCCGTACTCGACCGCGCCGCCCCCCCAGCTCCCGCCTACGCCTGACCGCCCCGCCCCTCCGCTCGACCGACCACGCCCCCGGTCCGATGGATCCCGTTGCGCCCGACCACCCCGCCCCGACCGACGGTGCCCCCGCTCGGGTGGATCCGACCTCGCCCAACCAGCTCCCACCTGCGCCGCGAACAACGGCGCCCCCGCTCGGATGGATCCCGCTGCGCCCGACCAGCAATTTCGGTGCTGATCACACCAAAAACTGCCCTGTCTCAGCAGCAGTTCAGCACCTCTCCTAGGTGATGTTCTTGCTGAATTGGGAAAACTGCTGCTGGGTTGATTCTGGTTCTGCTCCTGCGCTGGACAGAACAGAACAGAGGAAGATCAGCAGCCGCAGGTCTGTTCTACTGTTGAGGGAGGCGCAGAACTGAGGAGATTAGGGGGCGACGGCTTATTCCAGCCTGGTGGCGGCTAGGGTTCCAGAGGGAGGCGGCAGCTCCAAGGGGATAGAGAGAGGTGGCGGCTAGGGTTTGAGGTGGAGGAATAATTTCTGCTTTATTATATGAACTTTCGGGTGTCTTGGCTTCATTATATAGCCCCCCTTACAAGAGTCATGAACTATTACAATAGGAAAAAGTCTAAATATTTCCTAACCTAGGGCTGCCACCTAATGCTGGTGCAGCCGCACCATGTAGGGGCTGACCAGCCCCCCTGACCTGGCGCACACACAAAAGGGGGGGGGATCAGGGTTCGCCCCCCTGTTCTGGCCGACCAGGCCCAGCGGCAGGTCATCCCACATGGAGAAAGTATCAACTTCAAACGCAAGGGAAAAGTCCACGAGTAGTGTGAAAAATCATCAAGAACAACTAGATAGTATCTATATCCAGAAACACTGATGACATGAGAGGTCAATAAATCACAATGTATGAGATAAAAAATATGTGATGCCTGAGAAGTAGAGCTAGAGAAGGGAAGCCGAACATGGCGACCTAACTGACAGGCATGACATAAAGACTCATGGGTGCCCCTAGTACAAGAGATGACTGAACTACTAGACAGCTTGGACAAAGCATCACGACCGGGATGACCAAGCCGACGGTGCCAGGTGGTGGATGAAACTGTAGTAGTCAAAGTGTGCAGCGTGGATGAAGAAGAAACAGGAAGCCGCAGAGTGTACAGGGGCTCAGAGCTCTCACAACGAAGGAGAAGACGACGAGTAGAAAGATCCTTCACAGATAAACCAAACGGGTCAAACTCCATGGAACAGGAGTTGTCAGTGGTAAACTGACGAACAGAAAGAAGATGCTGAATAATGTCAGGAGCAATAAGGACATTACGAAGACGAAAAGGCTCACGAAGATCCGAGTCGCCTACTGAGGTGATCGTAAGAGTAGGGTGGGGTGGGTGGGAGGAGAGTATACCCGCGTCAGGAGTGGTGTGGTAGGAGGCACATGAGTCAACCACCCAGTCAGTGACGAGAGGAGTTAGGGTCATCGTGCTAAACGAGTTAGCAAGTTACTCCTGATCAATGTCGGCCAGGATGGAACCGCGTGGGGCTGCCGTGGTGGCTGGGGAAGTAGCGGAAGCTGGTGCGGCGTCGGGACGATTGGAGGAGAGTACCCAGTGTTGGACTGTACGTGTATTAGGGGGCATTTTAGTCTTTTGTATTAGGGTTACTTGGCCCTTAAGCTGTGTCCCCCTATATATGTATCCTCCTTGACAGCCTGTTAATGAACCAATCATTTTTCCCTAATCTAATTTGGTATCAGATTCTCTCTCTCTCCTGCATGCAGCCGAGCGGACCGAAGCCGCCGTTGCCCGTCGGCGCGCCGCCGCCGCCGCCGCTGGCCCTCTTGCCTTGGCCGAACAGGTCGCCATCCGCTCTTGCCTTCGTGATGTCGTCGGCCGCCAGGGCCTCGCTCGCGGCCGCGTCGGCGAGGGCCCTGGACAGCGGCAGCACCCGCTCAATCCGCTCCTGCCTCCTCTCGTCCAGCGCAGCGCCCTGTCGCAGCGACTCCATCCTCGCCTCGAGCGCGGCCTCGATGCTGCCGGCTAGGGCCGCCCGTGTCTCGGCGGCCAGTGCAGCGAGGTCGCCCACTTCTAGAGGACTGATGCCGGTGTTCGTCCCGCCGCCAGCTCGGCAGCGCCACCCTGGGCCGTTGCCACCTCACCAGCGCCGTCCCTGGGCCACCGCTGCCCCACCAGCCGCGCCGCCGCCTTTCTTTTGGGCCGCGTGGACGACGCCGCCACCGCAGTCTGGTGGTCAGATCCGGCCACCGCGGAGCGCCGCCTACATCACGCTGCCGCCGTCCGCCCGGGCCGCGCCGCTGCCGGACACGTGGGTTGGGCTGCCACCCTCGGCCGCCGCCGCCTCGCCTCGGCCGCCACCATCGGCCCACATCCGGTCATCAACGGCTCTGACCTGGCAGCCGACGCCACCTTACGCAGTGCCGCCGTCTTCAGCCGACACCGCCTTATGCCGTGTACCTGGATCGGGTGTTGCCTACTCTGTTGGCACCACCGTCGAGGGTCCGAGCGTGTTGCCTTCCTTCCCGGCGCCGCCACCGCCGGGGAATGTCGCGACCCGTTCTACACCGTCGGTCTACCTGCGGGGTCTCATGCCGTCTGGCCCTGACTGGGTGGTGGACTCCGGTGCCTCGTACCACACCACCCCTGACGTCGATATCCTCTCTTCTACCCGCCCTTCCCGTCCCTCTGATCCTTCATCTATCGTTGTTGGGAATGGGACGGCTCTTCCAGTCACCTCAGTAGGTGATTTGCGTTCGCCGGACCGTTTCAGCTACGTGATGTTCTTGTTGCTGCTAACATCATTCATCACCTTCTTTCCGTTCGTTGTTTTACTACTGACAACCATGTTTCCCTTGAGTTTGATCCTTATGGTGTAACTGTGAAGGATCTTACTACTCGGCGCATTCTCTTTCGTTGTGATAGTACGGGTCCCCTGTACACGATGCGTCTTCCTGCTTCCGCTACGCCTCTTGCCCTGACTACGACAGCTTCTTCGACCATTTGGCATCGTCGGCTTAGCCACCCTGGTGTTGATGCTATGTCGAAGTTATCTGGTAGTTCAGTGATTCTGTGTACTCGGGGTACTCATGAGTCTATTTGCCATGCTTGTCAGTTGGGTCGCCACGTTCGACTTCCTTTTCCGCATTGTCACTCGTGTCGAGCGCATCTTTGATTTGATTCATTGTGATCTTTGGACTTCACCTGTTCTCAGTGTTTTTGGATATAAGTATTACTTGGTGGTCGTTGATGATTTTTCGCACTATTCGTGGACTTTTCCCTTGCGACAGAAGTCTGATACGTTCGGCACTCTTTCTCACTTCTTCGCTTGGGTGTCCACCCAGTTTGGGCGCATGATCCGTGCGGTCCAGTGCGATAACGGGCGCGAGTTTGACAACTCTGCGTTCCGTGACTTTCTGCTTTCTCGCGGTGTTCAGTTGCGCATGTCTTGCCCGTACACTTCCCCCCAGAATGGCAAGGCTGAGCGCATGATTCGGACCACCAACAATCTCATGCGCTCCCTGATGTTTCAGGCTTCTACCTCTGCTCGTTACTGGGCGGAGGCGCTTCACACCGCCACCTACCTCATTAATCGCCTTCCTACTAAGGCGATTAGTGCTCCCACCCCTCACTTCGCTTTGTTCGGCACCCCTCCTCTCTACGACCACCTTCGAGTCTTCGGGTGTGCGTGCTACCCTAATCTTTCTGCCACCGCCCCTCATAAGCTCGCGCCTCGCTTGACTCGGTGTGTCTTGGGTACTCCCCTGACCATAAGGGGTACCGGTGTCTCGACCTTACCACTCGCCGTATCTTGGTCTCCCGACATGTCGTGTTTGACGAGTCCTCCTTCCCTTTCGCTGGGTCCTCCTCTGACTCAGTCTCCGAGTTGGACTCTTTTTTCCACTGACCCTGAGACCGCTCCTGTCCAGCGACCCTGTTTTTTACCTTCTGCAGGTCTTCCTCTAGTTGCGTCGTACACGACTACGGTGTCTCATACACCACCTGTCATGCCTCCCGCGGCTCCGGCGTTCTTGCCGCCACTGGCCGTTCCGTCGACGGCCCCGACGTCGTCAGCCGACCCTCACGTGGCCCCGGCGTTGCCCGCCATGCCACGTGCGGCCCCGGTGTCCCCGACGGCGTCCTCGACGTCGTCCGTCGCGCCTCACGCGGCCCCGACGTCCACGACGGTGTCCCTGACGTCGTCCGTCGCGCCTCACGCGGCCCCGACATCCACGACGGCGTCCCTGACGTCGTCTGTCGCGCCTCGCGCGGCCCCGACGTCCACGATGGTGTCCTCGACGTCGTCAGCCGCACCACCCGCGGCCCCTGGCCCACGGTACGCCGAGCCCGTTCTCGTCTATCAGCGACGAGCGCGGGTTGGTGGACCGTCCTCTTCGCGTCCTGAGGATCTGGTATACCACCCTCCGCTGCTTCACCGGGACCCTCGTCACGTTCACCCGATGGTGACTCGACGGGCCGCCGGCGTCCTTCGTCCTGTGGAGCGCTTCTCCGGGGTCGTCCTCTCGTCCTCGACCTCCCCGCCGCCTGCCTCGTCACCCATCTCGCCTATCCCCTCTTCTGTTCGTAGCGCCCTCGCCGATCCTCATTGGCGTCGGGCTATGGAAGAAGAGTATGCGGCCCTGCTTGCCAACCGGACCTGGGACCTGGTTCCCCGTCCTGGTCGTGGCAATATTGTCACGGGCAAGTGGGTGTTCACGCATAAGAGGAAGGCGGATGGGTCTCTTGAGAGGTACAAGGCACGGTGTGTGCTTCGCGGTTTCATGCAGCGCCCCGGCGTCGACTACGACGAGACTTTCAGTCCGGTGGTGAAGCCGGCGACGGTTCGCACCGTTCTGTCGCTGGCTCTGTCGCGTTCTTGGCCCGTCCACCAGCGGGACGTCAAGAACGCCTTCCTCCACGGGACGTTGACGGAGACGGTGTACTGCAGCCAGCCGACAGGGTTCGTTGATTCAGCCCATCCAGACATGGTCTGCCGGCTGAACAAGTCCCTGTACGGGCTGAAGCAGACGCCTCGGGCTTGGTACAGCCGGTTCGCCTCCTTCCTGGCCTCGCTCGGCTTCGTCGAGGCCAAGTCGGACACTTCGCTCTTCGTCTACAGGCGTGGGGGTGACACTGTCTACCTCCTCCTGTACGTGGACGATATTGTCCTCACGGTGTCCAGCCCGACTCTTCTTCAGCGCACGATCTCCGCCCTACAGCGCGAGTTCGCGATGAAGGATATCGGCCAGCTCCACCATTTCCTGGGCGTTGCGGTCGAGCATCGCCCGGGTGCTCTGTTCCTCCACCAGCGCCAGTACTGCCTGGATATCCTCGAGCGAGCGGGCATGGCTGATTGCAAGCCGTGCTCCACTCCTGTGGACACCCAGGCGAAGGTGTCTTCGGCCGACGGCGCCCCGGTCGCCGACCCTACCACTTACAGGAGTCTTGCAGGTGCACTGCAGTACCTCACCTTCACCAGGCCGGACATCTCCTACGCGATTCAGCAGGTGTGTCTTCACATGCATGATCCGCGGGAGCCGCACCTCACGGACCAACCCGGTGCAGCATCAGCGCACGAAGCACGTAGAGATCGATCTTCACTTCGTTCGTGAGCGGGTGGCTCTCGGGGAGGTGCGAGTCCTGCACGTTCCGACGTCGTCGCAGTTCGCCGACATCTTCACCAAGGGACTTCCTTCGACGGTGTTCACCGAGTTTCGGTCCAGTCTCAACATCTGCTGTGGCTAGATGTTGGGACTGCGGGGGGAGGGGGGGTTGGACTGTACGTGTATTAGGGGGCATTTTACTCTTTTGTGTTAGGGTTACTTGGCCCTTAAGTTGTGTCCCCCTATATATGTATCCTCCTTGACAGCCTGTTAATGAACCAATCATTTTTCCCTAATCTAATTCCCAAGAGGACAATCGTGCCCGCCAGGAGCTGGAGTAGCAAGTAGAGCTGGCTGGGGCCGCGGTGGCGTGGAGCCGAGGCACCTGGAAATGGGCCAGGCCACATAGTGATCTGACGGGTCCACGGGTTAGAGAGACAGCCAGGGAATGCTACCCTGGTCGGAGCCTCCACCACCTCCGCTGCCATGTCTGCGACAGCGAAGGTTGCCACCACTAGAGCCGCCAGGCGCTCCAGGAGTGGCGGGAGAACAAGGTGAGCCAGGCGACGAAGCACGGGGACGAGGGGGCGGACCGCCAGAGGAAGTCGAGGACGCAGGAGGGCGCTGAGGCCGCTTGGGGCCGGATCCGTAGAGGGCCCTCGCGGGGGTAGAGTATACCACGACTCCCTTAGTGATCTCCTCGAGGATGAGATCGTTCCGGACCTGCTGGAAGGTGGGGAACGGAACAGACCGGATGATCCAGGTCCGAAGGTGCTCGTAACGCTCGTTGAGGCCGCGAAGTAGGTTGAGGATGAGCGTACAATCAGAGTCTGGCTCGCCGAGATCACGCAGGGAGTCCGCCATAGCCTTCATCTGGCTCTGGCGGCAATACACTATGACGGAGAGGTCGCCCTGGACGAAGATCCGGAAGGACGCGTCAAGGTGGAGAGCGGGCCTCCCGGTTGCCAAAGAATTGCTCGATGGCAAACCAAGCTTGACGAGCAGTGCCCTCCCCCCCGCGCTCGTGGACAATGTCCTGCAACTCGACGGTGATGGGTCCCAGGATCCAAGAGAGGACAACGTTGTCCACGCGGATCCAGGAGGGGACTGTCGACCATCCGTCGGTGAGGACGTGGTCGTCGAGGGCATAGCGTCGCAGGGTGAGGAGGACGAGGTCACGCCAGCGGGCGTACGAAGAGGAGGCGGGGTCGAGGAGGACCGAAACCAGCGACCGGATGTTCTGAACACTGGCGGCTTGAGCATGGAGGCTAGCGACGACGGAGGCCTCAAAGGAGAGATCCATGGTGTCATCGCGAGCGAGAAGAGTGCCACCGATCGGGGCACTCCCGAACCGGTGCTCAGCCTCCTCGAGCCGACGGGCGAGGGCATCTACATAGGCACGCTCCTGCTCCTAGGCAAAGGGCGAGGGCCCGCTCACGCTCACGGGCTGCGGCCATAGCAGCAGCGAGGGCGGTATGGGTCATCTCACCACAAGGGGTCGTAGCCGGGTCCGCGGAGGCGCAGACCGTGCTGGAGTGGGCCGGGCGCGTGGCGTACGGGATCTGTCACGCTTGGCCACGGAGTAGTCGGGTTGCCAATCCATGGTCCGACAGGTGCGGAGGCGCTGAATCGGTTCGGCGGTGGGCCAGGACAAACCATGGCAGAGGCTTCCAGAGATGCAGCCGCCAGGGATCTGTCAGTCTGGGGGCCGGCAGCAGCCGCCTGGGGCGCAATGGGGCAGGGAGTTGGCGCCCTTGGCGCGGTGGCCAGGGGCACGGCCACCCAAGGACCGACCAGAGGCGAGGCCGCCCAGGGCGCGGCGGCCAGGGGTGCAGAAGCATGTGAACCGGCCAGGGGAGGCGCGATTTGAGAGGGAGAGGAGCTGGTCGCGCCTGCAGCAGGAGGGGGCGGCGGGGACGCGCCAGAAAGAAGGGGGGAGGAGCCGGCGGCGGCTGGAGGGAGGGAGGATAGAGAGAGAGGAGTTAGGGTTTGGCTGATACCATGTTGAGAGAGGATAATTGAACTGTATACATTGATCGGGGGTTAGGTACATATCTATGGGGTACAGGACTGAGGGCCAAGCAGCCTCATGGCCTAAGGACTAAAATACCCTCTTTCCTATTATGTTAGAATACATGTACTCTAACAGACACTAACAACCAATACTAGACGCTTATGTATTATATCATTTATTTAGTTAAAGTTTGGTGCTCAACCTTTGTATATTAATGTATACTATATACATGGAGCCTATTTCTAATTTAAAATGCGTTTGAATAACTTAGTTGTATCTTATAGAAGCATGTCTGCATGTACTTGTTGAGTGATCAGGGTACCAAGTTATAGATAATATCTACTGCCCCCTCCATATTTTATTTACCTAATTGATATCTGGTTTTGATGAATCTAGATACCCAGAGGAGTCCAACCAGGGCACGTTATAGTTTTAAGGGGCAAAGGTAACTCGTGCAAATAAGTAAATTCCACAACACCAGACTTTCCTAATGAATTGCTAATTGTCATAATTTTATCAGGATTGCCCAATTTGGCAGGATACTCCGGGGACCAATATGTCCTATTCCGAATCCATTTTCCCTCGTAAGCTGCTTAAATCTTTTCTTGACACCTTTTCCCCAATAAACTACACCCTTTCTTTCTGTATATTAAAATGATATGGTGTTTTAATTCCTTTAATCACGTTCTTGTCCTGGAAGTGAAAGTAAATCGAATTGCTGCTTAATTGGCTGTCAGCTTATATTTCTTTCAAAACATTGCTATACTCTTGACCAACAAAAAATAATGATTATTGTCTGCAAATCAACAGAGCAGAAAGGAGATGAATGTTACATGGATTTAGAGAATAGGATACTTATTGCATATTCCCCCTTGCACTATTTGTGCACATTTCCCTGTTGGGTCTAGTAATATAATTGAACTTGATACACATTTCCCTGTTGGGTCTAGTAATATAATTGAACTTGATATTTTTATCCCTTGTTACTATGATTTCTTCATTGTTACCAGTCTTCAGCTTGCTTAATACTAACCTTTGGTCAGTCAATGGCGTTAGTATAATCCCTTTGGTTTTTTCAGTTAACATTAAACGAAACATCAATTGGGTTTATTCAAGGGCCTTAAACTAGTGTGTTGTCACTGTGGCTTACAGTAAATCATACTTCATCTACGGGTTATTTGCATCCGAACCACCACTTTGGTGGGGGGGGGTGGTCATCTATACCATGAACTAGTCAGTGACATCTGTGGTCAGGACCTACAAGTCATTGACACAAGGTGGTGGTATGGATGAAGTGTGCAACAAAATTGATGTTACAGATGAAAATTTTCATTCATCTTGTATGTGCTCTTCAATTAATAATGACACAATTTTATCCTCCAGGGTGGTTACTGAACGCCAGCGTGCACTGTTGGAAGAATTTGCAGTAGAAGCTACAAAAGAACAGAATTGTTTTGTTGCAGGAAACTGGTAAGTCCACCCATCCACGCGTGTGAATGCATGTGCTCAAACATGAGCTGACACATCAGCAAGACAGCAATAAATCAACAAACAACCCGGCCCACCTTAAAATGCAAATGGAAAAGAGCAAGGGCGTCCTTCCAAATTATACAATTTTTAACTTAAAAAAATACAATATCTTTGACCCATAAAGTAGGATTTCCCATTCAACGTTATTTTGTTTTATCTTTTCCTATCCCTGCTTTACTATAACAAAGTTCCTTTACATCTATGGCTACAATACCATCTCCACCCAAAGTTGTTAGTCTTACCATATAAGTTGCCCATCTTTTTTTGTGATATGTACTTATGTAGCCCAATTGAACTATTCTGCAATCAAACATCTAGGTCTTATTCTTCAATTTAGCTTCTCTGTATCTTGTCTGACGCTTTACTTTGCCATTTATTATTTATTTTTCACCCGACCAAATTAAATGGCTTACCTACATTGAAATTCGTCAATGGATAAATCCTCACTGGTGTTAGCTAAATGGTCAGCTTCTAAACTAGCACTGGACCAAAATTTTCTTTTATTTGGATTACACCTTCTTGAGTGCAGTCTGGCAGGTTATACAAGAGTTTTCTGCTGCAGCAGGAAATTTTAGTTTGAATTTCAGTATAAAAGAG
Organism: Neostapfia colusana; assembly: GCA_030760725.1. Taxonomy (NCBI): domain Eukaryota; kingdom Viridiplantae; phylum Streptophyta; class Magnoliopsida; order Poales; family Poaceae; genus Neostapfia; species Neostapfia colusana. Next base: position 52,978,975 of record JASWHV010000020.1, read on the forward strand.
GCATAACCTTTACAACAACAACAATCAAGCTTTTATCCCAAGCATATTGGGGTCGGCTAGACATGAAACTCAATAATTATATATATATATATATATTTCAATGAAGTAAAAGAGGAAGAGATATAAGAGTAACAGGAAAAAAAGAAAAGAAAAAAAAAGACTAAAATTCTGGCACATGAATTGCTACTTTCTATGCTGTCCTATCATGAGCTAAGTCTTTGGATACATTCCAATCTCTCAAATCTCGTTTTGCCGACTCCTCCCAGGTCAACCTTGGTTGTCCTCTACCCTTCCTAATATTCTCTCTACCTCTTAAAATCACACTGTTAACCGATGCTTCTTGAGTTCTCCGCTGGATATGTCCAAACCATCTTAGTCGATGTTGGACTAACTTCTCTTCAATCGGCGCTACCCCTACCTTATCACGAATCGCCTCATTCCTTATTCGGTCTCTTCTCGTGTGCCCGCACATCCATTATAACATGTGCATCTCTGCGACACTCATTTGTTGTATATGTTGTCGTTTTGTTGGCCAACATTCCGCCCTATATAGCATCGCGGATCTGATCACCGTCCTATAGAACTTCTCTTTTAGTTTTTGTGGGACCTTCCTATCACATAGGATTTCAGAGGCTTGTCGCCATTTCATCCACCCTACCTTGATCATGTGGCAAACATCCTCATCAATATCGTCATTACTTTGTAACATCGATCCTATGTATCGAAAAGAGTCCCTTCTAGGTACTATTTATCCTTGTAGACTAACATTTCCCTCTTCACGACCAACACCACTAAAGTCACACCTCATATACTCGGTCTTGGTCCTACTAAGTCTAAACCCCTTAGACTTTAAGGTTTGTATCCATAACTCTAGTTTCTTATCAACACCATCCCTAGTTTCATCTACATAAAAGAGGCCATAACCTTTAGTGAAACAAAATTAAGTGCCTGCTGACAGTTGTAAGGCGTGAGACATGTGTGTTGGGTATGCTTGAGTTCCATGGTCATTAATTACTATCTGATTTTATTTCCAAGAATCTAAGTGTGTTTTGGGAAAATATTGACATCGTTATGATTAGATGTAACCAACCACTAAATAAACCTTCGATTTTTTGACTACATATCTGTCCTACAGCTTTGTTTGCTTTTGTTTTCTGCTGCCTTATCACCTTGCAGTAGGTGATAAAAGATGTGGTCTTTGTTGTTTTGTGTTATATAGCTTGTATCTTCTTGTAGTAATAAAGATGAATTTTAAACAGGCTTTATCAGCAGCTCTCTACTGGTTAATACTTACAGGTGGGAGCTAGTTGCAGAAAAATTAACGGCACAAAATGTTGTGGTCGGAGTTGTCATCCTCCTACTGCTTCACATGATACTGAGCAAGGCTTTGAGCTGATACTTCAAAGCCACACTTCTTTTGAGCTGTGGAAACATCTCCGAAGATTCAGCATAACACAACGGTGAAAGATGATTCTTCAAAGATTCTTTTGACACGGAGAGATCTCAATTTTGGATGCACGGATTATGACTGAGATTGTGGAACTTTCCTAAAGTTTTGTTGCTATTGTGGTTCTCTTTACCTGTGTAACATGGACTCTTGACACCGGGAAAAGCTAAATATGATGAATAAGGTTGTGGAACTTTCCTTTCAAAATCATGCGTCCTGTGACATTACTATCTCTATTTTCTGTCGCGTCCTTAGCCCGCCAGCTACATTAACGTGGTCAGAGCTCAGTATTGGCCTTTAGCAAATGCCAGGCTCAGAATTTTGACTATTTTCACTAGCGGGCTATCTTCTCTGGCTTTTACTAATGGCAGTTGCCATTAGACTGTTATTCATATTTTCAGTTTAATGTAAAGCCAAAACAATCTACAACTTCCAGTCTCTCTAGTTTGCCTAGTCCTGGGCATCTAGACTAACGCATCCAATACTGAACATTTGTAGTGTTAGTAGCTAAAGCATTCAAAGTGCGACAGATGAAGTATTCTTTTCACATATTTTGTCATTACAACACAGGCACGGAAAACAGACATTTCTGAGAAGTATCAGAGATACTCAGAAGCTCAGTAGAAACAAGGTGATGTGAAGATGTCTCGACGATGTTGTGGAGAATCGCTAAGCAACGAATTCCATTTGGCATTTAAGGATGCAACTAGCGAGCACTAGCCAAGGCTTCTTGAAGACTTGTTACAGCTTTATCGTACATCAGAAAACCCATGAACCAGAACTCGTGACCTTCAACTGAAACGACCTGAATATATTTTTCAGCGGGATTTACTTTGCTCACTGAAGGATTAGCTGTCCTTAGTTGATGAAGAGGAATGACCACCTGTTTTTGGAAGAGAACAGAATATTTTAATGCATGAATGATCACTAAAATGTACATTCTACAAATAATGAAAGTAGCTAACATCAATCAAAAGGGCGGTAGCATAAGCACTACAAAAAGGGCAGATTTAAGTCATAATTATCTGTGTGGTCTTTCACGATTCAGATTTAAACTTGTTCATAGGGAGCCATGATGGCAAACTAATTAGATTTAATAAGTCCACCTTACTCCCCTCAACTATGGCCTGTGTCCACGTAACACCCTGAACTAAAATTTGGTTTACTAACCTCCATGGTTTACAAAAAACAGTTCATTTTTCACCTTTAGGCGCTTTGCAAAACTAGATTTGCTGACATGACAAACAAAGGTGATTTTGCTAACTGATTGTGACACATAACAGTCCCATGTGGCATTTCCCTAATTTTGCCTCCAGCTAACCGTTCAGCCCTTGAGTCCTTATGATAGAGATTGCCACTACCCCACTGCTCCCAGCCTTAGGCACTCCTAGCCTCCTAGGCCCAGCCACGTGTGTGCCGCCCATGGATCTTATCTCCAGGCCAACAGCTTCCTCACGGTGGATGAGAATGGCCAGTCGGCTGGAGCTTGCTTGCGGCGGTTGGTTCTGAATCTCAGGAAAGGCAAAGAGGGAGACAAGAAAGTTGACGTGGCAGGCCACATGAAAATATCACTGAACCTGTCATCAAAACAGTTATACAAAACCAACATGGGGTGTAAAACTGAACCGGTATTGCAAACCATGGGGGTTAAGTAAACCAAATTTAGTTGAGGAGGTTATGAGGACACAGGGGCGCAGTTGTCCTAGATTATTGCTCTCCTTTTGTTCAGCCACAAAATAATAAAGACAATTTGCTTATAGTAACAGGGCAAGTCAAGGAATGATGAATCGATGGCCTGATGGGGCAAAAGGAAGATTGAATTCATTGACAGAAGATAGATGCAACAAGTGTGTAATTCATACCTTATAATAACTCCATTCAGTTTTGTTCCCAGCTTTGTAGGAAAGAGGATTGTCACTGCAGAATGCAATCTTAGCTGTAGAAATGTAAAGGACTCCCATGACAGGACCAGCTGACGTCGAAAGATAGCATGCATAACATATTTTCAGCTGCTCATCTGGAAGCACTTCAAAAGTCTGCTTAAATATTTTTTCATAGCCACCTTCTGCTAGTACTTTAGTTCCTTGAGCAAGCCGTCCCATGGCAGCTTCAGTAAAACTAGGTCCAGTCTTGACTGTTGGGAAAAGTTAACGCTGTCAGCCTAGTGAAACGTAGAAAATGACAGCAATTTGGAAGATAAAGATATTAAGTCTTCATCCAAACTTCATTTGTTTGGGCCGTTTGGCTGTTTTTCATTCGTTAACTCAGTCAAAGATGTTGCATACTCCCTCCATTTTGAATTATTTGACGCTGGCTAGTTCAATTTTGACCAAGCCAGCGTCAAATAATTTGAAACCGAGGGAGTACATTGGATCTGCCATCAATTATCTGGAAATGTTTCTGTTCATCATTTCAGCAGATCGATCTTACTGGTCGATATCACCTAAGATGGAGTTATGTGCCATGCACGGATCAGGCCCTTTTGGAAGAATAATGATTGGTTAGAAGTTCTACGGCTTATGTGATAAATTTGTACCCAGCTTTAAGATTTCCTGACCCTTTTCCTAGAAGTATACATGAGTTTTGAATGGTCTGCTTGTTGTACGATAAAAATTGAATGGCAATGTATCACTAGGTACTTTGCCTAAACCCCTTCTCATCAAAGGGGTGCTACCCAAAAGGCTGTAGCGAGTCTAGTGCCACACAAAATCTGTATAAAATTATCCAATGATAGAAGACAACTGTGAATTGGAGTGAAAAATTGAAAAAGTAGCCTCTCCTCAAGAATGGTTTGTAAGCACACTACAAAACCGAGTATACACCATGGCTAATGAATGTTAATCGTCTAAGAAAGAACAAGATGTCACCAGCAGAATTACAAGTTCTCAGTGAAACGGGCACATGATAAAGTTCCAAAACACTTAGCAACAAGATGCCTAGCATGAATAACGTTTAAGAAATAAGCAGGGAAAGCTACACCAGATGTTCAAGTATACTTCTTATGTCAGGCAAAATGTTCTGATCCTGCTACCCAAGCCCTACTAGCCCCCAATGTAGTTCTTGAAGGGGTGTACCAAAAGCCTTACTCAGCAACTTTATTTGTGAAGATGCTTCTTCGATTCTTTGAAAACTAACCGACTGCAACAATCCGTGCGCATCAAGAAATGACCCACATAAAGAAAGAAAGATGGATTCTTCCGAAGAACAGAGGAGTAAAGCGTAGTAATGAGATCTCACAGTGCTGCCACGTGTCACGGCTTAGGCTCTCGACCATCTTGGTCGTCTCCCCCATCGATTTCCCCCACCTCGAGAACGTCTCCTTCATTGCCTCCACCGCGCCTGCGGCTCTCCCCAGCAAGAACGAAAATCAGAACAAGATAAAGATCTCGCCCCCGGCACAGGAGCCAAACCAAGCACAGAGCGTGTCAAATTCAGCGGGGTTTGTACCCTTGGAAGACGTGGATGCGGGCCCGCGGGATACGTACTGGCTGGACTCCGCGGCGGCGGCGGCTTGCACGTGCGTCGGCGAGTCCGACGTCAGCTTCTCGCTCCACGTGACGGTCTTCTGCGCCGGCACCGGTGGCGGATCGGGGGCCGGCACCGGCGCCGCGGCGGACTGCGAGGAGGGATCGGGTTCGGCGGCAGCGACGGCGGGAGCAGGGGCCTGCGCGGGGGCGGAGCTGGAGGCGTCGACGGCCGGGTGCATCTCGGCGGGCGGCTGCTGCATCTGGGGAGGTGGGGGGCGGTGGTGGGGTCCGACGAAACGAGGAGGGGAGAAATGGGTTCGTGCGTGGGGTTGGCTGCTGGTTCCTGGTGGTGGCCTGGTGGGGGGGTCAAACTCAAACCGTCGCTTCTGTTTCTTCTTGTAGGAAAGTCGCAGCTCGCACGTGGCGCTGCAATTCCAACGGGCAAGTGCGATCCGGTCCGCTTCGACGCGGCTTCCAACGCGGTAGCCTCCAGAAAGGGGACGGGTCGGGCGGGTCCCTTCCGTCCGGCGGAGCCGGGCTACGGAGGAAAATAAAATGGGAATTTGATTTCGAGTGGTTGATTTGCAGGCCATGGGAGGAGACACCTTGTGTATAGAAAATAATCGCTTCACATTCATTATTTATATTTTCAAACTATATAAATCGTTACTCATTTTGAGCTTGTAATGATCTATCGTGAAATGTGGTTGCTCCCAGAAATGGAAGTCCGTAGGAGGAATTGGAGGATAACTAAGTTTTTATTCATATGCTCTCTATTTACATAGTCAGTCTCTTTTATGAACGTATAATTTTAGTTTTAGCTTCTCGTTTCCTATATTTTAGGTTTAATGATAAAAGAGTGCGAATCTTGCAGCGATATCCATAATTATGCTTATCTGCTTCAATAATTTATATTGAGTTATTTAGCCTGATACATTCCCACCAGTTTTTTTTTCAGCACCAAGATGCCCAACTATGCTGAGTTTGTTATTGTTTCTTCATTCTACATGGGACCATGTGCCTCCTAGAAACTCATGTCAATCAAGATAAAAAGAAAAGTCACAATACACAACAAGGTTGCACACAAATCATTAACTAGTACGTTCCGTAGCCTCCTGGCTCGTCGTCCTCCTTGGCGTCGGCGCCGTCGTCCTAGGGAGCCGCGATCTTGGGGACGAGGTCCCCATGGCTGGTGCACACGATCTTGGCGGGGTCCTCGCCCTGCCGGACCACGGCCGACGCAGATCTTGTCACCTTACAGGACGGCGCCATAAGCGCGAGGCCGCGTCGAGGTCGGGGAGCCGAGCCCGACGTGGTAGCGCGCGGCCGCAACCGCGCTCTCAAGCTCTCCCATGGTCGTGCCGAGTGCCGTCGCTGCGCGCTGCAGGAGAGAGGAAGAAGAAGAAGGACCGCACTATCAAAGAACAGAACGACCGTGCTATCGGTGTGTGCGTGGAGGGAGAGGGGCGTGTCACTAGTGTCACCGGAATGTTTGCCGGACCGTGACCTTCGCGGACGTCGACGGCCACGGCCAGTGCATACGATTCGGTCGCCGCCGCGTGGAGGCCCACGGAGGAGCAGGTGCCGTGAGGAGATCGAGCGCGGCGCGGCTCCGGTTTTCGCGGTTGCGTGGGCCGAAACACGGGGGGGTCACAAACTATGGCTTTGTGACGGGCCCTGTTCGGTTTAGGCTCCAGGTGAGGCGGGCCTGTGACTGTGAAGCAACACAAAAAGTTTGTCCCGAGCTGGTCGCGGAGGGAGAAAACCCGCTTCTAATTTCATTTTTTTTCTGCGAATGGGAAACACTGCTGTTTCATATCGTTTAGTAAAAAATAGGGCAAGTTGGATGTCATCAAGGATAAGACCATATCGAAAAATTTAGCACCGTACGCGCCCGGTTGGTTAAAACCCCCATGGTCCCAAGCTCTCCACGAGATGAGAATTCACGTGCACGGACACGGTCCCCGGTCCGCGGGACCGAACTCGTACCAATCGTCACGCACGTACGTGCGTACAGACACTGGGACGGGATCTTGCTTCCTCGCTCCGAGCAGCGCTAGATCTGTGTCTTTTCTTATTTTTTTTTCGAAAAAGATGTGTCTTTTCCTATCATTACCGCAGCCATCGCAGAGATCTAGTCAATCCGTGATCCTCCTCCAATCTTCGCAGTAGCGTTTAAGGTGACATTATTGCCGACGAGGAGCATCGCCGTTGGTTCAGTTATAACGCACGCATGATTGCTCCACGAGATCTGACACAGCCTTTTCCGCGCCGCTACGGCATAGCAGCAAAAGCCATGTCGCCAAAATCCACGAGGCCGGACAAAAACCGCGTCCTGACCTGACAGCGACACCCGGGCGGGGAGGCCCGCTGGCTGCAGGGCCGGCCCTGCGCAGTGACTAAGGGCCTCCAAAAATTAGGGGTCTCATTTAATTTGTCCTATATATTTTATCATTTTATATAACATGAACGTGATATTTAATAAATAATTAATTAACTATGAATAAAAGTTACCAGAAAAGTGAATTTAGATTTAGCATAATCTAACTTAAAATCAGGAGTTCTCAACAATAACATGACTATGTAGAGGTAGAGCATCTCTACGTCACCTCTCATATATACTACTCTTAAATTGAATGTCAATCATTGAATACGACATCATACTCTCGTATGTTTGATGTTATGAACGTGATGCGGTCTCAAATTCTGTTTTGCCTGTTGCATGAATTGTGAACTGATCTCGTATTTTTGTTTGTCATGACGTCACTCGAGTGTTCATATTCTTGTATTCTCAAAGCTCTAGGTTTATATACCAATAACCCAACGCTCGGTCCCTCATGCCTTCGGAATGCTAGTTTTTAAGCCGTTAATCTTTATGCAATGATCAAGATTAATCTAAATATATTTCTAGACTAACTGATTGTCTTATTTTTTTCCTCTCATCTAAGTGTATACTAACTAACCAAAGGTAGTTGAGTGATAGTTCAAAACCTTTGATGTATTTTGTCATATTATTAGACAAGTTTCAAAACTAACAATTTCTTTTTGAATTAATAAATTAGTTGTAACGATGTTTTATAACATAATTACATTTAATATATTATCATGTTATATTTATAATTAACGAGGGCCCTTACTTTTTATTCGCCCCGGACCACATAAAAGTTAGAACAGACCCTAGCTGGCTGGCTGCTGCCGGGGCCTTGCGACCACGCCCCCCGTCACCGCGACAGCGCCCCCCACGGCGGGTTTAATTCCAGCCGCGGCGCCGCATCGCCGGGGACCACCGCCGGCCAGGCCGGCGGCTGCTGCAAGTCTCGTGTTCTTTGGAGCGGTTCGATCAAGTTCACCAGGGGCTGCCACGCCACGCCGAGTTCTACAGACACGTAATAATGTTGGATCTAGCATTTGCTCTTGCTTCCTACAGCGCTGGGTTTGGCTTCGGCGGTGGAAGGCTGTCCCCAACAACAATGGCATAAAGTGGGCGCGTCATCCCACAGTAACAATACTGTGGTTAACATGTGATGTCATACTCAGTTAGCAACTGCATAATCTCAAATCTTCAGCTAGCAGATAACAAGCCTGGAACTAGAAAAGGAATACCTGGCCCCCTTTTATGTAATTCATTTTAAAAATGGTTTACTGGATGTAATCCAAAGAACCTAGCCCGGTAGCAATCAAAGATGACAACAAAACCGACAGTTAACAACAAATCCTGAGGAAACCAACAAAGATTTCTGCCCTCCAATTTGTTTCAGTTTTTTTCCTTGTGTTTCCATTGCTTGAACCAAACCATCCCTCCTTCAAGGTTCTCAAAATAAATAAAAATTAAGGGAGCACCAATACAAAATTCAACAAGATGATCCTCATCTGTACAACACACAAGTTCCTTGCTGACTCCATCATCTACCCACAATCACTGGATCATGATATAGCTTTTGCAGGACCTGTACTCTTATAAACGGCACCGACAAGATCCAAGCCTACCGGCCTTTTATCATTTTAGGGGTCCGGAAATGATTGATATCTTGTCATGCTTCTTTTAGTTCTCAAAACCATTTGGGCACACCAAAATTCTTCTGAGTGACCAACCTAAATTGATATGCTTCAAACAAGTTGGCTAGCGATCATATGCCAATTTTCCTCCTTTTGCTTGCTGGTGAACTCTCAACAGATATTGCAGGAGCCCCAGCACTTGTGCCCTCACTTTGTTGGCTCTCATATGCAGCTGCATCTAGCACACCTATGGGGCTGTGTGGCACGATGAAAACCGAAGCGCCGACTGACCGGGGAGTAATATTTCCAATAAAACTATTTTTTTGAAGCACTTCATAGCATCCTAATACTCTCTCCTACAATGTATAGGTAAGCAAATTCAGAAAGTATGGAAGAAAGATTTACTGGAAATCAAGGCATAATCTAACAGGTCCAGCAAACATGCTGCAATAATCTTAAGGTTTGTGGTGACCTATATGCAATACCTTTCTTAAATGTTTGCAACAAGTTGCCACACTCCCAAGTACTGAATGTTCATGTTTCTCCAATGCCATTAGAGCTACACTTGCGGCAACCTCTGACGGTCTGAAAACCAAGAACTCAGCAACTGCAGAACAAAATTACCCAGCTTTAGGAATTGGTCATCATCACATTCTACTGTTGGAATACGAAGGACATAAAAACAAGAATCACACCTTTAGATGTGCTCAAGATAAGGTCAATTGAGCGGACAAGTATGATTTTGGACACAGCGTCACCATCACTAAATTTGTGAAGATAGTAGTCAATAAATGAACAAGCAGTCACAGCTTTCATCCTCCAAGACAGGGTGTTGAGCACTAAAAGCTCCATCCTACGTATAGTCCTAGCCTCAAAAACATAATTCGCCTCACCCACCTATTTAAACCAAGTAATCCAAGAACTTGAGAAAAAATACATCTTTCAGTATGACCTGTTACATGCAATATGATTCATCATTAAACTTGCCTGTAAGTCTAATAGATGCGGGACAATTGGTTCCTCCACTTTCGCAGCCAAGGACAAGCAAGCCACTGCTAAGAGCTGTGTCATCCAAGTTTTGGCTTGCTGCAATCAGAAAGCATTTTGCATCATGACTGGCATATTCTCAGCAACATAAGAAAATCTTAATTTTCAGACAAATATCACAAATACGACTGTAGCAGGTGCATGGATAATATAATGCTGCGGAAGATACTTACAGGAAGATCGCGCACAGAGAGGAACCGATCCAGGTAGTTCACTGATAAGACCACCGTCAAAGGCCCAAACTTGTAATGCTCACGGACCTGTCCATTACACATTGGAAGCAACGGGTTCGATCAATCACTAAGCTAATTGACATGTACAGAACGAAGGACAGTTAAATCAGCATGTACCAAATCAAGAACAAGAGGACATAAAGAAGCAATAAAGGAGGCGTTTTTCAACCCAGATTCTCTTCATCGCATCTCAGCAAAAATATCACAGTCGGCGAGAGAGGAGTGAAGCACACCTTCAAAATCCACTCAATGGCGTGCCTCCTGACGGCCACCAAATCCGAACCCCCAGGCTGCTGCATCAGCCGTTCGGCGTAGCCCTCCATGGGCAGGTGCTCCTCCTCCCTTTCCAGGAGCGCCTCAATACAGTCATCGGACTGCAGGGGCAGCTCAATCCACAAGGCCCCTGGAGAATAATCCACATGGCGCAACGACAGGCCAGCAACTCCTGAAACCTCATCGCTCTCCTCCTCAAGGTCAAGAACGGAGGCGCTGTCCTCCGGGCAGAGGAGGATGGATGCAGCATAATCTAAGCATGGACTCATTCTAGAATCCCCAAGAACCACCCTACTAGCTGCAAGCAAACTTGGTATGCCTGACGAATGAGTAGTCTACTAATCTTGCTCTATTTCTTTGTGGTTTTGTTATCTTGTTTCGATCTGCAAATCCTCCTCTCCTCCCCCCACCAACTTATCCTCCACTTATTTTTGATCCAGAGATATAAAAATCTCTTCCTTTTTTTTTCTTTCGCTTGTGTTCTTCTCACTGGAGAGAAGACCGCAAGAGGAAGATGGGAAGGGGAGGAGGTAACAACTGTAGTATAGTGGAGCAGAGAGGGAGAGGCAGGGTTTTGTAGGGTCTCTTACTCTCTTGGTGAGAGTGAGCCTGAGAGGAAGGGCGTCTTTTTGGAGCGCAAGCGGAAATTAGAGAAAGGAAGGGACTAAACACGAGGAAATTTTTAAGGTGGTGTTTTGTTTTGGATTCTTCCAAGACGAGCCCCTGAGATGGGGGTGTCCTTGAAGGCGCATGCATGGCCCGGATCCTCTGCGCGCACGACAGTAAAGTCGTGTCTCGTGCTTGTCTATTTCAAGTTGTTTTTGAGACCGCGTTTATAAAAACTTGTAGTACTGCTCTCATTTAGCTCTAGCCTTTGGTACATTGGCAATTTGATGTAGGCTTAATTTCTTGACAAAGAATCTTGCTTCCGTTTGCTGTTTGCACCGTCGGTTCGTCCGGCAAAAGACACTCGCAAATTCATTGCGTTTGGCCGTTGCAAGTCGCTGGGCATTTATGGGTCTGAGGTATGTGTAGCTAGGCATTGACCGAGCTCGTCACGCGGCTCACGCTGCTAGGCCTGGAATTGTGCAAGAGTTCAAGAACTCAACGTTGGAGTACGTAGAAACAAATTCTCTCCTACGTCACGCCCATTCACTCCTCTCCCACAGATCATTGCAAGTGTAGAAACCGAAGAGCGTGAGTTGTAATCGTAACGAATTTATACTAGGGGAAAAATAGGAACGAGAACGCAAGTGATTTTTTTAGAGGAAACAAAATGCAGGCTATTTGCAAGTGCCGAAGGAGGTAACTGAAGACAAGTGGGTAGTTTGGTCATGGCATCGTGTTTCCATGTGCCCTGCTGCAAAGATCGCCGAATTGCCAGCCGTTGCAGCAGCTCGGCTGCGGTGGAGTACAACTGCAGCGAGCACGTCTTTTCCTCTCTCTCTCTCTCTCTCCTCTCTCTCTCTCTCTTCTCTGGGCTCTCGGTCAAAGTGAGCAGTTTCATGCTTACCTGGAAAGAAGTGAGGCGTTGCCAAAGGAACAATCCTTTCGAGCGGACCATTTTCCTATTATAGCTGTAGCATGATTTCAGTGATCATTAGCAGGATGGATTACTACAGACTTGCAGTTGGGTTGCAGGCAGTGATGCAGGCCCCGTTTCGTATTTGGGCGAGAGCAAGATGAACTGAACCCGTGCATAAAAGTGAGATGTCGATGCATGTGCGATCAGATAGATTTATTCAAAAGGAGTCTCGGATTTTGTAAAAAGGACTCCCGTCAGGGAAACAACAGGAAAGCTGAGCTGCTGTTGGGAATCTGATGCCAGAGTAGGTGATGGTGATGCACTTGTTTTGCAACATTTGTTGCTCACTGCTTACCCTCTTAAGCCTCTGAATTACCTCAAGCTTCTTCTGCCTTGTATATCCCTTGACGTTTCGTTGAGGTAATTCGGTTCCTACCTTTTCCAAAAAAAAAAAGTTTAAGAAACATAAGCACTTCTGACTTTTCCCCATCTCTCCTGCCTTGGATCTCGCGTTGTGCGGTTACTGGATCACTCGTGCTTTGGATGCACTTGGAGCTGGAGGGCTAGACCGTCGCTAGCATTTGACAAACAAGTGTATGGTGTCTTCAACGGATGTGTGTAGACCGTAGACCCCAAGCTAGAGCTGCTGCAAAAATAAGGTCCATGCATGAATAAATAACTGTTGCGAATTGATGGAGTGGGAACAGAGTCCAAATATTCAGCTTTGGATGGAGGTCGAATACGTTGATCTGAGCTGAGGCAATAATAAGAGGACAGGATAGGGTCGTGTCATAAGGAACTGCAGCATCGAGTTATGGCCGTTGGATCCCGGTGCCGTATCGTGCTGCGACAGCCGTGATCTTATCTGCCTGTACGCCTTTGCTCCGTAGAGGATCAGTCGGTCAGGGCGATGGCCCCAGCCGGCCAGCCCCAGGGATCTTGCCTCTCAGTAGCCGGCTTGTAGGACTGTGGCTGCTTGTGCTGTAGGGGGGTGTATTCAGTGTTCAGCATGCCTGTTCAGACAACTGGTTAACGCGATTCTGTTTTTGAGGAAAAACTGGTTAACGCGATTGACCGGCATCCGAACACAAACCGATTTAATTGAAGTTATGTGCTGTGTATGAGCGATGGATGGATCGTAGTACACACGCAGTCACGTACTAGTGCCGATCCTTACCTGCTCGCTGTTTTTTCTCTCTTCACGCAATGACGCAAAGCTGCTTGTTGGTGTTGGATCTTAGTAGAATCTAGTTGCAGGCCGGCGCGAATAGATGGGATCAGCGGCCCATTTAAGCACACAAAAAAGCTTACACTCACTACTGGACCGCGCCAATGCAAAGCTAGCAGGATGACAAAAAGGATTACTGAGTTTTGGGGGAAGAAGAGAACTAGTAAGGGCAGTCTTAAGGGCAGTTTTGGGCTCCCTACCGATATATCTTATGTCGGCACTTAAGCCACCCAAGAAATTCTTTAAAAACTTTGACAAAATCAGAAGGGGTTCCTGTGGGCTGGAGGTCAGCAACTAACAGGAGGAAAATGCAAGGTGAATTGGGGGCACGTATGCAGACCAATACAATACAGGGGCTTGGGCATCACTGATCTTGAACGCTACAGTTGCGCACTGAGACTCAAATAGCTTTGGAGGCGCTGGGTGCAACCGCACCAACCATGGTTAGACATTGACCTTCCCATAGGCGCGCCGACAAAGACCTATTTGCAGCATTCACAAAGTCATGGTTCACAAAGGCCGCAAAGCCTTGTTCTGGCAGTCTAGCTGGGCGCAAGGGGCAGCGCTGATGAATATGTTCCCCTCCCTTTACAAGGTTAGCAGGAGAAAAGGGAAAACAATGGCTGCAGCCTTGGCAAATAATACATGGATCCGCGACCTACTCCCCATCACCAGCACAGTGATGATATTGCAATATACACAACTATAGACATTGGCAACATCGCTGCTACATGTGACAAACTTAGAAGCCGAGGACCAAATCACTTGGAAGTTCTCGGCCTCTGGGACCTTCTCTGTCAAATCAGCAAATCACATACAATTTGCAGGATGTATCCAGTCGGATTTTAAAGAGATGGTGTGGAAAAGCTGGGCGCCATCTAGATATAACATCTTTATATGGATGCTCCTTCAAAACAGGGTTTGGACAACCGCCAATGTCGCCATTGGCCGAATAATTATTTCTGCCCGTTCTGTTGGAGAAGTCTAGATACGACAATATACATTTTTGGAGAGTGCCCAGTCACTCAACAAGTGTGGATGGCGATTAACGCTTGGCTGCCAGTATTGCGATCAGACACTATCACAACTAATGGAGTGAGAGACCAACATTCATGGTTCCTCTCAATAACTCCGGGAGGCTGCGCTGGTGCTAGTAGAGGATCCAGAGCCATCATCATTGCACTCGGCGTTTGGCGTGAGCGAAATGCACGAATATTCCAATCGGAAGAATGTTCTATATTGGAAATAGTAAATGGCATCAAGGATGAGATGATATTCTAGGGTAGGGCTGGAGCCAAAGACGTCGCCACTCTCATAACAGGCCGGGATCGATAGGGCAGTGTGAGTAGTGCGCTAATAATATAAAGTTGAGAATGTACGCCTTGTACACACACATATAACTGTAAACAGCATGCACTAATGTTCTCACTCTTCTTATGCCAGTTAAATCCGGTGTTTTCAAAAAAAAACTTACACTCCGTACAGATACAGCCCAGTCCAAACTCTCAATGTGCTGGTTTGAGGTTGCCGCGCCGCTCCGATTTCCTTCCGCGTCCGTTGTTAGCGGCCTCACCCGCGCCCGTCTCGACTCGACGTCTCCTCCTCGTCCCCGAGAGTGGCCCAGACGGCCGAACCGGTCAGCGCCTCCGCCCGCCGCGGGCCATGAAACCGCCGTCCGCGCCGGCCAAGCCCCCGCTCCCGTGGATCTCCCCGCTCCAATACCGCGGCAGACCCGCCCGCGCGTCCCCGCCGCCGCCGCCTCCTCCCCCGCCCGCCCCTCCGCCGCGGTACCTCCACCACCCAGAGCTCGCCCGCCTCATCGCGTCCTCCCCGTTCGCGCAGCACGCGCTCGACCTCTTCAACGCCGCGTCCGCGCAGCGCGGGTTCTCCCACACGCCCGCCACCTTCTCCGCGCTCCTCGTCCGCCTCGCCCGCGCCCGGCTCCCGCGCGCCGCCGCCGCCGTGCTCCGCCGCGCGGCCGCCGAGCCCTGCAGGTTCGAGGAGCCGCACTTCCTGCCGCTCGTGCGCCTCCTCCCGCCAGACCACGCGCTCGCGCACCTCCGCCTCCTCCCTACGCTGCTCCGCCGCAGCCGCATCTCGCACAAGGCCCTCGCCGTCGGCCTCGACCGCCTCGTCTCCTCCCGCAGCCCCGAGGTTCTCTCCGAGCTCCTCGCCGACCTGCGCGACCCCCGCAACCAGTACCTGCCCAGGCCCAACACCTGCGTATACAACATCCTCATCAAGCACTATGTCAAGGTGGGCGAACTGGAGACCGCGTTCACCGTGCTTGACGAAATGCGCCAGTACACCTGCGCGGATGTGAAGCCAAACCTGATCACCTATTCGACCTTGATCGGTGGGCTCTGCCGTGGCGCTAAGATGAAGGAAGCGTTTCAACTATTTGAGGAGATGATCGAGAAGGATCGCATCGTGCCGGACCAGCTGTTGTACAATGTGATCATTGATGGATTCTGTAGGCTGGGGCAGGTGGAGAAGGCTCGTTCGGTCTTTGAATTTATGAGGAAGAATGAGTGTGAGCCAAACGCCTTTAATTATGCAACTCTGATCCATGGACACTGCAAGAAGGGGGAAGTGGAAGCAGCAAGGTTGGTGTTCAAGGAGATGAGAAGTGCTGGTGTGGAGCCCGATGCTGTCAGCTACACTGCACTGATTGGTTGCCTTTGTAGACATGGGAGTGTGGATGAGGGTATAAACCTTGTTCTGGAGATGAGGAAAAAGGGGTGTAGGGCCGATGTTGTCACATACAATCTGGTGATCGAGGGACTGTGCAAAGATGGGCGGACGATGGAGGCAATGGACTTGCTTGAGAGTGTGCCACAGGAAGGAGTTCAGCTGAATGTCGCGAGCTACCGGATTGTGATGAATTGCTTGTGCTCTCGCGGGGAGATGGATAAGGCGGTTGGCTTGCTGGGACTAATGCTCGGACAGGGATTCTTACCACATTATGCAGCCTCAAATAACCTGTTGATTGGCCTATGTGATGCTGGGCGTGTAGCAGATGCAACTGTCGCATTATGTGGATTGGCTGATGTGGGTTTTATGCCAGAGGCCAGTTGTTGGGAAAGGCTTATCGAGACAGTGTGCCGGGAAAGAAAGCAGAGGAGATCTATTGAACTGTTGGATATCTTGATTGGTGAAGGGTGAAAAAATGAATCACAGCAGCATGGATTGTTTGACTGATTTGATCAGCTGAAGGGGAGATGAGGTGAGAATTAACCAACCAGCTTTGAAGATCTCTCCACAATGCAGTGTTGATACTATTAAAAGACACTTTTGCAAATGATAACAGCACAGGCATAGGTATCTCCTCTGGCACAGAAAACTTATTTCCGCCCGGAATATGTTCCACTTCCAATGCGCAATGGAGAAAACAACCATTTTACAGGATTGGATGGAAAGTTCAGCATTAAAGGAAGACTATCAGGCCCTACTGAGTGCTAACAGCAAGCAACAGAACGCACAAGCTTGTCAACCATCAGAATACAAGGACCCCATAACTTACTGAGGCTATATTCCATTTTCCAGAGAGTTGTGGCGAACAAAGATGCTTCTTTTCTCTGAAGAACTTCAACAGGGCTGGTGCTTGAGTCCGTGTTGATAGAACCCAAAGCTATCAAAAGAGTTTTTGTTTTACCTATTATCTTGGGAAGTGGGGGCTGTTTCTTTAACCGTGAAGCATTGTTTCTTTATGACTAACTAAGGGGGTCTCACGTTGAAAATACTTGGCTCCATCTTTTACTTCATGGTACTAAAAGTAAGTGTAATCCACTCCTTTTTTTTTTCTGGAGGTAGCACAGGCATGGTACATGATTGCTTCATTCTGGTTTAAGTGAGAGGAAAACTCTGGTTCAATCTTTCTGAATTCGAATGTACTTAAAGGCAGGCAGCTTACTCGACAACTCACCAGGACACTTGTTTATTCAACCAGCCATTGGTGCATAAATTACACAGGACACAAGACATTGTAAATAATACAAATCGATAAGTTACAGACAAGCACAACGAGTGGAACCAGAATAAATCAGAAGGTGGCATGCAGAAGTTGACAAGGGCGGCCGATCACCGGAGAGCCGCGGCTGCTGCTGCGGGTCAGTCGTCGCGGCATGAGGAGTGTTTAGGCTTGACGATGAACTTCATCTGCCCCATGGTGCAGTGGATCCCGCCGCGCTCCCCGCAGACGAAGTAGTGCGGCTTGCGCCTCTTGAGCACGAACTCGAAGCCGGGGCCGGCGCCCTGCATGACGCCGGCCACCAGCTTGGCCGCCTTGAGGTTGCAGGACTGGTAGTCCGCGGCGTTGCGCATCATGTACACGCTGTGCGCGTGCACCGTCGCGTTCGGCGGGTCGTACATGAAAACTGCAGCGTTCAAGTTTCATCAGGCGCGGCTTCTTTTTTTTCGTCCGGGTAATATATGCCCGAACCACGTATAGCATCAGCAAACTCGTAGATAAACTCGACTGTTAAACATACCGAGGGAGTCGTTGAGGAAGAAGGGCCCCTTCCTGATGACCCAGTCCGTGTAGTTGTACCCCCACGTCCACCGCGCCGCGTCGCCGACGACGAACCGCTCCGCGCGGGACGCCTCGGGCGCCACCAGCACCAGCAGCGCGACCACGATCGCTGCTCCGCTCCTCGCCGCCTCCATCTCAGCTCCCCGAAGCTGTACGTATATCACACGAGTACGTCCGAGGAACTCGACCGGTGGACCACACACGCTACTACCCCTTGGCTTCGGCTTGTGTCGAGCATGACATGGCGCGGCACGGACGGGATTTAAATAGGAGGCGATCAGGGTCCAAATTAAAGGCGTTGGGCTTGTTGCTGATTATGACGCCGCCGGTCTGCCTGCCTACGTAATGATGGCGCAAAGTTGACCGCGCTGATCAACCGAGTTCGAAAACCGGGTCTCGTTTAATTTGGGGCCGAGGTCTGGAGAAGCTTGCCCGATGCGCCAAGTCAGTCGTCGTTGGTTCTGGATCACACGATCGACCGGCCGGCCTAGTTTTCGGTTAAAGCGGCAGACACGCGCGCTTGGTGCGCCATTAGCGGGCGTGCTTAGTGGCGGTGTTCGCTGGCCGGGAGGAGGGGGGTTGGTGAGAGTGGCATCCGTGGTGGAATTCGGCATCATCTAGCTCCTGCTGCTGCTGCTGCCGCCTACGCTTGATTTCGCCGCCCCCTCGGCTGCGGTCACTTTCCCTGCCTGGCCGGAGGCGTGTTTTCCCGTGGTGCGGGTCCATGGCATGATTACTGTAGAGGATTAGGGCGGGGCGCGAGATGATTAAGCGTCGTCCAGTTAGTTGCGTACGTTGCAGCACGTCGCGTACTTCTCTCTCTCTCTCTCTGTGTGTGTGTGTGTATGTGTATGCTTCATGATCACGTCATGCTGAGGGTGCTGCTCCGCTCAGTGAAATGCTTTCTGGTCGCGATTTCGACGTTCACTCATGCCGTATTGGCTGGGCGTAAACTGACTAGTCCAGCCGTGTCTCACCATCCACGACCACCGTCAAAAAGCGCTCAGCTATGGCTGTGACTTCGATGTACGCGAGACAGCTCGTGGTCACGATCGAACCCATGATCGACGTTCTACGCACGCGACCGGACAATTTGTCGACTTGTTGGGAGGGGGGAGCCGGATCATCCTTAAATCGCTTACCTTTGAATCGTTAACATGTTGGGACACGGCTTCCCGTCTGTAATGCGTGCACGTTCCAACCATCACAAAAACTAGTATAAGAGAGCCAATGCTTACTCTTGCATCTTGCTTGCTATTTACTGTACGATAACAAGTGCCCCGTTCCTCGCATGCCAAGCGTCACGCAAAGATCATGCGTGTGTGTATGCCAAATACTCTTCGATCCATCTATGGCTACGCAAAGAATGGCAGCGGAAAGCGTCCTGCAACATAGATATATATAATGAGCGAGTTCTTTCCTTCCTTCGTTTCGCATGTGATGCTAAGGTAGATTCACAGGCAATGAAACTACGCTGCACAGTACTACGCACTATTCGCATCGGTGTCGTCCACATTTGGGTGCCGCTCTACGTAGCTTGGAAGATAAGGCGAAAAGACATGATATTCATTCGATTGCATTGGCTCGCTCAGTCAGGACCGGCCATTTCCGAAAGTCGTAGCATAGAGTATGCACACCACCCGTTTCAGCCTTCAGGCCGGCCGTTTCTTTGCTTGCTTGATGGGTATTCCATACGATACGAGGGATGATTAGAACGCCAACGTGTATAGCAGCAGGGACACGATCGGTTAAGTGGTTTACAGCACTTCAACCGTGGGAAATAATGCTTTAAATATGGCTAAGGAAATGCTGCAATTCAGCCAGCACTACAGCAATTGCGATAATAAACGATGGCCAAAAACCGTCGTCTACGACGGTATACGCTTATAGACGACAATTTACAGCCGTCGACGTCTTTTTATCATCTATAACATTATTGACGATGGTAACCGTCGTCCATAAACTATTTGGCAACGACCAAAATTAGTTATTATCGATAAGTGACTCCCTCCGCTTGGCACCGTCGACGATAAGGTACAATATCGACGACGGTAAAAGGATACTGTCATCGATACTGGACACTTATCGATGACGGTGTCCCTGGCGCCGTCGACGATAACTTGCCAGTATCGTCGACGGCCGCTAGAGAACCGTCGTCGATAAGTTTTGCAGATTTTTAAAAAAAAAACAGAAAATGGTGTCCTTGCTTCGAGGCCAGTCATGGCTCGATGGCCAGATCACACAGGCAGAAAAACATTACACAATATATCATATGACACCGTAAAATACATCACACAATATATCATTGCACAATTCTTCATACATCAATCACACCGCACATACTACACATCACACAAGCCAAGTTTGAGAGGAGGGAACTCAACTTTATCTCGCAATTGATAAAACTCTTTAGTCATGCAGGTAGAAGACAATACTTTAGAATGGCATCCTGTAAGAGTACAACATTCAACTTTACAATTTTAAGATTACAACATTCAACTTCACATCCTCTAAATAAACATGTAAACAGATTACAACATTCAACTTTGCTTCAAATTTCACTTTAAGATCCTTAAATAGACATATTGAAACAACATAACTCAACATTTTATTAAACATAACTCATCATTTTATTCAACTTTGCTATATAATACTTTCTGAACAAGCTATGGAGACATTGAAACAACACAACTCACAAGTATGAGGCTAAGGGGAAAAAATCGGCTGACCTAACTATGAGACACTACCCCATCCGCTGCCACCGGAGTTTGGAAAGTCGTCCTCCCGCAGTCGTCCAAGCGGCGGAATCTGAGGCGACGGAGTTTGAGCCTCCGTTCCCGACGCCTGTGAAGTGCAAGTATGGTTAGACATGTTACAAGTAAGAAAATGCATATTTTACTAAATTTGAACAAGTTTAACTAGTTTAAGTAATTTTGAATAATTTTGTACCTGGGCTGCCGTCGTCGGCACTGGCGGCAGCTGTATCGCTGACGGTGCCCATTGCAGAAAGATAACTGCCTGTCCTGCACTCATAGCCTGTAAACATAAAGCAAATCATTATACATGTTATTTATATGTAAAAAATGTTAAGTACAACATCTAGAACGGATTACCTGCATGGCAGCTTGCATCTGTAATATGAACGAGTTTTGATACTCGTCCCTAGCCCTGATCTCAGCTGCCCGCGCCTCGTCCCTGGCCCTGAGCGCTTCTTGCGTCCTCTGTAGCTCCTCTCGAAGACTCTGGAGCTTCAGATCTCGACTAGCACGGCTACTGCTGGACCCGCCCTGAAGCGATGAAGAGGCTCTCGAGGAAGCTCGCGCCTGCCTCGAGTCGACCACTCCATCGAAGTATGATGCATTCGCTCATGTTACGTTCCTAGTGCATGACATCAATATTATACATTAGTATTAAGGAATTCACATACGGTAGCTCCCATAGTGCACATATATGAGTCCAATTATGGTCTTCTCTGTAACTAATAAAATATCCAGGACGACCTTCATCTGCCACTAAGTTGTTCAACTGTTCAGCAATCTGTGACCTGTTGAGACGTTGCGGTGGTCCTTTTTTGACAACGGTGTCCTTCCTGAAGCTGGCCATTGCAGCCATCTCCTCTCTCTCTCCCTCTCTCCTCATCTCCCTCTATCTCTGCCATATAATTGGCGAAGCAAAAGAATCGTCAAACCCACACCAAATTGACCTTTGCCATCGCCTGGGCCCGTACGGGATCCCATTGGCTGCTGCAAAGCGTGGGGAGGGGGAGGGGGGGCACCTACGGCGGGGAGGGGGCGGCGCCGGGAAGGGGTGCTGGACACGGGGCACAGGGGCGGACGGGGGAGGGGCCAGCTGAATACCCATATGCTCAATAGGTTGTCCTGTGACAGTTCTACAATGCTGCAGCTTGGTGAGTGATCATGGTGGGTAAGGGAAAATACCATACTGAATGATCAGCAAGCGGTGAAAAAACTGTATAGGACTTGGAGCAAGAAGCTGAAAGCTTATACCAGGATGAGTGGGTGTTCTTGCATGAAGAGAAAGTTGGTTCAACAAATGAGACAGTGTATGCGCAAGCTGAATGCAGGGTTGTTCAGCAGGGCAACCAAACTATGTATGTCAAGCCAACGACGAGTCTCGAGGTATGCTACAATGGAGGGTGTTGCGGCTAAGAGTGCCTGACGTCACAGCTTGAGGGCAAGCTCCATTTCAATGGGGGGCAAATATCACACCTGATGTTGTGATGTCGGCAATGAAGGGTGTTCGCATAGGAGAAGGAGACGCTTGGGTGAAGAGGGAGTCGCTGACGTGAGTTGTATTTCAATTCAATATTACAGAGTGGGCCGGTGGGCCATGCGTGTGGGCGAGGCCCTTTGTAACCACGTTAAGGTCTCGTGCGTGGACACATTCAAAAAGGATCGAACTGTTCAGAGAAAGGGTTGAGGCTATTGCCTTCTTCCTTGCTACCTCGCCTGCCCCGTTCATCGGCGGCGATCACGTCTGAGCTCACGTCGTTGGTCCGGCAAGCCGGTGGCCAAGGGCTGTGAATCCGGGGAGGAGGGGGGGCGCGGCGCGGCCCCGAGCGGCACTGCGTTCAGGGGCATCCGAGGGGGAGGGGGGGCGCGACCGGCGAGGGCTCAGGACGGCAGGGCCGGCGAGGCAGCCGACAGCGCGGCACCGGGCGTGCACAGGCGAAGAAGGGAAGGAGGGAGGGGTACGTGATGTTGTCGACGGTCGACGGCGACGGCGCAACAAGAGTGAGAAGAGGCAGCGGTGACGAGAGTGAGAGAGAGAAACGAGGGGCTGACCTAAGTATATACGACCTTAAAGACGACAGTGGATTTACACCGTCGTCAACAAAGCTTAATTGACGACGGTATAAATCAACCGTCATCTATAAGGCCCGAAAGCTTATAGATGATGGTACTAGATTAACCGTCATCAAATTAATAATTTATTGACGACAGTGTTATTCAGCCGTCGTATATAAATCTGACCATCATCTATTGTCATGATTCTTATAGTGCAGACTTACGATCACAAATTCCGATCCCACAAAGGCCTGGAAAACTACCAGCAGCAGGCTCTGAATAAACCACCTAAGTCATTAATAACAGTATAGTGGTGGCATCACGAATGAACGAATTCAAAGGACAAGACCACGAGAAAAGAATTCACTGGCGCGCGCAGCACGCAAAACACCGCTGCAGAAAACACGTCATGAACCGAGAAACACGAATCATCAGGGAAAAATATAACGTACGTGCGCACGAGAAACCAATGCTGCGGGTAGCATTCAGAAAACTGGCACTGCAGGCAAAAGGCGTCCAGAAAACACAAGCAAACCACGCACGAGAGGGTGATTGTCAAGTTGGCCACAGGTCCACACAACAGAAAGGAATACTTGTCTATTGGCATGCCTTGCTGCAACGCCTGAAAATTGCACCGTTAGGTTCAATCTTAAGACCACAACGGGACACACGAATTGCTTGCTACTCCTGTAGTAAAAGAAAACAAAAGCTTTCCTTCCCCCCCACTTTTTTCATTCTAAGATTGAGAGTCCGCTTTTTTTTGCAGCGCAGCCTGCCTTGTTAAATCTGCAACAGGTAGAAATCCTTAATGTCAATATGTCTGACAACAATAAGCTGCTGAAGAAGAGATGAATATAAGTTGCATTCTACTGTAAACCCACCTTTTTTTTGCTGATAGTTCAGCTGTGTCCCAGATTTTGCTAACCAAAGTCTCTGCTGGGGGGAAGAAACTATAGCTCAATTGCTTTCCTGCAAGTGAGCAAAGCAGCGTTAGCTCCTTTACCAGCTGATGAGTACTGAACACCAACAAAATGATTAGATACAAGAAAATTACTTCACTGCTTTTGTCAGACTTTCCATAAGGTTGGAAGATCCTAGCAAACGCCTTCCGCTCCTGATCTCTTCTGTCAGCAATCTGTAGCAGTTCTCCACATGTCAGTAATAATAATAATAATAACTAGCATGATTCATATAGTACCAGTGACTGAAAAATTATCATAGTGACCTTCTTCTTTGCCGCAGCTAGCTCTCTTTTGATTCCACCTAATACATAAAGAAAATCTATTAGGTTCACAGTTGCAACTATTAAATATCTTGAACGTGACGAGCAAAGAGAACAGACCATCATTTGGCTCCAGTTCTAATGCATGCTTGAAGCTCTCCACCGCTGCGTCGATGTCATTAAGTGCAATGTGTGCCTGAATTTTGCAATAAGTAATCAGATTTTCACAAACATCGATAGGTAACAAAATAATATACTAGACTTCAACTGCAGACTTGAGATTTCAATAATAAACAGAGCATAATGAGCCGGCAACAAATAGAGCAACCAATGTGGGCTGATCTGCCCCTGACCCATGGGCGGCCAGAACTGGGCCGGATCCTCCTAGAAGAGGTCTTCTTAGAGATAGAATTAAAGATAGACTAAAGATTGAGTTGTAATAGATCAGGACTCTTGTAAGGGGCTATATAAAGAAGCCAAAACACCTCAGTTTTAGCAGAGATCAATACAGAAAATTACTCCACCTCTCTAACCCTAGCCACCGCCTCTCTCTCCCTCTCTTGGAGCCGCCACCACCAGGGGCTAGAACCCTAGCCGCTGCCGCCCCTGATCTCCCTGCTCTGCGCCTGCTGTTCCCCTCTGTTCTGCGCCTCCAGAACAGATCAGGCGGCAGCCATCTGTTCTTCCCATGTTCTGATCTGCTGGAACAGATCAAGCGTGACCCTCTCTCTCTCCCTCTGTCCAGCGCCCAGATCAGAAGCTGGAACAAGTAGCGGCTGTTCTGTTCTCCCAAAGAACAGATCAGATCTCTCTACTCCCTGACAGTTTTCCTAATACAGCAAGAACAAGAACAGCACCTAGGCGGGGTGCTGAACTGCTATTGGGACAGGGCAGTTTTTGGTGTGATCAGCACCGGAATCGCAACAACCAAGACAAAACGTTCCTACACTTTTCATCAGAAAAAGAAGCAATTACAGCAACAGTTTCTTGGCTGACCCTGCCAAAGTGGTTACCACCCGTGTTGAAAAGAATGCGCAAGTGCCTCCCTCTCTCTGCTTTTACCTGTTCTATTTATTTTCTCTCATTTCTAACGTCCAACCAAGAGAACAAATCCACCATGAAAAATCCAGAAAACTAATGTTGTTGGTAGCCAGTCATGTAACCATGACACCAAATTGGAATAAAACAAACAAGCAGCAGCGAAAAACAAAAGCTTTGTTCAAGGGATAGCAGAGGCAGCTGGGTAGTGTTACAGCAAGGCTTTTGCTGGAAAAGTTGATGGTAGCTGCTATCCTGTTGTTGAGAAGAGCGTCATAATATCATTAATCATTATTTAAAAGAAAAACAGGTCAACAAGTGTCTAACCAGTTTATTTACTGCCTAGATGCTAAAACTACGATGTCAGGTCCTCTTGTAATCCAGACAGAAGTGATTTCAGCAGAACTGTCCAGTGCCTATGGATGAGTATTACTGCACACTTCAAATGAAACAAGTGCACTAAAAAGATTTGACAAAGGAAAAAAGCGGTATTTATGGAAAGTAACCACTCAGGGTCTGTAGTGAGTTGTGAAACAACATTAGAGGCAGTTTGAATTTTGAACTAAGCAACATGTCAGGATTCAGAAATAGTACATGGGTATTAGCAAAGAAATCATAGAAGTATATAGTATTGTCAGTGTCACTTCAAATTAATTTCACAGCACGATAACTACTAAAGGCCAAGGCCAAGTTACCAACCTGTCCTTGTCGAAAAAATGCCTTAGCATTTCCGTCGGTTTCACGTAATGCAAAATCCGCATCCAACAAAGCACCCTTTAGATCTCCCAACTTCAATTTGCATGCCTGAAAAAAACAATATAGCAGTCCCAGACTTTCAGGAAAGAGGTGTCGATATCAGATACATACAAAGTGGTGTATTGCTAGCTTTTCATGCTGCTATGCTAGTGCACATAAATAAATAAAGAGACAGTGGAAGACAAGAAGCATGATATATTCAAACAATAAAATGATAGCAATCATCGTAGAACAACAGAAAGTTACTGAAGTAGATGGAGTCTTTAGCGGAAGGAATAACAATATCTACATTTTAAGGTTGAATCTTAACAGAAATGTACTGAAGGACAGAAGGCAGGCCTTGAGCAAGGGAATCGGTTATTCAAAGCACAAAATATGGAACCATCTTACACAGGCCGTGCATCATTCCAAGTTCTTGGATGCTTTGTACTAACATGTTTGATATGGTACAACAAAGGAAGTCAAGATGACAACAACAACAACCAAGCCTTTATCCCAAACATGTTGGGGTCAGCTAGACATGAAACCCAATAACTATATATATATATATATATATATATATATATATATATATATATATATATATGAAGTCAAGATGACATTAATAACATAATTTACTGAGGTTTGAGAAATACAGGCATGCATCAAGAAAAGGAACGATTAAAAAAGACAACAAAACGTACAGAGCTGTTAGTGAGAATTATGGATTTGGTCTTCCGGAGTGCTGTGCTCTTCTCTGCATATCAATCAGTTTGGCATACCATTAAGATCCAGGTGAAATAACGACTTACTACTAAGTGCATGTCATATGGTAGAATAGTAACAATTTGTACAAACACATTAGAAACAGCATAATTACCTTCATCAATCTCTTCTTTCTCCCAGCAAATATCCAAATAGCGCAGAGCTTTCCTGTACTTTCTGATGGCTGCCTTGTAGTCCTGTTTCTGTAGAGTAGAGGCACAAACTTCAACCCCAGATATGGAAACGTAAACCCAGATATTTACAGAGCATAAACTCTAACTTGCTTAACATGGTCGAGCCCAATGGTAAACACAAGAGGCTATAGTGTGATATTACAGTCTAAATTGCTGATATACCAGGGGCTATGCAGACTAAAGAATAAAGCAAAAACATCTCATTGTAAGGGCAATAATTATATTCTTCTCATTGGCCCTGAAAAAGCTCTTGTCATCCTATTTTGAAAAAATCGTATCACAAACATAGTTCTCTTTTAGTGGTAGATTTCTTTAGAAGTCACTATCTTAATTCCAAAAATACTGAGGAGACTCCTGAGTTGAGCTAGATTCTACGACTTTGTTAGAAGGGACATCTCTCCCTCCAAACATTTTTAAAAGTACAAAACAAATACTGTTTCACACACCAAAAGACCTCAGTATGTACCTTTGACCATTAATTGAATTGAACTATATGTCAGTAAAGTTTACTAACATATAACAACACACAAGTTTATACTTTTCATAAACTATCATTTCCATATGAAAACTTAAATATTTCAGTCATCAAGTAGCCAGGGTTTTAGATTTAGCTAAGCAAAGGTTCAGATATCTAATCACATTATGACTGCAATTTGTTACATGTTGCTGAGAAACAGGGAGGAAGGAGGCCCCTTGGCTGCGCCTAGGGCTGCGCAAGGGGGAAACCAGCAGCGAGGAGGCGTGGGGGCAGCTGTGCAGCACGTAACATGGGGGAAGAGGGAGATGATCACGATGGCTAGGGTTAGGGTTCGAAGCCACCGTGATCCAAGGAGAAGAACAGCCCCCCAAAGGGTAATTCTTATTTCCTGGATGATTAATAAAAGAGGGAGGGGGGCTGCTTATATAGGGGGGACAGGACCCCCCCCCCCTGGCCGCGCGCCCCCTTCTGGTCGGTTGGGGACAATCCCCCAACCGATCAAGACTCCTTTTTTAATCCTCTATTTCCTTATTTAATCTATTACCTTCTATCTAAGCTAAACTGAATCTATAACTCCTTTATTCTTTTAAATCCTTCCTTATCTAATGAAATCTTCTAGAAAATCTCCTTCTGATGCGGCTGCAGGGCCTGGCCGGCCTAGTTGTGGGCTTTGTGGGCCCCACACCGACCATATTGGCGGCCCACAAACGCATCCACAACATTTCCCCCCTTCCCGACAAAGAGCTCGTCCTCGAGCTTGAAGGTGGAGTGCTTCATCTTGAAATCTTCTAGTTGCTCCCATGATGAATCAGCTTCAGAATGTCCTGCCCACTTGACGAGTAACTCCCAGACACCTCTGTTCAAGCGCACCCTTTGTACTTTTTCAGACGTAGGCACAACACGTCCATGGAGAATCGGTGGTAGAGGCACCACCTGTATGGGAGCAGGACCTTCAAATTTCTTCAACAGGGACACATAGAAGACATCATGTATTCTTGCTTGAGGAGGCAGCTGAAGTTTATATGATACAGTCCAAATGCGCTGAATGATCTGATATGGTCCAAAATATTTTGGTCCAATCTTTGAAGAAGGCGTCACGATTACTCCCACAGCTGTCCTCTGATGAAGCCGCAGCCAAACCCAATCACCAATCTGAAATTCCACCTCTCGGCGGAACTTATCTTCATAGCTTTTCATTGTGACTTGTGCTTGTATAAGTCTATTCTTGATATCAGCTAAAAATTCATCCCTATCCTTTAGTTGTTTATCCACCGCTGCTACTCTAGAGATGCCCGGTTGATAACCAACAAGAGCTGGAGGGTCCCTGACATAGACCACTCTGAAGGACGAGCATTTGAGGGCCATCTGGTAGGAACTGTTGTAGCAAAACTCAGCCCAAGGAAGCCACTGCAGCCAAGTCTTCGGTCGGTCACCAGCCAAGCAGCGGAGGTACACAGTGATGATCTTGTTGACGACCTCAGATTGGCCGTCAGACTGCGGGTGGAAGGCCGAGCTAAGCTGAAGGCGGACACCGGCTAGCCAGAACAAGTCTGACCAGAAGAGGCTGGTGAAGACGGTGTCGCGATCACTGACGATAGAGCAGGGAAAGCCGTGTAGACGTACAATGTCGTCGAAGAACGCTCGTGCCACTGATGCAGCACTGTAAGAGTGGCTCAGGGGAATGAAGTGGGCATACTTGTAGAAGCGATCTACCACCGTCAAGATCACTGATTTCCCACCAACCTTCGAAAAGCCTTCAATGAAGTCCATGGAGATATCACTCCAGACTTCCGAAGGTATAGGCAACGGTTGTAGCAGGCCGGCTGGATGAAGATGATCAGTCTTGTTGCGCTGGCACGTAGCACAACCGCGGACATACTCACGCACCCGTCATAGCAAGGACGGGTTGTAGAAGGAGAGGCGCAGCCGATGCACTGTCTTCTGGATGCCCTCGTGGCCCCCATCATGCGCCTCAACTAGGAGAGAGAGCCACAAGGAGGACTTGTCGGGAACGAAGGGCTTCCCCTTGTATAGTAGAAGGCCGTCACGTTCGGCCCAGTCAGCAGGTGTGACTCCCTCCCGGAGTTGGGCACATAGCTGCTGCGCCTGCTGGTCTGTGGCGATCTCCGTGCGAAGCGAGTCGAAGAGGGGAAAGATTGGCGCGGATATGGCGTGAATAGCTATGTCTTCCTCGTCGCGGCGGGACAGGGCGTCAGCTGCCCCATTCAAGCGCCCCAGTACTCAACCTGCAGATCATAACCAAAAAGTTTGCTCACCCAAGCATGTTGGGGAATCGTCGTGAGTCGCTGATCCAGGATGTATTTCAAGCTGAAGTGATCAGTCCGAACAGTGAAGGGATGACCCCACAAGTAAGGCCGCCAATGGCGTACGACCTCCACAAGGCCGATCAGCTCACGCTCGTACGCCGGTAACTTATGATGGTGAGTCGCAACAGCGCGGCTGAAGAATGCTATGGCGCCGTCGCCCTGGTGCAGAACCGCCCCGAAGCCGGCGCCGGACGCGTCGCAGTCAACGATGAAGCGCTTGTCGAAGTCCGACATTTGAAGGAGAGGCGTTGTCATCGGCGCCTGCTTGAGTTGGGAGAAGGCGTCCTGCGCATCATCAATTCAGCGGAACGCCTCTCGCTTTAGGAGGACGGTGAGGGGGGCGGCCACCGCACCATACCCCGCAATGAACTTGCGGTAGTAGCCGGTGAGTCTGAGGAAGCCTCGCAAGGCTCGTAAGGACCGAGGTGTAGGCCAACGTTCCACGGCCTCCACCTTGGTCGGATCCATTGCCACACCGCGAGCAGATATGATGTGTCCTAAGTAGGACACTGTCTCCTGGCCGAAGAAGCACTTAGACTTCTTCAGGAACAACATGTGTGCCTGTAGTGTCTAGAACACCTGCTTGACGTGTTAAAGGTGTTCAACCCAGGACCTGCTATACAACAATATGTCATCAAAGAAGACAAGCACAAATTTTCTGATGTAGGGGTCGAGGACGTCGTTCATCAATGACTGGAACGTGGACGGCGCATTGGTGAGACCGAACGGCATCACCAAGAACTCATAGTGGCCTCAATAAGTTCGAAATGCTGTCTTTTCAATGCCGTCCAATGCATGCGCACTTGAAAGTAGCCGCAGCAGAGGTTAAGCTTGGTAAAGAACCTCGTGCTGCGGAGCTCGTCTAGTAGCTCGTCAACCACCGGAATCGGGAACTTGTCTTTCAAAGTTCTAGCGTTGAGCTCGTGGTAGTCGATGCAGAAGCGCCACGTGCCGTCGGCTTTTCGGACCAACAATACTAGCGAGGAAAATGCAGATGTGCATTCTCGATGTTACTAGTTGAATTCTCACTCTCATTGGAAGATAGGATGACACTAGGAGTTGGGGCAATTTTCTTGTCTATTTCACACACAATGCCATATCAACCCAAGGGGTTGAGACTACATATTTATAGCTGCCATGGCAGCCAAGCATATGCCACAAAGATGCTAGTCTAAGATGCTTAGATGTTGTCCTAATATGCTGTCCTTGGCTGACACTAAGATGCTGTCCTAGTGTCCTTAATATGCTCTCCTAGTGTCCTTAGATGCTGTCCTAATTGGGGCCACAAAGACCAAAGGACTAGAGTTCAACAAGGACCAAAGACTAAAGTGCAACAAACTAAAGGACTAGGGTACAAGGGACTAGGGGACCAAAGGCCAAAGGACTACAAGACTTATTCCAACATTCTCCCCCTAAGTCTTGTACGCCGTCTTCTAAGAGGGTTGGACCATCCCGATCTTGGTGCGAAGTTCAATGAACTTGAGCCTCCCAAGGGGCTTCGTGAGCAGGTCCGCAAGCTGATCATTGGTGTTGATGTAGTTCGCCTTGATGCTCCCTTCCTCCAAGCATTTTCGGATGAAGTGGTACCTCACCCGGATGTGCTTGCTCCGTTCATGGAAAACGGGATTCTTTGCCAGGGCCAGAGCGGACACGTTATCCGCCCTGAGTTCGACCGCTCCAGTGTCTCTGCTGAGGAGATCACCAAGCAGTCGACTAAGCCAGAGCGTCTGAGTCGAAGAGGTGGAGGCCGCTATGTACTCGGCCTCGCAGCTGGATAGGTCCACCACCTGCTGCTTGACCGACTACCAGCTAACGAGGCACTTGCCGAAGAAGAAGAGGATCCCGCTCATGCTCTTGCTGGTGTCGATGTCGCCGGCGTGGTCGCTATCGCTGTACCCGACAAGGTGTGCCTCCCCAGGACACCTCAGGTAGTGGAGGCCGTGATCGAGAGTCTGCGCAACATAGCGGATGATCCTCTTCACAGCCTGCTGGTGATCCGTCGTCGGTCGTTGCAGGAACCGACTAACGTAGCCGACGGAGAATGCCAAGTCCGGCCGTGTGTGGGTGAGGTAGCAAAGGCTCCCCACGAGACACCGGTACTGCGTAGCATCCACCTCCTCCGCCGTGCTGTCGCGGCTCAGCTTCAGCCTCTCCTCCATCGGAGTGAGAGCTGGGTTGCAGTTTGTGAGCCCAGCTAGCTCAACAATGCGCTTGGCGTAGGCGGTCTGTCGAAGTGTGATCCCGGAGTCGGCCTGGTGCACCTCAATCCCAAGGTAGAAGGAGAGAGATCCTAGGTCACTCATCTGGAAGGTGGCTTTCATCTCTCCCTTGAACGTTGCCACCTCCGCATCCTTGGTGCCGGTGATCACCAAGTCGTCGACGTAGACACCCACCAGTAGGGTGTTTCCTCCATTGCCCCGCCGGTAGATGGCCGCCGCGTGTGGGCATTGCCCGAAGCCCATCCTCTTGAGCGTGGAATCCAACTTGGCATTCCACGCCCTTGGTGCCTGACGCAAGCCATAGAGGGCCTTGCGCAGGCGCAACACCTTGCCCTCCTTGCCAGGGACCACAAACCCCGGCGGCTGGTGTACGCAGACCTCCTCCTTCAAGTCGCCGTTGAGGAACGCCGACTTGACGTCCATGTGTTGGACATGCCAGCCTTCTTGGGCAGCGAGTGCAAGAAGGAGTCGCACGGATTCCATCCGTGCCACGGGGGCAAAAGCATCGTCGAAGTCGATCCCCTCCTGCTGCACGAAGCCACGTGCCACCAAGCGAGCCTTGTGCTTGACGATGGCGCCAGCTTCATCCCTCTTCAACTTGAATACCCACTTAAGGGTGATCACACGGTGACCGCGAGGGAGATCAGCAAGCTCCCAAGTGCGGTTCGTCTCAACTGCGTCCATCTCCAACTGCATCGCAGCACGCCATGTCGCGTGTTTCTCGGCCTCCACAAATACCGAGGCTCGCCGTCATCGCACGCAAGGTGCAACTCGCCTCCAGATCTTGATCATCCAGATCGTGATGGGCCAGTCCCGGCACCAGCTGGTTGCCGAGAATGTTCTCCATCTTGCGATACCGCAACTGCTCGCCGTCGTAGCACCCGTCGAGGCGCTCCTCGTCGTGGGAGAGCGGAGTAACAAACTCCAGTGGGTCGTGCTCGACACGAGCTGGGGACGGAGTGGGCGTGCCCGGAGGAGTGGCTGTCGGTGCTGGAGTGTGTGGGAGAGCGGAGTAACAAACTCCACTAGGTCGTGCTCAACACGAGCTGGGGACGGAGTGGGCGTGCCCGGAGGAGTGGCTGTCGGTGCTGGAGTGCGTGGGGTCACCGGCTGAGGTAGAGGTGGACGGTCGAGGGCTGGGGTAGACACGCTCGGTGGAGAAGAGTTGCCTACTCCCCCAACTCCCTTGAAGTGGACGTAGTCGACGATGAAGTCGTTGTGCGTCGAGGTCGAACCATCGTCCACCGCCTTGTCCCATGCCCATCCTCGCCCTTCGTTGAACACAACGTCGCGCGTCGTGCGCACACACTGTGTCTCTGGATCGAGAATGCGGTAGGCCTCGAGCCCTCCGCGTAGCCGATGAACACCCCCGGAGTGCTCCTGTCGTCGAGCTTGCTGATGTGGCCAAGCTCCTTGGCAAACGCGAGGCAGTCGAAGACCCGTAGATGAGAGACCGCCGGCTTGCGCCCATACCAAGCCTCGTACGGCGTCCTGCCATTGAGAGCCTTGGTGGGCGAGCGGTTGAGGATGCCGACAGCCGTCACCACCGCCTCTCCCCAGAAGATAGCCGGCATTCCCCTCTGCTTGAGGAGGGCCCGAGCCATCCCCACAACCGTCTGGTTGCGCCGCTCGACGACGCTGTTCTGTTGCGGGCTGTAGGGCGCGGAGTAGTCGCGCTGAACACCCTCATCCGCGCAATACAACGCGAATTAAGCCGCCGTGAATTCGCCACCGTTGTCGGTGCGCAGCACACGCAGCTTGCAGCCGCACTCCGCCTCCGCAATGGCCTGCGCGCGCCTGATGGCGTTCGCAGCCTCTCCCTTGCTGCCAAGGACCACGACCCACATGTAGCGGGAGAGGTCGTCGACAAGCAGCAGGAAGTAGCGTTGTCCTCCTGGTGTAGCTGGTGTCACCGGGCCACACAAGTCCCCGTGAACGAGCTCGAGCCGTTCCTTAGCTCGAAAGCTCGACTGCTGGGGAAAAGGAAGCCGCCTCTGCTTCGTCAATACGCAGACGTCGCAGAGCTGCTCCATGTGGTCAAGGCATGGCATGCCTCACACCATCTCCTTGGCACTGAGCTGCTTTAGGGCCTCGAAGTGAAGATGCCCAAAGCGCTCGTGCCACTGCCATGCCTCGTCGTCCCGACGAGTGGCAAGGACATAGAGTCGATTGGTGCCTCTAGTTACCTTGGCAAGAAGGCGACGATGGCGATCCCAAATCCTCATGACTCTGTCCTTAATCTCCACGCGCGAACCGTTCTCATCCAGCTGTCCCAGGCTGATGATGGAGTTTCTCAACGCGGGGATGTAGTAGACTCTGACGAGCAGCCTGTGCTCACCAGACTCGGCGGTGAGGATGATGGAGCCGACACCCTTGATCTCCACGCCGGAGGCGTCACCAAACTTGACAGAGCCTCGGACATTGGAGTCAAGCTCAACGAAGAACTCCCGTCGACCGGTCATGTGATGGGTGGCGCCGGTGTCGAGGCACCACCCATCAGTCTTGTCGTTGCTGGAGCCGTCGCCGAGGAAAGCGTGTGCTTTTGGCTCATCAAGATGGAGAGCCGCTGCGGTCGATGCCACTAGAGGTGGCTTGATGCTTCCGTGTGCCAGAAGCAAAGCTAGCTCCTCCTCTACCTGTGCCACGAGGGCCTCCTTCCCCACTTGTGCCACGTGGGGAAAGCCACGTCGTGGGTGTCGTTACTCCCTGGCCCAATGACCAAGCTTGCCACAGTTGTGGCAGGTGTCGTCTCGTGTCGGCTTGTGGTTGCCGATGGTGCCGCCCTGGGCGCCTCCGCGTGCGCCACCCTCGGTACGTCCGCGTGCCCCGGCCTGGGTACCTCCGCGCCCCTTGTGCGACTTGCCGCGCTTGCGGCCGCCTGTCGAGGAAGAGGACTCCCCCTTCTTCCGATCACCCTGGCTAGCCTCCCACTGTTCGCGAGTGAGATGAAGCTTCCCGCCAATGGTGATAGGCCCCGAGAGAGGTTGTGGTTCGTCGCTGTCGATGACCTTGAGGCGACCTATCGCCTCTTCGATCGACATCGTGGAGAGGTCCAGCACGGACTCGATTGAGCGAGCGATCTGCTTGTACTTCTCGGGGATGCACCGAAGGAGCTTCTCGACAGCTCTCTCTTCGTTGTAGGTATCGTCGCCGAACTGCACCAACTTCTGCAACAAAGTGTTCAGACGGAGAGCAAAGTCATCAACGTCCTCACCTGGCTTAAAGGCCAGGTTCTCCCACTCCTTGCGAAGCGCCTGCAGCGTGGACTTGCAGGCGCGGTCGCTGCAGATGCGTGCCGCAGCGATGGCATCCCATGCCTCCTTAGCAGTCCGCTTCTTAGAAAGCGAGAACTGCATCTCACGCGGGACTGCAGCAATGAGGGCATCCAACGTCCATCGATCCTCGTAGTAGTCGACGTCGCCGTACTGAACTGCTTTCCACATGTGTCGCACCTAGAGCCGTACCCTCATCACCGCGGCCCACTCGACGTAGTTGGTCTTGGTGAGGGTAGGCCACCCACCACCGGGACCGACGTCCCTGACAATGGCCTGGAGCCCGTGGTGTCCATGGTACCTGTCCGGAGAGGGAGAACCGCGTCGCCTGTAATGGCCGCGTTCTCCGTCGACCCAGCCGCCGCTGCCGGGAGCGCCACCGGCGCGTCCGCGCCCGTCTGGGCTGCGGCTGTCGCGCCCATGGGGGCGCGCGGCTGCTCGTTGCACCTCTCGTGCTCGCGCGGCCTCCCTCACCGGCCTGAGCTCATCGTCAACGCCGCCGTCAACAGAGCTGCTGGAACTACTGCCGCGCAGAGCCTCCAGCTCCGCTGCCACCGCACGCGCTACAGCCGCCGCCGCCGCTGCTTCCACTTCCGCCCTTGCTGCTACCAGTTCCGCCGTCGCCGCAGTCTCTGCCGCCGCTCGCTCGCGCTCCTCTGCCGCGGCGACCTCCGTCTGCCGCGCGCTCGAGGCGACCGAGCGCTGAGACTGTCCATCGGACATGGCGCACTAGTGGGGAAGGGCTGTTATGTGTGGAAGACAAGCTGCTGCTCGTCTGTGCAGGAGAGGAATGAGCTGGAACAGCCGGTGTTCCTGCTGCCGGTTGCGGACAGAGAGAGGTGCAGGAAGGGGATGAGCAGGAGATGTTTAAGCTGCAGGATAGACGGATCTGATACCAGATGTTAGTAGTTGAATTCTCACTCTCATTGGAAGAGAGGATGACACTAGGAGTTAGGGCAATTTTCTTGTCTATTTCTCACACAATGCCATACCAACCCAAGGGGTTGAGACTACATATTTATAGCTGTCATGGCAGCTAAGCATATGTCACAAAGATGCTAGTCTAAGATGCTTAGATGCTGTCCTAATATGCTGTCCTTGGCTGACACTAAGATGCTGTCCTAGTGTCCTTAATATGCTGTCCTAGTGTCCTTAGATGCTGTCCTAATTGGGGCCACAAAGACCAAAGAACTAGAGTACAACAAGGACTAAGGACCAAGGACTAAAGTGCAACAAACTAAAGGACTAGGGTACAAGGGACCAGGGGACCAAAGACCAAAGGACTACAAGACTTATTCCAGCACTCGGATGATGCCCTGGCGAAGCATCTCGGCGCACTGCTTCTCAATCTCGTCTTTGAGAAGTTGGGGGTAGCGGTACGTCCGGACAGCTAGTGGAGCTGTGACCGGCTAGAGCCTGATGTGGTTGTCGTGGCGCCGTGCAGGAGGAAGACCGCGTGGCTCGTCGAAGAGGTCCTGGAAGCCATCTAGGAGGGCGCCTATCATATCAGTAGGTGGTGCTAGAGAGGCACACACTGGGGCTGAACTTCGCAGCCCTGTCCAGATCACCTCACGTTCCCCGCGCCACAATTTCATCGTGAGGTCCTCAAGATTCCAGAGAATGGGTCCCAAAGACCGCAGCCACTGAACTCCTAGAACAAGGTCGAAGCCGTCCAGTGGAAGCACGTAGCATGTGACGTCGAAGCGATCTCCTGCAATCATCAAGGGTACATGTGGACAGATGCTTGTACAGGAGATAGAGTCGCCGTTGGCGACTCGGACACCGACGCCTGGCCGCGGCAACATCATCAGACCGAGCTCCGTGATGAGTGGCTCCTTGATGAAGGTGTCAGTGGATCCTGTGTCGACCAATGCTGTCAGCAGATTGCCACGGACGTAGACCTGGAGCTTCATTATGTTGGCGAGGTCGATGCCGGTCAGGGCGTGTAGGGAGATGACCATATCAGCAATGGTCGCGTCAACTCGTCATCGTCGTCAAGCTCCATAAGGAAGATTCCTTTGCCGGCACACTTATGGTCCGATGTGTACCGCTCAGGGCAGTGATAGCACTCGCCGCTTGCCCATCTCATCGGGCGTAAGGTGTTTGAAGCGCGGGCGAGAAGATGCCGTTGTCGATGATGCGGGGGCGGGTGCTGCAGAACAGCCACTTAAGCCGTGGTGGAGGCGCGGGACACAACAGAAGAGCGCGTAGATCGTTGAGAGGCGGCGCCCTTCTGTATTCCGTTGTCTGTTGTTACCGCAATTCGACGTTCAAAGGCTCTGGCCAGACTCATGACGGTTTGTAGATTAGTGGGAAAATGCAGCTCCACATCCGTTCGAAGTGGCTCGCCGAGGCCAGCTGTGAAGAGGTTGATCTGCTGGCGCTGGCTGAGGTCCTCGCAACGACAAAGAAGGACCAGGAAATGACGCTGGTACTCCTCAACCGTACCAGTACGATGGAGATCTTTAATTTTCGCCAGGTCGTTGGAGCAGAGCGAAGGCCCGAAGCGCATGTTGACGAAGTTCGCGAACCGCTCCCAGGACACGATGCCACAGTCGCGTTCTAGAGCAGTGTACCACTCGGCCGCGACACCCTCCAAGTGGAGAGACGCGAGCCACTCCTTCTCTTCTGGCATCGTAAGTGTCCCTCGGAAGTATGTCTCACACTAAGTGAGCCAGGGCAGAGGATCTGTTTCCCCGTCGAACTTGGGGAAGTTGACCTTGTGACGACGCAGGCCGCCGTCGTCGAGCATGGGACGCCCTTGGGGGCGTCGGCCATAGCCGTGCGGGCTGAAGTCGTCACCATCATCACTGCCGCCGTCACCGCGTCCCCGATCGTTGCACGTGGTGACGTTCTGCGGTTGTTGTTCATGTTGTGGCTGCTGTTGCGCGGAGAAGGCCGTCTCAGGCTGTTTTTCAACACGGGCAAGACGTATGTCATGGCTGTTCAGCCGTGATGTGATGTTGTCCAGCTGCGCCAGGATCCGGGTGAAGCCATCTTGCATCTGGACATGGATGGACTTAAGGGTCAGGGCCCCAGAATCATCACCATGGTCGCTGCTCCGTTGTCTCTGGATACCAAATGCTGAGAAACGGGGAGGGAGGAGGCCCCTTGGCTGCGCCTAGGGCTGCGCAAGGGGGAAACCAGCAGGGAGGAGGCGTGGGGGCAGCTGCGCAGCACGTAACGTAGGGAAGAGGGAGATGATCACAACAGCTAGAGTTAGGGTTCGAAGCCACCGTGATCCAAGGAGAAGAACAGCCCCCAAAAGGGTAATTCTTATTTCCTAGATGATTAATACAAGAGGGAGGGGGACTGCTTATATAGGGGGACAGGACCCCCCCCCTTGGCCGCGCGCCCCTCCTGGCCGCGCGGCCCCTTCTGGTCGGTTGGGGACAATCCCCCAACCGATCAGGACTCCTTTTCTAATCCTCTATTTCCTTATTTAATCTATTACCTTCTATCTAAGCTAAACTGAATCTATAACTCCATAATTCTTTTAAATCCTTATCTAATGAAATCGATTAGATTAGGGAAAAAGTAATTAGTCCATTAACAGCCTGTCAAGGAGATACATATATAGGGGACACAGCTTAAGGGCTAAGCAACCCTAATACAAAGGACTAAAATGCCCCCTAATACACGTACAGTCCAACACCCCCCCCCCCCCCCCGCAGTCCCAACATCTAGCCACGACAGATGTTGAGACTGGACCGAAACTCGATGAACACCGTCGAAGGAAGTCCCTTGGTGAAGATGTCGGCGAACTGCGACGATGTCGGAACGTGCAGGACTCACACCTCCCCGAGAGCCACCCGCTCACGAACGAAGTGAAGATCGATCTCCACGTGCTTCGTGCGCTGATGTTGCACCGGGTTAGTGGAGAGGTAGACGGCGCTGACGTTGTCGCAATAGACCAACGTACTCCGAGCGAGGGGGGAGTGAAGCTCCTGAAGCAGCTGCTGAAGCCAGGACGACTCGACCACGCCGCTGGCCACGGCGCAGTATTCCGCCTCGGCACTCGAGCGGGACACCACGTGCTACCGCTTCGAGGACCAGGAGACGAGGTTGCCGCCTAGGAAGACGGCGTAGCCGGAGGTGGACCGACGGGTGTCCAGGCAACCCGCCCAGTCAGCGTCGATGTAGACGACCAGCTCGGAGGCAGAGTCACGCCGCAGAAGAAGGCCGTAGTCGTGAGTGCCACGCAGGTACCGAAGGATCCGCTTCACCGCCGTGAGATGCGGCTCCCGCGGATCATGCATGTGGAGACACACTTGCTGAACCGCGTAGGAGATGTCCGGCTTGGTGAAGGTGAGGTACTGCAGTGCACCTGCAAGACTCCTGTAAGTGGTGGGGTCGGCAACCGGGGCGCCGTCGGCCGAAGACACCTTTGCCTGGGTGTCCACAGGAGTGGAGCACGGCTTGCAATCAGCCATGCCCGCTCGCTCGAGAATATCCAGGCAGTACTGGCGCTGGTGGAGGAACAGAGCACCCGGGCGGTGCTCGACCGCAACGCCCAGGAAGTGGTGGAGCTAGCCGAGATCCTTCATCGCAAACTCGCGCTGCAGGGCAGAGATCGTGCGCTGAAGAAGAGCCGAGCTTGACGACGTGAGGACAATATCGTCCACGTACAGGAGGAGGTAGACAGTGTCACCCTCATGCCTGTAGACGAAGAGCGAAGTGTCCGACTTGGCCTCGACGAAGCCGAGCAAGGCCTGGAAGGAGGCGAACCGGCTGTACCAAGCCTGAGGCGCCTGCTTCAACCCGTACAGGGACTTGTTCAGCCGGCATACCATGTCTGGACGGGCTGAATCAATGAACCCTGTCGGCTGACTGCAGTACACCGTCTCCGTCAACGTCCCGTGGAGTAAGGCGTTCTTGACGTCCAGCTGGTGGACAGGCCAAGAACGTGACAGAGCCAGCGACAGAACGGTGCGAACCGTCGTCGCCTTCACCACCGGGCTGAAAGTCTCGTCGTAGTCGACGCCGGGACGCTGCGTGAAACCACGAAGCACCCACCGTGCCTTGTACCTCTCCAGAGACCCATCCGCCTTCCTCTTATGCGTGAACACCCACTTGCCCGTGACAACATTGCCACGGCCAGGACGGGGAACCAGGTCCCAGGTCCGGTTGGCAAGTAGGGCTGGATACTCTTCTTCCATAGCCCGACGCCAATGAGGATCAACGAGGGCGCTACGGACAGAAGAGGGGATAGCGAGATGGGTGACGAGGCAGGCGGCGGGGAGGTCGAGGACGAGAGGACAACCCCGGAGAAGCGCTCCACAGGACGAAGGATGTCGGCGACCCGTCGAGTCACCATCGGGTGAACGTGACGAGGGTCCCGGTGAAGCAGCGGAGGGTGGTATACTAGATCCTCAGGACGCGAAGAGGATGGTCCACCAACCCGCGCTCGTCGCTGATAGACGAGAACGAGATCGGCGTACCGCGGTCCAGGGCCGCGAGTGGTGCGGCTGACGACGTCGAGGACACCGTCGTGGACGTCAGGGCCGCGCGAGGCGCGACAGACGACGTCGGGGACGCCGTCGTGGACGTCGGGGCCGCGTGAGGCTCGACGGACGACGTCGGGGACGCCGTCGGGGACACCGGGGCCGCACGTGGCACGGCGGGTGCCGCCGGGGACACCGGGGCCGCACGTGGCTTGGTGGGCGACGTTGGGGCCACGCGAGGTGCGGCTGACGACGCCGGGGAGGCCGGGGCCACGCGTGGCACGGCGGGCAACGTCGAGGACGCCGGGGCCGCGCGTGGCGCAGCGGACGTCGTCGGAGACGCCGGGGCCGCGTGTGGCGCAGCGGACGACGTCGGGGCCGTCGGAGGAACGGCCAGTGGCGGCAAGAACACCTGAGTCGCGGGAGACACGACAGGTGGTGTCTGAGACACCGTGGTTGTGTCCGGCGCAGCTAGAGGAAGACCTGCAGAAGGTAAAAAACAGGGTCGTTGGACTGGAGCGGTCTCAGAGTCAGTGGAAAAAAGAGAGTCCAACTCGGAGACCGAGTCAGAGGAGGACCCAGCGAAAGGGAAGGAGGACTCGTCGAACACGACGTGTCGGAAGACCAAGATACGACGAGTGGTAAGGTCGAGACACCGGTACCCCTTATGGTCAGGAGAGTACCCAAGGAAGACACACCGAGTCGAGCGAGGCGCGAGCTTATGAGGGGCGGTGGCAGAGAGATTAGGGTAGCACGCGGACCCGAAGACCCGAAGGTGGTGTAGAGAGGAGGGGTGCCGAACAAAGCGAAGTAAGGGGTGGGAGCACTAATCGCCTTAGTAGGAAGGCGATTAATGAGGTAGGTGGCGGTGTCATCGTTGGTGGTCTGAATCATGCGCTCAGCCTTGCCGTTTTGGGGGGAAGTGTACGGGCAAGACATGCACAATTGAACACCGCGAGAAAGCAGAAAGTCACGGAACGCAGAGTTGTCAAACTCACGCCTCGCACTGGACCGCACGGATCATGCGCCCAAACTGGGTGAACACCCAAGCGAAGAAGTGAGAAAGAGTGCCGAACGTATCAGACTTCTGTCGCAAGGGAAAAGTCCACGAATAGTGCGAAAATCATCAACAACCACCAAGTAATACTTATATCCAGAAACACTGAGAACAGGTGAAGTCCAAAGATCACAATGAATCAAATCAAAGATGCGCTCGACACGAGTGACAGAATGCGGAAAAAAAAGTCGAACGTGGCGACCCAACTGACAAGCATGGGAAAGAGACTCATGAGTACCCCGAGTACACGGAATCGGTGAACGACCAGACAACTTCGACATAGCATCAACACCAGGGTGGCTAAGCCGACGATGCCAAATGGTCGAAGAAGCTGTCGTAGTCAGGGCAAGAGGCGGAGTGGAAGCAGGAAGACGCATCATATACAGGGGACCCGTGCTATCACAACGAAAGAGAATGCGTCGAGTAGTAAGATCCTTCACAGTTACACCATAAGGATCAAACTCAAGGGAAACATGGTTGTCAGTGGTAAAACGACGAACGAAAAGAAGGTGTTGAATGATGTTAGGAGCAACAAGAACATCACGTAGCTGAAACAAATCTGGCGAACCCAAATCACCTACTGAGGTGACTGGAAGAGTCGTCCCATTCCCAACAACGATAGATGAAGGATCAAAGGGACGGGAAGGGCGGGTAGAAGAGAGGATACCGACGTCAGGGGTGGTGTGGTACGAGGCACCGGAGTCCACCACCCAGTCAGGGCCAGACGGCGCGAGACCCCGTAGGTAGACCGCGACATGCCCCAGCGGTGGCGGCGCCGGGAAGGAAGGCAACGCGCTCAGACCCTCGACGGTGGTGCCAACAGAGTAGGCAACACCCGACTTAGGTACATGGCATAAGGCGGCGTTGGCTGAAGACGGCGGCACGACGTAAGGTGGCGTCGGCTGCCAGGTCAGAGCCGGTGATGACCGGATGTAGGCCGATGGTGGCGTCCGAGGCGAGGCGGTAGCGGCCGAGGGTGGCAGCCCAGCCCACGTGTCCGGCAGCGGCGCGGCCCGGGCGGACGGCGACAACGTGATGTAGGCGGCGCTCCGCGATGGCCGAATCTGACCACTAGACGACGGTGGCAGCGTAGTCCACGTGGCCCAGGCGGAAGGTGGCGGCGCGGCTAGTGGGGCAGCGGTGGCCCAGGGCGGCGCTGGTGAGGTGGCAACGGCCCAGGGTGGCGCTGCCGAGCCGGCGGCGGGACGAACACCAGCATCAGTCCTCCGGAAGTGGGCGTCCTCGCTGCACTGGCCGCCGAGACACGGGCGACCCTGGTTGGCCGCATCGAGGCCACGCTCGAGGCGGACGGGCCGGATCTGGCCGTTGCAGAAGAGCTCGTCGGCGGAGGACATCACGGCGGGCGAAGGGGACGGGAAGCGGGAGGAGAAGTCGAAGTCGAGGTTGAGGTCGAGGCAGCCGGCGCGGGTGGGGTTGGCCGAGGCGCTGTAGAAGCAGGCGCCGCCGGGGTGGTGGTGCCGCGTGGGGCTGGAGGGCGCGCTGACGAAGGGCGTGGAGCACTCGCTGCTACCGGCGGCGAAGACGGGGTCGGCAGCCGCCTCAGACGCTGCTGCCTCTGCTGTAGCGGTGGTGGTGGCAGAGCCAGGGGCGGGTCCATCCAGGCCGGCAGCGAAGCCCGACGGCCAGGCGACTGTCGGAAAGGCCGAGGGAGGCGGTGGCAGAGCCAGGGGCGCCAGATCGGGGGCCAAGAGGCCCGCCGGCGGCTGGGCCAGCCACACCCGAGCCGGGCTCGAGCAGCCCGGCGGCTGTGCGCCCAGGGGAGGGGGCGTTGAGGCCGGCCGCGGGGCTGGATACCCCGGATCTAGCGGCGGCACTCACAGGAGAGGTAGCGGCGCGCGCTGAGGAGGCGGCAGGGCTGAATCCAGCGGCGGCCGCGTCCGGGCAGGCATTGAGTAGGGGAAGGGGGTCGGCGACTGGCCTGCTGCGGCGGCGGGGCCGGCGCGCCAGCGGCGGCGGCGCCCGTGGGTGGTGGCATCAGGATCGAGATCGGGAGAGGAGAGAGAGAAGGTAATCTGATACCAAATTAGATTAGGGAAAAAGTAATTAGTCCATTAACAGCCTGTCAAGGAGATACATATATAGGGGGACACAGCTTAAGGGCTAAGCAACCCTAATACAAAGGACTAAAATGCCCCCTAATACACGTACAGTCCAACAAAATCTTCTAGAAAATCTCCTTCTGGTGCGGCTGCAGGGCCTGGCCGGCCGAGTTGTGGGCTTTGTGGGCCCCACGCCGACCATATTGGCGGCCCACAAACACATCCACAACACATGTATTTAGCTTCTGCAAGGAAATATTGTCGCTGTCTCCTTGTTGAATTTTATGTTATGTATTTGTTTTACCGTAAATTTATTCAAATTGACACCAATTCTGGTTCAGGGGAAGTAACAGTGTATCTGTAGTATATATAAAAAATCATTGAAGCTTAGATAAAAAGATACCTTGAAGTTATCATTTCCATAAGCTTTAGCAGACTCTACAGCATTAATCCACCATGAAACCTCCGTAGGTTTCTCTTCCAGATCAGTAGGCCAATCGGGATACATGTCACCATCCTTAAAAAAGTTCACCACTCCATCATCAGCACCTTCAGGAAGTTCCCCACAATCAACTATTACAACATCAGCGGTGGGGCAGTCAGCTTCTCCAACAGGGACATGCTCAATAGACCGAACCACCCCCATTCCCTTTATCACTCTGCCAAATACAACATGTTTCCCATCTAGATGAGGTGTCCGGGTGGTAGTAATGAAAAACTGAGAACCATTTGTGTCAGGACCGGAATTTGCCATTGATAGCATTCCTTTCCTCTCATGCTTTAAAACAAAATTCTCATCTTCAAACTTTGAACCATAAATTGACTCTCCTCCTGTTCCGTCACCAGCAGTAAAATCTCCACCTTGAATCATAAACCCCTTTATAACGCGATGGAAACATGAGCCCTACAAAAGTGAATAATCGAAAAATGCATTTAGTG
This sequence comes from Neostapfia colusana, assembly GCA_030760725.1. Taxonomy (NCBI): domain Eukaryota; kingdom Viridiplantae; phylum Streptophyta; class Magnoliopsida; order Poales; family Poaceae; genus Neostapfia; species Neostapfia colusana. Next base: position 53,023,280 of record JASWHV010000020.1, read on the forward strand.
TCTATGCAAATTCTTGCACTCTACGTGTGGTATTTCTGACACAGCAAAGTTTGAGTACCACATTTGAGACTCTTAACACTATTTGAAACAAGGGAATGAATAGGATTCCGCAAACAACAACAACAACAGGGAACAATTTGCTTTGGGTTAGATATGATGAGCTATAAATATACTTTTCATGCTAGGACAGCTGCATACCTGTCCCATACTGATCACAAGCATGAAGCATCATTACCACTTAACATAATGATGGTAGAGAAGGTCAAAAAGGAAAAGCAGGTAACATGAATCCCAAAAACTACTCATTATCACGTTGGTAGTCCATATTAGCACCAGACAGTTTCCAACAGATAACCAGAAAGGAGGTTAGTCAATACAACCAGTCCACCATCCTTAAACATTCCATATACATCACTGTTCCTTGGTACGGTTTGCTGGCAAGCACTAGAGCTTGTCCATGGCTTAATGTCGAAATAATAACCAAAAACAAATCAAGACAACCAGCAAAGCGAATCTTGAAACAGTACTGACTTCCCCCTGTTCCAAAAAAGGTTACAAGAAGGCTATTATCCAAAAGTCGCTTTATAATAATCAGACATAGTCCTGACGAACAGACAGACTAGCATGGACACTAACGGGCCTACCTGTCAATAAGTAAAATGCTAATGGAGGGTTTCTTACGTGTTTTATCTTAAAGAAAACATCAATCCCCAGGGCTTTTCACGGGGCTAGCGAATCAATGATGACCCTAAAACAAAAGTACCAAAGAAATCGGTGCCCAGTATCCAATCTTGCACACATTTTCCATCGCCGACATTTCCAATCTTGCACTCATTCTCCAATGAAAACCGCAGTTAAGTGCATACAATCCTCTATGTGATAATTCACAAGACCTTCTCGGGGCATACTGTATTGCGCACTTGATAGTGCACTATTATTAATTTTCTCTTCTGAAATAAGATTGTACAACCCAAATACCTTATTGCAACTACATCAGCCACCTGCCCCTCCATCAAACATAAACCAAGCAGCATTGCAACAGCGCAAAAAACGTGACAAGTGTTAACAAAAGGCCATACGAGCTAGCTCGGGTGGTACTCGTAGAGAGGCTAGATTTATGCAAGGTGCAATGAGGATGAGGATGAAGTCAGTAGGGGGCCCTTTAAACAGTATCAGAGCTGCTGGCAGCAGTGCACAGAGTTCACTGCACATCAAAGGACACGATGTGACATCACAGCGCACTGTTAAGGAAAAAACGAGAAAAACAAAAAGAACAAGCAGAACCTTGAAACATCACGGCGACGATACACTTGTGACTGTGGAATATTCAGGCATATGACAAAACTATGTGATTCTTACAGAGATAGCAAAAGAGCTATGAGGTCAGATTATCGACAGGAGAAGCTAAATAGTCGCACCAGAAGCCAAATTTTTTTTGCCTAACAATGAACATCAGCATTGAACGGGGTTGTCATAGAGTAAATTAGTATATCAATCCAGATTTCAGGATTTTAGAAATCTGAATCAAACCCCTAGAATGATCAAGCAATCGCATACTGGACACAACTTTTCCGATTCAGGACGCTCAAAGCAAATCAGGTCGAGCAAAATAGCACCAAAGTGCAATACTATACACCATTATAGGGGCATATTGACAACGTCTGGAATTCCCAAATCGCCAAATCGAAAGAGCGAAAGGCAACCGGAATCAAAACTCCTAAAATCCAAATCCCTAAACAGCCAGCATCAATGGACCTATCAAACGGACCCAAATCACGCGAAGGAACAGAGGCAAAGCCCTCCGGTCGATCGGTACGAACCTTGAAGTGGAGCGCCTTGCCGCTGGCGGCGCCGACGCCCTTCTCTCCGGTGCAGAGCGCGCGGAAGTTCTCCGCCGTCCGCGGAACCACGGACGCGTAGAGCTCCACCACGATCCTCCCCTCCATCTCGCCGCCGATGCTGATATCAATGAAGCACCTCGGGTTCTTCACCCCCGCCGCCGCCGCCGCTGCGGGCGCCGCGCCGTCGCCCACACTTGCCATGGCCCGTCGCCGAAGACGAACCCCGGACCAAACCCTAGCCCGGTAGCCCAAAGTGGAACTTCTCTAGGCGAGGTCGCAGTGGAGTGGAGGTGGTGGCGGCCTTCGTCAGTTACCTCGGGAGACTAGCGGGCGAAAGCTGCGTGAGGAGACTAGCGGGCGAAAGCTGCGTGAGGGGTAGCAGCGGGGTGGAGAGGTGGTGGGGGCGAGAGGGGTTTTGTAGTCAGATGTTCCGAGTCTTGGAAACCCTGTTTGCACGAAAATTAGGTGTCGTATGAACGCGGTAAAAAAAGTTCTGTAGGATTCCGATTTTAGCTGTGCAGAAGTTTTGATCTTTTATAACACATTATTCCCTGTTGTTTTATTCGTTATCTATAAGATGAAATAAAATTACTCTCTTTAAATATTAGTACTACAGTGTTTCAAATCTAGGTAACGGTGGATATTCAGTTTGTCTAGATAAAATTATTTATTTTTTCTATCATAACAATGTCACTAAAAATACTCCCTCCGTTCTATAATATTTGAGAGTACATTAGAAGATACCTCATTTAGTAAAGAAGCCTCGTACTCCTATTGAACCGCCCGGCTGGCTCGTTCCGTTCTGGAAGCATCCACAGACAGCTTTTCGCCCGGCTGGCTCGTTCCGTTCTGGAAGCATCCACAGACAGCTTTGGCCTCCCTCGCCTGAGACCCCTGCCCTGGTCGGTGGTCCTGCTGCACCACCCCACCCCACCCCACCCCACTGCCAATTTTATTTGGTTATCTTTCTCTCTCTCTTCCTGTTTTCCCATTTCCCTCGGCCTTTGAGGCCGGCAGCGCCGGGACATCAACTATAAACACCGGGGAAAAAAGTGCCCTCGAGCGCCGCGCGCTCTGGTCTTGGCCTCACACTGTTTGTTCGCCTTCCTTCCTCGCCGACCTGCGGGGTGCGGGCGGCGGCAGCCACGCGCTACAGTTCCCAACACGGCGAGCCTCGTCCGCCGCGCCGCGGTCGTGACGACGACCCGACCGGATCGATACGTCGCTGTCCTATCACCTGTGGGAGTCTGGGACCTGTGGCCCGGCGACACGGGGGGTGGAACAGTGGTCGCTCGTTCGCTCGCTCGCTCGGTCGGTGCCCGCCGTCCCCAGCGCGTGGGCTCGTCGTCGCCTCGCGACACGTGGAAGAGAGGACGGAGGAGTCGGCCGGGGAATGGTCACGCGGCCCATCGGCCTGCAGGCCGCACGTCACCAAGGCGTTGCCGCGGTGGCGGCATGGGCTCCACCCCACCAGAGGTCCGAGGCGGCTGCAGTCACCACGGGTTGGTGTGGGGGCCAGACGAGTGCGGTTATTAATCACGGCGATGGGCTCCTAGCTAGGCTCGTTCACCGGCGCGTGAGAGGCGATGGCAAATGGAGTGACGTCTGACGTCTCGTCACCGCCGCTCGGTCGGACTTGGACGGGTCGAGCTCGAGTCGTTGGACCGAGTCCGGTCACGGGGTCAGTGGACCGGGCCGGGAATCTACAGGCTTCCACGCGTACTCGGTCACCGCGGCCCTCCACGATGCCTGTCCGGTGCGCCACCCCATCCGCCCTCCCCACGTTTTCCCGGCGAAAAACCGTGCTCCGCGCAGGGGACATCCAGCCCGTCACTCATGGGCCCGGTGACGGGTGGATCGGAGCCCAGGATAATCTCCAGTTCCATGTCTCGGTACACAAAAGAGAGCCCATGGCAGCGCGTTGAAGCCCAGGCTCGGTCCACAAAAAAAGCCTGCCTTATTTTCCTCGTATCGGAAGAGCACAAACTGGCTTTCCACTTGTAACACGCTCTGCCTTGCCAAACAAGATCAGTGGCCAGGGTTGAGCCAGGAACGAAATATGGTCTCATCGAACCTACTTGCTCGACGTCGTCCCAGAACCCAGATATCGTCATGTTGTCTGCCGCTTACGACGTGTTTGGTTCCATGGATTAGACCGTGCAGGTCATCGCCATTCTTTACGATGTGATCTGATAGCAGAGGATTAGACCATCAAGGTCACCGCCGGTCTGATTTTTGGATTGGATGGCTCGAAGACTATCCCTCGGATGTGTCTAGTATCGCGACAAGGAAAGCCATTATCACGGGCGTGACTTGACAGACGATCGATCATGAAGTGGCTTGCGGTTCACAAAATAAGACTCACTCTATCCTAGTATTTACTTATGAGGCAGCACTTATGGCGCGTGTTTTTTTAGGTTGCACTTTGACTACAATTTGTTCGACTGTTCTTCTAATATTTTAGTAGGAGAAACAAAATCATAATCGTACGAACCATACATGAAAACATTAATATATTTCTTTTCATCATTGAACTTGCAGGTTAGCCCACCAGTCGAAGAAAAGAAAATCTAAATCTGAATTCGTGCACGCTGTTCACTTTAACAGATAGGAGAGATAGTCAAGAGCAGAAATTTTTTAGCCCAGAAGAATGGAGCTCTGACTCACTACCTGTATCTGACGACATCAATTAACAGAAGTAACTTCAAAACAAACTGGTTTCGTGGTGTAGTTGGTTATCACGTCAGTCTAACACACTGAAGGTCTCCGGTTCGAGTCCGGGCGAAGCCATTTATTTCTTTTATTTTAAGAAAATCAATGTCTTTTTTGTTACCCTCAAGGATGCAGATCGATTATTACTTTTTCCATCGATATACTCCTGCAGGAGAAATGCAATCACAAGACCTACCCAAATTAAATAAGAGGATTAAGCCAATTTCCTTTATTACATTAGGTCATTGACTTACATAAGGCAACAAACAGTTACATAGTTTGTAGATGCAGGAAGATAATATAATACACTCAAACAGTACAACTTTAGTGGAGGCCCAAACAATTGAAATTTTGCGATGAAGGGACAAGGATGCCGACGGTTAAACTGATCGCACTTGTGAAGTTGTGATGCGCATTACACAGTCTTGGTACTAATATAAACCATGAATTTCTCTTAGCTGTATCGACGTCCAATTACAGTGACACCATCAAAGATAGTCTCGTCTTACTTCCAAGGCAGCCTGCATAGTCAAAGAGCGTTTGGATCAATATTAACCCACGCTAATTTCAAGGATGTATCAGAACCGTCACCATTGTTTGGTGAGCTTCCTGAATGGAACTACTGTAGTGACAGCCGTTGGCACCTGGGGCATCTGCATCCAGGGAAAAAGAACATAATAGTCACCAGATGATGGACATTCCGTTATTAAGAACACATATTCGATCTAACTACCTGATTTTTCAGACGTGTGTTCTCGTCTTCTAGCTGTATGCCCTACAAGAAAAACGGAATCACGTCATCAAAACTATGGTAATCATCATGTAATGTTGCATGATATCCAGTGAGTCAACAAGTTCACCAGGAGAAATGTTCACACATCCTTGTCCCCAGTATATACATGCAAATCTCAATCAATTTACAGACACTCAAAATTTTCGCACCATACAGGGTGCTCCATCCAGTTTTATATATTTGACTTTGCACAGCTTCCTTTACAAACTGAAGGAAGTATATTTTTGTAAATGAGCTCGCAAACAGTGTTACAATAAAAAGGTAGTGCTATTCCACAAATATTTGAACGATGTAAGAGTAAGCAAACATTAAACATCACAACATAACTGGCAAATAATTGTAAGACTTCCACCCATGATGAAGGAATAAGTCTTATACTCTTGGTCTGTGTGGCCTCTAATTAGGACAACATCTCAGTCCTTAGTAGGACAGCATATTAGTCCTTTGCTAGGACACCATCTTAGTCCTTTGATAGGACAACATCTTAGACTAAGAGGACAACATATCAGTCCTTGTTAGGACAACATATTAGTCCTTTAGTAGGACAACATCTTAGACTAAGAGGACAACATCTCAGTCCTTGTTAGGACAACATATTAGTCCTTTGGTAGAACAACATCTTAGACTAGCATCTAGGTATATGCTTGGCTGCCTCAGCTATAAATATGTAACTCCAACCCGTAGGTTGGGCATGGCATTGTGTGTGGAATAAAACAAGAAAAATTTCTTACTCTTAGTGTCATTCTCTCCATGAGAGTAGTACTTCAGATACTAACACATAAAATTGGAATATGAACAATGGTCACCTCTTCTAAAAGATCAGCCCACGAAATCAAACTCACGTCATAATCATATTTTTTACAGTTCCCATAAGACAAATTTCTCATAACCTCTATTCTTCTTTAGATGATACAACTAGTAACCATTGCTAACAGGAAACTGGCCTCAATTAGATATTTTATGTTAAATTAATTTAAATGAACATTCAGTCTTTTCTTGGGACTTGACATGGGAGTAGGCTACATGTTGCCCAAACTTCTTGCAACATAATTTATGATACAAATTAATTTTGTAAAAGCATCATATACAAACTAATGAATGTGCCACTGAGCACCTTAAACATCAAGTTGTGCTGCCAAGTGCCAATGCTATTAATTTGCTACCAGGCTTCAGAAAAAAACTTTCTCCTTTTTAATCACTCACCTTTTGTTGTAGTTCGCTGATTTGTTGCGTGAAGAGTTGGTCCTGAAGAAACATACATCAAATATTTAATACAAAAGGCCGCAAGTCATTTAATAAGTCGAAATATATCGAATACCCTGAGTAGTCACCCGACCTTTGTACTAAGCACTTTATGCAGTCCTGCTTCGAGTTTCCTTTCCATTAGGTGAAGTTCCTCTGCACTCAAACCCTCAAGCTCCTCTCCTCTCATTCGTCTATAGTGTGGAACAACAACACCAACTGTTAGTGATAAAGCTCCGTTCTCTGCCACAAACAGTTTTTACTGAGTAGTCGTACAAAATCAATATGGAGCAAATCATAACCTAAGTTGAAGACTTGCTTCTGCAACTTGATCATTCAATCCAGCGTATTTGCTGTGCTCCAACTGAAAACAAGGTGAATTAAATTTAGAATATTATAAGTTAGAACAACAACAATAACTATATCTACATTATTAATGAATTGATTCTAGTAACACTTGTACGAAACTGCGAACCTATACATGTTTATCAGAGAAAACAGGACTATATTTGAAGTCTTGAGATTTGCATATCGTCCTGCATAAACCTTGTCTTGATTCATGCTCTAAACTCTATAGCACCTTAGGGTTTTGGTTACGAAATGTATATTAAAAGGTATACAATATGTAACAAATTAATTAGTTTACCAAAGTATACATATCACATTGCGGATGTTTTGAACCTGTCAATTACTTCTGTTCATAAGTATTACTCAACAATTAAAGATACTAATTTATATAACTCATAAACAACTAGATAGAGGAGATTTTGCAATCTTCATGCATATACTCTCTCTCATTTGAGTATACAATTATTCAAGCACTCTGTTTAAGAGTATTATACTAACATAATCTAGGTATTTGTAACAAATTATAGTTGGTGAAAACACTGCGTCAAGCACAAGAAGCTTGGAGGAACTATAAATGTGGTCCGTTGAGAATTCTTTGCATAAAAAACATTGTTATTGTATGTGGGCCAACTATGATTGCAGGCAGAATATATATTGCCCGAGAAGATTGAATAAATTTCTAGAGCCTTGCTTCTGTACTTTCGGTAAAACACATTACAGTTTGTGCAGCGCCCACTGGAAAGGAAAAAAGGATTGCTTAACTGTCATACATTCAAATCAAGAGAAGGCTGCTGATGTGATTTCCCCAGGTTCTTAGAATGAGTACTGTACTTGTCAATGATATCGTTCATACTGTTCACCAAAATAAAAAAATAATTAATGCGTTGAATAACAATGACCCAGTAAACCATGAATAATACAACATATATATCAGCAGTGCAAGCAAGCTAAACACGGATGTCAGCATCCTCGCAAGAATAGAATATCAAACATTGCAAGCAAGCTTGTAACTGTGACGAGGAGATAATATTTGAGACACAAAACATATGCAAAACGGCAACGTCAAAAGCCCGTTTGGAATGCAAAAATATATGGGTGCAGTTCCATTATTCCATAGCAGTCAAGAAAAGCATCACATGTTCAATGAGGACTAATCAAGAAGTAGGTATTGGAGTGAAAGCCAGATAATAATTAAGTTAATTGCATATGATGCATCCTTGTATCATATTCTATCAATTTTCATATAAATAATATTCCAAGTAAACTAACAATTGCATGCTTTTATGTTTGTGCATTTAGGTCAGAAATGTTTTTCTTTCATGGAAGATGTATCATATTAATTTAACTGACATGAATATTAATAAAAGTCCCTTATCGGGAAAAATATTTATGATTCCAGTTTTAAACAACCTAGATAGAACGAATTAAATAAACAAATACCAACATGATAATGAACTTGACACTAGAACATGCTTTAAGAATAATAGAAAAAACAGAGAATATGCTTTAGTTATGGATTTGCATGTGTGATCTTCAACGATTTTAGTCAAACAGGATCTTTACTGACATCAAATTTGACATTTTTTATTCTGGTCAGATTGATGTCATCATGAGGCAGATGCTCTTAGTACAGAAAATGAATATATTCATAATTTTGTATATAAATATCTGTTTTTGGAGCCTGATTATAGTCGTCATTTTTATGTTTAATTGTATAAAAATGAACCCATCTACAACAAATCAGAGTTTATAATATACTCCATTCAGTAATTCTTCAGACATACACAGTACACTCAACTAATTTGTGGTTATTCACGAGCAGTAGATAGCATACATATATATGCCTCAAGGACAAAACAATAAAAGGAGTACGTAAGCCTCTCCTCACACAGGTAGAAGATCCATAAGATAGTGTGTCAGGTGACAACACTTCTATTCCCATTTATGTTTCTAACAAGTTCCAGAACAAACTATACAACTAAAAATTAGCATAAACACTGGTTTAAAGAAGCTATCACAACGTAACAGTCGGCCATGCAATTATGTTATTCAAGGCATGCGTCTTGTAATCTTTACTTGAGTCTACAAACATATTGGTGGTTCCTGTTCTAACCGAAACCAATCCATTAACAAGATCATGGGTCTGCTTCTATCTATTTCCTAATCCCTTTAACGTGGAATGACATACTCATCTAACATCTACCTAGGCCTAAGGGAGCTAAATGGGCTCAGTCCGCTGGCTCTTTTATAATTTATTTCGGTCCTTATTAAAATATTATTTCAAAAATAAATATAAATTTAATCCAGCCCTAATCCGATCCGACCATTCCTATTTTTAGTTCAATTTTTAGCACTTTATCAGCCCTAGCTAGCTAGGCCGTACATTAAAACATTTTTCCCCTCTTGCACAGCAACAAATAATGGTGAGCAAGTCAGGTCCCAAATCCAGAAAGGATAACGACCAATTGTTAGCGCCAGAAGCAGTACTACTCGAGATTAATCTAATCCACCGGCAGTCCGGCACACAGCACGAGGTCTAGTCCAGCTGGTGAAGATCGCGACATGGCTCATGCATGCGGCGTACGCGCCACATAAAATCACAGGTACGGCCGGCGCGCCGTTGGCGGAGGCGCACACTAGGTGCTGTGGTTCCTACTGGCCGGCCACGCGCGGCGAACCAGAGAGGTCGACCGACCGACCGATCGATCGGCTGGAGGAGTGTTTTTGATGATATATGGGGAACATGACACGCGGCGCGGCAAACTAACCGGACAATAGAGTGCTCTCACCGCGGAGCATGCGAGAGCATATCGGGGAAGGAAGATCCGCGCGCGAGGTAGCTAGCGATCGGCCGGCGCAGAACTACAGTAGAAAAATTCCCCATTTTTTCCTCTAGGGTCACCAAATCCTCCAGAGTCACCACGAATGCTTATCGTAGGATTTTAAGGATTTTTCATCCAATCCGCGGGCCTTTCAAACCCCAAAACAAACCCTAGCTAGAGAAACCTCTCACTCTCAGTAGCTGTCGTGAATGAAAACCCTGGTGCAAGGATCTGGAACACCAAGCGCGAGCGCGTACCAAGGCGCACGGGGTAACATCGAAGAGCGGCCGGATCTATAATCATCTAGCGGAAACGAAGAGTAACCGCGAGAAAAGGAACGGATATCGAAAATGGAGGCGTCAGGCGACGAGACGGAGCAGCGGTCGTTGGTGCAGGTGGGCCGGGGAGAGGGAGAGAGACGCGTTGCCTGGAGCTGGCGAACTGGGAGAGCTTGCCAGTGGCGGAGAAGACGACGAGCGCGACGTCGGCGTCGCAGAGCACGGCGAGCTCCTCCGCCTTCTTGAACAGCCCCCGGCGCCGCTTCGAGTACGTCACCTGGCGCGCCGCCGCGTTCTCTATCCGCCGCACCTCCCGCCTCTCCCGCGCCATCTCGCTCCCCCTGCTCACACGGGAAAATGAGGAGAAGAGAGGCAGCACGGCCTCGGCCCGGCCGCTTCACACGAGAAGAAACCCCCAAGTCGCCGGCCGGGCAGGCATCAGCGGCGGCGGCCCGCACATCCAAAAAAAAGCGACGCCGCCCGCGTCTGTGGTGGCGGACGAAGCGGCAGGAAAAGGGAAAGCGTGGGGATCCGCGGGGCTGCCTCCGATTGGCAGGGAGGGCTACGCTTCCGGTCCGGCGCAGCGGTCGTTGTTTATGGCCGGGAAAACACCGGGCGCCGCCGGCTGACGCGCGGGCCCCGGCAGGGGAAGCGTGTCGGCGCTCTGGCTGGCCGCAGCCTAGCCGAGCCGAGGCTTCCTGATAAGGAAACAGGCGCACGGGGGCCGGCCGCACAGTACTGGCCGTGGCAGGCGTGGAGGCACTCGACTCACATGCACGGAGGCTTGCCGCTTACAGCGTTGGGCCGTCGTGTTCTCTCCCTCTCTTTTCATCTCATTTTCGGCGGTCGTGTGACTGATCTGGTGCATGTAGAGGCCGTACCGAGTGATCGGGACCTCGAGTGGACGCAGCAGTGCAGTAGCAAGATAAGGTTAGTGACCGGTGGATTTGCCGGTGTAGCGAATCATGGCGTATCTGCCTGTCACCATTTATTGTGAGAGGTGCTGGTTTCCTGATCCATGTGTAATCATCGCTTGGGGAAGCTCTGATAGCTAAGATGGATATTGGGATGGTTTTTTGACTTATTTGCGACGGTCTCTGACAATCGCTCGTTTTTTGTCGTAATTAAATTTATTTGCGATGCTCACTGTCATAAATAACGTTGCTTGCGACGGTTTCGGCCGGCCATCGCAAATAAGTTCCCGGGCCCAGCGGATGGGCTCGATAAGACAATTTGCGACGACCGGTTGCGGCCGTCGCAAATAAGGACCTATTTGCGACGATCGTATTCAGGCCGTCGCAAATAACATAGACTAATTTGCGACGGCTATAAACTTATTTGCGACGGTACTGTATAAAAATTTGTCGCAATTAATGTTTTTCATTAAAAAACAGAACATTCTGCCCGGCTCGATGGCCAGAAACACGACAGAGACAACACAAAAGAAAACATATAACATTTCAATCGCTCACAACACAAAAGTGTGTCGCATCTCATCACAACACAAAAGTGTCTTGCATCTCATCGCAACAATAGAAAAAAAAAATAGAGCCTATCCGCTAGTGCTACCTCTAGAGCTGCCAACGTCCTCGCCGTGCATCAGTCCAGGCGTCGGTATAGACGGCGACGGAGTTTGAGCCTCCGTCGCCGATCCCTGCAACACATAGAAGTTGTTTGACATATGGATTAGTTTAAAACTTCGTTTTTGTCTAGAATTGATTAAGAACGTTTTTTATTATCTGAAAACCCGGAGAAATATGCCTCGACGGCGGTAGCTCTAGTTCTGGCGGTGAAACTGACGGTGGCAGTGGAGGTAGCTCGAGGTGCAACCCCTAGGCTTCGCGGCCTTGAAAGAAACTCTGTCATTGCAAACGTTACAAGTTATTACATATTATTAAGAATGCGATAAATTTAAATTACTTTAACTTACCGTCATCGCCTGCCGTTGCATCTCCATCGTCTGCTGCATCTGCTCCATGCAGGCTCGCTGGAAGGAGATGGTGACCTCCATCGTCGCCCTCTGTGCCTCCATCACCGCCTGATACTGCTCGCGACTCTCCTGGACCTGACGGGCGAGAGTCTCCACCTGCGAGACATGGCGACTCGGGCCCGCCGACGAAGACTGTGTGGATCGAGGTGCCTCTCGCAGGTCTCGCCGCCCTCGAGTCGATAACTCCGTTGAATATAGCGAGCCTATAAAAAAGAATCAGTAATATTGAATTGGAATATCTTGAATATTATGAATTGAAAACGATAAAATGACTTATGAACTCACCTTCCGTGGGCTTTTCCACCTCCGCTTGCATACGCGGCTTGAGGATCGATTGGTTCAGGTTCCCAATCAAAATATGCGCCGTGTATCCTCCTAGCCTCCTCCCCATACCTACCTTGAAAAACAAGAAAACCGTGTAACTTCATCAATACATATAGTTAAATTTACTATGAATGATTTCTACACTTACCAACCGCTCGGCTGCGGCCTGACTGCACCCTGGGGCTGAGAAGGGTCCCTGTGACCTCTCTTCTAGATCTTAGCAGGGGTCGGCGGCACCCCTTTCTCGCGCTCCTGTCAATACGTGTTAGTACGAATAGTATATTATGAATATATAAACATAAGTTAGATACACTTACCATGCTTTGATGAAGCCCTAGAGCTGCTCCGAATGTACCCCAGCAGCTGAGAGCGTCTGCTTCCGGTCGACGAGGCACCAACGAAAGCGTCCTCGGCTCTAGAAGGGAAGAACCCCCTCGTCGGATGCATTTTCTTACTCTTCTTTGACGCCATCCTATTTTAATAGATAATCAGTAAATATGCACACTACAGGGATACGACGGACTTACGACGGCTAAGACCGTCGTAATTAAGTCATAAACCGTCATAAGTTAGCTACTTACGACGGTATTTCATTACTTACGACGGTATAAAGCCGAGGTAATTATTATGTCGTAAATAAGCTAACTTACGACGGCTACCGTCGTAAATAAAGTAACTTACGACGGTGTCGCACATCCGTCGTAAGTAACGGCTCAGGCCACGTGGTGGCCCAAGGCACCTTACTTACGACGGTTCTGGTGACCGTCGTAAGTAACAGAGGCTTACTTACGACGGTTTTATTGACCGTCGTAAGTAGCAGAAGCTAACTTACGACGGCTTCTGGCCAGTAGCCGTCGTAAGTTATGTTTGTAATTTTTTTAAAAAACAGAAACACACTAACCTGACTCGATGGCCAGCACACAGAACAAACAGTTACAAAATAGAGTAAACAGTCATAAAACAGTTCATATGCATCACACACAACAGAAACGACAAACGGGCTACACATTACCCCCTCGACTACCTCCGGAGCCGAAGAAATCATCTCCACGCGTCTCTCTTGGAACCGGTAGCTGTGGCGATGGAGTAGAGGCCTCTGTCGTCGAACCCTAAAAAAACACATGAGTAGTTACGGCGGTTTGAATTCAGATATCAATGTCTTTCTCTTTTTTCTCACTCTCTTCCTCTCTCTATACTTTTCATCATCTATCTCACTCTGTTCCTCTATCTATGTATTATTCATCCCCTCTTTATGTCAGTCTCACTCACACCCTCTCTCGCACTCTCTCTCTCCCCCTATTGCAACACTCCATCTCTCCATCACACTCTCACTCCCTCTCTCCCTTCTGTACCACTCTACATCTCCCTCTCTTCTTATGTTAGATGAAAAATACAATACTAAAGAGTTTATTACCTGTACCGGAGGCACCTGGGCTGCGGGCTCCTGTGACGGGGTCACCTGTGGGGGCTGCCACGCAGAAATCGCGATTTGTTGGCCGTTCTGTCGAGCTAAGGCCTATAATTAGAAAATATTAGAACATATGTATTACTGAAATGTTATGAAAGTAAACTACAGTAATTAAAATTACTCACCTCCATCGCTGCTTGCATCTGGGCCATGTAGTTAGCTTGGTACTCCTAGATGGCCCTCGTCCTGTCGAGCTCCTCCTGGGTCCGCGTCAGCCTCTCCTGCATGGCACGGAACTCTATGTCCCTCTGCGAGAGACGTTCACTCGACGGCCCAACCGACGAAGTCTGCGTCGATGAAGTGCCTCTCGCAGGTCGCGCCGATCTCGAGTCAACAACTCCATCGAAAATGGCAAACCTACAAAAGAAAGAAAAATAATAAGTAAAAGAAGAAAGAGTGAAAAACCTAAATCAAGGAAACCAACTCACCGGCCATGGGCCTTCCCGTCGCCGCTTGCATACACGGCTTGAGGGTCGATTGACACGTTTTCCCAATCATACCCTTCACCGTGTATTTTGACGACTTCCTACCCGTACTTTTCCTAAAAAACATAGAAATTGTGTTAGTGTGTCAATAATAATACTAGTTATAATTAAATTGAATAATTCTGAAAATTTTACCAATCGATCGGTCGTGACCTGACTGCACTACACCGGCTGTGACGGGTCACTTCCCATGTGACCTGTCTTCCAAACCTGGGTCGCCTAGGCTCCTGTCCGGTCTCTCGCTCCTGTAGATGCGTGTTAGTAGGATAAATATGTTATGAACATATAAATAAACTTATAATACACTTACCATGCGTTTAGCCAAACGCAAATGACCATCGGCGCCATAGGTGTACTTCCCGTCGGACCCTCTGCATCCTCGAGCCCTCATGGACTTAGCTTTGAAGTCATCGCTAGCCCAATAACGACATAGAGTTCGGTATGCGTCGGGTTGACCCTCTAACCAGTAAATACTAACCTGCACATATTTAGTATATCATTAACTGTTAACATAAGTAACTATTGAGTTTTTTTTAACAATTAGAACTTACCTCTACGTATTGATCCTCTTTCAAGTACGTGTCGAAGTCCCTTATAAAGGAAAGAACGAGAGAGAGACAAAGAAGTGGGTCAGCCGTCCTAAGTTATGCCCCGCTAGGGCCTGCCATTATCTTACGACGCCTTTAGGGTTAGCCGTCGTACGTTATGCTCCGTCGTAAGTGGGTCAAAGATGAAACCACCCCGTCAGGGCCTGCCGTCCACGCGCGGGAGCTTGCCGTCCTCCGTGCCTGTCTCGACTAATACATTACCACTAAATGGGCCGTGACAAACCCTAAATGGGTCGTCTTAGGCCGGACCGGGCCAAAACCCATTTATTTACATATAGTAACTAATCACGGAATCAATCAAAGTATTAATTAAATAATAATCAATTATAATACTAATTAAACAATTAATCAACTAAGATTAAATTAAACATGTAATCAACTAATTAAACAACTAATTATTCTATTAATCAAATAACCAACAATTCAACAGATAATCAACAAATAAATTAACAACTAATCAGCAATAAAACAACTAATTACTCAACAAAGGGAAAGCTACCATAATTCAATAAGAAAACAACTAATTACTAGCTAATTCAACTAATGATTCTTTCTCTCTGTCTCTTTCTCCACATACACACATACACACGTAAAAAAACTAATTGTCACCTAATTCAACAATACACATGCATGTCATGAACATAACAATCAATTTAACAGGAGGAACATCAATCTAACACGTGGACGTTGGAGGCTTGGCTCGACGACGGCGTCGGGGAGGTCGCGCGGCGACAGCGTCGGAAGGCGGCGCCCACGGTGTCGAGCCACGGCGCCCACGGCGTCGGGAGGCGGCACGAGGAGCAGGGGCCGGGCGGTGCGGCGAGCAGGAGCTCAGAGCGTGGCAAGCAGGGGCCAGGCGCGCGCGAGCAGGGGCTGGCGTGGCGGGGCGGGGTCGGGCGGCGCGGCAGGGCGGGGCTTGGGGCGGGGCCGGGCGGCGCAGCAGCGCGGGGCGGGGCGCGGCGAGCGACGGCGGCCAAGGCGCGGCCGGGGCTCGGCGCGAGCAGGGGCGGCCGGGCGGGGCTTGGGGCGGGACGTCGGCGGCTGCGGCAGGGCGGGGCGGGGCGCGGGGCGGCAGTGCGCGGTGGGGCGGCGTGGGATGGTGGTGCGCGGCGCCAGGGCGTGGCGTGGCGGCGGAGGCGGCGCGGCTCGGCGAGGGCGAGGCGGAGCGGTGCGGCAGCAGTCGGCGGGTCGCGCGCGTGAGTGGGACGCGCGCGCGGCCCGTGAGATCTAGGGTTATGTTCTTTATTTACGACGGCTTCTTTACTTACGACGGTTTATGTTTTAGCTGTCGTAAATGGTACTTAAATTCCGTCGGTCCTTTTATTTACGATGGCCGAGAGCCAGCGACCGTCGTAAGTTAGTAAACTTACGACGGCTACCACGCGCCGTCGTAAGTACGTTAATTTACGACGGCTGACCCACGTAAATAAATCCAGCCGTCGTAAAATGTTGATTTTCCTGTAGTGGCAAAGTATGGCTTGGAGATTTTATTTGCGACGGTTACCAGGCTCGCTAAGGGAGTACCAATACCATGTCGCCGGAGTCACCAAAGTCACTGCCACCGTCGCACGCCCATCTCCGGCCATCGTCGGTGAGGGGTAAGACCGGTAGCATGTTTCCCATGTGGAAATAGACAGTAGCGGTGAGTTTGGCGAAGGTTGGGGCACGGGAACACCGTTCCGGCGAGCTCTCTAGTGAGGGCAGCCACGGGGAGGTGCCGGGGCGCGAGGAGGAAGAAGACAGGTACTACAGGAAACGGTCGCAATTTATTTTACTTGCGACGACTTTTTCTTTGGCCGTCGCAAATAAGACTTTATACGAGCATTGGCCTAGTATACGCCTGACTACAGCCACTACATAAAATAACATGTTCAACACAAAATAGGCACACGCGGGAGGCGGTGGGCACGGCGCGACAGCGTGAGGTGGCGGGAGACGGCCGTCGCGGCGAGGCGCGGTGGCAGGAGGCGGCGCGTGCGCGGCGGGAGGTGGCACAGCGGGGCGCGACGACGGGAGGCGACGGCCGTGGCGAGGTGCGGTGGCAAGAGGCGGCGCGCGCGCCGTGGGAGGTGACGCGGCGGTGCACGGTGGGTCGGTTCGTCGCAAATCAATTAACTATAAACCAAATTAAACTATAAGCATCTAATTACCTAACTAACTACAAAAATAATTTAATTGCTAAATGAATTGCATATTACTCTAAAACAAATTGAATTAACTATACTCTATCCTAATCTAAATAATAACAAGAAAAAAATGAAAAATGCATTTTGATGGAGGAGTTTACCGAAAGGCGGTGGGCGCGACGTCGACGGGAGGCGGGCGCGGCGGCGACGGGAGGCGGTGAAAGTGCATCTAAGTAATCCTCGTGGGTTTTGGATGATTGATGACGATAATTGAGACACTAATGAGTTCTATTGAGTATGAGCACGGGTGCTTATCAAAGGAATAGATGTGGAGTCTCTCAAGAAGCAAAAAGGAAAATAAGAAGACTTGAAAGAGTAGAAAATAGAATTTTTCTATTGAGTTTCACACTTTCTAGTTGTGTACAGGGTCTTCTCTTTTAGAGTGCTTGAGAATCATTAGAGAGCTCAAACTAAAATTAGAAAGTTAGAATCGTGAGAGGAAGTAGTTATAGGTATGGCTGAAAAAGGAAGACCGGACTTATCCAGACTAGGAACCGGACTAGTCTGTTCCAACCTGGACTACTCCATTTTAGATCGGCCAAGAAGTCTCTGAGTGAGTTCGGACTTGTCCGTTTTAGGTCGGACTAGTCTGTTGTCGAGTGAGTCTGAGCCTTTATAAGACTAAGTCTCAGAAGGCCGGACTAGTCCGCTTATGTGGCCGGACTAGTCCGTCACACGGACTAAGCCGTTTAGGTCCGGAGAAGAAGTCTCTGAGTGACCTCGGACTAGTCCGCTCCATAGGTCGGACTAGTCCGGTCCCTTTAGACTAGTCCTGTTTAGGACGGAACAAAAGTTCCTGTATGAGCTCGGACTAGTCCGAAGTTGGTTGGACTAGTCCGCAACCCTACATTAGAGAGTTTTTTAGACTAAGTCTGGTAAGACCGGACTAGTCCGCCCTTGGAGCGGGACTAGTCCGCCCTTACCAGACTAGTCCGTTCTCATACGGAACAAAGGTTCCTGACTGAGATCGGACTAGTCCGGGGTTTTATGACCGTTTGAATCCAACGGTCACTAGACTTTAATTGGTAGCCTTGTGACGTGGGTGGTCACTTAAGAACGGACTAGTCCAGGGTTTGGACCGGACTAGTCCGGACTTTAGTAGGTAACGACTACATACCAGGATTTCTATAAAAGGAGACCTACCGGCTCAGAATTGAGAAGAGAACAACCCTAGCACTGAAAACTCATTCCTAGAGCTCTTCTAAGCCTCTTTCCTCACCCTCTTGACCCCTAAGATTGGATCTTAAGGGGTTTGTGGAATTGTGAGAGGAGATACGTGGTGATAGACGTTTGAGCTCTCGGTTTGACTCTCTTGCACTCTGATTGTTAATTTGAGTTCTTGATTGTTGTACTTTGATTCCTAGAACTGCTAGGTTGTTGTAGGGAGTCTCAAGTTGTGAGTAGCCCCTAAGAGCATTGTATTAACATTTGATTGATAGTGAAAGAGCCCGAGCTTGATCTTGGTGATCGCTCGGTGAGGGAAGGGTTGGAAAAGACCTGGTCCTTTGTGGACTCCTCAACGAGGACGTAGATTCCTGTGTGAAATTGAACCTCGAGATAAATCGTCTCTTGCTTCCTTTACCTTCTTGTTCAATCACTTAAACTACACATTAAGCCTTCGTCTTGCTAACATTTATGAATTGTTCCACTATGTTGCAATCTAAGCATTCACAACTAACTGGTGAGATTGTTTGACTACTATACATCTTACGCTTAAACGAACTTAAAAGGAAAATCTAAAAATGCAATTTTATACCTAGACCGGACTAGTCCGCCCTCAGACCGGACTAGTCCGGCCTACTTCAAGTTTAATCCGCTGTTTGCAATAGTATAGGTTTTGTTAGCCTATTCACCCCCCTCTAGGCAACTTTGAGGTGGGCGCGGCGGGAGATGGCGACGGCGGCGGGCGCGGACGGAGGCAGCGAGAGGCGGCGTGCGCGACAGGAGACGGCGACAGCGGCGGGCGCGGCGGGGTGCTGCAGCGGGCTGCGGGCCGGAAATTGGAGGCGGGGGCGGCCGAGCGCGGGCGGCTAGAACCGGGCGGCGGCCGGCGGGAGGCGGGCGGCAGCCGGCGGGCGGCGGCGAGGGAGGTGGCGGCGCGGCGCGGGAGGCGGGCACGGTGCGGCGACCGCGAGGATTGTGTGAGTCGGGAGGTGCTCGGTCATGTGTATCGGGGTCATTTGCGATAACTTCCTTAATTGCGACGGTGTTTCCTTCGGCCATCGCAAACAAGCTTTTAATTGCAACGGTTGCTTAATTTGCGATGGCCACAGGTCTGGCCGACGCAAATTAATTCTATTTGCGATGGCTACAGTCGTAGCCATCATAAATAGGGTACTATTTGCGATGGATTCTTTTTTGCGACGGCCGTCGCAATTTACTTTATTTGCGACGGGCCGTTGTCGCAAATAATTCTAGTCGTCACAGATGATCGGGTTTCCTTTAGTGACGATATGGTTGTAATGGTTTTGATTCTAAATCTAAATGACAATTGTTGGTAGGACATCTCTGTCACGAAGACTTTGGCTAAACATGATTAAGGATTTTGAAATAAAATTATTGTCTAATAATTATCGTTCAAACTTTATTGGTTCTTTTACTGTATTATGCTGCCCAGCATGTGGGAGTTGCAGACGAACGTGATGCATCCCTATAATAAGCAGGTTGTAGCCTCACCGAGGTTACAGCCACAACAAGTTTTCTTTCCAACAACAACAACCGAGCCTTTATCCCAAGCATGTTGGGGTCGGCTAGACATGAAACCCAATATATATATATATATATATATATATATATATATATATATATATATGAAGTAAAAGAGAGGAAGAGATATAAGAACAACAAGGAAAAAAAGAAAAACAAGACTAAGATTCTAGCACATGAATTGCTACTTTCCATGCGGTCCTGTCATAAGCTAAGTCTATGGATACATTCCAATCTCTCAAATCTCGTTTTACCGCCTCCTACCAGGTCAACCTTGGTCGTTCTCTACCCCTCCTAATATTCTCTCTACATCTTAAAATTCCACTGTTAACCGGTGCTTCTGGAGGTCTCCGCTGCATATGTCCAAACCACCTTAGTTGATGTTGGACTAACTTCTCTTATATCGACGCCACCCCTACCCTATCAGGAGTCGCCTCATTCCTTATTCAGTCTCTTCTCGTGTGCCCACACATCCACCGTAGCATGCGCATCTCTGCAACACTCATTTGTTGGACATGTTGCCGTTTAGTTGGCCAACATTCCGCCCAATAAAACATCGCGGGTCTCATCACCGTCCTATAGAACTTCCCTTTTAGCTTTGTGGGACCTCCTATCACATAGGATTCTAGAGGCTTGTCGCTATTTCATCCACCCTACCTTGATCCTGTGGTAAACATCCTCATCAATATCGCCATTGCTTTGTAATATTGATCCTAAGTATCGGAAAGAGTCCCTTCTTGGTACTATTCGTCCTTGTAGACTAACATTTTCCTCTTCATGACCAACACCACTAAAGTCACACCTCATATACTCGATCTTGGTCCTACTAAGTTTAAACTCCTTGAAATCTAAGGTTTGTCTCATAACTCTAATTTCTTATCAACACCATCTCTAGTTTAATCTACCAGCACTACATCATCGACAAAGAGCATGCACCAAGAGATATCCCCTTGTATATCCTTCGACGCCTCATCCATAACCAAGAAAAAGATGTATGAGCTCAAAGTTGATCCTTTATGTAGTCCTATCGTGATAGGAAATGCGTCAGTCTCACTATCACTTACGCGCACACTTGTCCTAACATTATTGTACATATCCTTGATAAGGGTAATGTACTTTGTTGGCACTTTATGTTTCTCTAGTGCCCACCACATGACTGACCTTGGTATCTTGTTGTACGCCTTTTCCAAGTCAATGAACACCATATGCAAGTCTTTCTTCTGCTCTCTATATCTCTCCATAAGCTGATGAAGCAAGAAAATCGCCTCCATTGTAGACCTCCTAGGCATAAAACCAAACTGGTTTTTAGTGACATTGGTCACTTTGCTCAGGCGGTATTCAATCACTCTCTCCTAAAGTTTCATAGTATGACTCATAAGCTTAATGCCTCGATAATTAGTACAACTTTGAATATCTCCTTTATTTTTAAGATAGGTACTAATATATTTTTCCTCCATTCTTCAGCCATCTTGTTTGACTGAAAAATATGGTTGAATAACTTTGTGAGCCATACTAGTGCCACGTCTCCAAGGCATCTCCACACCTCAATAGGGACATCATCAGGGCCGAGAGCCTTTCCTCCTTTCATCCCTTTTAAGGCCTTCTTAACCTTAAACTCTTGTATCCTCCGCACAAACCGCCTGTTGGAGTCATCAAAGGAGTCATCCAACTCAACCATAGTGCTCCCATTCCCATCATTGAATAGCCCATTAAAGTAATTCCGTCATATATTCTTAATCGCTTCATCCTTCACTAGAATGCAATCAGTCTAATCTTTGATGTATTTAACTTGATTGAAATCTCTCATCTTTCTCTCGCGGATTTTTGCAATCTTGTATATGTCCTTTTCACCTTCTTTTGTCTCTAGTCTCTCATATAACTCATCATACGCCTGTCTTCTTGCCTTACTCACAGCCCGCCTTGCATTTTTCTTGGCCTCTTTGTACTTAAGCATATTGCTTGCGCTTCTATCGTTGTGCCAACTCTTGTAACACTCATTCTTCTCTTTAATGGCCTTTTGTACATCCTCATTCCAACACCAAGTGTCTTTATCTACATGCTTCTTTCCTTTTGTCACACCGAACACCTCACTAGCTACCTTTTCTAATGCAAGTTGTCATCTTCACCCACATACTTTGTGCATCTCCATTTTCTGCCCAGTGTCCTTCTGTGATCACCCTATTTTTAAAGGATTCTTGTGATTAAACTTTCACCACTTTGTTCTTGTGATTTTGACACCTTTGTCCCGCAAAGAACACGTATGGAAGCGAAAGTCAACTACCACAATACTACAGGGAAAAGACAAATTTACGACGGCCAAATTTATTTACGATAGTACCGTCGTTAATTAAAATGTTCACGACGGTGTCCAACGGCCGTCGTAAATAAAGACATTATTCACGACGGTTGACCTAGATCGTCGTAAAGCACATTATTTACGAGGTAGGCCCTAACCATCATGAATAAGTCACTTATTTACGACAGGACCAGTTCCCGTCGTAATTAACACATTATTTACGACGGCTAGGGACCTGGCCGTCGTAAATAAGGGGTATATACCCGCCCGGGCCGAGGTCGGCGCGGGCATTCACGCCCGTGCCAACCCCGACCCGTCTGCCGCCGCCTCTCGCGCCACCGCCATAGCCCTCGCGCGCCGCCTCCGCCGCCTCTCGCGCCACCGCCGCCGCCCTCGCTCACCGCCGCCCCGTACTACCCGGCCCACGTGCCCCCGGACCTCCACGCCCCGACACGTCCCAGCGTGCCACGGCCTCCCGCGCCCCTGCGCGCCCCGGCCGAACACCCGCCGCCGGCTCCGCCCCTACGAGCCCCGGCTGGCCACCCGCCGCCGGCTCCGCCCCGCCCGCCCCGCCGCAGACCCGGCGCCGCCCTGCCCCGACCCGAGGTTTTTTAATTAGTTTTAATTAATTAACTTATTTTAGTTTAGTTTAGTTTACTAGTTGTAATAAGGTTATTTTAATTAGTTTAGTTGATTTTTATAATTAGTTTAGTTTGTAAGTATGCTTTAATTAGTTAAATTTTGTTTAATTACTTTAAATTAGTTTAGTTTAGCTTTATCAACCCGCGCCGTCCCCAACTAGTTCTGTCGCCGCCGCTGCCCACCCCGGCCTCCCTGCACGCCGCCGCCCACCCCGGCATACCCGTGCGCCTTTGCTGCCGCCGCCCCTGCCGGCCCTCCCGCCCCCGACCAACCCGCCCGGAAACGGTCGTCGCCGACCGCCCTGCCTCAGACCCGGCCCCGCCCCGACCCGCCGCGGCCCCGCCCTGGTCTGGCCCATTGAGTTTTTTGTTAGTTTTAATTAATTAACTTATTTTTTAATTAGTTTCAATTAATTAGCTCCCTAGCCGCCGGGTTCGTGCCATGCCCGCCCTGCCCGCCGGGTCCCTCTCCTGCCTGCCCCGCCCGCCGGATCCCTCCCCTGCCCGCCGGCTCCTTGCTCGCCGTGCCCGCGAGCTTACTATTGTTTAAATTATTTAATTGTTTATTTTGTTTTGAATTCTCAATTAGATTATAGTTAGTTATTTGATTGATTATGAGTGTGTACTATTTATACGTATATTAATGGGTTTCGAGCCGGTCTGACCCGACACGGCCCAAATCAGCCCGACATGACACATCCCAACCCGGTCCGACTCGACAAGGCCCAATCCGGCCCGACCCGGCCCGACCTGGCAAGGTCCAATCCGGCGTGACCCGGCACGACCCAATCGCGTGCCCTGACCCGTCCCGATCTGGCAAGGCCCAATCTGGCCCGACCAGGCATGACCCATTCCCGCCCCGACCCATCATGGCCCAAATGGTTTTAGTCGCAACTGATGCGTCGAGACGAGCACGAAGACGAACGGCGACAATGACTTGTAACTTTCAACGGTTACGTGTCGCCCCTTTGAACTTTCAACTCTGACCAACTTACCCCCTCTTTCTCGTTCTTTCCTATCTTGTAAATGATTGAAAAATGAAAATGAGTAACATAACCTATAAAAATTTATTACCCTTTTTGAATCTGTACGCCTCACATGCGATAGGCATGTGAGGCGTGCAGGTTCGAAATTGTCCCTTTCTCGACAGCCTGAGAGTGACCGAGGACGTGCTTTTGACGAGTTAGGTACGGGGTCTGGATCTGGATGTGATTGCGACAGCATAACCCTAATGTTCTCTGCTGCACCATTTTTGGGCGTGCAGTTGGAGAACAGCGAGGTTATGCTGCCGAAATTCCGTCAAGATTCGGACACCATGTCTCATCATAATCACGTTACCTCGGTCACCCTTAGGTGGGTTTAGGACCTATGTGACTAGTTGTAGTGACCGGGACAAGACATAAAAATGTACTAATAATGATTTGTCCGCTTTGAAGGTCTAATCTCAGACATGACTGAAGTCCGAACTTGGATGTATTCTGGTTGGAAAAATAATGGGAATCACTCAAAGGAGTAGTTCAGCAAGACAGATGCTTTTATACAATGAGCTTTTTCGTTGTGCAACAATAGCAAGGTGTGGTGCCTATGTACCAAATGTCAGAATGCGAAATTTTTCGACAAGGTGACGTTGACGTTTCACTTGTGTTGAAACGGTTTCATGCTATAGTATGAGGTATGGTACTTTTATGGTGAGACACGTTCTGAAGCTGTGGAAGATAAAGTGGTGGATGATAGCATGGGAGTCGATAGGGTGGATGAGATGCTTGAAGCCATAGATCCTGAGTTGACAGAGTATGCTTCTACAACGGAGGTTCAAACGTTCTTTGAGCTTCTCAAAACTTCAGAAAAGCCGCTGCATGAACACATAAAAGTGACTCTTCTTAATTTCATGATTAGACTTATGACAATTAAGTGTAAGTATTTCTTGTCCACCAAATGTTAGAATGATCTCATCAAATTGATCAACGATATCCTTTCTCAACCGCATAAAGTGCCGAAAGATATGTACCAGTCCAAAAAATTGATTTCTGGTCTTGGTATAAAATATGAGAAGATTGATGTCTGCCGAGATAACTGTATGCTTTTTTGAAAGAGCACGCCAACGAGAAGAAGTGCTCACAATGTGGCAAATCGAGGTTTGTCAAGGTTGATAATGATGAAGGAGAGCGTGTATAGACTGAAGTTGCACATGCAACTTCGTTACTTGCCTGTCACACCTCGGTTGAAGCGTCTGTTTCTCTTGAAAAGAACTGCGAGACATATGAGATGGCACAAAGAAGGTGTATGTGAGAACTTCAGAGTCATGGTGCACCCGTCCGACGGTGAGGCATGGAAGGCGTTGGACCACTTCGATCTAGGTTTCGCCAACGATGCAAGAAATGTTCGCATCGGGTTAGCGATAGATGGCTTCTCGCCGTTCAGTATAAATGCCACACCATACTCATGTTGGTCCGTGTTCGCTATTCCGTATAACTTACCGTCATCTCTTTGTATGAAGTATGAATTCATGTTCATTTACCTCATCATTCCTGGACCAGATCATCCTGGTTCACGACTCAATGTGATGTTGAAGCCGTTGATTAAAGAGTTGAAATTATTATGGGCAGGAATCGAAGCGTACGATTGTCACAAAAAGCAGAAATTCAATTTTCGAGCTACATATTTGTGGTATGTTCATGACTTTCCAGCATACATCATGTTTTCCGGCTGGAGAACTCATGGTCGTTTGACATGTCCGATATGTGCTGCGAACACGAAATGTTTTCGTCTTAGTCATGGTGGCAAGATATGTTACTTCAATTGTCATCGACGTTGGCTACCTCCAAAACACATGTTCAGACAACAGAGGCATGCCTTCAGAAAGAATATTGTTGCTATAAAAGGATCACCTCAACGTTTGAATAGGTCAGAGATATTATCCATGTTGGAGAAGTTAGTGCTAGATAAAAATTATCCTGTATATTTTGTTGGTTACGGAGAGGACCATAATTGGACTCATATATTTTGTTGGTTACGGTCAGAGGCACTACCGTTGGTAGTAGCATGATCTACGATGCTAAAACAGAAGAAAAGACGGCTGCTTTGCTCTATATGTACGCTAATATAGACGGGATGGACAAATATTTCAAGTAAGTGTTTGTTCACCAGCTATACTAATTAGTAAAAATTTGCCATACATATATTGTAATCATTATTTTTATTATATATGTAGTGAGTTTGATTGCTAAAATTGGAAATCTAAGCATCAACCTACAAGCAAGCAAATAGAAAAAATGCGACATTATGGACTAAATTGGGGGGCCTAACTTTTAATCTTAGTTTAGAGATCATGTAACGTTTTCTTGTCTTTATTCTAATATGACTTACGAGTATTGCTCGATATAGTCCAGCAAGTGTATTATTTACATTATCCATACAAAAAACTACACGGTTGGTGGGTTGTACACAAGGTGAATCATCGTGAGAAGTTATATACACCAAATGATGCTGAGTACCAAGATAGTTTATTGAATATTGAGATTGATGAGGTTTACCAAGAACAAGAGTTGCCAGACTCTTTTATCATTGAACCTGGTGTAGGTCTCGATGAGTTAGTTGGAGATTCTCAAGATTTAGAGACTCGTGAAATGCGAAAACGAAAATGAAAAACAATCACGACAGAAGATTGATGGTCCGGATTAAGGAGTAGATTTCATGGTCGTGGTAATGATGAATTTTGAAATAGATTTTGAGTAACGTCTTATATCTCTTCTTTCGTCTTATATATTCTCCTTTATATTTATTAACAATTTTTCATTCAATAGGATGTCGTCAAGCAGTGGTAGAAAGGGAAAGGCGAGGAGCCTAGCTAGAGGTTTCTTGCGTAGGGCAGCTGATGTGTTTCAGGCCAGTACGTCTAGCAGACTTTCTGCTAGTCGGGCTGCTTTGATGAGTCAGCTACTGGAGCTGAAAGGCGCAGCAGTCACCTTACAGCAGTCAGACGAGGTAAATAATATTTCATGAATCTTATAATGTCAATAATTATTTGATTCATCTACATTACGGTTCTTTTAAATCGTCCAGGACGACTCCAGGTCCGAGGACTCAAAGACGAGAGGTCCTCTGTAGCCAGCATAGGCTGACCACCCTTTGGGGTCGGGTAGCCAGCCTGTGGACTCTTCCGGTGACCACTCCTCCGGGTCACCTGACGTTGAGCCACCTCAGAGGCGTCGGACTAGGAGGAGTTACTATGTGGCTCCTCCTCCTGCTCCTGCAAACCCAGAAAACCGGATAGTTATTCGTCCGGTTGGCGATATGTAAGTAAATCTCTAACTCTTCAATTTAGATTATTTTAGCGTTCTAGATGTATTGATTTATCATTCTTCATCAGGTCTTGGTACGATGACTCGTTCACGGGTCAAGGACGCCACAAGCAAGTGAACAGTGTCCTCGGGCGGCTTATTTGTGTGCACTATCCCGATGTAGTGAACGGTGTCCCCGCCACGTCGTGGGACGATTACGCCACCGCCCAGCACGTTGCTCACAACAACCACCAGGAAGCTGTGTGGTTCGACTTTATGGTAAGCATGAATTATATATTTTTGTAATACAAGTCTATAATATGGTTAATACCAATGATTTATAAATATGTTTTTTAGGCACGGTACCATTTGGAGGATGAGGCCAAAGTGGA
Organism: Neostapfia colusana; assembly: GCA_030760725.1. NCBI lineage: Eukaryota > Viridiplantae > Streptophyta > Magnoliopsida > Poales > Poaceae > Neostapfia > Neostapfia colusana. Next base: position 53,050,692 of record JASWHV010000020.1, read on the forward strand.
CTACGTCCAAGCCGTGTTCCAGAAGAAAGCTCGGAAGCTCGTTACGCAGTTGCTATCGAACGCAAGAATTCAAGCGACGAGAGCGTACATGAAACTGCATCCGGAAGAGGGCGAGCTGGGGGCATTCAGAAACGTGGCTTCCAGGTACTTGATGACGGAGCAGTATGCAGAGGTAAATTGTAAACTATTTATTTTAAAATGTAGAAGAATCACAATAGGTAAATAGTCTATAACCTAATAATAAATATATGTAGGTCGGTGTAGCGTGGTTAGACAGCCATCCGGAGAACTATCGTGCCTTGTGTGCTCTGTGGGCGAGTCAGGGGTTCCAGAAAGTTTCTAGGACCCATCGACAGCGCAGAGGTGCAGACGGCTACTTACATCTGGCTAAACGCATGGTAAGTGTGACTACTATTGTTTTGAAATATGTTAAAATTATTCATTGAACTAACACATACATAGGAGCGCGAGAGCGGTCAGGAGCCGACTCCGATTCAGGTATGGAAGAGGGGTCACAAGGGAAGTGACCCGTCACAGTCTGACCAACTATGTTCTCAGGCGGCGTCGGACGCACTGGTGAGTTGTTTTGTATTTGTATTGAGTTGTCTTAAATAGTTTTGATGATATTATCTTTCCATCTTTGTAGGCAAGGTATGGGCACGAGGCGGAGTGTCTTCACGGTGAAGGCTTTGATTGGTAGAGCGCGCCAATTATCCCGGAAGTCGCGTATGTAACCGGAGGCGGGAAACCTCAAGGAAGGTAAGTTCTCTTTTTTATTATTTAATGTTAATATACATTTTAAAACTTATAACTTGTCTAACTACACTTATACATAACCTCACTTATGTAAATATGCATTTTAAAACTTATAACTTGTCTAACTACACTTATACATAATAGGGCTCCACGACCGAGGCTCACACGCCATCGCTGCAGCTACCGGGAGGAAGAAGGCTAGAGGACGAGTTCCCGGGTTCTGGAGGTAGCGCACGTGGTACTATGTAGTATGCTATGTGTATAACTAGTGTAGATGTTTATAATATTTTTGCTGCATATTTTTGTTGTTATTGTTGACTGCCTGTGTGAGCTGGTCATCGAGCCACGGCTGGCCTCGAAGCAAGTGCAACATTTTCTATTTTTTAAAAAAATTACCAAACTTATTTATGACGGTTTACTAGTGCTGACCGTCGTAAATAAGTCATTAGTATTTACGAGGCCCAAGACCAGCCGTCGTAAATAAACCACTAGTATTTACAACGGCTAATAACAACCGTCGTGAATAATGGGTCTATTCACGACGGCCAAGATCAGCCCATCGTGAATAAATCCCCCCAGCCACGTGGCAGTCGGGGGGCTTATTCGTGACGGTATTATTTAGCCGTCGTAAATCTTATTTACGACGGGAGCCATTGTTAACAACCTTATTTATGACTATTTATCGGTGACGGCCGAAAACCGTCGTGAATAAGGCTTCCCTGTCGTGAATAACTTATTCACGACGGTTTACCTTTATTAACGACGGTTTCCACCCGTCGTTAATTGTTCCGATTCCTGTAGTGCAAGCTTATGTTGTGTCAAAACACACTCTCAGGGATCACCTTACAATCTAGACACTCCTGTCTATCCCTTCTCCTAGTGAGAACAAAGTCAATCTGGCAAGAGTGTTAGGCACTACTAAAGGTCATTAGGTGAGATTGTCTCTTCTAAAGAGGGTGTTAGCTATCAACAGATCATAGGCTACGGCAAAGTCCAGGATGTCCTTACCCTCTTGATTTCTATCGCCGCATCCAAAGCCTCCATGTACTCCCTTAAATCCTAGTTAGTTGCACCCACATGACAAGTACCCTTAAATCCTAGTTAGTTGCACCCACATGACCATTGAGATCTCATCGTATGAGAAGTTTCTCGATTATCGGTACACTACTAACCATATCCTCCAAGTACTCCCAAAATTGCCTCTTAGCACTCATGTTGAGCCTAACTTATGGGGCACAAGCACTAATGACGTTCAAGACAATGTCCCCAATTACTATCTTGATTAAGATGATCCTATCCCCTCATCTTTGAACATCCACTACTCCATACTTAAGACTCTTATCTATTATAACACCTACACCATTCCTAGTCCTAGCCGATCTAGAATACCAAAGGTTAAAACCTGTATTCTCGACTTCTCTCGCCTTTTAACCCACCCATCTAGTCTCTTGTACACAAAGGATAAGATATTTACTCGTCTCCTAATGACAACACCTACTAACTCACATAGCTTCCCCGTCAAGTATCCTACATTCCAAGTACCCACCCGAAATCTATGTTCCTTGGCTAGCTTCCTTACGCTTTGCACCCGTCGAGTAAGATGCAAAGACCCTTGCTCACTTATCACTACATCCGGACGATGATGTAGCACGCCACTAAGGTGCTGGCGATCCGGCCCTTACTCATTTAACACCATATCGGGTTTCGATATGGCGCGCCACTAAGGTGGTGACGACCTGGCCCTTGCCCATTTAACACCATACTCGAGTTACGATATGACGCGTCGCTAAGAGGATTACGCCCCAACAAATTTCTATTGAGTTTCATTACCATAAGAATGGCTAAGTGTATTTGTTGACTCGTCAAGCCTATCACAACTCCTCCTTTACTTGGGCTTGAGACCAACTATGTCATTACAACAAAGGTGGAGTTAACAAATTTTCTTTCCATTACTAAAAAATACATGTAGTAACGTCATCCATTGGTTAGGCTAGATTCTACTTACTCCATCCTAATAACAGAAATTAAGAAAGAAAATGAAAAATATATGATGCACAGAAAACGAGAAGAGATCAGAAAGAAGAGATATAGATGGATTAGGAAGCAAGAAGTACAAGTAATTTCAAAAGCTGAAGAAGCCTAGAATGACAAATAATATCGTTGGAAGTGAGTACAATAAACTACTAAGCCCTTACCCGCGGTCGTCTATGAAAATTGCATGCATCACGCGATTCTAGTACTTAACTACCGCTAACACTGAAACTCAAAATAATAAAATATTAGAAGGAAACCAGCAAGAGAGAAAATACGAAATATATACTACCCAGACAGAAAGATACAGTAACCATTTTGGATTCAAGTCTTAACAATGACAAAAACAGAACAGAAATTCAAAAATACAGAAAAAAACTTCTGGTAACAGCGTCCCCTACATGAAAAAATACTTTTACACATTAGTTGCACAAATAAAACCTATAACCACCTCATAAAATCAAAATAAGTGTAAAACAGATCAACAAGATAACAACAATGGATAACACTACAAGGTTAATCTATAGGCTATCCCAGGCCAAACTGGAGTCCACATTTCCAACTTCTAACATACAGGTTGGTGCTATGTCAGACGGATTTAACCTACAAGTCTCATTGGAACCGTGGTCTTTTAGCAGGGCCTTGATCAATGATAGGGTCAATTTGTTGAGGGGCTGCCTCTGATCCCAGCGTATCATCTGGTACTTTCTCTTGTTCCGACGATGGTGGGACATAGCCCTCAGGAAAAGGCGGAGGGGGAGGAGCAGCAGGTAACTGAAAATGAGATATGTCAGAATTCTGATAATATATTAATTAGCAAGGGACATAGCATGTTCATGAGATCAACAATATTACTAAGCATCATAGTATATAAAGTTAGCCTAGGATGGACCCTGTCACAATTTTACCCTTCTGTCTAATTAGTGTTATTATCTACCAAAAGGGGCACTAGAAGGCACATTTTTACCTGGTGTACATCAAAGATTAAGCTACTCACCACATACAAAACAAAACAAGATAAAAAACATATTACCCTCCGTTTCAAGGATGAGAGGATATGATCAATTCGCTTCAATTCCTTCATGTCAATAGCTTCCTTTTGAATCTTTGAGTCAGAGGATGCTGCATCAGACTCAGTTTCCACTGGGATGTACAAAAGCAGACATTCCTAGTGATTCTTCTAATTTGCAAAATATAAGGAATAAACAACAGACACAAATAAATGCATGATTCATGATCAAGGTAAAATGAATCTTTCCAAAAATTGCATCTAATATTTTTTATTTCTGTTCTGAGCTCCAATGATAGGACCGAATGGAAAGTAGCAATTCATGTGCCAGAATCGTAGTCTTATTTTTTTCTTTTTTTCTTTTTTTCTTTTTTCTTTCTTTTTTTCTTTTTTCTTTTTTCCTAGTTCTTATATCTATTCCTCTCTTTTACTTCATTGATATTGGGTTTCATGTCTAGCCGACCCCAACATGCTTGGGATGAAGGCTTGGTTGTTGTTGTTGTCTGAGCTCCAATGAATAAGCTAAGATGAACTCTAACATACAAATGGTTTGACCCCAAGAACATAATTAGGCCAATCCAGAGCTCTAGACTCTAAACTCGAAAGCCCTAAATTACATATTTGTGATTTCAGGATCAACATAATTCATATAATGCATTTCAAGTCAAACTACTCTTCCTTATAATAAATAAGTCCACTACTTTATCAACCTCATCCTCATATGTAACATGGTGTCATGACCCTTGTCCTACTAAACTGCATCAAGTCAACAGCTTATAAGCATATGACCAAAAAAATACTAAAGCTACATCTACCAAAGTGTATACAACTACTTCACGCCAGCGTTTTCAAGTCATCGCTCGGCGACTAGGCGTCCAAGCGCTCCGGCCCGGACGCCATGGCTGGGCGACTCGCCTGGCCGCCGCCATCGCTGCCGCCTGCGTAGCGCCGCCGTCGCCCGCCTCCTAGCGCAGCCGCCGCTGCTGGCGCCTGACACTGGTTGTCGCTGCCGCCGCTGGTGTAGCTGCTCGCCGCTGCCGCCGCCGGTGTTGCTGCTCGCCGCCGCTGCCACTCAGACCAGTGGAGAAGAGAGGGTTGAGGGAGAAATGGTTAGGGTTAGAGTGAGTAGGTTTTTGTATACCCAATCTAAAAATCTGACGGTCCACGTTAGTTTGGGCCAAATCAGCGTGAGGCCCAGAGTCTTCAGCTCCTCCACCCGCGCCCACCAGCCGCCGCCCGCTCGCACGCCTCTGCTAGCCGCCCGCCCGCCGCCTCTGCCACCGCCGACGTCGCCCACCCACCCGCCGCTGCCTGCATCTGCCACCGCCCACCCGCCCGCATCTGCCGCCGCCGCCTGCCCGCCTTTGCTGCCGCCGGCGCCTGGCCAGGCGACTAGGCGGACGCCTAGGCATCCAGGCGCCCATTTACAAGCCTGCTTTACGCATTGTCCAGTCCTCAATGTTGTGTAGACCAGGGTCCCAGAACCAGTGTTTAAAAGTCATCGCCGAGGCGTCCAGCCGCTCTGGCCCAGATGCCTGGACTGGCCGCCTCGTCTGGAACGCCATGGCTGGCTCGCTTCCCTCTGCTCCAGCCTCTATCTCTTCCAATCCTAGGTGGCCAGGCCTCACCCACCTCTGCTGGGTGTTACTGCTGCTGATTGCCTCAAACTTGTTCTTGGATTAGTGTTGGTGCATCAAATTTGAATTGTTGTGAGCTGCTGGGTTGCTGACTTGCTGGGCGCCTAACTAGTTACCTAGAGGCCTAGGCGGGCGCCTTGGTGTCCAGACGCCCATTTAAAACCTTGCCCAGAACACAAGAGGTAACAAAAAAGTCCAAAAATCCTGATCCAATAATCATATTATGGGATGTCAAAAGTTGACAGGGTTCAGGGAGATCTAGTGGTACTGTTAAATCAAGGCTAGAGAGTAGCACTACAATGTTGATGAACAACACAAATTGAGGAAAATCACTTAAAAAAAGTAATATGTTTCTCTTTGGAAACTTAATTGTGAAATAATGGTGCTGGCAGATGAGGTAAGCTTACAACAACAACAATAACAACAAAGCATTTGTCTCAATCACGTTAAGGTAGGCTAGACATAAAACCCAAACTGGATTTCATATCCATAGAAATGACTGGTTTTGATGTTGGCTCGCCACACTTATCACAACCCTCCTCCTCTACCCGGATTTATGACCGGCTATACCTAGAAAGGCATAGGCGGGGTTCATAAAGGGTGCATCCAGTGCCGAAGACTGGCACACATGTGGAGTCTGGGGAAGGGTTATTTCTACACAACCTTACCCCTGCTTTTTGCAGTGTTA